>CM056207.1:3095000-5495000 GCA_029692085.1 Gymnothorax javanicus | reverse complement strand
TATAGAGCTTACAAACCGGAGCCAGGGAAGGGATCGTATTTTCAGGTTCGTTTACTTTCTTAAGTTATCTAGCATGATCGATAGATTCATCTCACATGTCAACAACTGCACATTTGAATTGCCAGCTTTTCTACTCGC
Organism: Gymnothorax javanicus; assembly: GCA_029692085.1. Classification (NCBI taxonomy): domain Eukaryota; kingdom Metazoa; phylum Chordata; class Actinopteri; order Anguilliformes; family Muraenidae; genus Gymnothorax; species Gymnothorax javanicus. The sequence continues at coordinate 5,494,862 of CM056207.1, read as the reverse complement.
TGGCAATGATTAAGTTTAGACAAGTCCATTTTTCTCCATGTGCTATGTTAGATACAAGGACATGTTTTTCTCGTGTTCAGCAGGCTTACCTCGTCTTGAGTGCCATTGGAGTGCCATTTCTTACTAGTAATTAGCTATGAGGAATGAGAGGACCTGCATGGACAAAATGATTAATTGCCTAAATGAGTTGACGATTAAACTAGTTTAAGCAGCTTATGTGTTTGTATGCTGTATAGTTACCTAATAAAATAATGTGGACTTTCTTTCAGAGCAACTCAATATGCATGTATTTTCGTTAAATATTTACTGCGGAACAAGTCCGCACGAACTCTCCTGCAGAAGCTCCAAGCTCTTGAGTCCAACATGAGCTCAGGAAGGAAATGTAAGTCACTTGTAACTGATTGTATAGCACACTAGTTGCCCGTTTGCTGCATTCTGTTTATTGCTCTGCTATAGACTATCAGCATTTAAATTTACCTCAGAATTCCATCACGAATTATTAACAAACTTAACTAATTCGCATGTTTGTATTTTGTTTGTATGCTTGTCCATTTTGTTTGTCAGATACTGAAATCACCATGTTGTGTCACTGTTTCAGTGTTCCGACTCGGAAATACCGTCAACTCCGTTCACGCGGCGAGGAGAACCTTCCAGCTCTCAGACCCGGTGCTCCGCTTTTGCCTTACCGTGGCCAACCTCAACCGCGCCCTTTATTTCATCTGCGACAATATGTTGTGGGCGAAGAAGGTCGGGCTCGTTCTTGACCTAGACAAGGAACGCTGGAGCCTGAACGCGTCCAGACTGTACTTCCTCTCTCTGGTCTCGAGTCTTACTCGGGATGCTTATGTTATCGCGCAGATAATGGTGCAGAAATCTCGAGACAAGCAGTACCAACGGAAAGCCCACCAGCACCTGAATGAACAATCAGACGTTGCTTGTGTGGTAATTCCAGAGCTTGATGCTTTCTTCTTCCTGGTATATGAGAGCTTGAAAACTCACCCCCAAGTTGTTCTTGACACAGTGAAAAATGTGTGTGACCTGGTCATACCGTTGGACCGGTTGGGTATATACCCAACTAATGGTGGTGTGGTTGGGTTTTGTGGTCTTGTGTCTTCCCTCGTAGGTATACTGACACTCCTGCGGCCTCCTTTAAGAATGAAACCTTGATGGCATGACCCTACCTGGTGGAGATGACACAAATTCGTAATAATTGCACTTAATTTAACAAGCAAGCCTTTTTGAGGTTATTACTAATTTATGTTTTCTCTGTATCTTAAGTGTACTTGGTATGCACTCATGAATTAACTTCAGTGGACTTAACCAATGGAAAGGGAACGGTGAAATTCAGCCTGTTTGCGGAATTTTAATTTTTAGACAGTGGTGAGATGGCTACAATAAAAAGGCCCCATAAAAATATATGTCTATCATCTTTTTAATCTGAAAAACGTGATGCAAGTGGGTGGATTAAAAAAAAAAAAAAAAAAATTGGAACTATATTTTCGTATAAAGCCTTTGTCTTCCATAGATAAATTCATGTTTAGTTAAAACGCTCAGTGAACTGAACAATGCGTTTATGACTTTTTCCTTTCTTTTAGGTTTCTAGACCTGTTTATTTTCTGGTACTTGACTGAGTACAACACCGGAAAGTAACTTCTCTAGTAATCGACTTGTCTGTCTATGGGTACGATCGCTCTACTTGCTAAGAGCATTACACTGATTGCCCTTAACTTAGGAGACAAAAAATACTAATGAAAAAAAACCTGATGCGGCCAAAAATTCTGATTCGGGCAGGGATGGTAAACTACTTTTGTTTTTGTGGGGCCTGGCATGTCCAGGTAGGGAACTGATCATTTTTAACTATAAGGCTGAAAAGTATATCCACTTGATGAAAGTGAAAGAAGACAAAATCCACTACTGTGAAACATTATAATTAGACGTGGTTCTGTTGAGCTGGGGTTCCCAAAACCTTTCATTTAACCCTCTGTGCTAGGACCCCTCTCCTGAATGGTTCTTTTTGTACGTAGTTCTATACTGTGACCACACATGGAAACATGCCTCGGTTTTTTTGTTTTATATGACGTGTGGTTTTAGTCTAATGCAAGTAGGTATATTATAATCTGATGATTACGGTATCACCAATGATGTGTAATCCAGAGATGACTGGTCCTGGGATATCTACAATCCTGTTGATTTTAATTTCAGCCTACATTTTACGCGCTTGACTTTATTAGTCAACAGCTTAACATCATCTCCAAGTGCTGCATGTGGTGTGCATAATGAGGGTTGGGGTAAAAATCTACAGGATTGTAGATCTCCAGGAACAGTATTTGTTTCCACTACTGTATGCCAATAAGAATGTGATTTTGGCTTTCTGTTCTGATCAAGGGACCTCTGGTGTTTCTGTGGAGTAATCAAAGGTTTTGATAAGTCCCTTATGAACTATTGCAGGGAAAATACTAATGACCTACAGGGAAATACTTCTCACCAATAAGATTTAAAGAACTCCGAGTACTTAGTGACGGAAACCTACAACAGCCTTTGACCTAATAAGGAAACCTCATTTTAATTGCAGCTTAATAGGTCATGTTCATGGTTGTACTGCCCTGAATCTACCTCCACATATCAAGAGTCTCTTTTTTATCAGCTGTATCGTGTGCTACATGATTGGACATGAGAGAATTATGAGAATTATTAGATTGTATGAAAATTTAAGTTGATTAGGTTTGCTGAACTAGTCATCGCAATGTTTACAATAGGGTGGCCTGATTTTGGACTCAAGCAGACTTTTTTTTTAGTTGTTGAACATGTGATCATGTTGTAGTATTGTACTTGTGGTCTGATAAAAGTAATAAACACCTATGCAAGTGAGCTGTACAAAAATACCTCAACCTTAACATGACTCCTGAACTTTGTATTTTTAATTGTGTTGAAATTAAAGGAACATTAAAAGAGTCATTTTGACTGTCTAATGTCTCATTTTAAGCCATTTATTGATCGATTGAACTTGGTCCTAGACTGAATTGAGTAGTCTCTGGGGAGTCACCATTCAATGTGTAATTTAGTGTTGATGTATGCCCGATACGTATCTTTGACACTAGTCTCTCATGCTTTTAATCAAGGAACTTAAGCACATCCTCATCCTCATCCTCTGCTCCAAGAGATGTTTTAGAATGTGGTCTTAGGCATCCTGTGTCCCTCGATACTCTCATTGAAATGCAATTAGTCCCTAATGAAGAAGCTTAAACGATTTCTGGAATGATTTCAGTTGCAATTTAGCTTGTTACTTTTGTTGCATTTAACATTTTTACATAGTTTGGAACCCACAATCTGCATATTGTTAGCCTCACAGCATATTGCCTATGTCATTATTAAGGTATTTATTTATTTAAAACATATTCAAGAGAATGGATCTTATTTTTTAAGGTTTTGGAAAAAAAAAAAAAAAAAAAAGGGAAAACCGCACTTTTTCGCCAACACAAAAGAACAGGCAGCCGATATCTCAATTTGGCAAAAATATGACATAGGCAATTATGCTGTGAGGCTAACGATATCTGACTAGGATGAAGACTTGCGCATTATTGTGAACTAGGAGAAGGTTGTTCGTTGTGATGGACATCGATTAACTCTATCCCTAATTGCAAACATCTGCTTCAGTTTAGTATGCATGGAACTGTGTCCGTGTATTACAGGCTCATGCACGATGTTGTACCTTGGTGCCGTATTGCTGTAAATACTGAATCCTTTTGATTGCTTATGTCTTACCTTGAGTGTATTTGAGTGGTCTGTACCAGTCCTTAGAAAAGCGCCAGTTTCCTCTGGTTTGTAATTCTCAAGGTTCCAGCACCACAGGCACTGATGAGCCGTCTGCCCTGGAACACACCCCTTTGTCCCTGGTGCAAGCTGACATTTAGCCCCACAAACACCAACTGTAGGCGTGTGTGCATCTGCCCAGTTTCCAAGCATCTTACCATCTCCATTGAACAAAATTTTTTTTTTTCCCCACTCCAAGACAATGAATTTGCCCTCTGTGATTTTAGAAAAATTAACAAAGATCATTTTCCCTATTCCACAGTGTTGTATATACACACATATATATGTGTATTGTTAATTGTCAGCACGCAAACAATCCCTGTGTGGATCCCTGAAATTGACATCCACCTGAGTGTCCTGACCCAGAGTTTCTCAGCTGTGTATTTTATGAAGCTTCACATTGCCTCTCCCTGCTGGTCTTCATTCTTCTGTGCGTCCTGGTACCATGCTATTCCCCTGGGAAATGCCCAGTTGATATACATGATGTAGAAGACAGCCTTACTTATTGGACCAAGCGACCTTCTTCCATTCATTCTGGGTCAAGTTCCAACACTTGCGTGCTCACTGTAGATGCTTCTGACTGGACAATGGTTAGCATGAGCATATATGCAGCTGCAAAGCCGCTGTGTTTTGGGCCACATTCTCACCGCTGTAACAATCATGAGACCTCAATTCAACACCAATGGGAGATTTAGGACTCAAGTATTAGGACTATGCCCTCATTGCCATCATAAAATGACCAAATAGGCAATATTGTGTGGAAGATTACGTACAATCCTTCTGGAAGAGTTCCAGTGACATACAGGAGGTACACCACGAAGGAGTTCAGTCATACATCTACAATCTAGGGATAGAAAGCTTGACAAAAAATAAGCATCAGGTAATCCAGGTTATGACAGAAGTCATTTCTTAAACCCCACTGGTGACGGGGACCAGGGACCTCATTTATAAATGGTGCGTAGGCACAAAAAAAGACACGCAAGTCACTTTCTTTGCAGATTTCTGATTCATAAAAACAAACTTGACATTAAAAAAAAGGGAAATTATTAAGATTATGCACAATGTCAATAAATTCCAAGTTTATCCTGATTAAATAAATGAAAATTGCATGCAGTTTATTTTACCCATAGGTTTATAAATTAGGTTATTTTCGACTAAATGCTATTTTTATTTTTTTGTGGGTACGTATTATTTAGGTTGGAAATCCACTCAAATTTTTATAAATAAGGCCCAAGATGATTAACCCAATTTTTTTGATCTTCAATATTATTTGTGCACATTGCCTGTTCCTTAGGTTCCAGTGGTCACCTTCACCCACTAGCAGACTCCACCCCTCTAAAAAACAAACAGTAGATCTCTTCCAAGCTCATCTCCGAAAACAAGCATCACATCCACACTGGATTTGCGCCGTCTGTCCTCTGCTGTTGATGAAGTCACACAGGAATTTGGACTGACCTTCGTGAAATTGATGCTAAGGATTCACATAAGCCTTGCTTGTTCTTACTTGTAGGGGGGAAAAAAACCCCTGAAAGGTTACTTTTCACTCACTATAATGCGACTTCCTCAACTAGCTCTACTGCGGAAAGCACAGGACACATGCAATCATTTAACGTCCGCAAATCCTTGCACAGTCATGACAAATGGAGTCTACCATTAACCCCAAAATTGAGTTCATTTGCCAGACTCCTGAAAATTTAATGTGAATATCTCCAAAATTTAGTTATAGTTTGCCAGCAAAAACTGAAGTGCCCTAATCTGTAAACACAAAGGGATGGTGTATTTCAAAACTAACAATCTTCAATCCTCCCAGATAACACACTGCCATCTGGTGGACATTTTTCAAAGTAATCAGGAAGACTAGGAGAGATGAGAAGACCTTTATTGTACAGAAACATTAAAAGTATGAATACGTTTTCTCAAAGGAAGCAGGCGCTTCATCCCCTCGAAACATAAAATAGGGGGAAATGAGAGATTTACATGTACATAGAAATATACAGGATAAATTCTTCATCCCCACCACCAACATATCGCAACTCAACCTTTATAAACACTTAAAACAAATGTTCAAAAGACAAACACAAATGGCAACACAAGAAATAAATAATTTTCCTTTACACAGATCCTTCTGACATTTCACATGACGGATTCATGTTTAAAAATGATGGCTGATTTTTTTTCCTCCACATTTCTATGGAGACCTTAATTATTTTTCCACCAGCAACAAATGAATAAAAAGCGACAGATGAAAAATTAGATAATATCTGCAAAGGAATAGAATGTTCTTTGTTCTGCCTCCTCTTTCCGCTCTCAATAAGTAAGTATGCATAACAAGAACCCTATTATGCCGATCCCATGCCACGGAGTACAAGATATATGCATTTGTAAAATGCAATCAAGAGACACAATGCATTTGAGTGCATATGTTTTTTTGCGCTATATCATATCAGCTATCACAGAAGGCACCAACACAACCACCTGCATAAAACACCTGTATTTTACCGAGCCAATCGGAATTCAGACAGAAATCTGAGAGTAGGGCTACACAGACTCTACAATGGGATTGGACTACAGTATCATGTGCGGTCAATCACGTGACTTGCACAGACCAATCAAGTGGCTTTATTCTGCACAGTGAAATACAGCCAGTCTGCCCACATCAGCCAGTCACCAGCTCTGAATGCTATTGGGGTTCAGCGAGCTATGCTCTTCGCAACAATCGACAGTCGGCGGCCGATCTTAACTAGTCTCGACTCAGCATAGGTTTGCTTTGTTGAATGAAGAATCAAATCACGCAAGAGCAAATCAATCACTCTTTTCTGAAAAAAAAAAAAAAAAAAACAGTAAGGTAGCAAAAGCATCCTTGCTTTCACCAAAACTGCATCTTGCGCACAAAACGAATGGGTAAATAATTCTTTATTTCACAGATTGCAGACTCAAAATTGATCAGGGATACTGGTCACTTCAGAGCACCTAACCAGGGCAGGCTTGCTCATTAATCCATGATTATTCCAAAAAGGGAAATCCACGTAATTTCAGGAATGCAAAAGATTTATAGCCACAAAAAACAAACAAAAAACAGAAAAAAAGCTACATTTCATAGGATGGCCATGACAAATGAAAAGGCATATGACAAAGCACACTCACAAATCGCAGATAGGCAAGGAAAAATATCTGAATGCAGGAAATGTATTAAAATTCTTTGCCGTCATATAAACTACATTTAGGACCTCCTTCAAATAATAAATTACTTAAATAAATGACAATACGTACAAAGAGGTTTGCTGGGCCTAAATTTTCTCAGACGGAACCCCGCGCAGTATCACAGGTTTAAATCTTTTCAAGGCCAAACAATCAAAGACCTTCTGCTAGGACAAAAAAAAAAAAAAAAAAAAATAAATATTGGCACAAGAGGCTAGAGAGGCTGTCCGATGACGAAGAAAACACTTCGGCATTTATTCATAAAAAGCCTCAGAGTAAAGCTCTGATCCAGGCTCAGTTTTGACTTTGTGCTCATAATGTGGAATATGAATAAAGTAAATCTGATCCGAGATCACCAGTTCCTTAGAGATGCTACAAGAATATAGACCATAGAATGTTCCTCTGCTTTATACAAAGGCCTACATTTTAACACTGGAGTTACAAATGGAAACTAAAGAGAGGCAATGGGATTGCAGAGGATATGGTGAGGCAGTTCCAGAGGCTTCTCCTATGCAAGCTGGCATTTTTAAGGCAGTGAAACCAACGTCCACACACTGGAGCCCACACAGATCTCGCTTTTCCATTAAATATGTTCTTTTATATTTTGGCAACTTTCAAAAACTCAATCAGCTCTTGTAATACAATTTCAAAATGTGAATGAATGGTTTTCAAATGAGATCCAGTGCCAAGGGGAGTGCACCTCGTAACCATCCTTGGTCCATCAAAGCTGTTATTCCCTCACTGGGGCCAAAGGGATTTTAGAGAGGATTTTTCTCTTTGTTTGTGTGTGTTTGTGTGTGTGCATATGTGTGTGTGTGTGTGTGTGTGTGCGTGCGCACATGTATGCAGTTATCCATGCCTCTATTTTCATAAGCTTATTAAAATGTCATAGTGATAAAAAAAAAAAAAAAAAAATTCACATACAGTAGTAATTACTGTCCCTCCCAGAAAGAAATGCTACATTCTTTTCTTTCAATTTTTTGCAAATTTCCTGAAATAAAAGCAGTCTTAAATTATCACTATTGGAGATGAATTTGAGCCTCTCCACAACTGGATAGGATATGTGCCTTTTGAAAAACCTGCAAACATCAGACTTAAAATAAGCTGCAAGAGACTCTATTCAGTATTTCGATGCATTGTGTATTGGTCCAGTGAAACCCAATTCCAAAACTCAGAAACAGTATTAAAAGATTGCAAAGGCAAGGAGTAAAATAATCAATCATGAATGTCTTTCATTGTCAAAACATTGTAAATACTAGATTTTGTTCTAAGTTACCAAATAAAATAGACCATAAACAAACTTAAACCAATTTTCTACACCAGAGGTGAATGCTAAGACAGCGGGAAGAGGCATTTGTCCATGTCAGAAGCTTTAGTGGTTATTCTCTTTGGTATAAAGACAAGGAGCTCAAACTGCCCTGATCTACAGTGGGGAATGTAAACAGGTCCACTGAACCCATGCAAGTATGCAAGCATGCATGCCTGTGCAGAACCCCACACACACACACACACACACACACACACTCCACCCACCCAACCAGCCACACCCACACACAAACACACACAAGCACGCACGCGCACGCACGCGCGCACACACACACACACACACACACACACACACATACACACACACACACACACACACACACACACACACACACAGGGATCTAACTTGACTGGTGCACTGTGGGTGAGATTTTCAAATGTGTCGGTAGTGCTTCAGGCCAGATTTATTGCACAGTAAATGTAATTCTTGGATATCCCAAATAGATGGTCAACTGAGAATCCTTTCCTATGAAAACCATTGTCCTGTTTGATTAAATAGATTTATATCTCTGCTCCATATTAGAAGCCCAAGAAAGGTTTATCACAAGCACAAAACCTAAATAAAAATAAGATAAGATTGCAACAGTATCGGCAGCATGATCCAAGAGAGAACAGATAAAGCATTACGGGCAGTTTATACCTGTGACAAACTGATGCATAGCACATCAACACAGTTCAGCAGAAATGGGCCTCCCACTTCCTGTTGAGATCACCCTCCCTCTTCACCCGCACAGCATTGTAGGTTAAATTTTTTTCTGCTGATGTCTGCAAATGCATCCATGCCAGAACCTCAAAGCTAATGCACAGTACCCAACCTGTTGCCACAAAAACACGTATTAAAAGGGTTGGTGAGGATCAAAAGTATCCACAAAAAAAAAAAAAAAAAAAAAAAAAAAGATTTCACATGTGCCACCCGCACAGAGAATGCAGTTGATTGGAGAGAGGGGTGACAGGGTAGTTAGAGTCTTTGAAGAAATGCATGATGGGTACCAGGTGAGCGGGTGGGCAGGGGAAACTCCTAGGTGAGTGTTTTGGTCCTCCAGTACCTCGGGGGGGCGTCACAGCTATGAGTCCGTGTGGGTTTGGTCATAGTCCAGGATGAGGCGCTTGATGTGCGAAAGTTTCTGATGCAGATACTCGCAGCGCCTCTTTTCTTCCCGGTAACCAGGAAACTTCTGCAGACGTCAAAGGACACAGACGTCAGTGAAGAAAGGACTCGTCACAAGTATCAATTATTTAAAAGGAGATTCAGCCACACAGAGCATGTGACACAGGCAATGCAGCAACAGCGAAAGAACCCAACCAAACTGATAAAAATGGATGGAGGCACCAAGCATTTAAATGCAAACTAGCAGGGCACAGTGATATTATTATAACACTATAATTTACTGTAGCATACACTCATTATTAAAACAGCTTCTTCCTGAGAAGGGTCATGGGGGAGCTGGAGCCAACCTATCCCACTACAGACTAAATTTGACCGATTCATCACAGGGCTCGCACACCATTCACTCACATACTCACACCTACGGGCAATTTAGCTTCTCTAGTTAGTTAACCCAGCATGCATGTTTTTGGGCTGTGGGAGTACAGACATGAGCAGAGTGCTCAGACGAAACCCACACAAATGCGGGGCAAACACACAAACTCCACAGAAAAAGGCCCCAATGCGGATTTGAACGCACAACTTTCCTCCAATGAGAGAAAGGCGCAACAAACTGTGCCACATTTGCCATGAGAACCAAACTAGTGGACTGGTTTTCACGAGGTTTGGCTCAGTATACTCTGGTACTAGGGGTTCATTAGGGAATCCCTACAATACATGCAGCAAGCTACAAAATCCCCCTTCCTTACCTTCATGTACTTTTTGTATTTCTCCAAAATTTGGTCTTCCATAACCTAGAAATACAACAAATTAATCTAAATACGCAAGTAAGTAATTTACAAAACTGACACCACTTGGTAGGTTGTGTGATGACATCAATTTCTGCAAGATTTCTCATCACAATTAACTTTCTTTGCACAAGCAATTATACGGGATTCAAGCTCCCCTTTCTTTGTGCAGAAAACTGAACATCCGTTTGACCAAGGAGCTAAGAGTACCTTGTGTTCCTTTGTTCCAGGGGAGAGCGTCTTTATCTTGGAGCCGAGCCGCACGAACATCTGTGTGACGCTGCCGATGCGGGCATGGAGGTCCCGGTACTCGTCGTACTCCGCACAGAAGTCATCCTTGTACTTCTGTCTCTGTTCTGAGGCCAGTATCACCGTGTACTTCCTGTGAAGAAGTAGTCATGCGATTAGCACACATACAATCTGATATCTCAGATCCAAACCCATATCTGCCCATTATTTCAGTGGCAGAACTTAAAACAACACATACAAAAAATTAATGTGATAAAAGGGAGCATTTACTAGTGTAAATTAATTTTGGCTTTTTCATTGTCACATGAAATTCAGATTTGCTACTTAAAAGTGCCTTATCAAAGTAATTCAACAGAAACAGTGCAATGTTATTTTTTGCCAGCAGGTGGCACCGTCTCTCGAAGAACAGCCCACAGTTTTTTACGCGCATTTTTATTGGCGTCGTGACAGCTAGATGTGTTCTCAAGATGTCAAACCTGAGACATTAGATCATTTATTTTCCATTTCTCTGCCTTTCTCAGATTCATTCCACAAAAAGTTGGCTTCTTTGGCAGAATGACACTCAGTTTTCCAGCGCAATTGAACAGATTCAATGCAAATCCAAATATAATCTTAGGGTCAGTTCCATTTCACAAAATAGAATGAGAAAAATGATTGCACCACAATACACGAAAAAAACAGAGTTAACGTTTAACTTTTGTGTTTAAAGACCCTGAAAGTGTTGTGGTACATGAAAAACCAAGGGAATGAGCTCAGTTGAACAGGGTCTAAATATTTCGCAATGAAAATGTGCAAAAGCCAAATGTACTGTATGGATTGCGCAGTACATATGGCAACTTTTTCTGGAGTTAATTTTCAAAAACTGACCTCAAGAAAATTCTAAACATCTTGTGGTCTTCTTGATCAAACTGCCCATTGAAACTGACAATTCTACTGCAAACTGACAGATTGTTGTCCCACATACCATAAAAATTCAAAATGAGTCCTTTGGTATAATATCATGCACTGTAATTCCATAATGAGAAGGTTTATGGAGCAGATTATGATGCGTTTCGGGGATACACTGAACAAAACGAGGCTGCCAAGTGCTCTCCGTCAGCCACATGTCTATATTTAAACACAAGACCCAAAAGAATCCTCCAGTGCCCTCCCCTCGCCCCAGAGGATTGTGGGTAAGCTGGGGAAAAGTGCATAATCTCTAAGTACTCACAGTAAATAGTCAGGCAGCTCGGCAGGAGAAGGTGGCGACACAGGTGTGTTTGCATCCCCGTGCTCTGAAGAGACAAGCACACACACACATACACAGTCAGGACTTGGTACACACACTCACAAATCCTCGTACTACTATCCTTGTGAGGACATTACATTGACTGCCATTCATTCCTTGTGTATCTGTACAGCCTTTCCTTAACCATAAGCAATGCAACCCTAACCCAAACCCTTACCCTAACCTCAACTTATCCCTAACCCAAACCCTTACCCTAACCTCAACTTATCCCTAACCCGAACCCTAACCCTTACCCTAACCTCAACTTATCCTTAATTCTGACCTTACCCCTAACCTTAACCCTTTACTCCCTGATACCGCCTACAGTCGTGATAATTTAGGTCGCTGTGCAGGTGAATCCCGACTACAGTCGTGGTATTTTAGTAGCCATATTGTCTTAGGGCACCAGGGGTCAGTGGCTGCTAGGGCAGCAGTCTAAGATAGCTACTAGGGAGTAAAGAGTTAATTGGTGAGTCAAAATTTGTCTTTGTAGTTGTGAGGACAGGCAATTATGTCCTCACTTCCCAAAAAATGTCTCCACCGTAGGGAAAAAAAAAAAAAATACAGTACAAGTACAAACACTCACACACACACACACGCACGCGCGCGCACACGCACACGCACACGCACACGCACACGCACATGCACACGCACACACACACACACACACACACACGTAAGAGCCAGATACCGAGCCCATATTTGCCACCATACAGGCAGTTGTTTTCCATGTTATGCTCTGGCTGCCAAGGAAGGAAAACAGCAGTATTTATGAGGGCTTCTCTGTTAAGCTGCCAAACGCACTGCCCTGCTGTTACCGAGTCAATAATAAACTAAAAGCAGATGGGAGAGCTCGCACAGACCTGCGAAATTCACCCAGAACACACCCTTCACACCTGGCACATATTACTCCATACTGCACACACAAAAATAGCATCTGCATCCAAGTGGAACATCACACTGAGGCCAGATTTTAATGACAGAACATTATTACCGCTGTGAGAGAGAAGACGCTCGGAGCCATGGACCCCCGTCAGGACTCAAGCGCCTATATCTGGCCGCTGTTTTTAACAGAGGCATTAGGAGAAGCTGAAGTCAGGCACTGTTTTCCACTGGGGTCAGGAGACACGACAAACGCAGGCAAAATATCCCCCCTATAACTGAGCAGCTTATTCTCTGGTTTTTAATGCAGTTCTTAATGCAGTATTCAAAAGACTAGACCAGCAGAAAGTGCCCCTCCGAAGTAAGACACACCCCCTGTGCCATTATTAATCATTAAAAGTGTGCACCATATGGCCAAAGACATAACCAAACCTAACCTGGACAGCGTTACTGCCCTTCCTCACCGGGGTTTGTTTGAAAGGAAGGAAGGAATTATTGAAAGGAATTAATCAGTTTCCTCTTTAATTCATGAGGAATGAATAGCACCAAGCATCTTATTCATAAATTCATTTTAGAATGATTTGTGTTTCTTGCTTGTGGGCTTTTTAGCAGGATTCTGCGAGCAAAAGGACTCCACTGAAGTACCTGTGCGAGGGTGACCTGTGTGTCTTGCCGCAAGTCTTGCAGGTCTTGTGAAACATAGCTGCGTATGCGCATACCTCAGTTACATGTGTTTGAGTGTTTCTGTGCTTGTGTGTGTGTGTGTGTGTGTGTGTTCTGCATTTGTGTGTGAGTGAGTGAGAGAATGTGTGTGTGTATGTGTGTGTGAGAGAGAGTGCGAGTGTGTGTTTGTATGTATGTGTGTGAGAGAGAATGTGTGTGTGTGTGTGTGTGTGTGTGCGTGTGTGTGCGGATACATGTGCATATACAGCATTAACAGAGAGCTCCATCTCACCATGTTGTTTTTCAGGGTCTGGTTTGAGATCTGGGCTGGTCTCCAACCACTCGCCCCTCCCACCATCCTTCACACACCCCCTCTCCTTCTCCCTCTCTCTTTCTCTCTCCTTCTCTCTCTCCTTGTGCTTCTTGGATTTCCTCTTCTTGTGCGGGTCATTGGCGTGATGCTGGTCAGCACAGACGGAGGGGTTGGGCTGGGGGGCTTTAGGGCTGGGCAGCGTTAGTTTTTGGGTGGAGTCACTCAGGTTGTGCTGGTTACGGAAGCCATTCCGGCTCTCCGAGGTGCAGTCGCCGCTCTGCTGAGTCTCGGCTTTGGGGTGCAGCGCGGCTGAGCCACGGGCCACAGGAGGGGGAGGGGTGGGCTCCGATACTCTCGGTCTCTTCTGCGCATGACCATCCGGCGACCCGAACGGTAGAGATCGTTTCTGAGTGAGGGACAGGAGAGAGGAGGGTAGGAAGTGGAAGTAGGAGAAAAGAAATCAGAGGAGGAGAAGAGTGCAGGAGCCCAGAGACAGATGTCCACGGGAGAGAGAAAAGCAGAGAAGAAGAAAGAAAAAAATTTGAGGATTGCACAAGCACACTCCAAGCTGATACAGCAGAACCTCCACTGGCCCTAAAACACCGTTTCAGTCCAATTAAATACGTTTTTCCCTCCCCCACTTGCCCTTGACACTTTCCATCGAGTGAATGAGTCACAGAACCAAATGTACACGAGCAGACGCTCAAACCGAGGGCAAGAACCAGGAAAAGAGCCGTTTATTCTTGAATAGGACTTCAAATCATTCTCACGGCTACTGCTGTTGTTCGTATTCAGAGTGCCAGCAATGACTTCAAAACGCATGCCGGACGAATGATTAACTAAGAAAGAAAACTTTGCGAGGCAGGAAATTCATCCAAAATAAAAATTTAAAAAGTGACACTGTGTGTTTACACTTGTTTATCAGTTTGTTCACTGCCTATCATCAGAAATACAATGAGCTGGTAATGTACCAAACATCAGCTAGTTCAAAGTAACAGTGAATGTACTGTGTTTCATCCCAATTTGCCTTAATTCTTTGGAGCGGACTTCTAAGCAGGCGTATCATACAACTACGTCACTGATATTCACTGGCAATTTATCCTTCACCATGAAGTGGAGTGGGGGGATATTGCAATGGAGCTCGTCCATCCACCCGTCTGTCAGGATAAGTAGGGACAAGTACTTTCAGAAACTAGTTTACGCAGATGAATGAAATTCGGTGAGTGTTTGTTACAAGCAGCAACCTTAATTGCGTTTGAAAACGGGATTCCAAGGTGACAGATATTGATGACAACACCCTCTAGTTTAATTTCTGTTAATAACTTAAAGTGAGCTTGACCACTAATAAATCACCATCTCCATTTTGCCTGTAGTGTTTTTCTACAATCTATGGTAGCGACATGAAAGACTGCAGCAATCACTTTTTAACAGGAATGTTGGAGCAGACATAATGCATTGTGGGAAATTTCACTGCTTGAAGTCCACAGCGTTGTAGACTTGTTCCCTTCAGTCAAATGAAGGTGGGGTTGAAGGGCTAATATCGTGTAATTCACTCGCCAATCTAATGGACTGGACCGCCCTAAAAGTGGCCAATTCACAACCTCCCATTTCTACAGGGTCCCCGCTGAGCTGAGGAAGTGATGGGAAGCGTCAGAGGGCTTCAGTTTTACTGGAACAGATCAGGGCACCAGACTAAGTTCAGCTCACATACCAATAAAAACCAGATGCTACCGAGGCAACGATACGCCGTCCTCTATGCAAGTTAGGCTTCCGCCCTCATTCAATCTGACACCGCGGATATAAATTCCTCGTCCATGGCCAACACCAGCACAAAACCCCACACGTGCGCCGGCTGGGAATCCACAACCTATGTGCAAATCGACCTCTGACTCACGCTTTAAATCCCTCAAAGTCTTTCCCGGACTTTGCGTCACAGAGCTTTTCCTGAAGAAATAAACAGGGCCTGTAAAAAGCAGCGGGGGTCTCTGCGGCGTGACGCTCACCACTGCGAGACTCCTGCCAGGGCTGAGGTGCAGCGGAGAGTCCTCCGAGGTTTTCTGGAATGAAGGGTTCGGATGGAAGCTCTTCGATTGGCTGCCGCTTGACTGCAGCGACTTCCTGGTTTGGGGAGAAGGGGGAAGAGAGAGGAAAAATGAGCATGCCATTCCGAAGGTTCTGCCAGCGCTTTGAAGAGAAATTAGACGAGCAGCAACGACATCCGAGCCACTTGTTTGTGAACGAAAACTTAAAGTTGGCGAAGCCTTCCTGCTTTTCGTGGAAGGTTTCACTGGAAGGGAGGGGGGACGATGAGGCAAAACAGTGTATTAGGTTTCTTATTTTGCGACTTATCAACTGCAGGCTCAAAGTCTATAACACATTACTCCGACAGTACTGAAACACATGGTCATTAATCACTTCTGAAAACCAGCTGGGCTTTCTGTTATGTTAAATCAGGACCATAAAATGGAGATTGACACATTGCACCAGTTTTACAGACAAAGGTAAGACTTAGTCCTGGACTAACATGAGTCACCTATGGACAATCTCCATTCAAAACCAAACTCAATACAGGACTAGATTTAAGCTGTATCTGAGAAACCAGCTCACTCCCACACACATATACACACACACACACACACACCCTGAAAGACCCCCTCACACACACACAAATGAATGCACACACATGCACGCACACACACGCATGCACGCAACAGTAACAGGAATGCCATTTGTTTCCGAGAGCCCGATAGGATCAGTGAGGGAGGGGTGGGGTACGGCTGAGGACACCGAACACAATGAGCCTACAGCCACCCTGTCTGTGCCGCAGCAATCAGCTTCCGTCAGCTTCACCTCACACACAGCGCCAGGCACGCAGGAACGCGTACACAAACACATACACACACAGACTCACTCACACACACACACACACACACACACACACACGCACACGGCCAGTAATCAGCGTCGTTCAGCTTCACCTTATACACATAACCAGGCACGCACAAACACGTACGCAAACACACACACATAAACGCATGCAGTCCCGTACCAGCCTACACACTGCTAGCAATCAGCTTCTGTCAGCTTCACCTCACGCACATAATCAGGCACGCACCAACGCGTACGCAAACACACACACATATAAATGCACGCAGGCCCGTACCAGCTAGTAATCTTTGTTCAGCTTCACCCTCACAAAGGCACACCTGCGCACACGCACACACACACGCACACGCACACGCACACACACACACACACACACACACACACACACACACACACAGTGAATATTAACCCTCATTAATCAGCTTCCTTCACACACAACCTCACCCCAACACAAAAATGCACACACAAACACATGCACACACACACACACACACACACACACACTCCGGGCATATGTGGACACGCACCAGCACGAAAACACCGGCTGTAATCAGCTTCTTTCAGCTTCACCGTCACACACAAACACACAAAAATTGACCGTCAATCTAACATCTCCATCTCCACTATCAGTGTCTCTACATTACGGAGCTCCTGCCTGCCGCTCAGATCAGTACCCTGCTGCTGTGCCGATCCAGGGTTCCCCCGACCCGCTTACAGAGCGAACGCACATCCTGTGACTCACCGTCTCATTCATATGCAGACAGACGCGCGCTACGATATGGAAATTAAGCCATTTTCAACGATCCATTAAATTACCTTCACTACATAATCATTCAGGATGAAATCAATTCCAATTAATGAATCAATCCTCGTTACTAATGCAAAAAAAAGAAAGGCAGGGGAGAGTTGAGACGGACGGATCTGCCCAGGCCCCTCGGCTCGGCACTGATCCCTGACACAATCCGCTACAGGACGCTTATAAAAACAGGAGGCCGCTGTTGCGTCACTGGGAGTGACCTTTGCCCCACATCACGCCGCACCACGAGAGCACGAGCACAGGCCATCACTGAGTGACAGGTTTAACACACGCTTTACTGTACAAACTCTCAACGAGGAGAGACATCGCCATCAACACCATTCCTCTCCAACACCTGTCTTACTGCCTCCCAGTGTTACAGGCTCAGCCTGACTTCCACAGGGAGCCCCTGGTACAATTACATTGAGCTAATCCTGTTAGCATACCTGCTATTACAGACAGATTAACAGGGAGCCGCCGTATTCAAAGCTACAGTATTCCCTTTAAAAGGGAACAGCCGTATTCAGAAAAGGCGGCAAACGCGAGGCAGAGGCTAGTCAGTACACTGTGTGCAAGTTCAGATATACCAGTCAGCAGAGGCCGTAGTCCAGCAAAAAAAGAAATAAATAAAAAGAAATAAAAATACGCAATTGAACAGAACTAGATAATAGACCTCATAAAACTAAGTGGAACACTGGACCCAACAGCTGGTTTTTTTCTCTTTCTGTTACAGTGTTCTGTATAAAGAGCAGGTCATTTTTAAACACGTAAACTGACTTTTGGCAAAGGCCTGACGTTTATGTTTTTTATCAGCTGGGGAAAGATCTGATGGTTTCAGCAGCTTTTCTTGAACTAAAGCTGCATTTGTCCAGCGCAGTGTGGCTATGCACAGCTGTGAGGCAGCCCACAAATGTTAGCAGCGAACAAAGGCTGGTTTTCCACACTGAGATGGTGAACTTTTATTAAGGCGGGGGCTAACACCTGAAGGTCACAGTGAGGTCTAATATACTGTCATGACATCACTAATGCCACAGTTTTATTTTTATTTTGTTCCTGCATTATTGTGATGAGCGATTGCAGCCATGAGCACCAATGCCCTGCAAAATCAATTGGAAAACTCTCATATCAGGCACTACCATCCTATTCCCCCATAACTAACCCACGATACAGAGGACAGCCTGAACCATGTCTGCCAACCAACAAACCAATGTATTTGCAGTCCAATCAATCAAAGTTTTCAGGTGCTTATAGTCTTGGGCATGCTTGCGACCCCAACAAAAGGGGTCCCCAAAATCCATGCCCATACTGTCCATCTCATCTGTGCCATTCATAAATTTTTACGATGAAGTGACAAAAGTACAATTCTAATCATGCCGAGCCATATCGTACCAACCAGTGGAAATGATGCTTAAGATGGCCACTTGGAGATCGTCATCTGCAGAGGTTACTTGCAATTCAAATATTGACGCTTCTTAGTCTAATAACTCGATGGATGCAGTTATATCAGGCTAAAACAATATCAAGATTCTTTTGATACTTACAGCCACACATGCAGAACCATGTACCGGGCAGTGCATAAATATTGGGACAGTGGTACTCTTTCTTGGCCAGCATTTCAGTACATGAGGTCATGTATAGACTGCCAGCGATGATTTGTACATTTTTCTTATTGTATTAAACTTGGGAAATTACAGTCAGTCTTACATAACCCTTTTTACACAGTGCCACTGTCTAAACATATATAAACTGTACTGTATGAGCGTGACTGATAGCTCCTCATAAATCCGGACAGGGTGTTTTAAGTGATGGAGGATGATGTGAGGACGATGACGGTGGCTTCAGTGGAAGACGGGTGCTAACCTGGCCAGCAGTCTGTTCAGCAGCTGCCTCTCCTCTTCCTGATACCCGGGCCAATCTTTCTGAATCTGTGGGTACAGCTCGTCCTTCAGGGTGAAGCTCTGGTCTTTGGGGTTCAGTTTTCCCACCTGGAATCAAGACGAGAACATTTATAAGTCAGAAAAAAACAAACTGCCAGCAAACTATAGAACACTTTAAAGTCTTCAGGTATTTGAAGTAGCTAGTTATTGGACTCCAGACCCTCGATCATGCACATACCCGTAATTATGCAAGGACAAGCATGCTAGGAGTGAGCAATATTATTTATGTAAACAATATACTGCAAGAAATGTTTGCCAGGATAGTAATTTGGCTCCATCGTCCTTACAAGCTGAGAAATGAAGCGTTGATGTTCAAATTACAGCATCAGTGCAAAAAAAAAAAAAAAAAAAAAAAAAACTGTGCCCAAAACACACAGCTGGATATGAAGGAAAGCCCTCTGGCCCGTGGCTATGATGACATTGGTTCAGACCAATCCTTTTAAAGCATGTTCTGTTGAAATTCTGGGGGGGGGAGTGCATATCATGACATATAGTGTAATCAATAAAAATTTCAAAATAAATTGTGATAAAAATATTTAGGTCATATCGCCCAGCCCTAACGCACAGTCATTTTCTCTCAGTGACATGTGCACAAACACAGCCAAAGTTCACCAGCTGAATCGCATTCATCTCTTCAGAAGGAGAATCTAACAGCTCGTAAAACCGTCATCGCGCATCACAGTTTTGAACTAAAGCCTTCCTCTGACTGTATTCAACTTGCTCCCTGGCGCTGATTATTAAAATATCACCGTGATGGCTCTTAATTTTCCCGATGAATAATTCATACCCACCCACCTGTGTTATATCAGGATAATTAGTGACACTGTTAAATTATTCAGTTTTTGAAGATTTTCCCGCATATCATTCTGTGAACCAGATGCAGGCACATGCTTGAACACGCGAACGCGCACAGAAACATACACAGATGTGCGCGAACATACACACACACTCATATTTCTGCACTACTGTATCACTGCACATGTACTGAACCAGCTTGAGAGAGTTATTAAAATCCTAAGTGCTCCATTTAGCGCTCTGTGAGAGAGCATCTCACACATTCGCTTCAAATATCCCAGGGGCCAGAACCTCCTAAACTGCAGGAATAAAGAAATACTTCTGCTCCATTTCCTCTGTCCTCTACCCTTCTCCTACCCTCTGTCCTCTACCCTTCTCCTACCCTCTGTCCTCTACCCTTCTCCTACCCTCTGTCCTCTACCCTTCTGCTACCCTCTGTCCTCTACCCTTCTCTTACCCTCTGTCCTCTACCCTTCTCCTACCCTCTGTCCTCTACCCTTCTCCTACCCTCTGTCCTCCACCCTTCTGCTACCCTCTGTCCTCTACTCTTCTGCTACCCTCTGTCCTCTACCCTTCTGCTACCCTCTGTCCTCTACCCTTCTCCTACCCTCTGTCCTCTACCCTTCTGCTACCCTCTGTCCTCTACCCTTCTCTTACCCTCTGTCCTCTACCCTTCTCCTACCCTCTGTCCTCTACCCTTCTGCTACCCTCTGTCCTCTACCCTTCTGCTACCCTCTGTCCTCTACCCTTCTGCTACCCTCTGTCCTCTACCCTTCTCTTACCCTCTGTCCTCTACGCTTCTCCTACCCTCTGTCCTCTACCCTTCTGCTACCCTCTGTCCTCTACCCTTCTCCTACCCTCTCTCCTCTACCCTTCTCTTATCCTCTGTCCTCTACCCTTCTGCTACCCTCTGTTCTCTACCCCTCTGCTACCCTCTGTCCTCTACCCTTCTCTTACCCTCTGTCCTCTACCCTTCTCCTACCCTCTGTCCTCTACCCTTCTGCTACCCTCTGTCCTCTACCCTTCTGCTACCCTCTGTCCTCTACCCTTCTCCTACCCTCTGTCCTCTACCCTTCTGCTACCCTCTCTCCTCTACCCTTCAGCTACCCTCTGTCCTCTACCCTTCTCCTACCCTCTGTCCTCTACCCTTCTGCTACCCTCTGTCCTCTACCCTTCTGCTACCCTCTGTCCTCTACCCTTCTCCTACCCTCTGTCCTCTACCCTTCTGCTACCCTCTGTCCTCTACCCTTCTGCTACCCTCTGTCCTCTGCCCTTCTCTTACCTTCTGTCCTCTACCCTTCTCTTACCCTGTCCTCTACCCTTCTGCTACCCTCTGTCCTCTACCCTTCTCCTACCCTCTGTCCTCTACCCTTCTGCTACCCTCTGTCCTCTACCCTTCTGCTACCCTCTGTCCTCTGCCCTTCTCTTACCTTCTGTCCTCTACCCTTCTCTTACCCTCTGTCCTCTACCCTTCTGCTACCCTCTGTCCTCTACCCTTCTCCTACCCTCTCTCCTCTACCCTTCTCCTACCCTCTCTCCTCTACCCTTCTCTTACCCTCTCCCCACTACCCTGCTCATAGACTGTATAAAAAGATGGACGAAGCAACCGTGACGTCACCCATTAGTTTCAGCATACCATTTAGGAAGCCTTGATTTTGGCAATTTGAATAGCGTCATTTTGTTATTTTGAAACCAGATGTGATTCCTATTGGACGAGAGCATGAATTGAAGATCCAGGCAGGAGCGAGGGGTGGATCTACGGGTGGATCTGACCGTATCAGATGAGGACCAGAGGATAGCCACGCCCCTAAAGCATATTCTGGCTTTATCCTTTATTTCAGTCTATTTGGGACTATAATTTACAAAAATGGACATCATGATATATCAAAGGACACTTGAAACTTGCGATAGATTCCATAAAGTAATGTGGAAAATCATTATTGAAATAATAAATCAGGTGGGACTGTAGGGTCATTTCCCCATAGAATTCTACAGCATTGAACTTCTTTCTGCAACCACCAACTTCGCCATCTGCTGGCCATAAAACAGATTGTAAATTTTAGAGATTGCCGCATTGGCCTCAGTTTTCAGACCCGGGTGCTGCGTCCATCTTTTTATACAGTCTATGACCCTGCTCCTACCCTCTCTCCTCTGCCCTGCTCCTACCTTCTCCTGTGGCATGATGCAGACCATCAATCATCACACAAACACGTCAGTCCCCATCCATCATGACGAATAAGATTATCATATTCTGTTCCTCAGCCTTGCCCTAATTACAGCCTCTCCACTGTCCTCCCTGTTACTATACAGACAAGTAAAGGACACTACTCACTCGTATGCAAACGCACACCACGCTCACAAGCACAAGCACACACGCACACATATGAAAATACACATCCCCACATACAGCAGATGGGTTT
This sequence comes from Gymnothorax javanicus, assembly GCA_029692085.1. NCBI lineage: Eukaryota > Metazoa > Chordata > Actinopteri > Anguilliformes > Muraenidae > Gymnothorax > Gymnothorax javanicus. Next base: position 5,472,427 of record CM056207.1, on the reverse strand, counting down.
TTATCCTGCTAACTACTGGTGGGCACACACACACACACCCACACACACATGTGGACAAACACAACAAATTAACATACTGGCAACTATGTAAACAAAGAGACACTCAAACATGCATGCGGACACACAGACACGTCAGCATCAAACATACATCCATCCTCTGTATCCCAGAAAGGCTCTTTTCACATGAGCAGACTATGTGCCCAGATCAGGGGTTCAGCTCAACAGCAGTGTCTGTGTTTGTGCCTCACCTCCTCCAAAACTGATCCCAGATCAGCCTTGTCTCTGGGACTGGCCCTCTCCCGGTCCAGCCACAGCAGTAGTTCAGGCTTCCTGTACGCCTTCAAGGCCAGCAGGTGGAGGAGGCGGTCCCTGAGAGGTCTATTGGCCACTGCGCTGGGAACTCCGCCCCTCCGGTTGCTGGGGGAGTGTCTGTGGAGGCTGTCTGTCACTGGGGGTGTGGCTAGCTTCTTCGGAATCTTGGCATATTTACCTGCATGCAGACAAAATCAACTTATCTTTATTGGTTCCTTATTTCAAAAGAAAATAAATCTGCCATTTTATTTGCGAGCCACTTTGCGACCCATTTTCAATATAAATCCTGCGCCAGTCCCGATTCATAGCTCATAAATTACTTGGAGAAGAACATCAATCATTTACACTTGTGAAAATGAGTTGGCTGGATTTGTGCAGGGTGTGTCTCTTCTACTTTGGGCCAGACATTGCAGCAAACATTAATGTTTTTAATAATTAATAACTCAATGTTTAATTCACGGGGCATAGTTTTGTAGTTTGACGAAGAACCAGCACCCTCCACCCTTAAACGAGAGTTCCAGAAAAAGGTGCCACAAGTTTATGAGAATCTGATGTGATCTCACTTCCCCAACTGACCAAACAGGAAGAGACTGGTTACTGGGTCATCAGCGGAATTTTATCTCGGCTTCCACAGAAAAACAATTGACGATCAATCAAATGAAAACAGAGGAGTTCTTTATGTGCGGTTGTGGTGGACGCTGGGTGCTGGAGACGCGGGGTGTAAAAGCCTTAAGATGAGTCTGTGAGAACTGGAGCCCCGTACATCAAACCGAATAACGCCTCAGTTCCTGGAACAGTCAGCACAGAGTTCAAAAGAAAGCAGCTGGCCAGCTCAGACCTGGAAAAGCAAAGGCTGCTCACAGACACAAATGAAGAGTCTCTGCTTGTGCTTATTGGTCAAATTAGTGGAATTGAGAGCAAGGAGTATGTTAATGACTAACATACCGCACACTGTGGCAATCATTCTCAAAGATATACAACATCCCATATTATTCAGCAGCTTAACACTCATGTCTGCATAGTTTGCATGCGCAAGTTTTATGTTCTGTCCCATTTGGGTAGCGAACCCATGACCACCAGGCACTCCCAGAGCCTTCAGCGGTTTTTCAAAACCCAGTCAATAGCCGCACAAGGCATTGGTAAAACAAAAAAAAAACGCGTGGCCCTTGTGCAAAGTGTACTGGAATCATAGATAGTGACAATAAGCTTAAATGGTAAAGCATCTTGATCACAGACATTACTGGCTTCAGTCCAGTTCAGAAACCAGGTGTGTTTTTGTTTTCCAATTTTTTTATAGCAAGCACAAGTCTGCATTAAATTACTGCTATGACATTTTGTCTAAATTCGTGGGTAAATGTTTACCCCCCAGTAAAAATATAAGGTGGTATTTATAGAGGCGTTGTGGACCGCCCCGCTATTACCGCGCCGCAAAAACACAGCCTGGCGCCTCGAGGGTTTTTGGCATTCGACTGAGCACCAAAACCCTCGTGGCCCCAAATCCCTCTCATATAAACATTACATTATCATCCAGGCATCCTGCAGACACTACAGTCCACACTGACTTGTACAGATTACTTCTACAACGCATGCGCCCCTTTAACCAGAATATTTACGGAAGTCATTCATCTGAAGAATGACAAATATACGAGAAACGAACCTGTAACCACTCTGTCCCAGAAAACACTGAATGTTCCCAGAGTTGTTCTCAATGTTGTGGCAATTTTATAACATTGACAAAACATTCCAATAATATTGCAGAGAATATTTTCTGTCAGCTGGGATTTAGGTCAGTAACTCATTATCCTACACGGTTGACCTGCCCCATGATACCGCAAAAAAAAAAAAAAAAAAAAAAAAAAAAAAGGTTTTTTTTTTCCTCAAGATTCTCCCTCATTCCCAGCAAAGACAGCGGTGAACAGAAAGTTTGGACCAGTAGCTTTAATGACACTTTAATGTTAAGTCTCTCTGGCGCAGCACAGTTTAGCGCAGTATGCAAGCAGCTATCACTGAAAAAAATCAAACTTAGACTAGCGGAGATTTTCAGATGCAGCGTTTCAGCTGGTCATAGCTGGCCTGGTCTGGGTCATACCCTGCCTGTAATGGCCTCTATAGCTGGTTTGTGGCCCTTCATTGCTAGCTAAAACCAGTTAAGATGGTAGAGTTCGCCAGTAGCCAAACTTGTGGACTAGCTGAGTACAGGACAGTCATGTGATGAACAGCAGGTCAACCAGCTAGACCCAAATATAAGTGGCAAAAATCAGATCTTAAAGCGGCTGGAATTTTTATGAGTCATTATCTAGATGAGTTTGAGAGACTCGGCCCATTTGGGAAGGCACGATCCCAGCTCACAAGTTACAGCACGAATGGATGTAATAGTCCAATGGCTGTTCATTAAGTCATCAATTTATAAATACAAGAAAAAGATTGAATCCGTTAGCTTCATCTGGAATTAGTCGGCACAAAGGTTCTTTGTCAAGAGCGGCTGTTAGGGCGGAACCCAGCGTAAAATGCATTAGATCCGCGGAATAGAAAATTAATTGAATCTGAAGATCAGTAATTAAAATTTCAGCCAAAGCTTGTTCTCTCTGCATGATCCTTGTTAGAGCGAGAGTCCTGACAGCCCCAATCATGTTAATGGAACTGAGCGATTGGCAAAGAGTCAGTACAGGATGGGACGGGAGGGGAAATATCCCTGCACAGGTTCCATAGCATGCTCAGGCAAACCAGGCCCTTCCATTTCATTACAGGCACTAATTCCACGAAAATCCGCACCAACAAAAATTCAGCCAACAACAGATCCATGGGTAGCCTTGATGGAAACATCGAATGCAAAATAAAGGGAGGTGGGGATTTGTTTTCGTTTGAAAGATATTAATCTATGAAAGAGGAGTAGTCTAGAATTTTCTTTTTCTGAAACAAGAAGCTCAGTCTTCGAGAGCCCATCTGAATCATCATAATTTGTGATAAAAACAGGAGCACAGGAAGAAGAGGGTGAGAGGATAACAGCGTGAAGGTGAAGGAGAGAGCAGGTAGAATAGAGAGGGGGAGGGAAAGAAGATGAGAGATGGCAAAAGAAAAAGAATGTTAAAAAGAATAAGACGGTCGCATGCTCAGGCTCCATACAGTTTAATATCACCAGCGTCAGAAAGCCAGCTTGTCTGGTGAAAAGTTGGTGATATTAAACTGCATGGAATTTCAGTGTGTGACCATCATATTCTTTTTAATTATTTGAGTCCCAAAGTCTGCACCTCACACTATTATTAAGTGTGCGCTTCATATGTTTTAAGAAAAGAGAAGATGAAATTGGAAGGGAGTGATAGAGGGAAAGAGTGAGAGGGAGACCGTAAGAAAAAAGAGAGAGAGAGAGAGAGAGAGAGAGAGAGAGAGAGAGAGAGAGAGAGAGAGAGAATGAAAGAGCAGGGGAGGTGTAGACGTACTGGGGTGGGTGGATCCTGGCTTGATCTCGATGGCAGTTCGGCTCCAGTTGTCTTTCTCCACCTGGGACATGCGCTCGCGGGTCATCTGGTAGGAGTCGTCCGTGGCGCACACCGTGATCTTGTCCTGGATGCTGCCCTGGCACTCCAGCTGCTCCCTGTTCTCCCTGCACAAGGACCAGGAAGTTCAGTCCAAACCCAGTACCAATGAGCTCCGAGATACAGTCACGAGGGCTTAACACATCGTCAACAGGAGAATTACCGCAGACGACAACTACATACCACTCCCGCTATAACCATTTTCCATCATGCCGTTGGATATTACAAACACAGCATGGCCTGGACATCCATCTTTTATTAAACATGCAGTTTAATAACCTGGGGAAACCAAAGATGATTGGCTGATTGTCAGGCCTAGTATCCGATGCACAGTGTTGCAACTGAGCACCAGATGACAACAGGAAGTGAAGGCAAAAAAAAACAAATGAAACCAAAATACAACGAACAGCAATGCAAATATGTTCTCTGCATTCAATAGGTTGTAATGACTGCATTATAATCATTATATGAATCATTATTTTAAAATCAAGGTAGGTTACTCCGGCACACTTTTGAAGCAATAATCAGTACGTTAAGCCCAGTTCATGCTGGTACCGTTTGGGACTATCAGCGGCTGATTTAGAGGCTGACAGGCAGCAAACTTGCAACTCAAAACTCAGCTGGGAAAAAAATGGAGTCCTGTCCCTTTCCGCATTTAGTTTTGCAGCTAAACCTCCCACCCCTGCATCCCCCAGCGAACAATCCAGCACTGAGACTTTAAACAGAGCTGCGCAGTGTGTGTCTTCACACTCCCTCCTGAGTGAGAGCATGAGCGGCCGGACAGACAGCACATTGTGATGCAGCAAGTTTCCCAGCCGTAACGCAGCGACGAATCTGCCCTACGCTGACCTGTGTGACCTCACCTCTGCCACCGAGCACGAGCACCAGGTTTCTGCTGTGACTGCAGGACAGAGTGCCGAGGGGCGTCTCCTCACTGATCTGAGCGCAGAGCCTGTCCTCAGTCACCGAGGGGCCCGAGATTAAAGCGTACACTTCAGGGTGAGGCCAGGTCACAGAGCAGGACAACTCAAAAGCGTCCAAACAAAAACACCGCTGGAGTTCCGGCACCATCCGTTTACAAGCGTGGAATGTGCCTGTGCAAGGGAATGTATGTGCACACGTGTGTCTGTGTGTGTGTGTGTGTGTGTTGCATACATGTGAGCCAGAGCCTGCACGTGCTCAAAGGCTCAGTTCACCACAGAAAATATGCCTGAGAATTATGAGAAGTCCTTCAGTTACCTGCACATGATGAGGCATTAGACAAAATTGCAAACAAAACCAGTTTTAGGAGAGCGACCTTTATCTAGGGAGCTGTTCACTATCTACAAAAACAATGTATCCCCTAATAACCCCAGTTTACAACACCAGCAACACCACACTCCATTATTCATACACCATCAGACATGTATATACAAAATAAGAACAAATAATCTTATGTCGTAATAATATGACTTGATAAATGCAGTCAGGAGTTATAACTCATAACTGATGAAGTGGTTGATTTCAGGACAGCTGAGTCCTCTTATCTCTGGACTCCATGTTCCCTTCAGCGGACGATAAAAAAACAAACACTGAGCGTGACTCAACACCAGAGCGCTTCCATATTCTCCCCACATTAAGATAAGGCCGCAGTGAGACCAGGAGAAACGCAGTGGCCGTGTACTGTACACGTCACACCTCGGACTAAGTGGGTGACCCACTGCTAGGAAATCAGAGTCCCAGCAAAGCAGGCAAGTAGCAACTGCCTGACTTACAACACAAAAATCACCGAAACAGATGCTCGAGTTAAAGAGCTGGTCACTGGAGTGTTGCTCTATAGGGACATAAAACTGTACCCCGAGCCACCGGTTTAAAAAAGCACTTGCACCCTATGTGGTCACAAAAGGTACTTATTGCACTTATTGGCACCAAAGAATGCACAGTTTCTCTCTGAGTACGTTTGGGAAATTCGTCCCTTAAAGAACGAAAATCTCTCTCCATTCACCGTCCCTTCAAAGCAGTGCTTGACGAACAAGGCTGAACTCAAGCATTTAAGAACTTCACATAAATTCGTGGCTCATGAAAGGACCGCGAAACAAAAGCAAACGCGCAGAGAGATGTTTCCCCTCCGAGTCTCTCTCTCTCTCTCACGTCAGCAAATAAACACTCTGCCAGGGCTTCGTCCTGATAGGCTCATGCATGGAAACAGGAAGTGCCCCCGCAGCCTCTGACACAATAGAGGCGCCTCACTCTCGCCCCTCGGCTGCTGGGTGACCCCATGACCTCGGAGCCTCGCGGCCGCGTCACAACTCCTGTCGCCACTTTCCCCACAATGAGCACTGATTCGAGAGAGTATGTGGGTATGAGAGCGAGCGAGCGAGAGAGAGAGAGAGAGAATGGGAGACACAGGAAAGCCGGGGAGAGAGAGAATGACAGTGAGAGCAGAGAAAAGTGAAAGGAACAGATATAAAAGAGCCTGAGAGAGAGTGAAGGAGGGCGAAGGGCAGCAGGAGAGAGAGACGAGCGTCAAACGGAATCCTAAAAATACACAGAAACCGCATTGATTTATTTCCATCTGATGCATTCTATTATGCATGGTCATGTGACTGGAATCGTCACTGCCATCAAAATCATTATAATCATCATTACTATTGGCCTTACGTACTTCAACGTGATTTTACATAACATTCGCAATTACCAATCAGTTCTTTCTTTGCTTGTGTGGTTTACTGGGCATTTGTTTCCATTAAGTATTAGTCTATTAAAGCGCTGATGGGTTAGCTCACTCGGTTAAGGATTTGCGGAGCAGTAGTAACTACTACGGCGCGGGTTCGATTCCCAGTCGTACCAACCAGCAGTGGTCGGCAGCTTTTTCAGAACAGCGCACGATTGGCTAAAGCGCTACGGGGATGCAAATTGGGAAAGGACTCCTGTTGGCCAGCCAGGCGCTCGTCAGTGAGATTCTAAGCTTGCTCATGTTCGGGTATCCTCCGCACTCGTCCTGAAATTGCGATAGTTTCGACCAATGAGTGTAAAGATGCAGGGGCTGACAGGCGCGTGCTTCGGAGGAGAGCTGCAAACTGTCTCTCTCTCCTGAGCTGGCAATAGGGGGTTGCATACGAGCAAGCTTGTACATAGTTCTCGGATTGGGCATTCCAAACTCGGGTGGGATTGGAGATGCCAAATTTATTAAAAAAAAAAAAAAAAAGCATTAGTCTATTAAGCACAGTTCAATGTTAAATGCTTGTCGTTTTGATCATTGAATGCTTTTGCAGTACAGAACAGAACCTAGTGTTTAATTGTGCAAAAACAGGAAAGTTGATTGAATGAGTTTGAGTAGGAGAAAACAGAATGAGAGTGAGAGGCACAGAATGAATGATAGTGAGAGAGATAGAGAGTGAGAGAGAGCGAGGGACGGACAGAGAGATGTAAATAGCAGATATGCACTCACCCTGACACATACTGGTGTATGCAGTCGAAGCTGGCTTGCGGCTTGTCCTTGCTGTCGCTGGAGAGGTAGAAGGAGAAGACCCTCAGGGCTCCGTGAGGATCCGAGGAGGGGGCGGGGATCTTGATGTACTGTCAAGAGGAGAGACAATTATACGCACTGAGCATGTGCAGTAAGGTCACATGTGTAAGGCTATACTGTATCGGATTAGATTCAAATCCATCAAATGCCATGTAAATATCAGTTAATTCCTCGGTCACAGCCTTTACTGAGTTGAAGTTCGTCACCCGCCTCGGGAACAGTACATGTGACTGACTGCATCTGCTTGCAATTACAGGAAACTCACACATTTTATAAACTTTTTCTACACTGAAGACTAACCCATCCCCCTTTCCAATCCCAACCAAAACACCACAGGACTGCTCGTACATACAATCCGTGAGTAGTTTCATGTTTCATATGAAAGCAAGGCTTTAGCCAGGATTTGAAAAGTGGGTGTCTGCACTGAGTATTAACTCTTCACGAGCAGAGCTCCGAAACACGGTAAACACCCTTAGCGGAGGGCACAGGATAGGGAGGTTGAATTGACTAGCATGTTTACCTGAGAAAATTTTGAAAATTAGAGTTAAAACAAGGTAGAACCATACATATAGTAATTGTCCCAATGTTTTTACGCAGTATCATCACAAAAAAAAAACCAAAAATACAAGTCAGAGCATTTAATTTTTTATGTCAAATTTATTCATGTAAAATTAAAGCACCTGTGACAGCTTTGGGTAAAACTAGAGTATTTGCCAAACTGAACTGGAGGTCACATGACATCTAGATCTTTCAGTCATCACTTCTCAAAGACCTCTAACCTGGTTAAAATTTGCATGGAAATTGTCGTTGTCCGACCAACATCGCACTTTTAAAAAATGAAGGTCCACGAAAATCATGATATGCAAAAACAACGGGATATCGTTGGCATCGCCTGGCGGTCATCAGTTACTGTACCAACTCAAAATTCTGCACTGAGGAATGCGCTCAGTTAGCGATGAGGCAATAAACAAAAATAGTTAGAAGGTAAACAGGCATGAGTTATAAAGTTACACATCAGATTGGATTTTTACTAGTCTAAATTTTAAAATACCCATCTAAAAGACAAGTAGACAGGTGCCGGGATAAATCCTTGTATGAAATCATAACTCTACAAATATCATCCAATAAATACAGAGATACTACAGAGTCAGACGAAAATTCATCCTCGAGATAATTTTGAACAGTTGTGCTTGTTTTTAAATGCTTAGCTCAAGTAGAAAGAACAAGGTGAGAGCATCATCACTCACAGAAATGACGTGTCACACCCCCCCTCCCCACCAACTACACCCCTCACCCTGTTCTCCAAGCACCCCCCCCCCCTCGAATGACGTACCCTTGCAGAGTGTCTTAAGTGCTCATTAGCAGCCTTCTCTGCAGTTACAGACTGTTCTCAGAACGCACTAGAGCTCTGGACACTGTGCACTCTTTATGCCTGTGCCGGAACACTCTGTGGCTCACACCAGTCACACACAACACAAACACATGCACAGAAACACAGGGACACACAAATACAGTCACATTCGTAAACAGAAACACACGGAGCCGCTACAAGGCACATAGTAACACAGAAACATGCGCAGACTCACAGGTAGAAACAGATGTAAACACAAAAACAGGAGCCGATATGGCCGGGTCACACTGATGCAATCAGGTATCCTGCAATGATCTGGCCTTTTCCAGGGCTTCACTTCTTTTGTTACGTCAGTATCAGTGAGTCAGTGAGCTCGGAGCTGAGTGTGTGTGTGTGTGTGTGTGTGTGTGCGTGTCCGTGTGTTTGCTTGAACTCTCTGACCGCAGTCTAGGAACATCAGACAATTAGGGTGTGTCCTGTCCTTAAATAAACCCCAAGTGTGAGGCTACAGGACACATGATTACATCTATAATACACATCAGTACACTAAAAAGCTAGGAAAAGCTGGGGACAGACACACACACACACACACACACACACACACACACACACACACACACACACACACATTTACACGCAGGCATGCAACCACACGTGCACGAACACACATGTGAACACACATCCGAAAACTACTTTTTAGGGAAAGGTTGCATGTATGCAAGGTGTGTAATCTCATTTAACTACGTGACCCAGAGTTGTAAGGTAAAAATTAGATTCATATCATCAATAAATCATACAGCACTTAGACACTCTGCAAGGACAAGTCATTTGGGGTGGAAAAGGGGAGCTCAGGCGATGGGATGGGATGGGATGGGGGGTGACATGTTATTTCTGTGATTGATAACAGTCTCTCTCCACACACACTCTAATGGAGGCACAATCAGTTTGGACCCCAAGTGTAATAACTACGTGCTACGTTAACACATCAGATATTGGGTGGACAGACTAGGAATTACAGAATTTATTTAAGAGGTCCTCCCTTTATTAGGGATCAAAAGTATTTGGACATGTGGATGCTCAGCTATTCCATGGCCAGTTGTGTTTTATTCCCTCATAATTTCATTTGAAAGTGAACACATAAAAAGGTCTACATTCGATTTCAAGAATCCCATTTTCAGTTGGAATCTGTAACTGTTAACTTCTAAAATAAAATCCTGTCAGTGCCAGTAAAGCGAGCCATTATTAGGCTCAAAAATCAAAACAAATCCACCAGAGAAAAAGAGGCCTGGCCAAATTAACGTTTTGGTGTATCATTAAAAAAACTGAACAAATTTGTGGCAAAGATTTGCGTGAATGTGTTCACTAGGTTTTAGAATATTTAACCATTTTGTTCGAATGTGAAAACAGTTAATATCTCATGTTCACGTTCGATACTCTTAATAAAGTGTTTTCTACCTTGTTTATATTTTTAGATGCTTAAATTCTGGCGCCATCTTACAATGAATCTCTGTTTTTAACTGATCTTTAATGATCTGCTAAAAATGCTACAACAACAGATGGAATTCAGAAGAGGGTTTATTTCTATATAAGATATTTGGCATTTGTTCAATCTAACACAGCAGCCTACTTAAGTCTGTCTGCTTCTAAGAATCCCTTCTTAATCATTATAGGCTACAAATTGAATTTGAATAGTCGGTAGGCTAAATAAACTGTGTGACTGTTATTTAGATAAAGTACATGGGAACAGATCTTGGGTAGGCTAATTATGCCTTAAAAGGCAATGGATTGGAAACAGCACTACCTCACCAGTAATTAGCGGACTTCTAAACACGATTTTCCTCCCGGAAGCATTTATAATGGCCTCTGATGTTTGATTGCTGATTACCGCATCAGGTATGATTCAAAGAAAAGGAGCAAATCCATCTGTTTGCCCCTTGGCAATAGTCATTCTTATAATGCTTAAAATAATCGCGATTTGATTGTGCAGCCCCAGCGCAGACGGTTTGCGGATAAGCACCACTTAAAGAGTGACACATAAGAAGCAGTTCCAAACAGGGTACATTGACATGTCGAATATGGTTCACAGAAGAATGGTTTATAAAAGTACAGAATCTGCAATTATACAGCCTCAGGGTTTCATATAACGAAATGAAAATATACAGTATCATACAGAATACTTTTCAATGAGAAAGAATTCGGCTCCATGAGAAATGGTTTGAATTCCTATCTACCCAGTGGAGACTGTATGATAACTGAAGTACAGCAGAAATACAGGTCAATAGGAGCTCCGGAAGATTCAGTGCTAACACACCTTGTTGGAGAGCAAGCTGACATTCATGCTGGGGCTGAAAAAATTAATTTCCCCACTTCTAAGGCTTCCAGCACATGCAAACATTACATTTAAAAGTTTTTTTGCAAGTAGTTTTCTCAGGTTTTGCACTGGGAGGTTTAATTTGCTCTCACTGTCCTCTGACCACATTTACTCGCTGTCATGATCTTTATCTCTAAATGTTATGCAAGCAAAGCAGCATAAAACTAGCAATTTACATACAGCACATTTACCTTAGATCAACTGGCTATAAAATTTTTATCACCAACACATTAATAAAGCTTGCTAGTATGTAAACACCATGCACCCAGCAAGCTTGTGAGCTAGGGTGGTTCAATTAACTTGGTATTAACCAAGGCACCTCCTCATTTTGTTTGTTTTACTAAACTATGTAATTATGCCAAAAATCTTAGTCATATTGTTCATAGAAAGCAGTGCTCATGGGGTCATCTATATCCAAGGTTTCCTCCAGGATTTTTTGAAACTGTGGTGGAGGGCTTCAGGGTCGGGTCAAAACTCAGCATCATCAGATGTGGCCAGTTTTCATTAATCAGCACGTAGGCGATGTAATAATTTAAGTCCATGTGCACAGAGGTTTATCAGTTTCACATGCGTCACGGTGGATTTCACCACTAGTAACATGGAAATCAATTATGACTCCGGACTTCTCACGCTTTTCTTTACTCAGGGGTTGAAAGCAACGTAATTGCATAAAAACGCTTCAAATGGTCTTATTTCATTTAAACAATTTGACCAATCATGAAACACATGCATTGTGGTTGTTGCTGTCTTTTTGAAATTTGTGTTGTTTAAATCAGAAGTGAATGACCTACTTTTGTTTATGATATGTTAAAACAGCAGTAAATGATCTAGTTTTAGTTGAATACAGCTCTTTGTGTTATTTGTTGGATGGAATAAAATATGCACTCGAAAGTTTGCAGATTCTCTAAAACGGCGCAATGATAGCAAATACCTTGCGAAATTGACCCATCATGAGCACTGCCTTTACGTTCATATATCAACTTGAAATTCTGCATGATAAATTAAAGTGGTAATTGGAACATTTTGAAAAGGTGCCTTGACTTCTACTGAATATAAAAAAATTTTGGCCCATTATTGGACCACCCTATTGTAAGCAGCTGATGCCAAGTTAGCTACTCACGGTTGGTATCAAACATCATATTCTTAATACAACTAAGAAAAAGGAAAGAAACTTTGGTATTAGCTGCCTAAATAAATGCAAAATAATCCCAGACCAGTTTAATGCAATTTAGGTCATTTAAACAAAATCAATGATAAAAAGGGAAGTTTTTTAACTTGTTGCTAGCCCTTGAAAATCAGTTAGTTAAACAAAAGCTAGCTGGCTATATTACACATGAGTACTGGAAAGCAGGTGTTAACTGGGCAGCTGCAGCAGCGCGATTTTATAAGTAATCATTATGTCTCAAGGGAAATTAATGAACAACATTTAGAATTTTAATTTGAGATTCCAAACATGATGTTTTACTTGAGAGAGCCGACAAACGCAAATTTGGAAATCTAATTTTAGACAGCAAATCTTAATCCCAGAGTTGAATGAAGATAAGCACGAGTACAAGGCTCTTAAATTCACACACATCCTCTTCCTCGTCACAGGTCGGGAAAGCAGCTGTAGTATGCGAGACGAACAGAGAGGAGAGGGAGAGGCAGATGTACAGGGGAGAGGAGGAGAGAAACACCGAGATCAAGGACTGAGAGCCACGCAGGGAAGAAATCGGGGCTCCTACTTATTCACAGGAAACAGGTAGTCAAATCACCATGGCAACCGCAGAGTCAGGAGTAAACAAAGAGCACAATTCAAACAGACTCCGCACTGGCGCAGCTGTTGACCGATTCCCCAAAAACAAGAGCCTATGAAGTTTCCCTGCACCGCACAAAGCAGAGAGGACCGAAAACACTCCAAACACACACTGATCATTATGAACTACAGTACTGCTACAAATACGATAAGAAAGACAAAAAAAGAATGATGAGAAGTAAAAACTGAAGTACCATAGAAAGAGTTCAAGCAAACAAAATGAAAAGTAAATTAAAAAACAACAGAAAACTCAGTAGGACGCACCCTTTGTGCCCCTTTTTTTCACTCTCGGAAAAATCACTTTGTAATAATGGGTGTAAACCGCAAAAACATTCCAAGAAGATGAAAAGACACCTGTTAGCGCTAAAGCCGTGTGGGAGAACAGCCTGAGGGAAATCCCACACTGGGCTGAGACTGAAGCTCATGATGTAGCCCATACCACACTTTTCATCAGGCCGCCAAAAAAAAAAAAAAAAAAAAACACGCTAGCAGGGGCTCAGGGGGCGCAGGGACCAAAACACAGCTCCCTCCTGGGGGAATAAACCTCAAAACAGTGCATCAAGAGGAACACCCAAGAACTGCTCTAACCCGAGAGGAACAGAGGCTTCGCACAAGCAGTCTGGCCAGGTCGAGCGCTCCAGGTTCCCCAACATCGATTTTCTGGAGCCAGCCTTCAGACACAAAGGCTCTCTAGAATGGACCTCCAATACATTTTGAGTCTGACAAGTCTGTTAAATGAACTGAATTTGAATTAGTACAGCAGAACAAAACGCCTAATGTTTGATGAGGACTTTCAGCTCAGCGAAAAGAGCTCTAGTTGATCTCAATCTGACAGAGTCGAGACGGAATTCAGCGCAGTCCTGGATTCGCTGGATTTCGCTCCAGCTGATACCGAAGTCAGTCAGGGTAACAGAGAATGCCTATTAATGTGTCTCCATGGTAACGGTGTCTAATTTACAGATGGACTGCCCACCCATTTCCTGGATTTGATGCCTGTGCTCAGTGAAACGAGGAGAGAGGCACATCGGAAAGCCCAAGCATCCATTTGCCTCTCGATGACACGCGACTGCGCTGACATTTTGTCCCCCAGTTTCAGGTAAATAACCCTGGTTTCAGACGGTCTGCCGTGTCCTGGGCCTCTGTGATTCATGTTGTGGGCCAGACCTTCCTTCCACACGCTTTTCACCTGCTCATTTCACAAATGACTTAAATCACTGAGTCACTCTGACTCACACGGTTCTGAAGGAGAAATCCATTATGGAGAGGAGGGAGGACAGGGGCGCACACACACACACACACACACACACACACACACGCGCGCGCGCACACGTAGGCTACACATGAATATACCAACACATGCATGCACGTGCACGCACACACACATACACATGCACACGCATATACACATGCACACACACACACACACACACGTAGGCTACACATGAATATACCAACACATGCATGCACGTGCACGCACACACACATGCCCACACACACACACACACACACGCACACACGCAAACACACACACACACACACACACACACGTAGGCTACAAATGAATATACTAACACATGCATGCATGTGCAAGCACACACACAAACACACACACAGACATGCACAAAATCTTCCTTGGACGATAGTAGGCATATGTGCAAGTAAGTGAGTGTGTGTATGCCGTCATTTGTGTGAAAAAGCACGTCAATACATGATTGTAAGCACTAAGCTCCCTGTAAACAAAACAAGGATCTAGCCAAGGGGAAGGGGGCGTGAGCTTAAGAGGGGGATTTCGGGTTTAAACATGTAATGCTGGAGATACTCTTAAAATATGTAGCTGTTCACAGCAAAGACCCAGTGAATACACACACGAGTTACCGAGCAAAATACATTCACACACAATGTTTTCATCAGAACAACCAAAATATGTGTAAAAGCCTTGTTAAGACTTGTCGAAAGAAACATTCTTCATGTTCAAACTTTTAGTTAGACAACAGAAATGACTTGTCAACACTATTGCAAGGACTTACACTACCGAGCTGTAGACCTTAAAGTTCTTTCCCCCAAAAAGCAGCCGTAAATCCTGTTCGCAGTTTACTGTGCTTCTGAAACTCATTTCTGTCCGCGCAATAAAAATGAGAGCAATTGTTTCAATTTCATTTCAAGCCTTTTGTTTGTAACAGTTTTAAAATGCAGCACTTTCAGGAACACAGATGTTTTACAGCAAATGTATTTATTTCACTGTGGTCTGCCTGCAGGTGTTTACACTTGCGAGCCGCAGTGCAATACAAGCATGCAGTGCAATGCGTTTCAATGCCCTCTCAATGGAATAAGTCATGGTCCATATAAAGTAAAAACAAGAGCAAAAATTTAAAACAATATTTCCGCAGTCGGGCAGCCTGTGATGACGCAGGCAGAACACAGCGCTTTTGTTTGAAGGAAACCCCTGTCACACGGAGAACAGGTGGTGCGCATGTTTCTCCAGATGCTCGGCGCTTGAAAAATCACTTCATCAGCACATCTGCGTCACCGCAGTGATCGTGTGTGAAACTACTGGGGATTAGCGCACAGAATACAGGCCAAGGCCCAAACACCGGCCGATCACGGGAGGGAGAGAGCCATGTCCTCAGGCGAAATCACAGTTTAGATCCCCGAACTGCAATCACAGGGGAGACAAACTCACAGAGCTAGAGAGCACAGCATTTACCACCAGCGTCCCCAGTGATGAACATGACAAATATGAGCTTATAATAAAAACAGTCAGTATCAATTATAAAACACCAATATCACGTGAACATAGGAATTGTAGTCCTTCCTCTACAATGTTATGTACATTACAGAACTCACAACTAAATAGACTGAAGCTGCTTTCACGACGACAAAAAAGCGAATTTTTTAAGTCGACAAAGACATTCAAAGTCAATGCAAAATGTAATCTTTGCGCGACTTAAATCGCTGTCATGTCCGTGAAAGCTTTTTATGATCTTGGCTCTGAGAAGAAGTTTCCAAAGGGCCCAACTACAAGTAACACGCTTTTTCAAGAAAGGGAAAAATTGATTTATGTTTTTGCCCATACGTTATGACCCATATATTTTTAGTTTATTTCTTTACAAGAGAGTGTAATTGGGATACTTTTGGCTGAAATTACAAGAAAGTGCCCCTATTTGTTATAAGATATGCAGACCTCTAATTCATTGGAGTTGGGCCCTTTGGAAACTCAATGATTCAATTAGAGGAATGGATAGAAGAAAGGAGGAAGAAAAAAGGAAAATGGAGAGAGAGAAGGAGAGAGTTACACAAGTGTACAGACAGGTGACGGGCGAGTTTTTTCCCCCAAAGGTCTTGCAGCTAATAGCAGACTGACAGAGCCGTGATGAAGAGCATTCTCTGGGGCTGGGCGACAGGAGTCACGTTTCGCCTCAGGCGCTACAGCCATGTGACTCACGGCGAGCAATAACAGCGCCAGTCTCATCCACACTGGCCTTTAAACTGAGCCGACTCATTCACTGATTTGATCAACACCGCAGGTCTTTAAACTGAGCCGACTCATTCATCTATACGATCAACACCATTGGCCTTCGAGGCTCTGAGGCCAACCCGTTAGAAATGTCATTTCGAGATCGGGGGAACTGATATCTCAGACTGAGAAAAGACAGGGGAAAGAGCAGAAATTTCCACATTGCCTGCTCTGCTTACAATGGTGATTGGCTAACTCTTTATGTAGGAGTTCTTCAGAAAGTTTTTGGGCGCTCACGAAATCCAGACCTTCCGGTTAACATGAGTAATTGATGTATCACCCGTTGAATGTTCGGTTAAGAGCATTAGAATTGCATATTCATGTTTTCTTTTTACTTAAAGGGTTACATTGTTGCAGTCAGTCACGATGACCCTCCCTCATGATGAAATTAGCGGTGGCCCTCAGTGATACAGCACAAAGCGGTCTGCGTTTCGATACAGCGTTTTTGAAAAGGCACCACAGCGGATGGCTGCCGTGGGGCCTTTGTTAGCCCCGCCGAATGATTGATTTGGGGCTTATTTGCGGAGAGCACAACCCTGCCAGTAGACGCGTCTCCAGGGACTTGAGTCGTCACAAATGCCCAGTCATGCAAGGCCGTAACCCTGGCACGCAGTTAACTGCAGCTCGTCCCAGTGCGTTCCCCCCAAACCCCTGCCCCCACCGCAGTCTACTCTCCCCGACCCCCTCCCCGCCCCATCCCCCAGCCTACAGGCACCCTGATTTTGAGCACGGAACGCACACAACTCATCCAGGACCGACATAAAGAGCGAGACATCTCCGAGGGGGAGAGAGCGCTGAGCCTCACGCCGGCCGTGAGTAATGAAACATTTATGCTCCGCTTCGCTGTCGGATATCGGCGCGACCTGCTTTTGTGTGCGCTGATGGCGGCCTCTCCGCATCACCGTGAGACATTAGTCCCCCAACCCCCCTCCCTCACCCTCCCCACAGCCCGGAGAGAAACGTCCCTCCGCCGACATTAAGAGCAACAGGCTGCTGGGGCCGAGTCCTCGGAATTAGGTCAGGATGAGCGGCAGCAGGAGGTGATTAGCGTTAGCGATGGCTTGCAGTTGCGGGGAGGCGCCGAGATGGACAGAACCCCAGGTGAAACGACCGTGCTGGAACTGGCAAGCCGTGTAGTATCACGTTCCCTCACCTACACGTGCACACGCCAGGGCTGTGGCAAGGAATTCTGGTCCCCCGGAGAGAATACAGCTCAGGGCTTATTTTCCCCTTTTTAATTAAGCATTTGAGCCCCCCACCCCCAGCAGTAGTGGGGCCCTTCAAAATATCACTGTCTTGCACACACACACACACACGCGCGCACAAGTACACACTTCTCCCAGAAGTCAACATTTCACCACACCAGTTAAAGAGCCTCGATCCCCAGGCCAACTGGGGCGTCTGAAACCGAGGATCACGGGCCAGAGGACCATTAAGGATCCTCCAATTCTGACCTGAAAACCCAAATGAGCCCGTTCCTCTCAGGAAAACAGAACCAGTACAGGGCCCCCATGCAAGGGTCAGGCGACACTGCAGTTCACACAACCGACGCAATCTGTCCTCAGTGCTGATGTAACTCAGCCAACGGCATTGAATGAAAGAACAATATGATCAGTCAGATAAGTCAACTGTTCCACTGTGCAGGAGAGGAGAACAGCCAATCACAGACTGACCTCCAAACTTCCTTCCAACCCTCTGCTTTCTTCACAAAGTCCCGCTTTAATGGCAGCTACAGGAAGGTCCTGCTACCTCCCACATCACTGGATTTCAAATGCAGGAGATGCCCCCCCATAACTGCTGTGACACTGTTTACAAACCCGTAATTCACGCTGGGCCCACAGTCTCACGAACAACCCCCTTCCCCCGAATTCCCCTGGCCTCACAGAGTGAGTACACAGCCCCCCTTCCCCAGTCCCCGGCAGCTGGGACACCCCACGCTCCGCTGGGTCACCCTGGGGGAAGGAGAGAGGAGGGGCCGAACCTCCCCCTTCGGCTGAACAATGTCTGAGGGCCTTTCACACGTGCGTGACTCTCTCACACCCCGCTGGTCCCGCAACCCCCCTCCCCCCCCGATTCAACTCCAAGACCCCTCCTTGGGGACGCACGAGCGCTCAGCGTACGCTCCTTAACTCAAAGAACACCAGGGGTTTTGCGTGCGTTTCTCTGAAATGCAGCGCGGCTCGAAAGTCGAGCACTTTTCCGTAGCGGAAGCCATTGGAAAACAGGTTCAAATTTCAGCCTCATTTTTCCGCCGCTTTCCGAAAACAAGGCGCAAAAACATTATGCCAGCGCACGCGCCGCTAAAAAATGGAATGACGTAACGATGGTGAAACTGCTGCTCATCTCCATGAATAATTTACCGAATGTCGAGTTCATGCGAAAAAAATACGCGGACCTGGAATCATGCACGCACAATAGATTCTGATGGCTGCCACTTTTAAAAGACGAGGTAATTACAGACACGAATAGGCATTTATTATTCATGAATAAATGCAGTTTGTCTCTTGTGCTGTTTGTTGACTGGGCGTCTATTTGGTTTATTTTATCAGGGCAGTTTATTGAGTGATGGAAAACGTATGACAGGTGTGCAACTGCCAGCTGAATATGGTCCTGTCATAACTAGCGCATATACCGTATGCATATGTATGCATCAGAGAGTGCAAACGTCCAATCTCCCAACTCTTGAATTTCATGTTCTAAAAATAGGCCTTTAGCCCCCTTAAACCCACTGACTGTTGAGAACTTTCTTGCTGCCAAGATGACCGGAATGGTTTTTCCATCTAGTCTGAAATGTGCATGCCTTTTTTGTTCTGAGAAGATGTGCTTTCTCAGAAACCAGAGGCTTTGTTCATAGTCTCACTGCCAGTGCCACAAACAAAGTTATTTTCTCTGGCAGGGCTTCTTAGCACCAAGTAGTCACTCCTGGTCAGTCGGTTTTTACCGCTGCCATCCATCAGGGCTGCCAGCTGAATCCACAAGCTCTAAGAGAGACCTTTGTCTTCCTTGTCGCAGATAAAAGTTATTTACGACGTATAAAAACTTTTTTTGGATGGGAAGGTGTTGCAGGTGCTCCATGATCACAAGCTTTACATGAATGGAAGCGAAGGGCACCGGATGTGTACAGTATATATTTGGCACCAGCACTTCTGAAATAATTCTGGATGCCCTGGATGGAAGCCCTTCAGAAGAGGATCCAGGCACATTAAAAAAAAAAAAAAAAAAAAAAACCTCTCCTTTCACCCACACCTGCACTGCCCTAAGCTCCCGTTCCACCAGCCTGCAAACAGGAAATGAGTCACTGGAGGCCCTAATTGCGTGGACACGACGTCAGAGCTCCATGAACAAATATTATTCAAGCCGAAGGACAGGCTGCGCACGCCCGACTTGCCAAGATGTGACCCATCACACGCAGAGATCCATTATTCTCTCCATGAGCTCTAACGTGCGAATGCTGGTCTTCATATCTTAGCCATACAATGTCCCTTCGAGCCAGAGGACGACAAAGACGGAGGAGAAGTAGGGAGTTAGAGTGAAGCAGGAATTCTGGGTGTGGGTAAATAGGACACTGTGATGACAAGGACAACAATAAGCGTGGTAAACAGTTTCTCTTCCTCAAAACGACAGTGTTCCACGTGCTAGCCGCAAGATTAATGGTGTCGGCTAAGGACAGCTCACACAACAGCTTGTTTTTACAAGACATCTCATTTAGTCCAGATTCATTTTCCAGTAATGCAGGGGGTTAGGAGGGGGGGAAGCTGGGAGCAGGGATGAGAGGGCTAGGGGGTGTCTTTCTGGGGGGTTGGGGATGGGTTGGGGTATAGAGGATGGGGGCGGGGCCAGGAAACTGGGGGTGAGACAGAACGAGCCACACATCACTGCCCTAAACGGCGACTAAAATCTGCCGCTCGCTCGGGCCCCAAAGGCTAATCCGTCAACCTCAGCAGACATGGGGGTCAGAGTGTCGAGAGCCTCTCTCCGCGCAACACGTCAAGTGTGCGATATTGCAACAGACAGCCGCGGCCAGAAAGATCAGCCCATCAGTTTGAATGCTGGACGAGCCCCCTCACGAGCCACAGCACGCGGGGGGGTGGGTGGGTGGGGGTCCGTCCACAATCCGGAGTCGTGAGGGATAAACGATTTGGTTCTTCTTTTCTCATGTCATTAACGCGATTACAGGAACCGCTCGTTTTCGCCAAGCCGCTTGCGTGCGGCACAGATGCTGCTCAAGACGTTCTCGTTACCAGTGTTTCCACAGTGAAACAGGGCATTATCCCTTCATGAAGACAGTTTATCAGAACCTTTTCAGTGTCAAACACGCACACAAGCATACACACACACACGCACAAACATAAACACACAGACGCACACAAGCATACGTGTACGGGTAAACAAGCAGACGCACACAGAGGCAAACAAACGAGACACAGTCACACAGACAGACGTGCACGTGACTGCAATCTCGTACAATCAACAATCTGTATTAATGTCCTTTCACAGTGTTCCTTCTGCATGTTTCAAAAGCAGGACAATTTTAAACCCATTCTGATTGTTATTTTCCATCTCCCGCCCAGGGACTTACAGGAACACTCATCATTTTTCACAGGAATACGCTCAATGTTCCCCTACCCTCAGCTACTTCATTTATTTCAATGCACCTGCTAAGTTCCAGCCACATAATTCTCTTCAGGCTGCTATTTTAAATCAGCAAATTCAGGCTGAAAACAGGTATGAGAAAACTGAAAATCATCAGCTAACCTCAGACGGCAGGAAAAGACCAACGCGCAAAACCAGAGGCCGGAAATCTTTCTCGGGTGCTGTGTTTTCTCTAGCAGGGGGCCACTGATCATACAATTCAGACTTAAAACAACTGCCAGGTTCAAAACAAAACATTTGCTGTGTTTCAAACAGTACTCGAAAACTAACCTCAACAGGTACCATGTTGACTTAAAGTCTGATTTCTTTCTTAGTTTTTTTTTTTTTTTCTAGATAAAAATGTACTTCTCCAGCCAACAGTAACTTGAAATAAGTACATATGAAGGGTTTGACGGCAAAAGCAATATACGCCATTTTGGGACTTACGCACAAGCTGCTATTATCTGCTATAAACTGGCACAAAATTACCCTGAAGAAAATAATTCACCTCAAAACGCAATATAACCCATTAACCGACCAGCCAGATTTTATTGTTCGTTTGCAAAATGTGATAAACAATCAGGTCGTTTCAATGGAAAAAGTGATAGCCAATTGAGAACTGCTCTTTACGTCATGATCGAAGCTGTTCAAAACGGTGGTGTATTCGATTGAAACAAGTACTTTGGTTTTTAAGGTCAGAAGTAACCTTTGCTTTAATTCTGGGCATGTGTATATTCGCATATTTTTTATGCATTGATGAACAGTGGCTTTGCAATTTGAGTTTGTTTCAGACTGCCAAAGACTAGCATTTTGATAGCGAATGTAGAATAGCTTAGGTTTTTAAACTTTATTTCATAATGTGTTTGTATTTGGAGTGAGAAATAATCTTGGTTTTTAAGTCTATGATACTTGGGCATGTGAACATACTTATTTTTATGCGTTGATGAACAATGGCTTGATAATTCGAGTCTGCTTCAGACTGGCTCAATAAAGGTAGCCTAGCCTAAGACAACCAGACTCAAGTACACAGTGTTTCCCAGTCTGAAACCACTGCCCCCCCCCCACACACACACACACACACACACACACACAAGCAAATAAATAAAAATAAATAGTCCACAAACTCAACCCAAATTCGAGGAAGTTTGTGGAAAATTGTGCTTTTTGATGCAGAATTTGTTGGCGTGAATATGAAAAGTGCGGAGACTAACCTTCATTATTGTATGTCAGCATGTGTGAAATAACATAATGGATAAGTTATTTTGATAGAAATAGGTCTGGATACATCGCATTATGCAAAAAAAAAAAAAAAAAAAAAAAATATTCACAGGAGTAAAAAGTGAGGAATTATTTGGATAACATTTTCATTACAATGTTCTCTGAATTAACAGTGACACGAACAGTCGAAGGACACAAATCCAGTTCTATGGAGAAACAAAATTCTTTTGAAATCAAATTTCATTGTTTTTCTCAAACAGCCTTATCGTAAAAATTTCATTTTGCCATCAAACCCTTCATATTTTCTAATTGAAAGAGGAGTAGGAAAAAAAAATTAACAACTTTTTGAACAGATATCCCCTGCTCTGAAGCCCGACTGTGTCTGTGACAGTCCCAAGTTTCACAAAAATCCACACCGTCAGCTGTGCCGGTCCCACCAGAGACTTTGAAATTCCAAGAAATGAAAATAGCAAACATTTTACCTTCGACGCGGATAAAGGGCTGGCCCAGAGAAAAGTGGAATTTAGCACAGTACACGCGTGATCTGCGGCTTATCAGATGAAAACTTAAAGGTCCCCTCTCATTTCAACAGGTTTGTTCAATATTTGTGACATGAGGAAGTGAAACGTGACACATGATGCCATGTTGTCACCCTGCATGCAAAGGACATTATATACATCAATGCATCTAGGCCAAGTCGTAGCTAGTACATGTAGACAGTCTTCCAGTTCGAACAAATAGCTAATACGCCATGTTCTCCAGCATTGGGATGTGCAAATCAACTGCGAGGTTGCAAAATAAGGCGCATGCTTCCTTGTGATTGCCTGAGAAGAAGGCAGTGGGAAGTTAAAGTTCAAGTGGAAGGGAAATGACAGCTTATTTTGTTCTCAGTGAGTAACCTATTCACATTCAGGCAAATATCACAAACTGGCAATTTTATATAAACTGAATAACATTAGATCATTGAGATAGGCTTCCATGAAAATGTACTGCCCATAAAAACTTAAACTGCCGATCAATATAGGCTAACCCAATTGTTAATCTAATCAGCTGATCAAAATAACAAACATGGACCGTTACGTGGCCATGAGCATACAAAAGCCTGTAGTTCTCCAGTTTGGCCAAGCTGGGCAAAATCAGGAGTGCGTCTTATCTTCAAAATTATCCCCATGGTACATATCATATTTGTGCCAAGTTTTATACTCGTATAATAAAGTGCACAAATTCCTAATATAAGCGAGCACTAGCGCTCATCTTCTATAGCTGTAACAACATCTCGCCTATTGAGTAGTCAGCCAAACTCTCCATACTTATAGCTCTAGGGCCAGATCACGCGGTAACGGAGTTACAAAATTGTACAAACAATACAAACAGTGACCTCACTTCCTGTCCCATTTGGTCTCTCAGCCCCCAAAACTGCCCGACTTGACACATCTGGAGTAACAGATGTTCCTTTGGACACACAACACCCCACCGACCCCTTCATGTCCCAAACAACACTTCCTGACTGCGCACCAACCATAGCTCTAATGAACACAAACCAACAGATGCAAATATACTGCATGGATAGGAAGTTCCAAAGCAACACCAGCAAATAATAAAAAAACGTATGAAATAATACTGATAGCAGTAACGCCTTCAGAGCTGTTGCAAAGTCCCCGTCGAGTTTTATTTTTGGCCGACGCCACCAGGTCCGCTGCAGAGCGCCGGCTGTCCCGTTTAATGACTTTGATCTGCTTTCACGGGACGGAAACCGGAACTACACCACTTCTAGCAAACCTAGGCACTTATAATCTGAGTCCATTTAAAAACAATAACATCCCTGGCTTATGAAATGCTGGTCCGCATTAGCGGAGCAGGGCTACATGCTCTGTGATTCCTCTGCTACAGACCCCACCTAAAAGAGGAAAAGTAGCAGAGATGCTAAATTTCCTGAGGCGACTCCAAGTTTATAACCTAGTTCAGATTCTTCTGCTCTTCTTTCAGACATTCACATAACCGAAGTGTAGAAAAAGACAGCATGTTACAAGTCCAGCAAATAAGTCCTTGTCCATTCTACTAGCATGGCATGCTTCACTCTTAATGGGATGACATGCAACACTGGACAACAGAGCTAGTCATCCACAACAAGGCGTCTTACAGAGCATAACTGATTTCCAGGTTTCCAGTAATTTCGTCCAAAATGGACCAAATTAAACCAGGAAAACGGGATCAAGAGTCGATCAACAAAAATGTTCTTCAACAGTAAATACCGTACTCAAGCACAGATCCAGTATTCTAAGAAAGTTGGTCACCCGCGAGCACCAACGGTAGGGGCCAACCATGCAGCAAGAGATTTTTTGAAGAAGGCCAAAAAAATGGTATTGTCCAACATTTGCAGATTGAAACTGCAATAGAAATGAAAAGGTTGTGGACAACTTCTGACTATTTTTTAAAAATTATGCCCTGAATGAATAGGCAGCACATGGAAAACTCCTGGAACCTCAGAACAAAACTGGGCATCTTCATTTCAGCAGAAAATAAGCATTTTATTTCCAGGAGATGTATAGGGGAGGGATGGAACCAACACAGATCCACTTATTATAATTTTGCGCAGTTTCATCGTTCAACGGACACTTTACCACAGTGGTGGCTGCTGAGGTGAAAATAAAGGAGGCTCAAAAATCCCCCCAAACTGATGAGAAGTCCTGACTCGTTTCAGTCATTTTGCTTCATTTACACGTTTCCCAGATGTTAGTAACCCACAGGCAAGAAAACAAACAGCTTCTTTCTGCAAGAATTGCAAGGAAGATTGAAACTGAAAGGCAATTCAGAAAAGTAGTTTCATTCACAAAGTAAACTATGAAAAAAAAAAATCATTTGATTATTTTCCGTATTAGCTTGTGGCGCATCCTGCATTGCAAGCCAGCACTCGATTGTTCAATTAAAAGAATTATTAGCTATATATATATGCACCATTTAAAACAATGTTGAGCATATTACACCCAATTTTGCAAGGGTTCAATTTCTTGTATTACCATGACGTGGACAACAGGGTGTACCCAGTAGTGTTTTTGGAGTTCATGCATTGCTAATCATAGAAATCAGGACAAATAATCAGTAAAAAGGGATATCTTTCAATGTTCAACTCAACAGCTCACTGCATTTCACAGTACTTCCAATTTAAGCACCACTGAAGCTAGAAAAAATCTATTTAAACCAAATCACTTAAATTACCATCATTAACTTCAAGTTGCTTCCGATACTCCAGGTTCCTCAGTAAAAGGTGAGATATTTTATGCTAAAAATCAGTGAGTTAAATCGCTCTCAATCCTATGAACATAGAGCACTGTAGGTCTACAAAGCTACAAAGCGATCGCCAATACAAAAAAAAAAAAAAAAAAACCGGAGGTGGCTTTTTCGCCGAAATTTCTTGCACATCCTGGACTGCCATACTTCCGCTGCGCAACTTGCGTAGTGGCATGACAACGACAATTCAGCTATACTTGAGAAACTGCAGCAAACTATATAAACGCCAAAACTGAGCCAAGAAAAAGTACCAGATGTATGAAGATTTAACGGCTTCTACGTTCGGTATTGTACGGCCAAGTATCCGTAACCATGCATGCTAACGCAACTTTTCTCCCGCAGCTACGCAAGACTGGAAGTGACCAGGCCACCAAACTATCCCATGAAGCATCGGAAATGGGGCTTGATTGCAACATCTAGAATTTTTTTTTTGCTTTGACAATCACTAAAATTGCATCATCATTACTGAGTTAAGAAAAACTATAAAGAGCAGTATGATTAGAATTAGTGTTATATGCGCGTCTCGCTGACAGTACCAGTACACCCGTCCCTGCTGAAAATTCCAGCTTTGACCAGCCTAGGCTGGTCAGGCTGGTTTAAGCTGTGTTTTGGACAGTTTTAGTTGGTCGACCAGCCCTTCACCAGCTGACTCCAGCTGAGAATACCAGCTTAACCAGCTTTGACCACCTTCATCAAGCTATAGAGACCAGCTTTAAACATCTAGACCAGCTAATAACACAGCTCAGACCATCTTAAACCAGCTTAGAATTCTAGCAGCTAGAATTCTAAGCTGGTTTAAGATGGTCTGAGCTGTGTTATTAGCTGGTCATAGCTGGTCTAGATGTTTAAAGCTGGTCTCTATAGCTTGATGAAGGTGGTCAAAGCTGGTTAAGCTGGTATTCTCAGCTGGAGTCAGCTGGTGAAGGGCTGGTCGACCAACTAAAACTGTCCAAAACACAGCTTAAACCAGCCTAGGCAGGTCAAAGCTGGAATTTTTGAGCAGGGGTGCCATAATGTTCCCCGTATACGGGGCTGAAATGGTCGGAACTACTTTCAAGTCGGACATTTCCCTGGCACCTCGGGCGGTAGAAACAAGTGTTATTTTCAAAATAATACGGATGATTAGTTTTCCCATTTAGAGTTCTTTCCAGATCGGTTGCTTTTTTGAAGGAGCTATGACGGATTATCAGTCAACATTTCTATCAGATATGGCCTCCGTTGTGTTCGAGATGACTTGAATTCTCGCTGTTCAACTAGGACCACTGACTTCGACAATTTCGGAAGATCCAAATATCATTTCAGCGGCAAGTGCTCATATAACTTCATTTTAAAGTGAGTACATGACGCAGTATGAGTGCGGTCGCGCTGATAGCGAGCAATGGAGAGGCAGTGGCATGCATACGACCATTGCCAAATGTGACAGATTATTAAATGCTGATATTATGAATTTTGTGTCCCACATCTGTTTTGCGTTGTTCTTGCTAGCTATGTAGACAATTCTTGCTGGACAGGTATTGCAAATCTAGCCATTTTTCATCATATATGCGAATGTAAAATAACTGTTGTGATCGCTGTAATCCTCAGTATTACATGCGCATCTCGCTGACAGTACCAGTACACCCACACTAAATCAAATAGTTCCCTTTTTTTTAACGAACCAAATAAATCTATATGAAATGTTGAATTAGAAGTTATTTTGTCTCACAAATGAATACAAAAAATGGCGCATATAATGCATAGTTTACCGTGCTTTTGTTTGTAGGGTCAGGGGAATTTCAGAACTCGTTGGGCCGCGGAGGGATGTTTACCGCACGAGACCGAAAAAATCCCTCCGCTGCCCAACTCGTTCCGAAATTCCAATCCGCTACAAACACTCGCCCCGTAACCTATATTTATTCACTCCTGTCAGGCTGCCATGTCTTTGAACAAACAAAGGAAAAGCACTGATTGTGAAGTAGGGAAATGGGCCGAGGAGAGCTTTAGTGCAGAGTGCGCAGCCTCAGTTTATCTGAACAACAAGCCAATGTTCCAATGAGCTGAAGGCCAATGCAAATAGACACAAGAAACCGTGACATTTCACTAACAGTTAACTGCAATCAGAGATGGACTCCATAAAATGCAAGATCACTAATATGTGATTAAAATATTCAGTTAAGAGCATTCTAATCAAATATTGGCAATGACCATAATCGATCAGTATAATTCTGAAGTAAAAATCGTCAAACGTAAATACCATCAAAATAATGTAGCTTCAGAACACCGACTTAGGATTTTGAAAATACATCACAATTAATTGATGTTCAACGCCATCCTTCATATACACTCAGGAAACAAGTCGATGGAAAAACATATTACGAGACATTGATGAACCAGATGTCTAAACTTAACAACTCAAATTTGTTTTTGGTAGTTTGGGGCTGCCAAAGGAATTCAATTCAGAACCATTCCCTCAACAGCTTTCTCACAGTTTCTCTCTCTTTTTATAGCCCCATTGAGCGAGAGCAACCTGATCATTATGGAATAACGGCTAAACTTAAAATGCTGCTGGGAAGCAGGACCAGGGAAAATTTTCAGTTGGTCCACAAAATAAGGCCAACTTGTTTGCATCTGCCTCTGGGGCTCAATCTCAAACACTCTTGAACCTACGGGCTCCAAAGTAAAGGACGTATCATGGAGTTTGAAAATAAGATTGAGCTGGATATGTGCCATACATGAATTGTAGTGTTATAGCAGGGACAGGCCCAGCAAGCCTTTCAACAGCGTAATTTACGGTATCTGCCACTTCCCCGAGTTTCCGGACAGAATGTAGGAGGAGCAGCTGTTTTTATTCCCGGCTCTTCCTCCCCTTCCTCTTCCTCGCTCCCCAAGGCCTGTTGCCAGCTGAGAGAAGGAGGGACTAGGCAGGGAAGGCTGGTGGGGGTGGGCTATGTTGGGGGTTGTAATTTTTAGGGGGTACATCTGTGCAGGCATCGGCTAAGCCGGAACAAAAAAAAAAAAACCCAGAGAAGTACCCACAGCCAGGAAGATCCTCAGAGAATCCCTTCAAATGGCTTCAAACGCTGGGTTGCAGCCAGGGCTGGGTTTATGGGAATTTCCTCACCCCGTTACACTGCTCCTGCCAGGACAGCTGAAGGGTGGGGGTGGGGGTGACCGATTTCCACAGCCAGTCATGGAATGGGTGCAGGGTGGGCGTTTCTTTTTTTTTGGAAAGCCGAGCCGTAAACCTGCCCAGTCAGGCTCAATCCCCCATAACTCATAACCCCAGCACTCAATGCATCTCAGCCCCAGCATGTGTACTGAAGTCAGTAAATATTTGGACAATGACACACCATCTATTACACCCCCTCCTTCAGTGATTGCAATTTGCACCCTTCCCCACTTTACACAATAGTGTGCCATGTGGGGGGGAGGAGTATCTGCCCTAACTGAATAGTTTAGAAAAACAATTTACACAGAGTTGACTAGGGGTACGTTTCCCAGAAGCATAGTTGCTAACTATGTTAGCAACTGACATAATTTGTCCATGTACAGCCAATGGTTCCAATTAAGTAAGTTGGAATCTGTGCTTTTGGGAAATGTTCCTCAGAGCGTCTCAAACTTCGTCCTTGTGGACCACTGCTGCGTGCTGGTTTTTGATCCAACCACAATTACAATCCCAGAACTTTAACAGGCTGTTGATTTTTCTTAGTGCTATTCATGCTCACAAAGATTGTTAACTCTTTTAAGCCACATTATGTCAGAGATAGTCATGTATTCCTGAAGAGTTCCTTAATCATATTGCCCAACGTTGCAAATTGATTTTTATTGCATTAAAAGTTGTTAAATTGTTACTGATAAAACCAAAAAAAAAAAAAAAAAAAAGATTGCTTCAAATTGGTGAAATTGTGGACACATGGTCTCAAAAACCAATCACTGATTGGATGATAAACAAATCAAGAATTCAAAGCAAATGCAATGAGACAAACCTGGCTTGTGTTATTTTTGTCATGTTCTAGGAAAGACATTTTGAAAGAGCTTAAATACATGTTTTGAAACCCAATTTGCAGCTCATCGATTCACTACAGTCTTGAATTTGATCAGTTCGAAAAATGTTGTTTTTGTTGTTGAAGACAACGCTCCTATCGTTTAAGGACAGCACAGCCAAAACGTTCTTTAAGAGGGTAGATCATCTAACCAAACATGAAAAGTAACTACTCAAAAAAACAAGTGCCCTGACAGAACAACATCCCCCGCCGGAGTCGCGGCTGCTGTGATATGCGTATCATCAGTCCATCTGCAGCATATGTGCAAAGTTTCAGGGATGTCCTATGAAAACTAGGAAATTATTTCACCAGCCAAGTACCTTCTGACACGGACGGACAGACGGACTGCGCCACACCATAATCCCCCTTTGGACTTTCGCCCGGCGGGGGATAACAATGTTTAAACTAGTTACAATTCAGGGATTGCATTAGAGGTAGGAACAAAAGCCAGCATACACAGGGGTCCATCAGGGCTCAGATAAATAACCAGTGAAGAAGAATGCACCCTGCTCTGCGCAATGAGCCGCGAATAAGCTATGTGCTCCAGGAAACGGCGCCAAGGAGGGTCCCTAAGCGAAGCACAGGGAGTCCTTAGGTGAATCGTCTTTAACATCATGCCGGGGTCTGAGTAGAGGTGGGGGGAAGCTGTCAAATTTTAGCCTTGCCCCCCGAGAAGAGGAGGGGGAGCAAAGGTATTCGGTTATGCATGTTCCTGCCAGTCACATCCGTCACCACCCCTCTGGCGGGAACATCTTAATCAGATTCATCACACAGCCCCAGCACTCTCATTAAGATCGGCCCGCTCATGCGACCCCTCCCCCTGCCACTCATGAGTATACTAGCAATATGTGAGGAACTGTCCAAATGGGTTTCATTGTGGAGGAAAGCAAAAATATTATCCCTGTTCAAATTTTGCCAAACAATACTAATATGTTAATGTTGCTAATGGGAGGGCTTCCAGGCGGCTAACAGCCAAGATGTTTGCTGGGAACGCTGTGGTCAGGTTTTCAAATCCCGCCACGCTATAAACGACTATAGCTGGAGGTGCGCATGGTCGAGGTTACAACTGGCTCAGCCTAGCCGGGGATAATCGGGGTTAAAATTCGTCAGTCTTGTTGCTCTCTAGCGGCCACTCCTAGTCAGCCAGGCGCATGCAGCCATACGGACAAATCGTTCGCCGACTGCGTTATCCTCCGACAACATTGGCAAAGTGCTATTGGCTGTGTGACTGCATAAGGCAGTGGTTCTCAAACTCGGTCCTGGCGACCCACAGTGTATGCTGGTTTTTGTTCCAACCGCACTTGCAATCTTAGTATTTTAACTCATCAAGCTTTTGATTTGTCTTAATTAGGTGCATTCATATTTAGAGCAGTTATTTATCCTCTTAAGCCACATTTGATGAATCTATACATGCCATGAAGAATAAAAATTTCATATCCACACTGAGATATTTTAGAAACTAGTATAAATAACTGGAGAGGGAAACAATTTAACCAAATATTTAATCAACATAAACAATTAATAGTTCCCTCATTGGCGAAACTGTTGACACATGGTTGCAAAAACTAACAATTTATTTGGCAAACAATAGAGTCACACCTGTTTGTTTCATGTTTATTCTATAAATGTCAGGCAAATTATGTTGAAAGAACTCAAAATACCTGTGTTCAGCAACCAAATTTGGAGCTTACTGATTTTCTCAGTCTAATTTGATCTGTTTAAAAATGTTTTTTATCTGAAATTCCTCACAATATAGAAAAATAAGCACAATATGTTCAAGGGTTTTTATTCTTCACGGCACAATGGATATGTCCATCAAAATGTGGCTTAAGATGGAAAATAACTGCTCTAAACGTGGAAGGCAGCTAATTAAGACAAATCAACAGCTTGTTAAAATCCTAAGATTGTTATTGCAGTTCGAACATAAACCAGCATCACTGTGGGGCGCCAAGACAGAGTTTGAGAACCACTGGCATAGGGTACAAAAAACCAGGGCAAATCCTCATGAGTTAGAGGAATCGCGTGCCATGGCGTCTCACTCCCGAGTCGATGGGAGCAGATTGTTGGGGAGGGTAAACAGTTTGGTTATTGGGAAATAAGGGGACCCCCCCCCCCCATAAATAAATTAATAAAGATTTGCTAATGGAGTGAGAAAATTTCACATGACAAGCAAACAGAGATTTATAAAAAGCCAATATTCCCTACCTGAGATTTTTTTTTTATTTCTCATTACATTAACAATTCTCTGTTAAAGAGAATGTGGGCCAATCGTTCTCTTGGCGTTTAAGACGTGATCACACTGACTCCGGTCTTAATACTAGAATTCGTAAGGCAGCAGATGCGTTAAATTAATAATAGGCTTATTTAGAAGATAATGCCCCAGGCGCTAATGGCTATTTTCACTGATCACCAGAGGGAGAAAAACAGGCTGCAGATCTCCAGGGATAGTCAGCAGGAGACAGCAGAGATCTTACATATTCATCCTGCGTAACCAACCGAAGGTCTATCCCTCTGATCCCATTTATTGTCATTTGCATGATTAATATGCGTGTCCATTTAAATAACAAGCTTCTATTAGGAGCCTGTTCCTCCTCTCTATGTGCCATTAAAATAGTCTGATGTGAGATTACAGAAACCATTTGGTGTTGAGCCTCGTCCATATAAAGTGCACAAACGGCCAAAGTAAGGCTCCAGCATTAGGCGTAATTAAGAGGAAATTGAAAACTGCAGCCGATGGGCGACTCTGACAGAAACTGACTGAGCCTGTTAATCATGAAAGGCCAGTTTGTGGCTGTCGTCTCTTAAAAGGGAGATTTCACTGTCTGTTGCTGCTGCATGCAGCTGAGTCCGTGCAGGATTAGAGCCTGGAGCTCCCCGGGGAACACCCTCCCTGTGCTCCAGTGTGGGCACAACACACACACGCACAAACCTGCGCGCATGCACGTGAGAGCACACACACACACACACACAGAAACATTCACATACACGCGCACGCACACACACACACACACAAACATACACACAGAAACATTCACATACACACACACACACACACACACACACAAACATACGCACATACATACATATACACACACCTACTCATACTCACACTCAAACACATACGTACACAAGCACACGCACACACATACACGCGCCACACACGTGTACACACACGCACATACACACAGTCACACACACTCTCACTCACACACACACACAAACAAACAAACAAACACACACACACACACACACAGAAAGAAAACAAGAATGCAAATACACACGCGCATACATACAAGCACATGCACACACTAACACACACACAAACACATTTGCACACAAGAGTCATAACAATTCTTTCCAGGCTGCAAGCCCGTCCCAGTCATCCATAGCCCATCTCCCAAAATCCCGCTTTCCACACTGGAAAAGATGGTTTGAAAAGTCGCTGCTCATTGGGGTTGAGCTGATTAACTCCTTCCAGCTCCGGCAAACAGCTAAGGGGGTTCACACATTATAGTCCAACTCAGACCCCACACTTGCACATAACACTGCCTTCTGATAGAGTACAACTTTCTGACAAAATGTGCAGCAGATTATTGCACTGAAATGTGTACAAACACAGGTAGAGAAAAATCTACATGTATGAAATCTCAGATATAAAGATATAATGTTAATACTTTTTTGGCAAATTTAATATGCATACAAAAAAGTGCTTTGTATACTATTGCACAAAAAAGTGCAAACCAATTATGCATTCCGAGGTATCACAGAGTACCACCCCAATGACAAGCGCTGTACCTTTTGAAGAATTTTTTCTTCCCTTTTTTCCAAGAAGTTTATTTACACAAGTCAGCACCTCAATACTGAAGTCTATGAAGAGGATTGAAATGAAAACAACAATAAAATGCCCATGGCAAACAAAATTACTCTAAATATCCCTACATTCTTGCCGCAACTTCCTGGAACATATATAAATATTGGCATTCAAGGTCATGCATAAATCAAAAAGGATGCGGTTCAACACAGCAGAAGCCAGCAATCATAAAGTCATTTTTGCAAGAATCCACAGCCTTCTCTAACACTGAAAAAGCCACAACCACCTCTAGCCAAAAAGAAAATCATTTTGCCTATTCCCCCAAGTTCCCAGATAGGCCGGCATGCGGTCTTGGCTGGGTGCTGCTGTCACACGTTGATGAATGGACTGTTCACAATTTCATGAAAAAATGTCAAAAACAGAAACAAGGAAATAAACAGACTGTGTGCCGAAGCGGACGCCTGATGGTGTGACTCCGCGGGAACGACTAATTAAAGCACTCCATTAAGACCGCCTTTCTGAAAGGTTGAGCACCATCAGATTGCATCTTACCCCTTGGTTTCCCTGGAAGCAAATGGCTGGCTGATTTGGTAAGGTACCCTGGGGGGAGAGAGAGAGAGAGGAGAGACGGTTAGAATTCATTTAGAGGGACTTGGATTCACATCAGGAGAAAACGCTCCCAGCCACACACTCCTACATGAGAGAGGGTGTGTAAACACGCTGTTTAACATATCCTCGGCATTCAAAATGTCATGGATTCTTACACAGGAACTGCTCAAACGAATAAACACAAAGATGTACAAACTGAGCAATATTGTGTTATCAGAAGTTTCATCCCACACATTCCTAAATATTCACATATCTTGTGAAATCTGCCTCCAGTTGTTCCAAGATATGCCTCAATATTCACTCAATGAGAAAAAAGGGGCAACATGCACACATTGTGTAGTTAAAGAGGGGTCCCTTTTAAAAAGTGCAGGACCAATGAACAGTCAGATCCAAGCAGTCAAACAGCACGAGTTCCAATGGCACTGCTGGAATGAACAAGTCCCTCACAGAAAATAAAGAGAAACAAAAGCCTCATACTGGTTACAGCTCGCAAGTGAAATGCTTCTGCATGAGCTTTAATTCATGCTGTGGATGAGGGTGGAACCACCGTGTTGGTGGATATTTTGAGGGTAATCGGGCAGTAGCGAGGGCAGCCGTGCGGCATTTGTAAACATGGGTCCTCGAATCCAGGGTTTGTCGCTCTAATCCGCGGCGGAATGTGTCTGATGAATCGATCGAGACTTCAAAAGGCTCGTCTAAGTCAATCAGCGAGACTCAGCACAAAGAGATAGAGAGAGAGGAGGGGGAAGGCTAGAGAGATTATGGAGCATGAAGGACAGCATGTGCTCTGCACTTTGTCGGTAATCTGTGATACTGTACATGAGAGAGGCACTTCAACGAGACAAAGAGATGCCCTTCTTTACTTTTTAAAAAATCCAATCTGAATATTATTTTCTGATACGAAAATAAATGCACTCTATCAAATGAGAAGAGAGGGGGAGAGCGAGGGAAGAATAAAAAGATAAAAGCTTAAGCGGGTAAAACCCTAATCACTTGGACTTGGAATTTACCTCTGTGTCTCAACGGCTTCATTTTCGTCAACACTGTTTACTCAAATAAAACTTGTCAGACTAAAATTCCTCAGTCTCTCCAAAAAATAAATGAAGAAACCTGACATTCTTTGGGTTAAATGAGGCACAAAAATCTCATATTACCAGAGAATATTACTGCTGTATTAAATTTCTACAGAGGTCAACCAAATGGGTTTTGCTGAGTCTGTTATTCCTAAAAAAAAAAAAAAAAAAACACTGATCCATCTGAAATGTGTCACCAGCATTTCATATCCCCAAACGCATGACATTCCCAAACATTCACCAATAATGGAGCATGTATGTTTTATATGTCAGGCACGAAATGTTGACAATGGAGGCAGTTCATTTCCATTCCTTGCGTCATTTAAAGACGTAAATCATCACCAGCTGAGAGATAAGAGTCTGTCTTTGCGATTACAAGGGGCATGTTTGGCAAGATTCTCTGTTGTTAAAAGGAAGCAGAACAGAGGACTTTTCCTATTGGATGCTGCCCATTAGCAGCTCCATTTGGTTGGTGAGGAAAAAAAGCCAGTAATTGGCTGAGTCTTTTGTTTCCACACTGCAGGATAAGAGGATAAATAGAATATAGGGGCCAGAGCCATGCCTAAGCGATGTTTTTATACTGTGGGGGGTGAACTGTGGTTACGAGGCACTGTTGTAAATGTGAAACTTAAGAAATGGTGTTCTGCAGTCAAGGGAACCATACGGATTATTAAAAAAAAAAAAAAAAAAAAAAACACCAAAATCAAAAGGGTAGTACTGCCAGCTGGATAAAGGTAACACACCTGTTCACATATCGCATGGGGCAATATATGAGCCTGAAAAAAAGGTGGCTGGCAAGAAACTATCTGATTAACCAACCATATCATTCGCAGTTGTTTGCATTAATTCAGATTCTTGAAATGCAAATTGGGATCATGTATGTCTTAATGGCGAAAGAATCACCATCCCAATCAAATATTAACTTTTCATCGATAAGGAGGCGCAGTAGTTCAGTGATTTTTTTTTTTCCTGCGGAGAGAATTATTGATATTATTTACGGATCGAAAACAGAGGATCATACGACTGTGAAAAAAAGAATTAGATAACTTCCACGAATGCCGTACACATACACCAGTTATGTACGAAATTATAATCCCTGCGAATACAATTTCATACAATGGAGCTAATCAACACTCCGATATTCTGTGGTTTCACCGTTCATCAGTCATTGCAGTTCAATTGCTAAATAATATATGAAGCTGCCGGTGAACGCGTGTCAACATAAATCATCTCACGAGATTAAGGAAGTAAACAGCAAACTCTGATTGGGTCAATCCCCTGGATAGCGCACACGGGCCGGCCCATGGGCTCCCGTCGGACCAATGATATCCGACAGTGGGAGGAATCTCCAAATATTTAAAGGCAGAACAATACAAGCGGGGCACGGCAACAGAAACAAAACTGTCAAAAACCAATAGGCATGCAGGAGAGGGACACTTGGGCGGGGGGTACTGACCCCAAGAACCTAGTCCAGCTGGCGTCTAAACTCCAACTGAGTAATTGATTGTAGGGGAATTTAATCCTCAGTAGCAACAAGCTTCTCTTGCTCACTTTCTCACGTTCAACCAAATTTACAATTTTGAAAAATTAACACTTGTGGTCGCACATCTCAAGGAATGTCACCCGTTGCCGCAAAACATTGACTAAACTTTATAAGGATTTAAGACGTCCTGACACCGAAAACACTCAAAACCGTAACGTTGGTCAAAAAAAAAAAAAAAAAAAAAAACATAAAACAATTTCGCAAATCCAGAAATTTTGTTCAAGAAGTCTTCACGTCTTTAAGCGTCATAAATATTTATTCATATGACACCGTGGAACACTAAAGAATACA
This sequence comes from Gymnothorax javanicus, assembly GCA_029692085.1. Lineage (NCBI taxonomy): Eukaryota > Metazoa > Chordata > Actinopteri > Anguilliformes > Muraenidae > Gymnothorax > Gymnothorax javanicus. The sequence goes on along the minus strand of CM056207.1, from coordinate 5,435,556 downwards.
GCCTATCGAATAAACAACACGGTGATAATGGCTATGAATAATTTCGCGTTTTCTTTCTTTTTTTTAATATGAAAGCATAGCGTAAATCATAGCAACACGACAGATAACCATTCTAAAGGTTGCCCACGCATGAAACGAATAAGAAAAATAACAGAGGACTTTCATATTGTTTAACATGACAGGCATTCGAGTGAATACCTCTTGTTACATGAAATTTTCTTCCATCTGGAAGATCAGCGAAAACTCTTCAAAGCTTTTCTGGGACAACCATCGCAAGCAGGGTTAAACGATTCACTACCTGTACTGCCTACGTTACAGTCAATGGTTGACTAAGAAACAATCGATTCGCGACACCAAGCAGATGGTCAGTGTTGACACGCCGTAATTTAGTAACCGTTGCCTTCAATTCAGGATTTTATGTTCCATTATAACATTCATTTATTCACAATCCTTGCTCAGACACGCCATTTAGCTTACACTTCAATCAATAAAAGATTGATTGATCCTAAAACAAAGAGAAAAAAAAACACAAAAGACGAAATACATTTTTAAACACGCTGTTTAGAAGTTCTTTTATCGTCAAAATGTCAATCGCTCGTTGTTGCGAGATACAAGCAGTTGAATTGCTTTCACAACTATTCTGGCTTAGTGGAACCAAAACTACAAAATAGTTAATGCTCAGTCAAAATGAAAAGTAAACATTACCTTAAGGTTTTGATAAGCTTCCAGGGCTCGAATGGCTGTGTCAGTGAGCTTGACGTGATAAAGGGTCTTATTCGAGACATTTTTGTTAATTTTTCCACAAGAGAGCCCATAGCGATGCTCTGGTCTCAACGCTGCCATGGCTCGAACTGCAGACTGGAGACACACACTGTAGGCGGAGTTAGCGACTGAAGCGTAGTTTGAGGACGTCACACACTCACACATTGCGCACACACATACACGCGCGAGTCCGCACGCAGCCAAGCGCTGGCGAACAAGCACGTATAACTGTTCTAATACCAAGCGAAGGCAGTTTGAACCTTTTCTGGATTCTGGATTTTATTTTATCCTGATAACTCTGAAATCATGCTCAATAAACAGGACCCGTAATGTTAATATTAGACTGTTAGGAGGCTAGGAGAAGTCAGATTGCTATTTCATGAGGTCTTCAACAGTTGATAAGATTATTATCACGGGTTAATCACATGCATACAGATGTTTTCAGCAAAAGTGGCCCTCAAAGGATCAGATATGGCCAATGGCCCATAGTTTTGTTTGTAGCATCCAACAGTCCCATCAGTAGAGCTTTGTTCCTCTCTGTTTCTGTCAGTATGATTTGCTGGAGTTGACTGTCAACCCCTGTTGTTTTTAGAACCAATATCCAGAAGTTTTTCCATTTCCACTGGCGATGGCAATGAGCACCAGCTCTTCCATGATCTGGAAGTCAATCATATAGTTTTCTCCATTTTATGTGATAATTCTCATGCCTTTTCTGAATAAAGTGCACTGCATAGTTTTCTCTCCAAAAGGGCTTCTTTATATTTACCGGACATAGTCCAATCTTGTTCATTCTTTTCACCTCCCCTCAAAAGTTTTGAGAACCACGGGTAGATTGGGAATGCCCTCCCCCCATTATCTTTCTGAATGCTCTTTATCCTTTCTCTGCATGGTGCCTTCTTATTCATGGCCTTCAAAATAGTCATCCTATCACTATCCATAAGTTTATTAAGCCATCATCCAGCATCCTCACACTTGACACAATTTCCTTCCATATGTTTGGATTTTTTGCAAAGAACTGCCTCGTGATCTAATTCAACCTGCTGGTGTTCAGATCAAGAGTCTGAAGGTGTTCCTGTTTTCTCATCTCCTTCCATAGCTGTAATCTGTCCCTTGCTCTCTGTTGACCGATTCTCTACTCCCCGTTTTCCCTCCTAACTAGTGTCTTCGAGGACAGGAGGGTTTCTCAGACTACTTTGCTGGACATAATACATGAAAATATATTTGTATAGCTATATTTATTTATTTTATTATAATGGCATTATTATCACAGTTATTATTACCCCACCCCGCCCGAAGGGGGAGGGCAAGGGGTATTGTTTTTGGTTCGGTTTGTTTGTTTGTTAACACTTTAGCAGCAAAACTAATGGCCAGATTCACCCCAAATTCGGTTTAGGGATTGCCACTGACCCAAATAGATGCCTATTAAATTTAGGAAAAGTAGGTCAAATTATGTGCGAGGGGCGGGGTTTGTTGTGCCTGGCACCACTTGTTTTGTTAATAGATTTGGTCGCTAGACTGATGCTAGGCTAGTTCGCCAGCTAGGTTCATCATAGCTAATAGCTAGCTGACAGGACAATTCTGTTGGCCTCACCCTCTTTTCTCTGCGTGCATCTGTCTTTTATTTTTAAGACAAATGTGGCCATATGTGCCCAAGCAAAAGCTGTCCCCTCTACTCTTTATTGTTTTTCCTTACATTTTTGAGCACTGGATTTTGTGGAACCATGTTTACAGTTCACTTGGTAGCTAAACTGCAAAGGGTGCAAAAATTCGACAACATATCAGACGAAATCATTATACTAAAAGCAGGAAATGGTGATATAGTCCAGCATAAATACAATTCAGACAATAAACATTGGACATCATTGAAAAAAACTGTGAGAATTTGACTTAAAATAGTGAGCCAAAACTCTTGGCAGGCAAACACTTGAGCTGTAGATTAAGCATCTTGACAACAGTTGTTAAGACACCCCTCACTAGCAGATGGCACTCGGAAAGGAGACTGGCCAGCATACAAACTGGATATTCTTGAGAAATGCATTATTGTGAGTTCGACCACAATAGGTTTAGTCTCAATAGGGAATTAAGAAAGTTATTATAGTAAAGACGGAGAGACAGGAAAAATGTCTACTGGAGAGCAGTACAGTGCCTTGAACCTGCTATGATTAGCTATCCTGGTTCAAACAAGTACAACACCGGGCACATGAGCCTAGCAGTCTAACCAGTCACATGGGAGTATTCAAAAGATCAGTGGACTCTTAGCCTCGCTCATTTCCTTAGCTTCTATTTATGTATAAGTCTCAGTCATGTTGTCAGCCAATTATGGCCATTGGCACGGCGCAACTGGCTCTGTCCCTCCAAGGATAGGGTCAGTCTGAGATACCCATGGTCTTTTGGGGCACAAACATATTTCATGGTAAAAAGCACTGCAAGTTTTCAACTCACAAATAGCAAGTGTCAAGACTTGAGTTGACAAGTCAATCATTAAGATCAGTGTAACAACTCTTCCTAAATTCACTTGACTTAAAATCTTCAAGGGAAGCCGTTTTTTTATGGTCAGCTTCATTTTTGTCAATTAACGTTAACATTAGCTTACAGTCATAAACTGAATTGGCTAGAGCTAGATAGCAAGTGGATAATTTCACCAGTCATGACATTTTCGCCAGATCATTGCTTTGACATACGAGAACAACTAGTTACCTGCAACTCTGTTTTATAATTTCTGTGTTATTTGCTCCCATTTTAACAACAATATGGAACTAAACAATATAGAACTTCTCCAGTGGGAGGTTCAAGGGCAAAAGTGAATCTTGTTTGACATTAATTACTTGGCTAAGAAAATGGACAGGATGGCGGCATCGTTTCCTCCGGGTACTCCGGTTTCCTCCCGCAGTCTAAAGACAAGCACATCAGGCTGATTGGAGACACTAAACTGCACGTAGGTAAGAGTGTGAGAGTGAAGGGTGTGTGAATGGTATGTGTGCACTGTGTGATGGATTGGTGAGCTGTCCAAGGTGAGTCCCTGGCTTTTGCCTGTAGTCAGTTGGGACAGGCTCCAGCTTCCCCCGTGACCCTAGTTGGGAAGAAGCGGGTCTAGAAAATGGATGGATGAATTATCTCTCTGGTAATCCTCACAAAGAAAATGCTCGCTGCAAACGCTTACATTTGTACTTTTTTGCGACCATGTCAACTTTATATCTCATGTTTGCAAAGGCCCGTTGCCATTCTATTGCCTGTCCTATATTTGCAAGTAAAGAGTGAAAAATTACAGTGCCAGCTTTGGACTTTTTGTAGCCCTATTTGTAGCCCTGTGTACAGAAAACAACAGTCAGCATTATCATCACAACCAGTCCTCCTTGCTGTAAAGTGAATGGTGCCCCGAAAGAACTTTAATTCTAGTTCTGCGGGTGCACAATGCATGATATCCCTGACAGCTGTAGGTTATAAAATCCACACAGGGTTGTGTGCATATCTAGTGAGCTAGTGCAGTGCATTGTGGTAGTTGTTGTCTACGCCACAAATACATAGGGAAGGGTGATAAATATGCAAAGATCTCAAGGTGCTGCAGAAAAATGTGTATAGTTTGGGTGCAACATATTTATACAAAGCCTACACTTTGAAACTACATGTGGTTTTATCTTTGGCAAATTACCCCTTTAAGGCAGCCCAAACATGGACTTTCATCAGTTGAACAGTTAAAAATTTTTTACAGTGAATTTCCGCTAAGAACCCGGCGACAGGCAAGATTACTGTCAGGAATTAGGACTCTGCTTTCCCCTAAAAGTGTGACATCATTGCTGCGGGACTGTGCATGTGTAAGAAAAAGAGAGAGACAAAGAGAAATAGAGAGCACACATCTGTGCAGCTGTGCGAAATGAACCGCACATGTCGCGTTGATCCACTGTTAGGCAACCGATAAGACAAAGGGCAGGGAGGGGGTGGGGGGGCAGTGGGGGTCCAAACAGTGCCAGCTCAGATCCATTCACTGTTGCTGAAAACCCCTGCCATGCAGTACACTTTGGCATTCTCTGACCCTACCTAACCTGTGCCACATCACCGGCTTGCACACTCCTGGCATTCTCCCACTTTAAAGACACATCTGTATGTCGCTGTTAATTGGATGGCATTGGTTTTCCCTTTAAATTCAAACAAATAGTCGATTGCATTCCTCATTTACATGACTGGTGTGCTCCGTAATACATGAGCAGTACAAAATTTAACTACCCCTGAGTTAAATGTCTCCTACTGCCGCTGGGCGTATATAAGTACATACCAACTTCCCAGTTAAAGGTTCATCTGTGTGCAGATTGCAGACAGTTACTGAACCAGTACCAACAGTTTATTGAACCAATAAGGTGTTTATGAGTCACAGCCAGTCTGTGCAGTTGACTGTTGTTTTGCCATTTGTAGTCACTCAGGGTGAAAAATGTTCCAAAACCGGCACTCATTCTACACCCCCTGCCAGAAATGAAACAGATTTTTTTTTTTAATGAGCAGAATTACTCCTTTTTTTATTTGGTTTTCATTTGTCAGTTTTTCCTGAAGGGCCTGTCCAAATTTGTCGGTATGGATCTATATGTGGATAATACATTTTCTACAATCTAATGAGGCAGCCAGATTCCATATTTTACATACTTCACACACAAGTAAATTTGCAAATTTATTATTTGAGACCTATACGTGTGCAGGGCCCATTTTAGATGATCCATGCCTTTATGCTGTATGTCCAACGTGGTAGGAAGTAGATGAAACTGCATTTTATGTTTTTGGTGATCGAACACATGCAGCCCAAACCAATACGATCCTCAGATGTGATTCCAGCTTACTTCAGTTTTCATGACTTTGTCCTGTTGCTATCCTCACACTTCCACGACTGCATGGGACAAGCTACTTTTTGTATGTGTTCACGTGCAATTTTTACAGCATTTCAGATTGAAACTTTTAAAGATTTGTTTTGGCATGAAGCTCACTGAGCCAGTTGCTTGCTTTCCAGAGTTTCTTCTGTGCATATTCTAATTCTACTTTTTCAATTTTAGAATGCTCCACCATAATTATAGTCCCATCCCTGTGCTGTATGTCTGCCATCAGTTTACAAGCATGCACACTTGTACACGTGTCCTCTGCAACATGCTATCAGCAACTCCTAACAATCTGCCAGCTTAGCTGCCCGGAAGCCTGGAGGTTAAACAACTTACGTTGCAAATCCAATATTCTGTCACTGTTCTAGGTTCTTTCATCGACAAAAGGACAAGAACAGTTTGGCAATCTCAGATGAAATCATAAGAAAACAATCTGGACATGACTGAAAACAATTTCAATCGAAGACCAATGATGAAGTAAAATTCACAGACATAAAATCAAAATGCCCACTGAACTTAATCGTTTGAATAAGCAGCTGAACCTCAGTTAAAGCACAAATTAGCTCACTCCTTTATCCCAGCCAGCCACTGCTGTACAAGCATTATAAAAGAGATTGTTTTTCACAGATATTCTGGTCCCTCTATTGATAAGGTTGAGAAGGATTAGTCATCAGCGATGACTAAGCTTGATCACCTCAAGCTCGGGAAAATGTCAAGGACCAAAGAGAAGCCAGCTACGTCTTCAGCCGTAAGCATACAGTCTGTCACCTCCCATTGCAAACATTTGACCAGCAGGTGTCTGTTCAAGTGAGATCTGCAGGGTATACAGTATGTTCTTGCTGTTGCATATGTTCGAATTCAGCCTCGTGCTGCAGAGAATTCCTCACATAGCTCATTTCGTATGTGCGGGGCTGACTTTCAATATCAAGATGAAGAGGTCCGCACCTGCATTACAGTGAGGCGAATTCTTGTCCGCAGCCTCCAGAGAGCGCGCCTCCAGTTTTAGAATTGCTGAGATTGTTGTGATATGAATAGAGAAACCATGCAAAGCTAGTGACGAGCTAAAGACAAACAAATAGCAGCCAGCTGTCCTGATAGTTTGTGCCTGTTAGGTGTAATGTCACTTTCATTCACAGTTCTTAAGATAGTGAATGAATGTGCTTTAGGCTGCATCATTCACAATTACTAAAGCCAATAAAAAATTCCTTTGATCCTGCTGCTGCACATGGGTATATTTTTCTGACTCAAAGTACCCAAGCTTTTTTTAGCATGTATAATAATAAGTTGCATGCTTAAAATGAGATAGGGGTTGGCTATTATTATACATGGTTAGGGCCATAAATATTTGGAAATTGACAAAGTTATTATTACTTTAGCTGTTGACTGCAGTATATTGTACATGAAATGAAATAATGAATATGAACTCAAAGTTCAGTCTCTCAGCTTTAGTTTGAGGCTATTTATATAGAAATTGACTGAACCTAGCCTTTTGATACAAAGGCCCCCAACTTTTTAAGGTACCACAGGTAATTGAACAATGGGCTCAAAAGATGTACCATGGTCAAGTGTGTGCAATTCCCACATTATTTAATTTCCAGGTAACCATTAATGGTCAGGAGTTGATTTCAAGTGTGACCTTTGCCTTAAGAATCTCGTACTCTTAACTCCAATCAGATGTCCAATTAGCTGTCACTGCCAGTGAAGCAAGCCACCATTAGGATAAAAAAAAAAATCAAAACAACCCCATCAAAGAAACAAAATAAGCGTTAGGTCTGATCACATCAACTATTCAGCACATCATCATCAGAAAGAAGGCAATGGCGAGCTCTAGAACCACAAAAGTCCCAGAAGACCACGGATAACAACTACGCCAAAGGATTGAAGAATTATTTCCCAGGTGAAGAAAAATAACTTCATAACATCAAGACCATTTTCCAGGTATTAAGCACTTTTGTTTTTATGTCCATTATCAAAAGAAGATTTCACCCAGGTAAATGCAGAGGGTTTACCTCATGATTTGCCAAAAACTTTTAGAAAAGCCTGTGTGGTTCTGGAGGAACATCAGGGACAGACAAAGACAACTTGTGACAGAATAATGGGAAAGGAAGAGTATGGCGAAGGGAAGGAATTGCCCATGATCTAAAGCATAACACCTCATCTGTGAAGTGCATTCATAAGTAGGCATGCATGGCTGCCAAACAAAACTGGCGTATTTATTGATGATGTGGCTACTAACAAACCAGAGGAATAAATGATTAACTGAATAGGGTTATTTTTATCTGCCCAGATTCAGCCTAATGCTTCAAAAATCATTGGTTAAAGCTTCACAGTGCAGATACAGACCGACAATCACTCTAATCATACTGAGAAAGCAACTTTTCAAAGCATAGACATGAAATGTTCTTCTATGGCCAAGAAAATCATCTGACCTGAATCAAATTAAGTGAGAATATCGCTGATGGCAAAATGCCCCAAGACCAAGCAGGAACTGATGACAGCAGCAGTGATGGCCTGGCAGAACGATGTGCTGATGACGATGGGTTCCAGCTGTCAGGCAGCCGTGGACTGCAAATAATTTCCAACCCAGTTAGTTGCAAGTAATTGTTAGTTTGTCCAATGATGTTTTAGTCCCTAAGATTAGGGACTATGCATAAATGGTTGTACAACATGGCTCAAACAACATTCTTGAAGAAACCCTTAAACAAAAACTGAAAAGTCTACCCTTCAAACACATCTTGATCGATTAACTTCAAATCCATTGTAGTGGTGTACAGAACAAAAATGAAAGCCTGAATAAAATTCAGCACAAGCCCCCTATTGAACTTGATTATTCGTGACTAAGTGTGGAAATTCACAGCCCCGATCATTTCAGACTTACAGGAATGAGCCCATTAAGCCCACCAGTCTATAAATGCAAAGAGGACTATGGATTCAGCTATTGAAAAACAACCCAGGTCTGAGTGTGGTGGTGAAATGAATTGTGGGTAATGCTATGCAGCCATATTGCAACAGATAATCTCAGATAATAATTTTTAGCCTTGTAAATGAAGGACAAGGGTGAAAACGCAACAGTCCAGAAAGGCTACCGACTGATGATAAACATGTGGCTCCCTTGCTAATTTTCTTCGTCGCCAGCCTGGACCCATATTGCAATGGTGCAAATAGAGCTTTTCTAATGCTCGACTCCCTTTAGCTGCAGTCAAGAACAGCTCTCTCTGTGGCTTTCGAGGCAATTGAGGGTAGTGTATGAATCCCTGAGTCTCTCAGAGGGTTGACAGACTGGTGTGTGTTCCAACCATGTTCACAGCATGTTGTATTAGTACTGATGTTTCCACACCACTCTCCTGCACAAGGACCTCTGTACACATGACAGTAGAAGATTGTGACCAGCAACACACGCTTAAACCCCTTGGGAGATGCAAGCGCTGGCAAGCAGCAGCCAGCCCTGCAATACTTGTTAAACATAAAGCTTAGAAGCACTAAAATGCCTTTCAACAGACTCTGCTAAATGCCTCTGTAACATGTTGAATGCCGCAGATGAAATGTAAATGCCAGTGTATCCAAAAGCGACTGCAGTTCACTATCCCAATCTTTTTTTTGAGGTAAATAAGAACTTTTGGACTTCAAGGCAGAGCAACAAATTTACCTTACACTTTTTGAGCTCTCCCACTCAAACGAGTTACGGCATGTTTCCTAAGGCGACAGCGAGTCTATTGGCTGAGCAAAGACTGCGGTTTGCATTTCAGACTTTGTGGTACCTACAGTAATTCTGTCAGCAGCCACGCCAGTTACCTCTTCACCAAGTCTGCAAATTATCCAAATCACTGCTGTCACATAAGCGCACTAATATTGGCCACCTCCTCAGGGAAAAGAGGAATGATTGAGCTGAACTTATTGATTTACTGAAGCAGAAAGCAGCGTTTAGGTGGGATTCGCTCATTTGGCTTTTAACAGATGCCTTCAGCAATTCTCCACAATTTTTTTTTTTTTTTTTACAGTGCTGCTCAACAGTCGTTTCTTGAGTGCGCGTTTAGAAATGACTTTCTGTTCTGTCCACCAGAGCAGGAGCAGCTAAAGTTTTCTTTGTGGGAATGCCAACAAATTGCCTGAGTATTTCTGGGTATAGATGGTCTGTCTAGAATAGAGAAGCAGCCTAAAACAGAATGAATTTCAGAAAAACATGTCAGACAGTGATTCAGAGGTATGTTGGCTAGTCTATTTCTATGTGAAAACCATTGTTTGGTGCAGAATGAAACAGGAAAAAATTACCGTGCCACCTGGTCAGGAAATTTAGCTTGTGATGTAAAGCAGCTAGCTATCGTACATTGCAGTAGCCTACATGTTCACGTCAGCTGACCTGGTAATGTGAACATTACCATGGTTCTTAGTTCAGCTAGGACACTGATGTTATTGAGCACACAACGCAAATTTGTCACCAGCTATCTTGGTTGATCCGCAACCTGGGTACCTACGTCAAGTGCTATAAAATTAGCATAGGGAAGTTTCCAAATCCAGTTAGGCTTACCATGTATATTCACTCATCTGTATTGTAGAATTTTTTTTTATTTTTTTTTTACCAACTCATCTGACTCATTGGTGGTCACTGTCTCAAAACTATACAAATTACCAATAGTTGTTGTGTGTCAAAGCATCAATATCTTTCAAAGTCTCAAAGCTAACACTGGTCTGAGCTAACACTGTTTCACTGGTACCACAGCCAGTAGCATGGGCAAGAATAGAAAAATAATCCTCTAGCTTTTCAGCTTTGGAGCAGAAAACAGTTTTTCTTCTATGTTCAGTGTGTTGTTATTGTGGTCACCTAATCTCAAAATAGCCATGTATGGAGGATCATCCCACAGCTATTTATATAAAGTTTTTATAGATGAGGGAAGCAAATCAATAAACAAATTAGTTAATAAGTAGAGATCTACAAACCAGTATATAAACATGTATGAGAACTTCTTAGAGAGAAAATTTTTTATTTTGATTTAAAAAAAAACCCCATATTTGTGCAACTGCATGTTTGTGGCAAATCGCTTTGTAAGCTTCGACTGTTGTGCATCCATCAGTGAAATATAACATAAAAATCTTCATGTTGGTTACGGTGCAGTCACAAGCCAGATGTCTTCAAAGAACTCATAGAACAGTTAAAATGGCAGAGGAAGCCAATCTTTAGCCGTGTTTAATTTAAGAATAATTAAATTGTGGAGCATTCTTCTAACAAAAACCCTACCTTAAAGGTGAGGTCATATCGAATCATGCATTGTCCTGTCTGAATTACTGGCAGTCAAGCCTGGCATGATTGGTCTTGTCTAAATGACAGAGCACCTTGGTGCCATAAGTGTAAATGTCTAAATTAGCTAAGGAATGAGAGCGATTGAAATTTAGCGCTTTTAATGGTGAATACTAGCCTCTGCTCTAAACTTCATTCAGAAGAGGTCAATGAAGATTCACCAATTTGACCATGAGATAACCACCCCAGTGGCATAGACAGGAGAATTGGGCACCCTGAAATAATTTTGCTTCAGGCCCCTCATCTTACTGTAGTTTTTGTATGCAGTCTCCACTCATCTTACTGGAGTTTTTGTAAGTACTCTCCACTCATCTTACTGGAGTTTTTGTATGCACTTTCCACTCATCTGACTGGTTTTTGTAAGTAATCTCCACTCATCTTACTGGAGTTTTTGTATGCACTTTCCACTCATCTGACTGGAGTTTTTGTATGCACTCTTCACTCACCTTACTGGAGTTTTTGTAAGTACTCTCCGCTCATCTTACTGGAGTTTTTGAATGCACTTTCCACTCATCTGACTGGAGTTTTTGTAAGTATTCTCCACTCATCTTACTGGAGTTTTTGTATGCACTTTCCACTCATCTGACTGTAGTTTTTGTAAGTACTCTCCACTCATCTTACTGGAGTTTTTGTAAGTACTCTTCACTCATGTTACTGGAGTTTTTGTATGCACTCTCCAGTTCAGGCTCCTTAGAATTGTCAGGACCTTTCACCCTTACTGCTGTTTCAGGAGATTCAGCCATCTGTAGTTCATTAAAGTAGGATTGATCCACCTCTGCTTGGAGTTGAGTATTTTTCTTGTGAAGCCTTTCGATCTCACATCTCCCAATCACTGTAATGAAACTGCTGTCGTCACTTCATCTGCATTTTCCCTGCCGGACTGATGGCACATGAATACTAAATTTCACTGATACGATCACGCCCATTCTGATGTTCCGAGCTCAATGCGAGTGACCAGTGCAGGTGAAGCACCCAATCTGAAAAACACTTCAGAGGTCTCCTAGTAAATGGCACTAAAGCACCAATAACCAACAAACTGCTGTCTTGGCCGTTTATATTTACCGCTCTGCCGTGGCCCGTCTAGAGCAGGTTTTGGGATTCATTGTGGGTGGCCCATTGGCCGCCCAAATCTCTCCTGAGCGCGCTCTCGTTTATGGAGCCTCCTGCTGCTGTCTCATGGACACTGTTCTCCAGGTGTATAAAATTCACTAGAATTCAGGATAGCTGGAGGCAAGCTGTTTTCATGCTATAAATCTCAGCTATTAAAACACACTGTCAAACCCAGATGAAGGAGAGAAAAGCGGAGTGACAGAGGAGTTGAATTAACTCTGATGGTGAACTGATATCGCTGGGGAAAAAAGTGAAAAACACGATGGTACACTAATCCAATTCGAGCGATCGCCAATACAAAAAAAAGTACCCAGATGTGGCTTTTTCGCTAAAATTTCTTACACTTCTGGAACTGCCATACATTCGGCGCGCAGCTTGCGTAGCGGCATGACAACAATAATTCCAGTATACTTGAAAAACTGCAAACAATATAAATGCTAAAATCAAGCCAAGAAAAAGAACTGGATCCATAAAGAATTAATACAGCTTCGACGCTCGGTATTGTATGGCCAAGTATCCGTAACCATGCATGCTAACGCAACTTTTCCCCCGCAGCTGCCCGAGACCTGAAGTGACTTGGCCACCAAACTATCCTATAAAGCATTGGAAATGGGGCTTGATTGCAACATTTGGGTTTTTTTTGTTTTGTAGTGGCGATCACTCGAATTGACAAAGAAGAATATGAATCCAAACAACTCCCCTAGGAGTCAGAAACTGATTTTAGTAAGACGGCAGTCACCCTTCCACTGCAGACTGTTCACATCTGGAGTAGTGGCATGTGTAACTGAGCCTGAAGTGCGTTTGTATCATGTGCGGACGCAGCATGTTCATTTATGAGCATCGATTACCATAGAAAGCTGTATATGCTCAGTGTGAGCTTGTGGTATATGCTTGCAGATGTCGTGTGAGAGGGCCGAGGGCTCGTTGTAAACTCTTGGGGAGCAGGGAGAAGAGGGAGATGTGTCACCCATGGGTCCATGCAGTGTGCTGAAGCGGGCAGGTGCTGTGGTAATGGTTGTTTTGTTGCCGCTGGCAAGCGCGCAGCGATGTGGTGTCAAATATAGCCTGTCCCCACGGTGGGCAAACCCCCACTGGTGATTTGATAGCTCTTAAAAAGGTGGTGACAAAGCTACTTTATTAACGAGCGTTGAAGAGAGATAGGTAGGAAGAAATGAGAGGGGGAAAAAAAACGATTTCACTGATATAATATCAAAGTGACCATCTCCTGGCCAAGAAAAAAACACAATTGAATCAACAGCAAAACACAGAATCAATGTGCTCCTTACAGCTCAGCCACAGAGGACACGCCCAGGTACTGACAGCTCATCGTGTTACAAATTCACACAGTAACATGTCAGCTGGCAGAAGACACAAACAGACGGTGGGGCGGCAGGTAAATTTACAAGGCAGAAATTGCTTCCTGCTTGTCCGTTACTGGAGTATGTAACTGGAGGGAGGCTAGTTAAAATGCTAAACACCGAACAACATTCCCTCGACATCTCAGGCAGCGGTGCGAGCCGCTAGCCAAGAAAGTTTCTCGAAATAAGATTCTGGCGTCTATGGGACTGTGTGGGCTGCTTCATCTGTCAGCGAGTCATGACAATACATTAGTCTTAATTAGCCTAAACTTAGAGACGCCTCTGTCCAGCGACTTGAGCAGCCTACATTTTTAACACACATTTATACACTGTGGCATATTCTGGAGCAGTCAACAGCCCTGTCGAAGCATGCCACAGCAGTGCTCAGACTTGGACCCGAACCAGAAGCCCTCTCTGATTGCCAGTAATTTGCCACTGTTATGTCAATTCCCTTGTTAAGTCTCCTAGGTGGTGGTTCGTCCAGTAATGCCTCCTTAGGAATGAACTGTTTACCTTACTGCCTCAAACTGAGGTGCACAACAGACATGCCCAAACAGATATTCAACTTATGACTCTCTAATAGTATATTTACAGAGCTGCTTTGCCACACTGTAGCACAGACAGGTAGAGCAGACAGATAGACAGTAGACAGGCTGACAAATAGGAAGGAACTCAGGCATACAGACAGACAGATTTATATTCTCCAGCGAGAATTTAACACAAGGACTATGTTTTCAATTATTTTTATACAAAAACTGTAATACTGATTATACAACCAAGAGGTTTGCTCAGCCCAGAGGATGTACACGTAAATAAATGGTATGCTAAGCATACTTGATATAACCTTTATCTATACTTCAGATTTTCTGTAGTATAAAATAGTACATTTCAGGTATACTTCAGCATAATATTTTTTTCACGTGGGTGGAGAGGTCTGGTCATTCTGGTTCCCCATGCCAGCGGTTCACCGCGGCGAGCAGGAACAGGGAGAACGGACTCTACTGAACCCAACACCAGACAGACGCAAACAAGAGCTCACAGTGTCATTTGAGGATGATGCAGGCAGTCGACTCAGGGAAAGAGACAGACAGAAGGGGTGTTGGCTCAAATGTGGTGCCTTTTCTCAGATAAGGTAAATTCTTTTGCGAAAGCATTGGAAGACAGCCACCTTATACCAGTTTTAACCCTTTGAGCGCCATAGGCAACTATAGTTGCCCAGTGGTGTAAGATATCAAAACCAGATGCTGTTGAAAACCTATTGTGTGGCAACTTGTTTAAAAGAGCTCCCGCAGGGCAGCTCTTTTAAACAAGTTGACACATGATAGGTTTTCAACAGCTCAGGATAATTACATTTTTAATTCCTTGAAAATGTATTCAGCGCTCAAAGGGTTAACATCTCAGCAACTGTGACTATCATGTTTAGATCCTCTTTTCATGATATTTAATGTTATTGTTTTATTTTTATGCATATTTTGATTGGTGAGGGAACATATTTCTCTTGTTTTCTCTATCTGGGAAGGTTTTTGTTCAAGCTTTATTTGTTTCAAGGAGTCATTTATGAACTGTACTCTTTCACCTCTTTTTTCTTATCTTCTCCCTGTGCACATGAACCACTATGATGCACAAAACTGAATGATGACATCTATGGGGGCGATGTCGTCTTTGTGCAAATTAAAATACACGCCTGCATTTTTTAAGTCCGAGACAGCCACAAGCCACAGAAAATTTAACTCCTGATTGTTTTAGGTTTCTGTCAGATGCTCTGCGTGTGGAATACCTGT
Source organism: Gymnothorax javanicus (assembly GCA_029692085.1). NCBI lineage: Eukaryota > Metazoa > Chordata > Actinopteri > Anguilliformes > Muraenidae > Gymnothorax > Gymnothorax javanicus. The sequence continues at coordinate 5,420,396 of CM056207.1, read as the reverse complement.
GACTGTAGCATCTACACGACACAGTGCCTCACGATTCAGTTTTTATTGCTCAACAAAGGAACTGTCCAAAATAAAACTCGGAGAGATAGTCTTGAATAAAATTATTTACCTGGGTCTGAGAGGCAAGAAGTTAAGTTTGCTTCCTGGAAGCACATCGGTGCAATGGACAGTTCACTATGGCACAGCTGAAAGAGAGCTGGGGATGTACAAACGATAGTAGTGAACATGCAGTTCACAAGGACTGAATACGAGAGCAGTATAATGTAGGAGTAGTAACCTATGAAGCCTCGCTGTTCAGGCTTCACTCTCCCAGGTAAAGCACTTAGTCTCTAGCGAAGCCTTGCCAAGGGAATAGTTTTGGGACAAAACTTAGCCAACTACTTTTTTAAAAATGAACTAAGGTAAACCTATAGCTCCTTGCAGGTAAAAGTATGGACACACTAACCACAAAAAAATACAGCATCCTTCAGAATTACTGTTCTGGCACCCTTTTGTAAAAATTAGCAAAACGAGATGTGAAAAAGATGCCTTGATTGTTTATCTTCATGATCTTTCATTCAAAATATACACATAAATCTAAACTTTGAAGTATCGTAAGTGAAATAACATTACGTTCTTATCATGAAACAAATATCTTACTCAAAAATGAATGTGTATGTCACAATTACTGGCAACCTTTCATTTAACATTTTGTGCTGCCACTCATTGTCGAGATAATAGCTCAGAGTCTTCTCCTGTAATGCGCGATGAGGTTGGTGAACACATAGCACAGGATTGGCAACCATTCCTCTACACAATACCTCTACAGATCCTTAAGAGTCCAAGGTCAACACTTGTGGACTCTCTTCTTCAGTTCATCCCATAGGTCTTCTATGGGGTTGAGGTCTGAAGACCGCAATGACCATGGCAAAACCTTTACTCTGCAATCACTGAAACATTTTGAGTAGATTTTGAGGTGTACTTCAGCGCATTTACCTGCTGGAAGATCTAACCACGGCCCATTTTAAAGGGGCAATTAGCGAAATCGTTTCACCGCTAGGTTTGCTGTTGTGCACTGCCTGTAGACCAAAACAAAGTGTGTCATGAGCCACACCTCCCTCTACCTCTGCTATTCAGCAGAATGACGATCCAGTTTAAGTTTCCGCGGCGTTATTACTCAGTACATCGAACCTGAAATGCTCACGAAACTGCAGATTTGCGCCAATTGCAAATGTTAGCTGGCTGCCGGGCTACTCACCTAACACAACCGTAATGCCTGGCCCATTGCTGGGACCGAGCCGCTAACAACTCAAGCTCCGGACATTACCCCATGCTACGATTGTAACATTAAATTTAATTGAATCGACATGGCGACATGTGCCTAACGTTACTTTAACACTAATTAAAGCAGACATTTGACTTTATATTGTTACTTACACAGAGATATAAGAAAACTAGAGTGGACAATCCCGTCGTTTCCGTGGCAGCACGCCGCCGCCATCTTGTGTATGTATATCGGGGCAGACGTTCAATGGAAAATGCAGTATAACTGGCCTAAACCGTGCTCGAAAAAAACGAAAACTCGCTCATACGGGACAACAGCTGAAGTTCTGATGTCTTCCGATTGAATAAACATCGAATACACCGGATTTAAAAAAAATATTTTTTTTTTAAAATAAATTTTGTTGTTTAATTACAATTCCTTATTCGTGTCCATTTTAAGTATGAAAGGATAAAAAGAATACGGAAAACAAGTGTCTAAGTTGTCGACACCCATGTTTAGCCTGCTGTTTACATGTGCCTCATTGGACATTTATACATACACAAGATGGCGAAGCAATTCTGCCGTTTCCGCTTTGGTCCAGCCCACACGTCGTCCACTCTAGTTTTCTTATATCTCTGTGGTTACTTACCTGTCTAGGAGAAGAGCTAGCTCCGAGTCAAACTGTAGCCCCTTTAGCTCTCGCAGTGATCTCCACCTTGGAAATGCCAGGCCAATATTAATCCGGGTTCTGTCCCTTTCTTTATCCAACAACTTCTTCGCCAACGACCATTGTTTCTTTAGATGTAATTTCGGATCCTGCTCGTCTTCAGGTGAACGTTTCGTTCTGCTCTCCGCCATTTCGCTTTTTAAAAAATACGAGCTGCCACTGCTCACTGGCTGTATGAATGCATTCTCGGGAAGGAGGGGGCGGCGATTCACATGAACCTACATGAACGCGCTGCCGGACCGGGCTTGTAAACAAGGGGCTGGAGATCAACACAGAGAGCGGGTGTGTGACGTCCTGCTATACTCCAGAGGAAATTACACCTCTTGTTCTTCACATAGCAATTTTTAATTCCTTCAATCTAGAAATGATGCATTTCCGCTTATTGCCCCTTTAAACTTCCCTGCTGAGGCCATCAGGCTCTCATTTAATATCTGCTGGTGCTTGATGGAGTCCATGACACCATGTAGCCTGACAAGGGGTGCATTTCAAAGCCTAGGCTGCATCCTTTGAAGGCTGCGTTTTTAGGGGTCGTCACGTAATTCCATCCACCGAACTGACGTAACATCATTTTATCTCTGTTGAACAGCTTTAGTGAAAGCGACTCGTTACTGGTTTCCCTAACCTTAACCTTAATTCTAACCCCTAATCCTAAACCTAGCCCAAACCTAACCCTTAATTCAACCTTGTCCCTTACCCTAATTGTCAGTTTGGCGGATGGAAGTCAGTGACGACCCCTAAAAATGCAGCCTTCTAAGGATGCAGCCTTGGCTTTGAGATGCACCCAAGAAGCGCAGGGCCTTAGAAGAAAAACAGTGTCACATCATCAAAGACCCACCATCTTACTTCACAGAGGGCATCAGGTGCTTTTCAGTATGACCATCTTTCTATTTACGCGTAACCCACGTTTGATGTTTGTTGCCAAAAAGCTCAGTCCCATCAAAAGTCTTAGTAACATTTGGCAGACTGAATATGCTTTTGTTCATTGTTGATTGACAGCAGTAGCTTTTTTTTCTGGCAACCCTCCCAAACAACTTGTGATGTGTGTGGCATTTGGGGATAGTTTTGGAGACTTTCTGATCCAAGAACTTAAATAACCTCTACAATTCTCTAACTGTAATCCTTGGAGGTTCTTTGGCCAGTCAAACCATCCTCCTCTAGGTGCGTGGGATCAATGTACACACACATCCCTACCTATGAGTGTGCTTATAAGCTGTAATGTCCCGGCGCCCAAAGGTGTTAAAAAGGGCACTAGGAGAGTGGTGAGAATGAGGACCTGAATTCAGGGACACGGATGTTTATTAAAAAATAAAGAAAGGTGAAGTAACAGAACTCAGACAAAACTCCAGGGACAACGGAAAAGGTAGTGCACAAAACAGAAGGGTGTTACATATTAAGGCTACCTGCCAGTGAGGGGAGAACTACGGCTTAAATAAACAGGGAGATTATAATTAACTAAAGAGAAACAGGTGAGATAATTAACTGAACAAGCCGAGGGAATAATGGAATAATTGGGTGCAGGCAGGTAGCCAAAACTCTGAATGCCCAGGGGGATGGGCATGACATAAGCTTAAACAGAAATGAGAGCTATGGTGAGTGTTTTTGACAACTTTTTTTGAGGAATAGATTGATTTATCGAGGGTCTGGAGCACAATGGTGATATGTCCAAATTTTGTGGTTTTGAGATTTGTACCCCGTCACAGCTTTCTATCAGCTAATCCTTGGAGCAAAATAACTATATGTCCATCTGCATTAAGTTTTAATCAGAATTCACATTTTCATTTTGTGATGTGTCCAACAAAATCTGCTTAAATGAATTAAACATTGAAATTTTGATGAACATGAATTTTATTACAGAATAGTCTGTCTTCCAGTGCAAACGAACTTACCTTCAACCAATCACCATTGTGTTATGTCACATCATGTGCTAGAATTGTTGGAGCACTGAGGTGACATGTCCATTTTTGGCAATTTTGACCATGATGTTGCAGTTACACGCCTATGAAAACTTTGTGTTCAATATACTTCTGAACCATGCAGCAAAAGAGTGACTGATAAAAAAAAAAAAAAGTGATATAAAATACCTGATTTAATAGAACACTTGGAAACCTAAAAATCATTTTTTCTCAAAACCTCTGAAATGGACATATAACCATTGTGCTCCAAACCCTCGATATAAAAAGCACTAGCAGTAATCAGCTTCATCTGAGAAGTCACAATGTAGGTTTAAAAATCGCTGCATTAGAGATGCAAGCACATGATTGGTAAAGTGCAAGGTGTTGATGAGTGCTTTGTTAGCTATGAACATATTTAATGATGCAGTCGCAATTTGTTGAGTGCAAGGAAATGGATGCGGAGGCCAACCAGTGATCAGCGACAGCAGTAACTTAGTATTCTTATAAAACTTGCTCAGCACATTTCAGAAATCCATGCCGCTCATGTCCATCTTTGCATAATGACTCAAGAATTTGCTCACAAAAAATTGTACATTGGAATATGAGGAAAAGTGCTATTTTAAGATGTCTATCTGATGTATTTTCTGTATTTGGTTAAAAACATTTGAATACAATAAATTGATAAAAATAATCAAGAACAAGGAAGGGCAAAATTAAACTTCATCTTCATCAGAAATCCATCTTAGTGAAACAAAAACAATTTCGGTCTTGATGACTCAGAGGGACAAAGAAAAGGAATTCCTCTTTTTACTAGCTGCTTCTTTCACCAAGAACACGAAAGAACGCCCTCTTAGTTAACCAGTGAAACCCAACAAAAAAATAGCAGTAAAAATATTACTGAACTGTGCTGAACTGCACTATCTGCATGAAACGGAATTTTACAATGTGAGAAGCACAACAGCAGCCAAGAATCAGTAAAGAATCAGAAGTTTGTGCCATTACATTAAAAAGAAAAGCTCTTTTTTATTTAATGACACCCCAGTCCAAAGGCACCTATTTTATTATATAAATTGCCTCATATTGTCAAGTGCCACATATTGTCTGTTCATCCCTGACAATAGTATTTACAGTTAGTTTCCTTAAATCTCTACCCTGTGTGTGTACATCACTGCTGAACAATATATTTTTTGACCACAGTTGCCCTTAGTTAAATGTCCACCCCTGAGACGGGGGGTGTACTCTAGAACTAATAAAAAGCATTTTCCTTTCCTTCACTTACCTCATTTTCCTTAATGAAATTATTACCTCAGTCACTGTTGCTCACAAACCATTCCAAAATTTAGAAGTTTCCACCATTGAAATTACTGCCAATCATCTCGCAGCGACCACCCCTCTTTCCATTTGACCGATACTGAGCTCTCCACCAGATGTAATCATGCACAACTGTGATTACGCAGGATGTCACTGGCTCAATTGCGTCAAAAACCATAGCTAAGCACCTGTTTTCAGTATTTTTTATGTCCCGCATTACGAAATTGCTTCCTTCTCTTGCCAATTATCAGTCATCAAGTAATCTGAATCAGGTTTGAAGGCCAGGTCCTGACCCTGTGTACTTTCATAATCATACATAGCACTACATAAAACAACATGACTTGAAAACAAAAGTATGCTTTATTAATAATTTGCAATATTTCTGTTGTGTTGTTTGTTTACATTTGTATTTTTAGCTTTGCAGTTAAAGTGGAATAATCAAAATAACGTACTTCTTATGATGCGCACACTCACTTGAGTGAATCCAAAAGAGTATTTTTCATAATGTGATACTGCCACGGAGGGGCGTGAGCAGACAAATTAAAGGTCTGGGGTTTATGACTCACCTTTTCTGTCAGAACATGAGAAAGAACTGGACAAATGGAGGAAGACAGGCTGGTTGTCCATTTCGTCCAATACAGAACATCCTGAGACCTAATGATGCATCGTAGCCTAGTCATAGCTCACAAAATGGAGAACTCATCCTTGTCCGGTCTGTAATTAGACCCTGCGTGTCACTGTGGGTGGATATTTATAAATCTGACTTTCAATGTACACCCACAGAGACACTGCTCGATCCATTCACTTCAGGCATACTTTTTCGCTCTACGTCTGTAACATTTCCCCAACTCTTCGGATCGTAACAAATCAAACGCACATACCTTCCTAGCTAAGATAGCTAGACTCAGCCGCGAGTACACGCCGGTAGATGCCTTCTGTGCGGAGATATGAGCAAAAAAATTCCTCCGAAGCGACGCAGTTCAAACACTTGTCGCCATCTTCTAATCCCGACATGCAATGGTACGCCAGGGAATTCCCATTAGAAGACATGTTGACGGCATCTACCGGCGTGTACTCGCGGCTGAGTCTAGCTGTCTTAGCTAGGAAGGTATGTGCGTTTGATTTGTTACGATCCGAAGAGTTGGGGAAATGTTACAGACGTAGAGTGAAAAAGTATGCCTGAAGTGAATGGATCGAGCAGTGTCTCTGTGGGTGTACATTGAAAGTCAGATTTATAAATATCCACCCACAGTGACACGCAGGGTCTATCTGTAATAGCAGCAGTAACATGTCAGAGGATTCAGTAAGGTGAAACAATGTGCCCGCTCGCTCTTCTCTCCTTTTAACGACAAACCCTCTCTAAACAGTGCCATTCAAGTCTGTGATAGGTGGGAATTACAAGTCGGTGCAAGCGTCAATATCCATAGCCTACCATAAACGGTGCTATGTATATTCTTACATTCTTATTTTATAAATTTATTTTATAATTTTTTAAGTTAAATTTATTTCAAACTCGTTTTGACACGGAAAACAGCACAATTGCATTCAGACTGAAACATTTCAAACGTTCGTTCGGCTCCATCTGCCATGTTAAAGATGGGCGTAACTGATAATTTTATAGAAGAGGGCTTCTCATTGGGACTACTGTATTGAGAACCAGGAAGGTTGTCCGCTTTAATTACTGGGAAAATAAATGTCGCAATTCAGTCTGCCGGCATAATTTTGAAAAATGAGAAACTATAACAAAGTTGAACGTAAATCCCGGTGAAACTCGCCTGACTCGGAGTTGCACCGAATGGAACAGACTGATAGCTGTTGGTGCTCAGTCCAATCCCCCGCCTTTGCACAAGAGACCGCAATTAGGTGCGTCATTACAGAAGTGCGTCAACACGTCAGCTTACGCGCAAAATATTCCGATTCTTAAACCATTTGTGTCATCATACACACTCACTCCGAAATTTTTATTTAACGCACTGTGGAGTAGTGGTGAGCCAGAATTGTACATGTTCAGTAGTTTTAAAGAAAATACCTCCACATTCTTACTTGCCAGTTGTTCTCAATCTACTATGCTACTATTGGCATTGCACTGCAGCTTTAAGTGATTACCAAATGCACTTTACCGCAAACAGACAAGCTCTAGTGTTGTTTCAAAAGTGGATTGTTCTTCAGATTTTTTTACATTTCTTGCTTCAGTTTTCAACGGTAGAAATGCCTTTTTTATTTGATAAAAAAATGAATAATAGCCTAGTTCTGGAGAATATTGGCGGGCATTGTTTTAATTTTAATTATGATTATTATTCATCATGTATTTGACAGTGTCAAAATGGCTCTTCGTTTATCCTGGCTCCAAGCTTTGGTCCTCTTGGTACATGTAAATGTGCATCGTTGTTGTATCGGAGGATCCTGCTCTTGGCTGCAATGACCCTCCGAACAAAACACAAATGATTGTGATAATAGCGTTGCAGAAATTAGCATCTCAGGTGGGCAAGCTTGTTTCCCGGAGGTGGTTCCATCATTAGCACTGAGGTGGGATAAACACAGCCATCTGCCTATAGAGAGGCTATACTCCCGCGTCGAGGGTGAGTATTCCTTATATGTCATTTTATCTGACTGTGATAAGTCTGATCAGAAAAAAAAATAGTTTTTTATGGAATAAGAAAATGGCATGTATCAGTGAATGAACAAGAGCAGTGATGTCTTGGATAGGTTGGGGAGGTGTGGGGAAGTTGGGTGGGGTGGTACTGAATGAAAATTCTGGTTCAGGAGAATGAGTGAGTCATTTTCTTACACCCCATTCAGTCACCAGCACCAGTTTTGCAGTGAAAATGGCAATTACCACCTACTCAAGTTCACAGCTCACACTGAGATGGGGAACAGGAAAGTTAGTTATGTTGATGACAAAGCATATTCTGCATGCTAAATTCAGCGGTAAAATGGTCTGCATTGTTGCAGAAGTGGCCAGGATTCTATATGCACGCGCTAAATATAAATATATGCATAAATGAGTGATGGTTAAATTATTTTGAAAATCCAGTCCCCAACTGTTCTGATTTAGAAATTGATTGACTTCCGCTGATCGATCAAAAAGAGTTACCAGTACTGTTCATGCTGAAAACACACTCCGCAATTAAAGATTTCTGTGACAGGGCAGTGATAATTGGTGTTACAAATCCGACCTAATGTTGTTTCTGAGTTGGGATTATTACGACTGCAATTCTCTTGAATCAACAAATAAAGCAAGTTTTTTCTCGCTCTCATGAGCTCAGTTCCGTAAGACCTGCACTACTGAAAACACAGTGGCAGATGACTCATACTATAACTCACAGGCTTGGTAATTTAAAAAGGTAATAAAAAACGAGATTAATGGTAATTAACAGTTGGTACTCATTCTTTCTCCAAGGCTCTTTATAATTGGTGATCAAGGATGATTATTTATATGTTGTTAGATCAGATCAGCAATTACATTAATTTAATGCTACCATTTTAGAATAACAGTGAATTGATCCAATGTACATTTGTTATGTTGGAATACTTTTAGCTATTTTGCTTTGTTGTTTTTAATTTTAGTGTGAAGCTATGCAAAACAGGTACTGTATATAAACAACAGAATAATTGTTAAGGTTTTATTTTCGCCAGTATTGAAACCAACATGGTCTTTTATTGGTCCTTCAGGTGTCAGAACGTCAAGAACGAAAGTATCAATGTGAATTCACACAAAAAATGGTCAAAAATCTGTTCAAATATATCACTCCCGTGCAATAACAGAAGCAGAGCTTGCTTTCAACTGACTCAAGCATACAAACATATAAAATCATACATGACTTTTAAAGATTAAAAAAAAACTGAATTAAACACTGACCAGTCCCCTAACTGTCCACTTAAAATAGCTTTTAAAGTGTTTGCTGTCGGTGAAGAAATGCAAAAACTCTCTTAATTGCATGACTGCATGACTGTGCCTTTATTCTATTTGTTTTTTTCTACTACTGACTGCGGACCTTTGAGACTGTAGGATTATCCCCATGGGGTAGAGCACTGGGAATTTTCTCCTTAAGAACACTCTAACGAGAGATGATCTATTACCAGGAGGCCTTGGTGCTTTAGTCAACCTGTTCTATCGTGTGACACGTTTTATATAAATTCACAAACAAGACGGTACAGTGGAAATAGGTTCAAAGCAGGGTAGCTGTACCACTGCTTTTCAGGTCACTGAATATACATAAACCAGCTACATTCAAAGCATAATCAGGCATATCTTCTGTCTCTTCATGATTACGAATTAGTGTGACATTATACAATTATTGACTTCAGTTGAGCTGAATCCAATGATTTAGCCACCATGGACAAGCCTTGGTGAATATCACTTGTCCAAGGTGGATAAATCCCTGGATTCACTGATAACTGAAGTCAATAACTGTTTTATTATATGACTCTACTTGAAAATATAAAACAAGAGAAGGGCGACAACTGTAACATAAAGCTCCTCACAGGGACGAACCCAAGCAAAATACGGACACTGTCAGGAGCTCCTACGGGGAAGGCAAATCTATCTTTAGCTCCAGGTCGTCGAATTGTTATGTTCACCTCTCACGCACTTTCCCGCGGTGAATATCACTGTGCACCTTGACTGGTGGGGCTCACCACAACCAATCAGGAGAGAGCGAATCCTTGGGTCATATAATAATTCACAATATACACATGAGCAATACCTGCACCTACCCACAGTTCAAGAACATAATAATCCATGCATACCAGCCCTGAAAAACAATATATTTTTTCAGTAGTTTGTCCGATGGGTTACCAGTGGATGAGATTTTCTTTAATTCTCTTACTGGGGCTGTGCGGAGGACGGCACTCAGACACCGATAAAGAATAGAAATGAAGAGGCGCAGGAGGACTCCAGCTGTGATGAGGTCAGGTAGACTGAGCGATATTTTCCCATCTCAGGTTTGGCATGAGTTGGCCGAGCTGATGTCACTTCTTTGTAAGTGGTACAGATTGATGATCTTCAGCCGACGTGGAAGAATCTCTCTCACAAAGGGGGGTGTATAAATGCTGTGCAAGTTATGCTACTGAGGCACACGACTCCTAAGTATGAAGCTTTCCACTAGTCTCAGTCACTAAGGCATAACAGCAATCAAGAATTCAATCAATTTTTACACAATTTTTGAGACGGTAAGCTGAATTCCAGTTGCATCAATGACTCACGAGCCAGCTGACTTTGTCATGAAGGACATATAACTCGGGACAAGCAGGTTCCCTCCCACATTTATTGGAAAGTGTGCTCACTTGATATTCGAAAGAATGAATAGTGAAGACACATTTTATTCCCTTGCAGGATAATAAGATCTGTCATGCTAGAGAACATGAGGGAAGTGGGAAGGAGATTGGTGCTCCTGACTGTTGTCACAGGTTCTCAGCCAAAGTCAGAGACCCACCGTCTGATATCTCAACAGGAGAAGCATTTGCAGTTCCAGGGCACTGAGAGCATTATTTTCAAAGTAACTAGTCCTGTAAGCCCGCGTGGTTTGCTCAGAACAAGACCTGGCCTGTAGAAGCTACTGTACCCAGCACAGGTGTCCTAGGGCAGCCTTAGAAGCCCCCCCACCTCCTCAGCCCCCTCCAACCCTAAGATTATGTTAGGGCGTTTGGAAAACTCTGCCCAGGGCTTCAATGTCCCTGCTGTGTTCCACCTCATCAAATCCTGCAGTTGTTACAGGAAAACAACACTGTTATAAACCCATAAGGGCCAGAAAAGCTCCTTATCAGAAGTAATTGTCAGACTTAAATTCCGAGTGGTCTTTAGATCGGAGCCTGGGATACCCGCAGGTTGGCTTGTAAATCGGCTGCAAAAGAGTAAAAACCAGCTGTGGCATTGCTTTGAATGGAATATTAAATCCAAACTGCATTACATCTCCTTTTTCCCACAAGTGTTCATTTGTAAACAGAGTGAACTATTGGTAAGACGTCTTCAAAGTATGTGACCATTTCAAAACAAGTAACTTCTGTTTCTAATACCAACAATTCAACAAGTTAAACAAGACCAGGCAGGCCTAGTTTGGGCAGACCTCGTAGGCTTGCTGAAGCGGTCACAGAAAAAATATGCAAAATGAAGGCTATGAGTCAATAAGTTCTGTTGTTCCCAGCTGAATGTGTCTACCTTCAGTGTGACACAGGCATACTCAGGGCAGTCTGGATTGGACCTGCCAAAAAACTGTAATTTGACATAAATTTCAAGCCAAAATGATGTAGTGCAAAAGACTGCTTCAACCATGTCACTCAATGACTTTCCTCGGGCTTGTGGAAAAGCATTTTGCCAAATGGAAGTTCAGTTCTTGGGTTCCACTTCTACTATGTGGCACAACTTGAAGCCAGACTCTTAGCAGTATTGCAGCCTAGTCGTGCAGTAGGCGTGTTAGTGCAGTGACATAATCTCCTTTTGTTCTGTCCGTGAAACATTTCCCAATTGTCCAAATAGTACTGTAGCTTAAGAAAATGGCACATGGGGAGAGAATCAGGGGAGGAAAAAACACCGCATGATCGCGAATTTACTCAGGAGAAAAAGGTATCTACATTATTTAAAGTTTCTATTGGCTTGAATGAAGAACAGGGTATTTTGACTCAGCACTGTATGGCAAGCGCTTGACAGTGATATTTGTCTCATGACATAGGATACATAATATTCTATGGAGATCAAATTAAAAGCAGCAGTTCCTATAATTTTGAGGCTGACTTCTTACCATTGTTGGTTGCTAGGAACAAAACAAAGTACAAATACTGTCATAGGGCAGGATGGGTTATGTATCTGGAGATGAAACGGTTTAATTTTATATAGTTTTTATTTCACAATTCATGTCATCTAACTAGAGAAAGGTCTTTATTTAAACAGGAATAAATTGAATTCAATTTCTCACTCCTCTAGAAATTAAGGATTTACAGTAGAGCTAGGGGTGCCAAACCTGCTGCTCGAGAGCCACAGGGACTGCTGTAACACCAAATATCAGCAGACATTCAGACCCTCTAGGGCCAGGACTGGCTCTCTCTGTAGTAGAGGCTCCACCACCAACTTTATGTGACGTGTTAAATCTGGTTCTGTGTATGTGTGCAAGAAATCAGGTAGAATGCTTTAGGGTGTTGACATTCTACAAGCACTTCTGCATTCCAATTAGAGCGATCGCCAATACAAAAAAAAAACAAAAACAAAAACGCCCAGATGTGGCTTTTTCGCCTAAATTTCTTCTACTTCCGGGAATGCCACACTTCCCGTGCGCAGCTTACGTAGCGGCATGAGGACAACAATTCCGCTATACTCGAGAAACCGCGAACAATATAAATGCTATAATCAAGCTAAGAAAAAGTACTGGATACATGAATAATTAACACGGCTTCGACGCTCGGTATCGTGCCACCAAATATCCGTAATATCGCAGCTACGCGAGAGCGGAAGCGACCGGGCCACCAAACTATCCCATAAAGCATTGAAAATGGGGCTTGATTGCAACATTCAGGTATTTTTTTGTATTGGCGATAGCTCAAATTAAGGACGTTAATTCCACGAGTGCATAGCAACAATCCACATGTTCATGCGAGCCAAACCTAGCAAATGTTCATCACACATCTGCATGTGCGCAAGCAAACTTCACACTGCTAGCCTATGTAATGCAAGCCAGAGTTCTTGCTGAATAATAGTCTTCAGTGACCTCCCATAAAAGCACGGAGCTGCACACTTTTTTCATTCCCCTGCAGTGAATGGAGGTTCCACAGTTTTCTCTCTTCAGGCTGCGGCTGCTCGAACGCATGCGTTCGCATTCTTACCATGTGCATTTTATCGAGGAAAAGCATTCACTTGGTCAGTAAGGGACTTAGGCGCATATAGCTGGATTTGTGGAGTCCGGAAAAAACCAAGGGGGGGTATGAGTGCACGTTTTGTTTAAAATATATAATCCCTTAATACGCACACATGCACATGGCAACAGCATTCATGCTTTTACATCAGTTTCACGGGCATATTCCCATGGCAACCACAGAGTCACTGATTGCGTACACGTGCTGAGCTTGTTTGTCATCTGGTGTCACCGCTGCAGTACAATGGAAGGAGCGAGTGATGTCAGTGAGATATCTTGTCCTTCCCGTGAGACACTGCTATTTTATTCATATTAAGTCAATTGAATGTCTGCTGGGGTGGTGGTTGCGTGAATCATTCGCAAACAGTGCAGTGAGCTGGCGGATGACAGATGGACATTAGGCATGAGCACAGAGCGCTGAGCATAAGACGCACAACGTTGTTTGGAAATTGAACTGGAAAAGCAATGACTACATGAAGCACAAACACGGGAGAAACGCGTGTTTGTGTGTTTTGCAAATTACATGCGCTGTATGACAACGCCTCACAGTGAAAACATAACTCGCAATGTTGGAGAGGCAGCGCAACTACTGCGAATTGTAAAAACGCATTAGCTTCGTGCGACATTTGGAGGCGGGTCAAAAATGCGGCTGGAAAAAAGTAAACGCGATCCCAAACACAGAACACTGCAATTACCGTCTCTGACAGGCAGCCCGCAAACAAACACTCTGCTCCGTTCCCAGGCTGGGTGACGAGCCGTTATTGAATTAACTTTAATGGTACCGGACAAACAGGCGCCCAATTTAAATTAAGATTCAACAGCTGTTTGTATGCGCTGAGGGACAGGCTCGAGTTCGTCATTTCTTGCCTTAATGTGCGGTACATGGCCAGTCTCTGAGAGGTCTCAGCCCTTCTTATGTGTACAGCTGAGTCACAAACTCAGTCAGCTGCAGCTGCTGAGCATGAAAAACATCGTCAGGGCCCAAAGTCACATGACCCTGACCCCGTCAGACTGATTTTAGGATGGCTTTATGGCCCAGCGAAGCCTGACTCTGACCTATCAGTTCTTTGCATTGTTTAACTGGCACACCCACATCTTTCTAACCTTTCACCCCAAAACAATGTTGGAATGCATCACTTTAGGAACCCTTTTTTTCTGAGAGAAACTAGAGTTTTCAGTGTTATAAATATAGCAGGAGGACACTTTACACTACAGAATTTGAATTATACCTTCATTTCGGGGCCTTTAGAAGCGCAGGGACTTGCCTTTTGTCACGATAAGCTTCCTGGCCAATTTCAAAACTTAACTAGATCTGGTTTCATACAACTGAAACTCGAGTGCTCATGATTGTGTAAACATTAAAATAAGCAAACCCGGCAGCTCTATAGGGCCATGGCCAAGGGCCACGGGAGGTTTTCTAGATTAGCATTAGCCCGATAACAGCACAGTGTAAACCTGGAACAACCCATGTTCAAGACCTGGATGGGGGCCTGGCACATTTTACTCAGAGCTGTTATCTGGTTTCCTCAGTTAGCCAGCTAAGTATGCCAAAGAACTTTGCCTCTGCATATATTATTCACAGCGTGATTTCTGACCCAGTGATAGTTTAAGAACGAAATAAATTGATTTAACCAAAAAGTTGGTTTAATTGCTCATTCAATAACAAGTGTTAGCCAAACAAGATCAATTATTCCATCGTTTTCAAAGTACCGAAGTGCACTATCATTGGGTCAGAAATCACACCATAAATAATATATGCAGAATTGAAGTCCTTCGGTGTAATACAGGCCCCAGGAGTTTTGTGTTTAAGTTGCAACGCACAGCACTGAAGTGTTGAGACCGTGGAATGGAAGGCCAGTTAGTAGCCTGCAGAAAGATGAGACTGCTGTTCTGTGCTGGCCTGCAGCCATGGCAATCCCGAACTCGGTCAGCCTCAAAAGAAGCTTGTTCGCTCACAGCTGAGAGATTCTGTTACAGGACTCCACTCAGGTGCAGTCCTCCAGCCCATCCGGAGAAACCCTACACCCATCCCACCCGGGCAGTCATCTCTGAGGAGGGAGAGGTGGGTGCTGCGAACCTGTGAGGTAAATAAGTTTAATGTCTAATTTATATGTGTATCTGTGTGTGCTTGCTTATATCAACTCATGCACAATAATTGAAGGGCTCAGCGCAATAATGTTATATGTGCCAATTTTGCAGGAATGAAGATTTGGATGGTTTTGAATATTGCTTTACTTTATTTATGCAACAGCAACACGTACTTTACGATGTCACCCTGGGGTGCCTTTCCCGAAATCACAGATGCTAACTTACATAGTTGGGCCCATTGACTGTGAATGGACGAACTATGCAAGTTGCCAACTTAGTTAGCAACTACGCTTTTGGGAAACGCACCCCTGTCCAGTACACAGCATTGGTACATGGTGAACGTATATTCTGCGTAATACCATGAAACATTAGATTGGCGTTTATCAAGTTCTTGCACTGAGCCCTTGAATTGGCACAAGTGTTCATGTTGAACGCATGCAAGAATGTTTGTCTTTGTACCCGCAGCATGTAGGTGTGCGTAGTGGGCATGAGCCACACAAACGCTTTTGTGATAAAGTTTGGTTCTAAATTTTTCACTCAGGACACAGAAGTGCCTCATGTCTCCTGGACCTCAGCACTTTAGCTGACTGTTAAATGAAATGGGCCTGATCAGTATTAATCATCTGTGTTGATTCAGTCAATCCGTGGACAGATCTGGCAATACCCGATCACCGAGCGGAACAAAGGCTTTTCCTGTGGAGAAAGATTTGTCTCATAATTATTATACTAATAGGACATTTTAATGATTCTGCAATGATTTTTGCAGCATTTACAACTGGATGCTCTGCTGCTCCATATAGCCAGGCATGTTTTATTCCCTAATAATTTCATTTAAAAATGAAAATGAAAAGGTCAACAGTTGATTTCAGGGGTTACATTTTCAATTGGAATCTGTAGCTATTAACTCTCAATCTGAAATCCAATGAGCGGCCAGTGCCAGTAAAGCAAACCATTATTGGGCCGAAAAATCGAAACACACCCACTCGAGGAAAAGAGAAACCAGCAGGCGTGGCCAAATTAACTTTTTGGTATATCTTATATCCTCACGGATATCATGGCATATCAGCGCTGAATATATTTTCAAGAAATGAAAAATGTAGTTGTCCTGAGCTGTTGAAAACCTATCGTGTGGCAACTTGTTTGAAAGAGCTCCCCTGCGGGAGCTCTTTTAAACAAGTTGCCACACGATAGGTTTTCAACAGCATCTGACTTTGATATCTTACATCATTGGGCAACTATAGTTGCCCACGGTGCTGAAAGGCTTAAACAGAAAAAAATGCATTGGTGAGTTCAGGAATACAAAAAGGCCGGGAGGACCACAGAAAACAACTGTCGTGGATGACAGAAGAATTCTTTCCCCGGTTCAGAAAAACCGCTTCACAACAATTGGCCAGATCAAGAACATTCTGTGGAAGGTCTGCATGTCAGAGCACATACCACCTCATCTGTGAAGAATGGTTATTTAAAAAAGCGTGAGGATGACGTCTTATTTGTATAGGGCTATATCAGATACTTCGATTCAGCCAAATGCATCAGAAGTGATTGGAAAACGCTTTACAGTGATGGACTGTGACTTGGGAGCATACTGCAAAAACAACCCTAGATTTTTTTATGGCAAAGAAGTGGAACGTATTACCATTGACAAGTCAATCATATGACCTGAATTCAACTGAGCATGAATTTCACCTGCTGAAGGCGAAACACCCCAACAACACGCCAGGAACTGAAGACAGCTGCTGTGACGGCCAGGCAGAGAAAAACCCAGCGTCTCGTAATCTATTTGGTCTCAGGCTTCAGACAGTCATTGACTGCAAAGGGTTTGCCACTGAGTATTAAAAACGACAATTTAATTGATTATGTCAGTTTGTCCAATTACTTTTGAGCCCCTAAAATTGACGGGGCCGTTCATAAAAATGGTGTAATTCATACAGGGCTCAGACAAAAAAAAAAAAAAACTCCTGAAGTTGAACGTCTGCACTTCCACCAAATCTCAACTGTGTCTTTTCAAGTTCACTGTAGTGGCGTACAAAACTGAAACAGTGAAAATTGTGTCACGGTCCAAATATTATGGACCTTATAGGCATTTGTGCAACATGTAAAACTTGGATTCATTAATATGTATACATTTGTAATAATCATGTCACATTCATTTAAATGTAGATTTACAAGACAAGTTAACTTCAGCAGGACACAAGTTGGCTCTTAATAGTATTAATAACTGTGGAACAGATCTCTGTCCATATTTTCCCCTCACTAGACATGCAGCTCCTTCAATATAACCCATGCTGTTGAACTAGTATTTTAGCATGCTTGGCAAATGCTCTCACAAAGTAGGCATACTCTGCCATATTGTGCAACACTATGAGGCAATGTGAATCGCCAGCACTTTCACAAACAGACTAAGCTCTGATGGCCAGCGGCAAAATACCGAAGCAAGCGTCTTTTGAAAAGGTTGCTTCAAATCATAGCAGTGGATGACTGCAGGCTTATCATAAAACTTTGACCTTTGGCCTGTACAGAAACAGCATGTGCTTCACTGTATTTTCTGCAGCCAATAAGGTGGGTTTTTTTCTGGGTAAAACCACTTCTGGATGATGATGCAAGAGACTGTGAGAAGGAGACGGGTTTTAGGACCAAGGCTCTGTGTTGTGCTTTTCATCTCACTCGCACAGCCTGAAGTAGGCCCTATTGCCTCAGAGCTTTAAGGCTTTCATTACAAAGGTCACCTGCTATGTTATGTAATATGTTATAATTACTTCCCTCCCTCTACGGCCTTCTGAATAGTTTATGGATTAAATTACCAACTTCGGTTTGGTGTTACCATCTGCGCTGGCAGTATTTAAAATTTATTCCCAGCAGATGAAACAGGTGCGTGTGTTTGTGTGTGGGTATGTGTGGTCCATGTTTACCTACCCTTGTGGGGACAAAATGTCCTCATAAGACATGGAATTCCAGGTTTCTTTATCCTTATGGGGACATTTTCAGGTACTCTTGAGGAAATTGAGCTATTTTAGGGTTAGGGGTTAAGTTTAGGGTTAGGTTAAGGTAAGTCTTAGGGTTAGGTATGTATTGTTGAGGCTTAAGGTCAGGGAAAGGGGTTAGGGAATGAATGCAAGTCTATGGAATGTCCCCACAAGACATGAAAACCCAACATGTGTATGCGTATGTTGTTTGTTCAATAGAGAGGGGTTAAGAAAGTGAGCGAGTCTTTGCGTGTGAACGCAGCAGCACAGTCATTTCCTTGAGGCAGAAGCCACCTGTGTAGATTGTAAAATGGCTGTCGGTTAATAGAGAGAGTAGATTAGGGTCTCCTGCTTGGTGCCTGCAGCTCCTGGCAGCCTCGGCATCGGCCTGCTCTGTGACTCACACTCCAGACTCAATTAAAGCAGCTCTCGCCGTCTCATGGCCTGAACCACTTCAAAGCTCCTGCACACAGATGCACCGTGTCGCCAAACCAGGGGAGATGAAGAACTGCAGCAAAACCAGCCACCTAGGAAGTACGCCAAGTCATGGACTCGTACACAATTTAATTCCCCGAAAATTCCATATATGCTATAGGATACGCATATTTTACAGATCAAATATATTCAACTCCAGATCAGAAAAAAGTTGGGATGGTATGTTATATTAAAATTAAGACTAAGAGCGGTGACTTGTAAATTATCTTTGATCTGTATTAATAACGATCTATATTATGTTACAATACAAAAACACAATACAACAACACTTTATTTGATGTTTTATGGATCGTAGAGGATGAAATATCCAAATCCCTTCCTATCTTTCTCTAAGGATCATTGTTTTCAAACCTCTCAATGATTTTCTTCCGCATTTGTGGGCGAATTGGCAATCGTTTGCCTGTCTTCGCTCCCAAATGACTAGGCCTTTCTTGGATACTGCTCTTGTACCAAATCATGATTACAATCACCTGGTGACATCAGTTGTTTTAAATCACATCTTTATTCAAATTTTTTACCTCACAAATATTCCCAAAGCTTTCTGAGTTGGAGTTGTATATTTTATTATATGCTACAAATTACAGGAGCAAATTACCTACAGCTGTTACACTGTAGGTACTGATATTTAAAGTATACTTGTTAGTGCTTGAGTCATAAATACTGGTCTATATACTTTCATAATATGAAACATACAAGATTCCAAAACGCTCTTCTATGTCTCCATAAAGGAACCCTTTCACTGAAAGAACCATGAACTAAAATGGAATCCCCAATAAAGAACCTTTTTCTTTGAGTGCACAACAGCCAACTGTCTCTGCTAAGTAGTGTAGGGGAGGAAACAGCAATAAAATAATATCAGAACTATTGGTGCTGGAATAACAGTAATAGCACCGACATGAGTGTGTGTATCTGAGAGTGTGTCAACATGTGGCATGTGGTTGAATGTGCGCAAGCTGACCACTAAATGTATGTATGACAGCGTCATGCAGGAACAAGCTCATATTTCTGCAGTGCAATTCCCTTTCTCGCACCCCCACATAATCATAGGTCACAGTACCACATCAGGAAGGGTACGAGCACTAGCTCCCTGACAAGCTGGGAGAGGCCAGCGGGCCAAAATCAGCCCTTCTACCTACTCTGGGAGAGGGAAGTGTTGAGCACTGTCGAAGTACGGGCTAGGATCTGTTGCATGGGAGGCCTTCCTGTGCTTAGGTGCAGTATTGTCCAATCAAAATGGGGACAGACAACAGAAACAGCAAACACTCACTGAGGTGGCTGGGTCAGGCCAACAAAGCACAGGCATGTATGTGACCTGATTGCTCTTCCCTGAGGGATTCCCTGTGAGGACATCCTGTCGTCCCCAACCCCTGCCACAGGTGACATCAAACTTTCCCAGTTAATTAGGGTTAGATAACCAGCCCAGTCCCCATCCAGCTATACCATGAGAGGTCACTACAATATAACGGCTACATTGCAAGAAGCTTTTGTGATTAGTTCTGTTTGATAGTATTGCTATTGTGATTCTGACCAGATCACACCCAGGTAAAAACCCTTCTGGCTGACAAGTTATTCTGTTTCTCTCACCATCTCAAACCTAACTTAATATGACTGTAAAGATGAACCATAAGTACCTCAGGGTTTAAGCCCACAAATAACCTGCAACACAGCTACACAAATTTAGGTCATGTAAGAATCATAGGCTTTTGGAAGGCATATGTGGGCTCTGTGCAGTGTGCACATCTGTATGGTATTTAGCAGCGGTGAAGTATAATGTTTAGGGCAGTGGTTTTTAGGTTCAGACCGCTGTAGGGGAGACTGGGGTCCGATGAGCCATGGGGACCAATGAGCCATATCACTATTTTGCGGTCAATCGATGACAGCGCTGCTTAAAATAGGCAAAATAGTGATATGGCACATTTATCCCAATGACTCATCAGTCAATGGTCAAATATTTTGCCTATTTTAAGCAGCGCTGTCATCGATTGACCGCAAAATAGTGATATGGGTCATTGGCCCCCATGGCTCATTGGACCCCAGTCTCCCCTATATGATGGAATTCGTTCCAACCACAATTGGAATTTCAGAAAGTGAAACAATCTGTCCATTTCAATTCATTTGGTGCATTGGTACATTTGATGTTTGGAGTTATTATTTACCTGTCCAATCCACATTATGCTAAGTTCGTTTTCAGTGCTAATATGATTCCAAATTTTGTGCTTATTCCACTATAGGCAATTACATAAAAGAGATAACAAATGCCTGAGGTTAATTGGCCAATTTATTGACTTAGCAGGTAACTAGGCTTACTTCTCTGTTGAATATGTTATAATTTGGTTTTTTTCCTTGTACTTCAGGTGCTGGTGGACCTCAATATCATTTGCATTGTCATTGGATTCTTCATTATCTTCCTGATGGTTTGGATTGGTGGCCAGGTGTACATACACACCAATTAGGAGCTTGCTGATTGATCTCCATCCTTAATTTAATCAATCATAGATAATTTACCTCTTTTCATGCAACCGGATGCATAGTTTGATCATAGGCTCCATGTGGTCGACCCACAGACCCACCCCGCAAACTACTGGCATGCTAATTGTTTTAACTCACAACACCAAATGTTGTTGGTATTGGAACCACCTTTACATAGGTCGGTATAGTTTTTAACTATAATAATGTTAAATCTTGGAGTGTGGATTCAATTATAGACACAATATCCTCCTGTGAAAGCACTAAAGGACATATATCCCTGAAAGATATGGTTGTCATGAGTATTTGTTAACTTACAGCCAGAAACTCACTGCATCAACTGTACTACAATAATTCCCACTGTTTCTCTTAGTAATAAAGTTGAAATTTGCCTGGAGTGTTTAAATGAAGAAAGGATATTGAGCACAGCTTCATGATACAAACTTCAGTTGTTTATCTCAGAAAATAACATTATTTTTAAGGCTATTAATATTCATATTCGTGGTGGTGAATGCATGTAACCTCAAAAATAAAACAAAGCATTTCATATTTTCTTCGACGTGAAGTAATGATACACGAGTTAATAGAGAATGTAATTATGCAACAGAACTTTTGAGAAAATATTGACAAGATGGTTCCAGTTTCTAAGTTCAGAATATCAAGTGAGCACACGCACGCTGCCAACTGACAATATGTTGCCCGGGCACAAGCCCAGAGGACTGCATCTATTTCCAACCCCTTCCAGGGGGAAAAAGTCAGCTTTCTTAATTTCCAAGCAGATGAGACACAAATATAGTGACTCAGAGAAGATATTTCTCTCTGCTTTGCTCTTGCAGATCAATGTTCCATACTGTGCAAAAAGAGAGAGGGAGCCTAGAAAACGTTCCCCCAGAAACAGCAGAAAAAGGATGTTTTTCCTTCGAGATAGTTACAGTGGGTTTTCAAACCCCAGAAGACAAACAAAAACAAGTTAAAAAAAAAAAAACAAAAGGCAACAAAGACCAGATTTCAAACAAGGCCTACACTGTACCCCCCCCCCCCCCCCACCCCCCTCCCCGCCAGTAAAAGGTATATCGGTGGAAGCGCCTAAGCCAAAGCTCCTCAGAAAGAAAGCTGATCTATAGTATTACCTCAGACAGCATGGACGACACGTGTAATACCAGCAGAACATGAGCATTTTGTCCAAACATTGCAGTACCCCTTTAAATTATTATAACTGAAGCCAAATTTATCTTATGCATGCTCAGACTGCCTATATTTACTCATTAATGAGGAAATATACAATCAATTATTTTTCATGTGGTTGGTAATACATTTAACTACTAAACCCATTATGTAATGTACTGATATTTTTGCTGTGGCATTCAGCTGTAATTGATCATGAGTGAAAGAATAAAATGGCAAAATTTCAAGCTGATATTGCTTACATATCAGGCAACATGATGGACCTCAGCTGTTCCAGGAAATTAATTAGTTCATTAATTTATTATTATTAATAATATAAAGCCCAAAATCAATCCAGCTCTCCTTCTTGATAAGACCTAAAGGCAGATAAAATTTGAAAGGGGTGCATTAAATAGTTTGAGTCATCGCGTTCACACGAAGGATCAGTGGCAGACGCAGCAGCGATGATGATTCAGTAATATTGACTAACCGTAGTTTCGCCGATATAATAATCAAAAACATAGTTACCAGCTTTGTGAAGCTCACAATGTGCTATTTTTGTCACAACGGAGTCAGAGAATGATTGATTCGATTCTGTTGAGATTTTTAGAGCTGTGGTTCATTTAGCAACCATTCAGCTGTCTGTTGGAGACATATGTTTTGCATATGTGTCATAATTTTTGTCACGTCGTCTTGCCACCTTAAATAATTTTGATATTCTTGTGACCGACACACCTGTCCCTTTGGAACTCTCTTTCTTTGGAGACCAAGTTCAGCGCTATTGTTTCGGCTTTGTTTATGCAGACACAATTTTGTAATAAGCTTTGAAATATACATAAAGAACCTGTGTGGATGCTTTTGTAATTTTTATTTAGATACTTCAAAGTTGAAGGTATTTTTCCGGCGTGCATCTGATATTTTTTTTTTCCAGCCCTGCGGATGTGATAATGTTCAACTTTCACCATAATTCAATCATATCAATCAAAATGATTCTTCTCCAATCACATATTTCCCAAAAAAATTGCCAAAAGTGTTTTGAGCACTTCATACACTCTTCAGGTAATAAAACCACCGATAGTACCAGCCCAAAAGCTGAATGTTGGTCTCATCAGAGCCAGTTCAGAACAGTTTCAATAGCACTCAGAGTAACATTATTTCCCGAGTGAGGTATTATTTTTCCTGGGGTTTATCTTTCTTTATTTCTTTCCATGCAACATTATGGCAAAACAGCTGGACCAATCTTCATGAAACTTTCAGGATAGGTGGGCATCTGTCCAGAATGAACCCCTATACATTCTTGAGGTCATCGGGTCAAGGTCAAGGTCACCTGAAAGGTCAAAATCATTTCTCTGCAATAACTTCGGTAACTTCCTTGACTGTCCAACAATAATTTTGTTGATTGTCCTCAACATAGTTTTCTGCCAAACCTTCAGAAAAGCATAGGGCTCATTTGTGATGTGGGGATAGATTTGAAGGTTTTGCGTTGCCAAGAAAAAGTTACGTTTTATCGGTTTCCAGCAGAGGCTTTTTCATTTTTATTGAGTTTTCCCTTAACCAGCTGTAGTAAGACTCATAAATATTGATACACCAGTGGGAAGCAGAATCATGTTTTTCCTAGTTAGTGTCATGACTTGCGAAGGTCGACAGCCCTTTGTCTTATATCTCCCTTACCCTTCCCCATCGCGAAGGAGCAGAAATGCATGTGTTACCTCACACTCGTAGGCCTACCGCAGTGAAACAGTGAGAGACCATGGGAGACCGCTGCACAGTAATACATGAGCTTGAGATTAATTTAAAAGGAGGCATTTTACCGCTGAATTATTTTTGGTGGGTTTTATATGATTATTTGGCAACATATAACTGTTACACATCATTCGGGTTAAAAACCATTGCTGGCAATTTCTCTGATTATAGGCAGCCGAGCATGTTTGCTCTATTTTTTTTTTCCCCAGTTGCTTTATGACTTTAAAGATTTATGACTTAAATGATAGCTTTGAGGCACCCCGCTGATTTCTATGTGAACTGCTGAAGGTTGCCTTGAAAATTGTGATGATTAAAAATTACCCTCTTTGAATGTTAGCAACTCTCTGCAGTAACCTTCTGCTTTTCCTGTGATCTGCAGCCATTAAAAGGTTTTTTTTCCTGAAATTATTATCAGACCTTAAAAACAGCACTCTCGCTTTCACCCAGTTCACTGATTATTAGAGAGCACCAATGAACAAGCACACGCAATCACTGCATACATTCTGACTAATGTGAACAGAGAAGAAGAGTGATGCAGAAGGGTGCTGTCTTACAGATTTCAAGGACTAGTCTCAGGTTTGATGCCAAATAAAGGAATAGAACTGTAATCAATTATAAGTGTAATCACATTATATGTACCTTTGTGCAGTACTCATTGCATGGAAATTCATATTTGTAATATGTCCCCTGGCACAATGTACCCCATAATAAGTAAATCAATAAAATTGACTTTAATTACCATCACTGCTATAATTATAGATAGCAATATTTTTTCAATGATTGTGTGCCATTAAATTACCCGTGAGACTTGTTTTCTTAACTCTCCATTCAACTATAAAAACAGAGAGACACTGCTCGACTCAGCCAAATTCGGATTGATTCCCATCATAAAAAGTAAAATGAAAGCAATAACACAGTGGGGAGCCTGGCCCTCTTTCTCAGCTCCTGGGGAGAGAGCAGCGCTAGGCAGACGGGCTGCTATGGTGGGGTGGGCGGTCTGGAGGCTAACATTAGCCTGCTTTGTCTCAAGGCCATTAAGCATAATGCAGGGATCGTTTCCTGCATACATTCTCTCCCGTATACATACTCTTTAACAGACACAGACAGGCAAGCTCTCAGGCCAGCTCTCACTGTGGGACTGGAGCCAATAGTGCACATGTTATCAACCAGGGAGTCACTGGGACAAAGTATTTGAGAACCAAATTCAGTTTCCTGTTCAGTGAATCTCAAGCATCTTAGAACATTGCCAAAGTGGGACTGAGAGACAGAGATCCAATTTCTTTGACTATTTCAGATGGAGGGAAATATCTTCTGGACTCCGGCTGAGTTGAGACTGGAATGCAACAGACAGCTGAGCGCTGAGCGCCACACATCCCTTAACCACCGTTAAACCAAGCATGGTCATAAACTACAAGCCCCATATTTAAATGCTTTCAGGTAAACATATTCATAAATACATCCCTTACAAAAAAACCACTATAGGAATACCCTAAAAATTACCACCAAAAGAAAACTATCAGTATTACTGTAGTAATTGTATGTTTTTTTTTGGGACACACTATAGAGAGTTTAGTGTTACTATTGAAATTTTGCAGGGCTACCATAGCTAATAAAATAACTCTACAGAAAAAACTATGGTGGTACCATAGCTGGTGAAATGTACTGTAGAACACTACAGCCACACTATAGGACACTATGCAATTCATATAGTATACTATAGTAACCCTTTAGTTCATTTTTGTAAGGGATGGGTGAAAAATAAGAATGCAAGTATGCGGGGTGAAACATTTGTAAGCTACAAATTGTACAGACATAGTGTAGCCGATTACAGCCTGCCAAACACTGCTCTTGTTTTCGTCTTTTTGTTAACAGCAGTTGACAGTCCCTCACAGGATTGACTGACCTGCATGAGCAGGAAATCGTTTGCAGTACAGCAAACAACAATTGCGGGACGTTGTAAAACGACTCAATAAAAGCCCATTCCAGTCCCATTCCCTCGACTCCTCTTAATCACTTCCTGCTTCCTGGAAGCCAATTCTTCCTGCAGAAAAGGCCCATCGATTGGATGATGACCTTGGGCACAGTAATGCTTCACCACTGAAGGAAAGCGACCCACGGGGTCATCGTTCACCAAGATCCACACGGGCCACGAGACTGTACGTTCTGTTTTCTCTTGCCAGGTCATGAACTCGAGATAAAGACCACCTTCTGCTCCAGGCAGCATGAGCTATGCCGCTATTGCGCACATTTGTTTGAGCAGGAGCAAACGACCCCACTGAGGCTGTATCATAACCCCCTTTACAGCCAGAACCCTTCTGGAGCACGCCGTCTGCCACTGGACTAATTCACCCCTTTACTAGTCGATTTTCTTCCAGCGATACAGTACCACTATAAGTAATTTTTCACAAATAAATAAAAAAATTACGATGTTTGTTTCAGCTGTTCCTCTTAAAACTAAATGGCACACATTTTTTGTATTAGCTGTTTATCAACCTTATCAGAGGTTACAATAAAGACTTCAGCAAGTGCATGAATAATGTTGCTCTCCTGGCAATCAAATAGTAACAGAAATGTCTTATGATTGGATGAAGGGTTAATGAGGTCTGACACACTGGACCCAAACAGCACTCAAGAGTCAAATGTGTGTCTTGTGTGACTATAATCACAGAAAGGTCTATGCATTCATCTATCCTTTGTCAAACTTCCATGCATCGGGAAAGAGGCATGAATACATCTTGAAAAGCCTGCCAATCGATCACAGTTAACATGTTTATCAGCTAAAGATATGGAGAGCCAAGTGAAGTTCCTGTGACAGTAAAATCCGTTTTTGTTCAGTGAAAGAAAATTCCTTCCGCCTATCACCAAGACATTCTCAGTCAAGGAGCAAGCCTTGAGAATGAGCGTCCAACCGGCTGTCAGAATGATGGATAGACTGTGGTCTAACAGCAGAAGACGATGAATGCATGTTTAAATGAGGATCTCGTGGACGGTGATTAGCTCTCGCCACTGTCGGAGCGAGGACGAACAATCCTCTGAGGGTTTACAGAAGGCAGCTGCACCATGTTCGATCACATCACATCAGCTTTTTGATATAAATGTCTCTCTCTAATTTATTTTTGGAATTTCTAAAAAAAATTAATGGAGACAAAAGTGGAAAAAGACCACCTCTCCCATGTTCTGTTGCAACCATCTGAAGGGTAGATCTTCCAAAGATTCTTAATCAGTGTTATAGAACTCCATTACTCTTGTCTACTAAAACTCTAAAACTTCACTACTAAAGGGCTAATCACTGCTATAGTCACGCAAGGCGCAAACTATACAAAGCAAAGTTTCAGATTTCATTCTTCAAAAGGTCAAGAATTTTGTCAAATTTTAGTTGGCAATGACCTTCAGAAGGGTTCAGAGGTACCTGTGAGTCCCTCTGTAGGTCATTTGTCAACTAAGTAATGAATGATTATCTTTTGGAGGGATAGGGTGAGTAAAAGTTAAGGGTTAATATCATGCCATTATTAGAATGTTCAGTTCTAATCAAACACTTGAGATCTAACACTTTAAAACTTAAGGATAAAACAGCAGGTGGTAATGAAGAGCACCAAGAACGCAGGCACAGGGTGTGGCAAAGTCGACCCTGCAGCAGGGCAACGAGTTGCTGTGAATGACCCTGAAATGCTGGAGTGACGGGGCGAGAGACGGGCTCATGTGAGTGAGCTGCGTGCATTACAGAGGCCAGCCCCTTACCTGCTGTGTGGTTTTCAGCTTGCTTCAACCGCTCACTGACCTGGGAGGCGGTCGGTCAGTAGTTCACAGTAGTGCTGGGTGGGGGTTGTGGTGGAGAAGGGTGTTGGAAGCTTCAACTCGGAGCCACAAATGTGCCAATCAGAGGTAGGATTGTGTTGGTAATATCCTTACATTTTAGCATGAACCTAAACCTGTTTTTGTTTACACGGCTTGATTAACATTCACACAGCTGATTTATCCATAGAAAAGAATGATGGGTTGAATGATGAGCCAATTCTTACCTAGATTAAATTAATTTACTTATTGTATCATGATGTTATGAAGCATTTTTTTTTTTTTTTTTTTTTTTAAAGATTATTTTTTTTGGAATTTTTCCTTTATTTGACAGTTATACAGTGTAGAGAGACAGGAAAGTTGGGGAGAAGAATGGGGGAAGACATGCAGCAAATGGCCTGAGACAGAATCGAACTCAGGTCATTGCGGGAAGGACTCAGCCTTTATGGTACGCGCGCTTAGACCAATGAGCCACTGGGGAGCCCTGTTATGAAGCATTTTGATACACCATGAATATCTTTTGAAAATCCTAAACTTTACCCTTTTTTATGTTCAGTTTTCAGTGGAAAACCCGGGTCAAATGTGACTAAGTGCATGTTGAATCACCAAAAGTTTTTTCTCTGAATAATATTAACTTCTCCCCTAACATAATTACTGTTTAGTGTAATGGTGTTTTCCACCCTTATTCTTTATTTTTATTATTATTATTCATTTCTCACAACCCTGTTTCCAAAAAAAAGGATAATTTGTACATTTTCAATAAAAACAGAATTTGCAAATCATTTAAACTCTATATTCAATTTAAAATAGTACAAGGACAACATGTGAGACGTTGAAACTAAAAAATTTTATTGTACAAACACTTTTCAAAAATATGTGCTTATTTTGAATTTGATGCCAGCAGCACACATCAAAAAAGTTGGGATTGGGGCATGTTTACTGCTGTGTTGAATCACCTCTTCTTTTAACAACTCTCTTAAAGTGTCTGGGAACTGAGAAGAGCGATTGCTGTAGTTTTGAAAGCAAAATGTTTTCATACTCTTACTTGATGTTGGATTTCAGCTGCTCAACACTTGGTGGCCTCCTTTGTCATATTTTTGGTCTCATATATGCATCAAATATTTTCAGTGAGTGGCATATCTGAACTGCAGGCAGGCAAGTTTAGCACCCAGACTCATTTACTTCGAAACCACGTTTGTCCATTCAGTGATTTCCACAGCCGAACCCCATCTGTCGTAAATGCAGTGCCGCTTGAGGGCCTGAAGACCACAGCTATTCAATATTGGTTAACGGCCTTGTTCCTTGCGTACAGAGATTTCTCCAGATTCTTTGAATTTTTTAATGGCTATGTACTATAGATGATGAAATCCCCAAATACATTGCAATTTTACATTGAAAAACGTCATTCAAAAATTGTTTTTCACAGCCTTTCACAGAGTGCTGAAGCCCTCGCCATCTTTATTGCAGAAAGATTCAGCCTCTCTGGTATGCTTTTTTAAAAACCAATCATGTTACTGACCTGTTGTCAACTGACCTAATTAACTGTGAGATGTTTCACTAGGTGTATTTTTTTTTCTGTTAGCAAGGTACAATTTTTCCAGTCTTTTGGTGCTCCCATCCCAACTTTTTTGAAATGAGTTAGTGGCATCAAATTCAAGCTGAGCAGATATGTTTAAAAAAAAAACAATAAAATTTCCCAGTTTCAACATCCAATTTTGTTTTTGTCCTATGTTCAATTAAAACTAGGGTTTAAATGATTTTTGAATCATTGCTTTCTGTTTTTATTTACATTTTACACAGCATACCACTTTTTTGGAGACAGGGTTGTTGTAATATTGGCATAAGAGGCCCCACCCAGCAACTAACCGCATTTCGAGGATCTGCTGCTAACGTAGAGGTTTTGTGGAGTCCATGCCTCGATGGTCAGAGCACAGAGGGGATCTACGCAATATTAGAAAGTCATACGGGCATTATATTTATTGGTTTAATGCTGTAACTGATCAGTATATAGTGACAGTACTGGTATTGAAGTTGACCCACCTACTTGTGATGAATTCCTGCACATATTACTACGCCTACCTGTGGCTATGCACAAAGAACTGCACTCAATGACACATCAAGGAAGAGGTTGCTACTGTCTTTGCATGTATTGCATATTTCAGGGAAACTCAGGCTCAACATGATTTATTAACTGAGCTGATTTTATTTGAAGCCTTTTTTCCGTCATCTTCACCAAGGATGCCAATAATTCTTGCGGTGACTGCATTTATTCTTTTGGGGGTGAAAAGACTTGGTTTTTTTTTTTTTTTTTTCAATGTTCAAACTGAATACTTCAGGAAGCAAAACCAGGCTTAAGATTGCTGCGGACGGTTTGAACAAAACCGCGCACGCAAAAACACGCAATTCCCGATTACACAAATGTAGGCGCAAGATAATCTCAATCTCCTCTAAACTGGAGCTGGCATACTTGTCTAGCCTCAATTGACACTGAAAGCAGTGCAGATGTCCCGTCCTGATCCTCTGGAGTAGTTAGGCAACAGGTTGCAAGAACTCTCTTCTGGCTCCAAAAGAGTTGGCCCATAACAAGCATGACACAGAATTTGTTGCAGCTGTGAGATCTCAAAGCAGTTTGCGGAAACACCCTCAGGAAAGCCTTTTGTGCTCCGCATTGTACGAGTGAAAAACGAGGAATAACCAGCTGCATATGCACATGCTATTTCAGTCTTTTCCATGGGGAAAGGAAAAAAGAAAAACAACTAAAAACCATAATTGTAACCTGGGCGTAGCATGTCGCAAACCCACTGCTCAATGACAGGTGCTAAATACTGAAAGAGAGCAACCAAATTACTATAGTACCTGCTACACTTAGGACAGCATATATCTACAAACTTTAAGTAACATCACATTTATTTAATGACAGAAAAGCAATATCATCAATTGGCTGATGATAAATAACTCACTACCTTATGACGAAGAAATACAGATAGGTAACTACCTTTGTTATAAGTTCTCATTTTAGGGAGATCATAACATGTAAGTTCCCACAAATGTTGCTGGCAGTGCACAACTACGCAAACTTATTGAATGAGGAAAAACAGGTTTACTTTTACCAGCAGTCAAGTAGTTTTTCAATATTAAGATTCCTACTTTCACTTGTCAGGGCCCAGGACCAGACTGGCCAACATACCTTATTTTTTCTGTGACACATTTGTGGCCCACCTCACACTGGCTTGCTGACACACTTCAGTTACGAGGTCAGTCAGTGTAAAAGCCCTATGTGCAGCTTTCCAGAAGTCCAAATGGCAACAAGTCTGAATGTCATACTTATTTATAGGGGAACTATAATGTTAATTTTTTTTCTCTTTTTTACCAAGCTATAATACTCTGAGAATAGAGTTTTATAAATCATTTTGCAAGAAAAAAAAAAAAAACAACAACTGATTTTTAGATTTTTAGGCAATATGATTCCTGTCATTCCTAACTCTCTCTGAAAAATAAACTGTTCTGAGTGGGTGTCCCCTTTGTGAATTGAGCTCTGTTCTGATTGGCCAGGGAACTATGCCACCTGTCCTGTGAGTCAATTCAGTGTCTCACCTTAACACTGATCTGTGGCTAGCATCTGTGCAGTAGCAACCGTTAGCTAACATTGAATTTACGGGGAATGGTGGTACTATTCTCGTGAACTGAGGTCACAAATTCTATCAGTTCCTATCAATGTGTCTCCTACATTGCCCTCGGATAAACAAGGCCACTTGGGTCAAAAACAGGTATATTTTTGGACTGTTAATATTATCGCAATTGTGATGCTAATTTCCGCTAGCGCCTTAATGGTAATTCTCATTACATGTTAGCAATGAGCAAACCCATCACTCTGCTACTCAGTCAGTCAATGACTATGTTTACGTGGACAGCAATAATCTGACTACTGGCCTTATTCTAAATAAGATAATGTTTTGATTGGGGGGTTCACATGAGTTGCTTATAGAATATTCCATTCATATTCCCGTTACCATGTTACAAATGCATGTAACCATCCTCCTTCATGCTATCAGCAACCTTTCAAAAAACGTCCTCATTGCAATGTTCACGCCCATTCAAGAACTTCATGATATTCTTTTCCTTCAGATATTGTAGCACACAGATAGTTTCAGCCTCATTCCAAAAATGTTAGGACTTCTTTTTAATAGCAGCAGTCATAATATAAACAAACTAAAAGAACTAGAACTAGTGCACAAGAACTAAAAACATGACTTTTTCATAATATGTCCCCTTTAACCCACAGCTAAAGTCAAGTATTTATTGGAGTATTAGTATCTCCAACTGGACTCTGGAAAAGTCAACAAACAGTGAAGGCAAGTCAGCCACAGTACAGCACAGATCAGCGGTTGAACAAATATTTTTCAGCAAAACATATATACTGTAAATATGCTGTAAAACAAGAGACAGTTGTACAAGCAAGAACATTAACATGGTTCAAAATTAATCTGTTCTCTCTGAAAATTGTACACGAAGGCATGCAAATTCCTTCAAACGTAAGATTTAAAAACGTGCAAGCAGTTTTCCATTTCCCTTCCGCTGTATAACAGCCTCATTGGGAAAAGGTCTTCTGCCATAACTTCCACTCTACAAACTAGGGCCTGCCAGTGAACCAGCCTTGTCTAGACAAACAATCCAGAGAAAATGATCATCCACTCCTGTAATGACACCCTTGTCTCCATGCTTTGAAAAAAAAAAAAAACTCAGGGAAAAAATCTCAGGCACTTTAAAGAAAAAAAGACAGAACGGTATAGGGGGCATAGACACTTGGTAAAGAAAATTTAATTTTTTCCCTTTGATGGTGATGAACGCAATTTGTTTGTCAAGACGTCAAACCTACGCGTCACAAACTACAGTACAAGTGAATCACGGCAGGAAAGACACCACCAGCATGTGCATTGAGCCTGCACATAAAACACACAGAAATACAGACTTACAGGCTAGTTAGAGGATTTACAGAGCAAAAGCCTCGAGACAGTATGGAGAAAAACTCGCAGGACATCTATAATATCCCTGCATGAAATCAGGTTCACAAAATCACATTATCTCCGCAAACTCCAAACTAGATTTCCACACAGCATTGGTCTAACATCTGCTCATGCAGAACAATATCCCCACATATTTCAAACTCTGCATACACAGAACCATATTCACAGACAACACGCAAAGAACCTCACCTTATAGATCTGGGGAGGCACAGCATTTCTCTGAAATATACCGTTTATTTACGCAAAAAAAAAAAAGAAAAAGCCAAACACCGTCATTTCCAGAAAGTGTCTCTGGGAAATCAGTAACCACAGCATATCAAGAATTTAGCGTCATCTTTTCACGCCACTCTGTAATGCTTTGACTTAGTTTTGGGCGACTATACTGCAGTTCATATACTCCTTCTACCTCCAAAATACCTCTCTCCATCACCACAATCTTGACATCAAAACTAAAAATAAAAGTTCTCCCCCCCACTGTCCTTCCCCAAACTTTCACTAAAAATATACAATTCAGCAAGCAGCAGTTTGGCCCTAAAAGAGTTATGATTATTGAGTCTCTATTTCTTGTGCAATGATACCATTCAGATTCAGCTCTGTAATTTAATGCTGCTTACTTACGAAGATGCACATTTCATCCAATGAAAACAATGGTACTGCAGTAAATCATATATTGCAATGAGAATTGCATATATTTTTCTGCATTTACACACACACACACACACACACACACACACACACACACACACACACACACGCACTTAAGAGCACTAGACAGTGGCTGAGTCACTTGTATTTTTCTGGGTGAGAGTGAGGGCAGATGGCTTTCCTATCATATTTTTTACGGCTGGAAACGTCCTTATTCTGTGCTTTGAATGCAGTGCATTGATTGCTGTGCTTCAGCCTTCGTTTAAAGAGCCAGTAGTGCGCTCCCAAGAGGAAAAGGACACTTCTCCAGCATAGCTAAAGGTCAGAGCAATATATGACAAATTAAATCTATCACAATTTTCATGTAAAAAAAAAAAAAAAACAAACAAAAAAAAACTTAATCTTGCTTATTTTATCATGCAATTACAACTTTGAATCATTTCATAGTGATTTGCCAGGAACCTGATAGTGAATTTGGCAGTGACATAATGATTTCAGCAACCCTAAAAAGTGCATATTAGACTAGTCTGAAACTAGACCAAGAGAAATTAACAGAGAATAAGACCATAAGAAAGTCAATGCAAGTTTTCCCCAACTGCAACTCAAGGAAAAAAAAAATGTTAATTCTACAACTGAATGCCTGCCCATTCCACTTCACGAGATAAGAGATCTATATAATAAAGCCAAGTCCTAAAGAAGTTAAGAAAATATTGCAAATGTTTCATAATAATCTGGGAATATGGAAGCTTCTACGGCAATAATTCAGACAAAAGCAAAAAGCCAGCTTTGGTAGGGATATGGATCATTTTAACCGTATCTGAAAAGCACCTGAGAGCACGGTTTTTTGTTTTAGCCCATCGCTAAGATACCGAATTCTCACTAAAAATGTATTGAAGACCATGATCAGTTTATCAACTAACACAGGTCTCGCAGTGCAGGCATAATGCAAACACCGAGCAGCGACCACACCGGCCCTTTCCGGATGAAACTAGACTCCCGGCCCCTTACATAGGCTACAGTCCCAGAATTCGCGGAGCAGAGTTGAACTTTGTCTATACTGACATCTGCTGGACTATACTCTTAACACCTGTTACTTCTTACATATTCGTGAAAATCGCAACATTTCACAAAGCCTCTCATAATTTACTCCAGTTAAAGTCACAGAACCGCATGATTTCCTTTCAAAAGTTTATCTAATGCAACAGGTATCCTTAAATCCTTCAAATGACGACAATTTATGAAGTCGTTTAAATGGCCTTGTGACTTGTTCGTGAAATCTCCAAATAAGGCCCGGACTCAAAGTAAATATATTGTAGAAAGGAAAATATGGGTGTTCTCCAACATTAGTGCATTTAACCACGAAAATTTAATTTAATTTTATTTTTTTTTTTTGTCTGAAAAATGAGGTCCAAGGCTTTCTGGACATTTTGATTTTTAGTACAAATAAAATCTTAATGATTTATTTTGGTTTCAAACGGGATGTAAAGTTAGAAGTAACGACATTGTGGATGATATCAATCATATAACACAAATTCAAAAGCTCATTATTTGGTTGAATTGGTCCTCAGCGCAAGTGCTCTTCTGTAATCCAAGCCCCTTTGCCTCCCCCGTGTCAGACATGAGACATGAGCCAAATAAATGCAGGCCAAACAGCAAACGGCTCTTAAATCTTGATGGAAGGTGACTTCGAGATGCACCCAATATTTGATTAAGTCGAGCGCAAGGCAAGCCTCAAGAATAAACATGGCGCAAACTGACTCTGGGTCAGCTGCTGCGAAGTCGGGGAGGAGCGTTCGCGGGAAGTCTCGCGTTGTGACGTTGTTCTAGAACGTGATTTGGAGAATTAAAGATTTCCAGCGTAAGCGGACATTGGAGGGTGGAGAGAGGCATCGATCAACAGCCCCTCGGCTGCGGTTGTTTTTGAATTCGGAGAGATCAACTGATCGAAAATGACGAGTGAGTGTTGATGCATCCGTTGAACTTTATTCGGTGAATCTGTGGATTGGGCGCTGGTTTTAATCAACGGTACTTTCAGTGTCAGTCGCGGACTAGCTGGCTCATAGGCCAGGACGTTGGCTAACATTAGCTGTCTTAAGCTGCTTTCACACCGGACGCGGAAGGAATTTTTCGCGCGACAGATTACATTCAAAGTCAATGCAAAGACGCGAATACACGCGAAACGCGTGTATTCGCGTCTTTGCGTTGACTTTGAATGTAATCTGTCGTGCGAAAAATTCGTTTCGCGTCCAGTGTGAAAGCTAATTTCAGTTGTTTCAAGCGCATTGCTGTATGACGGTCGTGTATTGGTTTAATGTATCTGTAACACACAAACTTTCAATAATATATGCAGTTTTTTTTTTCATTTGACTGTTAATGCTATGTTGCTGTCAAACATTTTTGGGGTGTCGGGAAGTCGTATGCTTGTGCATTGGCGTGGCGCAACCCAACGCGTGTTTTTGTTGACGCATTGACATCAACGGCGAAAGCGGCCAACTATGGCAGCTGCTGTGCAGCCTCTCCACTCGAGCGTTTGCCCAGTAGCGAGGGAAAATTACGATTTTTTTTAAAACTACTTGCATTGGTATTCCGTGCTGTATCAAGTTGCACAAACGTATATTTATATTACTGTTGCAGTTGACTCTCGAGCGCCCCCATGCCACGTAGCGAGGGCCAGTGTGTACCAGCTGTAGCTCCCTAAATAGCAGACGCAAACGAGAGTCCGATGTTGAGCAGCGTTTGAACTTCATATGGGCCACACTAGCAGAAATTGTAGCTTCTGTGTATGTAGTTGGCTTAGATTTCTTTTCTCGCATTTACGGTTTTTTACAGGAGGAAACCAGCGGGAGCTCGCCCGGCAGAAGAACGCAAAAAAGCAGAGCGATCAGAGCAAGGGCAAACGAAACGATGACGGACTGTCTGCGGCTGCGCGAAAGCAGAGGTAAACTGCGCACTGAACTGCTAACATTGGTGTTTGGAAGGAAGCGCCTAGGAAGTTATTTGTAAGCTTTATAAAGACTTATTTGACGTTAAAGGCCTTGCAACTAACATTTACTTGTTAATCGATATCAAAGTACTTGTCATTTCTTTATTCACATAGGAAATTATGTAACGAAATCGAACCAGAAGTGCGTTACAAATGTAGACAATGTTCTGTATAA
This sequence comes from Gymnothorax javanicus, assembly GCA_029692085.1. NCBI lineage: Eukaryota > Metazoa > Chordata > Actinopteri > Anguilliformes > Muraenidae > Gymnothorax > Gymnothorax javanicus. The sequence goes on along the minus strand of CM056207.1, from coordinate 5,383,844 downwards.
ATCAGTTTTTGAGTCGGTGGCTTCGAGATTTTAATTCAACCAATAAATGGCGTGAGTACTGGAATTTGAAGAGTGTGTCACCTGTGTGGAACACAACTTTTTATTTATTTTTCCCTGCAGCTACATTTTTTTATGAATAAAATCAGAAAATGGAACGAAAATGAGGCGAGTGTTTCATAAAGCAAAGTTTTAAGTTTAGTTATTGTGAAGCGTTTGGTATAACGCAGACCACTCGGCATCATCCGACTGAAACTAGGCTTTTGTTATGTAATGTAAATGGATGGCTTGGCTAGTTTTAACATGATCTTCCTTAAGAGGCCATCTTGAAGCTCTGCAGCTCAGCCACTCCTCTACTTCAAGTTAATTAAGAAATAAAACCCTGTACTTTGCAGCAAATGCTAGCTATATTATTGCTGGCACACATTTTGGCTCATCTGGGCTGAATTTCCAATGGGCTTATGTTATGGCCTGCTAGTCGGTCATTGTCAGCTGTCGTTCGTCCGTAAACCTCATTGTCTCCAAAACCATCTTGAAACTTCAGACACGTTTTCAGTCATGTGGACACCAAAGTTTGTTCAAAGCATTCCAAATTGATTTCAAATATGGCCGCCAGCAGCAGTCTTTAAAATGTTGAATTCTCTTTGGTCGGGGCAAAAATGCCTTGGATATATCTGAAACTAGGTGCGTAGGTGCTAAGCACAAAGACTGGTAACATATTTCGGGTTTGTCATGCAGGGAATTTTGACCAGGAGTTGGCCTTTGTCATCATGTCTTGCCTATACATGTACAACCATCAGCTGTAAACATCTCCAAAACTGAGGCCGACGAAGGTGAAACTGGGCATAGATTCTCCCACCTTGAGTTTGCCGAAGTTTGTTTGAGGCATTCCTGATTTTCAGGTGGCACAGTGGGTAGCACTGCCGACTCACAGCAAGAAGTTTGTGGGTTGGAACCTGGCCTGGGGCCTTTGTGTGGAGTTTGCATGTTCTCCTTGTGTTCATGTGGGGTTCATTTGGTTTCCGTCCACAGTTTAAAGACATACATGCTAGGCTAATTGGAGACTAAATTGCCCAGTGGTATGAATGAATTGTATGTTCACATGAAAGCTGAAAAATTGCTTAGTGTTTTTAAATAAAGAATCAACCTAAATGATTTGCAGTATAGCTGCCAGGCAGCTGTCTTTAAAATGCTCATATTTATCCCATATCTCAACCGGTGATGCACAGTCAAAAATGTCAGTGATATTGGGTTTAAATAGGGTAAATTTCTTATTGGGCCGTGTGCCGTCGTTGGCTCACCTGAACCAAAGGTCCGATGGGCTTACGTCATGGGCTGCTTGCCCATCGTCGTCATTTGTTAGTCGTCCTTTGTCTGTAAACATTATCTCCAAAACCGTCTGGCGGATCAGCTTCAACTCCCTTCCCCATAGACTATCCCCCCCAATCCTTCAGGTTAAGTTTGAAGGGGGGGGCATCTTTGTTTTATTCCATTAGTTGCCTTTGAAGCTATGTGAATCCTGCTTGCTAATATCTGTCCTATGAACATTGGATCTAAAATGGGGTCTATTTCTGATGATGCTGAAGAGCAAACAGCTTTGTGCATCATATAGGTGTGAAACCCCTCAAATTAATACTGTGAAACCTTAAAACAAGGATTTGAAGTGGACGTTTTGCATTATGTAATTGAGTAAATGGCCTATTCAATTTACTGTGACATTGGTAAACTTGTATGTCCAACATTGGTTCTTATTCTCACAAACGTGTCTGTTTTGTTCTAGAGATGCTGAGATCATGCAGCAGAAGCAGAAAAAAGCCAACGAGAAGGGAGACGGTAAAACCAAATAACCCCCAGCGACGACCCGGAAATGATTTTTTTTTTTTTTTTTTTTTTTTTTAAATCACTCAACGACATTATTCTCGATGTTAGGAGGAAAGATCTTTCTTTTCTGGCCTTAGATTCCAGAATTTAGATCATTTATCTGCCTGTAATCTTTAAGTTTGGGGTTATGTAGCTTTTCGAAGGGGATTTCGTATATGGGATTGTGCTTCAGATGCTGATTCAGCTGTTGCTCTGGAAATGGGTTGTCGTCTCTGATCAGTGCTTACTATGTAAAAAAGAAGGGAGTAAAAGCATGGCTGTCAAGCTTGGATCTACATAACCATTGTGTATTTTTGTATTAAACTGTTCTCCCTGTGACTTGAAATAATTTAAATAAAACACAGCTTTTTAGTTCATAGTTTGAGTTTTATATAATTTAACCTTTATTTAACTAGGGAAGTCCCATTGAGATTGAAATCTTTTTCAAGGGAGCCCTGGGTGGTTGAGGTGGGGAGAGAGAGGACAAGTTGCACAGCCAGTCAGATTAGGGGATGATTAGGTGGCAGGTTGAAAGAGCCAGATTGGGAATTTAGCCATGACACCGGGGAACTCCCTACTCTTATCGATGAGTGTCATGGGATGTTTAAAGACCACAGTGAGTTAGGTTTAATGTCTCATCTGAAAGATGGCGTCTCCTTCAGTGCAGTGTCCCCATCACTGCACTGGGGCATTGGGGATTATTCCACCAGAGGGAAGATCGGAACCTACTGGCCACCAGCACCTCTTCCAGCAGCAACTTGGTTTTCCCAGGTGGTCTCCCATCCAAGTACTGACCAAGCCCACACCTGCTTAGCTTCAGCCATGCAGCTCGAGCAGATTGAATAGTGGTATGGCTGCTGGCCAAATCATCTTTGACAACAGTTCGGATTACTCTTGAACCCCGTCACTGTCGTAGAACAATCTGAGCTCTTTTTAAGGAATGAAAGCCATGAAAAATGCATTAATATTCCAGTGATAATCCTAGTGAAATTGGTGTATTAAGTGATTGTCTGGCAAATATGGTTCACATGCCCAAAGTGGTCAGGAAAAATGTGCCAGTCAATTTGAGACTTCTTTAGACTGGAACAGGGTATGGGATTATAGGGGAAAAGTGCAAATAATTTTCACCATTGGACCCTTACAAAATTCCAAGTAAGCGCTTAACTGTTTCAGTAACAGTTGATAGCCATAACAGCATTAGGATGTTGTGCATATAGAATCTCCAATGAGTGAGCCCGAAAAATCTAATTTATGCAACGAGAGTAGTAATTTTCACATTCCGAGCTTTTGGCGAGGAATAAATGAAAATTACTCCTCTCGTTCCATGAATTAGAGATCTTATTTATCTCGTAATTGTCAGCTTTGTATCATTTGGATAATGGAAAAATTTGTCAGTGAACGGAATCTGGCCAATCGCGACAGGAGAAAGCTGCATCACGTGTGTGTGTGTGTGTGTATGTGTGCGCGATACCAAACCTGCATCTCATGGGTTGTATCGCTCCGATTTTTCATCATTTATGGGATAAATTACATTATGACCTTACACCTTTAGGGGTTGATGTTGGAGTCCGGCTTATTACCCCTCAGCTGACGAAAGTCGGTCGAGGGGTATTTTCTTTTTGAATGCTCCAGCGCGCAGTAAACCTGGTGAATTTGCCTGGGATTGATGTGCGAGTACAGGAGCAAGATCCACAAAATTTGCGAAGTGCATGCTGGCAGTTAGTGAACCAAGTCATCGGGCAGTTCTTGCAGAAACTGGAATTACTACAATGGCTGCGAGAGGTATCAGTAGGGCATGTGAAGAAAGAAGAAAGATAAACAATAGCACATAAATACATGAAATATCTACTTTTGAGGTGATGGTTATTTCACAAACTGACCTGATCAATTAAGCACCTGATTAATAAATTCTGAAAAGCTTTGTTGTTCATGGATGCAAGCAATTAATGTGCTCGATTAATTCCTAACACATTGAATTTAAGCCAATACAGCACATTTTGTAGCTTGTTCCAGACTTCAGAAAAATTTTATTACAAAATTTAAAAATTGGACTACAAAGTGTTAGACATGGAGTTTCCTTAAAAGTGATAAAAATTGACATTTGTACGTTGGTTTTGCCTCAACATAAGACCTGTTGAATACAATTGTACAATACTAGTACAGAACATAGAACTAACTGAACTTTTTTATACTGTCTTATCTGGTTGAGTGCAGTAGCTGGGATGTATGGACTTCCACTAGTTTCCATCTCCGTTATTTACCAGACTCATGGCAATCCAGGGTTTCAGAGCTTGATATTTTTCAGTTTTTTCCTCATCTTTTATATATAAAAACCTGTGAGTGACTTTTCCCCAAAATGTGAAGTCTTAAAAAAAAAAAAAAAAATCTGGTAGTTGGGAAACTTCTTTCCGAATCACTAACTCGGTGTGCTCTGAAAATTAATGTGAAAATAATAAATCTTCCCAAAAATCAAGAGTTCGAAAAAGGAATTCCCCCATTTACCATCGTCGCGCCATGTCAAAACTGTCAAACACGCTGTCTGAGGTGTTACAGGCAGCTCCAGACCATGGAAGTGCACTCGTGCTACACTCCGCAGCAGCTACTGAGTGTCGTCTTCTTCGCATCGCTCAAACTCAGCTTCGTTTGAGGTTCTGGCGTCCGTCTCAGCTTTGCGTTCTTCTTCACCTCCCTTTGAGCGAAAGAACACAAACTCAGCAACCGAACTCCCGAGTATCAAAACTACCTCCCTGCAGAACAAGAATGAAACAGTGCAGTGTGAAAGTATTAGGGCAGCCAGAGCATTGGACTGTCGGATCTATGCTCCAGCACACTGGATTTGACGACAGTGAAAATGAGCTTTCACTAGAGGTCATGACATCCATGTTGTGAACCTTGTTGGAATTGGAGCCCTTTATTTGTAGAGTCACTTCCCAGATACTTTGACTGCACTGTATTCTCATCAGGTACTGGGAAAAGCAAAGATGGTTTCACCGTGCAAGATGGAGTACTGCTTCCACCACGTTTGTTCCCTCTTTGGCGCTGGTCTCGCAGAACAGGGCGTTGTATGCCTACGAAGGAACAGGGCACAATGAGAACCCGTTAGCCTCTCTCCAAGCGTGCACTACTTCCCCTGACCACCAGGTAAACAGGAAATCCCACCTTAGCCAGCCTCTCCCCATCTGCGGCGCTAACGCAGTCTCCCTCAGGCTCCCCTGCCCGCAGGTCTGCCTTGTTCCCGATCAGGCAGGTAGGCAGATACTCATCTGTAGAGTCCTACAGAGAATGAAAGAAGGCACAAAATGAGAGGTTTAACATGCAGGTCCAGAAGATCAGTCCTCCCAAGTATTTTTTTTTCCCCAATGGCCTGGAATTGCTGAATTCTTCTGCAAGAAAGAAGGACTCCTGAGTGAAATCAGCTGGGTGAATTCGTAAGTTTGCAAAAAAACCTGTGGTGGGACATCTAGTTTCTCAACCCTGGATTTCACAACTCTAGCTGAGATTAACCTGGTGCTTCTGCTGCCACAGCGTAATGCTGTAACTCAACCCAGTCTTTACCTGTGCTGCCACATTGCACAACACAAAGGGCTGTGTTCTCAGGGATAAGGAATGACAGAACTAGAGGTAGGACACTAAGCATTTCGTTTTGATTTATACGCTTTTCTCTCGTCTGCTGTTCTTGCCTTGTTCCTTCGAGCCTGCAAGCAGGAGGGGACAGGGGCTCACATTTTGAGCTTATATTATTTGTACCAGTTAACCAGGCAAGCTTAGTCAAATGCAAAGAGTATTTAAATAAATCAGAAATACTACTTGAATAGTGATCAGAAGGGCAATGTTCTGTTGGTCAAGAATAAGTAAAAACAAAACTTTATTTGAAAACTATTCTTGAATTTCTCTGAAAGTGTGAAATAAACCATTTCAAGATATGTAACATCATGTATGGAAATATAAACAATATTCTTGGAATCATTATCAAACTGGAAAAATACCCGTATGTGGTTCATCCACTCTCGCACATTGAGAAAGCTCCTCTCAGAGGTGACGTCGTACAGCAGTATAACTCCATGGGCTCTGCGGAAGTAGGATCTGGCGAGGCTCCGGAACCTTCCAAGGGAAGAACAAACATGAGAGGAGGAGCCACCAAGCCCATTTCAATCTGACGAATGTAATTGCATTATGCACTAGCACATCTATCTATGAACAGTGGTCCGCCCAATAAAGTCACAGAGAGGACACACCAAATGAAGGGGCTAATGTACCTCTCTTGCCCAGCAGTGTCCCAGATCTGCAGATGTGTCTTTTCTCCGTCCACCAACATCATCTTGATTTGGAAATCTACTCCTGGAGCACAGGAGAAATTCCTCAGTGCAGTTAAATTTGCAGTCATTTCAATTTACCTGAGGAGAACTACTGACATACCACGACCAGAAAAAAACCTTGAAAGTCATTTGCCCCAGACGTTATGATGTCCTAGAACAGGCGGACTATGTACACTGAACAAAAATATAAAAGCCCCATGTCAAATATTGATGCCACATGGAGTTAACAACTCTAAGTGAGCATATGCTGACTTTTACTTGTACAATAGGGATATTTCTCTTGATTTGTGTACCATTTTTTAATTCATCTCTCTATCAATGAGCATTTGCTCAGTGATGCAGTGATTTCACTCAGTACATGGGTGTGGCATTTCCAGACGGTGATCAGACAGAATGAGCAGTACCTAGACACTCCTTATACTGGGGACAATAAAAGGCCACCCCAAAATGTCAAATTTTGTCAAAAGTCATCATGCCTCAGATGTCTCAGGTCATGCGGGCATGCTGGATGCAGGGATGTCCACCAGAGCGGTCGCTGTGCAGCTGAATGTTAACTATCGGACGATAGGCCGTTTGAGAGTTCGTTTCCGACAGACGGGCAGTACTGCAAATCGACCTCATCCACGCCGCCACGTGACCACACCAGCATAAGATCGCTACATCCGCTCGTCCACCTGCGGATCGGCTCAGATCAGCGGCACGCGCTGGCGGATGAGACCGTTGGTCTGCACAACAGACGCATCACACCAGACAGTCCGCAACTGCCTGCGAGAAGCCAACTTGCACGCTCGGCGTCCTCACCGTGGTCTGTATCTCACCGCTGTCCGGCGTCGGAACCGACTCGCATGGGCAAACGCACCCGTTCGATGGCCCTTGGCACGCTGGAGAAGAGTGCTATTCACAGACGAATCCCGGTTCCAGTTTTTCGTTAATAAAAACTCAAATTTGGCATGGGGCGTTTATATTTTTGTTCAGTGTATAAAAACCTCTGCAAGTTTCTTCAACATGAAACCAAAAGGGAAATCTGCATGTCACCATGCACTGAATTATCTGATCACAAATCTGCACTGAGTGAACTCAAGAGCAACTAGAAGGGCACTCGGGAGAGTGCATACCTCCGCCACGAGTATGTCAGTATTATTGGTTCTTCTGGACATAGAATCCAGAATGTGTAGCAACTCACTTCCAAAATTGACTTAACTCATCCTCGGACTACCACTTACCATCCTGCCAAATTTTGTGCCAAACCGTTCATAACTCTTTGAGTTATACTGTTAAATAGTCAGACAAACAGATGAACACCGGCAAAAACATAACCTCCTCCTTGGCGGAAGTAAAAATGTACTTTTCCAAATATTATGAAATTAACAGTACTTGCAGCTTATGTGGCGGCATAAATACAGAGACAGCAGTGCACTGTATGATCAAAAGTATATCAGCACTGCTCAGTCTGAGGATATTCATGATGCGGCCTCTTAGTTCCACTGGAGGAAGTCTTGATGCAAAAGTATACCATGACATTCCAGATTCTGTAGTTTCGACAGGTCCTCAGCATGATAATGCCACACGCACAGAGCAAGGCCTAAGCATAAGGCCAGCATAGACCCTGGACCTCAACCCTATCAAACACTAGTGGGAGAGACTTGAGAGTGTTCAAAGCAGGCCTCATCATCCACCATCACTTCCCGACCTCGAAAATGCTTCCCTGGAAGGACAGCCAAGTCTGCATGGCATTCTGAATGCCATGTCTTATGATGAAAAAACGCAGCCCACAAAAAACTGACTGGGTTGTTTCATTTCACAGTTTGTGGGTTGGCAGGCATTCTTGATACTGGAATGTATGTGCACAAGCACTGAAAATGTCAGTTTTTCATAATATGTCCCCTTTAAGAACTCAGAGTAACAACAAAAATAGGACCAAGGGTCCTGTAGCTTACCGGCAAGCAGTCTTACAGCGATGATACAAGTTATGAAAATTTCATGTGAAGCTTGACATTTGAATCAATGAAAATCAATGTCAAGGTCACTAAATAAAAGTTCACATACATTTATAAGACCTTCTGTAATACAATCCTAAGCTCTGAAGCAGTTTTGCCGATACAAGTCATTGTAATATGTCAACAATATGTATTCAATATGTCAATTGTGAACTTTAAATGGTCACAGAATGTCAAGTTGCGGTCAGCAAATGGACATCATACATGACTTTCTAAATGTCTCTATACAAACCTTGGCTCAATCTGCGACCATTTTGGTGATACATGTCATTGTAATTTCACTGTCGAGTTTGACCCTCAAAGGTCACTGACAGTCAAGTTGAATGTCACCAAATGAAAGTTCATATGTGACTTCCTAGAAGTCAGGAACACAAACCTAGGCTCCATTTGTGACTATTTTAGTGATACAAGTCATTGAATTTTCACTAGGTCACATTTGACCTTTGAAGGTCAATACGAAGGTCACCAAATGAAAGTTCATATATGACTTCCTATATGTCTCTAATACAAACCTAGACTCCATCTGTGACCGTTTTGGCAATACAAGTCATTGTAATTGTATTATATCAAGTTTGACCTTCAAATGTAATCAACAGTCAAGCTGAATGTCATCAAATGAAAGTTCATATGTGACTTCCTATGTCAGTAACACAAACTTAGGCTCCATTTGTGAAATTTCAATGACAGAAGTCATTGAATTTTCTCTAGGTCAAGTTAGACCTTCGAAGGTCAATATGAATGTCACCAAACGACAGTTCATACATGACTTCCTATACGTCTCCAATACAAACCTACACTCTATCTGTAACGATTTTGCGGATATAAGTCATTGAAATTTCACTGTATAGTTTGGCCGTTGAAGGTCACTGAAGGTAAAGTTCAAGGTCACCCAATGAAACTTCATACATGACTTCCTATATGGCCACAATACAAACCTAAGCTCTATCTGTAATAGTTTTGGTGATGGAAGTCATTGAAATTTCACTATGTGAAGTTTGACTTCGAAGGTCACCGCAGGTCAAGTTCAAGGCCACCAAATGAAAGTTCATGTATGACTTCCTATACATCGCCAATACAAACCGAAACTATCTGTAACCATTTTGCTGATATAAGTCATTAAAATTTCGCTGTGAAGTTTGGGCATTCAAGGTCACTGAAGGTCAAGTTCAATGTCACCAAATGAAACTTCATACATGACTTCCTATATGCCCGCAATACAAACCTAAGCTCTATCTGTAATAGTTTTGGTGATAGAGGTCATTGAAATTTCACTATGTGAAGTTTGACCTTCGAAGGTCGCGGAAGGTCAAGTTCAAGGCCACCAAATGAAAGTTCATACATGACTTCTTATAAGTGTTCAATGCACATATGTTCCCAATCTTCAATATTTTCAAGCCTAGAAACCTTTGAAAATTGTAATATTTTGCTTGACCTGAAGTTTGACCTTTCCAGGTCATCTGAGGTCAACTTTAACACAGCCAAAATATAGGTAATATATTACTTCCGATATGTCCTATATGTTAATCTCTATCTGCAACCATTTAGCTTCCACAGGCCATCTTGCATATTCATAAAGTACAGCGCCCCCAATAGACCCACTTCTGTCGATTCAATCAAAATGGCGCTCGCACAGTACATTGATGGTACCAAGGTAAGTTGATTGCCTGATTTAGAAAAAAATTTATCACGCAGTTTTTGAGAAATGATTTTTAAAATTTCTCAGCCCTATCTTTAACATTGGAGCCAAAATTTCAAGGGCCCGTAAAACGGACAAAAATGATTCAATGAAGAATCCGAGAAAAATGTCTGGAGATATGGTCTAGTAGTATGTTACTGCAAATTTACACGAAAATTCATCAGGCCAATAAAAAGATAAAAAATGTTCCGGATGATGGACGCCGGACGTCACACCACGACAACAGCTTATCGGCCCATAGGGCCGGTAAGCTAAAAACCAGCACACTGAGGCTCTCCTGACCCAGGACAGGCTACCCTTCATCTACAGGACAGTCTACCAGGGACGGTACAGGCTGTGTAACTAGAAAGGGGGGGACCAACGCCATATTAATTCCCATGATAATAGAATGAGATTTTGGATGAACAGGTGGGCACGCGGTGCACGTAATCCCTTACCCAGTGTGGACTGCATGTCTCCTCTGAACTCGTTTGAGCTAAGCCGCAACAGGAAACTGGACTTTCCGGACCCCGCGTCTCCTGCCAGGACAAGCCTGTACATGGTGACGGGCTCTTCGGAGATTGGGGAGCCTACATCCACCTGCTGAAGGTACGGAACAAGGACACAACAAAACAATATCGGAAAGAACCAGAACACTCACTGCTGTTTTCTGCAGGAGTCATCACACCATCCAAGCTAAATTGCCAAAAATTTCACCACCTAGGGCCCAAATTAAGACCTTTATCGTGTGCAAAACCTTTCAACATGCGCAAAACTAATGATAGGCCCAATGACTGGTGCAAACTAAAGACTTTGTAATCTGTTTTGCATGGGCCTGTAGGTTTGGCACAAACTAAAATCTTAGTCAATCAGGACCCTGAACTTCCAAAATGTTTGAAAAATGAAAGGAGGCTATATTTCCACAATTCTGCACAATACAACACATAATAAAGTGTGTATGTTTTTTTTTCATTAAGGTGTGGGCATGAAGATATCTACCTTACAGGTGAAAATGAGGGCGGGGTCACAGACCACCTCACTGACCTTAAAGGTGAAGGCATGGTCGTGGTCACAGGCAGTCTACCCTACCTTGCAGGTGAAGGTGTGGCCAAGGTCAAAGGCTTGCTTTCCTACCTTACAGGTTACGGCGTGGGCATTGTCACAAACAAGCCTACTTACTTTAGTAGTGAAGGCCGAGAGTCGTCTACGAAAGGAGGAAGTCATGGAACTGTTCCTGCTGGGCGCTATGGAAACCGTGTCCTCGGGCATCTGGCATTAGGAAAGGGAGCATATTGCCATCAAAATGATCGACATCTTAAGCTAGCAATGAGCTGACGGCGGACACTGGCCTGACCTCGGTATCGGAGGGTGCGTAGGAGCAGCTGCGGTGCACCGTTTCCACGGAGTCCTGGGAGTCGTCGCTGCCGGATTCGCCGCTCGAGCCATCTGATATGTCCGACGGAGATGAAGATCTGCTTTCGAGGTACTTCTCCGCCCACTTTGCGACATGGGAACACTCATCACCGATCAAGTCAACAGACATGTCCTCTTCATCGCTGGCGATGCTTCAGAGAGGGGGACAGTGAAGTATTACCATCGGGGACAAACTGCTGTCGCAGCCCACTAAAATTGAATTTCTTCATTAAAATATTGGACCCCGTTCCAGTGTAGAAATGAAAGCTGTATTTGTAACTAAATGGATGAAGTCATCTTCCATGCAAATACACCATACTATTTATTCAAGATTCCTCGATCGTCTGATTAAAAAATGGCCAGCATGGATGCAGGATTTTGTTTCTGCCCATGAAGATTATGATGCCCAATTCAACTTCATAACTACTGATTAATCCTGGGATTCAAGCGTGACCATGACAAGGAGGACCAACGCTGTTGCAGACATGAGCGCACTTGAATGCCTGGGCACCTGGGACAGGCTTTGCTCATTTAAATAAAGCAGTGCACTCCATCCACACTTACGACACAGCACTCCAACCCACAATGCACCAAGTTAGCAATGCTTATTGAAGACGCTCTGAATAGGTGGTGGTTGGAGTGTTTACTGGACGAAAATGCCAAGAGTATAGATATTTGCAAAAATACCAGTGTACTAACTTTGTATTTTATTATTATCACATCATTAAGATGGTATTTTTTATTATGACAGGGAGTACAGTAACCAGTGTGATATGTCTTCACTGGATATACATGGCATGTTTGTTATCATATAAAACAAAAATAATGCCGTAAATCAAATGTTGTGCAATGTCACAAAAAGGCTTCATTGTTTTTGACCCTGACCATTTGTGGACTCTGTGACCCAATGCCGTTAAGCTGATCTGGCAGCTTGTGGAGGTCAAAAACCTCACTAAGACTGTTTATTTTGATTTCCCATTAAATTCCCCCGTCTGCACTTACACAGTGCAAACACATTGATAATCCACATGACAAAATCACCACAATATGCAAGTATTCAAAGGCACTTGCTAAAGTGTGAAAAAATTGGACAAGTCTTTAAAAACAGGCGTCTTGGGGTCGGGCCGCACCAGCCTGCGCCCACCTTGACCTTTTTTCAGTAAGGGTGGGGGTCCCTCAAAACAAAGTAACAAAGAGCTAGTTCCATTTGCTTCAGATAAATTAATTCTAGTCAGATGCTAGTGATGTCACAAACACTACCACTGTGAGGTCATCACCTGCAGTTGCGAGTGCTCTGCGGAAGAGACCGCAGCTTCCTGGTTGACCTCTCCTCCTCGGGCGACAGCTGGAGAGAGGGGGCAGGCAGTGAGTAGCTGTACCTCTCAGAAAGGGGAGAAACAGATGACCTTCCCAAAGTTTCCCCTCGGTAACGTACCCTCCTCTTGGCAGACCCAGCATTCATGGCCAACACCGAACGCAACCCATCATTGCTGTCGTAAAGCTTCCTGTTCACTTCACTGAAGGGTGGGAAAGCAGACGACGGAGTTACACCGATAAGACCAACACGTGACAGAAGATTCAGCCTTTTTTCTGCACTGTTAGGAGGAAATTACAGGTAAAAGCAACAAAAAAGCAAATTAATGGGGAGGTGGCCTCTTGTCAAATTTGGATCTTTCCAGGAGGGATGACGGTAAAATCTGAAGCAGTATTCAGCATTCAGCAGGACTAATGGCCAGTACCCCTGTGCTCTCAGACAGCACTAACTCATGTAGAATAGGACAGGCAAGATTAAACACAGTAGACCATGAAAGAGCCATCAAACAACTGCAAGCCGGGGACCATCCAAGTGTGGTTGAAAATGCATTTGGGGTGGATGTTTCAATCACTACGTTCACATTACACAGGCCTTATTGTTCAATCTCCATTTTTGCTCAGATCAGATTTGCCTGTCTTGATAGTTCACATTCATAATTACAAGTGACCTGTAATTATCCGTAATGTGAACGCATCTGCCCTCTGAAACGGCAGCCATGCACACATTGATGTTTTTGCACAAGCCGCTGCATCGCCAACTATAAATAAAAAGTCATATTTGTGAGAGCACGCATGGTATTAAAATCTGACTCAAACCGAGAACATGGACACACTTGTAGGAAATGTATGGAGGACGGTGAACAGTTTGCCGGTTGTATGTGATGAGGTCAAGAAGGCAAAAAAGTCAGACGGCTGGCTTTTGCGGTTCTAACAGCGCTCAGTGCGTGCGTACTGGCAAAAAGTCACATGGTTTCCGATCTGACTGTTCTCATTCATGTCACATGGCCACGTATCAGATTATTATCCAATCTAGGACCGAAAGTGGCTGAATTCTAATTTGAAGATCGGATGCAAGATTGGATTTCTGTGTCCACACAGCCCTGAAAACATCAGATCTGTGTCAGATTTAAGCAACAAATCTGATTTTAGTCACTTCAGCCCGGTAATGTGAACGTAGCACAAGATCAATGGTCTATTCACTTGCTTTCAAGCCAGCTGGAGCACTTAGGATAGGTCCAGAAACGAAACACCTCATAACAACTGCATGACGAGACCAGCACATCTACCACCAGCACCAGCCCCAGCCCCAGCCATTCCCTTCATGCTATGGAAACAGCCAGAAACACCAATGGGAGGCAAGGCTTCGCCATAAACGAACAAGCGCAATGTCATGTGTGAGCAGAAAAACATATTGACTGCAGAAGTCCGGCAAGGCAGCCTGTGCTGACGGCAAGACACCGGTATCAATGAACGCGACGGCACTTGAACTGGACATGGGGACATCACGAGACCGTATGCAGTCATCATGGTGACATCACAAGACCTTTTGTCAAATTTTAAAAATTTCCCATTGTTTACTACTTAAATTACATCTTGAATTTGTGTTTCTATTGTTGCTCAGTATATTTAAATTCAGTGGAAAAAAAGAGCAGTTGCAAATATGAAAATATACTGTTGCATTTTATAGCCTCTTCTACAGTAAGGCTGCCCCACCTTATTCCTTTTGTATAAACCTCCCTATAGTTTTTCCTTCCAATCCTCATTTAGCAAAGAAAGATCTTCAGCAACCAATCAGTAGCAGTGAGGCGTGCCGAATTAGGATTGGAGCTGAGGAAAGGAATAGGGCTAATTACTATGCCTCCGAGGCAGGGCTGTCCTGCCATTTTCCTAGAGATCTAACATCCACTCAGTGGGTCTTCTCTTGAACCCTAAATTAGCCCACCTGATTCTTCAAAATGGCTGCTCTACAAGACCTACAGCCGTTGAATGAGGTTTGCTTGGTTAGGCTTTTTGTGAAAAACTTTCAGATGGTAGATCTTCAGGAGAATGACTGTACAGCCCTGTGGGGCATTGGGCAAGGCAGAATTACAGACAGCTGGAGGAAAAAAAAGAATCGAGTACAACCTGGACAACTCCTATTACTTTAGGCCATTTTCATACTGTGTGAAATTTTTGGTTTTACCTGGAGCATCTATCCAGCAAATTCGGTGAGACGGCTGTGAGAAGGGTGATGCTGTAAGATAACTACTAGTTAGGGCACTATGTTGTTCACTTACTGGAGGACTTCAATGTGGCTGGAGTAGGACTGATATTCTAAAAGCATCTTTTTCAGATCACTGTTCTCCCTGGAGCAGAAGGTAATAAATAAAAATTTGAGTTTCAGTCTTGCAATAAGACATGGAATATTATTCTTCTAATGTGAAGTTGAATATTTTATCTCCTCGATTGACAGTTAAAATATTCTTATTGTATTAGCAAATCTTCACACTGTCGTAAATTATTGGTACTTCCAATAAGAAGAGCAGTGAGGTTAAATTTAAGTGCAGCTGTCAACTTTATTTCAAGGGTATTTACATGCATTTGGAATTACCTGCATGAGCCCTACAAAATCATTTCAATGTCCAAATACGTACAATCTCACTATATAGCAAAATTGTAATAGACATGAGATTTGAAATGCAAATAAAGGACCACACTGCTTTTAAAGATTGACTTTTTGTTTTGATTTGGAGTGTGTGGGATCCTCTGTAACCCCGCCCCTACCTCTCGTGCTGCACACGCTCGTCAGCATACTGGTTCTTTAACTGGTCCAGCTCGCCTTGCAGGATGGAGACACTGGTCTGTGCACTCAGAAGCGAGCTCCGCAGCATCTCGTTCTCCTGATGAAGGAAGTGCAGAGATGAGCAGCTTCTTTAAGCAGAGAACGGTCACATCACTGAGAGCAGGCTAGTGTCTGTCTGCGCATCTGCCTGTACTAGCATTCGCACATGAGCTTGCGATTAAATATATTTAGATCCAGTACCTGCACCATCTCTCGGATCTGATTCCTGAGCTGCTGCACATCCACTCTGGGACTGTGATGCTGTAGCTCCTCCTGGTGCTGGAACAGACACACTCATGACCCACTGCACAGTGGACCAATCAGAGGGGCATGTGCCATGGTTAACATGAGGATAAAAGAGCCCAGTCAGACCACAGCTGATAGCTCATTAAAGAGAAACTGTAGTGCAGACATCTTGATTCTGAGGAGTGTTTAAGAGAGAGAGTCTTTATTTTAAGGCCCTAACCCATAAGGGCTGGCCAATGGTGGAGGTGTAATATGTTAAAATGTGTTCAATGAATTCCCTCCTGAGCTGATCACAAGCTCCTCTGGCCCTACAGTCCAAACCTTGTGACCCCAGTGCAGAATTAAAGTCTACAGTCACAGGCCCTTAACTATCCTTCGACAGACATGGCACTGACACAATGTATTAGAATCACCAAATCGATTCATATAGGAGTACAATCAAGATATAAAACAAAGATGAAAAAACTGACAAGCCACAGTGAAGTCATACAGTGTCCCCCAGGCCCCAGCTACAAATATGTTTCCAGAAAATCATGAAAAATAAAAATGTCAAACAATTGTAAGCGGCAATGGTCAAGCAGCATGAGGTAATCAATTTTGAACTAGTGAAGATATGTATGAATTTTCAAAACAATTACCAGTTCCTGACACAAAATTATTAATGGTATTCCTTGTGCTGCAATTTTCATGTTAATTGGTCATTGCTAAGCCTCTCAAACAGCAGCTCTTGCCTGACTGGTAAACAGCAGACATGTTTTTAATGATTCCTCTGGCTCACTGGTAGGCTAACAGAGGCTTAGTCAAAGATGCAGAAAGCAAAAGTAGAACAACTTGGGTCAAACGGTTGAAGACATTTAAGCAGTTTTATATTGTTGTATATTACCGCGCCATCTAGTGGCCAATTGGCACCAAATTAATAGGCCTCCGCTGCATATACAATAGACGTTAATTCTTATGTTTTTCGAAGATTGGACCCTCCAATCAGGAGTTACAACCCATTTTACCCGCCCACAAAATGTATTGGTTTACTGTCGCTATGTTCTTCAAAGTAGCAACTTCTGTTTATATATTATTTAAAGATACTGGACTGAAGATGCTGACTTGTGAATGTAGCCCAACGAGTCCGAGAGTTCTCGGCTCCCTATCATGCCATCATTTCTCCAATCAGAGTAACTTTAATACAGATTTTTTTTTTTTTGCCGTACATCCTAAAAAACATTGTAGAATTTCTTGATGATATATGATAGCCCAGTGAGTTGAAGGGCTGCCAAAATGTAAATAGCTGATGGCAGCCATCTTGTTTGAGCAATCACCTTGTACTTGTGTTACTTAGTTTGCCCTCTGCAAGCTATATTAATACAGCGCTTCCATGTAATGCAACTGCTCTAATGATAGCGGTAGCCTCAGGTCTTGTATTTAACTTGCACGCCCAGTTTTGTGGCACCTGGACCAAACGTTTAGGAGATCTGACCTTTGTCCTATTGAGCTGGAGGTTGATGCTCGTGCTTCGCTGCGATAGTTATATCCTCCACATTATATGTAAAATATATACAGTGCAGTGCATAAGTATTTGGACAATGACACAATATGTAGTTTAAAAAAAAAAAAAGTTCTGGAACAGTTCATAAAATACAGATGAAAATAACTGCAAATTAAAGTTGACAGCACTTCATCTCATATTCAGACTCATTTTCAAATCCACTGCTCTGGATATCAGAGCCAAAAAGCAAAAATTGTCACTTAATTGTGTTATTTTCCAAACACTCATACACTACAATGTATGTCCCATACAAACTTCACCGCTTGCGGTCGCAGTTTTTCGCTCTGTAACACTGGAGAGGTAAACTGCTACCTCTGACCAGCAAAGAAACCAAATACCCTCCTTTTCTCTAAACTCCCTCCCAGCTCTCACCTCCCAGTCCCCCCCCCGCCCTGCCCCTCCCCTCCCCTTTTACAGTCAGAATGAAGGAGACTCATTGTGCCTCCCCCCCACCACCACCTTTATGAGTCTGATCATAGCGTCTCGCAGTTCAGCCACCTCCCCGTCGTGTCTCGTCTGCATTTCGGCCAGAGCAGCCTCCATACGCTGCTGATCCTGTCGGGGGAGGGGTGGAAAGGGGGGAGTACGTAAGTATCAGTTACACAGAGATATAGTGGGACTGTCATCACACCCAGCTAATGCAATTTTGTTGCAGCGCAGAGGTAATGCAATAACATTAGCAAACTATTCCAGAACCATAGAGTGAATATCCTGCTAGCTGGGCTGCTGCTTACTGCACTGCAGTAATGCAACTAAACTGTGTGCAGCCACATATAATGGATTCTGCAGTGAGGGGAATCATAGGGAACAGTAGTTCCTCATGTTACTGATACATAACACTACAGGGAGAGCCCGGGTGACTCTATGCTAAAACAAACTTATTAAAATCAGACCTTTTGAATGTGCTCCTTTCATAGCATTCTTTTTATGGAAAAACTCACCTTTGCACCCATATAAAGAGAGCAGGCCTGCTATCAGTCTCGCAAGAATTCCGAAGGTATTTCAAATCATACCCTCAGTTTCTCTTCTTAATTGCAAGTTGAGGAGGTTCAAATATAGAGAATTCCCAATTGTTTTTTTATTCAGTTCTGCAACTGTGCAGAGAATATTTCCCATGATTAATTAATGTTACTCCCAATGTGAATCTTCACGTGTTATAAATATTCCATGTGCCCAAACATCTCACAACTTCTCCATCTCTCACCTCTGCTCTCACCCTCTTCTCCATCTGAACCAGCTGTTCCCGCAGGTCATCCTCCAGCTCCGTCAGCTGACGCGATGACATCTCCTCCACCCTGCCCACACATGCACACGCACGTCCGCGAACGCACACGTGATCAGGTCTTTCAAATGCAGACCTCTCAAATCTGTCACACAGTGCCGCTGAAGGCCGCACCACACAGTTTCCATTGAACTAACGGAAAGCCTAATCCATTTCAACACCAGCTGCAGGCTAAATGCTCGTGTTTTTCTCAGCTCTCGAGCTGAGCTGGCTCATGATTCGCAAGCTTTCGGTGTCCGATCTCTGCCTCAACCCTAAAATCAGTGGCACTTTAAATCCTTAGCGCTAATCCGCCCTGTCAACGTCAGGTGACCACACTTAAGCCAGCCCCCAGAGACTGGGCTTTGGAGATTTTGAGACCACTGATGAAACAATGGTGTGCACAAAGTCAGTAACAGGCATGAGCCATGTACACCAAATGACATCAAAATTTTACACCACCGCATGAGAGATATACCAGAAATCTGAAACGTTATCAAATATATGAATTTACTCAAACTCCAACATGACAAGTAGTAAATATGAAGAAAAGTATGCTCGACAAACTCGGCCTCTAGATCCTTATTCAGACAATATCATCACACAAGTAGGAAAACTAACTCTGCGGTGATCTTCTCCAAACGGCAGAGACAAGGGCTGTAGTTGACTTGAATGGCCCCTTGTGCACTTCCAGCTAGTGCAACAGTACCGGGGCCAAGACAAACTCGCACTCTTACCTTTTGAGGCTGGTTTGCAGTTGTTGTCTATCAGAGACTTGGTCCTTGCTTTCTCTCACCAGCGTTTTTATCACGTCTTCATACTGATGCAGGAGGGCGATGTCAGAGACCGAGTGGATTTGTTGGTAAAGCTCAGCCAGTTGCTCCCTAACACTGAGGACGCGAAAAAAAATCAGCAAACTCCACAGACGCCCATAATAACAGTCGCTCCTTCAGCCACAACAGGTTACCGGTTACAGTTTATTTGTACCCGTAAGTAGATTTGCTAGCAGCCAGTGAGGTGATAACATCCACATCCAATCGACATACAGGAAACACATGGTTGCAACACATATTTATTATAAAAACATGCATTACAGATCACAAAAAAGTACTATTAAATCGCATACACTCCCTGAACATTTCACTGGGAACACATTAATGCAAATAGTCATCTGCTCTGACCAGCGAATCGTGCAGCAGCAGCTCAGCATATAAGCTAAAGAAAGCAGGTATCTTAACATTGTGTAATGTTTTCACTGAGTATTAGAATGTGTGAACTGCAAAATCTAAGCGACTTTGACCATCATATGACTTATGGCGCCAGACGTGGTGTTCCAGTATCGGATCTTTCCAGAAAGAGCCGCCCTCCCAGAATCCTGGTCGTACAGTCACTTAATATCGACTGAACGCCATGTAAATACGACACGTGTAATCTCCTGCTGGCTCCAGGACCTTAAATCCATGCTGAGGGGAATTTAGACTTTTCCGACAGCAACAGCAATGTCCACACCAAAGATGGTGGCAAAGATCCAGGAGAGCTGCAGGTTAGCTACGGCTGCTAGTCTTTGATTTCGCCATCAATTTCACAGCCCTGAAACCAGGTGAGGTGAGTTAACTGTACATTAACTATGTTAAGAGCCATTTTTTTTTTAGATTCAGACAGTGAGTGATATAGGACTGCATCAGATTTAGTTGATGGTCTAGCGGTAGATCCAAAAATCCAAAATTTCCAGGTCCTTAAATCGTGTTTTTTTCCCCCATGGCCTCTGGAACAGTTAATTTCTTGAGGGTCAAAATCGGACTACTGAAAAAATGAGCTATTGAAGCTGTAATATCTCCTATGACTTCTCAGTTTCAGTTTAATTGATGTCAATCTGTAGTGGAAGGAGTTCTGGAAAATTGAAAAGTTTCAGGGGGTAGTTGAGGGTAACGCCTATAGAGGGCATTGGAAAATGCTACTTTTTGCTGACATGATGTGTTTGAGGCATTTCTGGGCTGTGCCCTCAACATCCCAAGCTAGTTTATCCAGGATGTGATTCCATTATGACTCCAATGGTGTCTGGTCATGGTTTTGGACACTTTCTGAACCCCAAAACATAATTAATATTGGCAATTCTGCAACGGTAATCCTTAGAGTTTAAACACTGCAATATGGATTGCTCTTTGAAATTATTGCTCTGATAGTAAAAATGGGCATTTTCAACTTTCTAGTCTTTTCCTCTTAGCCACTCTCACATTTGTAAAACTCAGCAGCTTTCTGTCACACATCAGTGCTGTATTATGTTGTCTTAACCATTGTGACAGATGACTCAGGGAAATTAGTGCACTAGTGAGTCACCTCATACGTATTTATACCCCACAGAAAAAGGTGGTCATTAAGTGTTCCTTATCATTACATAGATCTAAATACAGTAAAATATTATTAAGGTTTTTCTGGAGTTCCAGTGATTGAGGCACACATTTTTTTTGGGGAAAAAATATTTATTTTAAAATAGAAATATGTTTCCTTCAATCAGTTTTTTTTTTTTTTTAAATTCAAGGCTAAATTTTTGGTGAAATATTGAAAAAAAAAAACAGAGGATTAAGAGCAACTGCATGTTTTCATAGCCTCTTTAGCGAATATTCACCAAGGGTGCCAATATTAGTGGAGAGCACAGCAATGCTGCATAACAACGAAAACCAGCTGACAGTGCAGCTCTCCAGGACCAGGGTGTCCAATCCAGTAATGAACAAATGCCTAATAAAGTGCTTGGTGCGTGTTAGCTATCCTACTTGGGACATAAATTGTGCCTCATCATTTTGAATAGTCATATTTTACCATGCAGCACATGCCTTCGTTGAAGAAGTGGGCCCAAGTCTGGCAACCTTACATTCATCAGGTAAAATTGGGAATTTGCATTATTCAAACAGAATCAACAAATGAACATATAAAATGTACACATCAGTGACACAGGGCCACTTGGTTTAGTCAAACAGACCTTTCATGGGGACGACAGTACATACTGGTTTTCATTCTAATATTGCAGGTGTTCACAACACCAGTCCAGGAATATAAAGAGGGCTGCGAGCTGGTTTATTCCAACCATTGCCTAAAAATTTTTTAAACTAGCGATTGGCTGCATAAATTTTAGTGTAAGTTATGATTGTACAAATTTAGCAAGGTAGTTTAAATACTCAGCAAATGCGGTCATTGCTGTGACTCCAAGTGCCACTGTATCCTCTCAATAGTTTTCAAGATACTGACCTCACTAATATTGGCAGTTTTCAGGTCAATTGGTGATATTAAGTCATTCTACGTCAGAAATACTACTGAAGAATAAATGATCCATATAAACAGATTCAGATCATGGAGTACTAAAAGTTTAGATTGGTTATACATAATCCTTAAGCAGGTCAAATCAGATGGGTTAACTGACAGCTCTCTAGCCAAGCGCTGCACGAGAAGAACGCAAGGTCCTGGCAACTGAACGGAGTGAAAGACGAAGAGTGAGAGAAAATTACACCTTTCATGAGATAAAATAAGTTAAAGAGTAGATATCGCTGAATTAAACACCACCCTTTGTTCCAAACTGATCAAGAAATTGTTTAATTTAAATTAGCAACCGTGTGCAAAAGCGAGTGTAGGACCCACTTCAATAGGCGAACTCCAACGTCTTTGTGAAAGTGTCTTTATAAAAGGCACTGTACAAATGGAACTGAATTGAATTTAACTTACCCTCCCAAGTAAGTCATCTCGCCTTCCATTGTGTCCTCAAATTCATCCCAAGCAGTTCCCCCATGTTGAACTCCAAGTGCAGTTAAGTCCAGCGTTTCAGAAACCTCGTTGAACCTGGCCAAAAAATCATTGAAGTCGACATATCCAACTCTATCCACATCAAATTTATTGAACAAAGCCTTGACCTCGGTGCTGGGAACATTTAGCTCTCGACAGATTACTGTAAAATCCTCGTACTCTATTTTACCAGATTTATTTACGTCGCAAGCAGAGAACAGTCTCTGGAGGTCGGTTCTATCCATAGCAGCTGATTCAGAATTGAACGGAATTAGAGCAATTACGGTCCCAGATAACGTAATGGAAGTTTCAAAAGTTTAGAAAATGCGCGGAGTCCAAGTCAAAATACGCAAGCAAGCAATTGCAACTTTTATCCAAATTGTTGAAGACAATAGTTGCTGTTCGAGGTCCCCTTGCGTCATACATTTCCACTCAAAAATCAGAGACTAGAAAAAATAACTCAAACATTATTGTTGCGATAGATTCAAGTAGGCAAGCTGCCAGTCTATCATGTGTTGACCATGAAAAACACGAAGACCGCGGCATTTTAACGTTTTTTTTTTTTTTTAGTGGTACCGTTTCTGCGGAATTCCACTCGTATCGGAGTGAACACCTGCCCAGCAGTGACGGAAGGATGACAGAGCGCTGGTAGCGTATCCGAAGGCACAATGAAATAGCCTAATACTAACATTAGGTGTGTCAGAACATTTTTTTTTCACCTGTTACATTGCCGGTAGGGAGACGAAAACGAACCCTCAGCTAATGCTGCGCTACTGTGCTTTCCCTCCATTGTAAATGGGGAACGGTGCAATGTTTTTGTTTTGGTTTTGCGTAGCCCACGGAAATCTTAGGCGCTATCTATAGGCGCTAATTCATATAAGGTGGCTCAACACACAAAGTATTCAGTGAAACGACAGGAAAGCAGATTGAAAGCAGTGGGCATTAGAAGAATCATCTGGAAGCCATCAGTGACCAGGGGCCTCATTTATAAACGGTGCGTAGGCACAAAAAAAGATACGTACGTCACTTTCTTTGCAGATTTCTGATTTATAAAAACAAACTTGACATTAAAAAGGGGAATTATTGAGATTATGCACAATGTCAGTAAATTCCAAGTCCATCCTGATTAAATAAATGAAAATTCCATGCAGTTTATTTTACCCATGGATTTATAAATTAGGTTATTTTCCACAAAATGTCATTTTTATTTTTTGTGCGTACGTATTATTTAGGTATGAAATCCAAGCAAATTTTAATAAATAAGGCCCCTGGTCCACCTGTGACAGGATTCTGTGGGAGGATGGACCCTCGGGCTTCCGTTCCTCGTTGCGTTGGTCACACGAATTTCGCCCCACAGAGCCATGGCTGCGCCCTGTTCTTCAGACCTGAGGAATGTGGATGTGGTGAGAAAAAAAACATTCTCGATAGGCTTGCTTGGTTTATTTCCCTTTGAGGTGTGGACGATGGGGCTTATCAGAAACGCAATTCACTTTTTTTTCCTGTTTGAACGACATTAAACCCCACCCTGAATCTCCTATTCATACCTAACTGAAATTAGTGAGGGAAACATTGATTTACCAAATAGTCAATCTGTTACCGGGGAGGCCAGGAAAAAAGTAAATCAGGATACAAACAGATATCCTACGAACAGGTAACTGTCATCAACAGGTGACTCTCCAAAGGGAATTAAATGTTGACACTGAATGAACTCACTCATTTTCCTCTTCAAAGAGGCTGTCTTCCCATTTAGCAGTAGATGGCAGCAAAATACAACTGTTGCTCCTGCTACCACAATGAAGGGGACCGTCTGCAGCTGACATCAATTCCGTTTCATGGGAAGTCAGTGATGCAAGTGATAGTACACTAGCCAGTTATTCAGCAAAATGCTTACTGGAGTAGTCCAGTCATATTTAAATTTATATTTTATCTGTATAGTCGTAAATTTAAATGACACTTTTACATTTATGCGCTGAATTGACGTTTCAGAGTGTGCTCTCCCTGGTGAAAATCCCACAGCCACGATTTTTAGCAGGTGTTGTGCCGTAATGCACCCCTGCGCGCACTGGATCACTTTTGTATTGGAATGATGTGCGCGCTCTCCCGCGAAGGGGGTGCAATCTACGGCAGGGGTGCATTCTACGGCACAACACGTTTGTTATGTTTTTGATTGATATACCAGGCCTTATCTGGCAGGTGACATAAAAAAAGTTATTAAAGAGGATTAATTTGCTTTGTTGCATAATGAGAGACAATAAGCACTTGTAGTATTCCGTTTCCGGAGATAAAAAGATAGAAGTACAACGCCCCCTTGTGGCAGTTGCATTATTGTCACAAACGTTTGTGCAGGGAGGATGACCAGTGCAAGATCAGAGAAGTGCAGAGGGATAGCTCTTTGTCTGCCCGGGCAGCTATATACTCTAATGTACTGGGAATTTTGAAAACTCCGCGTGTCTCTAAATTTCTCAGTAAAATTCATAAGTGTCAGCGCAGGAGACTGTAGGGAAGGCCCCGTATGTATGTCTTGGTCTTATGAAGGAAGTAGATGAAAAACACCCTGGCTGCAAGGATGGCAGTGAGTGTATGAACACTTTAATCTCCCGAAGAATTTGCTAATTCTCCAGTGCTTCAGATGAATATTCACAAATTTCCGTAGGACATTCCAGATTTACAAGCACGTAGATGTTAAAATCTTAACAATTTGTTTAAGACTTCTAAATACAGAAAAGAAGTACCAATATTCTGAGCAGTTAAATGATTTGATAAACCAACATCCATCTATTCTATCTATTACTGCTCATATTTCAAAAAAGCAATAAATCACTATTTTCCGCACACAAAATTAACATATCAAAAACAGAAAGAATGTATGACCATCAAACATAACTATATGAAGAGAGGAAAAATACCTAATTTCCCAAAAAAAAAAAAAGCTGGGGCAGACTGGTAAATGAAAAAAAGCAACAATAAATAAATAACACAACTGGAAACAGGCTGATAATCCAGGCTGCGATGATTGTGAGAGGCAACATTTTATTTTAATAATCAAGCCAGAGCAGATAATTTGCATCATCTGCAGTTTCTCCCATTTATTGTCGACTAAAATTGACCTTTACCAACACGCTGTGTGATTTGGCAGCCCACATAGACAGTGGCTCTGGGCAGGAATTAGCGAGATGATCATGTGCCCTCCTGTCTGGATCTCTATGGACAACACTGTGCATAACTGCCGTTTGCTACTAGCAGTGTTCAATTGATGTTTGGCCAAAATCTCATGATAGCAAAGTGGGAACTCCATGTTATCCAATTGTGTGTCATCTATGTCCAATACTACAACACCAGAGCTCAGGCCAACCAAAAACGGCCAAGCTAAAACAATAGTTTGTCAGATGTCTACCTTTTTCAAACAACCAGCAACACACGATTGAAAACTCATTTGGTTTGTATCTGGGTTTGTTACAGGCTGCATGCATTTTTTTTTTAGTTTGGTCTGGTGAAAATGTATCAACTTCAAAGTGTTGTGGTGTGAAGTTAAGCAGGAATGCGGCATGTTTTCAATTTGTTTTGCTGGTTATTTGAAAAAGGTAGACATCTGACGACACTTTTCACAGCTCGGCCGTTTTCTTTGGTAGGCCTGGAGCTGATACGGGGGTTTACGCTGCTGAAAAAGAGTGCTGCAGTGGCCCAACTCTCTCCAACATAAATCACACTCAGCATGCTTCACTCAGGGATGAGGGCAATACGGAGGGACAGTTGGCACTTCTGTCTCGCAAGCAAAGGGTTCTGGGTGCAAGTCCCAATCAGAAACCGTATTGCATTGAGTTTTCATATCCTCTCTTGCCATTCGCATGGATTTCCTTCAGTTCCCTCCCTCAGCCAAAAGTGTACCCCAAGGTATAGAGATCAATATTAACACCCTCCTCTCCCCATCTCCTGGCTAACTGTGGTGCATGGACAGCAATTTTCATCAGCGTGCACTGGCCTGTCAAATTAATGGAAAAATAAAAATTAAATTACCACCATGTTCATTTCTAATTATCTGCACTATTACAAGTTTACAACATCACCAAATTGAGGTTTCGGTGGCTTAAATAGCATCTGAAATTTTGTACACAAAGAATTTACACCAAGACTAAAAGACCTTCCAACAAGTACAGGGATTTATCAATATGGGACGATGGTCACCTTCACAGCTAAAGCTATGCCAGAGAATAAATCATGACAATGCTCTACAGGATCCATGAACATGAAAGTTCGACGAAGCCTTAATTTGGTCATCTAGCAATATATAAAGAAGTGAAGGTTTGTAATCACATTTTGTGGTCACACAAACACAGTTTTACACAAGTCAGTGCTCTGATGCATATTCATGAACCTAAAAATTCAGAGAAGCTGAAAATGAGTAAAAACCAAAACATTGACACCCCGTCAGAAAAAAAGGAGTCCACGACAAACATGATTCAAAACACATACTCTTTTATTTACTTTATTTAAAAAATAAAATAAAGTGCTTTTTGTATGTACAGTATTATAATTATAAAAAACAACAGTAACAATAGCCATATATCATACAAAATAAAATACGGTTCACAAAAGATTTTTACAACGAAAGGTCCATTTACAAAACATCTTCTCACAAGCTAACAAGACGATAAAGAATTTAACAGCTAAGCCTGGGTGAAAGTGGTGGGCTACTCAAAACGGCGTGTGTGTGGAAAGGGTATCAAGTGTCTGTAAATGGACAGCTCTGTTCCGACACAGTATCACTACAGAACCACGGTACTGAGGTCAGCTAGCAGAACACTCATCCACAGCACAGTCTCCCCTGATGACTCGAAGGTAGTTTGTCACATCAGACACCCCCAAATATGGTAAAAGACTATCCACAGATATACCATCATCAAAATAATAGATAGAAATTTTGGATATTTGGACTTTACTCCCTGTTATGCTCAGAAAAGAGCAAAAAGCAAGGGCCAGGTCCAACGGGGAGCCCGGGATGGCACGAGCCACATCAACAGTTGATTAGGCCCCTCAGTTTTTTTTTTTTTTTTTTTTTGAAAATTGCTAATTAGCATTAGCTAATGTAATGTCTGATTACTACATGTGCACCCTTACTGAGTCCGTATGCACAGCACTCTCCCATCATTGTGATATCTGGTAAAATTACAGATCTATACATTCCCCAACAAAGGTCTGAGTCCAAAGCTGCCTGTTCTGTTGCAATTATAGCGCATCACATACATAATTTACTCATCTCCTGTGATCTGGAAAAACCTAGCATGTGTGTCACTTTTGGTAGAAACTGAGTTTAACCTTCATTTGCAGTAATTGAAAGTGGTAAAAATCTTAAAACACTAGCTATAAGTGTCACTTGAACTTTCAAAATCAAGTTTCTATCATTTTTTTCTGTTAGGAAAAGTCCAGAACCTAAAAGTTTTTGTTCAATTGTGAGATCTTTGCCACTGATAAACTTACTAGGTTTTTCCAGATCACAGGAGTCATATTTTGGCTTAAATGCTGACATTTCAAAACCTTGTAAGAATTGGCAACCACAATTGAAATGTTGAAAAAACAATCTTTTTTTTTTGGCATTTTTTTTTTTTTTTTTTTTACTGAATCGTACACTGAGCTGCATAGGCAATATAGATTAGTCGACTGCTGGCAATGTTACCACATGACGTGTCGCTATTTTTAGTGCCAAATCGTTAACACCAGACTGAGGATGATGCCTGTGGCTGTTACAGGTTAAAAATGACCAGGTACAAAACCCATTCCAGCAATCATCGTTTTTTATGTCGTGGTTTAAATGGAGTCATTTGTTCCATTGAACATGCCTGGTTATGCACTGAATTCTGGGATGCAAATGAGGTCACTGCTCGGTGGCACTAAGGTGATTGAAGGACAATGTCACGAGACCAGGAGAGGTCCGATTGCCCCAGCAGCACATCACTGTTTCACAATTTGAAGATTGAGGGCATCTCAGAAAACATGTCCATAACTTGCTACAGAGTTGACAAACAAATAGCCCCACTCTAAACTAAGGCTTGTACAGTATCCTGTGCAAAAAACAACGAAATAAAGCAGCACTGTGTAGCATCTAGATCTATTTATACAAAGACAAATCTGATAAAAGCTTCCCTAAAATACGATACAAACACACGTACGTATATACACATATCCACTGTTACTGTTTGCACGCAGTCCGCCTTTCACGAAGGTTCTTTGTCAAAACTTGAAATGTACTCCTATGTACAAATTTCGATACACCGAAACAGATTTAAATATGACAAAAATATTTTACTGACATATTAATTTTTGGAATACTCTTAAATCATTTTACCAATACATTCCACAACACAAAGGTTGCAAGTTTTAAATAGTATTAATGCGTTAAGTTTAGAATTTTACCACTGTAAGATTTAATTACACCGATCTTTGGAAATGAGATTGTTTAGGAAGTCTCTGAATAACTTAATATGATATTCTTTCCCATTGTTTTGTTTTAAAATGACTGAAATGAAATTACATAGTTTACACGGACTACCTGGTGCATTCTGTTGCACATTTGTGCAACGACAGGACCCAAGCTCAGTTGTTTCATGATGTTCAACTATGCGCCTAACTCTACTTCCCCTCTGAGGTCCCAACGATTTTCTGTTCGCCGGTCCAAACTGGGAGGTAACTGTTAACACCCCAGCTGGACCCCAGTCGCATTTTGGTGATGTTCGATCTAAGGCAGTGTTATACAGCTCTCGATACTGCTCCACAGGCGTGAATGAAGGCGAGAGCTTTCACATTCTCAAAGTGGCTACATTGACAAAATGAGCTTTAAATTAACGTTAAAACAATACATCACAGTCCAGTCAAAATAAAAAAAAAAAAAAAACTGAACATTCCAACAAGGAATGCAAAAAAAAAAAAAGAAGGCAATGAACTTTTCATCAAATAGACAAAATCCGAGTGGTTTCTAGCTTCTGGCACAAGGTGTATTAGTCGTGTGTTTTTTTTTTTTTTTTTGTTTAGGAATGTAGGAGAACTGGGATCGTGCGGTTTGCTGAGTTTGTCATGACGTGGTGAACTTACAGGAACTGTAATAACATCAACCTGGTTTTGGAGAGTCTTCAATATTCCCTCCCGCTCATGCTTCCTGATTCTACAAACACCGTGTACAGTACCAAGGCCAAAAGCAATATCCAAGGACACACTACACTACTGGTCCAAGCTTTTCCGTCGATATGGCAGAAAATCAATTATTTACACACACATCTTGTGTTTCTAATGCCTCTGGGGTTTAATACTGAATAGTTGCACTTGTATACTACTCTCTCAGGGCCCATTTATAGCACACATGCTACAATAAACACATTGGCTCTGGGCGCTGGGGTTTCTTTTTTGCATAGTGCACGTGTACACGCTCAGTGGGTAAGACCAACGTCAAGTTTGGTTCTTGACCACTTGTACATGCTCCAATACCAGCCAGATCTTTTCCATCCTTCTCTCCCAAAAGAGTCTTTTGTTTCCCCACAGAATCTTTCACATTCCGTTCGTCCTCTTTCGACTTCATCCAAAATGCTGACCGTCTGTTAACTGCCTTCGTAAGTGAGGCAGGGCAGAAGACCACCGTCTTTAGCTGGTCATGCACAATTCCCACAGAATCATCTCGAAGAATCACTTTCACTTTGCTTTGTAATCCCTGAATCGTTGGCTCATCGAATCTGCTGATCGCTATACGTCACCCACTGGTTATGAATCCTTTCAGCCTCTCCTTACAGCTCCAGAAATACACTTTTCCAGGTGGATTGTGGATTTGGACACAGAAGATGAAGACGTAATGCTGGGTAGACTTTGACTCTGAAATGGGGAATGGTGACGCTGGAGAGTAGGACTCAGTTTTTATTGGTAGGCCCCGCTGAACAGGAACTACAGTAATGTTTCTCCATACAAGACACAACTCTCCATCACTGCTCTGCCTTACGTCGACCATGCTCAAAAAAAAAAGCGTGGCTTTGGATACGAAACAGGAAGTGCTCCAGCGGTGACATGGAATGGAAATGAAGCACAAGCAAAATGAAAGGTCCCCTTTGTGATGTAGCCTGGAGGTTTCAGGGTCCATTTGTCAAAATTCAGTGGACTCCATTTCCCAGCAGTCACCCGAGAGCCTGACCCCCCTATACCCAACCCCTGTGCCCGCCCACCTCACACGATGGAGTCTTTGATCTCGGAGCCCAGTCGAACTCGGGGCCGGGGGCAAGTCGGGGAGATCTCCACGCGGCTCTCTTTCAGGTTGAGTGGTCGCTTCTCGGACTCCGAGAAGCTCTTGCTGAGATCGGGGGACGAAGAGTCGTGGGTGGGGCTGCCACTGATGTAGTTGTCGTTGAGGGTCTGGTAGCCCTTGTGGTCGGAGGCCGAGGGCGGTACCGTGTTGCCGTTGAGCGGCAGGCTTTCGACGGGCTTCCCCGCCAGCCGCGGCTTCTTCTGCTGCATGTTGGGGCACTCGCTCTCCTTCAGCATTGACTTCATGCGGTCTCGGTTCCTGTAGACCACAAACAGGGAGAAAACCACCAACGAGAAGCCCAGCAGTGTGCACACCACAATCAGCTCGTTCCAGTAGGTCTTGGTGTTGACTTGGATGGATCGTGATTCCCCGGGCAGGACAATGGTCTCCTCGTGCGGGAGCCACGGCGTCCGGGACCGGCCTATCAGGGTGGTGGTCTCCGACCGTAGGTCTGCCCTCACACAGTAGTTGGCCAGAAGCTGCCGGAAGCCCTCCTCCACGGACCAACACTCGTAGGTCTCCACCCTGTTGACTTGAGCCACCACCACCAGGCCACCCTCCGGGCTGGCGTACAGGAAGCGGGCGGCACCAGCGCTGTATTCCCACTTCCTCTCAGCCAGGTTGGAGCGCAGTGGGCAGGGCAGCACTTTGAAGGTGTTGGCGGGAATTGTAATCACCTTGCAGGGAGTCGTACCTGTGCCAAAAGAGCCAGAAATACTGTTACAAAAAGGCATGACTGACCTGTCAGCTTAAATAGCAAAATAATCTCTCTAAACTCTCCGTGTAAATACCTCCCACATGAACTAATATCAGTTTTAACGAGCATTTAATTTCTGAAGTGAGACTCAAAATATTATTCTTCTGTTTCAAAAGAAAATATTTACTTTTTAAAGTGATACTTGCTTGAAAAGGGAAATTGTTTAATCAACTGGTAATTTTTCACTCTTCTTTAGCAAAATGACAATAGAAACAGGATTGTAATACAACAGTACACTTCTTACGAAAAAAGCTTGCTCTAGATTGGCTTATTTTGGGTTAATATGTTTTTTCATTGCCGTGTACTGCGCTGGAAATTCATGCATAACAGAAGGCACGTAGCATGTTTGTACAGTGGTCGTACTCACGTGTAGGCATGGACCTCGGGAGAGGGACAAGGAGTGTCTTATTGCAGATGGCCACCGTGTCAGCCTCCTCTACGTCCTGCAGCCAGCGGCTAGAACAACAACACAGCACGGGGCAGACACCTTGTCAGCCACTTCAGACAATCACGTCTGCCCTCAACACTCACACTGACCAATCAAATCAGTTCTCAGAACACTGTCTCTAACACATTCACTATCCTGAGCAATCTGGTCAGTCCTCAGTTCACCTCAGATTTATGCAACATCCATGCCAATCGACCTACAGAATGCTCCTGCACATTTGCTATACTGTCCAATCAGAAAAGTCAGTGGTTCTCAAACTCGGTCCTGGCGCCCCACTGTGTTTGCTTGTTTTTGTTCCGACCACAGTTGCAATCTTAGGGCTTAAACAAGCTGTTGATTTGCCTTAATTAGGTGCATTCATGCTTAGAGCGGTTATTTGTCCTCTTAAGCCACATTTGACAAATCTACACATGCCATGAAGAATTAAAATTTCATATCCACAATGAGATATGTTAGAAACCAGTATGAATAACTGCAGAGGGAAACAATTTGACCGAACCCTTAATCAACGTAAACAATCAATAGGTTCCTCATTGGTGAAACTGTCAACGCATGGTTGCAAAAACCAACAGTTTATTTGGCAAACAGTTAAGTCACACCTGTTTCCTTTCGTGTTCATTTTATAAAGTTCAGGCGAATTATTTTGAAAGAATTCAAAAGACCCGTGTTTAGCAACGCAATTTGGAGCTTACTGATTTTCTCCGAGTCTAGTTTGATCTGTTTAGAAATGTTTTTTACCTGCAAATCCTCACAATATGGAAAAATAAGCATAACATGTTTGAGGGTTTTTATTCTTCATGGCACAGTGGATATGTCCGTAAAAATGCAGCTAAAGGTGGTAAATAACTGCGCTAAACATGGAATGCAGCTAATTAAGACAAATTGACACCTTGTTAAAAGTCGAAGATTGCAGTTGTGGTTGAAACAAAAACCAGCATACACAGTGGGGCGCCAGGAACGAATTTGAGAACCACTGAGAAAAGTCTACAGGACCCAGCAACATACATTGTTCGTCATCACAGCTCATTCATGCCAACAACTGCTAATACTAGCACTTCTGCTGGACTCTCGGTGAAGACGGTAACTTACTGCGAAAGCAATAATAACTAGTTTACCTTGTTGCCAGCAATCACATAAAAAACATTCTGACTCTTATCTCTGATCCTAGAAAATCTGTCTGCAAAATGATCTCAAGTTATGCAAAAAAAAAAAAAAAAACCAATGGGAATATGGGGATTGGAAATCACTGCGAAACACCCAGCCAAAATAAACTGTATCTGATTAAACCCGTTCATTTCTCTGACACCTCCCTGCAGGGGTTTGTCTGCTCCTGCAAAAACAGGGCAAATCAAATAGATTCTCTTTTGCTACAGACAGCAAACGCAAGCGGTTTGTGTGATGCAGCTGAACAGGTTTTGTGTTGATGCACCGTAGCTCAGGGTGTGGGGGGGGGGGTTAATACACGGAGAAAAACAACATCAGTCATTATTTTCGTTAGTGTAATTTTTTTCGTCAGTGTTATTCTCCGGGAGAAAACATGTCAGTTTTGAGATTTTGCTTCCTTTACAATTAAAAATTATGACGCTGTTGTCAAACCGTCTCACTTAAAGGAGATGTGTCACCCATTACTGCACATGCTCAGAACTTTCAGCCTAAGAAAGTAAATCTACTTGATTGCAAGTCATAATCTGATTCCATCCTCGCCAATCCATCTTTGTTTTCCATTATATTTATATATTTTAGTCACTTCGGCATTATGCTTTTTATACTGAGGAGCTTTCTATGGAAATTTGAGGGTTCAAAGCGATATTTTAAGCTTTAGCCAAGGGATACGAAAAATGTGCGCTGTTGTCATCACCAATAATCATAAAAGAAAAATACTCCCTAGATTTTGACTTGCAGTTGAATGGATTGACTTTGTTTAAAAGTTGCGAGTATCGTGACACAGCTCCTTTACTTGGCAGCATTTTTGTTTTGTTTAGCTAAAAACATAAGAAAGAATTAGCATCTTAATATAAAACCAAAATATTACGTGAAACTGGATGGTTTTTGGTTTTTCCCATGCGAGAGTTGAGCACTCACCTCCCGTGCGGGGCCTCTCGGATGTCCCGGCACAGTCGCCCTGTCCAGGCGCAGTACGGGTCCCTGGACAGGACACACTCCCCACAGCTGCCGTAGTTGCTGCAGTTGGCCACAGGCACCTCCAGCAGGCTGGAGTCCGATGACACGTACAGCAGGCCCTGCGGAAAAGGGAGAACCCGCTAGTGACCTGCAGGGAACTCACAAGGAACCCAAACGGAACCCGAGCCCAGTTATACCAAAATATTTCAGACCCGAAACTTTGGAATGGTCTGAGTTTCAAATTCCCAGGGACCACTAAGCATTCTAAGGCCAATGTCAGGCACTTTATTGGGAAACTCCTGGGAATAATCGACCTGTTATTACAACCCCCTTTCCAAAAAAGTTGGGATCCTATGTAAAATGTAAATTAAAAACAGAATGTAAAAGTAAAGATTCGCAAATCATTAAATTTTTCCAATTCGACATTGTGAGTAGTTATTCATAAATTGACATTCACAGTCTTTCAGAAAGTGGTGAAGCCCACACCATCTTTACTCCTGAAAGCCTCTCTGGGATACTTATTTTATGCCCAGTCATGTTACTGACCCATTGCTAATTAATCTAATTAGCAGTGAGATGTTCCACCAGGGGTACTGCTATGTGTGAGTATTTTATGTAAAGTACTGTATATCATTTGTAAATGGTGATTTGTTACATACTATTTGTGCTGCCTTACTGGTCAGCTATTTGTTTATTTTGTTCATCATTTAGCACCCTCTGGTGGTATGTCTGTATAACAGTCTATTTTACATGATCTGATGCAATACCAATTGTGTGTGATGAAATAGACTAGTGCTTTCTAGAGGTTTCTGGCTTCTTCTTGCCTGGAGGGGGCTGGATCACCCAGAAATCCTGTAGATCTTTCCAGAATGTTGCTAGTCTATATAAATGCTGTGATTTTGGTCAGTTAGTAGTAGAGGTTTTTGTTTTGGCATCAGAGTTACATAGTGGCATTAGAGTGTTATTATAAGATTAAACAGTGGATTATTTGTAGAAGATTTTTTCACCTAATCAATGAAGAATAAATTTGTTTAAGTTGTCATTGCTGGTTTTCTTTGTTGAGATTTTCAAGTCATAACAGTACTTTTTAACATCAAACAACTTTTCCAGTCTCCTACTGCTCCCATCCCAACTTTTTTGAAATGAGTTGACAGTCTCAAATTCAAAATGAGCAGCTAACCTTTCTAAAAACAATAAAATTTTTCATTTTCAACATCTGATATTATGTCCTTGTCCCATTTTCAATTAAATATAGAGTTTAAATGGTTAGCAAATCATTGCATTCTATTTTTATTTACATTTTACACAGCATCCAAACTTTTTTGGAAAAAGGGTTGTAGTACAAATTAATGTGGAGAGACACAGGCCGAGCCCATCGAATGATCCCACACTGACCCCGCTGGAGCACCGGGCATGAGCACCAGACACAGGTGGATCAATGACAGTCAAGTGGCTTTTAAAGAACCACCCGTGTTCCTGACTGAATTTCCTCACTGGAAACACAAGCATCGAAAACCCAGACCGTATTCTCGGAGGCCAAAGAAAATCGTGAGGACCTGAAATGCTCTCTGGTGTTTATACTGTGCTGACCCTAAGTGTTCCTGGGGGGCAGCAGAGATGTAATTGTCCTTAAAGAAGTGGGTTAACATGCAGCCTAAGCGGACGGCTGGGGTCAGTGGAGCCGCTAACATGTCGTCCCTCCAGTGGGGCAGCAGCAGTGACGCACCTTCTCTGCGTCCAGCTCAATATGCTGCACAGGCTGGGGCCGGGGAAACAGAGTCAGCTCCTCCACGATGTGCATCTTCCCCTTCGTGTTTATGGCTTTGTGCAACTTCCCATCGTCTGACGGAGAGAGAGAGAGAGGGAGGGGGAGAGGGAGAGACAGAGAGAGGGGGGGGGGGGAGAGACGGGGGAGGGAGAGACAGAGAGACAGAGAGAGAGAGAGAGAGAGAGAGAGAGAGAGAGAGAGAGAGAGAGCATGAACATTTATAAAGAGAAAATGTGTGTATATATAAAACATTTCAATCCAAGCCTCACTCTGAACTTCTTGCAGCAAAACTAAATCTACATGTTTTGCTCACACACCTTCAGAACTACAGCCCTCTTCAACCTACTGCTGACGTTTAAAGACCCAACGTTCAGATCTTGCATATTTAGGAGCAAAGAGGGAGGCAATTCAGCACAAGAGAGCTGGAGAGTGACAGACAGAGACAGGGAAGACATTCATGGAGACAGGAAGAGAGAGAAGAACACGGAAAGGCAAAGAGTAGAAACATCACCACAAAACTGACAGCTGGGCTGCTGTATCCGTTTCCCTCGTTTAGAGGGATCTTTATTGGCCACTTACCAGTGCCGACGAACAGCACGTCGTAGGTCTTGCCCAGGGCCTGCACGCGGTGCACAGCAATCTGTGTGTAGCGCACACTGCGCTTGAGCAGCAGGGGCTGGCTGCGGATCACGCTGTCCATCAGGAAGTGATCCTTCACGAAGTTCAGCACCTTATCGGGCATGAACAGGGAGGAGGGGATCCCCATGTCCCGCGCAGCGTTGGTGATGCACTGCGGCACACATTTCAAAGATAAAGCAGTGTGGCACCACAGATAGGGAACTACAAGTATTTAGAGGTCTCCTATGAGTGTGTGCCAATCCCGGATCAAATGATACCAGGGCAAAGCTATCCAAACCCGAAAAAATCTGAGTGAAGTCTGAGTGACATGGTGAAAAGTGCTCCACTGAAGTTCACCTTGTACAGCAAATGAACAATAACCCAGACCAATCAGAATGCTGCCTTTTACACATTCACCACCCAGACCAATCACATCAGCCCATACTGCCTCTCACATTCACTAGTTAGGT
This sequence comes from Gymnothorax javanicus, assembly GCA_029692085.1. Classification (NCBI taxonomy): domain Eukaryota; kingdom Metazoa; phylum Chordata; class Actinopteri; order Anguilliformes; family Muraenidae; genus Gymnothorax; species Gymnothorax javanicus. The sequence goes on along the minus strand of CM056207.1, from coordinate 5,347,176 downwards.
CAGCATTTATTGCACCTAATCAGAGTTACTCATATACATGCGTATATTAAGCAGAAAGAAATAATTCTGTGTGTGAGAGTGAAATTCTGAAAATGAAGCCTTTATGAAGCAAATGGATGAGAGCAACAATGGGCAATACAACATAGGCCAGGCAAGCACTGTAGTGCTGCGCATTTAAGTCATTTACTGATTGGATGGAGGTTAATAGACTGTGTGGAAGATCAGGTCCCTGTTAATAAGCAATACTGAGCTGCACCAGTGAAGACCACAGACTGTATAAAAAGATGGACGCAACACCCGGGTCTGAAAACTGAGGCCAATGCGGAAATCTCTTAAAATTGCATTCTATTTAATGGCCAGCAGATGGTGAAGTCGGTGGTTGCAGAAAGAAGTTCAATGCTATTGCAGTCTATGAGAAAATGACCCTACTTTGCCACCAGATTTATTATTTCAATAATGATTTTCCGCATCATTTTATGGTATCTGTCGCAAGTTTCATGTCTCCTTCGATATATCATGATGTTCATTTTTGTAAATTATGGACCCAAGTAGACTAGAATAAAGGATAAAGCCAGAATATACTTCAGGGGCGTGGCTATCCTCTGGTCCTCGTCCGATACGGTCAGATCCAGAGCCACGCTCCTCCCCGGATCTTCAATTCGCGCTCTCGTCCAATAGGAATCACATCCGGTTTCAAAATGACAAGATGGTGCTGTTCAAATTGCCAAAATCGAGGCTTCCTGAATGGTTCGCTGAAACCAATGGGTGACGTCGCAGTTGCTTTGTCCATCTTTTTATACAGTCTATGGTGAAGACTTGAATCTGCCTCTTTGAGCAATTGGGAGATGGGAGGTAGCACTGGAGAGAATTGCATTGTGGGATTGAAAGACAGACAGCTGGAGGAGAGTTAGCAGGGTGACATTCTCACCGCTCCAGGCCTTGGTTCTGGGACCGCGTGGTTGTAGGTGTACCACTGCTGCGTCTCACGGTTGACCTCACGGTAGCGACCGCTAAACGCCTTCTCCACCTGCTCCATTGTGAAGGCACACACTGCAGAGCTGCCGTGTGCTCCTCTATACCTGAGAACAGAGAGACAACATTATACACCTGGTTACTTATTTAAGTCAATGAAAATGCATTCATTATCCACAACACCCAGTGCCCTCGATCCCTCACCACTGCGATGTAAAGACTCCGTAGAACACGGTCCTCGCCCAGTCCTCCTGGCTGGGAGTCAGCACAAACACGTCCTGGATGATGTTAAAGGGGAAGCCATCGTCCGGGAGAGCGCAGAGCAGCTGCGCTTTCAGGAAGGTCGTCCATTTCTTCTGCAGCACCCTTTCACCCCCCAAATCACCCTGTGTTACAGAGAAAAAGATTTCCCTTGTCACCCGGCAGAAATGGCTGCAGTACTACCTCTGACCAGTAGAGAGCTCAAGGGAGCTATATTTCAATTTCGTACGAAATCGGCAAAATTTGCAAGCGCACGTGGTTCCATTGCAAGATTCTGGGCAGGTGCAGAAAACATAAGGCCTCAAACTCAAAGAACATTAATACTCGCAGTACTCGGAGATCACCAACAATAATTTACAAATAACAATCGTTGGCAGAAAGACCATCCTTGAAATCCCGGAGATAAATAATTTCAGACACACCCAGGAGCCAATATGCTGAACACACACTTAGACATAACCTGGCAACAGTTGAATGAGATAATAAAAATGCTTAATTTTTTGACAGGCAATAAAATTGTTAGGTGATAAAAGGAAAGCCTGAATATGTTTTAAGGTCCCTGGAACAATGGCAGCACTCATCCTTACTGGTAAATCATGAACCAGTTCTGGCGGGCCTGTTTTCCCAGAGACTGGAGCTCCAGTGAAGCTCTACACATGAAAGACTTTGCAGTAGGACGTGCTGAAAAGCTGTTCGTCTCTTTTGAATAAAAAGCACAGGAAACCGCCAGATGAAGCACCGCTGGATCCCACAGTTACAGAGATATGAGAGACACGTGGCAATCTGAACTGCAGCTCGACCACAGCTGCCTCCGACCGGAACACCAAGCGTCTGCGTTAACCGCACAGCCCCCACGAATACCTCCAAAACACATCGCCCAGACAGCCATGACACATTAATCACCACAGCCACCAGGTCACCAGGGCGAGTCAGCTCCACCATGTCTTAATTATACTGCCATTTCAGCGAATCTAACAGCAAACATACGGCTCACATCATACAGTCTGCAGATGACAGACATTATTATTTTCAATTATTTTTTATTCTCGAGCCGGAAAACAGCACTTGGAGACTGGGAGAGGCATGGCGAGACAGACACTGGAGCGCAGAACAGGAAATGCGTAGCAGCAACAGCCGACAGCTGAAGGCGCCATTCCGGTGTAGCAGCCAAGATTAACCCCCGCCAGACTATACCCGAGTATAATCTGCCCTAGGCCAAAATACACCCCGGGGTACAAAATGCGACTGCATGTGGGGGGTATAATCTGGCCTGGGGGGGTAGCCCAGATTATACTCTGGGGTGTAAAACAGGCTGGCCCACTTTAACCCTGGGGTATACTCTGGGCTGGGGATATACTTCGGCCTGTTACACTAGGCCAGCAGCTAGTAAGTTACCTTCTTATTCTGTGGTCTCAACATTCCCCTTAAACTGCCAAACGGCATCCCGGGAGGAGCGATAGGACATCATGTGACTAACGGTGGGTTTCTGAGGAGTTTACGTGTGATGCTGGACCAGGAGCTTTAATGAGCTGGTCCTGCCAGCGAGTCTCCTCACTGCCCTGCATAACCTCACATCTGTCCCCCAAAACACGGCTCAAACTCTAAGCCCTTCGGCACACAACTGGAGCAGCCGACCAATTAAAGAAATTACCTCTTCAAAATAATAAATGCTTAAAAAATGTGACCTGGTGCACACTGCTCTCTTCTCAGGAAAAAAGCAGGTGTCTCTTTTTCAGCTTTTCAAGTGCTGAATAACCATGACAAGCTGTGTTGTCTTGCCAAAAGAGTCATTAAAGATCTCTTATTGCAGAGTTCTACGTCCCTTGGTGTCCTGACCGAACTCTCTCCATCGACACTGGAACTCTAATTACTGGCCAGCACAGCCTGCATGCAAAAAAAGAAAAAAAAAAAAGACTTAAGCTCCCAAGGAGGTCTATAAACATGTTAATGCATCTTCCGTAAGTTACTTTGGCTAAAAGCATCCGCTAATTGCCTGGATGTAAATTATGCTTTGCACAGGAAGAAGCCCTGATGGTAGAAGAGTAGCACTCTCGCTGCTAATTTCTCTGAGATTAATGAAGGGCACCATTAATGTCTCTTTTTGTTATAACAGTGCGGACGGCAGGGGAGGGAGCAGGGTTTGAGCCGAAGGCTCGGGGAGTGCTGGTGTGGCACTGTATCGCGTTCCAATGAAAACTTTCTGGGAGCGCAGTGGCGGACAGATGTTTGTGTTTGGAGCCGGTGGTGCTGGTGCTGCATATTGTTCCACAGCAGCACTCCTCGGTCCCATCTTGCCCAGCACCTGTATAAACAGCTGAAGGACGGAAGGAGAGTGTGTGTGCTGCGCGGCCCCCACCCTGCTCTGCGCTTTTCACTGGAGGTGGGGTGTGTTTACTTTCAGTGGCACCTCTCTTCCACCAGCCTACACCCGAGTTTAAGCTCTGGGGCCACACTGAACAAAGAAAGTAGCTACTATTATGACAGGACAGCTTTTACCCCTTAAACTCTAATTTTTAACTTATTTTTCCCTAAACCCTTTCAGTACCAACGGGACACATGTCCCACAATATTTCCAAATATCCTGTTGGGACATACGAGTCCCAGAGTGCCTTGCATTTGGGCTAATTCCATATTATAGTCGCAAAAAATGACATATCCAATGGGTAACTCTGATTTGTATTACTGTATTCAGTATTGAAAAGGTGAAGTCAGTTCAAAGTCAGAAAAAGCATTTTTTCATATTACGGGACAATGTCACATACATATTCTGTATATGCTGGTTACAGTGCTTCACTGAAGCAACACGACCCTTTCATTGAGAGAAATATTCAAACCCAGGACACCATGCTTTAATGGGCATGGCATTTCATCACATGGAAAATATCAAGATCTAGTACAACAGTTTATGCACTTAAATTTCCCTGTGATTCAACAAGACATATTCGATATCATTGGAAATCTTGGGATCTCCACTAGAATTTAAAATAGGCCTGAGACGTTCAACAAGCTTGAATGCAGCAGCTATATTTCACAGACCCATATATGAGTCTGTAGGTTTTACAGGGTTAGAAGCAGCAGCAGGATAAACCATTGGATCCATCAACAATAATTTCTAGCTCCAGCTTAATCACAATCACTCTTGGATGCACCAGGTACGGGATATAAAGAACATTGCAAAACAGATTAGCGAAAGAGCATGGCTACCATCGAGGGGAAGTATTCAGTGAACTCAAAGTAAGGTTTCAGCAGAAAATGACCAACCTAAAGCTGCTTTCACACCGGACGCTTTCGCGTTTCGCGTTTCGCTTTCGCGTGTATTCGCGTCTTTGCATTGACTGTGAATGTAATCTGTCGTGCGTAAAATTCGTTTCACGTCCGGTGTGAAAGCAGCTTAACGCAGCCAAACTTCCCTGCTTTCTTCAGAGAGCTCGATGTGTCTCCATTTCAGACCAGACAGCAGTAACATGGACAGCAATTGGGATCAACCATTGATGGTTGCGCCCCGACCAAATATAAATTCAGATTGGCGTAATGTTGCAATGCTGGAGTTAAGGCTGGACAGCAGCGGGGGGAAGTTAGAGCTTTAGAATACTGACCACTAAAGCCACCATTTCTCACGTCCCGAGAATTCTGGGTCAATTGCATTAAAGATAAAACAATAGAGACAAGAGGCTCCTCAGAGCCTGTACTCGGGCCGGGTCTAGGCCTGGGCCAATCATGAAACGCGACGCGCGATGAGAGCAGGACAATCGCGACCCCGAAAAAAAAAAAAGAAGAAGAACGGAGCCGAAACTTAGACTCGTGGCCTACCGCCCGAGTAAAGAAATGAACAATAGTATTAGTGTGATGCAGACTTGGTAAGATGCAGCGTCAATAGGTAATCAACAGAGGATGTTTTTAAGTATTCAAAGAGCAAATAATCGTAATACTGCTATATTGACTGCACTGTCGCGTAGACTCACTACACGCTCTCTGTCCAGAAGAGGGCGCCATTCCCACTGCAGCAGAAATGATGTATTCGGTCACCATTGAGTTCAGTGAGTCAGCTATATTCCTTTATCATCCTAGCCTCTCCAGGCTTTGCCACCACTCCCCACTGCACATGCGCCGACAACATAACCTTTATACCTTACGTCTACAGTTCACACTACCGAGTTCATTCACCAAAGAGAAAGAGGGAATTGTGTGCCAGCAGCAATTTCAGAACTGGATTATCAAGAGATCTCAGAATACCCTCAGAGCAAGAAAAACTATTTTATAGGTTTATAATGTATAATAATCATAGGTTTCATCTGAAATGTCATATTAATATAATAGGTTTCACTTTCCACTTCAATATAGCAAATAGCACAGCACCTGCATGGTTGGAAAAATACTTTTGCTGAAATACGCATACTTTATGCAGATTGGAGAGGAATTCTTGTGTGTGAATGTGAATGTTGGGGTCTGTGTAAGTATATAAATTCAAGTTTGAGTGCAAGGGGCTGCGCTAACAGATCTTTCCCAGCTAGCTAAGCGAGGATCGAAGGGCGGGGCCATTATTTTCCTTGCTGTACTACAGTTCTTACCCTCCCCTGTGACTGACAACAGACCTGCTCCAGTCAATGCCAGGCTCTGCACTGAGGGAGTAGCAGAGGGGAGAAAAGCACACCTTCCATCCTGCAGCAGACAGCCAATCACACAACAACAGGCATCCGCTGTTAGCGCTAGCGCCTAGCAGCTAACAAAATGCACTCGACAGCACTTTCACAGAGGGATTTGAGGGCCTCGCTTCTGTCTTCTCACGTTTGCACTGTTTACGCTCTGCTCACACTCTTCCGACTGAGCGGCAAAACTGTCTGGATTACACCCCCCTCCCCCCTCCCCTCCTCCACGTAGAAGACCGGTATGCTATTTCGAGCAGCAGCGCACACAATTCCACACAGCCTGTGTGCGCGATAGTGAAATGTATTTAGCTAAGAGAAGCATTAATGAATCTATGGGCGGGGTGGGGCCAAGAGAGTACAGTACAGCTAATTAATTTAATGACTTTTTTTAAACGTACGGGTGCAGCTGAGAAGGCTTTCGGGCCGAGTTCCTGCGAGCGAGCAGTTAATATCTCCTAATCGAGTCCAGTAATGAGCGCCACTGTTTTACTATGCTTCGCCACTCCCGGAGAGAGGAGGACGAAAGGCAACAAGAGGCTCCTTCCTTTATGGTCCTCAGTGATAACTGCACAGGTGCACACACACACACACGCACACACACACACACGCCCGCACACACACACACACATACACACACACACACGCACGCTCATATACAGGCATGCAGACAAATGTGGCATCTGCCTAAGGCTCTATCTCACTACATATGAGCATACACAGAGGAACGTGCGCTTAAATGCGCGCGTATGCAAACAAACATGGTAACGCGAACACTGCCTGCCGTTCTTCCTTAAGCATACGGTCTCAAGTCTACACACACGCACACACACACACACAAACACATATGCACTCTGTTTATATTCACACGTACAGAAAGAATAGCGAATTCACACCATCTCTCTTCCCCCTACATACAGACACATTTGAACACGCACTCACACACTAACAAACTGGATGCACATAAATACGAACATTTTGCACGACACAAGCATGCATAGCACACACAAATACACACACGCATAGCTGCTCCACTGAACACGACGTGCACACAATCCCGTTCCAGCCAGCATACACACACACACACACACACACTGGCAGGCAGCATCTGGCTGCAGTGCGGCAGATCACTTCCAAATATAGAATTAAAAAGCTGGCAGTCTGCAGGGGGAGTGTCCCGGCCCCCCCTCCCCCAGCTCGCCTGCTCGTCTCCCCGCCCGCCAGCCGCCCGCTCGCTCGCTCGCTCGCACCGAGGGGACAGTGGAAAAAAAGGAAGAGGTGGCAGCGATTAAACCGTCACTCAGCATCGCACGCCGTTATCCAGATGATTCACCACTCCTGTAAAAAGCAGAGCTGGTTTTCCCGTCAAAGGGCCTTTCCTTCTCTTTAGCGCACATTACTGTCTTTATACCAGTTACACTCTCTCCACAAACAGAGATAAGCCTGAAGCAGCCGCACTGAGAGCTCGGAGGCGAGGGGGTCGAATGCCAGTCTATATCAGTCTCAGAGATGGTAGCGTCGGGCCTATTTTAATACCTCACTCTGCGAGTAATTACCTTACAATTACATGCTCACTTTACCTTTTTTAAAGTTACTACAATAATAAACGGCAGCTAAAATAATTAATCGCTGTAGATTTTGGGAAACATGTAGCGTACATTTCTACAACTGATTGCACAATTAGACAAATTTATCCAAGGTAATTGGCTGGAACAAGACATCGTAAATAACTGCCAAGGACCTCCCCCAACCCCCATTCCTATCACAAACAAACAAACAAACAAACACACACACACACACACACACACCCCAAACAAACAAACAAACAAAAACACAAACAAACAAACACTCACATGCACACAAACAAACAAACACACACACACACACACGCAACCCCAAGCACACGCACGCACACACACACACACACACACACACACACACACATACCCATGCACACAAACACACGCAGTACAACACTTCTCAGCTTCACACACACACACGCACACACAGACGCACGCACGCAAACACACACACACAGCACTTATCTCCACACACACACATAGCACCGCACCTATCCTCTCACACTACACACACACACACACGCACACACATTCTGTCTCTTTATCTGTGATAGTGCTAACAAACGAATGTAATTTCAGTCTTTATCTCCCTGCAGAGTTCGCTAAACGATGGGTGAAGACCACTAATGGCTCGTGGGAGAGAATGTTTTCCTGGAATGAGTCTGCTGCTCATTACTCTACCCAAATATGTGTGTTTGAAAGATCCCAGAAAGGTACTAAATTTCTCATTTAGGTCGCGATAGTAATACATTTCAGAACCAATGTCCGAACAGTACAGAGGATAGACAAACATTGCACACTCCTGCAGGTTCTCATACATGCACGCCCCCAGTCAGTTGGTCAATTAGTCAGTCATTATCTCTTGCTCTCTCTTTCTCTCTCACACACACACACACACACACACACACACAGAGGCTCAGGGGAATGGTGTTTCACAGGACTCTTCAGGACCCGGCAAGATCCACCGGAGGGAGGAGCATCCCTTACCTTACACACGCGGGCGATGCGAGACACCATCGTGTTGTCAAAGAAGTCAAACTCCTTCCCCACTTCGCTGAAGAAGAAATAAATCTTATCATCGTCCCCGACCACACTGTCCTTGGGCAGGCTCTCCTGCAGGTACGCCGACCCGACGAACACGGGGTCTGAGCAAACAAGCAGGAGAACAGACAGAAAGAGAGCATGAGACAGAGATACAGAGGGAGCGCGTGCCAGTGAGACAGAGAGGGAGACTGCAATCAGAAAATAATGAAAGATTATAGAAAATTCTCTAACAACAACAACAGAATCTCAAAGCCTTAAGTCAACATTTCTCTCATGATAATCTGGAACACCAAATTCGCTGCTCTAGCGCTCTTGCCACAGATGAACCCATGTCAGCCATTCTGCAGATTCTAAAGGGTCTGTCTCACAGGGAACATTTCTGTGCTGGTGTTCAGATGTGCTGCGTTAGCGCCGCATGTGTCAGAGCTGCGCCGAGATCAAAGTACAGACGGGCCTTAATTGCCGGCGATTAGCGGAGAATGCGCCCGTGTTCGCCTGAAGCTGCGAGGCTGGCTGACATGCATGTCCTCACAGCCGTTAGTGCTCTCTCGCTCTCTGAGCAGTGAGCTCGCTCGCCAGCCCCCCCCCCCCAACACCCTTCGGTTAGCCTGCATGAGGAAATGCTGGCCTAATGATTCCCGCTCTTATGTTGTGACTTATATTCACAGCAGGGCTAAAACAGAAAGAGAAACACGCTCAAAGAACTAGAGCACTTTTGAGTTCCATTGCTAATCTGTTAGCATCATTTTGTCAACTCGTAACGACTATGTTAGTAGCATTGTTTAGTAAGGATATAACCCCTCTTATCACTGTCTGGTCCATGTATGCATTTAGCATTGTTTAGCCTGTGTATAACAGCTATGTCAGTAAATTGGGTCAAAGTATAACCACTGACAGTATAGCGTTACCTAGGTTTAACCGTCCAAGGTTTATAAATCTAGGTTTACTATTACGGGGAATAATACGTTCACTTTTAATCTGAGGACAAAACGTTCAGTTAGAACAATTTGACCTGCCAGGGTAGAGCCATTTACCCTGGCAAAAAGCACTCTGATAGTATTTGTTTTGTGTTGTGATGGAGTAGAACTGTTATGAAGAATCATTTGCTCCAGGGTAACTGCTCTATTAGAATTTGTTTTTGGTACAACCACAATGTCGGTATTCGCCAAAGGTTTTCACCTTGAAGCCAGTTGAGTGAGTTTTCAGTCTTCAGGGCTGGGCCTGGGCCCAAGCTCTTGTAGATGATTGGCTCGTTGCCCTGGAAGTTGCTGACCGTACCAGCGTACAGCTCTCCATCTGAACGAAACAGCACGTGGAGACATCAGAGGTGGAAGCCAGAAATGTCCAACACCCATAACAATGTAGGCGCTGTAAACCTATATTTCTCCACAAACCTTGCTGCGACTTACCAACCATGATGGCGGTGGATTTGTACTCGGGGTTAAAGGGACAGCGCCCTCGCCCATCCTCCTTCAGGACGTCACCCGTACTGCTCCTCACCAGAGAGAAGTCTGATGTATCCTGGGAAGCAACAAAACAAATCAGATCTGCAGCAGAGCCAATGAGACAAACGTGTCCATCTTGCACCTCGCAACCAAACCCTGCTCTCGTGTCTCGTGCTTCACTCAGAAGCTCAATCAATCTTGACCCGGCTTGACCCGGTCTAAGATCTCATTATTCAAACCATTGCCGTGAACTATCGCCGGCATTCATTACCTGCAGGGCAATAACAAAATATACAAGGGCGAAGGCTCATCTGTTAGCATTACATGCTGGAGGGTTAAAGGTTGAGTCTTTAAAGAGAAAGGCTGATGGCTAATGCTACGGTTAATGGCTAATTTAAGGAGAAAAGGTAAATGGTAAAGGGAGAGCAGTTATTTTAATGATCGACGGCTAACACTTAAACCTTTGTAGGTTTACAGCGGGCACGGGGACCTGATCTTCAGCAGTCGATTCTCTTTTACAGAAAATCGATGCTGCCGTTTCGGTGCGGCCCCTGAAATGTGTCACTCTAAGCGCCCAGGGCACTGGCCCCTAACCTCCACTGTCCCCCTACTGTCTTCTGCTTACTGGCCCCGTGAGCCCTTATAGGAGCCTCACAGACACCTGGTTACACACCAGTGGCTCAAAATTCACAGCTGTGGTCCCAGAAGCCCAATTCGGGGGAAGAGATGATAGGTCACACCCTCACACCGAGCGTACCCACGAGCCTAAAGCCTTCGCGGCACATGCACCCCTTCCCTACTGCAACAGTTCCTCATGAATCACGGTTCCACGGCAGAAATTTGAGATGAAGCCGACCCATGTGGCATCCGTCTCGGAGAATTGCAACGTAATACAGCATGTTTGGTGTCATCCACAGTTAAACTGAGACAAGAGCATTTTAAAGCTGGCCAGCCATGGGGCACAAGCCAAAGAGAGGGCTGGGCAGTCAACTCCAGACTGGGACACATCACTTACTATGTAGGCGCAGATGGGACTGAAGGCGTATGTTCCGCACACATAGAGGTGGGTGGCGTTCAGACGCAGGAGGATCTTGACGTAATTAAAGCAGTCTGTCTGTCTCAGCGGAGGGGAAAAGACAAAACGCATTGCATCAGCCACAGGAAGTTAGAGCAGAAAGAATAAATCTCCACAAAAAATATGGCCGGATGTCAGAGAGAAAGTAGTTTGTCAAGCCTGAAGTGTGTGCGCACATTCCCATAAGTCAACATGGCCTTTACTCATTATCTGGAAACAATATTCACGCATTAGCTGAACAGGATGTGTCAGAATTAGAACATAGGGCCTTTTCACCTGCCTCCTCCATAGCCCGGGACAAATCAATACAGCTAAGAGCCCTCTCTAACTCCATACCATCCACTGAAGGAACAGGAAGAAATATGTCACAGTCAGCGCCGCGCTTGCAAAAACAGAAAGAGGCCTCTTGCGTTTCAGGCTAAATATAGATTCTGTAGGCTTCATCCTGAACTGTGGGAACACAGCACCACCTCCGCAAGAACATACTGATTGCCCCTCTCTATTGTGTGCCTAACAAGTGGTCCATTAAATTTCCTGAGCGGAGCTGTATAGGTGAGCCCATCTGCAAAACCGATCTGTCAAACATTCTGCATCGCAAGCGTCCCAGCGTCTTGCGCGCTAGCGGCCTCTTAGTGAGGTTGCCATGGTAATGGCGACGGCGGCAGCTCATACCTGCAGGTCCTTGCCTTTGAACCCGCACTCCTCTCTCTTTTTTTCCGGAGTGCTCCATGTCAGCTGCTCAGGGAAGGGGGAGGGGGGAAAAGGTCAAGGGTCAAACCAATCTGGGTTAGAGTGCACCGCTACAGCGGTGAATTATTCAGAAGTGGGAGCACAGATCAATTTTTTCACAGTAACAGAGTGTTTGGACATTGTGTGTGTGTGTGTGTGTGTGTGTGTGTGTGTGTGTGTGTGTGTGTGTGTGTGTGTGTGTGTGTTTGTGTGTGTCAGTGGACACGAGTTCCAGCAGAAGCTTTTTTGCGCTGTTTATTTCCATAGTATTAACGTACCATGTATAAAAAAAAGCACAGAACATTGACATATGGCTTTAAATTTGCCCAAAACACTATATTTTATGCAAGAAGCAGCCAAGTCAATTTCCAGCACTAGTCCCCAGACAGGCTTTCATTACAATATATTGAAAAAACAATATTGAATATGAAATATTTAATACCAAACTTCACAAAGGCAAAGAGGAAATGCCTAAAATAAAACAGTGATAGAGCATGACTGCAGATCTAATTTTCTTTCAGCTGCTCAGGCAAAAATTGTGTGCGTCGTGTGTGTGTGCGCGTGAGCGCGTGTTAGTATGTGTGTGTGTGTGTGTGTGCGCGCGTGTGTGCATGACCGCGTGTTAGTGTGTGTGTGAGTGTGGGAAAGCCTGCACTAGCTAGCAGGTGTGTATGTGTGACGGTATGTATGTGCATATTCACTTGCATGAGTGCACACTTGTACAGACACATTTGAATATGCGATATTATGTGTCTCATGCGCTCGAGCAGAAATGTGCTCAGGGAATCATGAACAGCTCTCAGTCAGGAGAAGCTCATCCCAAACACACACGCAGACGGACGGACGAAGGGACACGCAGACACTCACGTTCTTCCGCAGCTCAGCGCGGCTGATGTCGGACAGGCTGAGGGCGAAGAGCGACTCTCTGGCCCCCACGTACAGCTTCTCATCCTGTTTACTGAGGAGCAGGGAGGTGTAATTAAAGACTCCGTCCACAGAGAACCGCTTGGCTGACCTCTCCTTCGCATCTGGAGAGAAGAGAAACAGAACAGAGCGTCCTTATTAATGAAAGTCAACCGGCCCAGCTGTTTCTCCCGGCCACGCCCTTCATTAAGGAGCGGACGGCAGAGAGCCCGGCCGCTCACGCCCTGTCCCATACCTCCACCCTGTGAAAGTCATTCGCTGCCCGGTCATGTGTGCTTTTGCCCGTGAGCCCAGCCAGCTGTTTTTGCAAGCGAGTTCTACCTCTACCTTCTAAAGAACTGATGGCGAAACCAGGCGACTGGAACGGAGCGCTGGGGAAAATTTTTACTTTCTGCTCTCCAGTTTTCCGCCAATGCGGCCGTTCCGGCAGCCACCCGCCAACACACCCCTGTGGACAAGCTAACAGAGCTGAGAGGAAATCGAAAGGAACGGCAGCCGACTCGATCGTTTCAGGCACCGTCCCAAAACTCCCTCCGGTCGATCAAGTTTTTTTAACGCCTGAGATGTAATTAGCTTACCAAGCACTGCTGACTATAAAGTCTCAAGTCTGTTATTCTGTGTGTCTGTACTTCGGAGGTTCTGAATCTGGCTTCATAGGCAGGCCCAGCGTGGAAGGTACATCTGGGGACAGGGTGGGCTTTGGTTGAACGCAGTCAGAATGGTGGCAGAAGGATGGGCCGTCTGTCCCTATGTGAGCATGTTCAGGAGAGCGTGTTTCAGTATGATAGTGCGTGCGTGTGTTTGTGCGTGTTTATTAGCACAAATATACTGCATGGGCACGCACGGTGTATACGTGCATGTGTGTGTGATTGCAAGACTTTGTGCGGGAAGTCGAGACAGATGTTCAACAGCTTTGCAAGAAGCAGCATCACGCTGTCATTACTGAAAGTGTTCCTTGGGGGAGTGTATGCGTTTCCATGGCAGCAGGGTTGCCTGACAGAACTATTGGAAGGGGGAGGGGCAGTCTTTGGGGAGAGGGGGCTTTTCGCTCAGAGGGAAGGAAGTGCTTGACCTTGCTTGACCTTCAGACCAGCGGGGGTCCAGCATATACACCTGTATGCTATAACACCCACTGAGATTCTAATCCCCTGGACACACATAAAACCCAACGATCCCCGCTATGTTTGTAAAAACCACAACGCTTGTAATATGCCTTGAACTAGGGCGGACAGGCCAGCAGCGCTGACCCTCAACATTTTTTTATGTTGAGAACCATTTTAAAATTACACGGTTTTGATCTCTCTCTTAATCCAAATACAATTAAATATAAATCAGATAAATTTGATTGAAAAATGCAAGGCACCGCATTGCCAACATACACAGGAAATAATGAAGACTATTGGGGCACCCCAGTGGCTCATCGGTCTAAGCGCGCGCACCATAAAGGCTGTGTCCTTCTTGCGGCGACCCAGGTTCGATTCCGACTTGGGTCATTTGTCGCATGTCTTCCCCCATTCTTCTCCCCAACTTTCCTGTCTATCTCCACTGTATAACTATGAAATAAAGGAAAAAATCCCCCCAAAAAAAAAAAAATCTAATCTAAAAGACTATTTACTATTGAATCATCAGAACACCAACCCCCTGCATTCCCTCTCACCGAACATGGGGCTGAAATCAGAGGCTTTCAAGGGCACTTTTCAGGGATACTGACAGCCACTGAACCCAACTGATAGTGTCACCACTTCACACTGGTACCTCTGAGGATATAATGTCACAGAATGAGACATAAAGCCGAGAGGAAGTTTCACCTGTACTGTACTGTACTGTAAGGTGTGGTCTCACTCTTATCTCATTCTGACAGCCGCTTTCAAAAAGCACTTTCCCCTGTATTGCCGAGTTCACAGGTTGGACCCACTTACTATCTATGGGTGGATCCCCCAGCAAGCTACTCCGCGAAACATATATTTCAACACGTCGCTTGATCTACATCATTTAGACACCATCGTCCGCTTGTAACAGGAAACCAAAAATAGTCAAATGAATCGTCCAAAACACCTGTTTAGTGATTTGCTTAGTTAGCCTAATACATACCATAATACACAATACAGGTCCGCTCACGTGACTGGGCCCTGTCCTCAGCGCATCGGCTGACAGCTCAGCGACCTGCTGTAGTTACAGACTGACAAATGAACGAAACATGTGACACGGATTAGATGGGCTCTGCAGTGTAGCACGGCCCTTAATCTGACGTCATGAGGTTACGGACTGTGCTAATGCGGAAAACCCGTTGAAATGTATACTCTAGATGAAATATGTTCATAATGGCATAACCTTTATTCGTTTTTCATGTACAGAAAATACAGAAAAATGCATTGGAATTTATTTTGGCGCCAACTGTTCGCGGATCTTTAAACTTGCCAAGTCATCGTCTTTTGGCAAGAGGTGAAGCGTATTTTCACATTTATTAGACACACTATCATCTTCACCAAGTACAGAAACTGCTTGAACAGCTCAAAGAGCCAAACTAAATAAATCTCTGTTCCTGTAATTTTGCTCTTCTGTCTAAACAATTCTTTGGCTCCCATTCTCACAGTCGTAAACACCAGTATTTCGGCAACAAAAAGTGTTTACATAGCGGCCGCAGACAGCCGGCTCACAGTACACTGAGAGCCTCCCATTCAGCACCAGTGACTCTCTTCGAAAACAGCCGCTTTAACGTCACCAGGATCGCCGTATCTGCTGGTCTCCTGTTTGTACACTGTGCTGGGCAAGTAGACGGGAAACATCAGCCTTCTTTGCAGTTTACAGCCAGAGCTAAGCTGAACAATACGCACTCCCCTACTTTGAAAAATAAAAACATGGTGGTGCTTGAACTCGAGGGCCTTGGCATCGAGGGGGGGAGGGGTAGTTAAGTCGCGAGGAGAGCCACATATTGCACACCATTAAATAGCAGCTCTTCAGTACAGTACATCACATCTTTCCCTGTATTTAAAACGATTCCCTCATCTGGAGCCAATTAAAGAATCGCAATGCGAGCCTCAACAACAGACCTGAGAAGAACAGATGTTCATGATAGAAAAAAAAAACAGAAAACAAAGATCTGTACTGAATTTAATTGTTGGGCGGTTCTGAGTGAGGCTTGACTGCATGAGAAGAGTGCGTGTGTGTGGGAGAGAGAATTAGAGCAAGCAGGGGAGCGCGTAAACACAAATCGCGCAGAGCGCTCACGCTTACATGCTTATAACAACAGACAATTGGACTAGTTCCTCTGATCCTAAAACTCTTTTAAATGAAATATGTAATCAATTTAACACCAAAACGAGTCTCATGCAGCTCAGGTGGAATGTTCATGAACTTTTTCCGTAATCAGGAACAGGTCTGAACACAGTTCTTCTGCCGAGGTCCCTTGCACTGCAGCCGAGCACATGAAGTCACTCCCAAAAGTTGTTGCGCAGAGCAAATCATGCTTCCCATGAAACCCAGCTATTGCAGTGCTATTTTAGTGTCTGCAGTGTTATTGCTCCCTGGGTCTAGGGTCGGCTCTCTGGGGCCTCTCCATGACAACGGGCTCTGACGACGTGGCCGAGCGTTGTGGGAAAGAGCAGTGTCGGTTTAGAACACCTCAAGGGGCAGTTGCCTCGAGAGTACAGACATGCAATCGGGGCCAAGTGTTGTGATAGGTCAATTCTACAGTATCATAACAATTGTGATTATTTTTATACAGCATATTGCCAGAATCCTCTTTTATAGCCATACATATATCAACAAATAAATAGTCAACTTCTCCTCACTACTAACAGATTAGTCGTTGTTGCTTGTGGCTCCAAGCTTTTCTAATTTACCCATTTAATCATTGGACGCTGACAGAATTTTTTTCTCCTAGCTCCTTCATCAAATCTTTAAAATAAGTATTTTATTGCACTGGAAGCAAATCAGCAAACTTTCTCACGCAACCTTCCATTATGTGGTGCAGCTGGAAGTTAACGGTTCTGCCCTCAACACATTTCCCAGGAGCTCTGACATATTGGGACTTGTCTGCCATCTCCTGTGAATGAAAGCTGCTGTCCCAAAGAGCTTCCTGCTTCAAGTGGGCAGTATGTTTCAAAAAACAAAAAGCAAGATCACCCCAGTGAACACGTCCTGGATGGCCCTGTGCAGTATACACCGTAAGAACTGTGGTTCTTTTTCTCAAACTTAGCCCTCTCTGGCCCCAGAGGTTACACAACCAGCCACGACACAGACGGGGGCAAGTATCGAAGTAGAGAGGACACTGGACAATGTTCGATTGTGGCGTCGTGCACAAAGAACGCCATAAGAAGACAACATCTTGCAAGACGTCTTTTTGCCCGAAAAGTTCTACTTCTTATGAAGAATACTGCTCACTTAAATCACTGTGAAACCCAAATGGAACAGCTCAGTGGTGGCCGGTGGACAGAGAACAAGGAGGGCGATAAACATCTCTTTAAACTGCTTATTAGTCTTGATCTGTTTTCAGTCAGTTTCCCTGGTAAAAGACACTTGAACTCCCCCCTCTCAGGTGTAGCTAATTGTCTTCGTTAAGACGAGAAATCAAACGCATCAGTTGAATGCAAAAAAGAGCGCATTTCAATCTTTTTCAATTAAACAATCATTACGCACAGGTTTGACGACTTGCTTAGGATGTGACAAAATTTAACACGGAAACAGTGGTTTTTTCGTGAAGAGTTGCCTATTAAGGCATGTGAATTAAACATTTTATAGAATTTATTATTCACTTGCCTAAAGATTTTATTATAAAGGAAACTGTTTACTTAATTGCCAACGGATTATTCATATTTTTGGAAAACATGTTGACCAAGAACAATGATTGAAATTGGGTCTCTAATCTCATCCGTTTCAAGGGATGTTTTACGCCCCCTCGGTTTTCCATCCGCCGGCCGCCACTGGAACAGCTCCACATGCAGGACGGGCAGGGGTGTGTAGTCGGATACAGATGAAATTAATGCAGCAGTGCAAAGTGGGAAGCTTCAGTGTAGGCCAAAGTTGAAACAGGTCTTAGAAAAGCAACAAAGCCAAGCTACCACCCTCCCTCATGCTCTCTCACCTGTCAGACAAAATATACCACAAAACCAGGGTCGATTTCGATTTCTATTCATGAAACCGGTCTCAACCCAGGGGCATCAATGAGGTTTCGGAAATGAAAGCTGAGAGTTACTGAGTCATAAGCGTGGCTATGATGCTATAGGCTACTATACAGTCTAATCCGGGATCAATCGTCGAAACTGGAGTCTAGTTTGGCTGTAGGGTTTGAAAATTCCCAGGCCCCAGGGACAGACAACAGTCGACCAGTAGGGTGGTGCACTAATACTGTCAGATGCAATAAAAAAGACAAGAGGCACAAAAAAAAAACAAAAAAAAAAAAAAACAGCATGCCTCACACCACTAAAATGAACACACAATTAAGCATTATTCCGAAGGCACCACTTGTTAACAAACTGTAATATCCGCCCTGCTCTACTCCCTAATCCGTTTAGGGAAGAATTAATTATGCTGCAATTTAAATAAACGTGCTAATTTTGCTGCAGCGGGATCTCCCCGTCAGACTGTCGATTAAAAGCAATGGGAGACTGTGGAAAAAGCAGAACACAAGGCAATCTGCTGCAAGACATCATATTCTGATATAGTCATGAATATAGGAGTTCCTTTGAAGTATGCTCCTTTGAACAAGGAACTTCACTTCACACTTGACTTGTGCTTGCTTGGACTTTCATTAAAGACTAAAGTGTACCACACCGTCAAAGCTGAGAACCAATCTAAGAGAACAGAAAAGTAAAAAAGATCCTTCTTTACTGCTGTTTCACTGGAAGCAGGTGTGTGCTCGCTGTTCCCTTTGGCAACGATGTCACCATGACAGTGCTATTAGTCGTCAAACGTCTGACAGCTTCTTGTTGTTTTTCTGAGTGTGTATTTTTCTGCTTTGCAGCTCTTTATTTAATGTCCATCATGCTAGCCCTGTAGCAAAAAAGGAAAGCCCATCTCTCTATATTCTGTAGTGTAAAGGTCGGCAAAATGACCCCTTGGCAGGAACATCTGAACCCCCATACTCAAGAGGTCTTCCATAAATACAGCCCAGGTTTGAAGGGGAATATGCCAGTCAAGTTTTACAGCGACACCCCATCCTGAACAAAGGAGCCCCTGGTGGGTGGAGGACAAAAAAAGCAGCCAGAGAGACCTGAAAACCATTCGACCACCAATCTGAACACCAGAGATGTTCATTTGCATCTGGACTGACCTTATCTTCCCCAGCAAAGATCACACCTGTGCCTACCGAACACAAACACACCTTGTGTTGTGCCACCTCTATCCGCTAAATCCTTGCCAGCTTTGGCTAGCTTTAATGTGAAGCCCATCCAAAAATAAGTACTTCCCTACCTATAAATAAAGCAGGCTTTCTTCGGGCTCTCAGTGGATTTGAGCAGGTCTCGGCAGGTTGAATTCGTATACTTCCATACTAACCTCCATTGAGTTGGCAGACACTCATCATGGTGCGGTTTTGAGGTGTCTTCACAGTGAAGCTCAAGTGGCCTGCATTGCTAACGCAAGCCAGAGGGGGCAGCACTGAGCAAAATGTCAGCCCAGAGCTCATTCGGTACCATACACAACGGTGCTGCAAAATGAGATGGTCAGCGATTAGCCTCAATGATCAGGCAGAACAGTAGCGGCTGCCGAGTGATGTCAAGCATGTTTAGCGTCTCGCGCAGCTATGCTGACACTGCATTCGCGGTAACGAAGACCACTTTCTCCCAGCGGCTTTACAGTTGGGGACTACTGCCGCAAAGCAGGGCCCCCGCATTCCCTGCCAACAGAACAATAACTGCAGCCACTGCTCATCAATATAATTGCTGATGATTACGCAGCTGGGCTTGCGGCGGCGGTTTGTTAGCAGACTGCTGGAAAATTCCTCAACGTGTGCACAAAGACACAGATTACAGCATCAAAGCTTTTTTTCTGACAGCATGAATAGCTGACTGAGGTAAACGATACCTCTCTGTAATGAGCATAAACAGGGAAAGACATATTGCGAGAGGGGGTTTGCGCTCTCCTGGGCTTCGGTGATAAGCTCCCCTCAGCTAGCGCGTAGCGGATTCCCCCCACCCCCGATAGGGGCTTGTGTGTTTGATAGGGCGGCACCAAAGAGGCTGTGCACGAGACAGGCATGGGCACAAACGTGTGTGGGAGGTACAGTAGGTACAAACCTGCCAGGTTTATCCCAGCGCAATCAAGGACTATTAGGCCTTGGATACTGACTGATATCTTAACATGCATCTCACTCCTCCGCCCCCTCTTTTTATCTCCCTCCTTCATCTTTCCCCCTTTCTCAACTTTCACATTCCCTCTCCTTTCATCTGCCATTCGTCCTTCACCTCCTTTCTATGCCCCTCTTTCCACCCACACAAGGTCCTCACTCATCTCCTTCGCACCTCCTCCCATCATGCTTTCCATCCTGTTCGCATGCTGACACCAGGCTGTCTGTTAATCTGCTTCATTAACTAACACAAGTTTTGTTTTTAACGCGGACGTGCTATGCCAGCGCATACACTAACAGGGTGAAAGTCGTGCTTTTTTCTGACGCTCTTATCTCTCCACACAAGAGTAGCTCATGTGGCTGTCAGGACACCTAAAGACCTCCTTTTTGCCTGCATCAGCTGCTCGCCGCAGAGTTCACTCCTCTGCCAACATGACTGCACGGACCAGCTGGTTGAGTTCAGCTGAGGTTGCTTTTATTTTAAGTCAGTCAATTAAATGTCAATTTACTAACTGCAGAAATCATGAATGCTTTTTTTTATTATTCTCTCATTTTCCCCATTCAGTTCAGTTTAATCAGTTCAGATTAAATTACTTTTGTGAATTGACCATCAAATTTCGTGTACAGCGGAGCCAAGCAGTAGCTTGAAGATGCTCTGCAAACAGAAAAAGAACTTAACATCCATAGTCCAGCAATAAACCTGGGCTATCACAAGAGGGAAAAATTAGAAAAATCTGGGATAAAACGGGTTAGTATCCCTAACCTATCCCTCCTGTGTTCAACTCCATATCCAGAAAAGTTGGGATGCTATGTAAAATTAAAATAAAAACAGAATGCAATGATCTGCAGATCAAATTACCTCTGTATTCAATTGAAAATAAAATAAAGACAACATAAAAAATGCTGAAACTGAAAATGTTATTGTTTTTGATTGTTTTTGAAAAATATCCGTTAATTTTGAATTTGAATTTCAAAAAAGTCTGGATGAGGGTTGTGTTTATCACTGTGCTGCATCACCTCTTCTTTTGACAACACTTTGTAAGCGTTTGGGGTCTGAGGACATCAACTGCTCTAAGTTATGAAGCAAAATGTTTTGCCATTCTTGCTTGATGTAGGATTTCAGCTGCTCAACACTTCGTGGCTTCCTTTGTCATACTTAGTGTTTCATAATGTGCCAAATCTTTTCAATGGGTGACAAGTCTGGACAGCAGGCAGGCCAGTTTATCACCCAGACTCTTCTAATACACAGTCATGCCATTGTAATGCGTGCAGAGTGTGATGTTTGGCATTGTCTTGTTGAAATAAGCAAGGTCTTCCCTGAAAAAGACATCTGGATGGCAATATATGTTGCTCCATAACATGTATACATCATCCAAAATTAATGGTGTCTTCACTGATGTGCAAGTTACCCATGGCACATGCACTTATTCACCCCAATACTACCACAGATGTTGGCTCTTAAACCATGCGCTGCCGGATCACCCCACACCACTTCAACCAAGAGGCTGTAATTAGCCGTTAGATGTTCCACCAGGTGTATTTTTTTAACATCATACAACCTTTTCAGTCTTTTGTTGCCCCCATCCCAACGTTTTGGAAACCTGTTGATGACATCAAATTCAAAATGAGCAGATATTTTTCAGAAGACAAGAAAATTTCTCAGTTTCAACATCTGATATGTTGTCTTTGCACTAAATTCAATTAAATATAGGCCTAAAATGATTAGGAAATAATTGCATTCTGTTTCTAATTTACATTCTACATAACATCCCAACTTTTTTGGAAACGCAATAGTAAGAAAATTCAATTCACTACAACCTTGCACACCCCTGTATTTAAATCTAAGTGCAGCGACACCTGCAGTAAGAAAAATAAGCATGTTAGCAAACGGCTAACAGCCCTGCCTTCTACTGGCTCCAGTCAGTGTCATCTGGTGAGAATAAATAAATATTGAAGAATATATGCAGTAAATGTTCAGTTAAGGGGTACAGGCGTGTAAGCAGCGACAGAGAAAGGGATAGGCAATAAACATAATGGATCGAGGAGACAGTGCATTAGGGTTTTATAATTTCCACTCACTATTAAAATATTTCTCGCCAAATTTTATTCCCAGCCGTTGAATCAAGAAAGATAAGGACATCCAATTGAGTTCAAAGGTTGGACAAAGAATCTCTCAGTTAGCAAATTAGTCCCTTACCTATTAGATCTCGCGGAGCGGTTGAAATATACGACATGACATCCTGAATGTGAGGGAGCTTTCAAGCAGTAAAGAATTTTTTTCATTCTCTTTCATAAAGGCCTGTCAAGCATGATTTATAGCCAGTTCTCAGGGGCTTAAAAAAAAAACTAAATAAATAAATGGGCCCTGCAAGAGGCAGTAAAAATCAGGATGCTTTCATCACGCCGTGAAAAAAAACCACAAATGCGCGACTACCCGGAAAATCCATAGACTGTAGCCCTATTAGCATTTCACCTGCTTACTACAAGACTCACACCCAGGGAAAAGAGCCATGCCACATGCTACGAGGCAGGAGGATTACCCCGTGCCTCACCGCGGTCATTACACCCCCCTGGAAACACTATCTGTGCTGTAGCACATGTAACCGCACTGCATTAAGCCGGAGTTACCTCAAAGGAAAGGTTAAAACAACATCCCGAGGGTGCACCGGTAAACTCTGCCGTCTGAAGTCCATGCTTCTTATCTTTTCTTTTTACCCTGCAATCCCTTGTTCCCAACCAGATGTTCTTCAGCATAATCTACTAAACAATAAATAAACCTTCTTTGTGTCAGAGAACAAAGAACCCACTTAATAAAGAAGAGACACAGGTTTTGTACACTGCAAATGTTCTGTAAAAACAACAGTAGTTTTTTTTTTGTTTCAGTGCTTCATTCTGGCTTTTATTTAGCAGGAAATGTGCATGTTTTTCCTCGCGGGTCTTTCTTATTCGCTGTTGGAGCGTGCCTAAACCCTCACGAGTAGAGCGCCTGACCCCCTCACCCCAGAACCCACAGTGCGAGGGCGCGGTCTACGAATCGGACACGCATGAGGGCTAACGCGGCCAGCACGCGGCCAGTGCGCGCAAGAGCATACATGCTTGCGCGGTAGATTTATTACTTCACTGGAAGAGATTGTCACCATGATTTATTTCATCCTGAGTGGACAGACGAGCCTAAACGCTCTCCCGCGCGACAAGGACGAAGCAAACAGAGAAACGCACGCCTCCTCGGAGCATTTTCAGCTCCGCAACATCGTCTCCACTACCAGCATGACCCTGATTAGGAGGGGTCACATACACCATGGAGATGTTTACTGTGGAACAAGCTGTACCAGTGAACATGTGTTACTGTAATTACATTCAGGCACCTTAAGGAATTGTCTTTCGTATGGGCTGGAATAAATGAGCCGGACAGGCATATCCACAAACATCCCACCCCACCTCAGTGCCACCCGTGAGAACCGGCACAATGCAGCAAACGCCTCTGTTCATTACTTGATTGGGCCGGTGGAAGAGGAAGGTGACAGGAAGTCTTTGAAGACGAGAGGTCGAGCTTTGCTTCACTGCTGGCACAGGAGCCCCGTCACAGAGGAACTTGCTCCACAGGTTGCAGGACCGTTGATAGGGGGGCGGGGCTTAGAGGTGGGTGAAAGTTGTCCAGCACCTCTACTGACCCCCAAACCCCCGAGGCACTAAACAGAACTTTGATGGAGATGGGGCCGAATTTCCCGTTGCTGGGGTGACAGTGCTTCGCACATGAGCGAGTTCCCAAATCACTGATGCTCTAGATCTCTGACCTGCACTAACCCCCACGCCGTCCTCATAACATCCACAGCAATCATCACTATTGTAAGCAGTAGTGCTCCCTTTACAGTGGTGTTCCAGTTAGCTCCTAGTGTTCCCACAATAACACTCACTCTACCTTCCACTCAAACTGCCAAACAGCTGAAGCTATTAAGATAAAGACCTAAAATGCCAGCGCTAATGCAAAACTGAAACACTGCTCAACTAAGGATTTGAACATTCCTCTAATTGATCATTGGGCGTGCCGTGCAAGTTTAAAAGTTGCATTCCATAGCTGCACTAAAGCGTGGTCACAGTAAGCAGGTGATGGCTAACGGGCTCTATTCTGTTGAGGACTACAGGTTCTAATCCCAGGTGAGGCATAAACTGTTGTGCCAATGAGACAGCGCTTACCCCAGATTTAGATAAATACCCAGGTGTGTAATTGGATGATTTTTACCACCAAGCTTACAAAGCCTGGCGAAAAATCTGCGGATGCTCGGCCACGCTAATACACACTGTAAGTCTCACGGTCAGTTTGGGGCTTTTCATTGATTCACTCGGGAGAAAATGCTACTCGGTAAAACTGGCAGAAAATGCACAGACATAAAACTAATAGTGCGTATTAGCGAGACAGGATTTGGAAGGATGCCACGGAGTTTAGAAAATGTGGCTGCTGGACGATCCAATATTTACACCTCCGCAGACATGGAACAATGCGAGCACACACAAAACAGAGCGAGGACCTGCCCCGCTTTGTCAAATGTCAGAGCCCCGAATATCCCCAGATCAGTCAAATCCCAATTGTTTAGGTCGTCAGTAAGAGGGGGATTAGCAGGCATTTGGGAAAAGGAGAGATTTTTTGGGCAGAGTGATTTACGGTGTGTGTTTTTCTCAAGCGGGCTCTCGCAGCGCTGGCCGCAGATTATACCTCGCGCTAGCGGAGGAGGGATTCGTGTTCAGACTGGCACAGCTTAAACCTGAGGCTCGCATGACCCATTTTAATCCACACTGGGGGGTCCGGGAGCTCAAAGACCTGCTGGTGCTTTTACAGTAGAGTCTGACAGGAGAAACGTGCTTCCAGCTTCAAACAAAGTAGAGTTGTCTCAGGCAAAAAAAAAAAAAAAAAACTGTCATGTCTAACTGCGGCCATCTTCCCCAGGCATAAATTGTACAGTATGTATATTTGTTTAAACACAGCTTAATTTATGAACGTTCATCAATTATTTAAACTGCTCCTCTTTTTATTACTTGCATACAACTGTCCTTTTTTTGTTTATTTTAATTACCGCTGAATGCACTGAAAATGTTTTATATACCTAGCTAATTAAGAGTCAATAGGCAGGCTTTGAGTAGAAGTAGAGAGTGTAATTACTCTGAATGGATGTTATTAGGTACTCGCCCTTCTCCCGCTGCCTTTCTGTTTTTTTTTTTAGTGTGGTTCTATATCCATCTTAATTAATGTGCCTTTTTCTCCCTCCCCCAACTGTTCAGGACATGCGTTAATTAACAGCACTGCCATACTGCTCTGCCCAATCACAGCTCTTTTCTCCGCTTTTTCATCACAACAGTTTAACTAACACTCCGAAAACCTGGCTGGCCTGTTCTCAGAAAAAGTCAAACACCTTGGTGAAAAAAAAATGAATGTATCAGTACAGCAAAAATCAACCCTTTTGTGTCTCTCACTATGAACTACATTAGCCTACCCAGAGTACAAATTGCCGCATTTGGATGAACCTCGTGAGTGCCCCCATTAACAAATCAAAGGCACGACAGGGTTCTCCTGCGCGACGCCGAAACAGCACAGGCAGATGTCTGCTCCCATTGTTCTCAGTGACTAGCAGAGCAATTCACCTAATACCATTGGAATTAACAACAAGCCACTAAAACCTGTGCCAGCCAAGCTAATGAGTCTGATTTGAGGCCAGTGTGCTGTTAAGCAGAACTGAAGAGAGCGTGCGATAAACAGGTATGTAAAAGACGGAGGGATTTAACGGGTGACGTACTGGCGAAGTGCCACAAGTTAAAACACCTGAGGTACGTTCTTTGGCCAGGTGCATTTCAACAGAACACCGTAGCTGTGTGTCTATATGGGAGAAATATGGTCCATAAACATGCTGTTTCAGAAATATAAGGTCAGATACTGAAGACTCAGATACTAAGATTCAGAAAAAAAAATCTGAATTTTGGATTTAAGATTTTGGATAGTTCACATAGAGTCTACTCATGACACCAAATACCAAGAAACTTGCCAGTCAAAATGGGGTCTAAATTTTTTTTTCTTGAAGAGAGAGTATTGGTTAATTAAGGGGTGGATATGAAGATTTCTTCAAAATAAACTGCATTTGGCATTTAAAATTTCAATGGATGTGCAGTTCTGTGGGCAAGTAGACGCAACAAATCAGTGGCTCGCACAAAAGATAGTTGTCAGCCTCACAGTGGGGTCACAGCCAGGCATTCGACCTCTTAATGATGTGGTGCTGCAGACATTACAATGTTTTGCCAACACAATTAGGTATCCATACGAGACCCCCTTCAGCCATGGCCCAGAGCGAGACGGCTCCAGCGATGAGTTTCCTGTTCCCAGCGGCCCAGCAAGCGCCGGGCCACTTAACAAACACAAAAGCTGCCTGGGCCCCTGGGCAGTGCCAGGACTCTCACCATCCCACACAAACAAGGTCATGTGACTCTGCTTTTATTTTCATATAAAACGAAGAGCAGCTACAGGGTACAGCCCCGTTAGCCACTCCTCAATACAGGATCATAAAAAGGGTCACTGGAGGGGGGATAAATCTGAGGCAATTATCTAATACATTCTCAATCAGAATAAACAGAAGAAAAGAACATTTTATAGCACAGGAGGCTAACCCAGATCAGGGAGAGCCCCAATGTCGGCTGCTTTTTGTTGTTACGAGGCACTTTAATGATCAACTGAAGCAGCTGATGACATGCTTGTCTCACCTCCGCTAGTAACTTTGGTCCAAAGGGGTGTTTGTACGTGAGATAAACTAAAAACTAGCAGACCTTGCAGCTCTCTAGGACTAGAGTTGGCCATCATTGTTCCAGACGCTGACTCTGCGTGCTGCTCCTGAGTACGGCTCTTCTACAAGAACAGTCAACTCTACTTACCGAACGGGAAGCTCAAACGCGGAGTGACGTCGTCATCATCGTCATCCGCCACGGCCACCGGGATGAGGCCGACCAATAGGAGAGCAAAGGCCAGGCGAGGCAGCGAATGGACAGCCGTCGTCCTCATCGTTCCTCGGGACGGCGACCACTATTTTGCAGCGATAGTTGTCTCAGTGCTCTATAGCATTCATGAAGTGGGGTATCTCCTTCCTTGTGTTCGCTTTCCCTTCCTGTTTTTCTGTAAGCAGTACCGTTGATTTGTTCTCCCAGCACGCGAGTAATTAACCGAAGGCTTCGGACGTCTCACTCTATAGGGCTCTTTCTCAGTGACAGGAAATTCTGGCGTAAAGAAAGAATGGAACTTTCACCCCAACATCAGCACTCTGGAAATTGCTCCAGATGAGCTCCGTGGACCTGTCCTCTCGGATTCCCCAGAACTGTAAAAAATGAAATAAAAAGCTAGTTGAAGTTTAAATTCCAAACATTTAGCAGAAAATAGTATCAGTATTTTTTTATACGATGCACACCCTTATAATTTCAGTTTTCTTACGGCACACTAACAAAACGAAGCATTAATTATTAGGGTACTTCCTGCTAGCGCTTCCAAAACATACAGTGACATTCAAAAAAGTCCTCATTACATCACTAGTTTGCACCCTCTACTTGACCTTAAAGTGTGAATTAACTTTTTCTTTTTTTCCCACACAAAAGCAGCCTGTGCCAAATCCGCAGTGGATGGAATGCAGTCCACACCTGATACAGCAATACATTAAGATCTGAACACCAGTATCACCTCCGGCCTCATGAATGAAGGAGGAAAATCTACAAACCGGCACAAATGTCTCTCGTGTCACGCGCTGTTGAATGTGAACCTTCACACTGGCGAGACAATCCCTCAGCACGCACATTCACGCAGAGGTTACACTTCCAGAAATAAAATTCGATGTAAATTAAGTTTTGTTCCAAGTGAAAGTATAATAGACCCAAATAATTTCCCAATAGAATGTGAACAGGAAATTGCGGCAGTCTCTGAGGGAAATACTGAAACCTAAGGCAAAGAGTGCTCTGCTCAGAAAAACAAGGTGCTTTTGTCTTCGAACCCATTCAGGAATATCAACCCAAGTTCAGCTCCAAATTAACAATCTCCAGAGGGGATAGCTTCCTTGAAACAAATTGTTGTGTTGTTAAGTGACCGCCAATACAACAATACTGCATCTCCTAAACAAGGTACAGGGGTAAGTCTGAGGTCAGGATTTCAAGGCTTGACCTGTAGTCTGTCTGTAATTATCATTTTATGGCTTTTATTACCAAGTCAGTACCGGTAAACATTGTATACTGTATGTATTATGTATTGTATTGTACTGTATGTATTATTGAGACAAAGTGAATCGCAGGTCAGAGCATGGGCACGTGATTTGGTAAACGATTAACCCTTCAGCTTTGCGTCACAGAAGAAACCAAACCCAGGAACGTTGGAGCAGCCTTTTGTTGTTTTACTCACTTAAGCCTCATCAAGCCTCAAGTTTCATGTATCATTCTTGTACTGATGAATACACGGACTTCTCAGAAAGTCTATGCAAATAAACTGATCCATCCAGGTGGTAACCAAGAAAGCCTCAGCCAAGCCCTTAAAGGTGTGTGGATTACAGGTAGGATAACTGCTGATTTCAAGCCAGGACAATTCAGGAACATTAGGTGCTAGCTTAACATAACAAATCTGACTCAGACTTAACAGTGGAAATTTTCTCGGAAATTTTAATACACAAGGTGTCCCTCACCAAAATTTTGTCTTATTATATAAACTAGCGCTGGAAGTTGGGTAGACTGTACAATGGGAGTCATAGATATTTCATGGTCAGAAGAACTTGAGGTCTTGACTGAAGTAACAATATTTAGATAGGCCCAGTTTTATGTTATATTTAACGGAGGGCAGGTTCACATTTGCGCGAGGAGTGAACTTTCCAACGGGCTGCACACTGGTGCAGAGGGTAGCTCTGTTGACTCACAGCGAGACGGCTGTGGGTTCAAATTCAGGGCCTTTCTGTGAACAGCTCGCGTGTTCTCGCCGTGTTTGAGCGGGTTTCTGCCAGGTACTCAGCCTTCCTCCCACAGTCTAAAGACATGCACGCCATGCTAACTGGAGGTTCTAAATTGCCTCTAAATGAGTGTGTGAGTGAACGGTGTGTGAGCCCCATATTGGCTTGCCAGACTGTCCAGGGTGTGTTCAAGCCTCTCACACACTGTATGTTTTGTATGCTGGGACAGACTCAAACTGCCCCTCCCACTAAATGACCCTGCCCAAGAAAAATAAATAAAAATGGGGTTAGATATTGGGTGGATAATTTTTTGACAAAACACAGTCTGTCATATTTATAGTGAACAGGCACGCTGAAACTGCTATGTTCACAAACTACATGAGGAAAAATAACGCTAATCTTGACTACAGAAGGAATTACCAAACCTCGTTCATTTTAGATAGTGAGACAGAGTACGGAACGAAAAAAAAAAATAAAAAAAAAAAAAAAATGTCAGAGTCCAACAAATTATGGTGCACACTGCACTGTATAACACTGCACCAATTAACTTCACCTTACAGATAAAAATGAGACTATGTATCTGTTCCATAAAAAAACTATAATTCCAGTCGTAATGCCCGGCCACTTAAACAACCATTCAAACCATGCTGGGGCTCACTGCTGCTTCAGCGTTTATGGGCTGAACCATGCTGCTTGATATCGTTTGTCTGAACTGCAATGAGAATCTGAGCCTTTTGAATATCCTTTTTCATTTTTCAATTAATCTCTAGTCAGCGACTCACTGGAGGCGACTGAAAAAATGGCAAAGGGTCTTACCTCTTCGGAGTGCCGCGGGAACTCAAAAGCCCTCTCGCCAATTAGACGTCAGGGTATTTGCACACAACTCAGCATTTTTGACAAAGTAGCCCAGATATTCATGTGCCAGAACAGCCAACACAACTTCGCTAAGTTTATCACCATATACCGTGTCGTGACAAACTGTCTGCCCATCGCTAATTTCGTCTATTTTTGCAAATTTGTCACACTTATATTTATGCATACAACACAGGCTGTTTTAGGTCTTTATAGAAGTTCCTGATGACATTTTGGGTCTAAAACCAGAAGCTAAAGGGGTTTTGGGGATTCTGCTGTGAAAAATAACTTTCCCCCTTCCCGATTTCTTCTTTCCTTTTTTTGCATATTGGTCACATTTAAATGCTTCAGATCATCAGACTAATTTTAGTATTAGACAAAGATAACCTGAGTAAAGACAAAAAAGTAGTTTTTGTGTCTACTGCGTGTACGCAAGTAGACGCTATGCTATTGAGCTGTAAGTCCGTAAGTAAAACTTCTTAGCCTGCAGTGAACTACTAATCCTCAGTAGACACATGTGCTCATCGAGTACCTATTTTTAAATTATGATTTCATTTTTTGAAGGAAAAATCTATCCAACACTAACTGGTCCCATGTGAAAAAGTAATTGGTCGCTTGGTTAATAAATCCACCAATTAAATTTAGTTGATAATTGGGCTAATTTCACTGAGCACACCCAGCCACGATAACTCCCAGCCCTATTTAACCCAATAAAACCTACTGACTCTCGCATGGGTTCATCAATAGCAGCTGCTGTATTCAAACTGCCCCTGTCCCAACTTTTTTGGAATGCACTGCAAGCCAGAATGGCAGGAATGGATGTAGATTTACAAACAAAATTAAACTGACCAGACAAAACACTGAATACACTGTCGTCATGCAGTCTGCGATGAAACACAAGTCAGAGTAAATTTAGAATTATTTTTCTGTTATTACGTGCATTCTCCATATCCTCCCAATTTTTTCTGCGTAGGGGTTGAATGAAAAGTAGGCTACGCCTTTTAAAAACTTACCATCATAGCTTAACTACATGTTCCTGGATCCATTAATAGCAGAATGAGTATTCAGAAAAAATTACATTGATTCACACCTTTAACTGAACAGACAGACAATTCGTCTCACTGGCTTTTGTAATTCAAACTGAGAAAAATGGTTTCATTCAACGCATATTCCCATCACAAACAATCAATCCAGTAACCAAGAGCGCCTTGCTTATTGACTTAATGTTCAAAATCTTCCTTTTTCAGCAATTCGCCTGGCAAGAGGACAATCTCAATGAGCAATTTCGCCTCGAAAGCCTAATGTGCACACCGCTGATGTGCAGATCCAATGAGCTACATGCATATGTACGGTTCCTGAATTGCATGACATGAAGTAGATGATCTATGGTAACCCAATAAAACCTGATACGGGCACCCAAATTGTGGCAAAGTGCACATAAATGGTTTCAGGGCTGCCTCAGAGGGTACAGCCAGTCAAACACCACTGCAGAGAGAATGGAAACTAATTTTCAGGCAAAAAAAAATTTCTTGTTCTTTTGCCAATGTTGATGTCTCTCTTGACAGCACACAGACAATGGCAGACCCTTATTGTAGGTGCGGTAGTTTCAGAAGTAGGCCTACATTGCTGATAAAAAGATTAATCTCAGTTCAAAAGAACGTATCAAACTAAAAAGCTGCCTGTGAACACAAGTCCTGTGGTCTGGGTAAATTAACCAAACACCGTTTTCCCTGGCAAGACAGTCCACATGAATACGAGGCACTGATCCAAATAATGTGCTTATAATAGCAGATGTACACTTGCATTAAGTGGTAAATATAAGTAATCACAGGCTGACCCATAATTCTACCCCAAATTTACTCTGGTTGTAGACAAGAGATGAGGAATCTAACAGGATCACTATGAAGCTTCCTGTGCAGCATTTTCCCTGATCAGTACCAGAATGCATTTGAATTCAGAGATAACAACCCCCCTCCCACGCATATACTATCTATACACACACGTGCACCCACGCACACAAACACACACACACACACACACACACACACACGCAAACATGCACACACACGCATGCTCGCGCATGCATACACACATAAACACACACACACACACACACACACACACACACACACACACATGCACGCACACGCGCACACACATATACACACACAGACACACATGCAAAACTAGCCACATGTTAACCGCCTCCTGTGTCCACAAATGGTAGCGCACCCTGCTGGGCCAGTTTTATCCTCTTCCCAGAGATCCTCTCTGATCCTGCTGATATCAGAAGCATCGCTCTGTGTGAGAGAGCGCGCGCGCGTGGTGTGTGTGTGTGTCTGATCACAAAGGTCCCCTCCTGCTCCGAAAGTATTCTTCCCTATGCTGAAAATTCGAGATGATGGCTCCCCAAACGTTATGGAACAATACGAGTTTATTCCAGGACTTTTCACCTACTTTCACTTTCCAGAGGCTGGGACCGATGATACAGCCTGAGTGGAGATGGAGCACGGAAATAAGCATTAGCGGTACACAGCGCTCTTCTCTCAGTTCTATACAATGACCTCAGATGAAAACACTAACAGAAACAGAACACACAGACCCATCTGCAACTTGGTCTATGCTTGGATATACCACAGCAGTCCGTATGTATTCACGCATAGTGCAAGTTTAGCGCTTTGCACAGCGCTCCAGCATTGGATCTGAAATCAAGTGAATATGAAGTTAAAAGAGAGATGGGTATTTATGTGTGGCTTCTCTTACACAGCATTACAGTCCCAGTATTCCCAGACAGGACTCAATGTGTTCCCTCAGCTGTGTATATATTAAAATTTGTGTTAAATGAGGTAAGTAGGAATCTTTCTCCTCACACAGGTACCAGATAAAAAGAACAGTGCCACATGGGGAGACAGCACGAGAGCAGCAGAAATAGAGAGGGCAGGGCTTCTGCAAGGGGGGTGCGAGGCCCTGAGTGAACTTGATGAGCAAGGCCCTGCTCATTGACGCGCACACAGATGAATCACGATCGTATAAACATAACTATTCTAGTTATACTGCACGCAGCAAGCCCATCTAGCGATGTCGAAGTGCGCCAATAGTCTTTTATTAAATGGAAGAACAAATTAAAACTAATAAAGCCAGGGCGAGTTGGGACGTTATTAAAGCAGAATATTTTCCAAAGATGCTAAATGACCAGACATTCATATGCGATAATATAACCATAATGATTTGCTAATAAAATGCTTCCCGTCATATTTTCTCAGAAACAAAAATGGCCCAATATAAAACGTTGGTATATGTCAAATGGCATTCTGTAAGTGTAGAAGCTTATGACAAATTTACCAAAAACTATAGAGAAAGAAGAAAATGTTTCCAAATGATACACAAAGGCTGCGTCCGAACTCACTCATTCACTATTCCCTACTCGCTATAAGGGGACTCATATGTTGGTGATTATATAGTGAGCTCATCGGCAGAAGGTGGAAACGCTTTTGGACACTACCCGCCTCGTTTTCTCAGTGCTGTTAATGACGTCATCTCACTCCTCTTCAGTTTGTGTGCAATGCATGATGGGACATATTGCTGGGTTAGTGACGATCGGTTGGTCACTACATTTCTCTGTAGATGGTGGGATGTAATGAGTTCACTATATAGGGGATAATAATTCTTACTAACAATTCGGACAGCACTACAAAATGGCGAACCCACTATATAGTGCATTATATAAGTAGTGAGTGATTTCGGACACAGTCAAAGTGAACTGCAAGCACAACGCAGACGTTTCTTTCTGTGTCATAAATGAGCAGAGCAGCACAAAAAGCTTCTAATGACATGATCCAAATAGACATTGTAGAATGAGGCATTTTTTCATGTGACCATGACAATGCATTATTAAACTGGCACACAGAAATTTAATTTGAGGTGTAGGTTGGGTCAAGAAGAGTCATAAGAAATATTAATATAAAAAAACTCTAGGATTGTAGGCCAGGTGCGAGGCCCAAGTGATGTGAGGCCTGGGCCCATGTGACGGTTCTGAGAGAGGGCAATCAGCCAATAAAAAGACAAAAATATGCTTGCATTGACATCAGCTTAATGTAACACACATGGGATGTAATTTAAAAGGCTTCTGAAGACACGTATAATAAGCGCTTCATAACAGGGCATAACAACTAAAGCCACAAATAAGACTAAATGAAGCCATCACCAGATTTTTTTTTCGTTATTTATTTTGTATTGCTTCGAGTGTAACACTTGTCAAGTGCTCCAGACGGAAGATTCAGGAAGATTGTTCTTTACACAGCGCACTCTGAATAATGGATGGTTAGACTCACTTAAGACTGGAGAGCCCCTGAGGGCACGAAGCGTGTTTCTGAAATCGCAGAATGAGTTATGATGATGACAAATGTTCATATTACAGCGCGGGAGTACCTGCGACGAAGGGAGCATGCAAAGGAAGTACAGGCATGATTGATACGCAAGAAGCGCCCAGCTACGAGACACAAGAAATCGTGTACTTTCTCAGGCACATACATGGAATGTTCTTGCCTGACTGATTTTACGTATTACTGGGGTGGGGTGGGTTATGAAGGGCTTGGGGGTTGAGGGAAACCTTTTGAGTGTCACCGTTTTTTAACAACTCCGCTAACTTCTTACACGTCAAATATAACCAAGTGCCTAGAACTATATTCTTCGTACCAAGAAGGCAACTAACAACGTATGTATAATGTAAGTAAAGGCTACTACAGCTACTGTATCATCGTAATGAATCTCAGCTGCACAGTGCTTCCGAACAGCAGGGAAATTAGTCACGGTTCTCTGCAGTTCTGCCAGGATTCAGATGCCCAGTACAGGATTTGACCGGAATCAGGTGATTAATGGTGCTCTAGAGGCCTCAAATAGGAAACGACAGGCTCTGTCTAGTCCCTAGTTACACACGGGAAGTTATTTCTGACAACAGCAGTGCAGGACATCCTGCTGAAGATCAGACAGATTCATCTCAGAATAAACTGGTCAAGCTGTTTTGAATACCCTTCTCGCCACACTTACCCAACTAACTAGACAACGCAGCCTGCTAGTCCTGCAGTTGACCACCAGCGTACACCACCAAAATTGCCAGCTTTATCCAGCAAGACACCAGCTTTGAGCTGCCATGGACTACTTGCGATCAGGGAGAAGATTCGCAAACAAAGCTTCAACCATCTTCTCAGAATCCCAGCTGGTCTTTGTAATTGTCATTTCTAGAAGAGCAGATGAACATATGCAGACTAAATACTTTTAAGGAACATCCAGTTCACCATTGCACTCAGACATTGTGAGATGAAAATATACAAGGCCGTTTTAAGACAGTGTGGATATGTAAACATGACTTAGCTGCACCTCCCTCTTCTCTGCGATCAGATTAATCTCTGGGTCATGAATCACGCCACTGTTACACACCATTTCTCTCAGGTGCTTTAGCAAGATAAATTGTTCTAAATGAGGTACTGAAGGGTCCTGATCGCACGCCTTGATTCCCTCACAGCCTGGCCCTTGCGAATAGTAATAGCTAATGGTTAAAAAAAAATTCTTTCCGTTTCAAAGACAGAGGCTTTTTATAATGAATGTTTTGTTTCTGTGCACGTGTTTACGATTACATCACATGCACATTTACGCACATTTTCCACACGGTGAATAGCGGCAGGATGCAGACTGACAATCCGTTAATTGGTCATTACAACCGTATAAAAGTGCTTCCTGCGGTTCCCTCTGGGGTGGCCCAGCTCCACCTGAGTGAATGGCAGGTGAGCCCCTGAGCATGAGTCAGGCTTGCAGTAAAAATACACCCCAAGTCCCAAGCTGAGCGGGTCTCATGGTGGCATATGGGCCCACGACTCCTCACGGTTGCATAGATACAATAACAGCTGCATGAATCAGCAAAACAAGCTGACTGCACGCGACATTTCATTCAAGAAAAGCTACAGCAAACAAGAGGCCCATGGGGCCTGTATCGCTAACCTGGTTTGACATCCTAACAATTCTTTTCAGTTATGCAGTACTACAATGTAAACATCAGTGTACCGTACGGCATGCCATCATAGTCATGTTATCATCGACAGTAGGTACCTACGTGATGTTACACCGCAATCAGCTGTACCGCTAAATGCACAATTAGCTTGATATGAAGTCACTCAATCTAATATATATTATACAACATATAGATCCGATCGAGCAATCTGATTGATCAATTAGACGTTTAGAATGTTCTCAAATGAGCAAGACAGTACGGGTAGCCTGTGCTCAAATGAAAAATACCTCATCACTGAAAATATTACTCCGCCTATCTTAGTTGCCTAGGCCATTGATTTAATTAATTTTTCAATTTGTTTGCATTTGTACATTGAAATGAATATTTAATAATTCAACACATCTGTGAAAACTGTCGTCTTTATTTCAGAGGTAAATTGATAATGGCCTGAAAAGACGATTAGCGAAAGCCCCCGAAAGGTGGGGTTGAAAACTCTATTCAGCCTTCATGTTACAGGTTACTTTTGCTGCTTGGCCACATTAATCGGAGCTAATGTGAAATTGGAGTGACACACCCCCAGCTGAAATGAAGCATCTGCTGGTGAGTTTATTTAAAGACAGATTTTTGTTCTGGTGCCGACACTGGAAAGCCGTTGCCAACAATTAAATATAACCGTTAATGTAAGTTCATTCGATAAAGATCAGCTGAGTCGTTGTCACGGCACCTGTTAGCTTAAAAATGACTGTGATGTCGGCAGAAGTATAACTATCAGTCCATGAAAAAATGATTTTTTTCCAGCAGATATTCTAGTTACAATATGATTGAGCTAGCAAAGCAGTTTTGTGTAGCGATGTGCGGTATTTATTCAGTTTTGGGAAATCACGATGTCATGAAAACATAAGCCCAAATTGGCTGGCTGACAAGGACTAGTTAACGTCAGATCTCATGTAGAAACGGAGAGAATACTTGCAAAAAACTTTTATATTTTGAGAGCGAAATGCCCACAGTATAAATAAATTTTGATTATACATTTTATTTTGTTGGTAATAGTTGTATAATCGCATTATTACACTTGAGGGTGTGCTTGACCATCATTCTTGTCACTTCAGTGATACAAGAATGACGGTCAAGCACACCCTCGCATGTAATAATAGATACACACGGAGCTAGACAGGAACGCCCACAAACGTCACATCCGGTTTTAGCCTGGGTGGAAAACAAAGCCTTAGCGACCATTGAAAACAACAAGCGGATAATGGTTAAGAGCTGCTGTGTGACGTTTTGCACATCGAATTTCGCAAAAAATCCGGAATTAAAGTTCATACGTTTGCCAAATATAAAAACAGAGCCCACTAGAAGGACAAAGTGGTTGCAAGCCATCCGCCGTCAGGATAAATCTGGCCGTCTGTGGAACCCTACCACACCACATGTTTGGGTCTGCGGTCTCCACCTTATTATCGGTAAGTTTGTAAACTGCAAAAATGCATTTTGCTTCTTGTACCTGTATGAGTGACAAATAGAACCTTACTGATGCTCTTGATTATTGATAGGTTATTGTTACGTGCGCTTATGTAAAGTGCTGTTTAAGGCGTAGCTTAAGCTTAGCTTTCCTCATTCACAACACGGTTGTAATAGTGTCTCTTACCAGGCAACTCAATCAGATAGTTGTAGATACCTCCGTACGCGACCGGAGACCATTGCGTTGGATCATCTGTCCAGTCCTTCATAAGATACGGACAACGATCGATTCCGATTTTGGTCAACTTTGACAGGTAGCGTTCTTTGTCGGCTGGCAATAAAGCGTCAATGTAAGCCATTGATATTCATTTGAAAATCTCTATTTTATTAGAAAATAGGATTCAAAAATCACGCTGAATGCATGGGAATCAATGAGAGCAAACCAGTGTTTTCCACCCAGGTGACTCCGCCCCCCAGCTATGACGCGCTGATGACACTACGCCGTGTGTATCTATGCTTAAATAAATATATACACAAGAAAAAGTAGGTCAGTGAGTCAGTCCTGAGAGTTCCGCGCTACGTTTGTAAATGGATTTGTGATCCATACACTCAAAAAATATCCACATTTCGACTTCGTCAAGACCAAGACTTTGAACACTTTTAGCAAGTCTGGACCAAATGAACCCTTTGAAACTTGAGGAAGTCCAAAAAGTGTCAGCCAATCAGACACCAGGATGACCCTACTACATTCTAAATCAACCAAATTTATTACAGCACTGACTCAATGAACATTCGCAGCAAGTTTGATTCAAATAAATATACGAAGTGGGAAGAAGTCGAAAATGCATCAGAGGCTAGGATAGCCATATTGGATCAATAAATCCAGTATAAAAAACATCTCTTCTGAACGTTTATTGCTAATGATGAGTGGGGAAATAGCAAGCCATCAGCTGGTATATGGCAGAAATGTTTCAGAAGCTCACAGAGTAATTGTCTAAAATACCATCTCAAAGACCCAAACCTAACTGTACATTTAGTTTACAGTAACATCATTTTTTAATGTTTCAGCCACTCAGGCGAAAAGCTACAGCAGTGAGGCAGGGCATTAGAGAGCCTGGCTGTTCAGGCTGTATGCACCGCTCCCTCCTAGAGCCTCGTTCGACTTCCTTATTTCAACTGCATCATAGCATCAACATACCTTTTTCCCCATTTAGCCATGCTAATGGACCAATCAGAACTCAGCTCATTATCATAGGTGGGATGCCCACCCAAAACAGCCTGTTATTCAGAGGGGACAGAAAGAAAGTGACCGATATAGCCATTTAGGATCTTAATAGGGTTTTTAGCTAAAAAGTTTACAATCTTGCCTTTTAGATCTATCCAAGAGTATCATGACTTAAAAAGTATAATAGCTCAAAAGAACAACATAATATGGGACTTTTAACCAATGTGGAAAGTCCAATAACTTTTTGGACAAAAATAAATTCTTCACACAAGGGCAACAATAGGCCTTGAGGACTACGAAAGAAAATACACAAAATCAATATTTTATACGGCATTCTTCCCATGCTACTCAGCTTTAAGGCATTTGTAGAATTACATGACACAGCCCATTCACTACCAAGACCATGCGGGTGAGAAGTTAAACCTGACATGTGAAACCTGTTGTTTTGTCGCAAGCCAGAGGAGGGACAATTCAGGCGCATTTTTCGTTTTCACGTAGTCTAATGTAAAATCAGCGCACCTCCAGCACATAAAGTAGGCTGCAGGGCTTGTAGCTCCTGACACAGGACTGGCAGCCAGTCGGTGCCGATGAGATCAAAGCAAGCTTTCACACAATAGACTGACAGAGGGACCACAGGTCGAAAGCTGCACTTTAAGTCAGGCTGAATTTGTTGCGATGATAGGCAAATAGCACCCCACCGACGTGTATGCGCCATAGCCGCGCTAACGCTCGAAAAGCAAACTTAGATCAGAGGCCAAGAGCGTGTCGCCCACACGGCCAACTTCAACTTCCAACTCCCTGACCCACCCCCATGCGCTGGTTCCGGTAAATTAATCTCAGATGTGTGACGATCCAGATGTGTCATCTGCCTCTCTTCCTTTCACACAGCGAGAGCGCTGCACATGGGTTCAATTTCCGATAGCCTGAAGTGAGTGATTCATGGTGCTGAAAGCACGATGTTGAAACTGTCAGTTTACAGTGCACTGTGACCCGCATACTGTGAGTTTCTACCACCGCGAGTCAGTGATCTTACACACGCCATTGTCCGAAACCAAGTGACTAACCGAAGGACACCTGTGTCACTCTGACAAAAAGCGAAGTTCTATTTCACAAGGACACAACCTCACTCTTGCACAACCAAGAGTATCTGATCATCCAGTTCGAGCAATTAGCGGCCACTTCACCCCTTGTCTCAGCCTGGCTGCCTAGGAGAGATCAAAGAGGCCAGTGTCCCGAGTCCTGCCCACTAAACTCTCGACTCCCTTCATTAATGAGTTATTTTCTTCCGGTGTGAACTGTGGACGTGTAATTACGACCATACGCTTTTAGAGAAGTCTGGCTGTATTAAATCAAACATGGGGCCAGGAACACTTGAATTTTAAAACAGATACTTGACTTGTTTATTCTGTTTTCAATGACTGAAAAAGGTAATTCATCTGTAAAAAAAAAAAAAAAGGTTTGAACAACAAACAATCTACCTTGACCTATACCATTAGTTGTTGCCAGAATATCAAATTTAAGGTGGATTAATTAAAATTTAAGTGAATTGGGAGTGTTGAATTTAACTCCAAAACTGGTGAAGTTTAGAGTTTTTTTTCTCAAGATAAATGTGGTCGTGATCCATTGCATGTACCATTGTCCCACTCAAGAATGGAAATGACAGCCACCAGCGAAGACAATAAAATCATTTCATCAGTAGGAAAAGGCCCTAAAATGGACGCTAGTGTGAACTACAGACCACAGAGGCCTCGTTGTTTTGAAAAAAATACCACTCCAGTTCAGTCAGAATAATTGCTCATTTTTAAGATGGCTCAAAATCCTCTTCCAACTGAAAAAATATTTGAACTGGAATTCAGTTTCCACATTCTCATAATCTGCATATTGGATGTGCTGCCAGAGCAGGACCTTTGGCGACTGGAGCCAGATATGCGCTGCCTTAGCAGTCAGAAACGGGCCGTTCCGGCATTATTACGTGCAGGTTGTGCGTCTGTTGCTTGAAAAAGGCACAAATACTACGGTACTACTGATCACAGGCTTTGTGTATGTCGTCAGAAACAGGCAGTACTAGCGCTACAACACACAGTCCGTGCCTCGGTAATGAGAAACAAACGGTACTAACGTTAGCTCTCTGATGCACAAGCTGAGTGCAAGTTATCTGAAACTGGCAGTTGCAGATTAATGACATACAGTCCGTGTCTGTGTTATCAAAAACAAACAGTACTATTACTATCACTCACGGGCGCTGATTGTGCTATCAGAAATGTTCCTTCTGTGGAAGTTAGCTTAAGGTACAATGCTGTGAAAAAGTATTTGCTCCCTTCCCGATTTATATTTTTGCTCAAATTTGTCGTATTATTTTGATGCTTCAGATCATTCAATTTTAACAGAAGACAAAGGCATTGTGCATAAACATAAAATGGTCCTTTTAAAAGATAATTTATTTTATTGATGGTAAAGAGTTACTCAAAGTTATTTATTTTATTCAAGTTACTTATTGAAAACGTGGCTGGAACAAAAACCAGCATACACAGGGGTTCCCCTGGCCCAAGTTTGAGAATAAATGATCTAAACCAATGTAAGACACATGTCTGACCCAGTTCTGAAAGCCCATCAGCGCTAGGTTTCTGTAGTCCAATGCTATGCTGGCTCACCCAGGAACTAACTTCTTTTCTTTTTTTTACACTGAACTCTAACCAGTTTATCAGGGTAAGGTTCAGTCTCGAACAGAAACTCTACTACACCTCGCAACTCTTGCGTGTCCCACCAGGGAGACCAATCATCAATCCCACCTCATATCCTGTTCTGTAACATGTAAGGTGTTGAGAAACTTTTATGGCAGCACAAACTCTGAGCTATGGCAATTAGTTCTGATGCATAGTAGTTTAAACACACCAAATATCCACCTGCTAAAAAGCAGATATCACCAGTGTCCTCATAGCAGCAAGAGGGTGAATTGAGCACGATCTGTAGAGATGTTACATGTACGCAAAGTTATGAAGTTATCTTAAAGCACAACACAGAAGACCTTACTCTCCTGAACGTGCTGTGAAAGAGATTTATGTAATGGAGATCCAGTTCTCTTTGGCATCATTTACACCAAGCAGTCCGGTTTTGTTCAGTTCATTCCTCATTAGAATGGTTACGCTTGCTTTTCTGCTGTCAAAAGTAACAGATGGTACCAATAAGCCATTCCAATCTGTCCCATTTTTTCTTTACCGTTTTGTTGGGTTACCTAGCACAATGATCCAATACCAAAGGGAGCAGCTAGATACTCAGCAGTCCGTGAATTGGTCGTGAGAGAATTGAGAACTGGATGGAGCAGTGAGAAATGAGAGAGTGTTTTCCAGCTTTTCTCAGCGCGTGACTGGCAATGGGTTCAGTAACATATCCGAGCAATGCCGGATGAAACGTAAAACGCTCTGGAGCGACTGCAGGAGGATCGAGGATCACTACAGCCAGAGAGGCGTAAACACACAAGGCTGGCGACAGCTCAACTACTTTAAACGAAGCCTATTAACTGTTACTGTTCAAGCCTGTTTCATATCTTTTAACCCCCCTATATTTAAGAGTACCGTCTGGGGTGGAAACGCAAAGCAGATCTAGGATTTATCTACCGGTCTGTACAGGTTTTGAGGCTTCAACCAAACGTGCTTAGTGGCAACGCAGCTATAAATGCCCACCCCCCATCAGAAACCTTGACGCTCCTGTCTACCATCAGGACCATGGAGGTAATATAATAGAACTGGAAGTACCACCCCTATTACTTTCAATGGGAGATGCTAGGCTAGCTACTTCAGCCCAGGAAGTACGCAATTGACCGATGCCATCTATAAAAATGGCGTTCCATGGGTGCTTATTTCCGGCACCATTTCATAAGATTGCCAATCTGATTAGACAGCACAAATGGCCAAGAAAATGTGTCGTCTGTGCGGATTGGCGAAATGTGTTCAAGGGAAATGACGAAACAACGCTGTTAATCCGAACAGCGCCGCGCTTTTACGCTCATTGGCTGAACTGCTGCAGTCCAAGCAACAGCTGGACAGCCAAATTCGTGCACGAGCTGTCATCAAGCTCTAAGTAGCAGTTCTTATTTTACAGGCCCCCTTGAAAACACTGAACAGTTGCGTCAGACAAAGAGCAAAATAATGAAGGATTACCGAATACATTTTCTATTGTTTTCGCTTTATTTGGCAAGAAAAGAATGCGCACTTTTCAATTGGTGTCTATGGAGCTTCAGCGTCTTTGGCCTCAAAATTGCATCCTTGGGAAACGCGGAAGCAGGAAGCTAACATGCTAACTGGCTGAAGCAAAGGTACTTCCTCGTTCTCTCTGGTTCTATTATATATCTCTATGTTCAGGACATGACTGTGCGGGATCTACACAGGGACTCCACAGTTTTCATTAGTAGTTAATCAAGATTTAAAGCGGCATGAAAGTATTATCCACATGAAATGTTGAAGGTTAAACTTTAAAGGGCCACAGGGCAACTTTCTTCAGCAGCCCCATGTAAACATTAACAGTGAGCAGGTTGATCTGGTTGAAGTGGCTGTTCACTGATTTAATGGGGGTGCCCTTGTCCTCTCGTGTAGCGTATTTTTGATCCTCCCACCATTGTCTGAGAGGCACCTTAATGCGACCAGCCTCTTTGTTTTCATTCAGCCCCGAGCAGAGAGAGACATTCGATATGCAGAAGGCACAGGACAAAAGCACTTTAAGGGGACAAGAGAGGCAGTGTGTCAGTCGCCAGCTCTTGATGTGGTCTGACTGAGGATGAGCTTCCACGGTATCTAATTCACCAGCTGTGAGTTTTTTTTTTGGCCACTGTCTCAACATTTATTGATGGAGACAAGGAAGGTATTTCTGGAGCTTTCCATTCGTTACGCTGAGTCCTTTTGGGATTAAAGAAAAGGTACAGGAACAGAGAAGTATGAGGCTGGATTATTCGACTCTGGGGAGTACGGTTCACTGAATGTACAAACTTCACCCCTTTAGAAAACAACGATCGGCTGCCTTATATAGAAATTATGGAGAAGGTCCTTCGGTTAGTTCAGATATTAGCGAATGAAGTCATTTCCATCATGGCGGTTTTTAATTTGGGAAAAGTATTCATAGTATCAGACCCACTCATGAATGGGAGATGCAGGAAGGTCTATC
Organism: Gymnothorax javanicus; assembly: GCA_029692085.1. Lineage (NCBI taxonomy): Eukaryota > Metazoa > Chordata > Actinopteri > Anguilliformes > Muraenidae > Gymnothorax > Gymnothorax javanicus. Next base: position 5,303,580 of record CM056207.1, on the reverse strand, counting down.
ATGTGATGCTTACTATTGCTGGACCTTGCAAAAGGGTGCAGGGCTAGGAGATGTGAGGCGAGAGGTATTGAGGTAGTTTACATCTTGTGAGCATCCAAACTGAAATGTACCTCGAAATTTAAAAATCCTCACAATTAAAAATAGTGACTCAACCAATTCAATGCTAGTCACAAAAACAAAAATCCAAAAAAAAAAAAAAAAAAACATAAAAATGCCCATAGAACAATGTTTAAGATCCACTGGGCCACAGCCCAAAAAAACTGCATAGGTGCTTATCCAAAAACTAAAAAATTGATCTCAGTGTCTTCTTCGTTAATCCATTCTCACTCATTTTGGCTGCATTTCTTGAATTTCTTTCCAAAATACATCTAGATTTGATACAGACTTTCACTTGAGTGACCATTTATTCTTTCCTGGGAGATAGCTGTCAATATTTCGTTAGCCTCATAGCATAATTGCTTATCTCATTTTTAAAATTTTTTTTTCATTTTTATTTACTTTTGATTATTTAACAGAATGGATTGTCTAAGGTTTTGAGAAAAAAGGAAAAAAACATTTTTTTTGCCAACAGGAAGGAACAGGCGGCAGATATCTCAATTTGGCAAAAATATGCTCTTGGAAATTATGCTATGAGGCTAACGATTTGTGTCTAGACTAAAACTGAGTAAAGGGTAAGATACTGGATTGGTAAACAGACAGTCCCAGATTTAAATCAAATTTCAATTGCAAATGTATCTAGTTGTGCCAGTGGATCGTATGTCTTGCTCCTGAAGTGTCTGCTCAGCAAAATCAATGCTCATATAATGTTTGACGACCTCATATCCTCCCACAGACACTGAACAGGATAAGTAGAGTCCACTCTCAAATGCGAGGAGCAAAGGCCACTGAGAGAACAGCCCGTGTCCTCAGATTAATTACACCCATTTCCTTTCAGCCACGCACTTAATCAAGGCCTAATTTATTCCCAAACACAAACACAGTGAAAGATTTCAAACAGTGGAGGCCCAACAGATCACAAGGTACAGGAGCAGAGCCTTTCCACGAGCAGCCGTCTCCTGGAGGGACACGTTAATCAAAAGCCAAAGCTCTTCCATCTCTGTGCCCACCTGCAGGCAGAGATGTTTCAAAAGAAAAAAAAAAAAAACTCAAAGCTTCATTTTGCCCTGAAAAAGTTGGCAGATTAGCAATTTCCCCGTGGCACGAACCCATGTGCGCCGCGCGTTTAGAATGCAGCAGGGCGGATTATCGTTTACAAGGAGCTTCGACAGTGTCGCTGAAGCAAGGAAAATGGGCTCCCAGAGAGGTGTACTTGGGTCTTTCAGAGCACTCAAATATTGACTCGCAGTTTTGTAGTCTAAAATGAGTGGCATAACTAGCCTGTAATTCTGCCAATTCCTAATGACCCAAACATACAGTGTGGGCCCTTAGCATCTGAACAGCTCACACCATTGAACATTGAACCATGTAATAATCTGTCTATTTTCTCACAATTACAAAATAGGCCTTAAAAAGCAGACAAAACTCTCAACAGTCATTACAGCCGCCTGATTTCACACAAAACCGTTTTGCGGGGTCCATGCCATCTATAACAGACACTAAAGTCCATTATTGCTATTCAGCTCAAGTGCGTTTAACATCAACACCAGTTCAAGAGGAAAAAAGGTAAAATATCAGTTAGAGAGCAAATCAGTTGAGGCACTGACTAAAATAAAACAAAAACATGTAAAATCTGACAGACTATTATAATTTGTCAAAACAGTTTACAGGAGTTCCTTCAAAAGTAGAAATTACCCTCACACTCCTCAGACATTCGCACTTTCCTTGAGACAGAATCTCTTCAGTGCCATGAAGAGGTAGCTGCATGCCAAAAACTCATGAAACCAATAAGTATCCTCAAGAACCCCAGACAAGCAAGATTTCTGAAAAAAAACAAGCATCTGTTAGTGGGCTCTCTGTCACTTTTCTGCTGGATTGATGTGACGCGTAGGTGGCACAGCGATAAAAGGCTGTGATTTATGAGTGTCTGTCTGAAGAGCAGTCTCCGTTCCTGCGTCTGGGGCTCCTCCAAACTGTCTGAAGACACACACACACTTCTGGCCAGTTCTGTGCTTCTCGGCCAGAAAAATGCTGACCCCTCATTTTGTAAGCTGGTAATGTGGGGCCTCAACAGCCAGGCAGGTTAGCACTACTGTCTTTCTCCAGACATCTGGGCTCGCGATGTAATCACTGCCACAACAAAACCTACCTCAGCTGAACAAGGCAAAACATGCACAAAATGATGTTTGTTCAAGTTTAGTTTGTAGCTCTGCCTTCCAATAACCTCGACATCAGATGTTGGTCTGACCGGTTTTTATAACTAACTTCAGAAAACCAGTTCTTACGACTCTCTTAAATTATGCAGTCTTTAGGATTAGCTGGCTGTTAAGGAATAAGAGTTTACAAAGCCGCAAATGACCCAAGTGCCCGACCCACCCTTGTTGTGTTTGGCTGGTACTCAAAATTGCTCGGAGTGGCCCGTGCCAGCAGGCACAGTTATCTTCTCTTCAAACAGGCAGCGATCGGCACAGTCATATCAAGAGAGGCTGTACCTCTGACAAAGCGCAGAGCTTCTTGCACTGACAATGTCAAGGCATCTGTTAGACAGCCTATAATCAGAGCAGAAATCAAACACCTCGGCCTGCAGGTGGAAAACTAATGCACTCGAGCAGAGTTTTCGCTCTCCGAAAGGGAAGGGGAAAAAATACTCGCCGACTTAGCTAGTAAAATTTCAAAACTTAATTGAAGTTCACAGCAAACGTGACAAGTCTGTGTTCACTTCATGACCTTTTGCAATGAGAGGTTTGCTCATTCCGTCACTCAATATAAAGTTTTTGTAAACGCATGTTCAGCAGCATTTCGCTGTATTGTCAGCAGCACGAAAAATTAAACGGTTACAAAGGGCCGTCAATGAAGTACATTCCAGAATCCCGATGCAGAATGCCACAGCCAGGCTGTGGATTCCAGAGGATAACTGCGACAGAGAGGAGATGAATTTAGAACGACGGACCCGAATCCCACTGCTCTTCTTCCAATCCTCATCCGCCTCATTGTGGCTAAGAAACTGGATTCCGTCCATTTGGCTGCAGGTTTGTATGCTTGGTGATGCCATTATTTCAAAAAACTAAGTGTAATTTCAATGACGACAAATGGCTGCATACCGGACAAGCTGTTAAAGTATGAACAGACTGCATCCCTGCTCTCACTGACAAGGAAGTTTACAAAGACAATTTATAGGTATAAGGGAACTTTCATGCATTTTACAATCCAATAAAATCATCACTGTTAGTATACATTTGTATATGGATTCAGTTCTAATCAATAATGAATAAGACACATACGGTTTAATGACTGACAGATAGTACAATATCTGCACACAGGGGAAACATAGTCGAGCGACACCACAGCCACAAGTGGCCAGGAGGCGAGGAGTGACACAGTGCGATTAGCAGAAGGCACAGACAAGCACAGAAATTGAGCTATAAGAAATTGGCGCGATGCATTTATGCGCCATTTCTCTGTCTTTCTTGTTTGGAGACATTTTCTCAGCCGTCATCACCCACACGCTTTCATCCCACGAGCTCGCCGGCCACCCGCTTTGTCGCCCGGAGCCCGCAGCGAAACCAGTCGCACCATCTGCGCTACGCCGCGAGCTCATACTTATTCATCCATCCTTCTGGGAGAGAGACATCAAAAATTATTAAAGGTGCGTAATGGAAATACAATATGCCAAGGGGGGGCTGAATGTCCTCTCCTGCTGTAATGAGTCAGGACAGATCAAAGCGAAACCTGATTGGAAAAGATCAACTATCTGGATGTGCCTCAGCGGCGGCCATGTTGCTCCAAACACCGGTCCTCTCATTAAATTTGATTTGTCACAGCAGAATCTGAACAGACAGAATACACAGAGTTCATTCTTTACATTATATGTTAGTACAGAGCCGTTCATCTCATGATCATCAAGTGATGTACATATTTAATATGTGATTCACAACACCAGCATAGTATTAATTCAATGAGAACTAGTTTGGTTAAGTGGTATACCTAAACTTGTGGTCAAAAAAATTTGAGGGGTTGTAGCGGACACAAAAATCAAGAAAAACCTTGGAATAAAACACATAACTCCACAGCACTGCTCTGCTTTTCGCTTCTCCTTCACAAACCAAGAGTAAAATGTCATCCATCCTACTAATTTTCATCACAAAATAACCAAACACAAGTACACACCACTGTTTTATACTTTAAATACTTCAACACACAGATGCTGAAACAGCTCATCTGTGTTAAATGTGGACAGTTATACTCAAGTGAGCCAATTTCATTTGTTAAACCCCCTTCTCAAAGCTTGGCAGATATACAGACAGTTAATTGGGCATTTAAAACACCAAAATTAAAGTCAAATTAGGATGTGTGTTATAAACGTACGCTTAGTTTGTCAGTTGTGCTTATTCATGATTGGCAAGCACCAGTATGAAATGGCAAGCGTGTTACGAGCTGCTATTTTGCATATTTGTCTTTCCATCTGCGTCCTCATATTCAATTTTTCAAGAAAGCATCTTTTCTTTGGCTTTGGTTGAAACCACCGAAGTGAAACATTCAGGCTCATGGCCATGGAAATCCTGAATAGAATGGGAGCAGGAACAGCCAATGCCAGGGATTCTGCACTCCGATCTGCATCCCACATGTTCGAAATCTCTCCATGGGTGGCAGATGTGCTGGATTTCTTTCGAAGCATTCCAAAGGAAATAATGCAAATTCCCAGAAACAATGGGAAGTCTATCCTTCTGCTTTCTCAGAAATCAGGCCTGCAGATTACACCATGAGAAGCTGCAGTAATGCACCCTCAGGCTTTGGGTTAGGTTAACAAAAAACTGTAACTGCACAATATCTTTTCTGTCCACCGTCCTAAGTGGGTGTCCCTTCCCGAAAAAAGAGCTGGCCCCACGTGAGATGTGCATTCTGGCTTCTTCAGTCATCTTTTTACACTGCTAACCCCAACCTCCTGACAAGAAATAAAAAGCTCAGTTCAAAAGATTGGCATCTTAAGTGACTCCCATCAATCAATCGAGACTCCAGCTTGCTAGACACACGAAAGCCAGATTGGCTACGTCATTAACCTGTTGTAACCCATTTTCAAACACTAAGTGTCCCCCACTGCCCTTCTCTTATTCTTCATTGTCCTCATTCAGCAAGGATCAACAGAATGCTTCTCATTCCTTAAGACACAGGAATTGGTGGTCGCTGCGGTGCTAGCATGCTAAACATCCCAGTGATTCCATGAATTCTATATAAAAGAGACGTCCAAGGAGAATTCCACACCGCTGCCTCAACTGCATCCCAGACAACGGGACCCCAACCTGCGGGAAAGCCCACCCGCCAATCAAACCGTCGGGGGTGGGCTGATGTCATCCAAAAGCATCAGCTTGTTTGCTCCAAACAAACAGGCTTCTCTGAGTCTCTGCCGAGGCATTTTAACTCTCTCAGGTACAAGATGACAGATGAGTGATTAGATTGCTCAAAAGCAGCCATTACGCAGCAAATTTCACAGTCACCGCCAGTCAATGAAGGCAGCTGAGTTCTATAGCATTGGCTTGCAATTTTGAACAGAAACACACAAAAAAAAAACCTGCCCATCAAAGGTTTACTGACCACTAAACCCAACTACACCAGCCTTTAGGGTGTAAATGTATATCAAATGTATACAGCTGGACAGCCCTACAACATCACATAATTAACACCAGACAGGAATCGCCCTCTCAAGGCATCACAAGCCTCTTAAATCACACCTCAAAGCTCCAGAAGAAGGTGAAAAAAGGGGGATTAAATTCACCCTTCAGGCACAGCGGCGGAGAGGACCTGACAGTTTGCTCAATTTCGCACTGGAGCCGCATGAGGGGACTGTAAGCTTCATCAGATTACAGAGCTACATGCTCCTGGCCTCCAGCTCGTAGGGAGCAACACGCCCGAGTCAGCCCCACAGAAGCCTGTTTTCACTTCGCAAGTCATCTCCATTTACGGCTACAGGAAAGAAAAAAGAAAAGGAACTGTGGTGCACTGGAGCCTAAACAGATCCAGATAAGCTTTAATTCTCTCCCTCTCATCCTGTTTTAAAAAAAAAAAATCTGGAAAATAGTAACACAAACTTTCAAAGACTGTCTTACGCCACGTCACTTACAGTTCATTGTCCTTCAAGAGTGGAAAATCTGACATTTGAATGAGCCACAGCTCTCATATCTTTACCAAGTGCAACACAAAACCTATTTTTTTCCTCTAAAAAAACACTTTCAGGCATGTGACCTAGTAGGTCAAGAGTAGAACTTTGAGTTATCTAAGAACAGAATATGTCGTCTCCAAATGACCTCCGGGACGAGACAGTTGGTGCCGCCCCTCTCTGCCCCACCCCCAAATGGTCAAGCGTAGGAGAAAAAAATGGAGCATTCTGGAAGGCCAAAGGTTAAGAGGGAACAGTTAACACGTAGGAGCTAACAGTGAGTCACAAAGCAGAGGATTCACCAGAAAACAAGTGAAATTCAGTGCTGCATCAATTCATGAAAGATAACATTGTGCTACAAACGTCCCCAGGTTTTCAATGATAACGCGAGCTGCTTGTATCGCGGAGGTCATGAGAGAGAACATTTTATTTACTCTAGAAAGTTACACATTTGTAATTTCATTGCGCTCATACTGTAATGGCCTCGAGCGAAAAACACAGGGCCGTGCTTCACATTTTCCCCACTTATCTCCGGACATAAATTAAGCCACACTGCCGAGGGGCATTAGATCGACTGACTGGGCGCAGAATTGTATCACATTTTCAATTACAAAACTGAATTAAGCTATCACTCTCTCTTTCGCCCCATGTCTCCATCTCTCCCCTCGTGCAAGACATTCCGCAGGTAATGATCCTCAGATGATATCATGCAATTTAATAGCCAGGTTTTACAACAATTTCCCACTGTGTCTCTGACGGTTTACCAGTCAAAGCGACCGCATTTTCCAAGGCTCCACGCGGACAAATGGCAGTTCACCGCAGGCCCTGTGATGCCTTATTTATGGATTCAGGCTCCTGAAACATACAGCACCAGGGGGTTCATAAAGGGAACATGGGTATCCCCATCACTCCTGTTTAATTAAAGCAGCAGACACAGTTCTTATCTGAAGAGATCCTACCCCCGGTGAAATATGATGCACTCTCGTTCTGACAATAGTGCCAGGACATCACAGCAAAGGAAAAAAAAAAAAAAAAAACAGGGAAAATGTGCATTAAGTTTCATGAAAACACTTTGGAAAACAAGAGAAGGGTACATTTTTTTCTGTTTAGTAAACACAGGTAAAGAAGGTGAGACGCTGGTGACGCCTGATAATAACGTGTATGGTGTCACAGAGGGGCGAGCTAACGTGCCAAACTGCACAAGGACGCCGCACGGGCTTTCTGCCAACAGGTCCTGCATGGCAGCCTTTACGCCCACCGATTCTGGAAAAGACCGATGATCCTATCACATAAATCACATTCATTTGAGGAAGACAGTGCACGTCCGTCAAGTTTCCCCACTGGGGTGAGGGACAAGCAGGGGATTTACAGCAATCTTCCATAATTTGATAATTGTCTACAAAGCCGACCCTCACATCTACATTCTATACGTCAAAGAACTGCAAAGTTCTGTGCTTTGCGCATATCCTTCTAGCCGTGAATAACACGTCAGGCTAGCTACTAACATTCTGCAGACAGGCCAGGAAGAGTTCACCATTTCTACAGCTTTATCCTCAGCCTTCGGTGCCACCCATTAGCACACAATCAGCACAGAGGAGGGGCAATGTGAAATGCACATTGTGAATAGGGGAGGGCAAAAGAGCTCATGTCTGAGGATGTCATGCTTTTGATCTGCTATTAAATAATTCATGGCATTTTGCTGCTTCCTGCTCTCGACAACCAAATGGGCTGCATGCGCTGGAAATATTTTTAGTCTAAAGCAGAGGGCTTTTCTGGAGTTACTTTTAGATCGAATCTGCTGCAGCACGCTCCGGCAACACCAGAGTGGAATAATGTCAACAGAACCTAGCGCTTACAGGCGGCACCAAAAACGCCGGGAGACAGTGAGAGACTGAGGGAGATGGATAGAGAGAGAGAGAGAGAGAGAACAAAATAAAGGAAGAATGAAAGAGAGGCCAGGCTTTCAGGAGACCATAAATCACCACACCGTGCCACACAAGAGCCTTTGATCTGGTCGAGCATCTACACCACGGCCTGTCTTACAAGTATATACCACATGCTGATTTAACACTCCATAAAAATAATGGGCCAACCCCCTCATTATCATAACAAAGAGTTTGGGGCAGAGACAGATAAACATGGACGGGAGGGGGGCTGGTAAATTACATTGCTCAGGCCTCTGCTGCTGTCTGAAGTCCAGTCCTGAGGGGAGAGGGACCTGGGTCTCTCATGTGGGGCAGCACTACAGCAGCGAGGCAGGGACACAGAGCAGGTGCTCAATAAATTTACTCTCTGCTCTGTCGGGTCTATTTGTACCTGAACAGTCTCTTCTGTCCATGATATCAGCCACCACATACATCCTCCATAAACCTTTAAGCACAATACAAATAATTCAAATTTCTGCATGTTGTGCATGAGCCTATTAAAGGCGTTAGAACTCAGTATTTATGTCACAGAGAAAATTATTCATTATTCCAGTGAAGCAAGACATTTGGAAATTTAATTACAGAATTATTTTGCAATTAAATTTCAGAATTTACGGACGCCGGCGTCTATATTTGCGAAATGGGGTGAATACAGAGCAGAAATGTATCCTGACCTCATCTCCTCTACAAACACTAAAAAGCTACAAAAGCCATTTATAATTTGTATTTGTATTAATAATATATCTATTTTTTTGGATGCCTAAGATTACCCTAAAACTCCCTCTCCTGACTCTGTCACTGACGAATATGTTATCCGAGTGGGAGACGGAAATAAAGAGCCAGTCAGCAGTGACAGGAGCCGGAATGTGAGGGAGGGGCTGGACTGACCGTAAGGGCGATTAAGGGTGGCACCTGGAATGCTCTCTTATCCAATATCTGGGCGAGGGGGAGGGCCACTGGATTCATTCATCCTCTCTGATGCTCTGGAAAACAGAGGCTCTCGTACATGTGTCCTTGACCTCGAGTGCGCTGCATATGGAGCGGGAGGGAGCTAAGAATGGGGGGGGGACTCCTCTAAAAAAAGCAGCCTAGCAAATGCGAGGCATGAGAAACGGAGAAACATATGGATATGTGATTTTCAGCTGCCTCTCCGGATATCCTGCCTTTTCGGGACGTCACGACTTTCGGCAAAAAGTGATAAATCCGAGTAAACCAGCACCAATGTGTTCCACCTTCATCAGGTTTGCAGGGGTTCCATGGGTGTAGAGCATTTAATATGGGCAACCATGAGGGCCTCCTAAGCAGCCAAACACAGACAACAATTAAGGGCCAATTCAATCAAAAACACTGTGTAACGACTGTCCACAAGTAATGTGATGTTATTGCCTTCAAACAGAAATATAGATTTGTAAAAAAAAGAAGCTAGCACTGGCTCTGGCTAGATGGTTCTTCAAACTTGCAAAGATACATAGAGACTACAGTACTGGCTGTGCCCTAATTGCATGTGAAAAGCCTGGGGCACTAGTGCTGATCGGTGTTCCGTCACAGGGGGTCAAAGGTCGTTGCTGAGGGTGGAAGTACCAAGCGAAAAAACAGATCTGGCCTCGGTCCAGGACCTGAGCCATTTCCCACGTCACGTCCATCCCAAGAGACAAGGCGCTACCGCTTCCAAAATGACATGTTCGCAAAGTTCCCACGAGTCGGAGTGCAGCAGCCAATTCCCCCAAGGCCCACGCTTCAACTCTGGGTTACAAGTGGCAGCCGGTCCCGAAACTGCCCCTCTTTTCCCATCAAATCCCCACCCCCCGACCTGCGTCACTGCTCGTCCCAGCAGGCGTGTTCACGTACATTACACACGCAAGTCATGACTGGAAAGGACAGTCTCTCCTCCTGTCTTTATTCTTTAATTTCTGTGACGTGGTGACCGTCCACTCCAGATAAAAATGTGTGAGTGTGGTGGTGGTGGTGGGGGGGTTCTGTGATGGAAAATGATGACCTTTCCATGGAGACTCAGACCTGCGTTTGAGTTCCGGGAAGAGCAACACCCCCCCAAACTTTAGAAGTGACCTGCTTCTAACCATGAGGGAAACAAGACGACATTGTCATCACTATCTCCCGAGACGATTAAGGGCCATAACTCCGTAAACAAAGTATGCTTCGACATTCATTTTCAAACTCAACTTAGATCATGGGGAGCTTATTAAGCATACAAAATTTCACGCATCTTGGTATGATAGTTTCAGAGAAATCTTGTCCCCATTGTGGTCCACACACAGTTGGACGGACGAACGGATGGACCTCAATCAAATATCCCTGGTCCCATTACATGGTGGGGGATAAAAAAATATATATATCTTGTTATATTTATGGATGCGAAAAATTTGAGGATGGACCTCAATCAAATATCCCTGGTCCCATTACATGGTGGGGGATAAAAAAATATATATATCTTGTTATATTTATGCAATATTGATGCACAAATCATGAGCCTTATCAAAAATTTGAGTGGAAAAACCAGCAGTTTTCAGATAGATCAGCTGATGGATGCACAGTGACCAGTCTCTAACTTTGGCCACGAGAAAACACAACAGGGTCCACAGTCATACCAAACTGCAACACGCTCACTGCACTGCCGAGAAGAATATGGCCTCATTAAGCACCCTGGTCTGAGCAGCTAAGACAACACGCTGATTTCGATTTCAAGGCAAGCCGAGTGACCTCCAGTCACTGAATCAGGTTTCTCTAATGAATAACTCGTTGTCGAGGGTAATGCTTGTTACCACAACAAAAAAGTGCAGACCGTGATGTGATGGTAAGTTTGGAACAATCACTATACCGCTCTTTCCTAGCTTTGGTTTCCTCCTCAATTTGCCAAAATGCAGGGATCAGTAGATTGAGATGGCCGACTGCAAAGATCTACATTCCTGATTTTAAAACCATAGCAGAGAGGTTGACCTAGCTTGTCATCTGTTGTTTCTAAGGCACACAGAGTCAAGTAGAGTCTGGGTGTAAAACCCAACCAAAGAAGAAGAAAAAATAAAAAAAACACTTCAGGGCCATTCTACAGTAATTGTGACATGGTTTTTGGGGGAAAAAAAAAATCATTCTGTGACAGCCATGAAAACTTTTTCTTGAATACCTTAACCTTCTGAATATGTAAATTTTTCAGCTCTCACGTCATGTTTTCGCATGTTAATTAGGTCATTAATATGACATTTCTCCAAATTAGCATTGCGTACTGGACATTCTTTTTTGCTGTAGCTCCGTCAATTTTTGATTTATTGACTTCAAACTTGGGTAATTTATAGCTTATTACAAGGAAAAATGTTGTTACATAATCAAAATGTAATTCTTTATGGGCACATCCTAAAAAAATTGGGCCAAAAAATGGATTTAACTAAAGGTGGAGTCCCATTAAGGGTGTTTTCTGGCCAAAACCACCGATTTCAAAATAAATTTCAGCATTGATAAACCACCCCATGGGGTTCATGAATCCACCAGAGAAACCTAAGATATCAATTTTCTTAATGATAAAAAATAATATTTTTTACAGTTTTTAGTTTTTGGGAGGGGCCACCCATTCTGGGGCCCCACAAAGTGTCACCAATGATTATAATCATGTGCTTATCAATGCACATTGTAGCTGATATATTTTCCTAATGAATAAAAAAAGAATTTGTTGATTAGTAATTGTATACTTATCATTGGACCACATCATTCATATGTTAAACTCAGTTTTGGGGATAATTATAGGTTATATCATTCTGGCTAAGACCGTTTTAGGGGTGCTTTTATTGATTATTCACATAATACTGGGCACTGATCGCTCATTAGAATAAATATGCATGTTTTTTGATCACAAGACATTTGTTAAGTCACTCTACATGAATTTCACCTAGATAACCCCAACAGTGATACTTTCCTAAAGGCCAGATTGCACTGTGACAAATCTGTCCCGTAAGCAATGTCTTCGTATGTCCCGTACGCAACACAGGCTTAATGAGCTCAGTCCCAAATTAGGGGCCAAATGAAAATCCTGTTCAACCAAAATGTAGAGCAACTATGAGGCTCATTTTTAAGGGACCATCAATTCGATAGCTTCTTTTCCTGAACAAAATTCCTCAAATCCCCAGAGGATCCAGAAATCCATGTTGCAGGGCGTCCCGTACGCAACGCTGATACTTTGAGCTAATTAGCCTAATTGAACAATGGAATTCAAAAATGTTGTTACATACTGGATAGAGGTTTCATATGCCTACTGAAGTGACAGAATTTTTGTTCTCTTATCTGTAGCTTTTCACAGTAACCTTGAAAGTCTGCCATCGTCCCTTACTCAACAATTTGAATAATGTGAAATGGCCGGATACTAAACAGAGGACTGTGGTGGGGGTTTGGTGAGTTGGTGGGAGTTGGGCTATACAAATTGGGTAACTACCCATAACTGTACTGCAGCATTGTCGCCTTTGTTGACTCTCCAATCTGCAACAGGTCATAAAGTTTGCTTTCTTTAGCAAAGCCCTCCCACACAGTAGCACCCAATCTCAGCTGATTTGGTCTCTCCTTCCTCCCCAGTGTGATTTTTAGGCAGAATTCCAAGCAGAATAACACTCTGTCACAATGCAATGGCAGCAAACCACATGCAAGGCAGTTCTGTTCAATGCAATTGCAGGCATACTTCCCCATGAGCAGAATTCTAAAACATAAAAAAAAAACAATTAACGAATTACAATATTTTGTCAGAGGAATATTTAAACCGCTCAACAAAAGCAAAAGCTGAGGGCAGTAAAATCTTTTGTGGCAGTAGCAAGATCAGAAGATATGGATGCGGCAGGCACTGTCCTTCAAACACGGAGCCCAAATCTTTCTGACAGTGTCAACAGACAGTTCATTGTCGAGACACCCCGAGCTCGAATGCTGATGCCAGCTGTTATCCTAAGGGGTCCAACCTAATGAAAACAGGGGCAAGTCCATCCGCACAGACAAGATTTTCCTCCTCCCCGATTAGAGCCCCACCCATCCAAGAAAACATAAATAAAATACTGGCCCGTTCTTCATATGCATTTCATAACTATTGAAAACAAAGGCATGGATACAGTTTTAGGTGTGGTTTTTCACCCTGCTTCCTCTTCTTTATTTTAATATAATCAGTTTCACAACTCAAAAATACCATTCTCTCCATTCTAAACCTATCTAGTTGCAAGTAAAGAAAATTCTCTCAGTACCTGAGATTAATTTATCCTTCAGAGGAAAATAAACTAAGAAATTTCTCGGAATTTGCTCGCTCAAGTTCCAAAAGGCAACCATCATGGTTGTCTCTGACATGCTGAGTCGTGCGAATCTGGGAATTGAAAACTTCCATGACAGCAGTCACAGTCACTCCCTGTCTCACTTTGGCGAGCACCTGTGCCAAAGAGACCTCATAATAGATTGTTTACACATGGACACGCGTCACTCGTGCAGAGCCTCGTAGTAGCTTTACTCATACCCAGTGATGTCAAATGACGTAAAACATACACAATCTGCGTTAACACTATCGGAAAATTAATCTATGGAACACAGTCAGCATTCATAACAAGACGTTCATCTTATAACACAGGTACAGGCAATATAGCTTTGTACAGAATGATTGCAGACTTCATAAGCTCTACTTGTGTTTTTCTTCAACCTGTCCACAGGCAAAAGACTTCGTTCATTTCCCCCGAGAGAAGCCCCTGGCACTGGGACGAGATCTGGAGCACTCAGCTTCACTGCACGTACTACCCCAGCAAATACAACCCTTTCTGCTGAAGAGCCAGTAAGCTTTACCAAAGCACCCCAGTCTCGTATCACCAGTAGTCCAGCTATCACTTCCCTCTCTGCGCTGTCAGGCGCACCAGCAACAAAGAACAGCCTATCGTGCACACAGCGACTTAAAATAACCCGTGAAATGATCGGAGGCTGGCAAATCTCTATGAACTTCTGAATATACAGCAGACTCCTACAGCAGTGGCATCCTACACACACGTCAATACAGAACAAACTCGCGCACTCCATTCAATATAGCCTGTATGCGAAACACCTCCCATCCGAACACTTATTTGGGTGACTTTCCACTTACTTCTCCCGAGCGTAACGTCCACGGCAAAGTCCTCTCCGGGAATAATGACGATAAAAATAAAACAGTAGTCGGTGATATAGACGTAAAATTAAAGGGATCGTACTTCCGAAAAACTTGAAGCGCAGGCGGAGTTGGTGGTTGCTTTAAAATATCAGCGATACGCGCAGTAGGCTGTTTTCTCGGATCCCGCAGACAGCACTCCTACCACGCTAGAAAGCTCCTTCACGCTTGCTGTAGTACTATATTCCATCTCCACTCGCAGCGAGCCTTCGCCCCTCCCCTACTTGTCAGGGGGGAAAACATATCTATTCTCTCTCCGTGAGTCATTGCAATGAAGAAAGCATGCTAAATACTCGCACTTTCCATCGCTGACGGTCAATAATAGCTTCTAATTTGCATTAAATAAATTTCGTCAGAGATTGAAGTGAAACTTGCAAAAGCAAAACCTTTAGGTGTCGGAATGGTCCACCACTTTGAGTGCTTACACTGCAAACCGGTCGATCAGCTCCGTTGGATTGATCAAAGCGCAGATGTTTAATTTTACATTTTTTAAATTCACGTTTGCATTGTAGCAACTGATTTCTCAACTAAAGTCACTTTTTTGTCATTATTCGTGTCATGTCCAATCTCTCAAAGCCACAACAGCATTATACAGACAGAATTACTGTTTGTTTTAAACTGAGAAATATAACCCCTGGAATATCGTTTGAACTGTCGTCTAAAGGGCACAGGTAATATGGAGCAGATCAGTGAAACCAAGCGCTGCATGCAATGTGCAGGATCAGAGAGGTATACTATGATGGGTGATTATATGAATTATCGAGATCAGTTGATCCTAAAGTCGGGATTTGAAATGTCAATGTCTCTTTTAACCTATTATGATAAGTTAGTCCAGGCAACTCATGCAAAACAAGCCAGAATAATGTTGCACTTCGTGGTACACCCCTCAGATGGCAGGGCTTGAGCTGGAAAATACTCAGCTCAGGGGAAATGGATTCCATGCCAAGGGACTCACTGTATGAACATGCACGCGCTGAACTCCTGCAGATATGAAGCTGCAGCCAGTGACTGGAAATGTGCGAACAATTACAGGTTGGCCGCCACCTTGCCTCACCTGAAATGTGTTTACGTTAAAGGATTTCCTAGCGTAAACGCGCATAAGTAAAGTCTCAAACGTCTGTTGGCAATTTTACAGCCTGATAGAGGCCGGTCAGGTTTTACGAGGTGAATGTCGCGGTTAAGTGGAAATTCTGGTTTCTCGACGGTAAACGGCACAATTTATCTATATGGAGGCGCAATCTGCCGAACTGCAAGACCTGACACAGACATAGACGCGGAATGACATAATTGACAATTAATCGGTTTTCCTGGCTGCTACAGATAATGCCCTCAAGCATTGACAATCAAACGCACGGTGCTCATCGGCCACAACATCATTAAAAACACCTGTGTAATATCGCGTATTTCTCCCTTGTTCCGCCAAAATAACTCAGTCAAACGGAGCTCCACAAGGTTTCCCAGCTGAACATGTTCCAGAGCATAGCACTCCCTCCACTAGCTCTTCTTCCCACAGTACATCCTGGTGCCATCCCTTCCTTAGATGTTGCACACATATCTGGCCAATGCACACGAAAAGAAACAGGACTCACTGAACCAGGTAACCTTATTGAATTGCCCCAAGGTCAAGTTCCGACACTCGCCTGCCCATTGTAGGTCCTTTCGAAAGTAGAGCAGGGTTAGAATGGACATTCTAACTAGTCTGCAGCCACATAGCATAATATGCTGCTAGGTGCAATACATTGTGTGTTGTGACACATTCCTCCAGTAACATTAAAATTCTCTGGGATTTGTGCCACAGTAGCCCTTCTGTCAGTTGGGACCAGACGAAATATCCTTTGTTGCCCCTGTGCATTGATAAGCCTTGAGCCCCCAACTCTCTGTTGCTGGTTCATGGTTTGTCCCCCCTTGGACCACTGTCGGTAGATACTCACCTTTGCTGATTGGCACCCCATAGCCTAATCACTTAGGAGATGCTCTGACCCACACATCTGGCCATAAAGATTTGGCCCTCTTCAAAGTTGCTCAAGTTCCATTTCTCCCATGTCCAACGTGTCGACTTCGAGAACCCACTGTTCGCGGACCATCTAAGGTCTGTCGGCAGACCTCGACCTGTGCCATTGTTTCAAGATAATCAACATTATTCACTTCATATGAGCGGTTTTATTGTTTTGGCTCATCAGTACACAGTACAATATATACTTGCTCACCATAAAATGACATACTGCTGAATAAAATATCTGCCGTAATGTATAAACTATTGGGGGAAACAGGACTGAACTTGGTTACTCACCTTTGCACCTCTTGTCATTTACACTTTATAGTACGGGTAGTAATCCTTGATACTAAACCAGTCAAAGGTGTTAACACACCCACATTTAAAAAATCAATTATTAAAAAGAAATAAATTTACAAAAAATGAAGAAACGAAGTAAATATCAAGTCCATCAAATTAACCTCTATTTGTAATTATAATGCAGGGTATACTCATATTATTATTGTTTTCTTTTTTTTACTACAGGGACAGTCTCATGGTTATTAGAGTTCACCCCAGCTCAGCTGCAGAAGTTCCAATACATGTGCCGCACTTGCAGTTTGCTTCTCAAAGACCTTTCTGTCTAATAAGTCTCAAACCAGCTAGATTTAATTCACTTACAGGAAAATGGAAGGAATTTGTTAGCCTGTTTATTTTACCAGATGAGAAGTCCAGAAAAATTCTGGACACATTCTGTGTGAAGTAAATTCTTTTTTTTTTTATTTCTGATCATTTCCCTCTTACCACAAGCCACTTTTTCGCTAAAGCAGAGTACTATAACATCAGTGAAGTGTACCCAGACTTTTGACCGTAACTGCATTTAAAAACATACATAAATAAAAACATTTAGAAAACTGCCTCAGATCCAGACGAAGTCACCCTCGTGACACCAGGTGACTCAAGAGGCTAAAGTGGACGGCGTTAAAATTGCAGAGAATAAAATTATGTTAAAAAGGAAAACAAAAATGTTTTCTCTCATAGCTGTTTAACATAATAACATGAGAAATGGATATACAGTAGAAAGTGAAATTTCTCAATGCACCCTGGGAATAAAACCAGAACATAAAACCTGTCTGAGCTGGATTGGTGATAAGCGATCAATTTTCTTTAGTTCACCGCCTAATCGTATCCATGATGATCTATAAGGTATCTCTGATCCTTCATCAGCTCATCTACTCAAAATTATTTCAAGGAAATGGACCTATGTTCATTTAGACAGCCTGTCTCATACTGGATGGATGGAAATATAACTGGGGATGGATGAAATTACAGTTTAACGGGAGATGAATGGACTTCAAACATCGATGCTCTTGACTTTGTAATCTCATTGATAAACGACATCTCTTATCACACAAGAGTCTAACAAAAGTCTATATTTGGGTAAATAAATACTAAATTCAATACAAGATACAGTAGTTTCTTCCAGCATTCATAAATACATCATGAAATTTTGGAAATCATTTTCGCTGAGGGTAACATTTTTTGTATCTCAAAACAGGAGGAGATAAGTATGAGAAGTGAGCATGTTTAATTAAGCAAATTGCACCATCGCACCTGACTCTGACACTTGCAGTAATTCAGTCGCATAATGGAGCAGCTTTCATTTTCAAATAGCTGTGGATTTATTCCCATTAATATTGCAACTGTCAGATAGAGAGGAAAAAAAAATCTCACCTCTCTTTCAGCTAAGAGCACTTTGGTTATTGAGCAGACTGGATAAAACATTCTCTCAGCATTGCACCCAACCGCATCTTCCAGGCCCTTAACATACAAATTTCAATAGCAACAGAGTAAAATGTACCACCCCAAAACCATTTTTATAAATGGAAAGCTAAATGTTAACAAGGAAGGGTCACCAATCACCATTAGAGCTTTCAGAGATCTCGTATTTGGCCTGATTATGAGAAACCAAAGCAATTCATTCAGAAATAATGATATGGGAAGTTGCATATTTCTAGGCGCTAGAATGTTCTTTCTTTTCACTTTATTTGCACTCAGGAATAGCAGTCTGGGCCTTTCAAGGACAGGCAGAATAAAACGCAGATGTCACAGATCAAACCATGACCGTCGGGGGCCCTGACCTCACAGGGTGGGGGTGGGAGGGGCATAGAAGAATAGACTGGGGGAGCATGAGGGCGCACACAGGGTTCTGGGGTGACTGTGATCATCTGATCAGCTCTGGGGTCCGAGATTGAAGCACTCCAGGTCAGGGATACCGTCGGGCCGGAATGTCAGGCGTGTGTTTGGACCAGAGCAGGAGCCAGCTGCAGATTCAGGGGTCAGGGAAGGGAGTCAGGGGCCATGGCTGCTGGGGACAGGTGCTGTGGTGCTGCAGCGGCCCCTGGACACCAGTGATCACACACTCAGTGGAGCAGAGCGGGCCCCGCGGGGCTCACTCAAGCAGCACGCTGGGCGTGTGTGTGCATGTGTGTGTGTGTGTGTGTGTGTGTGTGTGTGTAACTGTGTACTTCTGCGTGCCTGTGTGTGTAATTATGCCAGTGCGAGCATTTGTATGTTAATGCTTGTGTGCATGTTGTGATAATTGTGTGGTGTGTGTGTGTGTGTGTTGTTTTTATCTGACTGTGTTTGTTTGTATAATTATGCCAGGGCGTGCGTGTGTGTGTGTGTGTGTGTGTGTTGTGTCTGTCAACTCGTGTGTGCCTGTGTGTAATTATGCCAGTGCGTGCATGTGTGTGTTTACACTTGTGTGCATGTTGTGATATTGCGTGCGTGCGTGTGTGTATGTGTGTCTGTGTGTGTGTCTGTGTGTGTGTGCCAGTGTGTGTATTTATGCCAATGCATGCATGTGTGCATGCCTGTACCTGTGAGAGTGTGTGTTTATGCCTGCGTGCATGTTGTGATAATAGTGTGTGTGTGTGTGTGTGTCTCACTGTGTACTTGTGTGTGCCAGTGTGTGTATTTATGCCAATGCATGCATGTGTGTATGCCTGCACCTGTGAGAGTGTGTGTTTATGGCTGCGTGCATGTTGTGATAATTGTGTGTGTGTGTGTGAGTGTGTGTGTTTGAGTGAGAGAGAGTGCCGGCATGTGCCTGCTCGTGTGCGTGAGTGAGTACACGATGGAAGCCAGTCAAACAAGCAAGAACAATGAGGACTTTCTCACACAATAGGGATTTACAAATCACCCCACTGCCAGTAAGACAACTGGCACGAAAATCCCATGTAATCCCACAGTACGTTGTGCTTAGGAGTGTCGTGGAAACCATGGTGAGCAGACAGACGAAAAGACCCCCACCCCCCCGCCAGTTAATCTTAAAGTGGTTATTACAAGCTGGCCAAATGGCAGACATGCATCCCAGCCAACAGCCGCAGTGTCATGAGCTTCACTTTGCCGAATACATCCGGCGCGGTGTTTACGTCAACTAACTGTGGCGCCTGCACCATGTCAAACCTGTTGTGAGAGGGTGGGACCCCCAGAACATTCTGGTAATTACATAGTTAATGCGCACAGCTGGACTGTCGTCTGCCTCTCCTTACCTCAGACTCTGAGTTTCCCTTTAAATATTCTGGAATAGCTCCTAAATCAGGTACCGTCAAAGAATTTTTTACATTTATTATTTTGTGTCATTGTTGTATTTCGATTTGTCGTATTACACATTGCTTGTTAAAATCCTATTACTTGGTCTTCAATGTAGTAAAATGCCCAGGGTTAAATCATTTCTTACGGAAAACAAAGGGTTCAAACTGGACCAACAAGTTCATTTAATTAACAGCAAGTAAACACTTAACTATTAAAGTTTAATTAGTAATGGACATTAACTGCACTCGCTTTTTTTCAGAAATTAACCTCACATATCACAATAATGTTTACAATATATTTCTGAAATCCGCAAGTTATAGGTCTTTTGTGTCACTCAAAAGTAAAACACCATTGTTCTCCCACAGAAACAAAACCAACTCAAGGCACTCTGAGAGTGCAAACCTCCGCCAAGGCGGCGCAGTCGAAATCTTGCTGAGTGAACATGGCTCAAAAGAAATGTAAGGATGGGTACCGTCCCTGATGCGAGATCAATCAACCCACAAAATTTTACTGATATCACTGGGAGCGCAGTTCAGTTATCGCGTCATAGGATTTCAAGATGGCTGCCTTGGCGGCCATATTGTTTGACTGATCGCGGTCAAAATCAATAGGGTCCATCCCTGATGTAATGGCAACCCACCAACACAGTTTCAGAGATATCCGTTCATGACTTTTTGAGTTATCTTGTACACAAACTGACAGACAGACAAACCATGCTGGCAAAAACATAACCTCATTGGCGGAGGTAACAAGTTCCTAACTGAGAGGTCCCTGCTTTAGGCAGGTATGATGAATGAGTTCCCCACCTCAACCCCCAGGGCTCCCTTGAAAAAGAGATTTCAATCTCAACGGGACTTCCCTGGTTAAATAAGGGTTAAATAAAATAAAATAAAAATAGTTGTATTGCACTGAGTAAAACTCAGATTAACTCAGTAGAGTCATAGGTAGCCTTATCTGTTTTCTCTACAGCACTTACTATAATAAGCCGCAGTGGAGACATGGTAAGGCCTCCCAAGAGATGTGTTAATATCCCATTGACACACTGTAGAGTAAATACGCAAAGTTAACAACGCGAATGCTGGGCGGTCAGTATTTTATTTCCTCTCGATCTCTGAGAGATGGGGATGAGACTGCAGCCGCGTAACCGGCCGGCACACAGCCAGCTGCTTCTCCCCGCAGGCGAACCTGTCACAGCGCAGATGTTTCTATCTGAAAACGGCACCATCTCACCGATAGAGACGCCTGACCGCAGCATCATCCATCCCTTCCCCCTCTCTCGCCTCATCTTTCCCTCACTTCCTTACAGGAAAAAATGATGAAACAAAATTTTGAGCTTGTACACTAGAACATGAATTAACATCATTTACAAAGCAAGAACTTGAAGGATTTCATCTCATTCAAAAATCCCTCTCTCTCTCTCTCTCTCTCTCTCTCTCTCTCTCTCGCTTTCTCAGCCTGAATTCAGGAGGGGCTTAAACTAATAGAGACATCAAAGTAGCTTTGAAAGGGCCCACAGAATAAAACATCACTCTTTTATCTCCCGGGAAGAGGAGAAATCCCCAAAATCTGAATAATGGATTAATGTTGCAGAAATTTAATGTGCCCAATCCTCG
Organism: Gymnothorax javanicus; assembly: GCA_029692085.1. Lineage (NCBI taxonomy): Eukaryota > Metazoa > Chordata > Actinopteri > Anguilliformes > Muraenidae > Gymnothorax > Gymnothorax javanicus. The sequence goes on along the minus strand of CM056207.1, from coordinate 5,282,066 downwards.
AGTGAGATTCAAAAGCCGAACGACTGATGCGTCAGCCGTGCCTCATTCCGAATGCTGTAAAAAAAAAAAAAAAAAAATTCAGCACAGTGACAGTCTTAGACAAACTCGCTGAATGATAAATTCAATTACTGCAATCAAAACCATTATTGCATCATTTATTTTGATGAAAGTCAAATTAAGTTTTAACCCATTTCCCTTAATGTGCACAAATTGACTCCCCAGGCTTCCCTGCTATAAAACAATGTATCAGTTATTGAGTCTAAACCGTTCGTGCAGGAACATTACCACCGGCTGCCAATCATCGAAGCAATAAAACTCTACCCATTTTATGCCAATGTAGGCTGTTTCTGATTTTCAGTTCACTATTGCTAGTGCTGTCTGATGTCCATAAAGTTTCTCATTTTAAGCGATCAAAACGCTTTCATTGTCTGTTAAAATGCAAATAGACTCATCACACTGATTCAGTAGGGCGGGTCATTAGCTGCTGCGTGTAAACCACTGGTTTTTGTGGGTCTTTTCATATGTTTTCTAGTCTCATAGATCGAAGCAGCCAGAATTCGAGGCAGGGGACAGTTACAGAAAGATTACTTAATAATTACAGTTTAATTTTTCCAACATAATGCAATGTTTCTGTTCCAATAAAATGACAAAAAAATGGCAGAAATTATTTTTCATCCAAGCAAAGCAACCACTTAAACATTAATACTTCGGAGATCCAGCCCAATTCAGTTAATCTGAACTCAATTAATATATGAAGTTTGTTTCCAAAATGTAATAAGTGCCAAAATTACAAAAATTGAGATAATACCATAGAGCGATAGCCCTGTGCTTTTTACAAATGGTGCAAAAATCCGTTTTTAGAAATTCATACTATAAGGTGTATTTTTTCATGGTCAAAGTATGTGTTTTTCTGTAAAATGCAATAGGTGCCAACTTAGAAATAGCTGATTCACTCAAAATGAGTAAAATGGATATATTGTGTTTTGGAAACAAACTCTTCATATTTTTTGCATCTCTTGACACAAAATCCAGAAGCGGAAAGTAGAAGTCATCCACAGATTATTGCTGTATTCACCTGGATTGACCATTTAGCACAAACCCTTATCCAAGGGGAGGAGCTAATTAGTAAAATCAGCAGGATGAGTCCATGGGTAGAGGGAAAAGATGGGAGGATTTTTACTTTCTGACCCCTGGATTTATCACCTTTGCATAAAAATATGCACTGGAAGTCCCTCGTCAACATACAGCTCAAGATCTTTGTGCCGAAAATGGCAGAATATTTTCATTATCAACCCTTAGGGCACTGTAGGCAACTAAAGTTGCCCAATGATGTAAGATTTCAAAATCAAAGCTGTTGATATCCTATCATGTGGCAACTTGTTGGGTGAGCTTTTTTAAACAAGTCGCCACATGATAGGGTTTCAACAGCACAAGATAATTAAATTTACTCATTTTTAAAATGTATTTCAGCACTCTAAAAGTTAAATAAACCGAGGCCGAATGGTGGGCTTTGATGATTACCATTTAAGGCAAATGCAGACCGAAATGCTTTGAAATCATTGAAATGAGTCTATGGGTGATGTAAAATACATCCTAAGTCCTATTTTACTGTCTAGTACAGTTTTTCACCCTACCGCAGCCAAAGTCGATCTCTGTAGACAACACAACATCATAAAGTGACACTGCTGCAGCAGACAGAACGGTGGAGATTAATAGGAGAGTAGTCTGTAGCATCAACCATAAGTATAAGATATTAGTTTCATTCCATGGGAACAAAGACTCAAGGTTTCAGTCTAAGAATCACTGAAAATTAAATTTTTGGAATATTCCAACTGAGAGAGTCACGTAGCAAGATTACGGTCAAATTTTTGCCGTGCTATGAGCTCTTGGACTGTATAAAGATGGATCAGGCTCGTACATCCAGAATAATACACTCTGGCTTTGTAGATGTGGCCATGATCTTCGACTCTGTTTCTCCAAAAAAAACACCGGCAAGCTAATATTGCTACTACTATCATGCCACGCCCTTTTTCTCACAAAAGAGAGGGGAGATGAAAGTCATGCTGGGTAACGTAGGGAAATAACACACTGAGGCAGAAGTCAGACGGGCAAGCAAGTGACAAACTGAAAAGTACAATATTGCTTATATCGGAAAATAAACCTTGGAAAGAACTGTTCATTGATGTTAGACGTTTGATAACAATGTAAAAGCGTTTTAAATGGTATTTTCCCTTTAAAATAGCCCTTTAGTTGATTAACTCCACTTACAACTGAATTATATGAACAATTACCTTCATATCTTAGGCTATTTAATTTGGTTAAGGAGCATTACTTAGCAAATAATTAGTATCCCCCAAATCTCTCAAATTTTTTGAGTGGACACACCCTGCACACTCGTGTAAATGTTTCATTTCTGGAAGGTGAGAAGGGCACCAGAAAAATTGCAAACAAATGGCGAGCAAATTTCGTCCACCCCCCTTTAAACAGCAGCGCCTCGGCTAACTTGCTGCAATGACACGGCAGCCATTTAAATTTGCCTGCAAGACACTGCTCTCAGGCTCTAATCAGAGAACGCCGTCTGCCCGCCTCCGCTTCTCTCCAGACATTTTCCATTTAAATCACAGCGTCGCAGGGCACCGCCGAGTCTCCTTCGCTGGGAGAGCGACAGGCTCGCGCTGACCCTCGCGGTGAGCGAGCAGATTTGACTGAAATACGAGCGGACGTTCGGGCGGGGTAATTCCTGAAAGTTGGTGAGCAGCTAAGCCAATTTGCAGCGATGCTGGGGCGGGGCCTCGGCAAATGAGATTATGCGTATTGAGTCCTTGAGTCCGGCTCGGTGTACCATCTTTCTGACGTAAGCAATTTTAAGGCTGATTAATGAGGGAAAGCGAGCAGTTTCTCAAAGTTCCGGTGCAGCACGAGGATGAAAAGCCAGAGGAGAAACAAGAAACAGACGTTTTCCTCCCGACACGTTTCTTCCTGGAAATAAATATTTATCTTCTCATAGCTAAACAGCATTTCAAGGTTATAAGAGGAGGGCATGGAGAGGAGGTGTGGGCGGGACGGTGCAGGAGTAATGGAAGAGTACTGGGCACTCTGCAAAATGAGATTTCCGTCATTTAAAACTAAATGAGTTGCTAACCAAAAATGGCAATGCATTTAGTCACACAATAAATTGTGACTTACGGTCGCAGTTTGAATAGGCAAACAGAAATGCACTTTAATTTGGTCGTTACATCCTGCCGACTGCGCCATCTTAACAGGGACGTGTAGGAAGGTACTTTAGATTCCCCAGATTGTTTCCGGAAATCACTAGTACTGCTCCCCTCTCGTCTCTGCACCTCAGGCCGACGCATTTTGGTGTTGGCAGGACAGTTCACAGGACAACTCATGGCTCATCCCGCCTCTCCTTCTCAAAACCCATATGGAGGGGTTTATTAAAATCTCGATGACTCACTCGTCCTGGACTGGCCTGGCTCATCTGTTCACCTGTGCCTCTCCATCAGCAAAACAGCCACTGACCATTTTTTGGGGGCTTCAATTTAGGGAAGTTGCACTTTCACTGGCTTGACTTATTAAATAATGGCCACAATCCAACCAGGGACCCCAGTTCCCCATAGCAGCTCAAATGAAGAGAGAACCTTCGAAGATCACGTCTGTACAGACAGGCTGTATGTGGCTGGCTAGCTTTAGGCCACTGGGCCAGGCCAGTCTGTATTTAACATTCACCTGCTACATTGCAGGGAAATAAATCAGTCTTTACAGCCTCTGGGGGCACTTCCAGCCCGTATCAAAGGCACCAGCGGCCTTTCTTTTTCCTCCTCTTCTTCGGGGCCCCTGATGGAGTACGACATACTGCCTGCTCTTGGCCAAGGCCAGGGAAAATAATTAAGGAGACAATGCAGATGTCCAGCTAAATGTTCTTTTCACCCATTAGAGATGACAGGTACCACTGGATTTAGTGCACATAATGATCACGCTGTTCTCTCTCTCTTGTCCACTGTCGGTGCCTGTTCTTTAAAAGACAAGAGCTATGGATTCTCAGCTAAAAAAAAGAAAACAAATGGGAATATACCAGTTTGGTCAAACTTTCCAAAAACAAAAACATGACCAGCATGTATTGCTGTGGGGTCGATTGGCTTCAGCTCACTAAACATGGCTTTTGGGGCAGTTTTCAGTTGACTACAATGTTACTGAAGGTGAGGGGATGTATAATTTGTGGGACTCCTCGCATCTCATCAGGCCAGGGCACTTCTAACGTTCAGCTGGGCACCTGCAAGTTGTCCAATGACCTGCTCCTCCAGCACTTTAACTGCACAGAAATTCTAGCCAAGTAGAAAAAGGTAGCTTTGGCAGCATGCTGCAAATGGAAACATGAATGCAGACTTGATGCCAGTAAGACAAGCCTAAAAATTTGACTGTATGTTCTGAGGCCTCGTTCACACAGATACAGAGATTTTCGAAATTGTTTTTTTTTTTTTTTTGTGGTTTCTAAAAAAATCTCCCGTCTGCACGGCATCGTTTCTAAAAATATTTGCGTCCACATGGAGACGCCTGAAACGACCCAAAACGCTGTAGTAAATATTCCACGCCTGTGTGTGGCGCTGTAGCATTTTTACAGATATAGACCAAAAACGGAGAAGAAGGCGGCAAGCATGTGCATAATGCTTGTGCACAATGCTTGTGCACAAGCATGTTATCCACAATTGTCGTTGTTGTCTGGCGGGCTTAGGCTTATGGTTAGGTTGGTGATGGGGACTGTGATGGGGGCAATCACGTCATTGCTTTAAAAAAAAACCCGTTTTGGTTGTCCACACGAAAACGCTGGGGTGGCGTATTCAGATTTTCTCACTCTGAAACCCGTTTTAAAAAAAATACCGTTTTCGGGCTGCGTTTTCGCCGTCTCTGTGTGGACGGAAGGTCGAAACAATAAAATATTTATGCGTTTTCAAAAAAATCGTACTCGTGTGGATGGGCCCTGAATTAAAAAGTGGGGTTTTGAAAAGAACAGACCACAGTCAAGAGATGAAAGGATCTAGGTAAGGGGTGATGGTGGGGTAGGAGCCCAGGGCATGGAACAGGGGCGGGGGGCAGTAGTCAAAATGGCAGTTAATCCTAAAAGTGTATCCAGCCGTCCAGCTGCTGCAAAGTAAATACAAAGCTTTAGCACCAGTCTGCCTGCTCAGGTCTTACAACAAAATGATAATTAGCTCTGACAGAACAAATGGGAAATGGCTTCCAGCCTCCAGATCTTCTGTCCACACGAGTGGTACTAACTAATCCTGTTTCAAGAGATCTACCATAATGTGGGTTTCACTGCAAACCTGGCAAAGCGAACCTCGGTCTCCAGCTCAAGATTTTATTGAGCTCTTGAGCTGCTAATTAGTTGAGTCTGGTGCCCCGAAATAGAATTGAAATGAATGAGCCTAAAGGAGGGTAGATATGCAGGAATGGGATGGGATCGGTTACCGCTGTTGGCAGAACACCTCATTGAGACCAACCGTTGATTGTCCTTGCAGAGCATACCAGATGATTTTGCTAAAGCTACTCCTGTATTCTGGAGGGGTTTTTTTTAAATTATTTATAACCTTGTGTTGATCCGAGTTGAAGAGTTGTAGATGGTGGTATACAGTCGGGAGATAGTTGATCTTAGCCTATCCCATGTTCCTTCACCCTGGTGCGTTTGCTTGTATTAGAATCCAGTAAATGAGTGGGTAAAGTCAGAATAGAAGTGCAATAAGCCCACTACATTTGAAAAAGAAAAAAAAAGGAAGCAGATTTGTGAACAGCAATTAACCTGCTGCGTAGAATGACAGGATAATACAGAGTAACAATAGCAGGCTTGGAATTTCAATTTCAACAGCCGTGTTCTCTGTGATGAAGCTTCAGAAAGCAATGTGTTCACTTTGCAGGTATCTGAAAATGACAAATTAGTAAACAGCAGCCAGTGATGAGCTTGCAGTATGTCTCTTAGCCCTTGCTACACATCCTATTGCATGGCTGCTGCCACATGCTACACTGATGAAAAACTCTGGACCTGGAACTGGAGTCTTTCTCACAGCTGTCAGTGCCGTGTAACAGCAAGGGAATTGAACCTGTAACTTCAAGGTTGTCAGTTTGATTCCCAGGAGAGCACTGCTGCTGTGCTATTGTGCAAGATTGTTCCGGTAAATATACAGCTGCATAAATGGCTTGTTTGTGAGAGGATACATACTATGTAATCAGCAAAATGCTTGAGATGTAAATGTGTCAGTTGCCATGGTAGACCCATCCAAAATGAAGATATGTTTTAAACTGTCACTTAACAGTCATGTTTTTATTGATTTAAGAAGAGATACTGCATGCAGAGCAAATCTTTTGAACCTCTGCTACATTTAAAAAAAATCTTTTTTAGGCCTTGTGTTCACAAGATTGATTATATGTTTGGAGAGGCCTTCAAGGTTTCATAAATAGCTGTTTCTCATCTTATTCAATAGTGTAACTGATTTAAGAATCTGTGCACAAGACCCCTCCACTCCAGATTCCTGTCTAAGGGCCTGATTTACTAAGACCTTTAGCACATGCAAAATCTTTTTGCCCGTGCAAAACCAATAACATTGCCCATGATTGGCCAGGGCACTTGCCTTGCACCAATCAGTGGCAAGGTTTCTGGTTTAGCACGGGCAAAAAGATTTTGCATGAGCTAAAGGTCTTAGTAAATCAGGCCCTAAGTCTTTTAAGTCTTTCACCCCAGCCAATCAATTTAAATAATACTTTCTCCTTCCCTAATTGGAACCACCACCTACATATACTGTATTTATGAACTGCCAGTGAGCCCTCAACAATGCTATAGGTTTACACATCAGGACGGACATGTAGACCAGAACAAGCTTTTTCTGTGCAGCAGTGCAGTCAAAGGACCTGAGACAAAGTTTGACTGCACATCCAGGCTGGAAATAGCTGGAGCAGTCAAGTGGAAATGCACAAAGGCACAGAGGAAGCTGAACAAGTTTGACAGTGCATGCAGGCACAGTGATGTGAAGAACAGAGTTTTAACTGTGCAGTTGTTTGTGCTGTTTATGGAGAAGTACTGATTACAACTGCAGTGTCGGTTCATAATTCACATAGCTGACGTAGACCTCCACAGAGAAACCATGTGTATGGGAATTAGAGAAATCATTCTTCTCCTCATTTGGGATGGAGGTAATAGACACAAACACAGACCGAACAGGCGCCAGGGCATACCCACGTGTGTGTGTGTGTGTGTGCATGTTGTACAGTTTAAAATGATGACCAAGGACACTTCCATCTTCTCTTTTGCTAAATTTCTAAAGTAAAATAAAAATTAAGAAGCATTTATTTCTGAAACTGGGAAGGTGGATTTGCTGAAGAAAATGTGAAAATCATTGCCTCATGCAGTTTCCCAGCCACAGTATATTAGGTGCATCTTAGGTGCAGTGAGGTTAGACTAAGGATTTTATGTTCAATCTAGCTGCAGGAGTGAACGCCACTACCCAATGAAATAACTGCTCAGTAAAAATGCTATTACTGCCTACATCAAAAAATCAACTTCATACAAACACATTCAACTATACGCAACCTCCTTTAAATATTAAAATTGCACTTGGTCCAAAACATACTTTGAATTCCTTAATCACAACGATTAACCACAGCTAATAAAAATTGATGATAAGGTTTCAGGATTTCCAACCTAAATTTTGTAACGGCAGTTTTGTTTCTAGTCTTTAAAAAGCTACAATGTTTTATTTAACCCTCTGTTAACAAAGTACCTTTCCAACAGTGTAAAAATCATTTCCCTAGGCAAATATGTTGATTATGGGCCAATATTTGGAAAAATAGTTAAAAAAAAAAAATTCGACCCTTTGGCCCACCTTTCCAAAATGTTGCAGATCTGCTACATTGGGTAATAATGCGAATGGAAAAATTAAAGTGACGGACCATTCAAGTTATTCTCAAATGTTTATTTGGCAATAAGAAACAAAACCAGCAGGGTGTCCAGGCTGTTAACCCTTTCACTTTATGTAGCAGATATGCTACAGTGGTTAATAGAGGGTTAAACAAAAATCCACGGATGAAAGATATGCATGATGTGAAATTATTATTAAAATATTAGATACTTTCCCCGCAGAAACTCAGTATAAGATCCTACCATTTAGTTTCACAACATGACGCTTCTACATGATCTCAAGAAGCGTTAAGGATAAGTAACTGTATATTTAGCCCTGTAATGATTATGACTGATGTTTTTAACAAGTCTATTAATTATTCAATTTGTTTAATTAAGGCAGATAATAAGAACCAATGGACCAAGTGTCGTGAATGGGTTTTGCTACAATAAAGTTATGCAATAATGCTGCAAGTGCGCTTCTACAGTTTTGTCACGCGCTTTTCCACGCTCAATGAGAGCAATTTTCCACCAACACCAAAAATCTTTGTACCATGAAGCTACAGTTTTAACCGTCATCTGCTACAGTGCATAAATAAATAGGAACCATTTTAAGCAGTGGTTGCCATGTCAGTCATACAACTAAAGTACCTGGTGGAGCTGGGCAGGCAGTGGAGGGGCTCCTAGAAAGCACTGTGACATCACAAGGGTCGCTATGGAAGTTGCAGAGCAGTTTGGTAAACTATTGGTGAATGAGTTTATTTTTTGATGGCATCCTAGAGTTGTTTAGATCATGCCTGGACATACTTTCGGATAAATTCTGACCCAAAAACATAATTAAAGCGAGCAATTCTCCTTGGAGTTTCCCTTACCACTTGAACAATCTTCCTCTCCCTCCTCATAAACATTGCCATATATCTTACATTTAGCAATGCCACAAAAAGTCAAAATAGGCATTTTTAACCTTTCATTTTATTTTTGCCATTCCCACATTTGTGATGCTCGACAACTTTTTTTTGCAGTATTCTTTTGTCTTTACCATGGTTATGCATGACTGAGGGAACAGGAGGTCATGATTGACCATTTAAGTTCTCCTAATCAATACGATGAACTTTAAAAGTAAAACTTCAGCAAGAAAATTGTTCAATTAGATTTTTCGTAAGGTTTTCCAAGGATGCCACAGATTGCGGCACACATTTTCAGGAAAAAGAAATACAGTATATTTATTTTAAGATAAAAATAATAATTTCTTCAATCATTTTCTTTAAGTTCAAGATTAATTTTTTTGGCCATATCTAAAAGACAGGATTAAGAGCGATCACATTTTTTCATATCCTCTGTCACTAGATACATTTACCTAGGGTGCCATTATTATTGGAGGAGTCTGTATCAATAAAATATGTTTGAACAGTGCAGTAGCCAGAAGCTCTGAATAAGTGTAATTTTCTCATAAAAAGGCAAAGATTAGCACCGTGCAGCCTGCGGAGTGGAAAATCTTTGCTGGCGAGCGGGCGAGTGCATTGGAGCAGAGCACCGGCTCCAGCAGTCACAGGGGTGCACGCCGAGGTGAATCAACAAGCCTCAGTGCCAAAACCAAACTACAGAGCAGAAAAAGCAGAGACCAAAGGGGCAGAAATTGGCATGGCAAAGAAACAAGACTGGGCCTTAGGGCTGGGTAATCTATCGATATTATATCGATATCATGATGCAAAGTAAAATATCGTCACGGATTTTGGATATCGTAATATCGTGATATGAGATAAGTGTTAGCTTGTCTGGTTTTAAAAGCTGCATTACAGTAAAGGGTAGCATTTTTCTGCTCTTTCAAGACTATTGTAGCTGCTGCCTGCACCTGCTTGGTCGTTATAGCAACATTACTAATAAATAGTTATCAAAAATGTCATTGTGTAAATATTTTGTGAAAGCCCAACATTTGACCCGATAATGTAGGCAAAACATGGATATCGAGGTATTCAGTCAAAAAAATAGAGATATTAGATTTTGTCCATATCGCCCAGCCCTACTGGGCCTTGGACAGCATATGATTCTCAACCGAAGTACAGCTGCTGCTTCAGTTGACTGAGGTGCGCAGCCTCTAGTCAGACCATAGGGCATGGCACTGCCCTCCTCTCAGAACTGCAGGACACGCCCAGGTTACGGCTATTTTGAGAACTGCCCTTTCCTTACAGCGGCCTTGGATACAGAAAACACAATGTCACGGCACTATTTTGAGTTAATGCTCCTAACAAACAGTTGCGCTTCAAGGAATAGAACTTTCGGGAGAGGTAAATCTATAATCAAGGTCATTTGCAAGACAGGCTAGCACTCAAGGGGGTACAATCACCAACAAGAGCAACAGCTAAAATAACTGGTTTCTCTGTCCTGCTGTCCTTGTGCTATTTAAGTCATAAAAAACATTTACAAAACTGAAATTTGGTGACTGAAGTTCGCATACTCATTTTGACAAGAGTGCTAAACTACATCTTATGGTTTTCACTGACCATAAGATTGGCAAGATATCGCCACTGTAATATATACTTGGGCAAGCACATAACTGTGACAGGCGTAAGTCGATGGCAAGCAAAAGAACTTACAGTATAAGCTGAACCAGTGGTGCAGATTTTCATGTCATCCCGTTGTCTGAAATTCTGAATTGAAAACCAGTGGCATAAACAGGCAACTATGAACTATAGAGCTATAGTTAGTGTAGGCAGTAACTTTACCTTTTAACACAAGCTGATCGTCAACCTGTTCCCAAGTGCAGCAATGTAGGCTACTTACTGGATAATCAAGACAGACATGTAGACTACAGTGATTAAGAAAAGATAATGGCAGGGAGATAACTCGGCTTCAATGTGGGATGACATTAATTTCAATAATTAATAAGAAAAAAAATTTAAACCTCTGGATTCCACTTCCTGTAGTAGCAATTTTTTTCATCAGATATTATAAAGGATTAAATGCAAAATATGGCACTTATTTTTACACCTCTTGATTTTGTTTGAAGCACTGACAAGCATACATTTAATGATGAAAAAATCTTGCTAAATGTGTCAAACTTGACTCCAACTCAACATATAAAAGATTTTCACGCTGATGTGGGACTGCATTAGTTCAACTGGACGCAGATAGCTGTACCAGCCAGCAGGGGCACTGCGGGCAAGCCTTTTCCAACTTACTTTCACCAGGGCCGTTTCTGCTAATTAGTTCCGATCAATTGCCTGCATTGCTTATACAATGGAAAGGTCTCATCTCTCATGAACGGATATCAGTGAAGTTTCTTTGCTTTATCTGTTTGGGATAGGCATTCCACAGCCTCATAGTGACATCCCATCTTTAAACGTTTAATGTAACCAATATCCGGTGTAAATCCACTAGAAATAGTTCAGAAAAAAACAGGTTTCGCCATTAATAACATGCATTTATAACCCGCCAATTGGAAGTGTACTTGCTGTCAGATTGCCCATATTGCAAAGCAAATTTGATGGGGAGGACCCCTGGCGGGATGTAATGAAGGGATCTATTGCAGTAAACCAAGCAAACAAATTTATGCCAATCCGATATGTTTATGTTTGATGTCAAACTTCTTCACAACCTTTCAATGCAGTGAACAATAATCCTATCTAAATATGAATTGGCCCATCATTCTACCTGTTGTCTTAGTTATTTCATTAATAAATTGTTTTTTAATGGGAAAAGGTTGAAAGAATTTATGTTTAAGGTGCTGCCTACCCTATTTTCACTCTGACCGCTTGTGTGAGGAAGAGTTGCCCCATAATTCACTGAATTTGCCAGTTCAATCAGTTTAGAATTCATGAGTCCCCTTAACTGTCACCTGCATTTTCTCACATTTGGCCCGGCCCTAATTAGGGCCCAGTGACAGTTAAGGGGTTAAAGTGAAAGACAACATTTGCTAAAAATAACAAAAATGTGACCAAACAATAAAAAAACTGTAGGTCACCATTCTTCCATCCCTCGAAAAGGTTTAGCCAATGAAAGGCTGAAGATTACTCAGGCAGTCACATGACAGCAACATTGACTGACCATAGCTTAACCAAACTCTGTATAGGCTTCACTTATTTTCTACTAAATTCCAACTTATTTTGAGCCGTTTTGTCCGCTTGAGGTGTTTCATGCACAAGCTAGTACTACCCCTTTTTTCTGTGTTGGTTGTCTAGCACCAGGAGATTCGTTTTTGTTAGTTAGTTAGTTTCTTTTGCACAAAGTATGCATGAGTGAAACGTGAGTTGTCTTTTATATTCCTTATATTGAGCTGATATACACTTTAGCGCAAATATTACATTACTAGCCGCATGTCACTCCTTTTATAGTTCTGGCACCCACAAAGTTTGCAGCAGATTTGATCATTACACACAGCTAGCATGTTTAGCAAACTAATTTATGTTTTAGCTTATGTGGTTAGCCCATAGACTGTGTGTAAAGATTGATGACGTGTCTCCACTTCCTAGCGTTGCACAAAAATGAAGCCGAAATATCCTTCATATGGATGCTGCCATCTTGCACATCTGGAGCCAAAGTCTGTGCAGTAGTGATCAGGGGGTTGAGCCACGGTATTGAGGTCCCCCCCATACACCTGCCCAACTTTTATGTAGCTTTGCTGGCTGTATCAGTGTTACATGAGAGACAAGACAGGACGTTACTAAACATTAGGCCCACTGAAAGCACTGCTCTACCATGACTGAAACCTTGTTAAAGGTTTAGCCAGTTTTCCAAGTACAGTTATATGAGGCTAAATATGTTTGCTGCTTCTCTCGCCCACAGCAGTAAATTGCTTGGTTCTCATGCCAGTGTCCAGTGCTCCTGCTAGCCTCTGCTAACTCGTGCTAACTGCTATCTACTAGCTAAGTGGCTAATACATCGACTATGTTTAAGTACCATTACCTCATACAACCCCACTTCAAAAATCATGCCAATCCTTCAAAATAAACTAGATAACTTGGTCGCCACAGGTACCAAGTTGTGTATCTCCCCGATCCCCAAATTTTGAACAAAATGGCCGCCAGCAGCCATATTGGACATCCGAAATTGACGAAAATCGGTCTTGAGCATTGTCATATATATATATCTTCCCCTGTGTAAAATTTGAAAACATTCCTGTTATAATTGTGGCTTCCAGAGCCCGGAACATAAAATCTCTGCAGCGGCGGCGGCGGCCCCGGAACTAAACCATAGTATCTCCCCACTATCGTCGTCGGGGAGATACAATAAAATTGCTAGATTCTGTGGATAAATTGACTCCCCACTGTCATGCGTTTTAGCGTTAGTTCTAACTAGCTAGGTGACCCATTATTGAATCTCAACTTAACTAGCGAACAATTTTTGCCGGCTAGTAAGATTCAGTCATGGGTCACTTAAATTAGCAACGAAAACTGAAAAAGTTCTTTGCGCTGAACATACCATCGCTGCTAATAGTACATGATACTATGTTCTAAGTAAAAATATTTTTACCATTGATTTCCATTGCTACTTACCTTATGGTGACCTGTTATAGAATCTTGAAAAACTAGCTTGCTAGAAAGCCAGCAGACTGAGATTACTTATTTGCAAGAGCATCGCTATGATGCTATCTACTTGATGCTATGTTCAGAGCAAAGCCAATTCTACAGTCAATTTTCATTGGACTTTCAAAATCACAATGGGTAATATTCAGCTGTACTGGAACCTTTAAACTTTTGCAGAAGTAATGTTTACATTATTTCTCTTCTCGAAACCACAGTCTAAGCGCCCAAGAGTTCCCAGAAACAAACCAGCTGGCCTTCTCTTCAGAGTCGCTATCAGTCACATCTGTCAACCATGACACGCCGTTTTTATAGCACCAAATAACTAAACAAAACCAAACTTATTAGAAAAAATGAACGCTTGAATGTACATCAGCATGGAAAGAACTACTTAAAATGCCAGAAACCATCTTCAGAAAAAAATTGACATGCATTTTAATTTCTTATTGTGGCCCATGTCTTATCCACTAACATGTAGGAGGCAGGTATATGATCTGCACTGCAGCCAGCAATCGAGATGTTTTGGCCTCACTTTTGGGGAGCTGTTAGGATGTACATCTTTGTATGCAGTCAATGGTTTAGCCAAGCTGACATCATCATTAAATTACTATGCACATGCAATAGGTTACTTAGCACTGCAATTTTATTTGTTTGGTTATATAGCAGAGCATTTGTGGTATTGGTGGATACGATTCTTCATTAAATTGCTGGTGTGTTCAGCTGTTGGGCGTCAGAACACTCACGGGAAAGCAGACAATTTGGGTCTTTAACAAGAGCTTATTTTACCTCTTCCCGTAAAAGACCTATAGGACATTTAACGTTGCTGTTAAAGGGAAAACGGTGGATTCTGTGAGTATTTCTCTCTGAATGTTTAAGTATTTATCATTCAGTGCAGCTATGTCTGATAATCACCAAAAACATAGTTTGCAACACCTTTTTGTTTGCAGTTCACTTCAGACGAAGGTTGTCTTTCACTTTAATACCTTATCACTACTGACAACCCATCTTTTCCCAACACAGGCGTTTAGGGAGTGTCAGCAGTCTTGTACAGAAGGGATTCTCTGATGGGGAGGCAGTATCAGGCACACAATGGGCTCGAATCAGAGTTCAACCGCAATTATGACCTCATCAGTCACTTTAGAACATGAGAGGAGACAGAACAAAATCTGTGTCCACAGCAAAGTGACTACAATGGTCATTTGAGGTGAAAATCCCCATCCGGCAGTCTCTGAGCAGGAGATATTTTGATAATTTTGGTACTTTGACCACTAGTATGCTATTTCCATAGCTCTGCAGAGCTGATTATAATTTTTAAGAGTAAAACTATCAATATCGGGCAAAACAACTCTCCATGCTTGTAATGAAAACACGCCGTATATTAGAAAATCCTGTTTCTGACAGCTCCTGGTTTGTCTGACCCATCTTAAATTGGTAACTTGAAAGGATCAGTGGTTTTTAACAAAAGCTTCATTGGTGGTATGGTAATATCAGGCTTGTGATTGGCTAAAATCAGGGTGTAGCAGCAATTGTGACCTCATCAGCCGAGATGTGTTACACTGCTGCTATTTCTTTTTCACGAATGTATTATTTGAGAGTTCATGGGATAGCAAGCTGTTGCAGACAACTCTTCTTCTCCTCATGTAAAAGGTGGCTTGGTGGTGAGATTGTGATAATTTCCAAGACTACTTATTATCTGAATCCAGGGTAATAAAAAACTGAGTATTTTCCAGCTTCGAAAAAGACAAAAACCATCTGATTGAGTTAATTATGATCATAGCTCCATGCATAGCAGACAGGAGGTATAAAATATTTTTAAAAATTGTGACACAGCACCGCAGGAATAAATGGATAGGCAATACTACAACTGAGAATACACCAGCTGAATAAGAAATCAGAAAATTTATCAGAATGTGTAAGTGAAATCCAATACATCATGCTGGTAATACACGTTCACTGGCAAGCTTTTATATTTATTGTAGCACTTCATTTAATTTGCCTAAGACTCAGAGGTATATTAAAATCTGGTGGAAAGATGAATAAAGATCAATTAGGATCCTGACCACTCAAGCATTCATGCAGCCACAAAACCACATTAGGATAACTGCACACGCCCTCATTCATAGCACAAATGTCCACCGAGCTTCACAAGGTTAACACATACTGGCAAATGTGCTCTTTTCTCTCTCTTTCTCTCTCCTATGTACACGTGTGTGCTCCTTCAAAAACACAAGCGCAAATGTATATTTTGGGCAATACTGTGCGAGAGCAGTCAGCTTATTTGAATATCAAGTAGGCGAGCCCATAAAAATGCATGTACTTAGCATGTGCGGTTTTTTTTAAGGAATATATACATTAGAGTACGCTCTCGGTATGCAATCTTAACGTTCACATTATCTGAAGTAATTTTTAAAAGAGAAAAAAAGCTCTGGATATCAAATCAGCAGCAGAGGGGAATGGGGAATTTACCTTCCTTTACAAGGCAACATGGCAAGAGACACCTTGAACAATCGGGAAACCTGCAAGGGAATCCATCCCTATCTCACCATGGTAACCAACACCTTGCTACAGGCAAAGAGGGGAAAAAAGCATACGGCAGCCCAGGGACCGGAATTCAATCTATTGCCATGGTACCCGGCGCCAAGGAGACCAGAAGCGTACAGCCAGCGTACAGCATTTGACTGTCACAGAGACACCAGCGAAGACACGACTGCTGCTCTTTTCGTCCTACTCTCCGCTTTAGCTTACAGCATCTTTTGCATCGCGCGTGTCGAAATAAGCGTTAAGAACACCGGGACTTACCGTGCGTTTTCCGCAGGCGGAGGCAGGTGGCTGTGCGAACGCGAAGAATACGGCTGGAGGATTCCCCGAAAGTGCTCGTGCACTGTTGGCCGGTCCGGTCCGTGCAGACGGTAGCCGCACCACCACCAGCAGCGAATGAGAAGCAGAGGAAGAAAGCAGCTGAGCGGGTAGCTTTTCTGAACCAGGCGCATTACATCATGGTTTTCTTCAGACTCAGAGCTGCAGCTGGTGGGGGGGAGGGGGGGTTTGGGGGAGGTCCTTGCCCTGGAGTGTGCTACTGCAACCAGTGGGGTCTTCCCATTTTCACAATCCACTTATACAGACTGCATACACCTTTGTGTGTGCATGGTGTGTGTGCAAGCACATGAAATTATATGCCTGTCGGTGAATAACTGCAGTAATATATGCAGATGTTTGTGTGTATGTGTCCGTGTATGTTTGTGTCTATGTAGAAAACACAAATGTCACACATGCTGCATAGCTAAAAATCAAATTTATTGTAATAATTTTGCATTCTGTAACTAACGCACCTGGAGTGGATTTTTTTTCTTTCGCTGGAGAAAGGCTAAGGAAAATTGCAAAGGAAACAAGGTGTGCAAAAATTAGGCTCTCTCCGACTGCCACTCATTCATTTCCCTCCCCAAAATACAAGTAGATTTAACCTTTTCCGCTAAACTTGCTTTATCAGGTTGCTGTTATCCACGTTATCGCTCAGCCTAGTGTTGTCTGTCTGGGGAGAGGCTTATAATGTGGAGATGTGCTTTCCCTGGGCTGGGGAAAACATAGTCTCCTTCTGTTTGGCCCTTAGCAGATTCACAGACACTGACGCTTGATTATGATTAATTATCCGCTCGTTTCACACTTTACTGACGTCCCTTGATTGGGATGCATAAATCAGGCCTTTATTACAGTGACAGCCAGTCAACCTGCCCTCGAGGGACCCAGCCAATGAGACGCTTTTCTGCTACAGCTGCAGGGCTGATGTCCAGAGTCCTTTCCAGCATGCTCCAAAGGGCGTACACTGAACTGCTGTTTTACGAGAGTAGCCACAAGGGCGGTCTTATTGTACATTTAGTTCTGTGGACCCAATCTTTAAGCCTGCCTTTGTGTCATGTTAGTTAAGCACCAAAGTCTTTAAACCCTTGAACAGGCTGGCGACAGGTTCTATATTCTTTCTCAGGCCGTGATTTGATGGTGGAAAAAGTCAGCTCAAAAGTAAGATGTGATCAGTTGAGTTAAAGGTTGATATTTCTGTGGACAAGCAGTTGAAATGATGACATCGCCAAAGCTGAAGTTGTCATTGTTTTTTTTTTTTTCCCCCCAGAAGCGCCTCATTAACTGGACAGTGAGAGCACCTGGGTCTACAGAGAATGACAACACATGATCACTGTCCCCATGCCCCTTGAGGAGCAGTACTGACAACTGGGATCTTTGAATTATTTGTCTTCATCAAGATGTTGCTCTTTCCATATCTCTCTCTCTCTCTCTCTCTCTCTCTCTCTGTCCCGCTTGCTCTCTGAGATATGTCTGCAGTAACATACATGCGCACATGAACATACTCACATATACACACCCAAATATAAGCATTCTTCGCTGATGGATCCTCAATGAGGTGGGTTTCTCCAGTTGTAAAGCTGTTGAAATAAGAGACAGCCAAAACTGCGGGAGAGCACCGCAGAGCATCGAGATGGTGTGTAAGGAACTGGGTGTGTTCTCTTGAGAGATCGATGCTCTCATTGTCGTAACGCCCTTGAAGGACAACGCCAGCTATCTTTAGGGGATATGCAGCAGAACGAGTACATTGTGCAGTGCAGTAGGTCATATGATAAACTACTCTCACCCGGCCGCGTCACTTTATTTACTATTATCCTTTCTTTGTCTGTTACCCTATTAGTTTTATTCATGGAATTAAGTCAATATAATTAAAAATGGTTCAGCTGGGTTGAAAGAAACATCTAAAAGTTCTATTATATGATATTCAGTAGTTACAAACATAGTTTGTGTTTCTTCGACGGTATCTTCCTGCCTCTCGCCAGTTATAAGCTGGGATAGGCTACAGCCCCTTCGTGACCCCGCCCAGCAGTAGAAGGGTTATATGATGGCTGGATTGATGGATGGATGGACATACATGGAAACAGAATGGCACAAATTAAAGACCGCTGCTCAATGAGTGAACCTTTCCTGCTGTTTTAACTGAGTGTTAAATTGAGGAAGGTATGGAATGAACACTGGTGTATGAGAATGAAAAAAAGCTTTGTAAAAATTCTCCAAGACTGTGTAAAATCTGTGGGCAAGACTGCAACGATGGCAAAGACATAAAATATGACAAAGCAGTTCCTCTTCTCCCCCAGTGTCTACCTTTAGGCATAAATCCTTGACTTTTAACCCACTCATGTTTTTAGCAGACGTCTGCCTCACAAAGGTTTATAAAAATAAATTTCCGAAGTCAGCCTAAAATGATAGAGAAAATGTGAAAAACAGAGGATGCCTTGTGTGTCTTGATAAGTGTGACAGACGCCGAGCCGAATCAAACTCGAGGTTTTTTTGTCAACTTCCCGGGCCCAGACAAATCCAGAAAAGAACGTCATTTGTGTTTCTGGTGCCTGTTGGACAGATTTAAGATCAAACTGTCTGTTTGCTCCTCACTATGGAGACTGAGGTTCCAGGAAAGAATCTCTTGGAGTGTGAACTGAACAGCTACACCTTGTCAGAATCCACCTTGCGAGTGAAAAGGTTGTCTTGAAATACTTGCTGGCTCCAAGTTGAGCACTTTCTATTGGTTCCAATGGACACCTCCCAATACTCCATAACATTGCAAGGTCACATGACTGTCTGAGCCACAATGAATGGGACAAGAGCCACTCTGATCAGTCATGCTTCTTAAAAAAAAAAAAAAAAAAAAAATATTGCAAGGGTTCCTGACAGCAAAATAATTTATGGGAGGAAATGTGCAAGAAGTTTTGACCTTCCGCGTTTGCATTAATATTAATCATTGTTTCAAATGCCCTTCATAATTGACAGGGTAATTACTGGGCTCATAAGTTCATCTATTTCCACGGATGATCGAAGGAAGAAAGAGTACCATTACTCGATCGGTTTTGATGTACGCTGTTGTTCAATCACACTTCACACGGTGCACTTGTGCACTTCAGCTCTTGTCACATGAAAGCATTCACCAAATTGGAAGGTCAGAGGTTAAATGTCGGGCCCCTCCCACCGTTCATCAAACAAAGCGATCATTGTTTGGGTGCTGCGAAGAAAGCGCTCAGTGTAACCCCTTTTAGATGTGCAGAAGATAGGGTACAGGGTGCAAATAAACAGGTACTCCTTCACATAAAATAAACGGGCACTTCTTCATGTGAGCTCTTCCATGTGTCCCTCTGATGGGAACCAGCAATTAGTCTATCTACTATAACTTGCCCTCTGAGGATTAGGACCAGGGGACAGGTGGTGATGTGAGGAGATCTGCGGATCACCCACTTGTAGCTCATGTCATACATGTTTATACCATGGCTGTGCATGAATCATAGCATCCTATCGAATTATAAATGCTGGTAATAGCCTGACAGAACTGTTTAGTCAAAAATTAAGAATTGCCCTCAAACTCATTCATTTATTTATTGATTCCATGCATTGTGAGAGCGTGATGGTTTGCACCAGTTTTATAAGCCTCTGACAGCTACATGAATGACCTTCAGAGCTCAGCTTTAAGAGTTGCAGTTGAACGTTGTCATCATTTGACCCAGCGTTTAGCGATCTGACAGAGCGTCGGTTCTGGAGTTTGAGAGGGAGGCTATACGGACTGCAGAGGCCACGTCAGTGTCTGCAGTGAATTTTAACCACCCAGTCCCAGCCTCTGCCAAGCCACGCCACTTCTCTGTCAGTCTGCTGCAGAAACAGGGGGGGGTGACGGGACATGGTACGTTCCAGATCTGAAGCCTGACTGCATGCTCTAATTAAAGCAGAAATAGCATGTTCAGCAATGCTCTGGCTCCTGCACGGCTTCCGCGATACGGGGAGACAGACGGCAGTGCGCTCACCGTGCAAGAACAGATGAGGTGATTGGCACCCCGTATGCCTGCGTGTGTTTGTGAGTGTATGCAGCATACTTGTTCAAATATTCGCGCATTTGTGCATTGCATGTATGTTAATTCTGCGTGAATGTGTGCTCACGCACATGCGGGTTGAACGCATGTGGGTGCATGCGCATATATTTCCCTGTAAACCTTCGCCAAAAGGACAAAGTGCTAGTCGCCATTCACAGTACCAGCCCCCATTAATAACCAGTCTTTTTCTTTTCAAATGTTCCAACTAACACGCCCTGCAATTCATCAGCCCCACATTGGCTCATTTTATTTGGCTCTGCTGCTTCCTGTTTTCTGTTTTTCTAACCCTCAGTCCTCAATCTTAGTTTGGGACGAGACTCCAGTGCGTAGAGTGCATTGGCTTACGAAGAAAAGAATGAATTTAAATCAGGATGGATGAAATGCGAAGGTGGTTTAACGGGATCTGGATATATGGGGACTCTGTCAATGATATCAGGCGCAGAGAGCACATCACAAGCAAGACCTGGAGGGGGGGTGGATGGCGAAAGCAATAACAGATAATCAGGTTTGATCTGTTGTCAGAACCACTACACCAGGGGAAGTTCGTCATATGTTAGATACTGTATCCAGGGATCCTCAAATCATGGCCCTCGAGGGCCGTGAATCTCTGGTTTTCCAGCCTCCCTTTACCTGGAAGTCAGCTGTGACGACAGTCTGGCCAATCAGTGGCAGTGACTGTCACTGAATTGCCCGCATGGAGAGAAATCCCGGGCTCGATTTGGATTCGAGCACCGGATTTTGGGAGCCCTGCAGTGTATACTACTATCACATCCTACAAGAATTACAGATACAGTTCCATCTTAAACGGTGGAATTATAAATGCCGAGTACAGCTTCAGAGGTGATACCAGCAAGCTCCACATTTTGCTTTTCCCTCAGAAAATCGCAGTTTATTTTTGTCTGGTGCGAGTCAGAAACACATTAGCATTTTTGATTGCCATGCGCAAGTCTTTTAAGCGTGCAGCTGCTTTGTGATGGTGTTACTTCTCAATCTCATTTATCTCATTGAAAGTGCTTGGGAAAGATTACAATATGACAATTGTCAGACCAAAAGGAGGGAGTTTGCAACGCCCCACGTTGTGACTGCAGATTGGCAATATGAGCTTAATTGTTTGACCTCTTCTTTCAGGGCTGAATGACTACGATACAGGCACCAGCAAGCATGATTTTGAATTAGGTCTGGCGTGATATTTGTTTCCTCTGATGCCAAATGAAGCTTGGCGTGATATCTGAACGTTAATATCACTTGTAATGGCACGGCCTCGCTGTTGGCTGCCTTCTTTTTTTAAACCACCCAGCCTGTCAGCCTGGCGCAGAGGCTGAATCGTTCATGTCTTGACAGGAAGTGGCATATCTTGAGTCAACACAGCCGCTTCCTGGTTCTCAGGCCCAGAAAAGCATAAAGCAATTAACCCCAACAAACCCATTCCAGACGATCGAGATTGAAGCGCGGCATGCACTCAATTGCATTCTGTCCAGTGATAATGCGTGAAGTGACATGGACCCAGTCATACAAACAGATCCTGACGAACCTTCACAGAAAGCGATGTGTACCCAGTCATGAAAATCAGGTTGAGCGAGTCCAGTGCCCATGCCTTAAAATCATTTGCAAAGTCCTGCTATTTTAACATGAAAATGGAAGGTTAAAGATGTGACAGCCAGCTACTGCTGTACTGCTGGCTACTAGTATGATATTCTGCAAAACTATGAATTTATAATTGGAAATTTCACCCTGACAGGAACGGGCAGTGTTCTCAAAATGATCAGGGATACATCCACTTTGCGTATGCTGACTGAAGGAAATATTGAGAGGAGATGAATATCTGGAGAAACATTTATAATAAATTGCTTTTGGTTCGGCCCATTAAACAACAAATCCCATGAAGGCATATACTTGCATTTTGCTGGTTCTAAAAATAAATCCTGAACTTGTCCCTGTCAATAACACACTTTCACTAGTTTTATTTGCAAATGCAAAGCCCAAGTATACAAGAAACAAATTGTCCTGCTCTATACCACAAACAGGGAACCCAACTGTTCATTATTCTACAAAACAGCTTCATCTTCCTTGAAAGAAAAACAACTAAAACAGACAGCTGGTTTCAAAATAATTTCCAGAAGACATTCAGAACTCTAGTGGATATAATTCAAGAGAAGAACCAGGGCTTTTGAGGTGGCGTTTTTGCTTGTCTGCTCATTAAAGAGGCAATGAGATGCTGCAGCTGTTAAAACCGCTTTTGCAGTCCTCTTAGGCTCTTACAGTGTGGCTATAGCCCCGCTCTGATCCCTACTGGCCAGTCATGTTACAGGGGTGTGGAAGGTGGCAGTGGAGAACTGGTCTCAATATCGTCACATTCTTGGGTGGTGCATTTGAAGCCACCAAATTTTGGGATGGTATGACCTTCCCACGGATCTGAAACATTCCATTGGGTCATTGCACTTTGGAACAGTGCAACACATTCCATCCCACATCAGAAAGGCCTGTGATAACATGGAGACACACACTCTCATTCGCTTGTTTCCATATCTTTTCCCACAATCTGAAGATAACCTTGCTGGTGCTCAGAAGTACCAGGCCAATAGGCACAATTTTAAGGTAAACCCATGAGTTTTCTTAATGAAAATACAAGCTGTTTTCTGTGCTTCAGCTGATTAGCCTATGTTCCTTTTTCTCACTCCCACATCTCTCCATTTCAAACTCCCCCGCTCGGAGGCGCAATGCAATGTTCCCTGGTACAGTCACCACTTCAATGTAACGTGTACCTGCGACATTACAGCCATTCCATCCCACGGTCCCTTCCAGAAAACGTAAACAAAATCCATGCAGGTAGGTGATCACTGTCTCCTTTAAATAAATTAAAACACATTCTCATTTTCACAAGAAAATTTTAAAAAGCTATTTACCTTCAACAGAAATAGATGCTGACTGGGTGCCCTGGTGGCTCATCAGTCTAAGTGCGCGCACCATAAAGGCTGTGTCCTTCTCGCGGTGACCTGGGTTCGATTCCAGCTCGGGTCATTTGCCGCATGTCTTCCCCATTCTTCTCCTCAACCTTCCTGTCTATCTCCACTATATAACTGTCAAATAAAGGAAAAAATCCCAAAAAAATAATCTTTGAAAAAAGAAATGGATGCAGACACACATGCACGCGTATGCTCACGTCCGCACGCATATGTGCGCACACACAGAGCACAGGTGACTGCCACTCCTCTTTCCACTTTGAGCCTTCCCTTCCTCACAGTTGCCGAGCACCGTTCCACGTTACCGTGGCAACCTCAGCAATGTTCCACTCTCCTTTCACTCGGTTTTCCTGCCCCTCCGGTGCTGCCCTGAACTTTTATCCCCACAAAGGGCCCGTCTGGCCAAAGACCAGCCTTTCCTCGCAGCCTTTCCTTTCCCCATCACCTCTTCCAGGGACCAGCACTCTTAGAAATAAAGGTACAGTGGGGGCACATTTCTCTTCATTAAAAAAACACATCTCCCAGATGTACCCTCACAATACAATTTTGTCGCTTTTGGAGTGAGTACTTTCTCCTAGCAAATTGTGCAAAATAATTTGACATTGCTGGCTAGGGGTGTAACTACAGGGTACCACCCAAGTGACAATCATTTGCACGTTTTCAGTCCATTTACTCACCTCTGTTTTTGATAGTGTAGATACTTGCAGTGGAAGTTAGACAGAAAGCACCACATCACAGGTCTGACTTGTGGGCATTTAAAGTATATCTTTGGAATTCAGAGTCATAGTTCTGAGTGCTCCCTACATCGATCACTGTGGCTCTTTCCGGCCAGCCTTTTTACAATGTAATGCACAACCTTCCAGGTGAATAGAAGAAAACCAGACTCCATTTCCAACAAGATGACATCATCCAGCTTCAGAAAGTTCCCCAGAGCTTTACTGGTGCATTGGGCAGACACCTCAGAGGACATCCTCAGATGAGATCATGCCCAGAGCACACAGACTGCAGGGACAAGGATGGCAGCCTTGGGTGGAGCTCTCTCGACTGATGAAATACAGATCTACCTCACCTGCACCTGAAATTTAGGCCACACAAAAAGCTCTGGGACGAAGAGACAGTTTTTACCTCCAACAAGGGAGGTTACGTTTTTGCCAGCATTGGTTTGTCTGTCTGTCTGTCTGTTTGTGTACAAGATAACTCAAAAAGTAATGAATGGATGTCTCTGTAATTTTGTGGGTGGGTCGCTATTACATCGGGGATGGACCCTATTGATTTTAACCGCAATCGGTTAAACAATAAGGCCACCACAGTAAACATCTCGAAATCCTATGTTTCAGATACCTTAAATTCCTTATGAGCCATATTCACTCAGCAAGATTTCGACTGTGCTGCCTTGGCGGAGGTTTGCACTCTCGGAGTGCCTCTAGTTTTTAACCTTTTATCTTCAGATACCATAGTTTTAACCAACAAACATCTTGAGTTTGACCTCTGTCACAAATGGGAATTCATTTTATCTGTCCAGGCAGCCCTAACCCACAAGACAAAAACAGCAAATTCTCCATCTGGACCATTTGTTTTTACTAGACTTGGCCAATATACAGTTTTCAACTGATTTTCCTTTGCCTGGCAGAAGGAACAGCAAAGCTAAATCACTCTTAACTGGAGTTCAATAAATGCTAGTTCTCACCTGGTCTGCACATTTTATCCAGTGTCAGTCAGGATTGTGAACACCTTCGGCACCAATATACCAGCATGCCTCTGCAACACCTTTCAATCAGTGCGCTATGTGACGACTGCACTCCTCACAGCTTGGTGCGGAAAATATCAGGAAGCGAGGTGTTTATAAACACATTTGTAGTTGTAGTCCTCCATCTTTCCCCCTCCATTTTTTATACATGCTTGAAAGCTGCACATGCCCCCCATGGGAAATGCGTTCTAGTCCCTGCCATATGTTTTTACTCTGCAGCCAATCATTGTACCAGTACGGCACACTCCATATGCAGCTCATACAGGCAGCATGCAGGAATGTAGCTAGGAGAGCAGCTTTTTTTATTTTAACTGATCATTTTTTACCATTTTACAGAAGGTTATAATAATTTTCTTTGGTTCGACCCTGAGTAGTGGATGACAAACACAAGCTCTAAATTTGACCTAACAAATTCCTCTAAGAACATACTGATGGCTCACTCAGGAAATAATAAAACAACCCAGATGAATTTGTTAGGAACTGCTGGTATAAAGGCTCAATTCGCATTTGCAAAAAAAATTGAGATAACCCCCGCCCCTTTTGGGATAATATTCTGTGGATAAATCAGTCGAAAGTGGAACGTTTTGGAAGAGATGGGATCCCTTACATCTGGTGTAAAGTCAAAGCAACATTACACAATAAGAACAACAAAACTACAGTCAAACATCAGTGGCAGTGTGATGGTATGAATTCATCAGTGTGAGAACTTTGCTGCATCAGGGTCTGGGTGACTTTCCACATTTGAACTATCAATTCAGCCCTCTACTGCAAAATCCTGAGGGAAAATATCAGGTCATCAGTCCACGATCTGAAGTTTAAGTACAACTGGGTAATGCAACAAGACAAGAATCAAACATACCAGCAAGCCCATCTCTGACTAGCTCAAAAGAAACAAAATTCAGATTTTGGGGTGGTCTTGTTGGGGAACACGGAGAATTCAAATTCAGACAGCAGTACAGATCCCAAACCAGAGTTCATTAATGGGCAGCGGTATAGAAATCAAAATTTAAGAGGCTTAGTTAATCAATTTGAGAGTGCTTGAATCACTTGCTTGCCCCAGGACACATGGAACATGGGGTGGATTCTTGTAAAGTTGCACAGTAGCTGCAGCTGCACAGTTACTGGACAGGCAATCTTCGAATTGAGGAATAAGCCATTAAACCAGACCGCCAGCCTCCTAAAATCCACCCTCAGCTGCAGGTTCTGGGTTAAAAGCCACACTCGCTGGCTCTGGATGTAGCAAGAGGGCACCAATCAGAGGTGATCTGCTGCCCTCTTCATCCAGTGGGCGTGCTGCCACAGGACCACCCAGGTGTGCTTGAAGGTCCGTGGGCAGCATCTGATAAATGCAGCCATGGAGAGAACTCCCACCTTCTCCTTCTGAGCAGGGAGCAAGGGAGGATGGAACCCCATGCAGCACAGAAATGGAGACAAATAGTATACTCTACCCATGAGAGTTAGCGAGTCCAGACATTGAGTTTGGCAGAGGTAACACATCGCAGGACAGTCCCCATGTGCAGGTTAGCCCTCTCGGTTTGTTCAACTGGGGGTGGAAGCATGTGGAAAGACTAACAGAAGCACCCAGTAATTTAAAGAAAGCTTTCCAGAACTTGAGGGTGAATTATGAACTTCAGTCAGAAACAATGTTAGTGGGAATACAATGGAGCTTGAAGTGTTGGACCAGAAGCTTTGCCATCTTCTTAGCTGAAGGAAACTTGGGCAAAGGCAGAAGATGAATAGCCTTCAAAAACTGATGAGAAGTGGTGAGCATAGTGGTATTACCATCAAACAGAGGCAGACCAGTGACAAATCCAGGGCTATATGGGATCATAGTTGATGAGAAACAGGTAGAGGATGCAACAAACCAGCAGGCAGGGTGGTAGACGTCTTGTTCTATGCAATGACAAAGCAGACAGGCATGGCATTGTAGATGTCTTTCTCCATTTTTGACCAGCAAATCATTGTTTGATGAGGGCAGCAGTGCGTTAGACTCCAGGGCTGCAGGTCAGCTGAGAAAAGTTTCCCCACTGCAACACTAACAAATGGATAGATTGAGGAAAAAAGAGAGGGGCTAGGGAGACCTTGACTGGAACACTACACCCTTCATGTGGACAAGCCTTTTAGTTCTGCCTTGGAGTGGAGTTCATCTTGCTCACAGTCCTGTCTTCAGTCAGCGCCCAGTCCTGTTGGACCTCTTGCCCACAACCACCAAAGGGAGCCTCTGGACCCTAAAGGAGTTCCTCTTGTATATCATGACCAGGCATTCAGGAAAGCACAAGCCACATCACTTCTACTGCACAGATACGATAATTGTGCCATTGTCATTCTACCCAGCATATTGCACACCAGGGGCTGGCTGTGCTTCCTTGTGGCACAGGAATCTAAGACAATGGAAGAGTACATTAATCAGTCCCTGGCTTCTGGAAATATTTGAGTTTTGTCGCCAGTCGAAGTTGGTTTCTTCTTTGTGGCAAAGAAAGATGGGTCTCTGCATCCCTTCATAGATTATCAAGGCTTAATTCCATCGCTTTTAAGAATCGTTGCCCCCTTCTTCTGATAGTCTTTGCATTCTCCAACCTCTAAGCCTATCGCTTCTTCACCAAGCTGTACCTGTGCAATATTTACCACCTAATGTGCATGCAAGAAGGAGATGAGTTGAAAACAGCACTAAACTCCACCTCCGGTGATATGAATATCTGGTGATGCCATTCGGGCTCATAACACCCCCGTTCTGTTCCAGAATCTCATTAATGTTTCCCACTGAGACCTAGTCTCTTAGTTCATCGATGTCAACTTTGACATTATTTTCATTTTCTCTTCAACCCTGGAGGAACAAACTCGCCACGTTCGCCTGGTGATTCACCGATTGTTGGGGAATCAACCTTACCTAAAACCTTAGGAGTGTGAATTCCACCGCACCACTGTCTCATTCCTGAGCTTCACCACATCACAAGGCTGTGTTGGATTGACCAGACCCGAAGGAATAAAAGCAGCTGTAGAGGTTCTTCCGGTTTCCCAATTTCTACCGGCGGTTCATTCCAGGGTACTGCATGGTGGCAGCTTCCTTAACAACCCTCACGTCCAAAACAATTCCCTTCTGCTGGACCCCCAAGGTAACCTCTGCCCTGCACCAGCTAAAAGAGCTGTTCACCACTGCTCCAATCCTCATGCTTTTGGATCCCCAGCACTAATTCATTGTGGAAATAAACCTGTCTCCATAGCGCGCCCAGGTGGAGGTCGTCGACTGTGGTCCTCAGTTCCCCAGTAGCTTTTTGGAAGACCTTTTATGCCCTACTAGGTGCAACCCCTTGCCTGTACTATGGATTCCACCCAGAGATTAATGGCCAGGTAGAGAGGCTTAACCAGGACTTGGGCGAGACCCTGCACTGCCTGATGGAAAGTAACCCCATCAGGTGGTCCCATTTTCTTCCCTAGGTGGAACTGACTTACAACTTCCTACCCATGGCTGGTGTTGGCATGTCAACTTTCCAGTGTTGTTTGGGTTACCGCCCACCTTTGTTCCAGACAGAGGAGAGGGAAGCTCCTAGTTTGTCACACCCACCAGCGATGGAAGAGAGCCCATGCACATCTACTTAAGCAAATATCCGCCTTCCAGAAACAGGGCAAAGGTTGTCGCCATCCAGCTTCAGCCTACAAAGTGGGACAGAAAGTGTGGTTGACCATGAAGGATACCCTGCCCTGAGAGATGTTGAAGAAGATCACTGGCCCATTCACCATAACTAGTACATTATTTGCATCTGCTGTCAGAGCCCAGTCTCATCCCAATGTGTCATATATTGACGCTACCTAACCAAGCATCGATATACGAGTCAAAAGGTCACTTTTAGCGTCCTTTATTGACGCCAATTTAAAAGGAACCCTAACCCCTAACGCCTAACCCCTACCCCCGAACCCCTAACCCTTAACCCTCACCCTAACCCTAACCCTCAAATAATGACGCCAAAAGCTTCCCTCTGCCTCGTATATCGACTCTTGGTCAGGTAGCGTCAATATATGATGAGTTCGGATGAGAATGTGTTGGCTGTCAGGCTCCTCCTTCCTCTCAAACTTCATAGAATTCACTCCATGTCTTCACCTCTAGAGAATAAAACCTGTCTCTGTCTCCCCTTACAGTCCTCCCTTCTGCTCCGCGCCCCCCTCTCGAGGTACATCTATGGTGGCCTTGTCCTCTTTGTGCATTGGATACTGGACGTTTGGTGTAGGGGACGCGGTTGACAATTCCTTGTTGACTGGGAGGGCTACAAGCCCAAGGAAAAGTCCCAGGTCCCAGAGCGCAACAACCTCGACCTTTTACTTGTCCGTGATTTCCTACATTGACATTGGGGGGGGGGGGGGGTGGTAATGTCACAGCCCTCGTGTCTTCCCAATTGTCTCCTCCCCCTTTCCAGAAACCTGTGTGTTTTTTGCGGTATTTTCTCCTTAGTTGATTTTGTGTCTGAATGCTTCCCTTCACCTAGCTGTAATCCATTATGCGCCCTGTTCCCTTAGTGTGTTTGCAGTATATATAAGCCTCAGTTCTGTCTGGCAGGGTTGCTGGATTATAACGCATTATTCCTGTAAAATCCTTTTCAGTCTTATTCATAGAAACAAGCTCCCAAGCCTCAATATCGGTTTTGAGGATTGGGACTGTGTTCCTGTTAATCGTCTGTTCCAGTATGTTCCTCTTGGCCAGTTTATTAGGAACACCTCCTAAACCTTCATTGTTCTCCTAGGTTGGGACTGCTTCCCTGCTAAGCTCATTGGTTTTGTTGTCGAGCTGTCCTGCCTCGGAGAGGGGAATTCACCATTTGGCTTCTGCCCCACGACGGCCATGAGCCGGGCATAAAAACACTCCCCCCCACTTTCTTCAGTTAACAACAACCAAGCTGGACTGCCCCTCTTACTATTCTGGGTTTCAGCCTCATCACTCTCATAACCGTTCTCCTATCCGTAAATACCCATCTTTGGATTGAACCATGTGTCTGCGTTTGGTTCATTGTCTGGATCATAACATCGCCAAAACGTGACTCTCTTTTCTTGTCTCATGATGGGCTGTTTTGAAAATGCAGCAACTAACCATCTGATTTTTAATCTGGACGAACTGTTCTGTCAGCCCTGGAGATCTGACAACGCTCAGATGATTACAGTGAACACTGATGCGTAGCCACTCAGAAACTAAACCAGCTTACATAAAACCCTTTTCTCATAACCTTTAACCCCCCATCAGGATCTCTTCAAATGAACAGGCGACAGATACTCCAAAATAAGGAGTAGAGGTTCAGGGGAGAACCTGACAGATGTTAAACTCAGTCATTGACAGCTCCCATATTCAGATGTCATCCTGCCACATTGGGGAGGACATAGAGTTCCATTGGCAGTCTCAGCCACAAGGCTCTTGAAAATACTGGCATTCTTCTAGTACCCCTGTGCTCAGTTTCTGTGATTTTACTGGGAAATATGAAGTGGATTTTGCTGAAAACAGCTGTCAAAGTTAAGAGGTATTAAGCCTGCTTAGCAGCAGAGAACTGAACATCACGAAAGAAAAAAACAAAAACGAGATGTCCTTACATGTACTTTAACCTTTTTTTCAAGTGGAAAATATAAGCAGATTTTTTTTTTGTCTAAACTTTTTGCTTGAAATGCTTAATTATGACACCCCCTCTGGTTAAAGTTGAAATGAATAAAGGCTCTCACCTCATTGGTATTTTGTCCCTCTCAAGTGGCAAAAAAAGTGGTTTTTGTAATGAGACTGTAGTGTTTCTCTGTGGCCCAGATATATGCACATGTGCACAAATTCACGCACACATGCATATGGGCGCTCACACGAGGATATGAATGCAGAATACCTCTGCACCATTAAAAGCCGATCTTCCTCCCTGATACTGATGTCACTGCGATGTAAGGTACTGTGAAGGATGTTTCTCTCTATCTCTCTTCACTTGCAACTGTTTTATCTGGCATTTCTCGCAGGCCGTTCTTGAAAAACTGAAACATTATCAATAGAACCTTTTGGTTAAATAAAGGTAAAGAAAACATAGAGACCTGAACTTCTAGCTCTATTGGGAAAATGGTGAGTAGACTCATCAACCAAACAGTAATACAATTTATGTGCCTAAGTGTGGAAGGACCATGAAAACATTAAGGGCTTGATTTAAGTATCCCTGCCCAAATATGTGCGCTTTAATCAATACTGTACATGCTTAGCATGTAAGCAGTATGCATGACAAACTCCACCATCTCTGAAGTATGGTCCATCAGGTCAGCTTTAGCTGAGACAAAGGCAACCGTATTTGTACAGATGTAGCAAAGCAGGGTGGCTACAGCAGTGAGTTTTGCCCTTAATAAACAGCATAGAGCACGCACAGCGCTGTCTGTTTTTCAACTTAATTAACACCACAGAGATGGGTGTGTGTGTGTGTGTGTGTGTGTGTGGAAAATTCTGCCTTCCCAACACTTAAGGGATATTAGCAACACTTAAGGAAGGCTGCTTTCACAGCTGTGTACGTGCAACCATCAGAGTTTTCATTCACACCCTCCTCCAAGGTCTATATTTAGAGGACCGAGTAGGGGACACCCTGTTCTGAAACAGACGTTTCCAGGGTTATTCACTTTCATCACCGAGGGGGCTTTGTCCATCCCTGAGAGCAGGATATGAAATTATACATGCCAATCACACAATCTGACATCACTGAGTAAGTGTTGTTCTGGATCAGTAAAATAATGCTCCTCAGGGAGTAATATCATAATGCACCAATGAATAGCAACTGCGATGTCTCTATATTGCACTAACAAAAGTCGTGTGTTTTAGTTGAGTGATCTTTGCTGGCTAATGTCTGGAGGCACTTCATGCAGATGATGTATGAAAGAAAACCCAAATTGGTTTTTGCTCAGTGAATTTTACATGATTTTCACATCACTCTCACCGCTAGATAGCTCATCTTCTGGGACTACGTCAGTTTGAACGGCTAGCCGAAGGTCCTTGCTAGCCACATCTGATGCACACCTTTGTAGTTTCACACTGTCATCATACCAGAGCTGCTGTTCATTGGTGGACTATGTTGTTACTCCTGGATGAGAATTACGTTATTGTTGCCAGAAAAACACTTACACCGGGATATTAGACTGTGCGCCACAATCACTTGCATCTGATCCCAGTTTTGCAGAATGTAATATAGTTTAAAAGATGAGCAAAAGAACAGGGTTATTTCAACTGAATCCC
The DNA here is from genome assembly GCA_029692085.1 of Gymnothorax javanicus. NCBI lineage: Eukaryota > Metazoa > Chordata > Actinopteri > Anguilliformes > Muraenidae > Gymnothorax > Gymnothorax javanicus. The sequence continues at coordinate 5,249,831 of CM056207.1, read as the reverse complement.
GCGGTCAGCCATATTTCCTCCCCAAAGCAACTGGAACCCAGAAATAACAAACTGTCAATCATTCTTATTAAAGTAATCTCAAAGTATTTTCATTGAAAATATAGGCCTACCTTATACCTATCTTATTCCAGCATCCATGAGCTTTAATCAGTCTGATAAGCCAAAGGGTAAACCAAAATCAGTATTATATTTATATTTTTATTTACATTTATACAGGGCAATGCACTCAGCACAACAAAATTGTGAGACATCAAGTCTGTGGTTATCAATTTCAAATTTAATATTTTTATATCCAAAAAAAAAAAAAAATCTTGTCTGGTGTTTCACGCCATTGACGTCAAAGTCTGTATAGGCAAGTGATGCCACTTAGCGGCCATCTTGGCAACCCCCCGAGCAGTTATTGAGCAGCGTGTCTATTCATTTCATGTGTTTCATGATTGGTTTGCACCTTGTGCATCTTTCCCCGCCAGACTGAATCTCGTCACACTGTTGTCTCCTAATGACCATGTGATGGGTATTTAAGCCCTCTGTTTTATGAGGAAGCTGCTGGATTTTAAAGTCGTATTTGTACTAACATTCCAGTGATGTATTTATCAGTAAAACTTTGTCTTGATCGAATATAACTAGTACTTTAGTGACAGCCTTTTCTCTAAGAAGTCTTAATTGTCATGTAGTTAATTCAGATGCGTTCCAGTCCTAATCAGGGTCCAGGATTGGGACTGAGTTCAAGTTTGCTAAACTCAAGCATGTTCATCTGTTCAAGTTTTCAAGAACAAGCTTCCAATCCTAATAAGGGTCCAGGGTCTGTGTTCTTGCTAACCCATCCAAGCTGGTTCTCCTTGTCCAGTTTGTTAGCTTCAAACCCTGATCCAGGTCCGGGACTGAGTGCGCGTTCCTCACAAGCAACATCCTTATCCTCTGAAACAGTTCAGTACTGACAAAGTCTGTATTACACCTAGCTGCATCCTGGAAGCCACTGGCTGGCGACTGTCAGCCCAGCCTATCCTATAACACTTGTGCTAAACTGCGCATCATTGTCTGGGGCTCCACCCCCATTAAATTCTGTGGGGTTCTGTCCCCACTCTGTGCCGTCTTCCTGTCAATAAACTACTGGTTGGATTGCATGTCTGACTATGCTCTTGATTCCTGGTCAGGACCATAACAAGCAGTAATATGATGGTGATCATTTTTGCCATCACAAATTCCTTTCACTGTGAGCTAAAGAACTTAACCAGGTCTTATGAGCCATCATTCTCATTTGTCTGTATAATGACGGAGAAACCATAGTTTTAATATGGCTCATTTATGTTGACCAGCTTAGTTCTCTCGGCAGGTTTAGGGTGTCTCTTTTGCCATTCCAGTGTTTCACTGACCACAGGGGACAGGGTTCAACAAGCCAGCCACATGGCGCTTGTTACAGCCTGCCTCTCCCAAAAGCACTCAAGAACAGCAACTTCGCTTAGTCCACACCACTGCCCAGCTGGGCCATTGAAGAGTCGTGTGGCAAAGCTTTCAAAGGACACAGAGACGCGTGGCGACTGCTCCCATTCTGGGGTCAAACTCTGGACAGCGCGATTCCCTGGGGACAGGCGTGCACTTGTGGGATGACTATTTAAAAACAAAAGTTGGTTACATTCCATGTAAATGATGTGGATCCAACTGGAATGGCAAAACATAGCAAAAGTTTGTTCTGTGGGTGCAACTTTTCATTTCACTTGGATCTGGAATAATATAATCAGCTAGAGCGCTTCACGGACAGGGAATCTCAATCTTGGCACTGTGATTCCGAACTTATCTGCACAGTTGGAGTCAAATTGACCCATTTTAATTTATCAGTAAATGATGAAAAACAGTCTTTCATGACCGAGCAACTAACCGACAGCTGTTTTAGCTTAATGTGTCAATGCCAGTATTGTTTCCCATAATGTTAAAATGAAAGAAAAAAATATTTGAGAGTGTCAGTACAAAATAAATATGGATCATGCACAGCATGAAAACTTTCACTTTAATGCTGTCATGGACCAGAACACATGAACCATTCACAGATCCAGGGGTAGCAAGAAACACTAGTACTTGCTCAATAACAGAAGCCCGAGGTCAGAACCAGCAAGCTGAGTAATGCAGGAAAGACAGTTTGTAGTTAGGGCACCATCCAGGTTGAGGGTGTTATAATTCCAGAGAGAGAACCAGATGCAGATCGGTGAGAAGCCACTACTGCGTATTAATTAGCAGGAATACGGTAACTGAGGAAGATGGGTCGAAGCCCAAAACAGGGGAATAGCTGCTCAGCGTTGTTGATGGTATAACTGAAGTAGGTGGGGGCGTGCCCACGCCAAGGCCAGAAACTGTTCCACAGCAGAAGCTAGGTAGAAAACACCACTTGCAAGCTCATGACTGCTTGCAAACTGGAGTGAAGGTTTAACAACAACGCAATCCTAATCCTGGAGATTGATGAACGCTTGGGAGTTGTTCCAAATAATTAAACTCAGAAGAGTAACAAATGATTATTTCATTTACAATTACCAAAGACACAGAAGAAGAAGAGCACTATGCTCCATACAAGAAGGCAATTACATCATTAATGAACATATAGAAGATGAGCATAATGCTCAATACTAGAAGGTATTAACTAATGAGACGGTTAAGTGGGGAATGAACCTGTTACAATCCAGCGATGACAAAGACACAAAAAGGAAATTATACAGACAGGACACTTAATGAAAGGGGAAAGGCTACAAATGACCACATTGGAAGACAGGGGACAAAAACAAGATAATAAATCAAGTAAGGGAGCCAAACTGCAAAACCCACATGCACGGCTGGAACAGGGGAAGAACTCATGACTGAAAGACGAGGATTGGGAAAGGGGCACAGAAAACAGAGACGGAAGGCAGGGTGGTCGAGGTCCGGAAAGCAGGTGAGGGACAGAGCTGGTGAAACACTCCGAGAGGGACAGGAGTGGAGGAAAGCTTGGGGGGGGATTGGACCTAAGCAGACATAAGAAATAAAGCAAGGGAACCAGGAGCATAAGGATATCACAGACTGTGATCAACAACCCACGAAAGAACGAGACACAGGCGAGAGGGCAAGCACAGTCTGGAAAAGAAAAACTGACTTAAACAAATTTGAATATACAGAGACAATGAGCACAGCAATGAGACACTGATCTGGCAAAGAGGAATGCACATGGGAATTGTGTAGGTAACAAGAGAAGGATTCAATCAACAAAATCAATTAATGAAACAAAATGGGAGGCAAAAATAGCCAGAAAAAAAACATGAAAATAATTCAAAGGGGCATGGAACATGGCAAAAGTTTCAAAAAGCTATATGATTTCTGCCCATGAGCCTTCATTTCTTCTTCATTTTTTCTCTAAATTACACCTTCATAAAAATAGATGATGCGATCAACTGATGTGTTAAAAGTGATCAAGCTGCGGCAAATTACGAATATCCATGGTATATTGATTGCATTCATCTGGAATTGAATTCTATGCATCAGCCGTGGTCAAACTACAATCAGACATCCTCACCAACAGCAGTCTCCAGATTGAATTCAACAGTACACAACCGACTTTCTGAAACAGAAGTACAGAAATGGGCTTGAGCAACTCAGAGTTCCAGCTAAAGACTGAGCTGTTGGTAGTCTCCTGACCTGACTCAACTTTTCACTCCTGTACTCAATTCTTGCTGATGACAGCAGTGGGAGCATTTAGCAGGTTGATGCTTTGCCAGAAGAAAAATGTATTTTAGAAATGAAGCTGAGCTGAAACTCTCTCTTTTGAAACACGTAATAAGTCTGACCTGCTCTCAGATTCCTACCAAAAGCTGTTATTAGTGGATAAAAAAGGTGGTGAAGGTTCCCATAAAACATCCAACAGATTGTTGCTAGAATTCCTAACAACACTCATTGATTCCTGTATTTATCTTCATCATAGTATTGATCTTCCAAAGATTTTACAATTATTCCCAATCTGATCTAAACCATTTGGCTTGCATGCAGAGTGGGCACAATGTTGCAGTGTGACCATTTGAAAAATGAGGGTATCATTTGATTTGTCAAAAAATATAAACCACTTTTACATAGAAAATGTTATGTGGTTAAAGGAGCCGTGTCACGATTACTGCCCATGCTCACAACTTTGAACAAACTAAATCCACTTGATTGCAAGTCAAACTCTATGTCTATCCTTGGAAATTCATCATAGTTTTGCATTGTATTTGTATATAATTACTCAGACATTATGCTTTTTATGCTGAGGAGGTTTCTATGGAAATTCAAGGATTCGAAGTGTTATTTTCCCACCTTAGCTGAGAGATACAAAGAAAGTCACCAGGTTTGCCAAACGTCAGAAGTCTTAGAAGAAGAAGGCATTTTTGTGTATGACACCACACAACTGAAAAATGAGAAGAATCATACAAGCAGAGAAAATCGAGGTAAACTAGGTAACCCTAGGTGTGACTGAAATGACATTAACAAAAAAAAAAAAAAAAAAACATCAAAGTCAACTCTTATCCAAGCTCATCAATGTTTTGCGGGTATGAGGCAGATGTAAGTGACAGACTGGGAAACACGACGCTCCGTGCGAGCTATACTTACCAGCAAACACACATAATCATCGTGAACACAGACCACTCTCCTTTAGTGCACAAATTTAAATGAAAAGATGTACCTCTGATCATTATCACAGCTCAAAAGTACACTCTGCACTGAACTGTGGGCCGAATCCCTGTCAGAGCTAGATTGAACAAACCTGCAATTAAAAAAAAAAAAACTTTTTAAACAACCGTTTGTTAAAAATGTTATTTCTAAGTTCTTGTTGACTTTATTCTTTGAAACCACCTCTTCCACATTTATATTTACTGCCAGCTCAGTAAAACCATTAATAGTTTACAGATTCAAACCGGCTGAAAACCACTTTTGAGTAGCATATGGTTTATTTCTGCATGTGGGCTTGTTGAACAGCTTCGGAGATGACTGATTGTAAAAACTTCCCAAAATACATCAGCTCAGTCAGGATCTGGACTTGCAATTTCCTGTTTAGATTGACAACATCATTTTATTTCAATTAATGTGTTGTAATAAGTCAAAAGTCATGATTCATTTTTGCTTCACCCAGATTCTGTCATGTAGAGCCGTAGAAGCAAAAGGAGATGCAAAAACCAGATATTAATAAGGGCAGGTTGACAAAAACACAGCAAATGGTGTAATACAGATGAGCAGATCATGGTCCAGAGACAAGACGGGGTCGGACAGAGATTTCAGGGGGACGGTTAGAACATGGTCAGAGTTCCGCACAGGGGTTGAAGCCAAGGAATCAGTCCAAAGGAGAGCAGGGACAGCAAGGACAGGGAAATGAGGAACACTGGAGGAAGAAGAAAGAATCAAAGACATGGGGGCAAGAAACACACAAAGGACTGAGGTAAGGACAGGGAACCAGGAAGCTCATGCACAACTAAACTGAGAGAGAGCAGGCAAGAAGCACACGGCAGAAGTGAGAGAATCCGGCACTGAACAAAAACACTGGTGAAACTTAAATACACAAAGACAACAAGTAAGACGAGAAACAGGTGCAGGTAAAGGCACAGAGGGTTAACAAGGTAACATGACAATGAAATCAATCAACAAGAGCCCGTGACCAAAACGACACACTGAACACGTAAAACAGGCTAATGCAATGTGAAACAAATAAACAAAGGCAAAAGACGTGAACGATTCACCATTCAAGATTCTATTTGTATTTCACTCAAAATCTTGGCCGAATTCCAGCCCTGAAATGTACACGCTGGTGGTTTGCGGCAACTTGGAGCAGCATTTCTGAATTCAGTCATGGATCCATTCTGAGTCTGGCCACTTAATGTCTAGTTTCAAGGACATCTCTGCAATCTGTCCAACTTCACAAAAAGAGACCAGAGTCACAGCATTATGAGGAAAATGAGGGGCATTCATTAGGATTATTGTAATGGACACTAACCCAAGGGATGCCCTGAGGCTGACAGTCAATGGTGCATTGTGTATTTCCGAGGCTCAAACAATTAGTTCCATAACGTCACTGCACACATCACACCAGCCCATGGAAGTCTATTCAGATGGCTGGATGTGAATGATCTGGGCTGACCTGACTCCTCGATGACATTAGCCATCTGAGGCTCCTCAATCCCAGGGAGAGCTGCTTCCCTGTACCAGATACAAATAGAAATTGTACCCAGAGAGGATCGGATAGTCTCCGCCCACACTCTGCCAGGCCAAAAGTTCAAGTTAATTAACCCTTTAGTATCACAAATGATTAGAGTTTTCCGAACTGAACATGCTAATGCCTACTGGTAATTGAAAACAGTGATGTTTTAAAACCTTTACAAATAGGGCATATATTGATTAAGAATTCCCTCATGAAAATATCCTATAGTTATTTCTTATTCATATTATAGTATTTATGGCATAACTATAGTATTGCTATAGTTTGCATAGTATAACTACAGCAGGGGTCATCAATCTTACCCAGAAAAGCGCCAGCGTGGGTGCAGGTTTTCATGCCGACCATGCAGTTGCACACCTGACTTTACTAATCAAGGACCTTGGTGAAGAATCTAGATTATTAGAATGAGGTGTGCAGCTGCTTAGTTGGAATGAAAGCCTGCAGCCACACTGGCCCTTTCTGGATAAGATTGAAGACCCCTGAACTGTAGTATTACTATGGCCATCACATTATAACTATAGTATTACCACAGTCAACAGTAGCATGATATTGCTATAGTCCATACAACTGCATTGCTGTAGTTTGAATAACTATGGTATCACTATAGCAATACTACACTATGGTGGCAAAAATACCATCCATTTACTATAAGATAACTATAGCTTGAAACTATAGTAATTTTTCATAAGGGTTGAATAATAAAAAAAAATCAACTCCTCACAGGGTTAAAAACACCCAGGCAAGAACTGTGAGTCAAGAGGGAGTATAGCAGAATGACTGAATATAGCAAGTCTTGACATCTTCGAGAGAATCATGTTCTGATTTGATGCTGGTCCAGCTCACAGAAACCATGACGCCAATTGTGCAATGTGCTAAGAGGCACAGCCAACATTATTTGTTACGTTCTGCACTGGAGACGTGCGGTAGCTACAACACATTGGCATAAACCTCCATTTTCTCACTTCAGAGACTTCCTGTCTGGAACAAGAAAATGGGGGTCAATGTATGCCTTGTACCTCACGTCTCCACCGTGGAGTGTATGTTACATTAGCAATTTCCTCTTTGAATAATTTCTAACCCCTGAATAGAGGAATGGGAAGGATAGCTGGGGGAGTGAGAGGGAATAGAGGAAAAGCCACTGGAGCTTTTTTACAGGCCTTACACACGGCAAGAGATCTTCCAAACTTCATCTATTCAGGCACAATTCGGCATCTCGTACCCATCTGGGGCTAGAACCAGCAAGCAGCCGCACAAGCTACGACTAGACGACTTTGCCAACAGCAACAGTTTGGTGAACAGCAGACTGTTCTGAGAAAGCATTTGAGGGGCAGATTCTGTGTCCACTTTGTTCCTTGCTGCACATAATAACATTTACAGTAATGGCTGATTGTTTGATGGTAGATCTTTAAAGGTCCTTAAGTACTTCCCCAGGCTAGTGAGGCCTGACCCCAGGAAACAGTGGTTTCTGCTATTCACACACAAACATTGGTCTACAATGGTGGGATTGTTACAGTGCAGTAACGCACAGTGCAGTATATCATGACTAGGGCCCACGGTTCTTCTGAGGTTTGATATCAAGCCGCTTACAAAAACACTCTGAAACTGGGCAGTCGCAAGATCTTTCAGTTCTGGCTTTATGCAAATGACCCCGCAAAAAAAAAAAAAAAAAAAAAAATAAAATGAAAACAGCCGGATGAAACCCCAAGCTGACCTCTTTCAGCGGTTTAGAAATAAAGACGTACAGTTTGGGAGTGTGCATGCCATGCATCAATGAAGCTGGCTCAAAGCTTAACAACTTTATAGGTTACAATGAAGGAAAAGAAGCTCGTTATAATCCCCACAGAGAAGACATTCCACAGCAGTGACACTGAGGAACTCAACACCCAGCGAGTAAAATAAACCACAAATTTCCACTGATTAGAAGCCAAAAAAAAATCCAATTCTCTTCAATAGTCCTTTTTCTCACCATTAAGAAGAATTATTAAAACAATGTAACAACTTGCAAACAAATTTCAGGTATTGTAAGAGAGGTACACATGATTAGAAATCATTCACTACAGAAAACTGTAAGGAAAGATAATGTAGGAGATACAATGTTCTATCATTTTGATAAATAATGCCCGACTATTGCTTGGCCAGCGCTCGAAAGGAAGGGCTTAACAAATGATTTTTAAGAGGAAAGGGTCATGACTGGGAATCAGACATTTGCTGATCAATCATCATTGCAGATTACACTTAAGAAAGACATTATGGGAAATTGACTCATCTGCAGGCCCAGAAAAACAAACTGTGCTAGTTATCTGTTTCCACAGATCTGTCATCAGTTCCTTTGAAATGAGATGATTTCGCAAGAGCATGGCCTGTACATGCTGGTACGGGCATCACTCATATGTACAGTATCTTTTGACCTACCTCCTGTTATCAGCACCTGGTGATGAAATCATAACCAGGTGATCAGTAGGGACACTTAACTAAATAGCCTTTTCCTTTAAACAATGTTTTTATTGCTGATTTTGCATGGACCGGGAGAAGAACAGGCGAACTTCCTCACCCGTCATAAAAATAACTGAACTGTTTTTAAAAAGCTGTCATGGCGAGGGAGGTAGACTGATTTTTTGGCTAGTTTTTGGCTGCTCTGGCTGTTCGGCGTTACAGTGAAATAACATGTCAAATGCGGTCCTTTTGTTAGACATTCAAGAAATTAACAGAAAAAAAAAAAATCTATTCACAACGTTAGGTTGCACAAGGCTACTAAATCCCCAAGAATAAAACCTGAGTACACAAAACATTAACTTACTCCTCCTACTCGAGTTACAACATGCACCCTGCAAATATTCAGTCCTATTTTCAGTTGTATATAATAATAGCATTTGAGCCGCAATGCCTTCCCTGCAAAACATGAAACAAGAATTTCAGCAGCTGGACAAGGCTGTCCACAGGTGAGCCCCCGTAAATCTGCTACGGCCTAAAAAGGAGTTCTGAAAACAAGCACATTCAAGACATGCCAGAAAAAAACCCCATTATTCTATGTTCAAACAGTTGTTCCCAGGGTCAGTGTAATGCTGGAGAACAGCACAGGCACATATTAGTGTCATTAATGACTGCAATCTATGCGCAAGAACCAGCTCATTGGCCTTGGGCATAAATCCCTTACCACTTCTTTTTTGTCCGTGCATCTGACAGACCGAAGATTTGTGTTATCAGTACTTCCTCTGGCTCCGGGCGGTAATGGTGATCACTCAACAAAATGACGTCCACGGAGACTTATTCTGAAAACGTAAGACATTACCTGCTCTTTCGTGGAGACTGCTTCAGGAGTCGGTGGCAAGCATTGCCGCTGTGACAGCTTCTGAAAGGGCTGAGCTGTGGAGGCTATTCTACACTTCACATCACCGTCACTGCGTTGCTTAACCCCAAAGCCCCCGCTACCCTGGATTTGACAAGAGCATCGTCTGTTTGACTGCGCCTGGCAACCCTGTCCGAATTTGAAAAATGAAAACAAGACGTGCGTCCAACCGCAGCGCAAAATTCCTTCGAAATTTATCGACCATGCGTTTACAAATGTTTGGCATTTTGAAATAAAGGCATTTGAAATGTACTTCTTTTGCAAAACCCATTTGTAATTCAGACTGTGAATACAGAACATCCCGCAGATTTTATTGCATTCCTCAGGGATAACCTATTATCCTCCACTGGGAGAGGCCTGGTGCTCAGTGTCTAACGCCAGCCTAACACACGCCATCCACTAGAGCCTAGCTAGACAGATACTGAAGAATTTATGCTATTTTCACAGGCAGACACCGTGCACGTGGGTTGGGGCTACCCTTGAACGGCACCCTGTTTTCTCAGCTGGCCCTTCACGGCACTAAACCATGTGACAGGTCTTCAGCGGGCCCCCCTTCTCCCCCCCTTTGTGAGGCGTACTATAGTCCCCTCCCCAAAAGCTGCAGCCTGAGTCAAACACAGAGGAGCGCAGGCATCTGGACCTGAGGACCTCTCCCTAAACCCACAAAGACAGCTCTCACACGAGCCTCCTCGGGATATTATGAAACATCCAAAAAAAAAAAAGTAAAAAACCTGACGGAGGACAAAAGCAGGTCGGGTGGGGCCCTTGCCCCGGGACAGGCGGAGGAGATTCGATTCGGTGGCCCTGCCTTTTGCCGTGAGAATCCTGACAGCGCAGGAAAGGGGCAACACGCACTCAAAAACAAACAAATAATTACCTGGATCAAAAAATTATTTTAAAAAAGGGGGACAGTGCCAATGCAGACTTAGATGCACAAAGACTCCCGTCGCAAGAGGAGAACAGATGGCTTGTTGCAGTAAAGCTGTAGATTAGGCCACGATGAGCGAGCGTGAGCGGGTGCGAGTCAGGGCCGGAATCTGTCACTGCGGAGGACACACCCTGGCGCTAATCAGCAGGGCTGTGTGTGCGGAGAAGCGCACTGCAGGAGCCCGCTGACACCAAAACTAATGACACCTGAGGGGACCCTCTAACCCTGCACTATTATCTCTGTGTATGATTGTGCATGTGTGTGTGCGTGTGCATTTGAACATGTGAACATGAGTGTGACTGAGTAGGAGAGAGAAAGAGAGAGAGAGAGAAAGGAAAGAAGTAGTGGAGGAAGTAGGAGGGATAATTCCCTGTAGTTGTGCTGTCTTTTTTTTGTTTTCTTTCCTTTTCGCAGTCTTGGGCGGGTGACTTGTTTTGCAAGTCTAGCTCACTTGTAAGGCAACTGGAAGAGATTTAAATTTGAGAAGCATTTTGTCATTTAATATCCCTTCATTTAACACAAAGAAACCTCCAACGATTAAATAAAAAAAAAAAAAAACCAATATGGACCAGACGCTTCAAAAACACAACCTCAAAAACAAATGCAAAAAATAATTAAAAGACAGAGAGCAAGAGCAATAGATGGAGAAAAACACAGATCCCAAATCTGTATTGCCCACGGATAAAATCATCATCACTTTTTGTGCAAATATGTTTAATTATAATACACGATATATGGGAAGATAGTATTAAAAGGATGCAAAGAAAGAGGCATAGAAATGAGATGGGGAAAAGGTGACAAAAAGAGAAATAGGGATGTACCCTGTACCTTTTTCTTTTTTTTTGCCATCAGATAATGTACCATAAATGCTGAATTTTCCAGGAAACAGACCTAAAACAATGATTATCACACACTCAGGTCAGCTTGGGTGAGAGAAAAGAGGAAATTACATGCCCTGGCTTCATTCAGGCGTCAGAATTGATCCATTTCTGAAATAGAGGTCTGAGTGCGAGCAGCGCTAATCTAATGTTTACTAAACCTGTACGGACACATCCTTCGTTATAAAGTCCAATCTGCTCATGAAGAGCTAGGTTCCAAAATGCTATTTGTTTCCATAGTTTTAAGAAAAATCACTTTTTCTGGTGTGGAGAAGGGGGAAAAGGAAAGCCACAGTGTCATGTTTTAAACTTTATTGACAAACTGTTTAAAGGTAACAAGCTGAAAAGTTCAAATCCAGAACCAACTTGCGCACTCGGCTGGGGGAGCATCTGAGCAAAAATGTATCTCCCGACATGCACCCTTTGTCTCAACTCATATGTCTGCCTAATTGGTTCTTCCCCTGTTCTTGTGGGTTGTCCCTGTTAATTGATTGATTGTCTCGTTATTTCCTTAGTGCGATAAGCTGTAGTCACTCTGATTGTCCTTTGTATAGGTTGCTGGTTGACAGCTTTGCTTGACAGCTTCTTTTAGAGAAGCTGTCGCCTGTCGATGTACTGTTGGGAATTGTTCGGAGGTAGATGTGACCATTGAGAAGAGATATAATGATAACATTAGTCGTGCATTAGTTGATTGGTCCCAGTACGACTGAATATAACCCATAGTAATTTGAAAGTCTGATGACAATTGATTGTAAAACTGTTTTTGCTCTGAACATAGCATCAGGTACTGTTTGCTGTGACGCTACTGTAGAAAGGTAAAGTAAGCTGGCCAGCCAGTTTAGCAACATTTTATATTAGGTCATTGTCGACGGCAACGGAAATTAGTGGTAAAAAGCTCTTTCCTTTGAACGTACCATGATGTAGCAACTGTTCGCAGTCATGTTATGTTCAGAGCAAAGAGCTTTCTGAAATCAATTTTCATTGCTAGCATAAGTGACCCAAAACTGATAGCTAGCTACCTAACTAATGTTAGCAAATTGAGATTCTGAAGGGTCACCCTTAGCTACGTAGCTAGCAAGTTAGAACTAATGATAAAATCCATGAAAGTGGGGAGTCTATCCACCCATAGACTCTATTGACCTTATTTTTTTTAAAGGTTAGCTAGCTTGGATTTGTAAAGTAGGTTCATGTGATGAAGCCACCTAACTACCTATCCACAGTCAATGTATTTGCTAGCAAGCTAGTACCGGGCATCGGCAAAGCAACTATCAAGGACAAGGAAAGCAGTAAACGCATACAACCGTCATATTACTGTACTGGGAAAAGATCTGAACTATCCAACCTTTAACAAGCTTTCAGTTGTAGTAGAACTGTTGTTTTGTCTGTGTACAACAATGAGCGTTTACAGCAAACAACCATTTGGACTACATAAAATGTTCTGGGGATGTGATTACATGTAAGACAGGTGTATGAGCGTTTTTTGTTTTTTTTTTGCCAAAAACTTTATAAGTCTCCCTTTCGGACATCCAAGAATATTATGACTAAAAAAAAATGTATAATTGTTCCCCTAAAAAATAAAAGAATAAATCTTGTTAACCTATTGTATATTATCTCTATGTTACTGTGAAATGTTTATCTGCAACTTCTATCAAAGTGTCATTGTTCGTGAAAGAGCACTTATGTTAGATAAGGTTACTGTACATATCCCACTTTGGATGCTGCCATAAGTTCTGGCTGACTGGCCCGTATTCATCTTTTGCATTGGATGTTCACCTGTACTCATATCCAGTGACAGGCTTTGCCAACAGAGCTAAAATAACAAAAAATGTGTCATTGTCCATTAAATTATGGTGCTCACTGTATATATAATGTTTTGATCCCAATAACCCCACCCCTGCCACACCAAATTCCCATGAACCAGCATCGCGTGTGTGACATTGGAAGACGTAGACAAATGTGTGTAGTCAGGGTTTGCATTGCAATACACAGCTGACTGTTCTTGGAACAAGAAAGGGCCGTGGCACAAGCGAGTGTTACACGGCATCAAATGAACTTCCCATGAACGGGGTTCACCAGGCCACAGACCCCAGTAATGACACCACAGCTATGAATGTGGACCATGCATCCAAACCACCTCCCACGTCTGCTCGATTATTACAGTAATGTACTGTGAGTAAGCGGCTGGACTGGGATCAGTTCTTGGCAGACCTCTCTCTCCTGAGAGGCAAGCATGATGAGGAACTAAGCCTTGAGGAGAGAGGAGTGGGCATTGGTTCTATCAATGATGCCAAAGCCATTAATTCCAGACCTGAACCATAATTTGGACAGTTACTGGCAGCTTTTGGATACATCAGCAGCCTTTGTGTACGGCCACTCCAGGCATTTTGACGAAGAACAGATTTCAGGGTCTGCTGGGATAACATTTCCTGAGAATACACAGGAAGTCAGATTGAGAATTTTTCTCATGTCTGGCATTACGACTCACAGTGTTGGAACTACAGCTGATCATTTCTGCTCAGCAGAAGAGAACAACTCAACTAGGGATGAGATTTGGTTAATATTTGAATGAAAAAATCATGGCTTCCTATAATGAATCAAATGGGAAATATATGGTTTATACTAACCTTCTCAACACTATTAAAGCCACTTCCAGATTATACAGGTTACATATTATACATGTAAGATTACTGAAGATGCACAAACAACACCCAAGGCTAGTGTAGATATAAAAAAATTTACTCTAAAGGATGCACTAAGGTAAGTCCTTCAGCCCGATGACATGCACATGAACTGTCTTGTGTTTCTGCCAAATTTAGCATTTTGAATATTGAGAATGTCAGAGAGAAAGGAGGAGAGATACCGAGAAAGGGAGGGAAAGAGGAAAAAGAACAAAGGGAGGAGGGCGTGGTGACCTCTGGCTGAGCCGTCAGTGTCATTCATGAGTCATCAGTCCTACAACAGGATGACCATAGAGACAATCACACACACACCTGCAGGCCACAAACATGCGTCCTCGCTCCTCTACTGCACTGGTAACTTGACTGTGCTACAGTGTGTAGAGAGAGCGAGTTCGCTGTGCGTTTCAGGTCCATCTGGTTTGGCCACACTGCTGAACTGAACCCGAGATGTGGTTGTTAGAGGAAATTAAGGGGGTTGAGCGGGGGTGTGTGTCTGAGTGATCTGCCAGCAAAGCTCTGAGAATCAGGTGCACAGTTTCCGGTGTAACTGACCTGCCTGCACGTTCAGGCTCTTATGCCTTTGGGGAAATTCTCAAGAGACCAGGGTGTGGCTGTATGACACTAAAGGGGGCTATGGGCACCAAAACAGACTCAAATATGGGCACAAACCCCATGATTTAGAGCAGGGTACACCATCACCATTCAAAAACTGAGTCTTTTTTTTTTATTATAATTTTTGCTCTCTTTTCTTCCCATGTAAGACTTCTGAGTACAGGTCCTGCAACCATTTTAACATCAGCCTTTTAGGAAAAGTGAGCCAGCACTTTCCTCTGACTTTGCGAGTGCCAGGAGCGGGAGTGTACTTTGTTTGCAGACTGCATAGCAAGACTTGACAGGATGAGATAGTCTGCAGCCCCACACAAACAGTAATTCTGAGAATGGGAGCACATCTGGGATTTCCTCTCTGCCGCTGAGCGCAAACAACAAGTTGAAGCTGTTCTGCTGCCTTTTATAAGCAACCGCCTAGACTTACTGTAGTCTTTATCGAGTTTTGGCCTCTTACCGTAAAACAGGACAGTGCAGAAAGCTTTTACATTGCACATGGAAGATTATGCGAGTTACAGAAAGACAAAATCCATTTCCCACTACTCAGCGTGAGAGAGATGAAATCACTAGGTCATCACTCACATCACAATTATAGTAAATCACTGTAATTATGTGCCTGGCAGGTGCCCTGTATCCAGGACTGATGTCTTTACCTATGACCGCTTGATATCACATGATTTTTTTTTTTTTTTTTTTTTCACTGTTTGAAGCAAAACAGTCATTAGGTATTTATAGTTCATGAGGCAGTATGAGACAGCATTTATGCACATTCCCAGGCTAAAATTTCCACAGATTTGGGCATGGTCTCTCCTGGAGCAAATTGTAATACTTTGATTTCAATGAACTTGTTAAATGAGGGTCATTCAAAACATTTTTAATAAGATGTGGGGACACATGATTGAAAGGATGGCTGGGAGGACGGCCATTATCTACTTAATGAATTCCAGACCACACCTAAAATAGTAGTTAATGATATTTATTGAATCGAATAAACTTTAGAATTCGTACTGATGAAGGACAGAATAGAGTCGAGTAAGAAACCAGTGCAGGATAACGGGAAGCCCCAGGTGACGAGACCCGTGGTGGGGGTCGCGTCTCTTCTTAGAGTCATAAAGGCTCTTCAAGTCCCCCGGGGTTCCTATAAAGTGGTTGGGTGAAAGAAACATGGAAGGGAATGGGAGGGAGGGACGTCAAATGAAACAGACGAGGATTGTAGAATCAAGGCGGTATAAATAGGCTGCTTGGTTGGGACATGGATAAATGGAGTGATGTATTTAGGCATGGTCTGGTTCACTAACCTGCGTTTATAGCTCTAACTTTAGAACTTAGAAAATGTCACAAATGTCTGGCCGGCCATTGCATGAGTCAGATGTCTGCCTCTTTTCACCCCACATCTGTTAAAACTCTCTTCTTTCATGGATGCACTAATGGAAAAAAACTAGCACAGGTAAGTGATGGTGCAAATTGGTGTTACAGGTGCAGTAAAGGGGTCCATATTGATGATAGCTTGCATTCACTGTACGTAAATCACACAATGCTTTATCTGAGTGTCCTTCATGCGGTTTTTCCTCTGTAATGATGATCCTCCTGAGTTTCAAATCTTTTGCATCTTCTCGTGCCTCGAGACATGTGCTGTGTTTTTTAACCTTTACTACGCTGCACATGTTTGCTCCATGCATCCTTCAACCCTCCTACTCTGAATTTTAGCCCAGATGAGAGACTCATCTGGGGCAGTTGGAATATCTAAGTCTGCAGTAAGATGACTACTGTGTAATATTAAGAGGAAGAAAGTCTGTTCCGAGTCTGTTGACCCATCAGGCCGGTGCTTAAGCCTGATTTCCTGTGACATGAAGAGACGGAGAGTATTGCCGCTCCCCATGGATGAAATGCTAGTCCATCATAAGTTACTTCCCCAGCTCTTAGTCAGGTTTACCTGGCAATTTGCTGGTACCCATTTATACACCATGGTGGACTGAGGCACTGTGGGAGTGAAGTGTTTTGCCTAAGAACACATCATGAAGGCCATGGCAGAACTCAGGACCTTTCGGTCCCAAGTCAAGCACACTTAACCACTGTGGAATCACGTCTCCCAATGCTCATTCCCAGCCAGATACAGTTTCTGGGATGCAGGTTTGCATTAAAGAAAACAAATGTGCAGAGGGCTAACACGCAGTCAAGAAGATTTTGGACCAAGGAAAATCACGGTGACACTTCTTGCTTTGAGAAGTTTTATGTAATCTTTAGTTACGTAACCATAACAACCGCTTGGCTGGGTCTGCTGGTTTCTCACTCAGTGTCCCACCCCCAATAATTGGTTCAATATTGCAGCTTTCCGGGACGACAGTGCCTCTCCATTACAGCGCATGAGATGACATCATCAGTCGGGTGGAGAAGATTTGTTTTGACTCGGAAAGAGGCCTTTTGGTTCGGCTCATATCAAAGCTACGAAGTGCAGAAAACTGATTATTAAACTGCGGTAATTGGGTACAATAACTACTTCGAATGAAACTATGCTGATGCTTTATTTCCAGCGCCTAATCTCTGGCAGTCATCATCAGACAAGGAAGTTCACAGCAGGCTTTAGTGTACTGTCATTATTGGCACAACAAAAGAAATGTTGAAATATAGCACTTCTGTATTACCCACACAGAAACTATTGTTTACACAAAGTCCAAACCATTCCTCATTGGTCTGTCATAGTTTCATGAGTCGGCCTATCTCGGAGAGAGTGCTGCCTTGTAAAGGCGTGGTCAATGTCTTGGGACTCTGAAACTGCTCTGCATGAATTCCGTCAGACTCTAGTTATGTAATATTGAAGATTTAGCACGGAATGCCCAGCCCCAGCCCGGCTCCAAATTCATTCGTACTCTCCACCCTGAGAACACTGGGATATTGCAGTGAAAAAATAAACATTGGGATAGCGTCCAAAACCATAGCTCATTAAGACCACACATGCTCAAGAGCGTCCCAGTATGACTTAAATATCCACAGATCTAACTGGATAACTGCATAAGATCCCCAAAGTAGCTAAAACTGGAGGCAGGAGGCACACTTAGGTCGTATATTGGGATTTAATAGTGAATATTTAATAATATGTCCTTTAAAACTACCTTGAATATTTGTACATAGCTTTTTGTAGAATAGAAATAAATGCGTAAAATTAAAGGTAATTTGGGGTTTTTGTTTTTAACAACTCGGTATTACTTTACAATAAGGGTACATTAATTAACATTCGCTGATGCAGTAAGAAGCATTAACTATCAGTTAATTAACAGTAAACTGATGGGTGTACTAATCATTTACTAATGGTGTTCATGTTAACTAAGGTATTAATTAATACATTATTTAATAGTTTGATAGTTTGAGGTGTTACTTAAGGGACACTTAAGGGATGTTTTCAACTTCATAATAAGGATGTCAAAGAGCATTAATAAATGGTAAGTTAAGGTTACTTAATGCTTATTTAGCTCTCTGATGCATTAGTTAACTGTTAATTAATTGGTAGTTAATGCTTATTACTGCATTAACTAATGTATTCTTATTGTAAAGTGTCACTAACAACTCAACAGCTCTTTCTATTTGCCTACTAATAGAACTGCATATTCTGGATACATAGAACTATTTTCTCAATCAATTTGGCAGCCCTGATTTTGCCTTTGAATTCATGGTCTCGCCAGCTGACACCTACACAGCATGGTAACTGCAGCAGCATTACGTCCATTCCTTTGATACAGCTGTCCGCAGGCCAATGACTATCAGACAATGCCACCACAGAGCCCATAAAACACTACAGGAATGAGCTAGTGCTGATCTGAGAAGTGTCACTGTCAGTAATGACAAATGCAAGCCTGCAGGCATCTGGTTTGTTGTTCGGAGGAAGTAGTGCAGAGGAAACCTGAGGACCTCTTGCTGACCCCCCCATCCCCTTGTGGGATGAGGTCAACCATGAGCTATCGTGGTGGACTCCCAGCTATACCTAATCACAGATGCGAGGTTGAGACCTGCACCTGCACTTCGGGGGCCCAGACATTCCTTAAGACTGCCTGGTGAGCCCCCTCTCCAAGTATTAACCTTAAATCACCAGAGACTAACAGCACATTACAGGACATAAGACTTCCGGAGTAGCTCAGTTGACAGAAGTGCAAACAATTAAGCTGCATCGACTCACAAGCCGACATTTTATGGTATGAGCCTGGGCTCTATCATTAGCCGAACACTGTACATCCCAGGCAGGGAATCGCCTGTGATTCTGATGAAAATCACCTTTGTCTTGTAGGAGGAAAAAAAGAGCTTAATAACAGAAATATTTTTCACCCCAGTAACACTTTGGTTCACAGCTGCGTAACCTTTACTCAAATGAGTCAGCTTTATTTTTTTTAATGCACAACCTATTTATGTATTTATTTGGAAAGTGTTAGAATGCTAAAAATATGGGCATACAAGTATTGAACAGGTGACACTATCATGCTAGGACAAAAAAGGAGCATCCACAAAAGTCCTAGTTTTTCTCAAGCAAGATGGCCATATAGTTGTTTTTCCCTGACCTCTGATGCGACTCATAGGAGCGTTTCTCATACCACTCTTGGGAGCGTCTCCTCAATTACTGTGAGCAACTGTGACACTTTCTCTTACCAAACGAACGATTAGGCAAACATTGTTTTTTGGTCACAGTCCCTCCTTCTTGAAGGTTTAGGGTTAGGGTTAGGGTTAGGATGGGGTTCAGAGTTAGGGTATGGCAATCCTGGAGGTCTGAGGATGCACATCAACGAAGAACGAGGAAAAAATCCTTCAAAACTGGAATGACTGGTATCCTCAGTTCCCCAAGTGATTATTTGAGGCTCATAAAAGGAAAGCTGGTGTAACACGGCGGTAAACACACCCAGTCCCAACTTTTCTTGATCGTGTTGCACGAATAACGTGTTGCACAGATGTCAGTTTTAGTGTCATTTTGTTAATTGAATTAATTGTTTCCTTCCATTACACACCCTCCTTGTTTCACTCCTCATGCCTTCAGATTGTCGTCCTGTGTATTTAAAGGGCATCTAAAGTTGATTCCCATCGTTTTTGTTTATCGGCCAATCAGCGAGCTGCACCTGCGCAAATGAACCGAAATAGAAGGACTATCTACGCATGTACACAAAACATTGGTTTATATGAGTGTAATTGGTCATGTGACAATGCAAGATGTCAACAAAAGCAAGTGATTTGTTTGTAAACATTGGACGTTCAACGTCCCGTTTGAGAATCGACTTTAGATGCCCTTTAAGGGCCTGGTCTTCATCTTCTCTTTCCAGGATTGTTGTTTTGTGTCTTGTGTCCTCTGCAATCGGTATATCTTTGCTAAAAAAAACATGTACTATATCTCTCATTAAAGATGGCTTCATCTAAGTACCTTCTTCATTCCTGTTTGAAGGCATGAGCCTTCCCAGTGTGCCCCAAGTCATTCGGCTTGCTATCCCAGTAACTGGCCTCAGACCAGTCCCTTCGACTCCTCTCTGGTTCATCCTCAAGTTCCCGTCTGCTGTCCACCTGACCATGGACCAATCAACAGCTCTGAAACTCCCGAGCTCTGAAAGCGCTTTTTGTTCTTCAGTTTTGTTTATAAAAGGCCAAATTCAGAGTATTCAGTGATTCTGCATTTGGCATTCTGATACAAGTGACATTTTTCAATTAAATACAGGTCTTGGATAATTTACAAATCACTGGTTTCTTTTTACATTTACACTTTCCATATTGTCCGAACTTTATCGGAATGGGTATTGTGCATGTATTGATGCGGTCCAAACCCTTGGAGCAGCACTTAGTTATTTAATCAGATATCATCACAGATTTGCCTGATGAACTAATGCAGCATTATACAGTAAATCAACCCCAGTCCCTTCACCGGTCGTGTTCTGTGATGGGTGGCTGTTCATGTTACAGATAACACGCCCTTCTGCGCTGGGAGAAAATGTCGCAATACGATGGGACAGGCATGGTGTAACCCCAGTCGGGCATTCAATATTCAGAGAAAAAAATAGATCGGCGTGTAACCCAATAAAGGCAATCGCTCAGTCCATCAGAGAGAGCAGTGAGCCTTCCCGTCAAATAAGAACAGTCAGCTGGCCACTTTAAAGAAACGTGTTGACTGCCCTCAGCATGTTGGAGAGAATACAGCTGCCGGCTAAACTTAGCCGAAGCTAAAGTGGATCTTCACTCGCATTCCCATGCCTTCACTAAACTCTGAATGGTCTCCATAGGCACTCTGTACACTACATTCCTAATGCACATTCCAGTCCAAATGTCAACAGAGCATGTGTTTAAGCTACCCAAGTTTTCTGACACTAAAGCAATTTTTTCCAGAGCTGTAACTCCCTCCTGTACACCAAAAAATATTTTTCTAGTACAAAGGCAACTACAATGCCCTTTAGCCAGATTGTACAAGGATTTGTGACTGCAGGCCATACTTTCTGTTGTCCCTGGCAATTTGCACCAGCATCAGAACTAAATTCAACTAAATTTACGTGGGAGATGTTCTATCCAGAACAGTGAATAGTAAATGAAAATCATTTACCATTAAATGAAAATCAGCACTCTCCATTATATTTTGAACCTGTATAATGTAAATAAAATACCAAACAATTATTTTTAAGTACCCTAATGATTATAGTAGACATACAATAAATGTAGTTCACAATATCCAGCTAGGTCCATAAATATTTGGACATTGACAACATTATTGTTATTGTGGCTATTGAGCGTAGAGTATTGGAGTTGAAATTAAATAATGAATATGAGTTCAAAGTGAGGACATTCTGCTTCAGTTTGAGGTCAAACATCAGAAATCAGGTGACAGAGTAGAAATTAAAGTATTTTTTTTTAAAGAAGTCCTCAATTTTTCAGGGATCTAAAGTATTTGGACAATTGTACACTCAGCTGTTCCATGGCCAGGCGTGTTTTATTCCCTAATAACTTCATTTAATAGTGGGCAAATTAAAGGCCTACAGTTGATTTCAAGAGTTACATTTTCATTTGGAATCTGTCGCTGTTCCTGCTCTCGATATGAAATCCATAGAGCTGTTACACGTCTCTTCTTCCATTAATCTCCATCCCTCCATGCAGCCAGCTTGGTGATGTTCCCCAACCTCAGTGAAAATTGTGCTAAATTGTATATATGTACACACACACACACACACACACACACACGCACACAAAGAACGAAAGAAATACTCATACTTTAGGGAGAAAATTCAATGAAAGAGCTGTTATGAGCTCTTTGGTATGAAATATAAGATGCATTATTCGGAGAGTACAGATATCATTTTAGAGATGCTCATATCTCTGAGATAAATGACGTACATCACCAGCAGTTTGGGCCGGAACTGCACCTGCCAGTACACACCATATTATGATTCCTCCAAAAATTGCGACCTTATATTGTGGTGGTGGAGTTTGCGTGCCTCTGGGATCTTGGGAGCTATGTTGCTTGGAGCATTTGATCCTGGTAGGGTTTCCCATGGCAAATTGGTCCCAGGTGAGGGGCCAGACAAAATGCGATTCCCTAGCCTCCTATGACACGGCCCTAAAAAGACGAGAGAACCTTGCCCGAAACAGGGGCTCCCTCCAGGAGCCGGACTTGGGAGGGGAACTTGTAGGCGAGCGCCTGGTGGCCAGGTTTTTCCTGGGACCTGGCTAGGCTTGGTCCAAAAAGGCTATGGGATCCATCTCTTCATGGACCCACCACCCACAAGGAGAGGAATAGGGGCTGGGTGCATTGCGAATCGAGTGGCAGTGAGGGGAGAGACTCTGGTTTACTGTGCCCCAGTTATGGAAAGTGGCTCTTGGGACATGGAATATGACCACACTGATGGGGAAGGAGCTGGAGCTTGTGTGGTAGGTTGAGCGGTACCGGCCAGATATAGTCAGACTCACCTCTACGCACAGCTCTGGAGTCAAGCTCTTTGATAGGGGTTGGACTTCCTCCTTTTCTGGAGTTGCCCAAGGTGAGAGGCGGTGAGCAGGCGTGGGGATACTTACGTCCCCTTGACTGAGTTCCGCTGTGTTGGAGTTCATACAGGTGAACGAGAGGGTCTCCACAATGCACTTGCGGGTTGCTGAGGGGAATGCTCTGACTGTTGTTTGTACTTATGCATCTAACAGCAGTTCGGAGTATCCAGCCTTCATGGAGTCCCTAGGTGGGGTCCTAGAAAAGGCTCCACCCGGAGATTCCATCGTTTTACTGGGGGACTTCAAAGCTCACGTGGGCAATGATGGAGACACTTGGAGGGGAGTGATTAAAAGGAATGGCGTACCTGATCTGAACCAGAGTGGAGCTTTGTTATTGGATTTTTGTGCTAGTCATGGATTAGCCATAACAAACACCATGTTTGAGTTTAAGGGTGTTCATAAGTGTACTTAGTACCAGAACACCTGTAACCAAAGGTCAATGATTGATTTTGTCATCGTGTCATCAGATCTGTAGCCGTATGTGTGGGACACTCAGGTGAAGTGGGGGCAGAGCTGTCAATTGATCATCACCTGGTATTGAGTTGGACCAGATGGCAGGGAAGACTGCCGAACAGACCTTTTTAAACCTAAATATGTTGTGAGGGTTGGCTGGTCCAGTAGACTCCTGACTCAGCCGAGAGGTACCGGCAGGCTAGAAGGACTGCAGCTACGGTGGTTGTAGAAGCAAAACTCGAGTTTGGGAGGAGTTTGGGGAGGCTATGGGGAGGGACTTTTGGGAGGCCTCAAAGAGGTTTTGGCAAACCGTCAGACGACTCAGGAGGGGAAGGCAGGGCTTTGCCCAGGCTGTTTTCAGCAGGGGTGGGGAACTGCTGACCTCGACTGAGGATATTGTTTGGCGGTGAAAGAAGCACTTTGAGGAACTCCTGAATCTGACAGACACACCCTCCGTTGAGGAGGCAGGGATGGAGGATTCCGGTGAGTTTCTGCCCATCTCCCTGGTGGAAGTCACTGAGGTGGTCGGAAAGCTCGGTAATTGCAAGTCACCGGGGTTGGATGAGATTTGCTCTGGGATGCTGAAGGCTCCAAATGTTGTTAGGCTGTCATGATTGACACACCTGCTCAACACTGCATGGGTGTCGAGTACAGTGGGACTGGCAGACTGGGGCGGTGGTTCCCATTTTTAAAAAAGGGATATGTATATATATATATATATATATACACACTGTATATGTATAACTTTTTTATTGTATTTTTTTCTTTTTATTTCTTCGCTGTGCTATAACAGATGTTGGAAGTGAGCCATCATTGTCAAAGTAGATGTGACATTTCCTCATGAAAGATAAAATTTATCAATGCACTTCGCCCCCAATCCTGCCTCTTTCCCGTGTGAATATTGAATGTGACAGCATGAAATGAGACAGAATTATAATTTATTGCACTGGCTCACTTTCATTCTCCCTAATGCACTCCCTTCTCACCTCTCTCTCTCTTCACTTGTTACAAGTTGGTTGCGGTCCATCCTACCCTAACAAACCAGACATTCTGCGAGTACAATGTCCTCACTACAAACAAAGTTATGTCAGGGTGAAAGTCAATGAAAGAATTATTCTGGAAATTGTACTTCCTATGAATGTATTTATTCATTACATGTGTAACAACGCTTCAGCTCTTTACGGCCGCAGTGTGTTCCTCTCCATGCTCTTTCCTCAGCAAACGTAGGGAATAATACATCATTCACACACACATCGGCAATTTAGAGTTTTCAACCAGCCTAGCATTCATGTTTTTGAATTGTGGGAGGAAACTGGAGCACGTAAACATGGGGAGAATATGCACGCAGAAATGTCTCCAGCCAGATTCAAACCCATGACCCTCTTGCTACAGTGCTACTCGCTGCACCACCCTGCCACCCCCCAACTTAACATAGAAAAGGGGAAAAACGGGGCATGATGTATAGGTCAAGACTCACCTTGCTTGGGGTGCAGTTGATTTAATAATTGATAGTCTTTATCACACATCCATGAAATTTTTATTAAGTAATGTCTACTGTCTCTGAGCAAAAATAGCTATGCATTACTAAATGCACAATAAGAGTGGCTGACCACATGCTCTTCAACATTTATTTCTCACTCCATGGCAATAATTTCAGATTCAATAAAATAACTTCTCATGGGTGACCTTGCCCAAAACAAATGATAGTAAAAATGACAGCACGAATGTACCAACTAGATCATACACTCCTTTTTTATTGGTAGACAAGGTTCCCCTGTCAATACAGACAATTGCTGGCTCATTCTTTGCATTGTACAATCATACATCTTTTTGAAGGGATATTTGAGGACAGCAGCAATATAGTATATAGTATTTGAGGAACAGAGGTGTTTCCATGGTATAGTGTTTTCCAGCATATTTTCTGGAAATAGCAGAGTTAAGATGCTAACGCTGGGAGCACACAGCAGATCAATGACCCCTCCAAGGCTGATTCATAAATGCTCGCTGCGTCCAACTGAACTTTTCCCCTCGGTTTTTTTTTATTTACGTTTGTACTAGCAATGGAAATCCTGCGTACTAACAGGATGACAGCAGCTGCAATATGACAGTACTGGCTGATATCAACTACCCCTCCAACACATTCTCATCTCGACTTGTCATATAGTGATGCTACCTGACCAAGTGTTGATATACGACTGAAAAGGAGGCTTTTGGCATCCTTATTTGATGCTTTGGGTTAGGTTTAGGGTTCGGGTTAGGGGTTAGGGTTCATTTAAAACTGACGTCAAATATAAAGGCACCAAAAGCCTCCTTTTGCATCGTACAGCACCCTACATAATTATTGGCACCCCTGGTTAAGATGTGTTAAAAGCCTTAAAATAAATTCAATTTTTATTGCAGAAGCATACTCTCACACTGAAAATTGTAGAAAAATGTAACCTTCAACTCAAGTGAATTTTAAGGGAAAAAAAAAAATCCCTGACTAAGAAATAATTATTTTTCATAAAATCACCTGTTCCACAATTATTGGCACCCCTAACAATTCCTAGGAAATAAATGTAATTGAAGTATTTCTGTCATTTCTACAGTAGTTTACAAAGTTGATCAGAGTATCTAGGAACATTTAATTAGTAATTCATCACTTCCTGTTTCCCTGGGGTATAAATATGATGTGACACAGAGGCCATTTCTCTTATCCACTCTTCAACATGGGAAAGACAAAGGAACACACCATTCAAGTAAGGCAGATGTGTGTTGACCTTCACAAGTCAGGCAATGGCTACAAGAAAATAGCCACTCGCCTGCACCTGCCCATATCTACTATCAGAGGAATCATTAAGAAGTTTAAAACAACTGGAACAGTGGTAAACAAGCCTGGACGAGGACGCAAGGTTATTTTGCCACCACGCACAGTGAGGAGGATGGTAAGAGAAATAAAAAGTTCTCCAAAGCTCACTGTTAAAAAATTGCAACAAATGGTAGCATCTTGGGGTCACAAAGTCTCCAAAACAACCATCAGGCGCTATCTACATGCCAACAAGCTGTTTGGGAGGCATGCAAGGAAAAAACCTTTTCTCACTCACAATCATAAATGCAAACGTCTGGAGTTCACTAAGCGGTACTGGGACTTCAACTGGGACCATGTGCTTTGGTCAGATGAGACCAAGATAGAGCTTTTTGGCAACAAACACTCTAAGTGGGTCTGGCGGAACACAAAAGATGAGTATGCAGAAAAGCACCTCATGCCCACTGTGAAGTATGGGGAGGATCGGTGATGCTGTGGGCCTGTTTCTCTTCCAGAGGCCCTGGGAACCTTGTTAGGGTGTATGGCATCATGAACGCTTTGAAATACCAGGACATTTTAAATCAAAATCTGGTGGCCTCTGCCCGAAAGCTGAAGATGGGTCGTCACTGGGTCTTTCAGCAAGATAATGACCCTAAACATGTGGCCAAATCTACACAAAAATGGTTCACCAGACACAGAATCAAGCTCCTCCCATGGCCATCTCGGTCCCCAGACCTGAACCCCATTGAAAACCTGTGGAGTGAGCTGAAGAGGAGAGTGCAGAGGAGAGGACCCAGGTCGCTGGATGATTTAGAGAGATTGTGCAAAGAGGAATGGTCGAAGATCCCTCTTTCTGTATTCTCCCATCTTGTGAAACATTATAGGAGAAGATTAGGTGCTGTTTTGTTGGCAAAAGGGGGTTGTACAAAGTATTAACATCAGGGGTGCTAATAATTGTGGCACACATGATTTGATGTAAAAGAATTATTTCTTAATTTTTTTCCCACTGAATAAATGCACTTGAATTAAAGGTTGGATTTTCCTCTTTTTTTTTCATTGTGGTCCTATATTATTTAGAAAAAAACTGAATTTATTAGAAGTTAAAGAACACATCTTAACCAGGGGTGCCAATAATTATGGAGAGCACTGTATATCGACGCTTGGCCAGACAGCGTCACTACATGATGCATCCGGATGAGACTGGGCACACCCCTGCAATGTCAGGAAGCAAAGCTGAGAGTGTTCGATGCTTAAGATTCATTTTAACTTCAGTACCATCTCCTCGAGCCTTGAAAGTAGCTTTTGAGTACATGCTGGCTGAGTAATATAAGCCACAAGACTGACATGTAAGTTATCAGAAAAGCTGCATTTACATGCACACTTTTTTTTCATTCGTATTGAAATTACTGCGATTGAGGAATCCAACCATACTGTTTACATGAAAGCGATTGGATTGTGCGCGTTTATGTCTAAAACGTACTACAATCAGAGCAGATCTCTCATGCATCCATCGTTGCCGTATAGCCAGTGTTGTGATTTAACTAGTAGTCATCTGAACTAGTTTTGCATCTGGATGAGACCTAGCCACATTGGTGCTTCCACCAATTAAACTTTAGCGTGATTCAGTCAGGCTTGGGAGTCAAGCCGGTCATAAGCTTGTTTCTGTCCAATCATTCTTAACATTATCTACTCCCACCCAATTGGTGAACTTTTACTATAACCGAGGCAGGTGCTCATTCATTTCTCTGGCTCCATGCCCTCTACACCGCTCCTACTCAGGTTAACTCAGAAATCTGCTTCTCATCTTCCTCCACCTCCCCAGCCCCATCCTTTATAATTATCATGGTTCATCGCAAGCAGCATTTGTCCATTTCATGTTCAGTAACTTAAACGTTAACCGAGAATCTCAGGCTCTGCCGAGGGGTTTGCGATCTCTGGGACTGTCTGTGTCATGTTTGCTCTGATTGTTCCAGAGCATCACTCGAGCAGAGTCACCTCCAAACTCAAACGCAGGTCATCTTGCAATAAATGGTTAAGTCTTAGGTTAGTGTCCCAACTGAATTTTCAATTCTTGCAAAACATTTAAAAGAAATGTAGTCTTGGTAGCTGACCAGTTTTGGATGGATGCAGCTGTGTTTCTCCGCACATGTGAGTAAAACATTAAAGCTTCATCACTGCGTGTGGGTCAGCTGAACATACACAGAAGGGTCTGTGTGCTGAGGCAATCTGATGGAGCGTTTATATGGCCATTGAACCGCTTACCAAATCGATCAACTCAGATTTTAAGTCGGATTGGGGTATTTCACTAAGATCAATGTGTTTTCATGAGGTCATTTCTTCTGATTGAGCATCAATGTGATTCCAAGTGCTCCATGCAAACACAGCTACTGAGAACCTAAATAAAGCTTTTATTCATGTTGACAGGTTTTCAAAAACACATTTCCTCTGTCTTTGAATGTGTCTAAAAGCATTTGCTTTGGGGAAGGGGATTTTTTGTGTTCCTTTTTGTTGTCTCAGGTTCCCGATGACAGACTGGCCAATCATAAAGGAGCAATGAAGACTCATGAATAGTCAGCAGTGCTTTATGGGATGTCCATTTAGATCCCTGAATAGAAGTGACCATCCATTTCCCCATGGTGGATTACTCACTCACTTGTCCTGCATTCTAGATTTAACCCCAAGGTAGAATCAGCACCACCTTGCCTCAGTATCCGCAGTCCGCATGACTTTTTAAGTCGGTGGTTGCAACGTGTACTTTTAGTCTCCCAAAAATTAATTTGTGGGTTGGAGGAGAATTATTTTGGAGATCAGGTACTGTTAGTGATTGGGACTCAATGCCATTTGTTGTAATTGAAATTAAGACCATGAGGCAGAAGTTTCTAATCTCATTTATTGCAGCATGCCTGCAATATTCATTCAAGAAACCACCCTGTTTAGACATAGGGAGCTTCAGCTAGTAAAGTGGCAAGAACGACTCCTTAAAATGAACAGGTGTTTGCGGTTTGTGCTCAGTTACTGCCCAGCTCTTATGGTAATAGAAATGAAAACTTAGAATATAAAAATCTGTTCCTGTATTTTCTTCTAATCACCTGGGCTTGCGAATTTGCAACAATTAATTCTGCATGCCACTGAAAGACAACCAGCATTTTCCAAGATACCATCCTCTCATCAAGAGCATCTTGAAAACAATAATCTACACTTAAAAGCACTGATCTGCACTGATGAGCTGATAGGACAAACTTTCAGCTTTTATTTCAGCGTATCTTCATACAATTCTGCCCCCCGATATGGAAATATTTGCCATTATGATACATGCCCCCCCTGTAAAAACTCTAATTGGTTTCAGTAAAGGGTATTCAAGGGCTGCAAAATCCTAATGGTAAAATGGATTTGAATTGCAATACCCTCAAATGGAAGCTGAATGTCAGTCCTATCAGACCATACAACCCAAGTCGTGACAAATTCAATTAAAATGCCAGATATTTATAATATAAAAACATAATTTATCAAAGTCAATATCTCAACGTGTTTTCGGATCTGTTCCCTTTGTTTCATTCCTGATGCAGAAAATTAGTCTTGATGCACCTTGAATCAGTCTTCACACACTGCTTTAAAATGGTCTATGAAATGGTGCCATCTATCCAGTTGATATAAACTATCTTTTTCTGAATGCAACAATAGCATATTGTCTCTCTGTTGGCTGTGGTTCCGGCAGTCATCATAAAGCGCTCCATGGGAAGATATTTGGCCGTTTAGGGAATGAGGCATGAGTCACAGCACAGAATCTAGCTGAAGTGGTCCGTTGTGAAGACCCTGTTGTTGTGGTAAACTGGCAGTGTGCTGCGGTTTAGAGCAGACGGCAGACAGTCACCCTTTAGCCCCGCGGTAATTGTGCTGACCCAGGCAAGCTCCTTTAACCAGCTCAGTGAGCCAGTCTCTCGCAGGCAGCAGCGCAGCGTAAACGCTGCTTCTTCTCAGGCGAGACCTCTCCGTGAACCCGCTATCTAAGCAGGCCCTTGGATTCTGAGAGGGGGCCCAGTGATCCGAGCACATCTCGCGTTCAAGGGTTAGCAAGGCCGCCGAGGACAGGCGACACACGGGCAGCGAAGCTAGCTGAAATATTTTCGGATAAGGCCTCAGCTTTCCTGGAAATGAAGCGGCGATTGGTAGTGTCAACTCCCCTCAAAGCTTGTCTCTTTGCTTCAGAAAACAGAGAAGGCCTCGACGGCGACTGATTCTCATCCAAAACACGTGTGCTGTTTCTACGAAGTGGTATCTCAGATTCCCCACTCTTGACATGTTTCCAAAGAAGTCTGATGGAGAAAGAAAGTGCCGACTGATTCGACAAAGGGAAGATAAACATGTAAAAACAACAGTGCGGTTTTTAGTCCCTTTTAGCCCACTGCTGGTCCTTTTTTTCAGTTTTGATTAAGTCTTTTCATTCAAAGACCACTTAAATGAACTTAAATGGCCATATACTGTAAGTAAACAAGCGTCTTCCTCCGAGATCTCCATTGTTTTATTACGTTGTCATTGAATGGTGGAAACTGCAAATCGTTGTTGAGAGTGGCTTGTTCTGTCACGATTTTGGGAGATCGTTTGTTTTATTTCTTTGATCTGTGAGGGGCGCACGCTATTTTTACTCGTCTTTGGTGTTACCAATTGGTCTTCCCACTCGGCGATTGTATTCCTTACCAGAGCTGGTTAATTGATGATTCGCAGCCTGTTTATATACATATGCAGAAGTGGCACTCGCTCCCCACTTCATTGTCATCTATACAAGAGAACTGGTAATAGCTAGAGGGTATTAGCTGTGGGTTTGTTTCCGAGGTCTTCGCGTTTATATTGAGAAGGAATTATTAGATACTTTGCATAAGTTATTCTCCCTAGTTTCTCCCGTTTCGGACACCCGATTTTGGTGACAGTTGGGAGGGTTATTCCTATAGGAGTATTTCTTTGTTTTTGTTTTCGTTATTCCTCTGTCTCTATCGAGATCTTAGTGGCTTGTTGCTTCTTAGCGCCGGCTTTAGATTAGATTCGTAGTGGCAATTGGTTTCTGCCAATTTCCACTCCATTACATGTTCTTTACCACTTCTTTGAGCTCCTGGAGGTACAAAACACCAGTTTATTCAGAGATTTGTGGATGATGCATTTTTCTTGCCCACTAACAAGATGTCAAAAAGTAGGGTGTACAAAATTACTCCCATAAATATTGTACCTCTGGCGCAACAGCAAAGCATGTCACAAAAAAAAAACAATAACAACAATTTATTTAGGATAAACAAAAATTTTATTCATTAAACATTTGGCATAACAATACAGTTGCAGATATTTCTGTTAGATGTTTGCGACAGCACAAAATCCAATTAGATGTTGCCTGTTCTTATTTTGCCTCCTTGTCTGACATTCAAACTTCAGTTAGTCAGATGGGCCTATTCGAAAAACATACTTTCTAGAATGCTCTTCAGCTCTGGAAAAAAACAGAGAAGAACAAATTGATGGAGGCCAGACAAACCTTTCTAGGCAGCTGTCTTCTGTTTTGTTTTTTTTTTTTTTTGACAATAAACAGTTGGCATTTTCCTCTGCAAGAAAGACTTGAACTTTATATTTACCGTCCAGAGGCAGCGCAGTTTCCAACAGATAAATGGTGATGGGGTTTGAGCTGAAGAGGGTAGTTTTAACCCTTTCTAATCTAGCTGGTGTTCACCTTTAAAGGCTGAAGCTCAATGTATACTTAGCTCCATTAAAAACGCACGGGTGAGGTATGTACTGTATTTGCGGCAAATTGAAGAATCGATTGATTTTTATTGCTTTTCCAGTGAGGCACAAGAGGAAGTAAAGAAAAGCGCGTGGTATTCTAATCCTGACGCGCACCACGTGCACGCGCCATGCACTTCAGTAATAACAAACATTGAGCTGTTCGTGATGTGTACCGTGACACTTGACTTGTTCTTTTTGGTGTGGTCAATAGCCTACATAAAGCCAACAAAAAAAACGAAAACTGCTACTGCATCAAGGAAATGGAACAGCTTGCGACACAGGAGAGAGAAAAAGAGCCTTTGGCATGTTACGGGCAGGTCTTAGCCGCAGAGAGGTGGTGCGTCATTTGCACTGATACCGTTCAACAATTAGTCGGCTGTCTATCCGAGAATGGAACACAGGCACTGTCACTGACCAACCCCGCTTAGGGCAGCCACGAGTGACGATGGCAGCTCAAGAGCGCCACATCTGGTTACAGCCTGTACATGACAGATTCCGGAAAAAACTGGGTTTTCTGTAGGGCCCATGTGCACGCATGTGTTGATCACATTGACGGCGTCAAACGGTACTTGTGCTCACCCTCAATCTTCTCGGACCCCTCATCTCATGATCAGTTTTGGTTGCAGTCCGGAATCTGTCATGTACAGGCTGTAACCAGATGTGGTGCTCTTAAGCTGCCATCGGCACTTGTGGCTGCCCTAAGCGGGGTCGGTCAGCGACAGTGCCTGTGTTCCATTCTCGGATAGACAGCTGACTGATTGTTGAACTGTGACAGTGCAAATGACGCACCACCTCTCGGCGGCTGAGATCTGTCCGTAACATGCCAAAGGCTCTTTTTCTCTCTCCTGTGTCACAAGCCGTTCCATTACCTGATGCAGTAGCATTTTACATTTTTTTGTTGGCTTTATGTAGGCTATTGACCACAACAAAAAGAACAAGTCAAGTGTCACTGTACACATCACGAACAGCTCAGTGTTTGTTATTACTGAAGTGCTTGGCGCATGCATGTGGTGCGCGTCAGGATTAGAATACCACGCGCTTTTCTTTATTTCCTCTTGTGCCTCACTGGAAAAGCAATAAAAATCAATCGATTCTTCAATTTGCCGCAAATACAGTACATACCTCACCCGTGCATTTTTAATGGAGCTAAGTATACTTTCAAATCAAACACAATGAGGTTTCAAAGCAAACACATCACTCAAAAGTTAGGCCCTTAGTCTAAGTAAAAGGGAGTCAGGAATATTTGTGAAGTGGTAGCGAAGTTGCAAGCAGTGTTTTGAAAAAATAATATTGAAACACCTGCTCTCTGAGGTAGCACCATTTTTAGACCCAAATCAATTTGCATACCGTGCACAAAGGGGGTTGCAGGACGCATTGCTCAGTTCGACAAATAATGTCTATGAGCACCTTGAACAGACAAAAAGCCTGGTTAAGATTGTTTTTATAGACTTTAGCAGTGCTTTTAAGACAATCCAACCCCACCTGATGGCAAAAAAGATGGCCAACCTAGGCGTTAACCCTAGACTGATTTTATGGATTCATGACTTTTTAACCAATATCAGCCAGCAAGTTGGATTTATTTAATCAATCTCATCTCTGAAAACTATCAACACAGGGGCACCACAGGGGTGTGTCCTGTCACCGGTATTATACACCCTATATACTAATAATTGTCAAGCAGCCTCCCTAGATCACACTTATTTTAAGTATGCTGATGACACAGCAATAGTAGGTTTTCTTAAGTCCAATCCCTCATCACTGGAGGGTTTTGAGAGGGAGATAAGAGGTTTTAGCCAATAGTGCATAGACAACTTTCTTGAGGTAAACGTAAAGAAAACAAAAGAGATGATCATTGATTTTAGCAAGAAAGGGATTGTAGTTCCCTCATCTAAGATAAATGGGGAGTCAATATAAATATTTAGGTGTTGAAATTGACATCAAGCTCACTTTTAAGGAATGTGCTCAGAATAAGACCAAACAACTGCAGAAAAGGATGTATTTTCTTGGTAAGCTGAAACAGTTTGGGATGGACCTGTGTATTTTAGAGTTGTTTTATAAAGCCCTCCTACTGAGTGTCCTCTCCTTCGGCCTTATCTGTGTCTTTGGAGACATGTATCTTCAGGACCAGAATATGCTCCAACGTATGGTCAAAAGGGCCAGCAAGACTGTAGGAATTGATCAGGTATCTGCAGCCCAATTATACGATGATCTCATCCTTAAAAAGATAGATCAAATCTTAAATGACCCAAGCCATCCTCTCCACCAGAAATTTCAAAGTAGTAACATGGTTAGATGTGATCACTGTATGCTTTTATGTACTTTATGTCTGTCTTGTCTTTTTTTTATTTTAAAGGGGACCTATTATGCTGATCCTTCTTTCAATATATATTAGTAATGTTATAATGTTGGTTGTCCATACTCAACCTCTGAAAAGTTTCTAACCATAAGATACAGAGGTTTTGCCGTAATCCTAGAACGTGATTTTGTGAACGTGATTTCCTCTCTGAACAGCTCCTCCCGAGATCTTCGCGAGATCTGGGCAAAACCTGACGTCAGGTTGTACCGTCCAATTAGTACAGACCTAGCCAGAGCCAATCACGGCGCTGGACCTGCCCACACCGGAAACTATTCTAGCAGGCACTAACAACGGCAGATCATACTATGCCTTAGTAGCGTCCACACTTTTGGAAATACAAAAGAAGAAATGCAGATCATTTGAGGTGCAGTTTTGTCAGTATCTCTCCCAAAGCTGCTTGTCCGTTTACTTTTGGATGCGAAGAAAAACACCTATTTCTCTTCCAGAAGAGGATGCCACCAGAAATCAGTGGGTAGCTTTTTTTGTTTGCTGGCAGCAAACAGTCACGGCCAAAGGGAACGTTAGCTGTTTGTGCTCAGCATTTCACCAAAGACAGCTTTGTCAATAAAGGATAATTCAACACAGGATAAGCGTTTCAGCTGCTTCTCAAACCTGAAGCAGTTGCATCGATCAAGCGCTCGGAGCCATAAGCTGTAAGTAACGATATAACAGCAAATAATGTAAGTGAAGCTAACGTGTTACGGGTGGCTAGCAGGACCGCTAGCGGTAGTTAGCACTAACAACTGGCCTCAAACGCAGGCTTTGTAAAATATCTGAAGATAAAGCCTGTCTTGGTCGCGACTGTCCGTGACTCACAGACACAGAAGCTGTAAGTTGCTTTTACTGCATAAGCCAACCTGATGTGATAGCCAGTTGATTGTGGCTGTAGCACTGCGGCTAACGTAACCAAGTTACTGTTGCTAATGTTTGTTCCCTAAATATGCAAGAGTAATATTAGGGGAAATTCTACAGAAGGTGTGTGAACATAAACCTCATTTGAAGCGAACTTTTTATACTTGTTTGTAATTTGGATGCTTGGTACAACTGTCCACGGTAACGAAACTTGCTGTCTGTAAAACTTGTACTGCAAGGGTTTGTCTCTGGTTGTTATGAATGCTTGGTTACCAGCTACTGCATGTTACTTTGTGTGCCGTGCTAATTAAAAATGCTCCTGGTTAACTTATATGCAGTGATTCTCATCGGTATGCTTGTGTTACTTCGGTAAGCATTAATATGGCAGTTTCATCATAACGTTGCTCGATTGTAGCCACTACAGTTAGTGATTGCTTCACTTATCCATGACCAGGATCAGCCGGATACTTCACAAATGTCTGGGCAAGCTCTCTGGTGCTATCGTGAAAGCAATGCGAAATGCAGAAGCTCTACCGTGTCTGGTATAACAAATGATTTCTCTGCACTACCTTGACATAATTTCATCCCCCTTTAGAAATTGTTGTGGCTAATAAAAAGCCGGAGATTAATTTGGAAATTCTTTCCTGTAGAAGTGATCGATTCGCTAGCTCCACATAAGCAACTTGTCCGCGCTAACGGAACTTACGGTCTGCAAAACCTGTATTATGTTCATAACATAACATCTCTAGCTGTTGCGTACTCTCCATAAAGCTGCTTTCACATCGGACGCGAAACAAATTTTTCGGGGGACAGATTAGCCTACATTCAAAGTCAATGCAAAGACGCGAATACATGCGTTATGGGCGCGTTAAGCAGCTTTCACACACGACGCGGAACTAATTTTACGCGCGACTGATTACATTCAAAGTCAATGCAAAGATGCGAATACACGCGTTATGGGCACGTCAAGCCGCTTTCACACCGGATGTGAAACGAATTTTTCGCGCGACAGATTAGCTACATTCAAAGTCAATGCAAAGACGTGAATACACGCGTTACGGGCGTGTTAAGCAGCTTTCACACTAGACACAAAACTAATTTTTCACGCAACAGATTACATTCAAAGTCAATGCAAAGACGCGAATAAACGCGTTATGGGCACGTCAAGCCGCTTTCACACCGGACGCGAAACGAATTTTTCGCGCGACAGATTACATTCAAAGTCATGACCGCTTATCAGCTACTGCATGTTAGTTCACGTGCTCTGCTAATTAAAAATGCTCCCAATTAACTTATATGCAGTGATTCTGATCGGTATGCTTGTGTTACTTCGGTAAGCATCAACATGACAGTTTCATCATAACGTTGCCTGATTGTAGCCACTACAGTTGAAGCTAACCGGAGAGGTGCAGTTAGACCAGAAGTACGTTTTGCAAAGCTTGGGGTGCGTTTTTGGGTGCTTGTGAAACGATCGCTTCACTTATCCATGACCGGGGGTCAGCCTGATACTTCTCCAATACCTGGGCAAGCTCTCTGATGCTACCGGTGATAGCAATAGGGAAAGGAAAACAATACAGGCTACAACCTGTCTGGTATAACAAACGATTTCTCTGCATTGCCGTCGATTGAATATTAAATTCTTTCCTGTAAAAGTGATCGATTCGCTAGCTCCACATAAGCAAATGTTCATGCAAACGGAATTTACGGTCTGTAAAACCTGTATTATGTTCATGACATAACCGGAGCTCCATCTAGCTCTTGCGCACTATCCATAACTCGCCCATTTTCTGCGAGCAAATGCAGGTCATTACGAAGCAATAAGTAAACCATTACCACGGGCAATTTCTGAAAAGGCCGTTTAGCCTGGAGCTTTCGCCCCTCCGTCATACATTAGCGCAGAAACTGTTCGTTTCTCCACGCTAACAACACACCACAGCTATGCACACGAACCAGCAGGTCCTAATACACACCGAAGCAGTCCATAAGCTGTTGGTCCACTTTTAGCTGCTCCTCACTGTCTCTGTTTCCCTCTAAACTCAGACCCACCGGATTTCTATGGTCTCCGGTCTTCACTTGGGTATGTCGACCCGTTCTACAAATGTGTCTACATGGGGTGGATTCTAGCTTTCACTCAATCCCAGCTATAGAGTAGAAAAACCGCGATACTCACCACTGTTGCCGTAGCAAACTGTAGCCAATAGCAAATTTGAGCTTGAGCTGCCAGACTTTCACACTGCGTCCTCCACTTTCGCCACTGCGTTTATTAGAACAAGTTCATTACATTGGATCTATACACATGTACTGCGTTAGATTGCGGTATTTGCCCACCGCTTCCTTATCAGATGGCAGCCGTGTCTCACGTTTCACTCTGGGGCGGAGGACCCGGAAAACTGCGTTCTGCAGCCTCGTCCCGCCCAACTCCGCCCTCCCAGAGCTGGCCAGTCAGAAGAAAGTGGGCACACGGGGAGTGGGGGCCATAGCGGAAGAGCCACCCCAATGAGGCGTTTCAGGCAGAGACTACAATGGACTATAAATGGGGTTTTTTGAGGATGGCAGTATGAGCTAAATACGGACCCTGTTTTGGACTTTGAACGATCAGGAGTACTCCAGGGGAGTCCAAGATCAAAATATAAACTTGGAAATATAGCAAAATAGGTCCCCTTTAATACCATAGCTGTAGCAATGGAGTGTGAGAGTTAACCAAATGAATTTCCCTTGGGGGATAATAAAGTTTAACTTGAACTTGAACTTGATAAACAGTGATGGGTTTGTGCTGAAGATAGTAGTTTCAACTCTTAACCACCCCTACCGTTGTTCACCCCTAAAGGCTGAGGGGGCATTGTCATTTCAAACGCATTGAGGTTCCAGCTAGAAACCTATTGATAAAGAGGTGAATTACAAAACTGACCCTGAACTCAGTAACCATAATGGCCTCACTTCTACTTGGACTCTTCCTGTGTTGTTAATGATCTTTATATCCCCCTGTACTCCTCTGGCTTCAGCTCGATCACATTTTTCAGAGATCAGTTTCCAGTTTGGCTCCATGTTTTTGTTCCGTCAGAGAAAATATCCACAGTGAACCACTGCGAGAGAGGATAGCTGAGAATAATGCAATACAAAATAAAGGCTTAATTTATATGAGTGATTCATTGGCTGATTGACTTTTGTCCAACCGTGAGGCTTAATTCATTCTTGGACAATTTTACACGATGGAATTCTGGATGAGCTGTGACCCTCTGACAGGTTGGATTCAATTCTGAAAAAGTACAGGCACTCCGTAACATCTCAGAAGTTCATCCTGGATCAAGTTACATTCCAACAAAAATCCCAGAAACCTGACAGTGGCTTACCAAACTTTCCAGGACTTCACTGGCATCTATTAACTCTCCATCATGAGAAAATAAGCTGCTACATCCAAAAAGCAAGATGGAATTTTGCCCAGAACTGAATTGCTTCCCCGCCTGCTCTGCCTTAATCCAGAACACAGGCTTTCGATCAGGACAGTAAATGACTTTCTTGATGGCTGTCAGCTGTGCTGATATCATTGATCTGACTGAAGCAGCCAATGAACTGCGAACAACCTTCAGCAGAGCCAATCAGCTCAGGCTTTATTTGCAGAACCCATGCTATGAAAGCAATCAACTGAACAATATTTGTGTAACACAATGTCCTCATTAACCAGCATCAATATTTTTGCCTACAGTGTCCAAGGTTTTTGGCTGCAGTTCAGTATTGGAAACCCAGCAGCACTGTCCTTGGTCTTCAGGAACACAGCTTAGAAAGGTCAGAGTCAGAGTCACAGTGATGATATGGACAAATAAATGTGCAGTCATACCCTACATTCATTGTCAAAAGCATGTGGACACTCCTCGGTCTGAGACGTTTTTCATGGTTTGGGCGAGATCCAACCTGCAGGAAAATCTTGATGCCTTAGCATGCAATGATAATCCAGATGATTCTGTTCCTCCGACAGACGAGGAAAGACCCTTTCCTACTTTCCTTCTCCAGCTTGATAATGTCCCTATGCACAGAGCAAGAGCTGCTAAAGATTTGTCGAGATTGATGTAGAAGTACTTCACGGGCTTGGACGGGCACCCAACACTACCCCTTGTCGAGCCGCATTGGGTTCAACTGGACAGCTGAACTTAAGCCAGGTTTAATCGCCCACCAGCACTGCCTGACAGCACCAATGCTTTTCTGCCTGCAATGGAGGGAAATCCCCACTGTAATGTTCTAACATCTAGTAGAAAGCCTTTCATGGGGCAGCTCTTACAGCAGCATAGAGGGGGCAAAACCAAATTAATGCCCATGATTTTGGGATGGGGTGGCATTGTGGCACAGCGGGTAGCACTGCTGCTTCACAGCAAGAAGGGTGTGGGTTTGAATCCAGCCTGGGACCTTGTAAGACGGGAAATCCAGCTGGGACACGGCAAAAGGTGTCAAAGGAAGTAAAGTGTTTGGGATTGTGTCTGTGGAAGACTGGGGGAGTTTATAATGGCCCAAGACAATAAGCGATGCAAGGGGGGTGACCATCACAGTCCCCCCCCCGTGAACAATCTTTTTCTCCCCTGGCTATGAGTTTCATGAAACTGGACCTTAAACTCATCTGTTTACATTTTCTGACATTATAGTAATGTCAAACCCTTCTCATATATTCCATATACTACTATGCAATACTTATGTGCTCATAACCAAAATTGGCTTATACCATAATCCAGTTTAAGAGCTTTTCATGACAACTGCATCATATTGGTACATATTCATGTCATGTTTGGTATTGTTGTTCTCAGGAGAATCCAAGGAGTTGAACGGAGTATGTTTCATTCCAATTGAAATTATGGCTCATTCCCTTTTGGAACTCCTGAAAATTGGTCAGAATCCTCTCGGGTAATCATTCTGTTCTTCTCTCTCTGCATAATTGTTTTATTACATCCTCCAAATGGTGGAAACCCAAAAACCAGATTCGACCCCCCTTCCAGGTAATTTATGGCCATGCCGCCTGGATCAAAGACGTGATTTGGCTCAAAGCAAAGAGAAACAATCCATTCTGGGAAGATTGTATCCGATCTCTCCCCGCGTACGCAAGTGCGTGTGTGTCCTCTTTAATTATGGAAGATCACAGCCGACTTCCCACACGTGCATCCCTATGCCGTGCGTAGCCTCTATAGTTATGCAGATCGTCCCTCCGATCTCGCCCTCACACTAGTCTGTGTGTGTAGCTTTCGCCAGGTATGACTTTTATATTTGTCTAAATTCGTGGTAACTGATGTTTGGTCTGTTGATTTAAGCTCTTGCCTACCTGGTGAATAAATTCTTGTTATCCCTTTAACTTGCGTGGTTTCTGTGACTCCTAATCCTTTTATTCTTTCTACCCACGTTACGACCAGTACTTAGAGGGCGATTCCTTATCATTCCAGACTAGCTAGCTGATGTTTATAGGTAGTGATGGGTTTTAAGTTGGATTGTAAATTATGGTCTACTTATATAAAGGGTTTATGTAGTACCGGTTCTGGGGATTTGGCATTAAAGGGCACCCCTGGGCTTATAAGCTGGTGCCTGTCAGATTCGCCTTAAGGAACCCTTGGGTTCACATAAATCTGGGTTCATGATATTTTTAAGCCAAGACGCTATTATCATGGTGATCTCTTTCATCCTCTAAAACTATCACCGAACTAAGATCCGGTAACTACGCTAGGACCTGGGGGTGTAAATTGAGTAACAGTGGTTTTCACGGAAGAGTCTGGTGGTATAGCTGCCCCGAGATTCATGCATGTTTCAGTTCCCTATCTATTTTAAATTGGAGTCAGATTTTAAACGAGAGTAATATTGTAATTGTTATGCTTACTTTGCCCTAATCACTGATATATCTGATGCTTTGTTCAGTTTCTGCGAGTGTTCCAACGTGCACCTTGGATTATTCGCAGCGCGGCATTAGGTTAGATGGTTCCGTGATTTCGGCATAGCCCCGTTTTTGAACGGAGAATTATTGAGAATCCTTCAGGTAAGTCTCAGGCCAGGTCCAAGGTGGGACGCAGACATGAATGATTGAATTAACATGAATTGTCTCACAACAGCCTAAGTACACGCATGAACCTTCGCTCCCAGCTTTTCCGTCGTTGGTTTAGCTGTGTGGGTTTTACAACCTTTTTGTGTGGAGTTTGCATGTCCTCCCTGTGTTTGCGTGGGTTTCCTTCCAAAGACATGCATGCCATGCTCATTGGAGACTGTAAATTTCCTCATAGGCATGAGTCTGTGAGTCAATGGCGTGTGCGCCCTTGCGATGGATTGGTGAGCTGTCCGGGGTTTGTCCCTGCCTATCGCCCATAGTCAGCTGGGATAGGCTCCAGCTCCCCCACAACTCCAGTGAGGAAGAAGCGGCATAAATAATTGATGGATGGATTTTCGGATGCGATGTTAGATCAGATGTTTGCATACCTTTGGCGATTTGGTCTCTAATGACATCACTTTTTTTACTCATTTCTATGCAGAAGGCAATTATATTCTACATAGGCCTACATATGTCACTTTACTAGGAGCACCTGTATAGCTGCTCATTCATGCAATTATCCAATCAGCTCATGTGGAAGCAGAGCAATGCATAAGGTCATGCAGATACAGGTCTGGATTTCGCAGGTATTGTTCACATCATGGAATTGAGAAAAAATGTGGTCTTAGTGACCTTGATTGACCATTGATAGGTTGTTGGCACCAGGTAACAGGTCTGAATATTTTTGAAACAACTGACCTTCTGTGATTTTCATGCAGAACTGTCCCTACAGTTTACACAGAATGGTGCGAAAAGCAAAAAACATCCGACACCTTGTTCATGAGAGAGGTCTAAAAAGAATTGCCACAGTGCTCCAGTGATCTGGAAAACATAGTACCTTACGTCACTTTTGGTGGAAACTGAGTTTGACCCTCATTTGCACTAATTAAGAGTGGTGAAAATCTTAAAACACTAGCTATTAGTGTTATTTGAACAGTCAAAGTTTCTATTTTTTTTCAGTTAGGAAAAGTCTAGAATCCAAACGTTTTTGTTCAATTGCGAGACCCTTGCCATGGATAAACTCGCTAGGTTCTTCCAGATCATGGGAGAGAGCTTTTAGCTAGTAGAAGGGCTATAATAGTTCAATAAGTACTCTGTATAACTGTGGTGAGCAGAAAAGTATCCCAGAATGCACAACACATCGAACCTTGAGATGGATGAGCTACAACAGCAGATGACCATGGAGGTTCCACTCCTGTCAGTTCCTGTACAGGCTCACCAAAACTGGACAGCTGCTGGATGGGCCTGTCCTGATGGGCCTCCATTTCTCCTGCGACTCTCCGATGGCGAGGATGGAGTTTTGCATTGGCAGCATGAATCCATGGACCCCACCTGCCTTGAGTCAACACTTCAGGCTGGTCGCGACGGTCAAGCAGTGATTTGGGGAATGTTTTTCAGCATACTTTGGCCACCTTAAAACAAATCAGTGATCGTTTGAATTCCACAGCCAATCTGAGTATTGCTGCTAAATGCTAACCCAGTGTATACCATTCCGACCACAATGCGCCCACCTTATTATGGCTGCTTCCGGAACAACAAAGCACCATGTCACAAAACAAAATTCACCTCAAACTAGTTACATGAAAATTGCAATGATTTCAGAGAACTTCAATGACCTCGCTAGTCATCAAATCTGAATTCAGCAGAGCACTATTGGGATGCAGCAGAACTGGAGATTCGTAATATGAAGATTAAGGTGATAAATCTGTAGAAATTATGTGAAGCAATCATCACAACATGGACCAGAGCCTGAAAGGCATGCTTTCATCCTGTGGAATCCATGG
Source organism: Gymnothorax javanicus (assembly GCA_029692085.1). Taxonomy (NCBI): domain Eukaryota; kingdom Metazoa; phylum Chordata; class Actinopteri; order Anguilliformes; family Muraenidae; genus Gymnothorax; species Gymnothorax javanicus. The sequence continues at coordinate 5,207,177 of CM056207.1, read as the reverse complement.
CACTATGAATTGAGGTTGTACTGAGAGCAAAGCAAGGCGCTACCCCAGTATCAGTATGGTGTTCCTAATAAAGTTCCCAGTCAGTGTATGAGGAGTTGAGTCTCACCAGTGTCATGAGGCAGAAGAAAAAAGGGAAGAAAATCCTGGTAATTCCTACGCGAAACTGTATGTCATGCATTATAATGGAGTCAAATGTCCGGGCTTCCCCACATTGTGTGAACAAATTCAAATAAAAAAATGCACAGGAGTCAATAAGAAATAAGCCTGTCTTTTGACTTTTTCACAGAGCAGATATCAGAAGTTATTTTATGGGGAGTGAAGAACAGGAGCCCAAATGCACATGGTGCATTATAACGACAAACCACACAGAAGGCTGTGAGGTCCCCTTCTTTAATAACTTGAAAAAGACTAATTTCATCTATTCATAATAGAACGCAAATAATTAGATCTTTTTTATATTATCCATTTTGTTCCGTGGTGTTTGGCGTCCCTTTGTGATTACGTTCAGGTTCATGCTCCTGTGTTATTAACTAAGGGCTTCTAAATTTAATTATTGAAGAGTCATTGTCGACTCGGCTCCCCGCCTGCAAAAATGCACTGTGAAGAGGCATTCAGCCATAATAATTTCCATGCAGAGTGATAAATTTTATTACGGATGCTCATCTTCATTTTTATGCTGTGAGTAGCAAGATAATGGAAATGGGTATAAAGAGACAATCTTAATATTTAGCAATGCATTATATTAACCGTGATTATATGACAGCGTATTAATTTCACTGATAGAGTAATGACATGAAGGAAAATATAGATGCAAATTGAAAATTTGATTCTATATTATATACATGCATTTCAGTCCCGAATCAGAATATTAAAACAATTAACGTTCCGAAAGTCAGTCAAAACAACGATTAAATCAGTGGCTGTTTTGAAAATTTGTTAAAGCATTTTTTTGGCGAATACCTTCCTTGGCAATTTTGGCACAGTAATTCTCCCCACAGATACAATTTGACAATGATATGATTAATATTTATAAATGTTTAAGACAACACCAAATTGCAATGTATAATTTAGTACTGTTTATATGTTTATCGAATCTTATTAATTTTATCATGAATATTTGATCTGGTATTTTGCAAAAGATAGCTCTGGTAACAGTAAACATTTAAAAAACACAAACAGAGGATTTCCTTTAAGAACAGCCTATCCTGTGGAAGTTAGAAAGAATATCAAAAGAGTCCCTGGCACTTAGAGCAGAGATGTTATCCTGCATCGAAAAAGTGATTTTTTTTCATGCAATGGAATGTCCATTATGTCACCATGGAAACTGCCAGGGGAACTAACCTCCAGCATTCTGACAGACAATACTCCTGCTTTTCCCCCATTTTGGAGTGTGTAGAATTTATAACGCATGGAAATGCATAGGTACAACACAGGAACAGCACACTGCACATATAGGAGCTTTTTTTGGCGCAGACTGGAAGGTTCTGTCTGACCAGGGTATTTTACACATTGTTTATGTTCACTTTATTGTCCCATTGATTGAGGCAAAGTCTGATTCTCATGCAGAATTTACAGACGCCCTTACATTATGAATGAACACTTGAATTATTCAAAATTTCATGAGCTGCCATGCCTCAAGGCAATGTAAAGAGTGTAAATATGATTTCACCAAAAAAAAGAGAGATATGATAAACACAATGTTGTATGGAGATTGCATTACTGAAACTTCACCGTCCTTGGCCTAGCTCATTAAGGTTGAGGCTGGATTAAAATTCATAGTAGTCCTCAGCAATGAATATTCTTTACAATGACAGAATAGAAATGAGATAGAGGCACTGCTGACGGGAAACAGGTCTTAAAGAACAGAACTGAAGATAGTGTAAACAGAACAGGACACTTTGTACTGAGCAAGACAGAGTGTACTGTCAGCAATGGGTGACCACCAGTCACTCTGACACAAGTTTTTCTGGAGTGTTCTCAGCAATAGCTAAACTTCTATGGAAGTGTGCTTTTCGGCAACGCAAACAGCAACAGCTACAGTGCATGTGCAGTTTATCAAAACAGAAATGCTACAGAATCATCCCAGATAAGGAACAGCACAGCCTGCTTCCCAAGAGCTGTGATACTGTATTTAATAAAAAGAATTGCTGGGTAGAGGGAGTAGTTTTACTTAGAGAACTTCATACCTCTGATTTCCCGCCTCTATGGATACAGAGGCTCCTGGCCACCATTATGCTATGGACTTAGTGATTCATATAGTGCAAATTATGGGCCAGACATTGTAAACAGATGAACGATCACTGAACTGGCGCTTCAATCAGGCACCCAACAAACTCAAGGTCCAACAGCTGTTTACTTATTTAACCCAGGTGTTTATTCGAGCACAACATTTTACATCTGGAATCTTCATACCTTAAAAAGATTTAGGATACCAAACAAGTCAAGTTAGGCGGCATATCACAAATGATTGCTCTGGGACCTCAAATCACCAGAAACTCAGTGAGGCAATTTCTGTCTTCCGTTGATCTTTGATAAAGGGGCAGCTACAAGATTAGAGCCAGAAAAAACAGAGTGAGATGGCCATAAGTCATTATTGAAGCAAGAAAGGAGGGGGAGACATACATGAACTAGACGCCAAGTAGGCGTACACGCGAGCTGCCCTTGGCCTAGATGGAAACAGGTCGGGACCTCGTGTGTAGCCTCATTTGCATGACGCAGTACCCAAAACGCTTCTGGGTAATTTACCATTCTCGATTCAGAAGGAAGGAAGGTAGGATGGATGGATGGATGGCTTGATAAAATGGTAGACTCCAGCTACCTTTCAGGTAGCCCAAGTAATAATAATTTGACAAACTCCTTTTAGTATCTAACATTGTTGTGGTTAATAAGAACCAGCAATCATAAATTCCTCTTCCAGCATATGGCTCTTCGGTGGCATACGTTTATCATAACATGATGATACCTCATTTCAGTTGTGTCCAGTCAAATTGTTAAACAAGTGCATAAGGGAGTGGGTCAAAACAGCTCACATAATGTTGCGAGCCAATCAGGACAAGACTTTCCGCATAAATTGAGAATCTGTCGAAACCAACTTAGAAACCTGAATTGAGAACTTGCAAAATTTGGCTTGTTAAATTTCAGGATATTTTGGTCCAGATCAGTGGCGGCTGCTGAGCTGAAAGTAGATGAGATCCCAAAAATCGCTTTAAACTGATGACAAGTCTTTACCCGTTTTCAATTGTTTTCCTTTGTTCACAAGTTTTCCAATCATGAGAGTAATCAATTGGCATGAAAACATGCAAACTCTTTCTGAATACAATGTAAAGGCAATAATGAATGCAATTCAGAAAAGTAGCAATAATGTTCATGGAGTATACTTTTTGAAAAAGATTGACAAATTGGTTATTTTAGCTTGTGGCATATCCTACAATGCAGGCTACCAATCCTGTGCTGAATGATTCATATGGCCACATACATCCACAATTTTGAGTATTGTTGAGTGAATTATGCCCAATTTTGCATGCAGATAAGAGGAATATTTCTTGTCTTATGACAATGAGGAGGACAGGCCAGAAGTTAACTGATGGTTTTGACTGTTTTCAGAGTTAGCACAATGTTAATCAAGGAAAATGACTGAAAACAAGTCAAGACTAATCCTCAGTTAGAAGGGATTTTTGAGCCTCTTCCATTTTCAGCTCAGCAGTGGTCACTGGTATTGATACGGGTCCCTCCAAGCTAATGAACTCCCAGCATTGTCACCACCTTTAACACCAGGAGGGAGGAAAACTCTTATATAGCTCTGCAGCAAGCCTTTTCTTCGTGGCATATGGCTGTCCGTGCACTGGCCCCAACTCTGTCCCGTCTCGCAGATGGCCACGAGCTCCCACTGGTCTGAATGGCATCTGGCTGAGGACAGGCTCCCACAGCCGTTTGTCATGGATTCACACAAAGCAGTGGCGGACCTGGAGTGAACCCACTCCCCACGAGGAGGGCGGAATAGTTCAGGCCAGCGGCTGTCACATGTCATCTTGTTCTTCAAATGGATAAGCTAATTACGCCTACAGTTCCAAAGTAATTAGACGGCTCATTAAGAGGGATCAGGCCGGCAACTGATGGGAGTGTCGGCACTCTTTGTTACTTTTCACAAAAACATTGTGAAACCTAAATTTAGAAAAGTATTCCCCCCCCCCCAAAAAAAAAAAAAAAAAAAATCGAGCAAATTGGATGTCCTTCCTTCTGCAGACCATAAAACTAACGAATGTTACGCTAGCATGAATCATTTGCCATACACAAAAACTGTCTGGGCCGGTGGAAAGCACCCAGTGGAACTCAAAAACCCCAGAAAGAAAACTCCTGTGAATTTGTCTGTCGTGAACATCAAGACAACATCTGTGATACAAAGAGAGCCACCCTTGTTCAATGTCCCATGTATTGTAAACCCATGTCTCCAAGGCCTCCATCTTGCAGTTCGAGAACAAGGATACATTTACTCACACATAGTAAAACTGAGCAGGCTAAACTGCATCAGAGCAGCTGTTTATCTTTTGTCCCTGCTTACGCAACAGGCCCAATTTCTGAGAAATGTGAGGAAAAAAAGTCTTTTTGATCATACAGCCAAGTAGCTCTTTGCTATACACCGTGCTCAAGGCCCTGGTAAAGCCATAGAAACTATCCAAGGACACATGAGGCAATACGGTCACACCCAAATAAAATAAACGCTCGGCCGAGGGACAACAAGCTGCCGCTTCAACTGCACAGATTACAAACACGTGCAGCCAAGGAAGAGCGATTTCGCCTTCATTCAACGTGAACATGCAGGTCAAGGCCGCATGAAGTCAGAGAGCTGAGGGATGGGTAAGCAATGCTGCTAACACTGGGAGCTAGCTAAATCAGCTCAAATGTGTTTAAATGTGCACTCTCTTCAATGCAGATATCCAAAATTTTAGTTCAACGTTTTATAACATAGCCATGACTTGTTTTGAAATGTAATTTATATCAACGCAGCCTGACCCAAAAAAAAAAAATGAATTTAAAAAAAAAAATGATGACATAACTCCACCAAGATGACGCAGTAATTCCTGTCTGCTCTAGGGGTTCACCGTGCACTTTCTTGCAGCTTTTTGGGACATAAAAATGGCTTTTAGGTGCATGCAATGATGTGTTTTTACCACGTAATTTAAACTAATGGACGACGCCAGCACCACTTTAGAGGAAAACAATCTGGGTAGAGAGGGCTTGTAAGCGAGCAGCCCGCCCTCGCTCGCCCGCAATTCAGCTTTCATTTGCTTTCACATTTGGATAGAGACAGCAAAAGCATTACAATACCCCAAATAACCCAGCAAGCAATAACCCAAAACCCTGGCGTGCTGCATTTTGGACAGGAGTGCATACAGGGTCTCAGAGTTTGAAAAATGCAGGCATCAAAATGAAACCTCCGTAAGAATGAAAAACACTGATGCATAATGGAACAGACGAGTGCAAATTCTCCTTAATTTACGGGGATTAAAGTCTTTTCATCAGATGAATGTAAAAAGTCTAACAGAAGTTCTGATCTGGGCAAAAAATAAAATCCAACAACAACAGCGATTCCAAAACAGGCTTTCATAACTAAACCAAGGAATTAGCAGAATCCTGATAATGAAATGATCTGAGGATAAGAATCACAGAGGTCTGCAGTAAAGTGCCAGGGGCAGCTTTGAGGCTTTTATCGCGTTTTAAATGAAAACTAAGACCAATAAATAGAAATTTACTGGAGAAAAAAAGCACTCATTTCATTGATAAAATAGCAGAACCCGAAACAAAATAAATCTCCATAAAAACAAATAAACAGTGCTGTGAGTCCTGAGGTTGCTGAAGAAACTGCTGGTTAACCTTTGAGAGCAGCCGTCCAATCGCATTCGCCTATGTGTCATAACAGCTCACACTTATCCACTCCTGTCACCCCTCCTTCAAAGTGCCGGCCGTCTGAGGGCCCAGTCGTCCGCAAACACTGCCGGAAAAAAAGGTGACGAACATCTCGCACGGTCCACCGCTCTTGCCTTCAAACCTCCGTGAGCGGCCGAGGGGAATCTGCCAATCACGGGGCGAGCGGCGAGCCACGGGTGATGACATCACTCAGGATGTCTGAGCTGGCCAGCGCTGCCTCCCAAGGCGATTGCACTGCCAGACACTTTTCAGGAAGCAGTTGAGAGGCTTGCCGGATCGACCTCCTCTCCTCCACCCTTACACCTTAGCCCCTTTACCCTCCCAAATCCTGAGAGGCCAATAACAGTCAGCGGCGGCCATCATTGTCAAGGAAAAGTACAGCCCCTAATCTGAAGACAATCAACATCAATGCATTTATTCTTTGATTATCAAATCCTCGTCACGTTTTCACCCATCTTCGTTCGACTTCTCTGGGGGGGAGGGGGGGGGTTATGGCTGAAGAAAGCTTCAGAAACACTCAGTAACCATCTCATCCTGCTCTGAACTTCTCATAATGTTCCAGCATTAGATCCTTCATGCCGACTGAGATGGCACCCACTTTCAGTCAGATATCAATTTTAAATAAAATAAACTGCCATGAAGCAACAACGGTTTCCACAGTGGGCTTCACACCTTTTAATTAATCGATTCATCTCTATTATTTTAAGCGTTGGCATTAGCTGATCATAGAGTTAGTGGCCTGGATTCAGTCAACAGTTCATTACTTTGATACTGAAGTGTTTGTTTTCTGCTCTTTCTTTGTAACATGAACTCTTTTGTGCCAATGGCTTATTTTTCCAACATCAACTGTAACTGGGAACACAAGAGAAAATGATATTCAAAACACATCAAGGTATTTGCGGTTAATACAAATGAAGGATCGAGGGCTGCATCTTCGACCGCACTTTTCATCATGTAATTATTATCAAAATATATTGTTAAGAATTTATCTATCAGGAGAGTTTGAGACAGAAATACATTGCTACTGCAGATAAAATCAAACTGCGGCAGAATGAGCTGTAATTGCCGGTTATTGTCAGGCGGTTTCCCGGGATACTTCCGCAGAGAGGGAATGGGGGAGGGTCACAGTGCTACCATTACAAACCTAGAATCTGTTACTTCTATGGTAATTACCAGCGGCGACACTCAAAAAGATGACCTGTAAGATTTACTCAATAATGTTATGTCAGCGACTCAATGTAATTAATTAAACTGGCCAAAAATGTTAGAATCCAATTAGAACTAACTTAAAGTACATTGTAATTGTGTGGAACCGCTTGACATAACATTTTTAAGCGCACTTTGGGAAATGGCCGTAACCCAGTTACATAACACCAAGGGCATCTTCTGAATCATCAATATGTACTAAAGAAATCTTATTTTAAAAAGGCTGCAGTTTCTACAGGGTTCTCAAAATGAGGTTGTAATTGTCTCCAAATAAACTGTATTATTCTCCATCTTAACCTCATATTAATTGTTTCCAACCTCGGTTTGCTGGAGTACAGGGCCCCAAAAAAAATGTGTCAATGTCCAAAAACTTCTGGGCAGTGCTTTAGCTCGTTGGTGACCCTGCACACAATGATCCACTAACATGCATGTTCAAAGCACCCAGAAAAAATCACTCCCCCTTTATTGGGTGTCACGTAACAATTTTCGTTTCGCAAACCAGCTTTGCCGGAAAAGCACTGCATCGGTTTACAGAAAGAGCGCGGCTGTAGGGAGTTCTGTTTAATTCACTCCCACTCGGTGCCTCAGGTTTCTGTTTCCACTTGTCCAAAGACTTTCCCAAAGTTTTGTGCAATACTGGAAAAAAAATAAATAAATCTACCCAGGGACAGCCGCACTTACTCTTTCAGGAACTGCTCATTTAAATGACAACATACGACGCTCAGTGTTTCCCTCTCTGACTCATTAAGACAGGCAGGTGAGAAGACCTGGGCTGCGTCCGAATAGTTAAAAAATTACAGCCTATCCACTAATTCCTAACCACTTTTCTTTAACCTTTGTGGAAAACGTCATGAGGTAAAGGTAAGGTGTAAAAGGGAATTCCTAACGGCTTAGGAACCAAACTGCGCTAAAAAGAGAATCCGAATGCACTGACACTAGGCAATGTGATCATGAGTCCCCTGCCAATCGTATACGTTTCTTTCCGCGATTGGCCGGATGAACGGTCGCCGCTTGACATATTGCTGCTGCGCAGAATTGTAGGATAGCGTTACCTCCTTTCTTTTCAAAAAGGATGGCTCTGTGCAGGGTTGGGTTCAATTACTTTTTTCCATTACAATTACAGTAATTGTAATCAATTACTTTCGTAACTGTAAATTAATTTTAATAGAATTTTTTATCGAAAGTAATTGCAATTGTAATTGAACATTCAGTCCAGAAAGTAATTGTAATTGTAATTACAATTACAATCAATTGTAATTGAAAAAAGTAATTGAGCCCAACCCTGGTTCTGTGTACCCTATGCTAAAGGAGGTAAATTAGGAAGCAATGAGACACCTTTCCTTAACATTTAAAGAATTCGAATGCACCTGGGCTGCGTCCGAATAGTCTTTTTTGCCTGGGAAGGTTCCTAACTCCTAAAAAATGATCCAGAAATAATTGCGTGGCAGCCATGTTAAGTGCATTGGAATTCTTCAAATGTTAAGGAAAGGTGTGTCAGTGCTTCCTAATTTACCTCCTTCAGCAGAATGCAGAGAGTGCAAGGCCAAAATTTGAATACTTGATATTCTTTTCTTCTGAAACTCTAATTCCTTTATAACGTTGTGGTAAAACTTTTCAATCTTTATTATGTATAATGTCTTTCACTTCATGTATTCATATTCATTATTGGGTGCATGAAGCTTCTTTCCCTCCGTAATCAATGCCAAGAGCTGAACGCCAAGCATTAAAAATAAGCAATACCAAAAGACAAGCTAGCATTTTAGGGTTATGAAACAGATTTTATCCACTGTCCATGCTGCTTGCACTGTTTGTTCATAAAACAGCCAAAAAAATCTTTTATTACTCTGTCCTCGAGCTAACCCACAGCCTGGTTATTGCTGTGAATTAGACATGCATCTTCTGTCCTGAAGGACATTTGAAAGGCGATGAAATAAAGTAAATGGTTGGGGAAGTCCCCCACAGGTGCAATCTTTGTGGTTTGAGGGCTCTCACACCTGATAACTCGCCTTCCATTGCGGTTTAATTCTACTTCACAACTGCGTTTTTAAAAAAAATTCAAAACTCAGCCTCTAGGAATCAGAAGTCTGAAATAATCAAAATGGCCATAGGAGGGTTTGTTTATCCTCGGAGTTCACTCCTGAAACAGCCTGAACTTCCCGGGTTTCTCTCGAAATCTCAATGGGGACAGCCCAAAGTAAGCCAGCCCATGTAAGTTCAGAGGACGAGGGCAGAATAAACAGCCAAATACACCCACTAAATTGCATTTCACAATTATAAACTTGTTTATCATTCCATGAAAACCAAAACCAGAACATTCTATCAATGGCTGTCCTTGTTTTCAGTCAGTGCAGGCCAAAAGATCAATAAAAGGCTTGATAACTGATTAAAACAAACAAACAAATAAAAAACACAAATGCTGAAATATGATATTTAAATTGAAAATGGTCCATGTACAAAAGGCACTACTGCTGTACAAATGCTCATCTGATTCCCAGATCTGGACAGCCTTATACTTCTAGCAAAATCTGTTATAAACCCAAAAACAACCTTGCAGGCCATTATTCAATTCCATTAAAATATACAAAACTCAGATCTGTGGTTACTGCCTTAATGCTGTGCAGGGTGTGTTTGGGCAATCATAATGTTCGTAATGTGATGGGTGTGTTGCTAAAATGTGCCCAGACCTCATCCACAATGCTTCTCTAGTCATGACATTTTATCCACTCCCTCTCATTTCTCCCTCATTTCACAGTGTGATAGCATTCCTATCCATATCCAGATATCCTAAGAAACTCACAGGCAAACAGAAGAGACGTGTTTTGTGTGTCACCCCAATGTGGCCCAGGCCCTTGTTGGGGCCTCAGTAATCACTGATGGCTTTCTGTGGGATGGAACTGTTCTCCTGTCTTTCTTGGAAAATGTTTCTGACCATCATTGATTTTTAAGATCACCCATTCCCACACTCATTGAAAAGCACATTAACTCCTATTGGTACTAATCAGTATGCATGCACAGGTGATTGCAGGAGAATAAAAATGTATTTAAAGGGGAAATATTAAGAAAAACTCACTTCTTCAGTTCTTGAACACATTCATTTTTGTATCAAGAGTGCTTACCAACCCACAAACTGAGAGAATACAACCCCGTCAGTTTTTGCGGGCTTCCTTTTTCATAAAACATGGCATTCAGAATTCAGTTTAGGCTCCTCTTCCATCACATGCAGGTGCTTGGGAATTGTTCTGCACCTCATCTGTATATCTCTGCCCACGGCTTATTTTTTATGGCAACATCCCAGCTTCAGTCGGCCAAAAACCTATACATGTGTGCTATTCACTTTTTATCTTACTGCTTGATACTACAATGCATAGTATGCACAGTCATCTAATATAACACCACATTCCTCCACAAACTAAAGTCATGCTGAGAAAACACATTTAACCCCTTTGCACAGGATACAAACAATGCCAATTTTTCCTGTTATGCATGAGCCTATATTAAGCTTTATAACTCAGAATTTGTGTCACAGAGACTGTGGAAAATAATTCCAGTGAGGCAAAACATTTGGAAATTCTATTACAGAATTATTTAGGAATTAAGTTTTGGAATTTACGGGCGCTGGCGTCTATATCTGCACAAAGGGGTAAATTAATCTGAGAAAAATTGTGAATGTTATTGTCAGTAGCGGAGCTACGGGGGGGCAAAGACACGTCCCTTTTAGTCCTGGCTAGATCTCAATCATTTTCCTTTATTGACGTCTTTTCCAATTATCGTAATTGGCAACTGAAGACACGGTTTCTCACCGTATGTGATCTAACAGCGATGAAATCATGGGCTAAATTTAGTGCAGAAAAATAATTTACTTATTAATTGGCCAATGCTTCGCGCGATTGAACTGGTCCGTGTTCCAATGAAACGCGGACTTTCACTCTTGGTATTTCGTGGGTTGATTTAAAAAAAAAAAAAAAAAAAAAACAGTGGCACTTTCGGCAGTTAAATAGCCTAGGTTATAAAAAGCGTGCGGCTCAAGCCATTTGCGTGAGAGTCGACAGGTAGGCTATGTAATTTTGAATAACGTAGATTTAAATACAGCAAATACGCGTCCAGATGAATGATTGTCGTCTTACCTAATCGGGGAGAACAAGCAGCACCTGATAAGTGCGGAGCGTTCTCGGAGTGAACCTTTTGTTAATCATGAAGATGACTGAGAACAGGTCAGGATTTATAATTGTTTTAAACGGCTGTTTTGTGCAACCCAATTCTCTGTTCCGCCACTGTACTGAATTTAACCAGCGATTTAATCGCTGTTAGATTGCACGTGGAGAGAAACCGTGTCTTCAGTTGCCAATTACAATAATTGGAAAAGACGTCAATAAAGGAAAATGATTGAGATCTAGCCAGGACTAAAAGGGACGTGTCCTCGCCCCCCCGTAGCTCCGCCACAGGTTATTGTGCTTGAAAGTGGGCAAAAGGCATGCAGCAGGTATCATTTTCAAAGGCCCTGAAAACACAGATGTAAATTTGCTGAAACTGCCGGCCACACTCCTGTGCAGCCACACTTCCCGCTGTACATGCAGGCCACAGCATGGCCCAGCCTGCTCATTACCTGTCAATCTCAGCCCACACAACTACAGCATAAAAACCTTTCATTGCTCACACTCCAAGCCTACCTGAATGATTCAGATCATCAAGATTGCCCCTCCCTCTTCTAAAATGGTCTACCGGCATTTATTCATAACCTTTATTACTCATCAATGGAAGTATACAAGTTAAGCACGCGCTCAATATGGTTTTGCTTTGGCCTGAAGCAAAATTAATTAGTGAACATAAAAACAAAGCCATTTCCACCATAATCCAAAGTGCTACAGGCTAGCACATATTTTTACATTAGCTGTAAATGATCATAGCTGCAAAGCTGATGGTCAATGGTATTTTTCCACCATAAGGCAGCTTCTTATCCACAAATCCCTTGAAGTCCAGGGCAGATATTAATCAGGTCTGATCATATTAGCTGATATCAACACCAATACATCCCTGTTTAACATTTTAAAACAGATGAACCAGAAACAAACATTTCATTTTAACAGAGAAATACTGTATGAGGGAAGAGGGCAAAAAATGTCCAAATTTCTTTTAATATAACAAAAGAGTTTGTCTTGTTGATTAATGGGTGCTGTGAGCGATATCAGCATTTTGGCCAACTTCCAGTCTGGTCAAACAGTTAGCAGTTTCCTCCCTCCTCCCCACATCAACACATGAACAAAACCTTTCTCGCTAATGGACATGAACTAGAAATTGTTTGGCTGGTAGCCATGATTAGGAGGAGTCTAAATCGTTTCTTTCATGAAAAACGAGGCAATTAGCTCCTTTGTTGCTTCCTTCCAGCAAGAAAACACGGGACCAACTATGAAAGAAAGGAAGGATTGAATATGAACCACAATCCTTGGCAGTTGTAGTGATTGGATGTGTCACTTACGTCCCAGTTTTCCACTAAATTGCGAAGACCATCTTTGCTGTTGATGTTTGAAAGGAAAAGACATCCAACTATTCTCCATGTCCCAGGGTTCCTCTAAAATCTCCCAGCAGTTTTCCCTCGACGCGTATGACATTTTCTACACAGGTCAAGGAAAAGTGAGAAACTAAAGAAAATGGCCGCCTATTTGAGAGATTTCAGATGCTGCCTTGGAATCGGCAAAACAACGTCAGAAGCCAAATAGCCATGTCAACTGACAAGGAAAAGCAATATTACAGGATTTTACACAAATATGACTTTGTACAGTTTTTCTTCATGGAGAAATCAGAGATAAACAATAACAAAAGGAGTAACAAAAAGCATGACTGAAAGTTTTTGTTTTGCTGAAATACTGCTGGCATTTTCAGCCTATAGACATTGTTTGAATGAGGAGAATGTGTAATAAAATAAAATATTGTTGGCAAAATGATATAAGCCACATTGCACATAATGCACTTTGGACATGGATTGTGTAATTTAATACACGCTAACTGAGAGATTTGCAAGGTTGCAAACTTTCAAGGCTTACATTCAAATGAGATTGCCAAAGACTGACCAAACATTTTTGAATTTATTTATTTGCATGATAGTGAATCATAACTTCTAGCCGCACAGTTCCTCTGATGTGACCTTGATATTACCAGGCTTTCCAAGATGACAGGATGGGCGGGGCAAGAGGGAGGGTCATCGGGCTACGGGAGGGACAAAACCAAAAAAAGCCGAACTCTTTGCCACTCTGTGCATATGTGTTGTTCCTGCCAATGATAATTACCCACCATATGAACACAGCACCCAGGCCAAGGCCACTGGATTACAGGTTCCAGAGGGAGTCATGATTGGACGGCAACATGCACAACTGAACACAGAGCTTTGTCAGGCTACAAACCAGCAAGCTAGAGAAGTCATCTGCGGCCCAGTCATCTTCAAGCAAGTACAGGAGCTAAAATGCTACCACAACACTCCCTCTGTCTGCCTTATAGGAGCAGAGGAACGGTGGATTAAACCTGTTATTTGTCCAGATAACACCCCCCCATCCCATCCCACCTGCCTGTTTGAATGGTTTCTTTTAACAGTGTCACTCCAAATTTAAAACTCAACCGCCAAAGAGCCAAGAGGAAGCGAATAATCTGTCAGTGAGCAAAACAGTCATCCTGTAGTTCCTCCACGTGTCACTATAAATGAGCCTTAACCTTTTCATCCGCTCGCTGTGCTAGTACGCCAAAGTAAAACGTCAACCCTTCAGCAGTTGGTTTTCTAACAGCACTGGATGTTAAGTACTTCTGAAAGGAAGAGCTAAAGAAGCACATGCACCTTTTTTAGTACTAGTGACTTCAAAAAATGACTTCTATATTTTCTTTTCAACCAGAATTTGAACAAATTTGGCAGCTGGAAGCAATAGTGCTGTTAGAATTTTGTCACCTCAACCATAATAAATTGAAGAAATGAATTACCTCAAGTTTATTTCAGGTATTTTTCAAAGACTTGATAGCTACAGTACAACTACAATTCCAAAAAATGTCGGCATATTATGCAAAATGCAAATAAAATCAAAAGGGAGTGATTTGAGAAGTCAATTCACCCTCTAGTAGTGTATATTGAACATGCTACAATAACACATAGAGACAGTATAAGCTAATTTCTCAGACAGACTCTCACAAAGTTGGCACAGGGGAAATTTATGACTAATAATGATATGGCAAGTTGCAAGGACGTGATGAGAAACAGGAGATGGGTGTTGAACTAATGAGCACAAAACATTAAAGGAGCCTCCAAAAAAGGCCCAGTCCCTCAAGAGCAAAGATGGGTAAAGGCTCACAAATTTGCCAACAAATATTTAATCCTATAATCCATTCCTCATTGACAAATCAGTAAGATTTTGGGCATTCGCCATCGACCATGCAGTACTTCTGCACCCATGTATTGGATATCACGAGATGAGTGCAGAAATACTATTTGCTGCTACATCCACAGTTGCAAGTTAATGCTTTACCATGCAAAGCTGAGGCCATTCATCAACAACGTCCGATAGTGCCACTGACCTCTCTCAGCTTGTTATCATCTAAAATAGACATTGGCTAAATGGAAGTGTGTTTTTGTGGTCGAAAATGAGTCAACGTTTCAAGTCTTTTTGGAAAAAAAAAAACAGTCGCCATGTTCTCCAGGCCAAAGACGACAAGGATATCCCAAGGTGTTATCAGCGTCATGTCCAAAAATTCTCGCAATTTATGGAGGGAGATACGCACAAATTTTGGATGTTAGGTTGTAACACCATGTGAAAAGTGTTAGTCTTTGTAGTGTTAGTGATAGATAGTGTTTTTGATAGTGTCGATGTTAATATCATGCATGCTGTTATGTTTGGAACCAGAGGATCCAATCTATTATTAACAAAACAAGGGAAAATCATAAACCAAGGTAATTCATTTCTGAATTTTGTTGAAAAAGTAATCCTATTGTTTATGAAAACGACACATCGTGAAACTTCACCGTTATAAACTGGCACCTGTTCTGCCAGTCATTTTAAGGGTAATTTTAAAATCAGTTTATAACTGAGTGAAAATGGTGACTCAAATCCTTGCACTCCTGCATATCACTTGTGTTACTTGAGAGGGGTCAAAACTGCATAAATACCCTGTGGACCAGCCTGGTGTGGTCAAACTCTATCAACCTCGGCCGTACCCCACCAACCAACTACGCAAATCTGATGTTTTCAGGGCTTTGGACACAGAAATCCAATCTTATATCCAATCATCAAATGAAAGTTGGGTCACTTTCATATGTGGTCCTAAATCAGATACATATCTGATACATGGCCTTGCGACATGAATGATAACTATCAGCTCGGGCTCAACATGGCTTTTTGGCAAAACACATGCGCTGAGTGTCGTCATCAGCCAGCACTAGCACGGCAGCAGAATCAAACTGGGCGAAAAAGCGACAGATGACTCGCGCAAAAGCATATAAATGTGTGCCATTTTGGCGGACGGATGCATTCACATTACAGTAAAATACAGGTCACTTGTACTAATGAATGTGTACTGTCAAGATGGGCAGATTTGATCTGAGCAAAAAAAATTTGGATTTGGACGATGAAGCTTATAATGTGAAAGCAGTTAAAATGCCTCCAGCACTGGCAGTTAGAATTTACAGTATGTTTGTTCTGCTAAATTCACTCCACCTGGAGACAATCAAACCAAGCCAAGGGCACGGAGGAGGAGACGAACAGAACAGAGAACACAGCAGAACAGAACAGACTATTCAGACCATTCAGGCTCATTATTTCATTCACTATCAGTCCTAGAACCTGAGGCTGGTCTTCAGGAACTCAGGAGTCCCTGTTCCAGTGGGAGATTTACTACACCCTGTATGTGGGACAAGCAAGGAATATTCCTCTGTCCCAAAAACGAAGGACGCGTCACAGATATTGTTATATTTGGCTCATAAATAAACATCTGCCGGAGTGTTTTGGGAATGCTTTCATTCTCTCTCCAAGAAAAATAAAATTGCTCAGCAGAAAATTATGCAACAACCTAATTAAAATGTGTGAGCAGACAGGCAGCGCAAAACCACTGGGTGAGGAGAATGGTGATTGAGTGGCTGCTGAGTCAGAACCAACCCTGGGATCCTGTACAAAAGAAATATAAATAAAGAGTGACAGAATAAAATGGTCAGCACTGTTGGACCGACTTAAAACAGCTTTCCTTAAACTTACAGAAAAATCGTTGCCCCCCCAAGTAATTCCTTTCTCATAACTTTGCAAAAGAGGTGACTCGCCATTTAATTCTATTGCTATGTCTCTCCCCACATAAAACTGATGCAATTGTATGACAATTCATATGTCAACATTCATTCTGGGGTGCGTTTCTCAAAAGCATAGTTGCTAACTAAGTTAGCAACTTACATAGTTCGTCCATTCACAGTCAATTGGTCCAACTATGTCAGTTAGCTTCTGTGATTTTGGGAAACGCACCCCTGGTTAGGTTCTGGTAGAGAGCTGGGCAGATCTTCCTACGCGCTGCACAATGTTTACATTCTTACCATGCATATGCAGCAGATTATTACCTTTGTACTGAAATATCTGCTCAGTGCTGCTAGCCCAAGGCAAGGACTGTATCATAGGCATCAAATCAAGGCGGGCCAAGAATCAAGTGCCCCCACTTCTAGCTCCCAGTGTGGTACCCCGTCAATTCTCCATCGCAACACAGCAATAAAACCTGTCCATGCATTCCCGTCCACCCAAAGCCATTAGCTAGTTAAAGCTCGCAAACATAGAAAGGGGAGTATCTACTCTTTATTCCAATCCAGGAGTCTGTTGACACACAAACCAAATACAAAGTGTTCATAAAGCAACTGATAAAATTATTTCAGCAATCAGTTTACACAGTTTATTTGAGCCAAACATGGCTGACATAATTCTATATGATCAGCCTGTTGCGATCACATGTGTGACTCTGTTAAGTGGTTCTTAAAAACCTGACTAAGCTCAGTCCTGACTGCCAGTCTAAACATTCCAGTATGAGCCCTCCAGTACAAGACTCAAGGAGGCTGGAAATTTAGGAAAAATTAGGATCAGTGAAAAATCAAGCTGGGGTGCGTTTTCCGAAAGTACAAATGCTAACTTACATAGTTTGAACCATTGACTGTGAATGGGCAAACTATGTAAGCTGCTAACTTACTTAGCAGCTATGCTTTTGGGAAACGCACCCCAGAATGACTGTACTACTTTCTTCTGATTATGATTTCTGATGTTACCTCAAATTTTAATCTCTTTTCAGCAATTTATGTGATGATGGTCTCTACATTTTCAAAACAGAAGCTAGTCATGAACTAGGATATTGCCTACCTTAGAAGCTTGTGCTGAGTAATACATGTCCTTAGACAGAGTTGCCAATAGTGAACAGTATGCAATCCAAAATAACAGGTGTCCAGGTATAGCCTTGATAATGAGCACCAAGATGGTAGAAGGCTACTGGGCAGCAGGATTTTTCCAAGTTAGATTACAATGGATTTTTTTTATATATATTATTTACCTTGACTGCAGTGTTTAGCAGTGCATTTGTATTGGCTAAAAAATGTATATTAAATCAACAACAAAGACCAAGAGTGACTTAATGTATCTAATAGCCACATCCTGCTTTCCCCACTGTTTGATGCACCGATTAACTTTCCGTGCCAAAATAATGGGCTGCTGGGCCATGTAATTGCTCTTAATCCCAGTGCCCCGATTTTGCCAAATTACAGACTCCAGTAAAAACATCTTTTTTTTTCAGCCACAGGCAAGGCTTAGCCCAACAATCACACATTTATTTCCAGCATTGCCATTCTATTAATTTATTATGAGGAATATTATAGACCTCTCTCAAATCATATTCTGCTCACGTCATCTCGCAGCACTAAGCAAAACATAGTTTCCAACTTGCACAATTCAAAATGAAATTGCATACATGAAACAATGTTCAATTTGCTGCTATCGCATTTTCAAGAGAATAATCTGTAGGCTATAGTTCTCCAATTGTTAGATACCAAAGTTGAAGATATATTTGGCCCCTGCACTAATGAAATTACTCATATGGCCCTGGACTGTATTACAATTTCCTCTTATTACATTTGACCCTACATACAGGGAGATATGTCCGATAAAAATTGTGCGCGGAGTACATTCAAAACATTATAATTTAATGCACGACTACTATACTGATTCATGTTCACACTAGATATACTGTATGTATATACTACAACTCATCAGATGATAATCCACTTACCAGCATTGAAGTGTTCAGATGTAATTCTATGCCATGCTCCATTTCCTGCATCTCACCATCGCCCCCATTAGGCAAACTTTAGTATTGCATGAGAAAGTAGGCTTAGTTATAACTACATAAAATAACATGGAAATGAAAATTGTGCACAGTGCTGATATCACTGGTATTAATATTCTGTTTTGCTCCAGAGGAAAATCTGCCGACTTCATCCAGCTTCGGACAATTCACAGCGAAGATAAGCAACGATAATTCACTGCATCAGGGCTAATATGACACTGTCAATCAAGAGTAAATAATTTGGAGAAATGCATACAATTACATCCGTTTCCTGGAATGCTTTAATCTGTGGTATTAGAGCACTTTAAATGTAATATTCAAAACAGAACTTCTGGCAAGGCTGAACAGGAGAGGCGTACTGACTAAGAAAGTCTCATCAACCAGAAATTCTAAAATATCGTTTTCAAAAAACATCAACATCTAGGATGAGAATTTTGACAGCAGCTTTGCAACGATTAGTAAATACATATGAACATTATTGATATCACAACTGAACTAGGTTTTCATTTCAAATTTATTTTACATAATAATGAATAAGCCCACTTGCCCCCAAAGGGTGCTCGCTGAGGGGCCAAATGGGTGGAGCTTGACCCAGTCCGGCTCCACCTCTCTGAAACTAGTGTTGCTCCACCCCTCTGTTTTGTATGAGTAGTATGAGGACTTTGGGGTGGGGCTGGACCTGAGTTGGGGTGGGGCTGAACCCAGAGGCGGAGGTGGATTAGGTCAAGCTCCACCCATAGGCTCTGCAGTGCCTCTCTTTGTTCATGAAAACACCAATATTCCAGAAATACAAACATTTTACAGCTTGGTTATCACTACATTTGCCTGTTGCGGTAACTTTGCTCTATTGTTACATGCAGTTCACTCTGAGGGCAAATTTACATAATTTCAGTTGTTGCATTTTCACTTTTGCAGTGATTCCACTTCTAAAAACATTCTATCATCCCAGAGTGCCATGAGTGATTTTAGGATGGGGGACTAAGTTTTTACAGAGGGGTCTGGCCTGGCATGCTCTTCCCAAACGATTCAAAATGATGGTTTCAAATGAATAATGCTTGGTTAGGAACAAAGGATGTTTAGCCAGTTCAGTTTAGCCACTGGTGCAGGTTTTCTTTGCAACCAATCAATTATACTCCTGATACTACTTATCAACCCCTGGACTCTTTGCTAATAAGCTTGATTAGTAGCATCAGGTGTGTAGCTGCTTGGTTGCAATGAAAGCCTGCACCCACACTGGCCCTTTCTGGGAAAGATTGGGGACCCCTGATCTAGACCGTACCATAATTTATCTCCATCCCGGTTTCGCTTGTTGTTATCCAGGGCTCTGCTGCCACCTAGTGGAGAGTTGTTTTGAAGGCAATGATGAACAGCGTCACTGAAGGCTTTCGATGTAGCCCTAATGCTGCATAAAATATTCATGCACTTTTCAGGAGGAAACACGGAGTAAGGCTGTTGCCTGGTGGCTTGAAGAGATTGTGATGCACCCCGCAGTCTAGAACTGAATCCCGCGGAACTGAATCATTCCTGACTGTGGATGGATAACCCGCAAAATTGTTCCTGGTGTGGATCCGGGAGGGAAAGTGTTTGAATATGCAGGGTTTCTGCTAACTCATTACATCCGAGAGCTCTGCAAACTGCAGTGTGTAGGCTTCCTGAAGTATGGTCCTCTACTGTGGTGATGACAGTGCAGCTCAGCAGGTAGGCAACAGTGAAAAGAACTATGGAGCGCTGTCAGCTTAGTCTGGAGTTCGCTAAAAACCCTGAAGAAAAAAGGAGAAAGAAACCATTTCAAATAGTTTCATAAAAATATTTAATATTACCTGAATAATAATGTCACACATTATGTTTCTATATATGTCTCATTATTTTTTTTTTGTGTGTTAGGACAATGCTTCATGGAACAAAAATGTTTGTAAAAATGTACATAGCCACAACACATTTCGTGCTTTACGCATGTAATAGTGCTGTCATTGAAACATGCATCAATAATGGTAAAAAGAGATTCAAAGGGAAATAATGATATGTTAACAGAGACATAAAGTAACAAATGACTATTAACGCATGATACACCTCTGGCAATATGACAAGCATAGCCAGGCAGCCCTGCCCTAAAGAAGGTCAACCTTGAGCTACAACCCCAAAGCAGAAAAAATTTAGGGGCAATGTATTAAATTAAATCAGTTTTTCTCAGTTGCTTTTGCACATTTCTCAGACCAGAATTGAAATTCTCAAAACAACTTGTTCAATCTCCACATCATGTCGTCGTTTGTGCACATCATAAAATCAGTATCTTACTCTTTAATTTATTCTTTAAATATTCTACAATTTGCAAATGCTTTGGTACCTTCATGCTAATGACTATGTACAATTAACTGCTGTTTCCTACATGATCAAACAACCATGTAATGTTGATCAAAACATTTTGTAATGTTTCCTTTTGAATAGTTTTAGCCCCCAAAACATCTTAGCAATATTTCATCATAGAAGTCACTGCATGCAAAATGAATGAACTAGCTGTCATAATCTTTTGTCAGACATATTTTCTATACATTTCTTATAGACTTTCTTTTTTAAATGTCTGCTGAATTGATGAGACTGCTCACACATGGATCTTGGCTTTCGCTAACGCCAAGGGAATGTCCGAAGTGTTAGATCACCCCATGATCAACCAATTCTCTAAATTGCTGAGGTGCATCTGATGAGCCTTCATTTGACAAGCTTATTTATATACACAAAGGACAAAATCGCGTTATTATTTTCAAAAAACGAAGAACAAGAATTTTAAGTTTGATCTAGCAGGAAAAAGGAGAGGAAACGTAAGGATGTGTGATAGGGAGGCAAAACAGAGGGAGAGGTAGAAGGAACATTCCTGATGAAATAAGGGTCACACTCGCAGACCATTTTATTAATCACGGCCTTACAATGGCTGAAGCTGCTCGACGAGTGCAGCCAAATGTTTGGTGGCATCTGTGTCATTTTGTACAGAGAACAGGTATGTAATCCAACAATGTGCAATGTACTATAATACTGTATACTTACTGTAATGCTGAATATTCATTTGCATTTTTTAGTATAAGGTAAATGTACTTCATACAAACACCTACTGTACATGTACTATATAGAAAGATTCTTTCAATGCTGCATTATAAGGGAAGATATCCATTCTGACATGGAAGAGAATCTGTGGTTCCTATCAACAGGTCTAGAAATACTGCAGTGCATCTTGCGGTCTTGCTTACAGCAAAGGATGGTGCCTAAGTTTAGATTTCTAATTTTATATTTTTTAAATTTGAGTTATGCTGTGAATTGTATGTTTTTATTTATTTTTTATTTCAATGACATTTTCTGTCAATACAGAGAAATATTATTGCATACAGTA
Organism: Gymnothorax javanicus; assembly: GCA_029692085.1. Taxonomy (NCBI): domain Eukaryota; kingdom Metazoa; phylum Chordata; class Actinopteri; order Anguilliformes; family Muraenidae; genus Gymnothorax; species Gymnothorax javanicus. Next base: position 5,185,342 of record CM056207.1, on the reverse strand, counting down.
ATAAATGTGAATCCTGTACCATATCTTGCAATATTCCTCATAACTCTGCCAAGTTGAAATGCCAAATTAAAATTTTAACTGGCCATGTCGACTATATAAAATACACACTCACCAAACAATTTATTGGGAATATCATTCTAATACTGGGTGGGGTTTCCTTTTGAATCAGTTCTTCAGGGGTATAGCTCTCACCGATGTTGGAAACATTCCTTAGACACTGCGATCATCTTGACTTGATTGTATCAAATAATTGCTGCAGTTACGTCAGTTGTACATTCATGCAACAAATCTAACTTCCAGTCTCATGCCAAAGGTGTAGATGGATTCAGTTGCGGTGACTGGAGATTAAGATACACTCTATTGAACCCCATGGGGTGATTTGTCCTCTGCATTTAACCCATCCTATATTTAGGAGCAGTGGGCAGCAACAGAGCAGCGTTCCACAGCTAGTTCCTTGGTCAGGGGTACTGGTAGGAGTGTTCCTATGATGCATGTTTTTGTGGGTGGGGAAACCGGAGTATCCAGAGGAAACCGACGTGAACACGGGGAGAACATGCAAACTCCGCACAGAAAGGCCCCAGGCCGGGTTTGAACCCACAACCTTCTAACCACTGCACCAGCGTGCCGTGCCACCGTGCCAGAGATGCTACTGAAATATACTGAACAAAAATATAAACGCAACAGTTTAGTCATTTCAATATTCCGCATAATTATTTCTGAGGTTGGCTTAGTTGGGTTTATTTATGCGACTAAGGCTGTGTGCCACTGGTCTGTGTGCATTTCAGTCACCTTCTCCATATCATTGTCAAGTTTAAGCCCTTTGTCAAAACTGGCCTGTCAGACAGGTGGGGCCTGATCCAGAGCTGCTGAAATCAGGTACGGTCAGCCCAGGCACATCCTGTGCTCTGGTCAATAAAAGGCCACCTCAAAAGTCCCAGTTCTGCCATTGTTCAAAATGCCATAAATGACTCGAGCAAGCAGGGAGCGTAGCATTGGCATGCTCAATGCAGGAATGTTTCTCAGGGATGTTGAAAGGGCTCGTAATGTCCATGTTTCAACAATAAGTCACATAAAACACCTTCTTAAGGAATGAGGCAAGACAGCAGACCGCCTGCATGCATGATGACCATGTGTGACAACCCCCACCCAAGACCGCCATATCTGGACTCTTTATCTCTGTGATCGTCAGAGACCAGTAACTCCCACTGCAGATAAGACAGCTGGTCCCCACCATCACCCCATTTTTGCTGAAACCGTGAAAAATAATCTCCAGGAAGTAAATATCTTTACATCTTTTGCCCTTTGTGGATTGGACCTCTCCTCAGCTTGATGAAAAAATTGGTTCGACTGAGTGAATAGACACGTTTGATGGCCAATGGCACAATGGAGGACTGTTTTCTTTACAGAAAAGTCACGTTTCCAACTTCACAGAGCGGATGGACGGAGGATCGTTATGCATTGTGGTGCGCAAGGTGGCACATGGTGGTGGAGTGCTGGTTTGGGTGGGAATATTCCAAGGACATTGCACCCAACTGCAGTTGATGAACAGCAACTTGAATGCAGTGTGATTTCACGATGAGATGCTGCTGCCTATCATCCTACCATTCATCCATCAAAACAATAACCATCCAGCATGACCATGCCAGACCCAAGTCACCCATGTATGCACAGAACTCCTTGAGCCTGAAAACATTTGTGTGCTTGAATGGCTGGCTTATTCCTCTGATTTGTCCCCCTTCCAGCATCTTTGGGATGTCCAAAGCAACGAGTTCGTCATTGGTTCCCATTTTCAGCCAATAGCCGCCAACTCCACACAGCTCTTGAAGAGAAGTGGGAACATGTCCACCAAGTCACCATTGACCATTTGTTACAGTCCACACAGCAGAGATGTGTAGCAATACAGCAGGCCAAAGGCGGACATACCCAATATTGATTTGTGAAATTTGGATAATAGACCCCATCCCCTTTATCATCACGCCATCGCGAGATTCTTGTTTGTCTTTTTAAATCATTGATCGAAATGTATTGCAATATGGTCATACAATCTGTCAACACTCAATGAAAGTACAATGAGCTTCTGAACATGGTCATATTACTCACAATAAGAAGTGTTGCGTTTACATTTTTGTTCAGTGTACATAAAACTCATATGTGCAGGTTGAGATCCCCCCCCACACCGTTACACCACCACAGCCGGCTGGAACTGTTGACACAAGGCAGGTTGGGCCAATAGTTTTATTCTGTTGACACCCAATTCTGACCTTACCATCCATATTTCGCAGCAGAAATTGAAATTCATCTGACCAGGCTAAGTTTCCCAGGCTTCAATCGCCCAGTTTTGGTGAGCCTTCACCCACTGTAGCCTCAAATATCTGTTCTTGGCTGACGATGGAGTCAAACCAAATGTGAGGGTCTTCAGCTATTGTAACTCATCTTCCTCAAGGTTCAGCATGTCGTGGATCCCAAGATGCTTTTCAGCTCACACAGCTCTAAATTGTGTTTATCTCAGTTACAGTAGCCTTTCAGTCAGTCATTTTTTTTTTTTTTTACCATTCTGTTAAAACTCCAGAGACTATTGAGCTTAACAATCCTAGACCAGCAGTTTCAGAAATAAGCAAACCAACCCATCTAGGACCAACAACCATTACACTGTCAAAGCCATTTAGATCATATATTCCCCATTCTGATGTTTGAGGTGAACATTAACTGATGGAGCATCAGTACCTGCATTTGCAAAATCTTTCGCAGCGATATGCTGACATGTTATTGGCTTATTGGATATTTGAATGAATAAGCAGATATACATGTACTCCTAATGAAGTGCTTGCATATTTGATTTTGAAATTTTGATTATTAACGGTTACATTCACAGAAACCAAATGAGACTCTAATTGAATGTGCAATCTGAATAGTAAATAACATTTAATTGTTTGACAAAAAGTTTTGGCACCAATGTTTGTGATGTTGCCGTGTGCAGTTCAAGCCCTGCTGGGCCTACTGCAATGCTGCCTGTGTCTCGTTGTGAGCTTGGGTCACATTGCAGGATGTCTGTAGTAAAGATATCATAATGTCAGCCAGTGCTGCGTTGTTTGTCTTCTTCTAGATTCCTGACATTGCTAATTGTCCCTGACCAAGGATCAGGCTTTAGAACTATTGTAGGATCCCCGAGTGCTGCATTATGGCTGCCCACCACTCCTCAGTAGAACGGGTCAAATGCACAGGTCAAAAACACAAATTACCCCAGGGGGTAATAAAGTATATCTCACCTCTCACGACTGTGCCTTGCCTCCCAATGGTATTTCTGGGTGTTTCCGTAATAGGAAGAAAGACGACTTGCGCTCATGCTAGTGGCAGATACCTGTATGTCGGTCATGCTATTATCACACAAAGTGTTTCACCTCTGGCTCCCGAGTGCAGCCACTGACTTTATATCGAGTCAATTGAAATAGCCACCCCGAATGGATTTGCAATCAAGCTTACAAGCGTCTCACTGCGGCAGTTGCACAGACTTCAGCTGATTACTCTTTTAATTCCTACTGCATCAAACTTGCTCTCAGAGGCGATATGAGCACTCGCCTCTGAGTCCAGGTGAACTCTACGACTTACACCCTTGGAATAAAAGGAAGGTTCTACACCTGACAGATTTCTTTTGGCCTACACACTCGATGCCAAATTTAAGACGGTGCAGGGATCATACGGTCCAAACTTATCATTTTTTTCCACATCATGCCTGATAGGCACTATGCTGACTTATAAATGTTTTCTATTCTTTGTAATGCTTTTCCACTTTCTGCGTTTCTCGCACGCACTATTACAATAGCGCAACAAAAATGATCGGAATTTTGAATAACTCAAGACTTTCTGAATTTAAATTATTGCAATTTTAAGGGCTGTTTGTGCAGAATAGATAGAAATGGTCACTCTAGGAACATGGCAATGTTTTTAAGCATATTTTTAATATTGTGTTAATGTGCGAAATTACCGGCGCATATTCTCTTGCAGGACTCCCGTAAACGTCTAGAGGCGCAGCAGCTACCTTGTATGAGGATTACTGTACTGCATCTGAACTGGCTGCACACTCCGAAGCTCTAACATTGTCAGAGGCCACTGTCGGCTAATATGACCCATTAGAGCGGTAAGTTTGTGTAAACTTATCGGGCTCTCCGCAGACGGGGATCTTAATAAAAGAAACGGTTACGCACATATCTGAGAAAATTAAGCTTAATCATAAAATTTGAAGGACGGCCTGCGAGGTTTTAATACCAAATCATCTCTATCACCTACACAAGCGGAACGTTTCCAACTTCAGCCGCTTTCACACTGGACGCGAAACGAATTTTTCGCACGACAGATTACATTCAAAGTCAATGCAAAGACGCGAATACACGCGAAAACGCTTGTATTCGCGTCTTTGCATTGACTTTGAATGCAATCTGTCGTGCGAAAAATTCGTTTCGCGTCCGGTGTAAAAGCAGCTTTCGTGCCCGCTTACGCAGTGCGATGGTGTAGTATCTCTCCCCAAGTACTTGGCATTAGCTGATGTAAGTGAACTTTAACTCGCTAGTTAGCTAACGTTATATTATAAGCTTTTGCAATAGTTTGCTCACTAAGATGTAGCTAACGTTATTGCTGGTAACTAAGTTGGCTCGCTACCTTTTGCCAAAATATTTGCGAGGTGTCAGATGCGGCATTTTAACGCAAGTAACGTTACTGTCAACCGCAATCGAGCTAGGACTGTTACCATGCCAGCTCGGTACGTTAATTTTTATTAATGAATACTAACCAGCTAGCAAGCTAGCTTCAACCATTACCCTATTTAAGCTATGGCTAGCTAGTAGCCATCACAATGAAAGTAACATTAAAACTAGTTTTTGCTGCGAAAACCACGCATTTGTTCAGACAAATAATTTGATATTTGCGACTGGGATTCTTGTGGAAAATGGAAAGGCGATTAATCGGTAAACTGTTAACGTTACCGAGCTATAGCTGGTTGGGAACGGTGCTAATCGTACTGTTTACTTATTCGTGAGGTTGCTAGCTCGCTGGCTAGCTAACGTTAGTTGGCTGGTTGTGATCAGGTAGGTAGGTTTGGGAGCTGGTGAGCGGTCGCGACATGCTAGTGCATGATCCAAGTTGCGCATGGTTTGCTTGCTAACTTTATATAAACCTGATTAAAAGCTGGATTCCGTGCGCAAAACAAACTGGCTGAAAAATTCAGTCCTCCAGCTGATGCTGTGACTGTTAGCTGGCCAGCTTGCTGACTGCATCATGTCTCCCAACAATAGCTAAGCTCTTCGTTCTTTTGTAGCAGTATTCTGAAGTCATTTAGTAACACTTTGCGCTGTATAGTTTGTCCTTCGCAGATTTGATCTATCGCAGTAAAGGATTGGTGAGTTGAATGTCTAAGTTTACTGCACCCTGACACAGTTTGGATCAGTGGATGATTCCTTTATCCTGGTGAGATAATGGGAAGAACGTCTGTACTGTGAATATGGTCGAACCAGTTTGCATGGTCGTTAGGTGTGGAGTGCCGAATTATTTCCAATACTGTGTATCCGACCGATTTTTCCCTACCCTGGAGGGGTGGTGTGCTGTCGATTTGCGATACATTGTGTCGTGACATCGCTAGAAGCGTAAGATCAAAGACCTAATGTTGTCTATGGATCATTGTTCTCAATACTGTCGCGATTGAATTGCAAGCATATGAACCGCTGATTTTTTTTTTTTTTTTAAAAAAAAAACAGGTCTACGTTTGTTTATACTTAAGTGAGAACAATTTTAAACTCAGTATTCTTATTACAATTTATTCATCTAGCCGCATTTTTGAAAAAAAAAATTCTGCCCTGGAGTTCCCTGAGCTTTTTCCAGATATAACTGTTCACATTCCTCTCGTCTAATTGGAACTTCCCCACATAACCGCAGTATACTAGAAATGCTGCTGTGTGAAGAGGTGAAAGTGGTAAAATTGACCGCTTTGTTGCCCAGCATCGGGCTTCTTTTCTAAATATGATAATCAGGAAAATGCCGAAGTATAACTACCTCTTATGTTTCATAGCAGACTTTATTTGTCGTGTTGCTGTTCCATCCAGAATCGCAGGAAATTTATTGAAAGTAATAATATGTAAATTGGCTGTACTTATGATTGAGAGAATAATTTCACACTGTGTCGGGGAGAACCGGTAGAATTGTAGAGCTTCACACTTGCAATACACACTCAAAAACATAAGCACAGGTGCGAAAATGAACCCATATACGCCCCCTGCTGTCCTTTCACTGGCTTGGAAACTTCGAGTTTATTGAACTGCGCGAGTTAGTCCCACATCCATGATTAGGCCGGCTTTCCACGCGCGCCGAAACAGTTCGCGTGCTGAGAAGTGGATCCTGGCCTGTCAGGATGGGACGAGGTGCGCGCAGCTCCGCGCTCAAAATCCCGGTATTTCACCCCCGTCAAGAGGCCATTATGTTTGTTTTTGTTTGCTGGTTCGTTCACTCGGAGGATATCTCAAAACGTGGTCTTCCTGTTTGGCAATGTATAGCATTAAATTTCCTTATATCATGAATCTTGACAAATGGCATGAGATAATTATTACCTGTAGACAAAGGATGACTATGCCTTCTTGTTGGTGAATTGTGTTATATAAATACTGCCATATAATGGGCTCTTCATTTTGTTGTAGTCCTTTATGGTGAGCTTTTAGTCCTTATACTATCGCAGGAAAGTAAGCTGGTCTGTGATAAGAGTGGACGTAACTGTTTGTGAGCACGGTGGTCGACTTTGAGGTTTTCTTAGACTTGTAGACTTAATTGTGATTGCCAGTTCTGTTATGAAGGATATCTTGTGAGTATTTCTGTGGACTGTCTGCTTAGTGTTTACGATTGCTGTTATGTTTCTAGAAGCTGCGTGTGATCCTGTCATTTAAAGTGTAACTTGGACCCCCAGCTCTATATGGAATGAGTTTCATGCCTTATTTCAAAATTGCAAAAACAAAAATTTGGAACTAAAAAAAGTTTTGAAAGGTTGAAAGTCAGTGTTTGAATGCTTGAAATCTTATAGAAAGGATTTTTCAGGATTGAAACCAAGTTTTGAAAACTTGCAAATTCGCGAGTGACTAGACACCCCCCTCCTTATGGGCAATTACTGTATGAATAATTGGAGTTGGAACTTGAGATTTCGGATTGGTCGATTTGAAATGATGGCAAGCACCCTTGATTTTTATCAGATTTTTCTGAGACTGTGCAGTGCAGTCCCTGGTCCACTTGGCACGGAATGACCCTTTGAGTGGTTAATCGTTTGTGGTCAATTAATATTGAAAGAATGATTGGATTTGACTTAAACTTACTCAGGTTACTTGCTACCAAGGTCTCAATCAGGTTTGATTTTGGGACAGATACATGAATATTTAACGAGCCAGCTGCTGCCTTCTGATTGGTTTATGGATTCCAGGCCATAGCTCTTGAAAGAATGATCAGATTTATGTCAAATCTATGCTTTTGGTCTGATCCAAACTCACTTTTGACATTTCTACTGTTCTGCGCTAAGTGAGTACTTTTCCTTTCCTTGCACTGAGTTTTTCTGGCTTATTATTTTGCATCTGATTGTTTTTCTTTTTCTCACCATAGAGGGCGCTGTAATGGGGAAATCTGCTTTATTTTCTGCACTGTATTTTTATCACACGTTCCTCTTACTATTTGTACATCTCATTAAACTCAACTTCCTCCCTCACTTGCTCAGTATGCTTTTCAGGGTGTACACTTGCTTACACATGGGGAGATGTGGTTTTTTTTCATGGTGAAATTTATTTTAAAGATGTTCAGAAACTGCCGTTTGTCCTGTTTGTCCCACCTCCTTCTACGAGTTTCCCCGAGTTTCCGCACAAGTTTACACGAGTAAGGAAAACGAATTTGATTGGGCGTTATCGAGCGGGTGGGATATTCAATGTTACTGGTTTATAAAAGAGCAAATGTCTACGTTTGTAGCCTAGCTAGCAACTTACCGGTACTTTCGAAGAAGGTGCCCCAACAGTGTACACTGTCGGGACCGCTGTATCCGTCAGGATTAGATCCTTCACCAGCCCAGCCGAGTTTTGCCCGTAGTTTGAGAAGCAGGATTGTGTGAAGTGCCTTCTACACACCCTGGATCTCACTGACAGCCCGCTCTCGTCGGAGTGCAGGAATTCAAGCCAGCCGGCTCGTATCCCTGCATCTGAAGGGAGGCTGAACAAAGTAGTTTGGGTGGACGAACACCCAAGCAAACACCTCCTTGGTCCTCCTCCAGCCATGCTAGCTGACGTATGTTAGGCTACCTAGCTACCGCTACTAACACCACTAACACTCACACACATGCTAACTCACAATCTCACCACACACTCACTCACCCAAATGTGTCCCTCACTCACTCTCTTGCGACTGCATGCTAGATACTAACTCTCTACAACCCACGAAACCGCTCACAAAAACTTGAAACCACTTACTCCTGCAAAAACCACTACTCGCTATCAAAGCTTCCCGGTTTTTCTCAGACGTTTATATCGCAACGACGGTAGCCATTTGATTGACGTATGACGGATCCTGATATCATTGGCTGATGAGTCGTGAGCAACGTGACGCATAATTCGCGCACCTGCATTATCCAATGTGAAAAAAAACTACCCCACTTTCACCCCGGATTTACTCGAAAATAGAATTTTGCACAAAGTTTGGGCTACATCGTCTGATATATGAGTGATTACACTAATTTTAAGACCCATAATGGGATCAAATTCATGTTTCTTTTCTGAACACCTTTAAAATGTTTGCTAACTGAACTTCTAGTAGAGGCCAGCAGTTCAGTGGCTGATCAACAAATGCAAGTGAGAAAGGGGAGACAAATCTTTCTGCGTCAGTGAAGACAGCCTCACCTCTGAGAGTTAAATTCTGTCATGTATAAAATGGCAGAATATAAGACTAATTTCTCATTAACATACTGCAATAATGTTATTTCAAGTCACTCTTATTTCTGCTTGGGTGACACATTCAGTTCTGTAGAACTCATTTGAAAGATATCTGTTCATTATGAATTTGGTGACTTAAAAACACATACTGCCCCTATTTATTGGCTAAATTTGTCTGATTAGCTGGTAGTTTCACTTTTCGATGTGCGAGCCAGAAAATGCTTCTAAACTTTGGCTGAACCATGCACTCCGAGCATGGGCTGAAATGGCCACGGGGGTCAAAGAGTCATGCACTGCTACGTCCTGCAATACCGCACCATCCAGGTGAAATGCTGAGTTTTTGGAGTCTAGTGCAACAGAGGGGAGAGGGTTGATGTGGGGAGCAAAGGAGGGGCTTAGTGTTGGGTCGACACAGAAATTTAGTATGCTCAGTCCGGGCGACAACAGCAGGCGGGCTATGAACTGTATGGTGGAAAGAGACCTACAAATGATGACGCACATTGCAAGGCGTAATTTTGCTGGAAAAAAAATGCATGTTTTATGGCTTTGTGTAGCTCTAAGAATACCCAATAACTTTTGTGTTATATTTGGGCCAGATACTGGTGTATAGCTGATGTATAGCGCTAGACATATGTGATAAAAATAAACATTGATTTTTGACTTCATGGGCACTTAAATTCCAGCAAGTGAACAATTCCATGAACAGTGCTCATAATTTAAAGATTGATGGTGTCCACCCACCTCTTCTGCCAGTGTGTCCACACAATCCCCACCACGTCCAAGGCTCTTATTATTATTATTTTGAATGCTCAGTATATTGAGTTTTTGAAGCCAATGCTTGCTGAGTTTCTCATTGCGTTTCTGCAAATAATGGGCGGGCGGGGGGGCATTGTATGAATCATTACTTTTGATTAGGTTGCCTGGAGGGCGTACCTACACGGTTTATTCTTGTTTCCTGTTGGCGTCAGCGTTAGCATCGGGCTTCCTTGTGCAGATGAGATCTCAGCAACCGCTTGGCACAATGGCTTCATACTTTTCACGTGCATTTATACTGATGTCTAGTTGTTAATCCACCATGTTCACCTTGGTCAAAGGTCAAGGTCACTGAACATGAAAATGTTTGTTTTATTATGTGTAGATGAGGTCTCGGCAACCACTTGGCACAAGTGCTTTCCTTTGCAAAAAACGACTTTCTCTAGTTTTCTGTTGATATATACAACCCCAATTCCCAAATTGTTGGGACAAAGTGTAAATTGTGAATAAAATCAAAATGCAATGACTTTCAGATCACATGAGCCAATGTTATTTACAACAGAACATAGATAACATTTCAAATGTTGAAACTGAGACATTTTACATTTTTATCCACAAAAATGAGCTTATTTCAAATTTTATGGCTGTAACGGGTCTCAAAAAAGTTGGGACACAGGCAAAAAAAAAAGGGCTGAAAAAGCAATTAATATATAAGAGAATCAGCTGAAAGAGCATTTGGCAAATAATTATGTTAACTGGCATCAGGTGTGTTACATGATTGGCTATAAAAGGGATGTCTTAGAGCGGCTGAGTCTCTCAGAAGTGAAGGTGGCCAGAAGCTCTCCAACCTATGAAGGCTTGCGTAAAAAAATTGTGGATTACTTTCAAAACAATGTTCCTCAACGTCAAATTGCAAAGGCTTTGAAGGTCTCATCATGGACAATGCATAACATCATCAAAAGATTCAGAGAAACTGGAAAAATCTCTGTGCATAAGGGACAAGGTCGAAGACCGTTACTGGATGCCCATGATCTTCGGGCCCTCAGATGCCACTGCATCACTCACCGGCATGATTCTGTCATTGACATTACTAAATGGGCCCCGGAATACTTCAAGAAACCACTGTCTGTAAGCACAATCCGCCGTGCCATCCACAGATGCCACCTTAAACTCTATCATGGAAAAAGGAAGCCATTGTTGAGCATGATCCAGAAGCGCCGCCGTGTTCTGTGGGCCAAGGCTCATTTAAAATGGACTGTAGCAAAGTGGCAAAGTGTCCTGTGGTCAGACGAGTCCAAATTTGACATTCTTGTTGGAAATCATGGGCGTTGTGTCCTCCGGGCTAAAGAGGAGAAAGACCACCCCTCCTGTTATCAGCGTTCAGTTCAAAAGCCAGCATCTCTGATGGTATGGGGATGCATTAGTGCATATGTTGTGGGACACTTGCATGTTTTAAAAAGCACCACAAATGCTAAAAGGTAAATAAAGGTTTTAGAGCAACATATGCTCCCCTCCAGACGACATCTATTCCAGGGAAGGCCTTGTGTATTTCAGCAGGACAATGCAAAACCACATACTGAAGCTATTACAACAGCATAGCTTTGTAATAGAAGAGTCCGTGTGCTGAACTGGCCTGCCTGCAGTCCTGATCTTTCACCGATTGAGAACATTTGGTGCATAATTAAACGAAAAGTCCGTCAAAGGAGACCCAAAACTCTCCAGCAGCTGGAAGCCTGTATTAAGCAAGAGTGGGATCAAACTCCAATGGTTAAACTCAAGAAACTTGTCTCCTCAATGCCCAGACGCCTCCAGTCTGTGTTAAAAAGAAGAGGGGATGCTACACCATGGTAAACAGGCCCCTGTCCCAACTTTTTTGAGACATGTAGCAGCCATCAAATTTGAAATGAGCTCATTTTGTGGATAAAATTGTAAAATATCTCAGTTTCAACATTTGTTATGTTATCTCTGTTCTATTATGAATAAAATACTGGCTGGTGTGATTTGAAAGTCATTGCGCTTTGATTTTATTCACAATTTACACTTTGTCCCAACTATTTCGGAATTGGGGTTGTAGCTTATTTATTACTCCTAAGTCATTTTTTAACTGGCACTGGGCAGAGTATCAGAGCATGATGCTTTTCTCTGAAGCTGCAAGGTGCTGTTGAGCTTTGAGTAATGGTAGAGTGCTATGAGGTGCGCCTTCTTGCACTAATTCAACTGGGGAAACCACTTTCATTGTGCTTTTTATGTCACAGATTGTCTGATGATTGACCCTTGTCTTTTGCTGGCAACAGACTCAAGAATAATGAATTTGGATCATAATGCTGCATAACATGACCCATAAGAAGTCTGCCTATGGTCACAGTATGCTTTCATGATGTAGGCTATTGTGCTGCCCTCAAAGCATTGCGTGTCCTCATTGGGTATGCAGTAAGAATATGATAAGGCATAAAGAGGACAAGAAATAAAATATAATGACAAGATTCTATCCAATTTTGCCCATTTTAGTTTTTTTGGGCCATTTGTCTTTAATCTACAAGTAATTTACAGCCATCTCTGCTCTTGAATGACCCAGTAGCTGCTGCCTTTCCTGCACAGTTTTTTGCGATTGTATCCGTACATCACAAACTCCACGGACAAATGGAGTACACATCAGAGAAGTACTTTGCCCTCTATCCAGACTGGGATCAGTTCTGTTTCAGTTTCGCAGATCAGTTTAGCTCAGGAATTTGGGGGAAAAAAATGCCATGAATGGTCTGTGTTGTTGTTTCAAATGACAAAATTAATTTCAATTTTCACCATCAACCATGTTAAATCAGCCCCTTTTCTGCCCTGCACGTCTGCACGTTTACACCTGCTCAGGGTGTGACTGCGGTGAAGTTACTTTTATGTCGGATATACAAACCCAAAACAGTGAAGTTGGCACGTTATGTAAATCGTAGATAAAAACAGAATACAATGATTTGCAAATCCTTTTCAACTTATATTCAATTGAATACACTGCAAAGACAAGATGTTTAATGTTCAAACTGAGAAACTTTATTTTTTTTGCAAATAATCATTAACTTAGAATTTAAAGGCAGCAACACATTGCAAAAAAAAAGTTGGCACAGGGCCTTTTTACCACTGTGTTACATCACCTTTCCTTTTAACGACACTCAGTAAACGTTTGGGAACTGAGGAGACCAATTTTGAAGCTTTTCAGGTGGAACTCTTTCCCATTCTTGCTTGATGTACAGCTTAAGTTGTTCAACAGTCCGGGGTCTCCGTTGTCGTATTTTACGCTTCATAATGCGCCACACATTTTCAATGGGAGACAGGTCTGGACTACAGGCAGGCCAGTCTAGTACCCGCACTCTTTTACTACGGAGCCATGCTGTTGTAACACGTGCAGAATGTGGCTTGGCATTGTCTTGCTGAAATAAGCAGGGCGTCCATGAAAAAGACGTTGCTTGGATGGCAACATATGTTGCTCCAAAACCTGTATGTACCTTTCAGCATTAATGGTGCCTTCACATATGTGTAAGTTGCCCATGCCTTGGGCACTAATACACCCCCATACCCTCACAGATGCTGGCTTTTGAACTTTGCGCCTATAACAGTCCGGATGGTTCTTTTCCTCTTTGGTCCGGAGGACACGACGTCCACAGTTTCCAAAAACAATTTGAAATGTGGACTCGTCAGACCACAGAACACTTTTCCACTTTGCATCAGTCCATCTTAGATGAGATTGGGCCCAGCGAAGCCGGGCGTTCTGGGTGCTGTTGATAAATGGCTTTAAGCTTTGCATTGTAGAGTTTTAACTTGCACTTGCAGATGTAGCGACGAACTGTAGTTACTGACAGTGGTTTTCTGAAGTGTTCCTGAGCCCATGTGGTGATGTCCTTTACACACTGATGTCGGTTTTTGATGCAGTACCGCCTGAGGGATCGAAGGTCACGGGCATTCAATGTTGGTTTTTCGCCTTGTCGCTTCGTGCAGTGATTTCTCCAGATTCTCTGAACCTTCTGACGATATTACGGACCGTAGATGATGAAATCCCTAAATTTCTTGCAATAGCTCGTTGAGGAATGTTGTTTTTAAAGTGTTCGACAATCAGCTCACGCATTTGTTCACTAAGTGGTGACCGTCGCCCCATCCTTGTTTGTGAATGACTGAGCATTTCAGGGAAGCTGCTTTTATACCCAATCATGGCACCCACCTGTTCCCAATTAGCCCGTTCACCTGTGGGATGTTCCAAATAAATGTTTGATGAGCATTCCTCAACTCTCTCAGTCTTTTTTGCCACTTGTGCCAGCTTTTTTGAAACATGTTGCAGGCATCAAATTCCAAATGAGCTAATATTTGCAAAAAAATTACAAAGTTTACCTGTTCAACATTAAGTAACTTGTCTTTGCAGTGTATTCAATTGAATATAGGTTGAAAAGGATTTGCAAATCATTGTATTCTGTTTTTATTTACGATTTACACAACGTGCCAACTTCACTGGTTTTGGGGTTGGACGACGGACATTCACTGTACAGTTTTTGACATAAGCTTGCGATCGTACCCAGGGACGATGCTCTGAGACTGGGCTACAGGGGGCTCCAATATTACTGGCACCCCTGACTGTCAATGCACAAAAAATGTATAAACAATATAATTATAGAGAAGCAGAATATACGAACGTGTGAAATGCTTTATTTTATTGATGTTTGAACTTCTGAAGTCGCAATGAGTAAATTTGAATGAAACCTGCTAAATTTGTTCTAAGTCAGTCCAGATGAAGTTGAACTGTTGTTTTATCAGTGCATTGATTAAAAATTGACCGTTTCGCTAACCCACATTTTCTTATGTTACACTAACTCTCCAAGTATAGTTTAATTAGTGCTACAACTGATTTTTTATGGTTTAACTTCATTACTTGCTGTAGATAATAACATGACTGTGTCAACATGTCGCTCCGTTTTCTGAAGTTTACTTTGTACTACTGCATAACTGAAAAGACTTGTTATGATGTCAAACCAGGTGAGCGGTACAGGCCCCATCGGCCTCTTGTTATAATTTTGCTGACCAACCCTGCCAGCTAGTGGCGCATTTCTTATATATCCAGTGTTCAGCTGGGCTGTAGAGTGGTTGATCCAGATGGATTGGGCTGGCAGGCAGTGGGCCCAGGTTTGCTGTATGGTTGCTGTATGGAGAGGGGGGGCAAGTGAGCTGAAGTCCTCAGTTGGGCCTCCTGAGGTGGGCCGTTTATCCCTTCACTGGGCAGAGGAGGCAGAATTAGGAAAAATGTTGATGGGAACACACTGAATGTTTGGGAAGGATATTTTCTTGGCATGCTGCATCACTTGGAAAAAATGAAGACAATGGAGTTGGGGAGATGGTTTCCCTCAAAATCGAAATAAAGCAAGGAAGCATCTCATAGAGAACCTCTCTGCAGGAGACTTCTGACAGCTTCAGGGCACACCGCACATCAATAGATGTTCTTTGCTGGGTATACAGCGGAAAAAAAGGTGCCTGCCCATCAAAGTGTTTGCAACTCACCCTCTTCCAATCATACAAGTTGATATAGGCACCTGTGAGGCCTTGGGTTTTCCCTGCTTGTACACTTTGTAGAAGTATAACCCCAAATCAGGAAATGTTCTAGTGTATCAAAATGCACAGGATTTGAGCTGCGCCTTGCTTTTTAGTCCATAAGTTTTCTGGTGCGGTGGTCATAAAAACGTAGATTGCAGACAAGGGAGGACTCGCACTCAAGAAAACACAAGTCAAAAAAAGTCTAGTTTAAAAACAATTGTATTTTATATTTTTTTTTTTTAAGTTTTTCCAAGGCTTTTTATCTCACAATGTGCAAAAAGTGCAAAAAAGTGCACTTTTTGCACTTTTTGCATATTGTGAGATAAAAAGCCTTGGAAAAACTTTTTCTCCCTTGTCTGCAATGTTCTAGTGTATGAAATTAAAATTAAAACTGAAAGCAATAATTTTTATATTATCTTTGACCTGTATTACATTGAAAACAGGACATAATGAGACATATTACCATATGATTTTCATTAATTTTTCAAATTATACACAGGATTCTTGCCATGTATTTCTGGCGGCAAAGTATTTACCTCTTTGTAATGTTGTTGTTCCTCATCACAACCTTATAAAGGTTTAGGGACGGAAGACACTTGGTGATTTAGTGTTTAAGGTGTAATTTAGTCCCATTCTTTCTGGAAACAAGTCTTAAAGTGGAAGTCCACTTTCACACAAAAGCACCGTTAAATAATTACCCATATGGAGTCTAGATGTGGCGTGGAGTTTTTTCTTTTTTTGTGAAGTTGTACAATGCTTTAAATAACGAGAATGCAACCAAACAATAAGAAAAACTGTAGGTCGCCATCTTTCTGTTCCTGGAAAAGATTTTGCCAGTGAGAGGCCGAGGAACGCTTGGGCAGTCATGACAATGACATCGACTGATCATAGCGTAACCAAAGTCTGTGTTAGCTGAACTCATTTTGTTCTAAATTCCAACTTGTTTTCAGCTGTTTAGTCAGCCTAAACTGGTTAAGGCATGAGCTAGTGATCCCCCTCCTTTTCTGTGTTGGTTGTCCAGCAACGAGATTTGTTGTTGATCCCTTTTTCTCTCATTATTAGTTTATTTTCTACAAAGTGCGCGTGAGTAAAATTGGAGTTGTGTTTTGTATTCATTATTTTGAGCACATATTTACAATAGTGCAGGTTTTACCATTACTAGCGATATGCCGCTCCTTTTATAGTTCTAGGGATCTGGGAAGGTTGCCACAGATTAGATAAGTGCGTCCTGCTAATATGTTCAGCCGACTAATTTATGTTTTACTTTATGTGTTTGGCCTCAATGGCATCAGATTACAATGCATGTACAATGGGTTACTTAACACTACAGTCGTGTTTGTTTGGTTGTGTAGTAGAGCATTTGTTGTATTGGTAGATACAGTAAACTTCACAGATCCTTAAATTACCAGTGTGTTCGGCTGTTTGGTGTCAGAACTCTCATAGGAAAGCAGACACTTTGGGTCTTCAGAGAGAGCTTTTTTTTCCCTCAGTGTAAAAGAGCTGCAGGACGTTTGACATCGCTGTTGAAGGGAAAATGAATGATTCCATGAATGTTTCGATTCGGGTGTTTAAGGATTTGTTATTCAGATCAGCTTTGTCTTTAAATGGCCCAAAACTTATTTTGTAATGCCTTCAGGGCAATTCTTTCATTTGCAATTCACTTTAGTCGAAGGTTGTCTTTCACTTCAAGGCATGCACCAGTGTGGTGTCTCCGTTGTTTCATTTTGTGTTTCAAAATGCACTACATCTTCTCTATTGGGGCTATTGACTGTACATTAATTTGAACAACCTAACAGCTCCCCAACAGTGAGGCCAAAACATCTTGATCGTCAGTAGTGGCTGGTTGCAGTACAAGTTATGAGCCCACTTGCTATATGTCAAATAAGTTTTTTCTGAAAATTATGTCTGTCATTTAAAGTAGTTCTTGCCATGCTGATCTATATTCAGTTGTTCATTCATCAGTAGCGATGCTACTGTAGAAAGGTATGGCAAGCTAGCTAGTTTAGCAACATTTTATAATGGGTCACCATTGACAGTAACAGAAATCAGTGGTAAAAGGCTCTTTGCTTTGAACATAGCTTGATATAGCAACTGTTCGCAGCAATGTTATGTTCAGAGCAAAGGGCTTTCTACAATCAATTTTCATTGCTGGCATAAGCAGCCCAAAAACTGATGGCTAGCTAGCTACTTAACTAACTTTAGGAAATAAAGATTCTGTGGGGTCACCCTCGTTTGCTAGCTAGCTAGCTAGTTAGACCTAACATTAAAACCCACGATGTGTGGGAAGTCTATTCGCCCATAGACTTGATTTACCTTATTTTTAAAGATTGGTTAGCTCGGAGTTTCTAAGTGGGTTTGTATGATTTGGCGAGCTGGCTATTTATCCATAGTCAATGTATTAGTTAGCGAGCAAGTATTAAACATAGGTTATGCAACGAGCTGCCAAGGACGAGGTAACAGAAAATGTAATTTAGCGCGATGCGCCTGTACTTGGAAAGATCCAAACTTTTGAACCTTTTAATAACCATTCATTTGTATTTGAACTGGTCTGTTGTCTGTGCTCAACACACAGTGTTTACCACTTACAGAAAGGGCCAGTTAGGTTACGTGAAAGGTTCAGGGGATGTGATTACGAGTAGTGTGGGAGTATGGGCGGGACCTTGATACTGCGGCTCAACCCCCAATCACAACTGCGCATACTCTGGCTCCAAATGTGCAAGACGGCAGCGTCCATATGAAGGATATTTTGGCTCAATTTTTGTGCAGCACTTGGAAGTGGAGGCACGTCATCCATCTATACACTTTATGATTGGGCCCAAGTCGGGGCTGCTGGCAGGCCAGTCCAGCACCTGCACCTTATTACACAGTCCTGCCTTTGTAATGCACGCAGAATGTGTTGTCTTGTTTAAATATGCATAGGCATCCCTGGATAAGGCGTTCTCTTGAAAGCGGCGTATGTTACTCCAAAATCTCAGTGTACTTTTCAGCGTTAATGGTGCCCTCACCAAAGTACAGGTTGCCTGTGCCAAGGGCACTGACGCAGCCCCATTCCATGTCAGAGCATGACTTTCTGACGTTTAATAGTCTGCATGATCCTTTTCTTCTTCGGTTTGTTGCACACGTCATCCATTTTTTCCAAAAAAAACCCTGAAATATTGATTCCTTTGATAACCGTGTACATCCCCCTGTGTGATGGTCCTTCAAAGATGCCACTGAGCCCAGAGAAGTAAACAGCGCTTCTGAACACTATTAGGATTTTGCACAGCTAAGTTTTAACTGGCATTTGTGGACGTAATGTGTATTGTAGAGCTTGATGAAGGTTTACCAAAGTAATCCTGAGCCGATGTGGTGATGTCACTTAAAGAAAAATGACAGTTCTTGATGATCAGAGACAACTGAGATTCAGCTTAGGCTTGTGCCCTTGCCCTTTATGCAGAGAAATTCCTCTAGACTAGCGATCCTCTGCCCATCAATGCTCCTGACGGAAAAGCCCTTTCCTGCATGCTGCTTTTTACCAAGTTATGATTACAGTCTCCTGCTGACATTGGCTGTTTCAAATCACACTGTTATTCAGAGTTTTTAACTAATTATTAGTGTGAAATTGCATGTCCCCACTTTTTTTGGAACGAGTTGCAGGCCTGAAAGGTCGGTGTGGATGTCTATTTACAAATAGCATAAAGTTCCCAGACAAAACATCAAATATCTTGTCTTTATATTGGCTGAAGTGAAGTGCAAGTAAGTTTAGAACTGCTTTCTGTTTTTATGTGCATTTTCCAGACCATCCAAACTTTTTCTCAGTTGGAGTTGAGATCATCAGTCCTGCAGACCCACCAAATTGAAATTCCCTAGCCTGGCTGAGGAATGACTAGATTTTTGAGTGCAGTGGTCATTGAGTCCCACCTCTGAGAGGTCACTGAGCCTGACGTCAGCCCAAAGAGGGGTTAGAGCTGGCTTTACGGAGGGAATCGGGAGCTTGGCTGTGCTGCTACTCCTGGAACTGTCACTCAAAGAGGGATGGGACAAGGTACTCTTGTCTGATGTCGCTGAGTCGGGAGAGTAAGGACACTTTCAATAAAATGAGCTTGATGCCTCTTCACCAGCTGACTCTGGATTTTTGGAGCCATCGCAGAAATCTTTGAGGGAAAGAAAGGAATAGCCTCGATGAAATACTTTTTCAAGGTTGGTTATTGGATTTGCTGTTCTTGAAGTGTAGCGCGATTCGTTTCTGGGAGTTTCAGTTTGTTTTCGTCGCAGTCGGGCGATGAGTCTTCGGTGATATCTAAAAATATCGGTCTCCAGGGACGGGAAACAAAAAACCTACATCCTCTTTCACCAATGGTACTGCTTGACCGGATTTATTAATTTATTTGTAATGCAAAAGCTGCTTCCTATGAGATGAGCCATTTTTGAGCTGTAGTACGCTGATTACTTTTTGATTTTATGGCGCGCGCTTGTCTACTGCAGACATGCCCGAAATGGTTTGCGCTGCGTCATCCAGCGAGCACTCGCAGTGCAGATGGGGGCCAAGCTAAGCTTTGTGGTACCTTGTTTTTGTTATGGCTGTAGCATTGTGTGTTCTTATGATTAAATCATTGGATTCTTTCCAGATGTTCCACTTTGTTTTGCAGTGGATGAACGTAAATACATGCGGTGACATCTCTAAGCTATGCAAAATGAAGAAGGCTTGCTTATGATAGTTGTGGTATTGGGGAACCCACAAGCAATCAAGCCTGCTGAACAAAGATCAGTCCCACTTCTACCACCATCACCTTAAAAGAAACTCTTTAGGTTTTTGACGGAGAGACATGGAACAGGCGCTGTTTGTTTAAAAGTTAGGCCAATGTCACGCTAAGAAAACACTAAATCCTTATATTTGCAGTAGTGTGCAGTGTTGATTATACACTTAACAACATGAAGATAAATCAGGAACCAAATGCTGTGCAAGTATATATTTCATGTAATATGGGATCATATACAAATAAGTAAACAGTATATAATAATAAAAAAATTATGTCTTTTTGAGAGAAGAAGTCAATATCTAGTGTGGCCATCCTTTGCTTTGATTACAGCATTTCATATTTCAGGCATAGTTTTCACACTTTTATTTCCTCATTCACTAAACCATTCCCTATGGTTCGAAGTTAATTCCAGAGAGATTCTTTCGATGTTACGACAGATTTGCACAATCGGATTAAGGTCTGGACTTTGAGCCGGCCAAATCATAGCTTTTATGTCACCAGACCTTTCCTTCCGACTGAGAATTCTTGTGCAACTGAATTGTGTTTAGGGTCATTATCTTGTTGAAAATAAAATCCCAGACCAATCAGTCTCTTTCCAGATAGCAATTCATACCTCACAAGGATGCTGTGATCCTTCTTTTGATACATGATTCCGTAGATTTTTTTATGAGATCACCGGCTCCTTTCGAGCAGACTGAACCCCAGACCATAATATTACCACCTCCATGTTTTTCTAAAGAGGTTACACGGTCATTTTTGAAACGTACTCCAACTTTACAGTGCACATAAGTTCTGCGTTTGGATGAGAAAATTGTGAGTTTTGATTCATCGGTCCAAAGGGCTTGTTCCCAGTTCACTTGTGTCCAATCCTTGAATTTCTTGGCAAACTCAAGTCTTCTTTTGATGTTTGCCAGCTCTTGGCAGCAACTCGGCCAATCAGACCATTTACACACAGGCCTCTGGAAATAGATCTTGATACTTTCTTCACTTCTGGCAGATTATAAAAAAATATAGAGAAATAATATATTAGGACCCATTATAGACGAAAGTGATGGTTTATAATCATCACTGCACACTGCTGCATAACTGAAACACATAAATGCTTTATTAGTGCAAGGTGACTGTTACTCATGAGTCAATTATTTGTGCACCCACTTGTTTGGCTACCTTTTACCGGTTTCTCATCAATAACTACTAAAAAGTGGATCTATGCATCTAATCAATTTTAGGTGTAATGTGACTGTTAACTTGATGTGATGGTTATAAATGAGATTTTTTGATAATGCATTGTTAGTGAGACACTGATTCAAGGGCGGGGCTCATGAGTGGTCAGTTGATTAAAGTTACATGATAGGCATGCAATCGTCTGAGATCGTTCTTGCAGTCCAGCGCGTAGTTGCCGTAATGTCAGCTAGGAAGGGAGGAGTCTGAGGTGGGCGGGTGATTGGATAACCTGACGCACAAGAGACGGCCCACGCGCCCGTATCCTGCTCCACGTCAGGTGGGCTGGGCTGTGCATTTGAAGCCGGAGGACCCATCAATTGTGCTCTGCTGGGCCCATCATTCTTCTCCAGAGGTGACGGGAACGAGCACAGATAAAACTGGCCAATCCGAACAGGGCAAATGTGGGCCTAGAAATGGACCGTCGATGTCAACCTTTAGTGTCCGTCTGTCAGCTCGATGCTGTGAATTTTCGGGTCTTTGTGATTTGCTAGATGGTAATATATTGGTGTTTGCTATTTCAGGAAAACAGCCATATGACACTCAAATAGTGCAATGCGTGGAACAGCCTCCAAGACAGCATGTGTTATATAGGCAGTGTGAACTCTTAAGTCTCTCCCTTTGAAAATGGAAATGAATAACTCAAGCACAGATAACAGGAATAGTTTTTTTTTATTAGGTTGATGATCTTGAAATATTTTGGAAAGCTAGAATCTTCATTAACATCTCCTTTCAGGATATTTTGATGAACACTGGCCATGCGTGGCCTAGCCTCTGTCATGGCAGTCCAATATGTGACGAAAGAGCGCACATTTTTCAGAAAGTCATACTGGATTATGTGAATAAAGCCGCTTTCACACCGGACGCGAAATGAATTTTTCGCACGACAGATTACATTCAAAGTCAATGCAAAGACGCGAAATTCGCGTCTTTGCATTGACTTGGAATGTAATCTGTCGTGCGAAAAATTCGTTTCGCGTCTGGTGTGAAAGCAGCTTAAGTAAATGTTTGTAGAGCCCTCTGTTGGCCAAATTGGGATCAGTTCCCGCAAAAAAAAGGAAGAGAAAGAAACAACATGAAGACGGCCATACCCAAAAATGGCCAGTGTGTAGTCTTCAGTTGCCCTTCTTCTTCTGTGCATTTGTACTGATATATGTCTCTCACAGCCCTGAATAGGGTTTCTTCTCTGTTTCCCTTCTCTGCTGCTGTTTGCTCTGCTGCTCGCTCTCTCTCTCTCTCTCTCTCTCTCTCTCTCTCTCTCTCTCTTTTCTTTTTCTTTGACTCTCCCTTCCCCTCCTGTTCTGTTGCATTTTTTGTCTCATTTCTCAGGCTGCTTTTCATTCCTGTTTTTCTCTTCCATTGTTTTTCTCTCTTTATATCTCTCTCTCTCTCTCACACATGCTCACTCTGACTCCATTTCTTCTCTTCCTCTATTCAGGTTTCCCTTTATTCTGTTCTCTGAATAGTTGTTCTTACTTTAAGGGAAGGGGAAGGAGAAGGGGGGGAGGGGTTAAGTTTCGGGCCCAGCTGTGACGGAGAGCTTCTCCCAGGGCCGACTGCAGCGACGGCCAGCCCGGGCACCAATCGAAAGGCTCTGCCTTGATGGCCGACTCATCTTGCTGCAAAGGGTCGTGGAAGTTAAGAGTTTTGCACCATGTGCATGTGTTTGCCAAGCGTTGGGTGGTGCATGTCTCTGTGGCTCTTTATAAGAGTTATATTTTGGTAAGGGGTGGCGTCAATGCATCATATCGACATTGAATCAAGAACATTTGCCGGAGTGGTCTTTCACATAATAGCCTGGCCTACAATGCAACGGCGACACCTTGCTGCCAGGGCAGATGATGGCACTGCCGCCGTGTTTGCTGTAAGAGCAGTAGGGATGGGCCACTGGTTACATTTCCTGGCTTTGCCGTATTTTACCACAACTTTACCTTGAGATGCATGGAGAACATGCTACCAGCCACCCATCTGTCAGGTTATGGCGCTCTCAACCTGAGATGTCCGAAGGAGTCGTTTCTTTAGTGCTGGCCAGACTCCTGTTTGAAACCTGCTCCGAGAGGCTTCATCTCGGGGACATCAGCCTCCCAAATTTTCGGTGTGGGGTGGGGGGGTGGAGTGCGTGTGGCGCTAGAGTCCAGGATTCAGCGTAGCTGAGCGGATTGGCTGGAAAAACGCAGTGAATTAATAGCGCAACAGGATGAAACTTTTCTGTCCGACGACGTCAATCGGGAAGGAGAGGAACACAACACAAAATCCCCCCCAAAAAAAAGAGAAGGGGAGCGCGGTATGACGGAATGGCAGGCTTGAAGGGGAGACAGAGGTGAGAGTCAGATGAAAGTACGGAGAGATAAAAGCCGGAGAGAGGAGGGTGTGGGATAAAGCGGAGGGAAGGGAGGCTGAGATGAAAGCGAAATGAGAAAGATAAGAACGGAGAGAGGGAGGGAGAGACGAACGGAGGGAGAGATAGTGTACAGAGCAGAGAGAGGAGTAACCATGGAAACAGGAGGAAGGTACAAAAGAAGAGAGAGACAAAGGATTTTGATTTAAAAGAATGAAATGAAACTTGGGGTGGGGAGGAAAGTGATTGGGGCTTGAATTTATGGCTGCAAGTTGGAGAGAGAATTGGAGAGACTCGGAACTTATTTGCAGGAATGCAGAATTATTATCCTGTTGTTACGAAGTCTCTGCAAAGCAGATTTGATCTGGCTCCCACCGGAGGGCGCTAGAGAAGCCCGGTGTGTCTCCCTGCTGGTGAGCAGGGTCATTTTGTGCATGTTTTTTAAAAAAGGATGGAGCACTGAATTAGTTTTAAGGCTGGGTCACCATTTGGTCCTTTGTAGAGCAGGGTCCTGAGGTGAGGAATGATGTCCACTGTTCTGTCTGAGCTGTGGCTGTTCTCCTGTTCTCTCAACGGCAAGTGGGACATCGCCCATTTTCAATTCATTGAAAGTTCTGAGAAACCACTTTCGATACTTGTCACAGGCATGTATAACATGTCCCATAATGCATTGTGCAGGTGCATTGCTAAACCATGTCCGCTTTCAAAAGGCAAAGCATGGCGATGCGTTTCTCGCAGGCAGTGCGACCTGTTAGGTGAGGTCCTGAGCGAGCGCATGTGACAAGTTCTGGGCTCCCATCACCGGTGTTTTTTGCGAAATCTCTGTCACTTTGACTATTCAGTGCACACCATGTGACCTCGAAGTGCAAAGTGGCTGGAGTAGAGTGCAGGTCAGCTGATCAACGATGACTCGCAGAGCTGGCTGGCAATGTCTAGAGAAGGCTGCACATTATACTTTAACACTGTGGTGCATACCGCTCCAAGGGTCAAAGCGATACATCCTTTGGTTAGTATTATGCATGCAAGACGGCCCGACAGCTCTCTGCTGGTTAACCCCAATGGGAATGATAGATATTATTTTCATTATTAAAATCCCATGGGGCCGTCCAGTGGCCGGAGGAGGGGTCATTGAAAACATGTTTATTTGTCCGATCATCACTGGGGTTTGGCCTGGAAAGGGATATTTTCTCAGCAAGATGAACCTCATTCCTCAGGTACAGCGTGTGGCCAGACCCTGGTCCTGAGGAGTCATGGTGTTGGCTGGTTTTCATTGTAACTCGGCGCTCCACTGGATGCGTTAGAACGGTTAATTACACCGCCAACCCACCTCACCTGATGTCTTCACGTCTGAACTGGAGGGCTGAGGTTTCTGGGCACACCGCCCGTGTCGGCCGGGCAGAGGTCTGGTGCCCCCTGTACAGGGTGCGAGGTCGCGGCTGCAGTGCGCAGCTAATGACGGGATGGACTTGAACGAGGTGCATGATTGAGAGTGGTGTGTACGCCCGTACCCCTCCCATATATATTTGTGAACCCATTGTATGCACTTCTGCGTAGAGTGAGCGGTAGACGAAGGCTTTCTATTCTGTGGTTTTTGAGTCTCTGGTGAATATCTTTCTCTCTCTCTCTCTCTCCCTTCCCCCTCTCTGTTTTTTTCTCTCTCCACTCTCTCACTCCCTTCCCCTCCCTCCCCCTTCCTTCTTTCTCTTGATCTCTCCTCCCCCTCTCATTCTCTCTGTCTCTCTCACTCACTCACTCCCTTCCCCCTCTGAACCCCCCCCCCCCCGTCTCTCTCTCTCTCTCCTCATCACTCTGTCTCCCTCTCTCTCCCTCCTCTCGCTGTTCCTTTTATATCCTCTTTGCTGAATGCTGTTCTCCTCTCCTCCCTCATCTCTCTCCTTTCTTTATACTCCCTCTCTCTTTCTCTTCTGCTCTGCACAGTCTGCCTGCTGTTTTTCCTCTCTACTGCAGGCGCTTCGTTCTCGATACTCTCCTGGCCAATCCGCCCCCCCCCCTTGCAGAAGGGGACAGAAAAGGTTTATCTTTTATTTAGGGCTTTTTTGGGTTTACCCATCTCTCGGCTCCGTGCTGTGGGAGTTATCACTCAGTGGGACTGGCCCCATGGAGGCAAAAACAAGCACTCAGTCCTGGCCGGGCCCTTCGCCGTATGGGTAAGCAGGGGCCAACCGGTCGCCCTCTGGACTCTGGGAAGGGGCCACACCCTGGGGGGCCCTTGAGGGGGGTTGGATCTGCGTGCTACACGTGTGAGGGAGTCGTGCAGCTTCGCTGTATGTGACGTTGGCGCGGTTGAGGGGCTGCTCCAGCGTAGGGGTCGACCGCTGGGCCAGCCCGTCCGGCTAAGGGGCCGTTAGCTTCACTGCAAAGCAGCGTTTCTCCCCTTGATTTAAACCCCATCGCCCTGTCATGCTAAACAGGATAGGCTGCGAGCTCAAGTGACAACGACAGCCGTTACTTTGACGACCATCTTCCACCACCTCCCACCCCCGCCCAGCAGCACCACAAACAATTCCCAAGCTCTAACCCCCAGCTCCATCATGCTGAAATTGTATTTATTCTGGAGGTGTGTCTTCTTTAGAATATGTTTTATTGTGTGCGCGCAGCACTGAGTCCTGGTGCATTGGTGTACAGTAAAGGAGGGATGGGGGGATGGGTAGGGATGGGTTGGGCCTGTTGTCTTGGCGATAACCCTGCAGGTGTGGGTCATGTGTATTAGGGGGCTCTCTAAAGTCTGGAACTTGCACAGCAGTGGCAGACATGTAAGTGTGCACGCAGACTTAGCATGCTCAATGGCAGAGTCCAACAGAGATACCTTCTCTGACATGTTTGAATCTGCTGCCATTATTATTCTCTTTCGCCGCACTTTGCTCAAGATGGCTGCTGACGTTGGTTACGGATGCGATGCGGCAGAGGTGAGAGGGAGAGAGGGGCGTCGCGGCCCTGACTGGATTAGATTCATCACTCTGCCTGTTAATATGGAGCATGTGTGTCAGTAACCCTGATTGTGTGGAGTTAGCTGGGTAGGATGATCGGCAGGATCGGCAAATGGGCGATGCAGGGAGTCAACAAGTGTGTTTTTGTCTGCGTGCGTGTGCGTGTGTGCATGCGCGCGTGCTTACGACTGCAGCAGAGTGTACATGTATGCTTGTGTATTTTCTCACGCATGTTTGTGTACACGGGTGAAATTGGCGCTTATCAATCCATACATGTGTGCGTGCGATTGTGTGCAAATACAATGATCTCCAAGATTTGTTTTTTCCTAGATTTGGCAGTGTACTTGGCAAATTCACATTTGTTATAGAATAATTCTTGCAGTTAAAGTACAGATTCTCTGATTATATTGAAAGGTATTTTAGATTTACCTTGTAAGAACGATGGCACCACCCCCCTCAGGGTACTGTAATATTTTGTAAAAATTAACGTTACAGAAATGGAAGTATTCCTACTTGGGCCAATACTTTATTGCGCATCTGTTGTGTGGAGCGCCCGCTTGAACATCAGTGGTGCTGACTGTCGCTCATGCTCAGACTTGTACCACGGCCATCTTCACTTCCTGTTTGTTTTGATGACTAGTTAAAAATTTTTACTTCAGCATATCAAACGCATGTTCAATTCTTTTGAGATCAGGAGAATTAGTCAAAAGTCAGGAATTTTGTAGTTTTTTGCTTTGGAAAGACTTGTTATTGAGTGTTTGAGAGTATTTTCTCATTGTAGGAAGGAGGAACATTCACTGTGTTTGGAGACGTTTCACTGAACTTGATCAGAGAAGATGCTTAGAGACCCTGGTTCTGCTTTCCGCAGCAGCGTCATCAATGCAGTCTAATGAGCAGGTCCTGTGGCGGCCATACAACTCCATTCATGACTCCCACACCGTGTGTCTCACAGGAGGAGGGGCTTTAGTTCTCGGGAAGTTCCTTAAACTCTAATCATGCCATCTTGTGCTCATACCATCACTGTGATATTAGTCAGTCCAAGTCCCACAAGACCTTTTACCAGAACTCTGGTTCTGATTGAATGGGTTCGGTTTTTTATACACCCGCTCCACCGGGTGGGTGTATATTGTGATCGCCCCTGTCGATCTGTATGCAAGTTATTGTTTCGCTGTACTGACCACATTTTTTTTTTTTGGATTCTTGTCATTTCTGTTTTGTGGGTCAGTGATGATATGATGAGGATCCCTATCGATTTTAGTGATGATGGGAAAAATTTTTTATTTATTCAAATAACGTAATCGACAAGGCTGCCATGAGGGCATATCACCATGCTTTGCGTGGCCATGTTCTTCAGCATGTTGACAATTTTCAGGCGTCGACTGTGGATGACTTCTTTAGTCTGCCAGACCATTTGAGGTTGCTGAACTCCTTCTTGGAGATATTCCAAGTAATTGATGTTTTTAAGCCTCAGGTTTGGCCTTCCTCGTTTCTCACAGACATGTTTCCTTGATTTTTGTTCGCATAACTTTAGTTCTCATGTCGACCAATGGCGATAACAGACTCTAAATCCAGTCCAAAGACTCCTATCAAGACTCCATGCAGAAGGCCGTCTTCCATCTGCTCTGTACAAGTAATGTAACACACCTGAATGTGCTTTCAGAAGCACTTGTCTGAAACATTGTGGTTCTCTAAATGGGAGAGATGGGTCTCTATCCCTGTTCCTCAAATCGAGGTTTGAGAACCGCTGGTTTTCCACCTTCCCTTTACCTGAGAGTCAGGTGTCATGACCTTTTGACCAATCAGCGGTGCTAATTGTTTAGTGACTTATCGGGGCAGAGAAAACCAGGGACACATCAGGATTCAGGGGCCAAAGTTGAAGACCCCTGGTCTATAAAAAGCACATCAGGCCTAATTTCTTCGTGGTGTAGCCAAACTGCGTAAAAATCCTATTTAAGAAGCACGCTGAAACTGCACTGTGCCCATGTGTGAATCCTTTGATTTAGAAACCTGAAATTGTACAGTCGGAGCCAAAAGATATATTTTTCCTAATAATGTCAGTACGTTCGGTTGTGGCCACGTTGGTATGTTTCTGTACATGAATATGAGCATTTGCCTGTCCAGAGAGACTGAATGAGATTAGATGTGTGGCTCTCCACCCTTGTTTTGGGTGATGTCTTCATTCAGACTGATATACGTGCTCACACACAGTCCATTCTCAATTAACACGCTTCTGTGTTTTCATTTAAGAAACTCCAGGGAGCATAAAATCCGCTCGCGTTCAGTGCACGTCTGTGGGCTCGTCTGTGCGTCCGTTTTATATGTGTGTGTGTGTGTGTGTGTGTACATGTATGTGTGTTGACAGCCTGCCTGTCATTGTTTTGTCAGCATTTTCAATTTGAGCCACTCCCATAACCTACAAGTCCTCTTTTGGGCTCCAGCACTGGCGACTGCTGGTATATCCTCATGCACAGGACGCCGCGTTCGGCCTCACGGCCTAGGCTGGCAGCGTACGGTCAAGGGCCTGAACCCGTGCCTGCTGCACCTGTGTGACCAGCATTGCGTTCAGGTGCTCGCCGAAGCGTCACGTGAGTGCGTCTGTCAGTAGTTTCGCCCACAGAGGGCTCGGGCGGTAATCCCGCCTCTATTCTCAGATCTCTGTGGTGCGGCGCGCGTCTGGGCACTTCCCTCTTTCTCTCGCTCTCTCTCTCTCTGTTTCGATCTTTCTCGCTTGTGTGGAACCCTGGTGAGAGGCAGAGAGGATTGTGGGAACAGGGAGGTGTTGGCCTTTCAGCACGTGCTCCCTCTCTCCTGGTCTTGGGCCCGTACACAGGCCCCTGCGTTGGGCCTAACGGAGAGATGGAAGGTACTTTCTGAAGACACAAACTTGGAGAAATGCCAGATTTTTTTTTTTGGTTGTTTTTTGTTTTTTTTTCTTTCTTTTTGTGTTTGTTTTCTCCCCTCTCTCCCCAACTCTCTTTTTCCCTCTCTTCTGTTTTTCCCACAGGCGAGTTCTGAGTGTTGTTTTATGTGTGTGTCCCCTGTCGGCTCTCCCATGTTATTCCTTTGTCTTTCGCTTCTTATCTGTTCTTCCTCTCACTCTTTCTGCTTTTCCCTTCACCTCAACTTCCTGATATCTCTCCCTCCCTCCCTCTCTCTCCCTCCCTCCCTCTCCTCACACTGTTGCTCTCTCTAGGCTTTTCTTTGCCTTTATAAAGAGAGAATGCGCGCTGCTCCTTCTCATGAACCGTTTGCTCGGCGTTCGCGGCCTGCTCGCATTCACAGCTGCGCGATTCGCTGCTCGATCCATTTTCTGCGGCGGTAATCTGGCCGCCCGGGGGTCCTGATCGGAAGGTGAGGAGCCGTAGTACCTGCGGTACGCGGCACGCGGGGCCCCTGACGCGCAGAGCACCTGATCCCAGTACAGCGTTCGGCGGCCAGGTGCCTCCAGCACCGTTGGAGAGGCACCCTAAAGAAATCTGGAAGTTCAATAGTTAATTTCCCTTGTGTGCTTTTTTTTCTTTCTCTCTCTCTCTCTCTCTCTCCCTCCCTTCCTCTTTCTCGCCCCCCCTCCGCGCTCCCCCTCTTTCACTCGCTGATGGACTCTTCTTTTTATTTTCACACTCCCCATCCCCCTTTTCTGTCTCTCCCTCCCTCCCCTTCTCTCTTTCACTGCATTCTCTTTTACCATCCCTTCTCTTCCCATCCCCCTCTCCAGCACCCTCCCTCCCTCCCTCTCCTTCTTTCTCTCTTTCTGACCTCTTCCTTTCTTGTGCTCTCGCTCTCCCTCCCCCATTCTCTCCCTTCATCTCTTCCTCCTCTCTGCTGCATTCTCTTCTTCCCTCCCTCCCCCCCCTCTCCTTCCATTCTCTCCCTGCCTCTCTCTATCCTCTCCCTCCCTCTTCCTCTCAATCTCTCGTTCTCTCTCCCCCATGTCTGTCTTCTTCCAGACAGATTTTCTCTCTCCCCCACCCTCCCTCTCTCTCTCTCTCTCTCTCGCTCCCATTTTCCTCCTTTTGTCACTCACGTCTTGTTTCAGATTTCAGACCTCTCGCTTCCCCACTGTGTAATTCATTTTTAATTTGGGGAAAACACACTGCTCGTACTTAAATGAAATATTTGGAGTGTGTGTGGGGCTCTGGCGTTGTAGCGGAGGGACAGTATGTCCGACTGTTCGCCAACGACAGACACTCCTCCACCCGTACTCCTCTCAGCAGTCGCTTCAAACTTCAAACTGTGTGTCTGCGTTTGTGTGTGTGTGTGTGTGTGTGTGTGTGTGTGTGTGTGTGTGAGTGTTTGTGTGTGAATGATGAGATGGAGAGCTGTGCCTGAAAGCTGTCAGATTGCTTGTGCGTTTGCGTGTGTGTGTATGTGTGTGTGTACCTGTGTGTTTCTGTATTTTTGTAATGAGATTCTGTGTATGATAAATTGACTGAATTGTGTGTTCCATGGCATGAAAGTGTGTGTGTGTGAGAGAGAGGGGGAGAGGAAGAGAAAGAGTGGGAGAGAGGGAGAGATGGACAGAGAGAAATGAGGTGATACTAAGAGAGATAGGTTGACACTAAATTGTGTGTGTGTGTGTGTGTGTGTGTCCAAGCGAGCAAGAGAGAGGGAGACGGAAAGCCTGTGTGAAAGCGAGAGAATGTGTGAGTGAGAGACTGTTTGTATGTGTGCGTGAGAGAGAGTGAAAGAGAGAGGGAGAGGGGGAAGGAGGGTGAGGGAGAGGTGGAGGGGAGAGAGAGAGAGAGAGTGTGTGTGTGTGTGTGTGTGTGTGTGTGTGTGTGAGGGAGAGAGGGAGAGAGAGATAGGGAGTGTGTGTGTGTTTGTGGAGAGACACAGTCAGTTGTGATAACAGCAGCAGTGGGAGGGGGATGAGTCTGTAGCTCCGCCCCCTTCTCCCGCGGTTATAAATAGGCGCAGGATTTTCTCCCCCTGCTCATTGCTCATGAAGGATGAGATCTCTGAAACATCTGAGACACCCGGGCAGGAGCAGTGTGGTGAGTCTCCTGTCCTCTGCTCGGCTCGCACTCATCTACCGCGCCGACGCGCCTCTTTTAATCATTAGCGCTCCGCACTGTTTACAGTTTAATGAACAGCGCTGGGGCTCGTCTGCTGTAAAGCTGGGAGAAGCTGCTGACTTACTTTCTCACTCTTTCTCTCTCTCTCTGTGTGTGTCTGTCCGTCACACCTTTCTTTATATTTATAGAAGCTCTCTCATTGGCTCTCCGTGCCCCTCTCTGTGTAACTCGCTGGCTTTTGTGCTTCTTCTCGTTTGTTTTTCTGTCTCGTTTTTGTCGCTGTGTTTCTCCCTTCTCTCTTTCCTGCTTCCTCTCTCGCTCTCTCTCCCTCCCTCTCTCTCGCTCTCTCCCTCACGCGCACACAATCTCTCTCCCTCCCTCCCTCCCCCTGCCTTTCCTTTTTCTCTCTCCCTCTCACTCACTCACTCAATCTCTCCCTCCTCCCTTCCTCTCTCTCTCTGCTGCTCCCCAGCTCCCCCTTTCCCTCTCTCTCTCTCTCTCTCTCTCTCTGTCACTTACGCTCTCTCCCATTCCCCTCTCTCTCTCTCTCTCTCTCTCTCTCTCTCTCTCTCTCTGTCACTTACGCTCTCTCCTATTCCTCTCTCTCCTTCTCTCTCTCTCTCTCTCTGACTACTTTGAAACCAGTAATTATAAATGACATGGAGTATCAGGGGCAACCAGGTTCCTCCCCTCCCCTCTCTCTCCTCCTGTCTCCCTCTTTCTCGCTCTCTCTCTCGCTCTCCCTCTCTCTCCCTCTTCTCTCTCCCTCCATTTTCTCTCTCCTCTCCCCTCCTCTCCTGCCCCCCCCCCGTGCTCCTGTGTAAGGTGCCAGTGTCTGTGGCCTGTTCATTATCAGTAGATAAAGAGACTGGAGTTCGGCTGTCCCACACTTCCCCCGTTAGGACTTTTAGGGTTGGTAAAGTGGCACAGGGTGGCGAGGTTACGCTGCTGACCTCGCTCTGGGCGACGCTGCAGAGAGGCGAGCCGGAGCCGCACAGCGCTGGGCAGATTCTGGCACCTCGCGCCTCGTACCGGGCTGCGGCGCTCTCCCGTCAGTTAGCGCTGGGCCGTTTGTTTACCTTATCCTGGGCACTCTGCTTTGCATATTATTATTGAGCATGAATCACATTACGGGTGGAAATGGATTTTTACTCTAGTGGAGGCTTTTCATGCTGCTACTGCTATAGGGAGGGTATCGGTGCTCAGGTGTGCTGTTTACGTCAGTGCCGCTGTGTGGACTGTGGTGTTGTAGGACAGAGCTGGTATAGCTGTTAGGAGTACGGTGTTAAGGTACAGGAGAGTTTGGGCTGGTACAGCTATAGAGTGGGTAATTGCACTCAGGTGTGTGGCTCACATTGGTACAGCTGTGTGGACTATGGTGTTAACGTGTTGTGAAAGTAATGGCGTTCAGATTTACTGTTTGCGTTAGTACAGCTGTGTGGACTGTGTGTGTGTGTTTTTTTTTTTTGGAGAGCTAAGCAGGTTTAGCTATAAGGAGGGTACTTGCGTTCAGGTGTGCGGTCAGTGCCGATACAGGACTCTTGCTATTGGAGAGCTAAGCGGGTTTAGCTATAGGGAGGGTACTTGTGTTCAGGTGTGCGGTCAGTGCCGATACAGGACTCTTGTTATTGGAGAACTAAGCGGGTTTAGCTATAGGGAGGGTACTTGTGTTCAGGCGTGTGGTTAGCACTGTCCCACCTGTTTAGAATATGGTGTTAAGGTGTAGGAAAGTTAGAGGTGGTGGGTATATGGTTGTAGGGAATGGTTGCTATGGCGGCCATCATTGCCGTTAACCCTGTGCTAGTCAGGAAGCAGCTAACTAGACGTGTAGGTGAGCTGCTGTCCTAGTGCTGTGCTAGTGTGGCGGCCATGGTAGCCCTCAGTTAAACGAGGCTTCTCGCCATGTGGATGAGGAAGTGTTGCTAACAGGCTTGGACAGGAAGTCTAGGGGAATGCCTAGGGGGTCAGGCTTCCTGTTTCATGCTTCGGCCTGATCTGAATGTGGAATGAAAGTGGATGTGTTAAAGGAAGAAGGCTGTTTGGTTGCAAACCGTCCAGTCTTCTCTGGTGAATGTGGACTGGGACCAAGGTACTGCCCCAGTGCATGATGTAGGGGCTCTACTGGTCAGCCTCTCGCCTTGCGTACACGCAGTGGCTCTTTCAATATGATGCTCTGTCTTTAAGATGGCAAACGCATTGAGAACCTTTGTTCTGTGAAATATTCCAACTTCGGGTTTGTGGGGAAGGGGAGCCGAAAAAAGTGTTCAGATGTGCCCCCTGATCTAGTAAGTGACAGGAGCGGCTAAAAGCTGATCTTCTGTCGGCGGTTATAGGAGGGACTGAGTGTTTATCAGTGTCGGCTACTCGGCTGAAATTAGGGGAGGTGCAAGACAGCTCTCTAAGCTAATGATTTTTCTTGACTTTTATTTCATCATTTTTACCCCACTGCCCTTTATGGGCTGATGGGGTATTGTTGTACTCTGGGGTGTCTGGGCGGGCAGCGTCTCCATAATTTGTCTGGGCCATGTCTCCGAAAGCACTGGCCACAGGAGCTTCAAATTAGGTATGCAGATTCTTAACGAGGGATATGTGTGCGAAGTACGGATCGTTAGTGGATTTGACCTTTGACCTTGGCACTGTGACCTTCAACTGAAAATTTTGTCCAGGCCATTTTTCCAAAAGTGTTAACCACAGCAGCTTCAAATGTGGCGTGCAGTTTCCTTGTGAGGGTTAGGTTTGCAAGGTAAGGGTCAGCAGTGGATCTGACCTTTGACCTTCGCACACTGAAAATCTTGTCTTGGCCATTTTTCCAAAAGTACTAACCACAGCAGCTTAACATTTGGTATTCAGGTTCCTTGTAAGGGGTTGGTGTGAAACGAAAGGGTCATTAGTGGATTTGACCTTTGACCTTGGCACAGTGATCTTGCTAATATTTAATAATTAGTTAAGGGGTGTGGGGTTCTCTCTGCGCTCAGCGTCGGCTTGTCCACGTTTAAGATGTTTTCCAATGATCAGTATAATGTATTGGCGGGCAACTTCCTTCTTTATGCAGTGTTACTGCGATTAAATAGTAAATTAAATTCAGAAAAAAAGTTTTATTCTCTAAATACGCTTCGCAAAAAGATTTAACTACTCTTAACTTCCATATTTGCTTTTGAGCACATTATGCGACGTACGCCTTATATTCTGGGTTTGGTGATTGTTTAAAGTACGGTAAAGAGAATTTTGAATCCCACTGAAGAGTTTTATTTCTTGTTTTGCCCTGTTGAGCAGAAATGGCCTCACGTGATGGTGTTGAGTGCTTTTGAGCTCATGTAATGTTAAAAAAAGTATTGAAACAAGTTACAACTACTCAGTGTTTCAAAGGGATATTTTGTGGCTTCTCTATTTTCAGCTCAGCATCTGCCACTGATGTGTGTGATTTTAAATGAACAAGAACCTGACTGGTGTTCCTGTGTCTGTTTGTGCCTGTTGCTCTGTTTCTCCGTGTGTATTTGTGGCGTCCTTGTATGTTTGTGTACGTGCGTCTGTCTACTTGTCTGTGTGTTTATTTTTGCGTACGTGTCTGTGTGCTTGTCTGTGTGCTGATGTTTGCATACGTGTATCTGCAGGAGGGGGAGCGAGCGCGCCTGGATGGATGCTACGCTAAGCTGATGGACGGACAGGCGGACGCAGGCACGCAGACGGAGCCGGTGGTGGTGCTGTCGCTGGCCCAAGCCGCCGTGCTGGGCCTGATCTCCCAGAACGAGGTCTTTGGCGCCACCATCGCCCCTAACGGCTTCTACACGGGGGAGGGGCGGGACAGCCCCCTCGTCCCGGGGGAGGAGGTGAAATACGAGTATGCCAGCCAGCTCATCGGCGCTAACGGCGACTACCTGGGGGAGGGTTTAAAGGAGGAAGAGGAGGAAGAGGGTGGACATGGGGTCGAGCGGAGGCGGGCCGGACCGCAGAGCCAGGGCATGAGGGCGGAGCCGGAGGAGAGGGAGGCGGAGGAGAGGGCGGTCCCAGCTGGTGAGAGTGGGCGGGAGGGAGTAGAGAGGTCTTACAGCCACGGCCCATGTGCCCATCTCCACGGAGGTCCCGCCCCTGGGGAGGGGCCTTACAGCGTGGCGCTCAAGCCGGAGCAACTCCCCCACGGCTGTCCCGACTGCGAGAGGGAGGCTCGCACCCAGGAGGGGCGGGGCCAGGGGGCTGAGGGACAGGAAGGGGAGGGGCCAGAGGAGGCGAGCAGCCCGCTGAAGCCCGCAGAGGGCGGGGATAGCCCTGAAATGAGCCGCTACTTCGAGCCCAGCGAGGTGGGCTACGAGTCCGGCGACGCAGCCGCGCCGGGGGACTACGAGGAAGGGGGCGGGGCCGGCCTGCTGTGGCCGGAGCCTGGGGGCGGGGACACCCAGCCAGGCCAACGCATGCAGATCGACCGCCTGGACATCAACGTTCAGATCGACGAGTCGTACTGCGTGGACGTGGGGGAGGGGCTTCGGCGCTGGAAGTGCCGCATGTGCGAGAAGTCCTACACCTCCAAGTACAACCTGGTCACCCACATCCTCGGCCACAACGGCATCAAGCCGCACGAGTGCCCCCACTGCGGCAAACTGTTCAAGCAGCCCAGCCACCTGCAGACGCACATGCTGACGCACCAGGGCACGCGGCCGCACAAGTGCACCGTCTGCAAGAAGGCCTTCACCCAGACCAGCCACCTGAAGCGACACATGCTGCAGCACACCGACGTCAAGCCCTACAGCTGCCGCTTCTGCCGCCGCGGCTTCGCCTATCCCAGCGAGCTGCGCGCCCACGAGACCAAGCACGAGAGCGGCCGCTGCCACGTGTGCCAGCAGTGCGGCATGGAGCTGCCCAGCCTCGCCCACCTGAAGCGGCACCAGACCACGCACCAGGCGCCCACCGCCTACCAGTGCTCCGAGTGCGGCAAGGCCTTCGCCTACCGCAGCCAGCTGCAGAACCACCTTATGAAGCACCAGAACGTGCGACCCTACGTCTGCCAGGTCTGCGCTATGGAGTTCGTGCAGATACACCACCTCAAGCAGCACGCGCTCACGCACAAGGTACTGAGTCAGCAGGCCTTCCGCTGCAAGGTACTCAGATCTCATTGGCTAACTGTAACTCCACCTCCCACCCCCAGCTCGCGCTGTAACCTGGCCCTGAAACTCACATCGTCGGCTTCTCTTTCGGTTTAGCGGCACAGGAAGGTCTGTAGGTTCACCTAAGGGAACGCTGCCGTATGATGTGAGAATAGACAGCCTGGCTCCTCCCCTGATATCCCAACCCTTTCTTGTCCTTTACTTGGATTGAGCCGCCGTATAAATTCCCAATTCCTCTTCCTGTTTTGCTAATTCCTGTTTCCTCTTCCTGTCTCCACGGGCCCAGCAGGGGAGCTCTTTTCTTGTGCGTGAGCTGTGTGCTGTGAAGCGTATCATTTCCGATCGTTATCAGCATCAGCAGGGACACGCTTGAACGGAGCGTATCGATTTAGCCCGCACTGGTGCTGGACCGTATGGACTCCAGAGTCCGGTCTCCAGGCTCAGAGCCGTCTCTGGCGTTTGCCTGCGCTGTGACAATCCAGCTCTGCTCCCCCTAGTGTCGTTACTGTTGAAATTCAGCCTGCAGACACTGGGTGGAGCTAGAGAGGTAGTGACACATGCGTGGCTGTGAGGATGGCAGTGGGAGTGAGGGCCGGCCTTCCGGCTGTGGCGGGGGGGTGTTCTTTGTGTGGGTTGGGTTTCTTTTGGTGGGGGAGCGGATGGGACATGGGTGGGTGTGTCTGAGCGCACACTGTTATGATGCAAATCTGTGGTTCACTGTGGATGCCTTATTTAAAGAGCCTCCCTGTGTTCTCTGGTAATTAGGGCCGATGCCTCTTTCATTAAAAAAAAGGACTTTTTTGCGATTTGTGACCCCTTAAATTTTTGACTTAATTTTTCCCTTAAGTAGGTCAGAAAAAGCTTTTGTAATATCAGACTTATATTGAGAGAAATATTAATTCCCAGGATGCCATGTTTTTATGGCCACAGCATTACAACAAATGGAAAATATCAAGATCTTCTACGTTGTTTTTTTTGTACATCATTCCCCTGTAATTCAGCAGGACATATTTGGGATTGTTGGAAACGCTGGGATCTCGGCTAGAATTTAAAATTAGCCTGCAGCTCCACAGGTGTGGATGCAGCAGCTGCATTTGACAAACTTGTATGTGGGTCCATGAGTTTTAGGGGATGTAAGGCTGAATGCACATCACAGAGGCGTCACTGACCGTCTCGTCTCCCTCTCCCTCCCTCCCTCTCTCAGGGAATGAAAGAGTTCAAATGTGACGTGTGCTCGCGGGAGTTCACCCTGTCGGCAAACTTGAAAAGGCACATGCTGATCCACACCAGCGTGCGGCCGTACCAGTGTCACGTCTGCTTCAAGACCTTCGTGCAGAAACAGACGCTGAAGACGCACATGATCGTGCACCTGCCTGTGAAGCCCTTTAAGTGCAAGGTGAGCG
This sequence comes from Gymnothorax javanicus, assembly GCA_029692085.1. Taxonomy (NCBI): domain Eukaryota; kingdom Metazoa; phylum Chordata; class Actinopteri; order Anguilliformes; family Muraenidae; genus Gymnothorax; species Gymnothorax javanicus. The sequence continues at coordinate 5,147,340 of CM056207.1, read as the reverse complement.
GGCGGGCGGGAGGAGGCGTGGCCTTCTGCTTCCAGAGGGGCTGTATCGCGACATTGGCATGGCTCTATGCTAACAGTTTATCAAAGTTACGCATGCGCCCCCAAGTTAATAAAAGTCACACTAATGCCTCTCAGTTACTCGGTGTGCTCTTAAATTATTTTATGAGTTGGAGGACATGCTCCTGAAACATGAGTCCTATATACTGCCCGACAAAGCCGAAGTGCAATAACTACATATTTGGTAAAATGTGAGTTATGCAGTTTTTAGCCTGAAAATATGGAGGTTAGGATTTATTGGGATAGAAATTATACCATGGCTAGTCAGTTCACCATAATCTGTCATTGATGTGCCAACTATTCTTTTGCTGAGACAGCCAAAAAACTCTGAAGCCATTTTTTAGTGTTTAAATTACTTTGTAGTTACTGCACTTGGCCTGTCTTGGGCAGTATAAGCCTGTGAAGCCTAGTGATGCGGACGTGTCACATTTGACGTGTGGTGCTGTATTGGACAAAAATATGTATGTAAACAACTGCTTTAAAAGCATGAAAGAATTAATCTCTGTCAAAATTCAAACTGCACATCTTTAAGCTGTGAGATCACAAATGCTCTATACAACTAAAGGTTTGTGAAAACTCCACTGGAGTCTCATTTTCATGCATAAAAATTTGGAATTTTTATATTCAAAATGTCTGACGCATAAATCGAATGTAGAGTGCATTGGTCAGTATGGGTTGACGGGACAGATTTTCAGCTTCCATTTTAGGGTATTGCTGTTGAAATCTGTTCTACCATTAGGATTTTTTTTGCTCTTTACATACCCCTTCACCCGTGCTATTTACTAACGGCTCCTTTGTAACTGATTGGGGTTGTGGAGAGGAGGGATACGTACAGAAAGGGCAACAATTTCCAAATCGTTGAGCAGAATTGTTATGAAAATGCTTTACAATGAATGCTTAAAGTCTGTCCTGTTAGCTCATGCTGACCGCCTCATTTGAAAATTCTATTAAAATGTCAAACATGTAGAGTTTGAAATGTATGTTTCTTACGTACAGCAATGAGGGTGCAGTAAATTGGCTGTATATTTCCCAATTAAAATGTTGGGGACAGAACATGCTGATGCTGATCTAAATATTACTGTTTATTATTTAAAGTGGCAATGGACTATTTTTCTCAACCCTAACACTCCCAAGTGATATTGTGATATGACGTAAAGGATTCTCTCTCTCCTGATTGGTCGAGACGAGCTCTGCCAGTCACTGTAAACAGTGATAGTCACCGCGGGAAAGTTCAGGAGAGGTGATTATAACAACCCAATGACCTCCAGCTAAAAATAGATTAGGCTTCCCTGCAGGGGACAGTGTCTGTATTTAGTGTCACTTCGTCCCTGTGAGGAGTCTTACGTTAGAGTTGTCGCCCTTCTCTGATTTTATATTTTCAAGTAGGGTCATATAATAAAACAGTTATTGACTTCAGTTATTGGTGAATCCAATGATTTATCCACCTTGGACAAGTGATATTCACTGGAGCTGTGCCTCACTGAATATCACTTGTCCCAGGTGGATAAATCATTGGATTCAGCTCGACTGAAGTCAATAATTGTATATTATTATTTGCACTGCTATTGCAGAATTAACCAGATTGCTTTCCTTCTACCTCTTAGCGAACCACTGCCATCAGCCTGGTTACTGTTCAAAGCAAGAAACGAACATAAAAATCCAAATTTAAACTAGAGACCCCAGTCTCAGTGCTATTATTAAAGCAGAGTAAAACATCTTTTAGTATTAATAAGTAGGCAGGTTGTATCATTGTAGCCTCCAGACGAAGTCAGGGCTACTATGGATTTGGCCTTGTTACACGTCCCCCACTGCGGCTGTGGAAATTTCTTTGTGGACGCTCAACAGGACACGAATTCGAAGCTTTTTATTTTTTATTTGGTGTGTATATGGGCAGTGGTTAGGACATGGCGCCTATCAATTTTGGTTTGCCATGGTAACATATTTCACTAGATAATATACAATTTTGTGTCAAAAATAAGCCAAAATGAAAATGCGGTCGAACAGGGGCTACATCCATTGGTTGGGGGCGACCGACCTGTCTAGTTTACGAATACAGCAGAAAGAATGTTAACTGAATGTCGGCGTGGAACTCTCTCAAATAGAGCTCTCTCCCTGGAGTGAATGCCCATCTGAGGTTTTCTCGTTTTACCTTGGCTTCTATCACTCTCTGCCGTGCCTCCTCAGTCAACTGGATTCTTCTTATCTTGCTGGTTAGAGTCTCCACTTTTCATTTCGCTCATTCCTCCATGCGCCATTTCCGCTACAGGGAATGGGGTTATAGCTAGATGGGATCTGACTTCTGTCAAGTGCGATGCACTTCTCGCTAGAATGTAGCAAGAGTACAAATGATGGCATTAAAGGAAAAATACAGGCAAACATGCTTTTCCATAAACTTTTTACACTGATATATGTAACGTGTGTAACATGTAATATATTATATATATTTTCATTTTCCTGTCAGGCGTCTGCGTGATCTGACTCAGTGTGCTATTTCCTTACATCACCCAGAATGACTTTTTTTTTTTTTTTTTTTTTTCGCCTTCCCCCTCTCTTGTGAGCAAAAGGTTGCGGCGTCAGTAGGGGAAGCAAAGTCGGCTAGCTTGCGTTTGAAACTCAGCTGGAGATGATTGAAGTTTGAGTGTTGCATTCTGGATGTATGAAGCTGATAGCATGGCAAAAATTGGTGTGTCATCTCAATAAACGGATTTTTCTTGTTTAAATCCTGAAATATAATTCAAAACATCAGTAATTTCTTGTACTCGTAATTGGCCAATTATTGCAAAAAGAAAATTGCAAAATGCTTTCTGTATCCAGTGCAGTAAACTGCAAGATGGCCTCACTTGCTCCGGATATATTGTGAGGTCCTCTATAGTCCTGAAGCCATCCCTAACAATTATATGTCCATAATGGAGGTCTGCGGGCGATTGAGTTTTCAGTCCTGCACCAGGCCGTTCCCGTGAGAATCTATCCCGTGCCCCACCACTCCCAAAATTAATGTAATATTTTAGACCACATCCCTCTTACATTACTGTTTTTTTTTTGTCTCCCATTACGACGGCAAAAAATTAAATCACTTATTTTCTTAAGGCATCTTTTATTTGTTGCCTACTTAAAAATGAGAATCAAAGGTTCTTTTACTAATTTTAGCCTATAATAAGCTGAAAATAGCCCTGCCATATTCAAGAAACAAATAAACCATGCAGCATAAAAAAATAATTCTAATTAAGCCTAAATGTCAATAAATCAAGTCTCTGATAGCCTGATGTCAAAGTGGGCCCTACTTGATGACAAACTAATGGCATTCATATGTTTTCAGACCTAGCTAACCACGGATCTGTTTCCAAAACTTGTATAACAAACCAATATTAATGCCCAACGTAGCTTTGCTGCTGAAATTGCACTGAGAAAAAATTAATTACAAAAACTGATGATTTCCTGGCAGAAAATTACCAGGATATTTTCTGCAATGTTTACGGAGTGTTCCTTCAACTAAAAAGGAAAATTTCTGCACATTTACTATCTATCTTCTGTAGCTACCATTTTACGGTAGCTACTCTGTTGATCCTAAAACGTTCCGTCTGTAAAATCACCATATCAGTTATGGATACTTCCGTCAATCCTGATACTGAAAATTTTGTATAATTACAGTTTGTCCTCTGTACCATTTACACATTCCTCTGTTCACGGCCTACAGAAAATTTCATATATAACCTGTATATTCTTCAGTCAATCAGACAATCCTGACGCACACAATTCTATGAATTCACTGCTATATTGTCTGAACCATTTACCACCTTTTATCAACCCTAAACCAGAAATGTGCAAAATTAGCCTACTCCATATCTTTTGTAGCATTTACCAAGTATTTCTTAAAATGTGCACTCTACAATCTTGCCTGAATAGTTAAAGTTTCGCCAGGGTATATATGTTCTGTTAATCATATAAGGTTATATTCATGACCACATTTTACCAAAAATTAAGCTGCATTTTCAGTTTAAAAGTCGAATTTTGTTGGATATGTAAATTCATTTTGGATTATATCCACTTTTACTGGGCCTGGAAAAATTAATTTTGCATTATTTTAGAGACTATTTTTCATTTGGTTTTTTTAAAAAAAATTGTGAACCGTCTTGAGAAAACTCCATTAGCCTCCTTCATTTTATGAGCTCCCCCTGTCCATCTTATAGGCTTCACTGGCTAACATACGCATCCCTTTCGGCCTGTAATTTCTTACTTTTCATTTCTTACTAGTTTGCAGTGTGAAGCCCGAGTTCGTCCTCTGGAACCGAGCGAAACCTCAAACCTATTTCAGTGAAAATATCTGTAACTTGTTAGCCCTGCACCAGGATGAATTTTACTGGTGATGCTGTACTGCACCCTCCCGCATTCCACAATGAAAAACTGCTCCGTGCTGCACAGTATCGTATCCCGCGGGAATGCAGATCCTTAATCTATCGTACGCGCGAATGGGCCTAGAAAGATTCATGTCCACTAATATCCGAGATAAAAATATATCAGAATCAGATTCAAGCCTGTTGTATTGAAAAATAGCTGATCAGCGTTAGACGCTTTGTGTAGGACTGCATAATTGGAGCATTTTGCAGTGGTGAAAATCGAGCGATTCTACCAGGCTACCAGGGAAAAGAAGTGCTGTGCTCTTCCTCTATTAGTTACACAAACAATAGTTGACGCTCTTGCTCTGTGTTGTAAATCAAGCCTTCATTTACCCTTGGGATTGTACCCAGTGACGGATAGCATTGCACGGTGAAAGTGAGACTCATAGGGAACCAATGTAAACCAGTGGTGCTGCCAGAACTGGAAATTGGGGGGGGGGAGCACAGAACATCCCTTTATCACAACAGTTAGTCCTGGCTTGTTCTCAATCATTTTCCTTTATTGACACGTTTTCCAATTGTAGTAATAATCCATTGGCAATCGAAGACGCGGCTTCACTCCCCATGCGATCTAGCAATGACAAAATAATGGGTTAAATTCAGTACAGGAACATAATTTACTCATATAGGCTTATGCTTTACGAAAGACAAACTGCTCTGGAACTTCCGTGCGACCTTTTCGGCGCATCAGGCGATCTAACCTGCGCTTCATGATCATTTAAATTGTTGAAATGAAACGAAAGGCCATTTGAAACGCCTTCATGCAATTTTGAATAACGCCGATTTAAAATGCGCCAAAGTGCGCGTCCAAATGAACGATTGTCGTTTAACGAAGAGAACCAGCGACACCTGACAGTGCAGAGTGTTTTCGGAATTGACCCTTTGAGGGCTGAATACATTTTCAAGGAATTAAAAATGTAGTTATCCTGAGCTGTTGAAAACCTATCATGTGGCAACTTGTTTAAAAGAGCTCCCGCTGGGCTCTTTTAAACAAGCCACATGATAGGTTTTTAACAGCGTGTGATTTTGATATCTTACATCATTGGGCAACTATAGTTGCCCACGGCGCTGAAAGGGTTAATGTATTGTTGAAGAAAATGACTGAGAACAGTCAGGACTAATAATTATTTTAATGGAATGTTCCGAGCGCCCCCAGTGTCCAGCTCTGGTGCTGCAACTGGTCTAAATGCTGATGGTGTCCTTTCCATAGCCGTTACTTTGTGCAATCAACATTTACGTCATACTAATAAGCGCATGAAAATAAGTTGTCCATTGTCACTTTAAAGCAACTGCGATCTATAACGGCGATGTTGACATTCGGAAGAATATTCCAAAAAATTCTCTTACGGGTGAGTTAAGTGTAGTTAATCACTGTTTGTGCGGCTGTCCCCTGGCTGCTAGGTGTGCGGAAAGTCCTTCAACCGGATGTACAATCTCCTGGGACACATGCACCTGCACGCGGGCAGCAAGCCCTTCAAGTGCCCCTACTGCTCCAGCAAGTTCAATCTGAAGGGCAACCTGAGCCGCCACATGAAGGTCAAACACGGCATCACTGACGTCTCCCTGGAGGGCCACAGCGAGGAGGCCCCGCCGGGCCCCGCCGCCCTCGCCTTCGGGACCAGATGTTAGCCCCGCGGCCCTGACCTGCTGTCCTCTCGCCTGCTGCCGCTCGTGATTTGCAGCCTGATGCCCAATCAGGCCGTCAATCTGATCCAATCCCCACCCACCCCGGCTTTAACTAGATAACTCCTCCCCTCCCCCCTGTGTGGCGAGCGATATGGCTGCTCTGAGCCTCTCGTGTTTAGAGCTACGGTGTTGGACGTTGAGATGGCTCCCCTCAACCGAGCCTTCTTACTCTGTGGTGGCTCTTCTCTCACCTCACTTGTAATTTGTCCTGTAGCGCACGTTCTTCCTGTACGTCTCCGAGAGGAACGTAAGCTCCAGTCCTCCGCCACCAGTGTGCAGTGTGTTCTGGATGGGGAAGCAGTTGCCTTTATTCCTGAAACACGGGGAAGGAGCGCGTGTACTTATGGGGCGATATTGGAGGATAGAGCAGTTGTGTGCAGTGGACTGCTTGTGCGTAAATGTGAGGGTGTGCAGTTGTGCATGATGAAGTGGATGGGAGTTAATGTGAGTGCAGTGGAGTGCGTGTATGTAATTGAAAGAGTGTGCAGTTGTGTGTGGTGAAGTTTGTGGGTGTTAGTGAGAGTGTGTGTGTGCTTAAGTGGATATTGTAGGATACAGCAGCCGTGTGCAGTGGATTGGGTGCGAGTAAATGTGAGTGTGTTCAGAGATGGAGCAGGATGTAATTACAGATCACGAGCGGGAGGGAAATAGGTGTGTGTCTGTGCACGAATGTTCCCTTCCTCTTGAAGACTCATCTTATGTAGAGGATTGCAAGGAATACTTTGACTCGGTCTGCCGTGAGGACATGGCCACCAACTCACAGGACATGTCCAGACTCTCTCAAGATGGGCTACTCAAGCCTCAGGATGACCGAGATGGAGAGCCACAGCATGGCCGAACGACATGCATCACTTGCACTGAAACACACACTGAAACGCACACACTGCTGCTGCAGGCACTGCTCAGCACTTCGAAATCCAGATCTGAACTGGACTGAAAAACAAGGCTTGATCTAAGGTGAAGCTTAAGGGAGTTTCACCTTCGATCTCGTACACTGCAATGCAGGTTGGTGCTGGAAATCAGTGGAGGGAGATTGGTGCGGCTGGAAACTGAGGAATGGGAATCGGTGCTTCTGGTAACCAGTTTTCCTACTACTTTCACACCATGAGAGGAAGTACTTGCTTTGTACCAAACTGAGCCATTTTGGAATGAAACTTCCATTTTCGCTGGTCTCTAGACCTTTGTGCTCCATGGAAAAGGCTTCCATACACTGGAAGAGCCAGAGTGGCTCCGGACAGATACTTCGTCTGTGACGTCATTGCTCACACAGGAGCTCCACCTTCTCTCTGTCTACCAAAGCTACTGTGATGTCCTGTGTTGGCCAATGTTTGGACCGTGGTCTTCTGATACCTGTATGAAGTGCACTGTGGGCTTTTGTTGGAAGCAGTCCTTTGCCCCCACCCTGTTTTTGCCTTGCTTTTTTATAGCTGTGTGTCAGGAAAACAATCTAGTTCAAACAGAATCAGATATTGAGGGATGACTCTTATATAGCCTAGGTACTGGAGTGTGTTCAAGCACTGTGTAAACCAGCTTTTATTGTGAAGTTGACGGCTCCCGTGAGAGTCTCCAGGACCAGGACTGGTGATGGTTTGGACTAATCTGACTCCATACTGTAACAAAGAAGAATCTTAGACTCTGGTCTTGAAATTAAGAATATTGATTATTTAATGGTCAGATTTTTCATTACCCATTTCTGTAGAAGTGGCCAGTAGAGACAAAAAATAAAAGGTCTTAGAATTAAACCTTAGGAATGCAGATGGTGAGGAAAAAAAGCTGACAATGGACTCCTCCTACATTCAATTTTATTGGCTTTTTAAGAGCCACTCAGCAAGCTGGAAGTAACCAGTGAAGAAGGTGATCTTTTCATCTTTCAAATGAAGAGTTGTCATTATACAACACTGTGCGATGAAGTGCTTGTGGAATGGACAGGGAAGTAGATGGTTAAGTGCTCCTGTAAGGAACACAGAGACGCCCATTCAGGGTGCTTATGGGTAGTGAAACTGCTGTACTTCATCCCTGTGGTCTTGTGGTTTTCGTTATTCCAGGTGTGTTGGATTGGAGTTTGACAGTTTTCCCCTGTACAAAATCTGTTGCCAAATGTTTTCTTCTGTTAAACTGCGCAGAATTTGTGTGTTTGCGTCATATGACCTTGTGTTTACTGTTCCTTTGTCAAACCATTTGACTTCGCCCTGCCTGCTTCCCCTCGAATTAAAGCAGCAAGAAGGTTGCACTGTTTGTGCTCTAGAAAAACTGAGTTTCGTTCGCACTTATCCTGTGGCTGCAGGGCCTGTCTGTCAACTGTCCTGACACTGCCTCCACAGACCAAAGAGCTTAAACTACTGAACTACAATACAGACCCTCGTGTCACACTGATCACTTTTACTCGTATGATTGAATAGCTGGCTCTGTTGGGTCTTTCCTGTAAAAACCCAGTGTGTTTTTTTCTTCAACCAGTGTTCTGCCAAATCCCGCCTCTGACGCAGATCCTAAATACAAGTACTAATCACCATTTTTTGTTTTTCATATGAAGTTAAGCAAAATAAAAGTCCCTTTATTGTTTTATTAATGGCAGTTGATTCACTGCTGTGTTTGTTTGGACTTTGATAAAGTAGTCTACAAGCACGTCAGGAGGGATCTGGCAGAACATGGGCAGAAAAAAAAAATAATGCAAACCAGATTTGATGGCTCAGCCCTTTGTGAATGCAATGAGCTCTGCTGTATCGCCACCTACTGCACAGGAGGCACCCCTGCAGAGGACAAGAGGCTCACAGGCTCTGGGGTGCATTTCCCGAAATCACAGATGCCAACTTACATAGTTCATCCATTCACAGTCAATGGGTCCAACTATGTAAATTGCCATCTTAGTTGGCGACTACGCTTTTGGGAAACACTCCCCTGGTCGGCTGCGGAGTGAAACAGCAACAGCCTTCCTAGGAGGGCAGGGTCCCTCCGTTGCAATGTAGGCGATGAGGCTTCATTTACTGCTCTCCAAAAAGCTCGCAGAAAAACAGGGAGGGAGGGGTGGGTTAATTCTTAATGGTATTCACTGGTTTCCATAAGACTGGGTTTTTCCCCCCTTTCATTGGTGATTCTGAATGTGAAATGTCTCCAAGTTCAGCTTGAACACCGACTGCCTTGGCAGCAGAACCGTACCCCTGCTGAGGCGCTGGATTCAGGCAGGGGCCAAAGACCCAGTGAGAGAGGGTGGGGGATTTTGAATATTTTTGCTACCGAAAGACTTTTTTTTTTTTGCTTAGCTTTACAAAGAAGCGCTAGCCAATGGCGTCCATCTTTTTGAAAGAATGTTAATATTGCGAAGTTCAATAAAAAGCTTATTTTGCAAGTCCTGCCATTTTATTTTTCCTAGTCACTAGTTTCAGTGATGGAGCTGCATTTTTGGGCTCAAAGCAGGAGCTCTTTTTTTTTTTTTTGGATCAGCATTTGTGTGAATATACTGTGCAGTTACATGTAAAATGTTGTGCATCGGATATTGTAAATAAATTTATTTACCTTTAAGTAATGCTCTTTTGTTTCCAGTTTTCTGTTCAGAAATACTTTCAATGAGAAGCAGACGAAATGAGAATCAAATGATTTATTAGTCGACTCCTGAAATGGCTCTTCAAGTTGAGGTGCACAAAAATATTAAATTACGTACAGCATCAGAGTACAGTACTTCATAACAAAATAAAAATTTGGACGTAGGGGGGGTGAGGTTGAGGTTGAGGGTGGGGGCAGGGGTGGTTGAGCATTTGTCATCTGACCGGGGCAACTACAGGGTACGTACAGACTTCTATATTAAAACTTCCTTCCCTTCATACAAGGTGCATGTGGTTATCTTGACCTATTTAAGTTAAAATGAGGTACAAAATGAAAACTGGGGAACGATGTTCCGGTTCTTTCCCTTTCCTCCTTCATTTGCCGAGGGCTTTGTCCAGGTTGTTCTTGATGGCGTCCAGGAAGTCCGTAGTGTTGACGTAGTGTTCGTTCAGCTTGCAGCTGCAGGAAGGAAAATGGAGAGGTTGTAATGAGCCTGAATGTACACCTGCGTGATGAGATCCCATCACAGAAATGCAGGCTACATAGAAAAGGTGCTTCCAGAGCCAAAGTGGCTTCCTTTTCCAGCCGAAGATTTTATCACCCATCAGGCAGCACTATGCACCTCAGAAACAGGAGTCTTGGAACTCTGGTGAATTGACAACCGTGCAATCAAATGCTCCAATTTCCCACTTGAGTGCACATGCATAAAAACATTAGCGCAGCCAATGGCTCTGCAGGACCTGGGACACAGTCCCCAGACAAGAGATGAGGTTTGAGGACACTGGATTTGAGGGATGAATCCTCACGTCTGGGTCTAAAATCAAGTTTTTTATTCCTCCAGGATGATTAACGAAACATTTAGGGTTTCTGAATGGTCAACTGCCACTCTTGCCCAACTCCCAGGTAAAGTGTTGAAAGCCAGCAATTCTTGACCTTCAAGAACTAAGAGATGTTAAGGCGTACTGGTTGAGATACTCACTTTGGCAGGCCGTGGATGCAGCCCGCAAGGTCCTTAGTCATGACCCCACTCTCCACCGTCTCCACGCACACGCGCTCCAGAGTCTGAGAGAACCTGCGGACAGGCATCACAGACCTAGGCTCAGGGCTGATCACAAGACCAGTGCTAATGCTCATACACAAAGCATACAGTCTCAGTATTCTAATATCTGCTAAAGTTTTCATCTATTTGGAGAAATCAGTAGCGCACTGCACTACTTCCAATTATCAAATTGCTAAGCCAATGCGGATGGAAATACAGGGGAATTGGTACATCTTAAATTATTAAAATTTTCATTTGGAGGACCATTATTGCTTCTGGAATGTCAAGCTTCAAGACACCAATTTTAATTTTAACAAACCCAATTTTTTGGCAGCAATAGTCCTCCTAAAATTACCCACAGGAATAAGCTGGATCGCTTTTTTTGAGCTCGAAGCTTGTGTGCGGCTGCTTATGTTCTTTCTGTGCATTTTCCAGCGTTCAGAACTTCCACAATCCAGGAGCACATCCCTTGCCAAATAAAAATGTCCCTCCTCACACACAAAATTCAGCACTCAGTAGTGAACATGCATGTGCGGCAGAACAGTTCCCGCCCGGCCACGGGACACGCAGTGTCATTACTTGATCAGGTCAGGATTCCCGTCCAGCTTGCCGCGATGTTCGAGGCCTCGTGTCCAGGCGAAGATGCTGGCGATGGGGTTGGTGCTGGTCGGCCGTCCCTACAAGCAGAGGCAAAGACATTGCATGCGTTTGAACCCAAATGCTACTTAACCCTTTTAAGTGCTTAATGTTTACACACCCCATCCCTCCAGAAGTTATTCATTATTTAGCTGACAAAGGCACTTCAGAAGAACCCTTTGAAGTTCATTGCCAACTAAAAATTGACAAAATCATTGCCCTTTTTAAGACAGAAATCAAATTTTGCTTTATATATTTTGCGCCTTGTGTGCAAATAGCAGTGATTAGCACTGTAAGGGTTAATACAACACACCACAATCAATACCCCTGTACTTCAGAATTAAACATTTAATGTAATTTAATGGCTTATTGATCTGTTATGTCCATTTACTCTGCGTGAACCTGCTGAAAATTACAAAATTCTTTAAAAATGGCCAAAAATCAAGAATAATTAATCTATTTTTCAAATGGATAATTTCCCATACAGCAAGAAGCAGGCGTTTTGGGTTTTGTGGCCAGCTGTAATTAGGCTATGGTATGAAAACCCTGAGAGTGGATTTTTAGCTCTGATGTTCATTTTGAAAGCCCCGGAATACTGCACCTCCCCACTAGATGGGGCTGTTTACGAACAGCCAGTAACGTGCAAACCAAGCTTCCCCTTTGGAAAATGGGTTTTGACAGAATACATCATCAGTCATGTGGTTTTTGATCCAATTCAGCTCCGCTTAAGCACTCACACTCCACCATTCCTCCAGGGCTTTATAACACAGTGGCTCCAGGCTTTCCCTTTTTAACCACGCACAGAAAACCAGAGTCTCAGCAGTTATTACACACCATCGTATATAAAATGCAGACAGGCTTGTTACTTAATTATTCCTGGATGATTACACAGCAATTAAAAACACCGACAGCTCATTATTTGACCATTCGCCATTTTTGATTACCAGGCAACTGAACATCCTGCACTCCACACACCTTATCGCAAAGCATTTAACAGGGGTGCCGAACGTTGTTCGCAGCTATCGTAGATCTGGATTTTGACTCTCAGCAAGAGTGCCATCAGGCATATCAATAGCTTTAGTTCCCTGTCAACTGGATAAAATCTACCAGTTTTTCCAGGTTATCAACTAATTAGGGTAATACAAGGACTTCCAGGAGGTGAAACCAGGACGCTGACCTTCTGGTGCTCGCGATAGTGTCTGGTGACGGTTCCATGTGCCGCTTCAGCCTCGATAGTCTTGCCGTCGGGACACACCAGCACAGAGGTCATCAACCCCAGGGAGCCAAAACCTGAGAACAAACAGCACCATCAGCAGCATATAACCACAGAGCAAGTTCTCACTGTGTAAAGCCATCTGCTGTAGATCAGTGACATGTACAGACCAATTAGACTTCGTTTTCCCCACACTAAACCATTATCACAGTTTCACAGCAGCAAGTCATCAATTTACGAATAGAAATTCTACCCACTTTGGGATTCAGAAAGCCTCACTATCACTAAGCTAAGGTTAAATAGGTGTAAATTGACCTAAACAGATAAAGTGGTTGTGCTATGCAGGGCAAAGATCACAATCGAGCGCACGGGATTTCGCCAGTGGCCCATACAAACGTTCAACATTACCACAGTGTCCCTGAAACCCGTATTTCCCAGCACAAAGAGCACTGCATCGTGTGATGCGCAGGCATAACAGCACCCTCTAGTGGTAGCAGCTGAAACGACAGCCCCACAGAAACCGCTCGTGCTCGCAGGAACAGTTCAATGAACTGTTTCACAAGAGCCAAGGCCAGGGCAGCGCATTTCACCCACATTCAATAAGTTAAGGGAAGCAACTTCTCACTAGGTTTCGTACATCGTAATCAGCAATAATAACTGGGACTGCAACATCTGAGGGATAACCGCTATGAAGATGAGGGGCCTCAGTTCTTTACCTTGAGCCAGAATGTCGGACTGCACGTCCCCGTCGTAGTTCTTGCAGGCCCAAACGAAAGCACCGGACGACTTCAGAACCTGGGCCACCATGTCATCAATCAGCCGGTGCTCGTACCAGATCTTCAGCTTATCGAACTCTGGTTTATAGTTCCTTTGGAACGAGGAAACAAGGTAAAGAATTTGACAGATAGACAGCCAGACGGGCCATGTTTAGGCCAGGACAAGGCAATGTGTATTTTTATCAAAAAACCCATTTCCTCATCTCCGCAAGTAACTTCTGCATGTGACGAACAAGTTGCCTACACCCAATAGTTTATCAGGGCTGAAATCTGACGCCTATACTAGCCCGGAAAAATACAAACATTTCGAACTAATTAAGCAGCTTCAATCTACTTTTCAGCCCCGGTCAGACCCAAAGATTTGTGATAATAAATAAATTATTAACAAGTAATTAAAAGATAAAAGCAACATGACCTACCAATCTGAAAGCCTCAATCTAATGCTAGGTTCCCACTATCACGATTCGCGGCACGATTGAAATCGTGGTCTTAGTCGTGGAGTGATCGTGGTGATCCTATCAGATCTTAACAGATCTTGAGGTCAGTCGTGGCAATCGTGTTGATCGTAGAAAAGTTTTGGACAGTTCAAAAGTTTTCCTGTGATCAACACGATTAATTGTCAATCGTGATAATTGCATCACCTCGTATCCAAACCTGAAATTTTAAGCCGCTTTCAAGCCTGACGCGAAACGAATTTTTCGCGCGACAGATTACATTCAAAGTCAACGCAACGCATTTCGCGTGTATTCGCGTCTTTGCGTTGACTTCGAATGTAATCGGTCGTGCAAAAAATTAGTTTCGCGTCCGGTGTGAAAGCAGCTTCAGAGAAGTTCCACGATCAGCTACGAATGGCCAATCGTGGCGTTCGCAACAGAGCACACGACGGCGGGAACTAAGCGTAAGAGAGCTTCACATCTTCAAGACCCACAGAGAGTTCACCATAAACCCACACGTCTCAAAGCACTGAATAAAGAGGCCTGCGTTTCACCCATGTTCTGCAGGAAAATCTTACTTTTGAAAGATGTCCTCGAAGATGTCCTTGAAGCGGCCGTCGTAGGCCTTCAGGATGGTGTTCTTGGTGCTCATGTAGAGGGGCCACTTCTTCTGAATGGCGTACTGGAAGCAGCTGTGCGCGAACCCTGTAATGGACTAGAGGGGAAGTACAGAATGAACACAGCGCGTTACGTCGACATGGATCCAAACAGAGGTAACGGAGCAAACAGCAGTTCACCTCAGAAATGAAGGGGTGGACTTTGACATCTTCACTTCCTCCCTTATTGGAACACTAAAGGTAGATTACTGCTATAAAAATACCATTATCCACATTTTTCATGCGCCATTTCTCAAAATCCACTAGTCCGATTTTAATGAAGTCTGGAACATAAATAGTTTACAGCATGATGGTTGTCCTGAACCTAAAAAATATGGCCCTTCTGGTACCCTTTTAATTTCAGGGGGTGCTGAATATATGATGAGGCAGAGAATTTTCAAGTCAAGAGCAAAATTTCAAAAAACCTTTGCATTTTGTTAAAGTATCCAACTTTAAGAGGTTTAGCCCATAGATGCTGGATCAGGCAACCTTTGTGCAAAATAAGAAGTTGATATGTCTATTAGTTACTGAGGTATGGTGTTTTGAAATTGTCATGATATGCCCCTTTGCGGCGGCCATCTTGGACGCCTAATTTGCATAATTTATGCAAATCACCTCCATCGCAGCTAATTTGAATGTTTGCTTCTCATATCAACAAAGCAATTTGATTTAAGTGATGAAATAAAGATTTTCATGCTTAATAGCAGTATTCTACCTTAAGCCTTCTCTGCCCTGTCAAGCCAGACGGCAGTATCTGCAAATAGTGAAACTGAGAAAATTGGCCTTAAAGTTTTACTTCCTGCCCTACTTTTGTAGATACTAACTTGCACATGCAATAACTCTGTACATGTGTGTTGATCAGGCTAAATCTCTAGTAAAAATAGGTGGAGCTGGTGCTGTAGAGGGTCAATGGCGGGTTTTCCCAATTTTGAGAAATTTGCAGATACTGCCGTTTGACTTGACAGGGCAGTTCTGCTCACAGCACTCTGGGTAATTTTTCTTGCCCTCTAGTTATTCCATGCCCTCAGTACCAACCTCCTCCCCAGCTCGTGCAGCCTGCCAAATTGCAGTTAGTGTTGTCAACTCAAACAAGTCTTGTTGATACCCAAGTATGACCTCAGAGTCATGTGACCGGATTCCCTGCAGGTATTTTTAGCAGCAATATTTGCACGCAGGACATGAGCAAACGAGGAAGGACGAGAGTCCAGATCTCAGAATTTGAATAACCTGCAAATATTTAGTCTTACTGTGATTTGACGTTATAATAATACCTGTATGGACTCCTCACTGCCTTTAAAAGAAGCCAGTCTGAACAGTTCTGAGGAAATACTGAGATTCATCTGGATTGTGGATGTGAATTTGAAACCATCGGTTGAGTGGCGAAACTTCATATTTGAATTTTGCATTTGAAGTGCATGATTTGACCTGCATTTCTACAGGAGTAGAATCTAAAGAATTTGTGCCTGCAGTCAAAAAAATGTGTTAAACATGAATATTTTCGCTTGAAGCATTTCTGAGGTGTGGAGGTACAGAAAGCTTGTGATCAGTAGTACGGTCACAGGTCCGTTGACCAATCAAACACTCAGATTGTGTTTCCATAGCAAGTATTGGAGGAAAGCAGAAAGGGCAATTCTGCCCTCTCTCTGGATCATTCCTGACCTCGGTCTCAGGGACCCCCCGCCTGTGCTGGTTTTCATTCCAACTGCAGCTGCACTCCATTTTGAACAGCTGCTAGACCGTTCTCTCAATCCATTGCTTATCATGGTTAGAGCACTTATGTAAGCCACTCATCGGACATGACTAGAGCTACACGACATGCAGAATAAAAATAGTGGCAAAGCCGCTGTGCCCGCTTAGCCTATGGAAACACAGCCTAAAAAAAAAATCACACTTAACCTAGATTTTCATCCCAGATACATGCATATAAAATATGAAAAGGATCCGTAAAAATCTGAAGGCGCTAGAGCGCTGAGAAGGTGAAAAGTTTACGGACGCACGACAGACCACCACGAAGGCATCCAACCACAGCATAAGCCCGCTAAGCCAAGCGAGCTAAAAACTGCTTTCCAGCAGACAATTATAAGAATAGGACCAAAGGCCCTGGAGCTCACCAGCCCATTAATTGAGCCCATTGCTCAGTTCCAGCACAACTGTACTTGGTTTAATGTAATCATTGCTTAAATGGAACATTTTTAGCGTACAATGAGCTTGGAAACACCTCACCACTGGAAATCAGATTAGTTGAGAGGTTTTTAGGAGTTGAAGTAATTTTCAGTGAGCGACCAGCTAACAGAGCAAAATGCTTTCCATGGCTTGTCAATTATCTGTTTTAATACAAAGGGACACAGAGAAAAATTGTGGCTTTTCTTTTTTTCTACAAGAATGAATGGTTTGCAACCACTAACAGTTCAAATGTGTTTTTTTTTTGTGTTGAAAGTAAGAAAAACATATTTTAAGACTTTTATCTACATTGTTACACATAATTAATCAAACATCTGCCCCAAAAATTATGGTGCCCTGACAGAGGAGGACTATGTCCAGGACTAAGCAAAGTGCAATCAAGGAGAAAACAAAATGTATAAAAACACCCCTAAAACAAGCAGTGAATCTGTAAATCACGTAGCTCCCCTTCGGCTCACCTCATCGGTGTTGTACATTCCCATCCCACAGCCGCCCGCGGGGAAGTCGAACACCTCCCATTCCTTCCCTGGACTCCCATCAGACGGGACGAACATCATCTTGAATTTGCCGGGCTGGTTCACCACGAAGTCTGTTGCTCTGTACTGTATCAGAATGCAAACAGCATAAGACATCCAAACAACCAGAGTGCAGAGAGAAATTCAATCTACTTAGAGAAAAAGCGAAAATTATGAATTCATATATACAGTGAAAATGAACCTGATCACCGAAGGCGTGTCTGCCAATTGTGATGGGCTGCGTCCAACCAGGGACGAGACGGGGAATGTTCTTGCAGATGATTGGCTCACGGAAGACTGTACCGCCCAGGATGTTCCTAATGGTTCCGTTTGGGCTTTTCCACATTTTCTTCAGTCTGAATTCTGGAGGGGGAAAGACGGACCGCAGCCAGCGTCAGATCATAAAGTGTGCCAAGATCCATCACTGCAATCCTTCCCGTTCCTCGTCAGCAGCGCTCTTAAGGGATATTAGCACGTTGGGCAATCCCTGACGTTCCAAGATGCAGTTTAGACTGTTTCCATCTGCCAGTTCATTGTATCAACTGAAGTGCCTTTAACACTTTCAGCACCGCGGCCAACTATAGTAGCCCAATGATGCAAGATATTAAAATCAGACGCTGTTGAAAACCTATCACGTGGCATCTTGTTTAAAAGAGCTCCTTTTAAACAAGTTGCCACATGATAGGTTTTCAACTGCTCAGGATAACTACATTTTTAATTCCTTGAAAATGTATTCAGCGCTCAAAGGGTTAATGGCAACAATTTTGGGATTTCCATGCCTGTAACAATGCTATCCATAGCAATTAACAGATACAAACTAAGATGCCCTCAGTGCATTTTACAGTGAACTCGTATTTAAGGCCATTTCCTCTCCTCCCACCCAAAGGGCAAAGAGCCAATATCCAGTCCGCCCCCACAAACAGAATCCATTTCCTATCCTCCGTGTAGGTACAGACCGGTACAGACGTAAATCTACATCCGGTCGCCATCACCGCTACCATGAGCTGGACCCATTCAGAACCCCACCCCACCTCGCCCATCGGCAATGAGCCTTACCTTCCACTCTAGCTTCGTCAGGAGTGATGGTTGCACATTTGACCGCAACGTTATACTTCTTCGTTGCCAGGGCGGAATCGATGGTCACCTGGTCGTTGGTCTGGTCACGGTACGGAAGACCGAGGTCAAAGTACTTCAGCTCCACATCCACGTTGGAGAGGATGAGCTGAGGATGAAAAAATCAGCCATGTTGTGACATCAGTTAGAAACTGCGATATTATGGCTCAAGAACTCGGAAAATACAAGCGTTTAAACATACCCTGTTTGGATGCAATATGCATCAAGATTTGCATGTAAAACACTTATTTGTAGTTGACTGTAATTATGTTTTGTGCAAACTTGTTAACTTTACCAATGTTTGAACTCGTCACTTCATTAGTTCTTAATCTGAAAATCAGCACAACCTCAAAAAAAAAAAAAAAACTTTACTTTAATCTACCTACAATTCCATATCGATGCATTGTTGCTTCCACCACCACATCTATATGTATTATCATTGTATTGTTACTTGTACATGGGCCTTAGGCCTGTAAACTGAATAAAGAATATCCCTCATAGCCCATTAGTGTTCAGAGCAGTGTTGTACACTGAACATAACAGTCACTGTTATTCGCTGGCAGTGGGGTCCTGAGAAGGGCACTTTGCCTAGCTGTGTGTCGCTTTAAAATAAACACAGAGTTAGAAAATGGACCTTGACTATTTTTATACAGAAGAAAATTCCGTTCATTACTTCCATTGCACTTGATGAGCTACATCCTTGTTCTCGCAACCCAAAATAGTCACAGCCAGCTGCACATTCAAACTTTTTTAATCCAGTATGTGCGCTCAAAAAACTGTTCAACTTCCTCCCTCTTTGTGAAAATGTCAATTGTGTTACCAAGCTCTCACTGCACTCACCAAATAAAAAAAATATTTTATGATTCTTCGTTGTGTTCGAGTAACTTTAGGCAGAGCTTAGTAGCAAGCTTTCGGAGGAAATAAAAGCACTTGTAATCAACAATCAGATTCCAAAATTAAGACCAAGATACTTTCTAAATTATGCATGATCTGATGATGCGTTACTAATCTTAACATATCATCTCAGTTAATGATGCAGATAGAAATAATTTGAACAACTTAAAAATGAAAAAAAAATTCAATATCACAAATGTCAGCGCTGCAAGCCAGTTAACTGTTGTTACAAACAAAGGTGGCTTCACCATCACTGCTGACCAATCACAGAGTGCATCATTGCCAACAATGCACCCATTAGTCCAATCACCATCAAAAGCCAATATGACTTCGAAAAAAAAAAAATCCCCCATTACCTGGTAACTAGAACTTTGTACAAACAAGCTCGACATGAAAAGGCACCCCAACGAAGGATTGGTACAGGCATGTTTGGCAGATATTGGCCTGGCTGGCAACAAAGCACTAAACCAACAGGCCATCATGATGCAAACTGCACGAAAGAAAAGAACCTTTTCCGCACCCTGTTTGATATTCTGTTATTTATTCTGCATTCAGCAATTCTCAACATGTACTAGAAGTCCGCTTCAGTCCAAGCAGCAGTAAGTTATGCAATGTTAAATTCAAGTGTTACGTTCCTCTAGCTCACAAGTGACTGGCGCAGGGAATGAGCGCTCCAGGTTGAAGATACGTGTAATAAAAAAAAAAAAAAAACACAACATTGAATGTCTAAATTGGTCATCTTAAAACCATAAGATGGGTAATTAGATAGGTAACCTCCTGAATAAAACATCAGCTTTTGACCAAGCTGGATGTAACCCAACCAAGATAATGTTAATCATGAAACCACCACTCAGCTTCGCAGTGGAGGAATGTTATCATCTGTGATGCGAGTTGATACTTATTTTTTTTGCTTTAGGTAGAGTGCTCAGAAATATTAATTGTTTGCAAGTTACATCTATAATATTCATATCTCACTCCAGATAAATGTGAAGCAACACTGAAACCAAAATACACAATTTCCGTTTTAAGTTAGCTAGTGTCATGAGGTCATGTCTAGACTGTAACCCTAGCAACTGGTTGTACATTGTTCCATTCACTGCATTCTCCAGCGAATGAGAGTTTCTCTGGCAGATTATTTGTGTGGTTGATTAGCCATGACAACTTAGTTAATATGTGCGCAACATCGTAGAAAAACGCTTCAAGTAAGCGAGTCTATCTACATCCATATGTTTCCTACCATTCTCAAATTATGTGCTGGGATAGTGACATAGCGCCAACAGGCAGACGCAATGCTTCTCGCGGCTCTATAGTAACATTCCTTTCTGACAACACAACACAAGTCTCATGAGACTTTCACAAGTCCAGGCATAACCGTGTCATAAGCCGTCTGACTTTCAGTCCATCACAAATAATTCACCACACTCTGATCAGCCGCAACATTAGAACCACCTGCTTTAGATTGCGTAGGTCACTCTAGTGCTCCCAAAACAGCTCACCAGTTGAGGCACGGACTCCGGGAGACCACTTAAGATGTCCTGCAGTATCTGACACAGAGATGTTAGCAGCAGATCCTGCAAGTCCTGCAAGTTGCGAGGTTGGGCCTCCATGGATCA
Source organism: Gymnothorax javanicus (assembly GCA_029692085.1). Lineage (NCBI taxonomy): Eukaryota > Metazoa > Chordata > Actinopteri > Anguilliformes > Muraenidae > Gymnothorax > Gymnothorax javanicus. The sequence continues at coordinate 5,126,597 of CM056207.1, read as the reverse complement.
GACTTATTTTTCTAGAACATCCCGCAGATGTTTGATCAGACTGAGATCCGGGGACTTTGGAGGAACTAAGTCAAAACGCTGAACGCTTATCTTCCTCAAACCACTCCTGAACAATTTTAGCAGTTACTATGGACGTCCCACCATCCCTTTGCAACCCAACCCCTCCCGTGAACGAATCAAGTGACCAAGGATTAACCTTCAAGTATTAACCTCCTTAACATCCAGGGGTTACAAAAAGGTATTACCACATATAGGATTTTGAGCCAAAATTCCCAAATTTCCCCAAAACTTTACCCTGTTGGACATTAAAAATATGTTTAAACATTCTCCACACAACTTCATAGACAATCACCTTGTAGGATAGTTCTTTCCTGAGCTGTATGAAATATAAGGACATTTGCAGGCACGTTAATTTCTTCCCAATTAGGCGCGTAGTGTGTACGCTCTGGTTCAAAAAACTGCCCCAGTGCACAAACCCCATGGTCAACCACAATAGCCTTGTTGAAGTGGACTCTTATGGCACAGAGCAGCTCTCATAAGAATCCATGGAAGGAGATGACCTTTTCCAGATCCAAGACAGCTCACTGCCACCACCCTTTGTGCCCACCACTCCATCCCCCTCCACCCGGGCCCCACCCTCCCCCTCCCTCGCAGCGTTCCTGTTCCCCTACCTTCTCCTTGATGAACTCCCAGATGATGCGAGTCATCTCATCCCCATCCATCTCCACCACCGGCTGGGCGACCTTGATGCGCTTGTCAGCATCTGTGTGAGAAGACGACCAGAAAGAGCCGATCACTGCCACTGCAAGCAGCTGCAGTTTAAATTAAACTGACACAGGAGAAAAACCAACTGTAGCTTCCTGAATGGGGCCCCACGGAAAAAGTTGAAAGTTCGGGCAAACTGGTTTAAACAGGTTCAGCCGTTGGGATTTAAAATGTGAATATGCAAAACCTTGTACAATGAACCCTTGAGAAAAGGCTCCTATAGAGGTAAAATTCTTTATTTCAATACGACTCATTTAGAATGGGAATTTACATAACTGGCAATAATGGGAAGGAATATGCAAATTCTTTGACCTCATCTGCAGAAGTGTTTCAGGATTGGCTTTCACAAAGTTCTATCGAATTGGCAACAGATTGCTGGCTGTGACCGTGTTGTGGGTGGCAGGGAAGCCCAATGGTTGGCTGCATGACTGGAAACTGCGGAGTAGGTGTTTCCAGGCCCTGGTGAGGCCTGGGATTCTGTCTTACATCTGACGAGATGACGCTGAGAAGAACTCTCCTGTTGGGCCCTTAAGCAAGGCCCTTAACCCCAAACCACTCTAGGGACTTTGCCCCGTTCCCCTCTATCGCTCCCCACTCTCAACTGCTCTATCCGGCATTTTTCTGAAGGCCTCCTTGAAAAAGAGAAACATGTTCAATAGAACTTCACTGGTTAAAAAAAGGCTATATAAGTTGTTTCTGTATACGTAGCGAATTATACTGTTTGGAAAGCGAGTATCTCAGAATACTGCAACCATCTCAATTCAATTAACTCGTATAAAAAAAATAATTAAAACAGCACAGGAGGGGCCACTTGCACCCAAAGCAAATGAATGAATGAGTGAATGAATGAAAATTGTGTTTAAATAGTGCTCTTCCATTGATACTGAATGAAGGAATGAACACTGCATTTAAATATTGCGCGCTCATAGATTCTCAGAGCGATTATTTACAGTCAATTAAATCAGTTTTAATTGAAAGACCCCCCCCAAAAAAAAAAAAAAAAAACACTCGCAATTCAGAATTTGAAACCCATGGTTTGAAATTTTCAACAAACTGACCTGCGCTGCACAGTTCACACTATCAGCACCCTCTGTTCCCTACTCTCTCCCACAGCCTTGCACAAGCTCCTCATATCACTAGTGTTTTTATTGCGATTTACTCCGTTCCCTTGCCAATCTGAGCGGAGCTCATTATCATCAAGCAGACTTGCACTCAAAACACCTCGTTCTTCAGAGGGGAGAGACGACCGACAGAATCGCCCAGAGGTTATGGCGTTTTACAGAGTTTTTGCTAAAAAGGTTACAGGCCTCCCTTTTGGACATCCAACAATGTAATAATTTGAGGGCAAAAAAAAAAAAAAAAAAGATATTGGATAATCTAGTATATCACACATGCAGGAGACCTCTGTAGATCACTTGCAGTCAAGTTCACTTTACATGCAAACTAAAAATAAAAAAAAGGAACAACTATAAACAAAGAACTGTGACCGCAAGATGTTTTACAACCAGAGGTCAAAGAGCAAGAGTAACCGTGGGTGTCGATTCTGAGAAAATGTCTGGTTGATAACAGACAGAAGGCCTTTGATCACCGCAGTCACTGCAGGTGTTTAGACGTACCGCTGGTCTGAAATAATGAATGACTTTGGCACCAGCAGAAGGGAAAGGAAATGCATGGTTGTTAAATATGGCTGCCAGTGAAATTCCCAATCCCCCTACACAGGATTAGAGGGACATTGAGGTCATTAGAATAGAGAAGAGGAGGCAGTGCGGGTTGGGGGAGGGAAAATGAATGGCAGTGGTGGGGGTGAGGTGTGGGGGTGGTGAAAGTTTGGTGCAGGAGTGCAGTTATTGTGATGCTGGTGATGTGGGTTGGATGGAGGGGAGGGCAATACTCCAGCAGTCGTGGGGGTGTAAGGGCTCGTGTGGTGTGCAGAGACTGAGTGTGAAGAGGCGGTAGAGGTGAGGTTTTCAGGTTGGGGAGGGTAAATAAAGGGTTGGGGGTGGATTCTTGTGCTGAACAGCTGCTCTTTGGTGAGACTCCCTTGTGGCCAAAACAGTTAACCCACCCTTTCAGCGCCGTGCCCAATGATGTAAGATATCAAAATCCCACGCTGTTGAAAACCTATCATGTGGTAACTTGTTTAAAAGAGCTCCCGGGAGCTCTTTTAAACAAGTTGCCACATGATAGGTTTTCAACAGCTCAGGATAACTACATTTTTAATTCCTTGAAAATGTATTCAGCGCTCAAAGGGTTAAGCACTCCTTTAAGCCCCAAATCTAGTTACCCCGCCCCACCCGAAGGGTGAGGGCAAGGGGTAGTGTTTTCGGTTCGGTTTGTTACTTGCCGGAATCCGAGGAATCTCGGATTGGCAAGTATATTACTCTGTTCGTTTGTGTGTTTGTTTGTTTGTACTGTGGCGTCCACAGTTTCAGCTCAATTTACCTCATATTACATGATCAACATAGGACAGGCACTGGACAGGCACTGAACTATTTTGGTTAATCTAGGTCAAAGGTCAAGGTCAAGGTCACACAAAAGGTCAAAAACATATTAAGCCATATCTTCGGTTCTAATCATCGTAGACACTTCTAACCAAGTGCACACTCAACATAGGACAGGCACTGGGCAGGCACTGTACTATTTTGGTGAATCAAGGTTAAAGGTCAAGGTCACACAAAAGGTCAAAAACACATAAGAAGCCATGTCTTACACAGAAGAAGCCCTATCTTTGGTTTTAATTGTTGTAGAGACTTTAAACCAAGTGCATACTCAACACAGGACTGGCACTGGGCAGGCACTGCACTATTTTGGTGAATCTAGGTCAAAGGTCAAGGTCAAGGTCACACAAAAGTTCAAAAACACATACAAAGCCATATCTTCGGTTCTAATCGTCGTACAGACTTCAAACTAAGTGCATATTGTTGATAAACGAAAGGTCTATCTTACCTCACCTAGGTACTGCACTATTTTGGCAAATCTAGATCAAAGGTCAAGGTCACACAAAAGGTCAAAAACACATAAGAAGCCATATCTTCGGTTCTAATTGTCGTAGAGACTTCAAACCAAGTGCACATTGTTCATAAATGAAAGGTATCTTACTTGACCTGGGAATCTAGGTCAAAGGTCAAGGTCACACAAAAGATCAACAACACATAAGAAGCCATATCTTCGGTTCCAATCGTCGTAGACACTTCTAACCAACTGCATACTCAACATAGGACAGCCCCTGGGCAGGCACTGTACCATTTTGGTGAATCTAGGTCAAAGGTCAAGGTCACACAAAAGGTCAAAAACACATAAGAAGCTATATCTTTGGTTTTAATCGTCGTAGAGACTTCAAACCAACTCCATTCCATTCATTCTGTTTCTGAGATCTGTGCATGATTCCGGCAAGTCGTCATTCTATGAATGACTTTTCATTTCTGTGTTTGTTTGTTTGGTTGTTTACACTCTAGCGGCAAAACTAATGGCCAGATTCACCCCAAATTCGGTATAGGGATTGCCACTGACCCAGAATAGATCCCTATTGAATTTCGTACAAGTAGGTGAAAGTCTGTGCGAGGGGCGGGGTTTGTTGTGCCTGGCACCACTTGTTTTAAAAAGCTAATTTTAGACCGAAACTGCCCAGGTACACAAAAGACTTGAGTCACACGAGACAAGTTTTGACAATAAAAAAAAAAAAAAAAAAAACCCTCTGGTCCCAAATCAAAATGTGTTGCGTATACAGAATCTGAGATGACCTTTTAAGATTAGTCAAGAAATGGACATGCTCCATGTCCATGACACTTGAAAATGAAAAATGAATCCAAAGACAACAAAGGTAAAAACCTGCCATAGGCTTGCATCATTGTGCGCACAGAAACATCAACCTATTGAGCCCCTGAGCCAATGGTAATTGATGATTCAGTTGGCAAGGGGGGGGGGTTGGCAGCTATTTTTCCTAAACATTAGAATTTGAGGCTAGCCTGTAAATGAAATGGCCTATATTACTTTAACTTTTCGCAATAGGCAAAATATTTCACAAATTTCAGAGTATAGCCTCGACCTTCAAATTATGTCAATCGATGTTTTCCACAAGAGATAGAATTTCGGGCACGTAAGGCTACCAATAAGTAGTTCGGGCTTGGACCGGGCTCAAACAGAATTCTTCTTTCTTATGACTATTCAGTGTACATTAATTCCTCTAAATTCTAATTTATTCATTTTGATCATTCGCTCTACATACGCACAATTTAAATAAATAGGCTCTGTTCATTCAGCTTCTCTTTAAAAATTGCGTGCGCTTATAACTTGAAAATCAAACGGTCCCGACTTCAGACTGTAATTATCGCCAATATTTTGAGAGGCTACCAAACTTATTTTCAGTTTAGTTTGATTAAACATGTTGTTATTCATTTGTTTTAGTAATAATGAACTGTACATTACGTGCACCAATGTAGTTAAGGTTGTAATAAACCAATGGACCCCATATTAGTTTGAAAACTCCAATCGTTGTAGTCTTGACACGCAAATACGATGGCGTTGTACAGTTAAACGATGGAGTTATCACAACCACTGAACAAGCAAGACAAGCCAAAATATTACAACTTACTAAGCCTACATTCATCTGGTGTTACCCGTTACTGAGGCCTGAATGAAATTTTTGTTCGCTGCTTTGTGGTCTAGACAGTAGCAACTTTCTAATACGTTTATGGCCTGGTATATTGTGCAAAGCATCGTTGCGCTGAATAAAAGGTCGGTTGACGGATGCTATTGTAAGCTACTCTGCACTTCTGTGCCAACCAAGATGTTATCAATATTATATGAAATATCATTTAATGAGACCTTAATGGAATTATTGTTTGTTTCACCGAGGTCTAAACGGATGGTAACAGCGGCATGAACTGATCTGCCCGACTCCAATAGATTTTGTTGCCACACTGCTGTCAAGACGCATTGAATTGAAGGTTAAATGCATAGACTAATTGTAATTCATTCTGTCTGTAATCACAGCATGCAAGAGACAAATAATGGTTTCTTAAGGTAAGCTCATGTAGCCAATGCTCACCTCAGAAATCACTACAGCAGTGTCCCACCCCCAAAAAAATAAATTTCAAGCACTGGCAGTTAGATGGACCGAATCAATCGGCAATGCTCATTGTCAATTCGCACTCAAAACAAAAAAATACAGAATTATTCGCAAAACAAGACCTGCATTAGTCGAATAGATTCATTTTTTTTTTTTTTTTTTTTTTTTTACCCCTAGTCAATGTTAAGCATGATAAACTAGAGCTGCGCTCTGAGAGCGCAAGTACCTCCGCCAATGTACTCAATGTTATTCTTGCCAGTATTAGCTAGCAGCCCCTGTGTTTATGCCGTCCTGTAGTCTTCGCGCAAATATGTTTTTGATGCGTTTTTGACCTTTTGCATGCCCTTGACCTTGATCCTTGACTTTACCTCCCAAAATCGAATCACCTCTTCCTTGAACAATACTTAATCATTCCACCAAATTTGAGGAAAATCCATCCATAACTTTTTGCGTAATCCTGCTTACAAACAAACCAACAAACCAACCAACCAACAAACGGTAATGATCACATAACCTCCACCAACTCCGTTGGACAGGGGCAACAATGGGGACTATAGCAGCCACACACAGATGTTCCGAAATGCAGTAGCTAGCACACTGAACAGAAGTTCTGATACAAATGTTCGAAATTTCAAACGAAAATGAAATGCTCTCCTCAAGTACAATCTGTACTATAAATATAACTTGGCCACAAAACAGTGCCCTCGGATAAAGTTCGAGTGTGCTGATCATGCCCAAACTAAATGGACAATTCCACCTACAGGGTAACATGAGCACAGAAAATTCAAACATAGCATAGTAATCAAAATTGTATATGAGCACAGACTTCGTAAATCCAATCAACGATGTGAAGGTCTGAGACGAATCATGCATTCATACAATCATTTTGGTACATGTGCAAGGTTTGCACGTGGGAAGTTAAGATTTTTCCTCCTGACTTCATAATTTTTCAAACTCGGGCCATGAACGAATGCACTACTTGACGGCGCTGACGCAATGAAACATTTTCATTTTATGACTGTTCATTTCCAAGCCTTGGAAGCACCATTAGTACTTCATCTGAAGGTATGCTTGTTCTCTACCCAGGCAAGAGATGGTGGATTATTTGAATCCATAATGTGGGTAATAAAAAAACAGCTGAACCTTTTCCTGATTCTGTAATGCTGCTGAATATTAATAGCAAAATCTAGGCACCATCTCCTCTGTGTCCACCCAAATTATACAACAGATAAAATCAAGAAAGCAGTCAATTGTCTCAGATATAAATTGTCTCAAACTTTATAACGTAACAACGTAAAGTGAGTTGCATCCAGTGTAGAGGGGTGTAACAGGAGTAAAGCCGTTTTCACACTGGATGCAAAACGAATTTTTCGCACGACAAATTACATTCAAAGTTATTCACGTCTTTGCACTGACTTTCAATGTACCCTGTCGTGCGAAAAATTCGTTTCGCGTCCGGTGTGAAAGCAGCTTAACAGGGTTTCACCAAGAAATAAAAAAAAATTACCATCATTTATCGATTCCTGATTGGCATTTATGCACTTATAGTCTTGAGACATAGGTGACAGCATATCTCAAGTACCCATGATATATCACTTGTTCTAGAAAGTTCCGCTCTGAAGTTGGAGAGAGAGGATTTCTATCAAACAATCTACATGATTTAGGCAGGCCACTTTTTCAATAAACCATATTTGATGTAGTTTTATTGAAAGATATTCATTTCAAAACATATTCAGATGCAGTGTGGTAGAAGGAGGCACTCCTCCCCTCCCCCTCCCCTATCATTCTGTGTCTGTCCCTGGCTATTCCACCAATCATCTTCCACTGTTATCTTTAAAATGCCTCTCCATATCCCCTCTGTAGATCATTCATTGGTTTCCCCTTCCATTTGTGTCTTTGTATCTAATCAGTTCAAACTTTACTGTAAAGAACAGCCCACCTTGTTTCAGCTTAAATCTCTGGGCCTCCATCTTTAGACTCTCTTGCCATGCTGGTACCAGACAGAGATTTCAGTAGTTGTAGTTGGTTTCCATTTGTATTGTTCAACCACTTGTTCATAACAACTCTGCTGAAAATTCCAGCTTTAACAAGCCTAAACTGGTCAAGCTGGTATAAGCTGTGTTTTGGACAGTTTTAGTTGGTCGACCAGCCCTTCACCAGCTGACTCCAGCTGAGAATACCAGCTTAACCAGCTTTGACCAGCTTAATCTAGCTATAGAGACCAGCTTTAAACATCTAGGCCAGCTATGACCAGCTAATGGTGTTGAAAACACAGCTCAGACCATCTTAAACCAGCTTAGCACTCTAGCTGGTCTTAGCCGGAATTTTCAGTAGGAAAATCCGTACAATAAACTGTATAAAAGACTATTGCTTTAATCTCTTGGTTCTACGACAGTAGCGATGCCAAATGACTTTTAAAACCAGATTAACGGCAATGGCATGCATGGTATGTCACACATGTACACCGATTCCACCATGTGCTTCAGGCATGTACTATCAGATGTTAATGAAGTAGTATTAGTCAGGGATCTGTATACGGGTAAATTTAAAAAATAGTGTACCAAAAAAGAGAACAATTTGAATCTCGATTCACAATTCTAAAATCATTTTTAGAATGCCACTGTCCAGTGCCATGCCAAGGGTCTTTCACGGCCCCCTCATTGCTATTGACCATGACCCAAATAATGTGAAATTTAAGGCCAGTGAATGAGACATCCAGAAGTGTCATGAAAAGCTGCTTCAGTGAACAGACCGAGGTGTGACTTGTTGGGTCATGAAGGCCCTGCCAGCTGCCATAAACAGAGGATCATGTGACATAGGGTGACAATGTTCTGAAAAGTGATGGGGTCACCACATAGGAGGACATTTACCATGTTTACAGATGGTAGGATTGATTGTATAATGATGAAAAGTATAAATTACTGATAAACGTGTGGTTGAGCTAGCTACAAAAAGTAGACTGCCTAGCCAAAAAAAAAAAAAAAAAAAAAGTCACCACCTGAGGTTATCTAAGCAAACAGGTTTGAGCCTTCCATTGGATAATTACTGCAGTGATTAGCATGTTTCAGCTGGTAACAAGTTATTTAATCTTAACTGATACAGTAAGTAGCTTATAATTTTTAAACAACCATGTCAGAAGACATATCCTGTGGGCGTGGAAAAGATGTTACTCTCTTTCAGAGGGATCAAATTATTGGCCTGCGTCAAGCAAAGAAAACAACCAAGGAGGTTGCTGAAACAACTAAAATTGGGTAAAGAACTATCCAACGCATTATTGAAACCTGGAAGGATAGTGGCGAACTGTCAACTGAGCGGAAGAAATTGGTCGAAAAAAAAAATCATGAATGATCACCATCGGAGATTAACAAAACGCTTGGTGAAGTCTCATCCTGAAAAATCAACACTAGAACTCATGGCGATGTTTAGCTGTGAAAGTAAGAGCATTTCAACTCAGACTGAGACATGAATTTGTAGGATTGGGACTAAACAGCTGCATGGCTACAAGAAATCGACTCTTTAGTGAGGCTAATTGCGAAAAATGACTTTAATTTGCTTGGGACCGCAAAGATTGGATTGAGGAGCAATTGAAAAAAGGTAATGTGGTCTAAAGAGTCCAGATATACCCTGTTCCAGACTGATGGGTGTGTGGGGTAAGATAGGAAGCCCACGAAGTGATGCACCAGTCATGCATAGTGCCAACAGCACAAGGCTCTGGAGGCAGTGTTATGAGCTGCGGTTGTTTGAATTTGTCAGGTCTAGGCTCAGCAACATTATGAAGCAATGATATGAAGTCACCAGCCTATTGGAACATACTGAACGACCAGGTTATCCCATCAATGGATTTATAATCCCTTACAGCAGAGGCATAGCCAAGGACGGCAATGCCAAGATTCATTGGGCCTGAATTGCGAAACAGTGGTTCATTAAACTTGAGGAATCATTTTCAGACATCAGACAACCACAAAGTCCTGACCTTGACCAGTAAGTCTTTGGAAAGTGCTGGAAAAGGCTTTATGGAGTGGTTTGACTCCCTACCATCATCAATACAAGACGTCTGCCGTAAACCGTTATTAAATACATGTTATTACATTGCATAAGATAAACACTGTCAGGATGAATGCGCACCATGATCAAAGCTGAAGGCGGTCCAACGAAATATTGGAGTGCGTGATTTTTTTTTTTTTGGCGGACAGAGTATGATACAAAACTATGGTTTTGTCATATGAAGGCCTGTTTGCTGCATGAAAACTGAGCAAGATTAGAGTGGCGTTCAATTCATTTTCTTCAGACAGTAGCATCGACCCTTGGAATTACTTCACTGAAGTCACGTTAGCCAGCTATCTGCCCAGAACCACTCAGCGCATATACACACTCAGCTGTGTTTTTAAAATAGCTGAGTCAACTTGGGTGAAAAAACCATGCACTGTTCACCAAATGACATACTGACTGAATAATTTAAAAAAATATATCCATTTTAAAAACATTAATTTACTTTTTCAATTTTCCTTTTCCTTTTTAAGTTTAATTATGTCCTCATTATTCCTAGTAGGGTAATAAAATAATAATTTTCCATTTCAACTTTTAATTTTAATTATGACAAAAAAATATCCTCCATATTGATGATGGTAAGATGTTGCCTCAATGTAGAAGTAATAAAGTTCCACCCATTTACAGAATAGAAAAACAACTTCATGCTACAGCCAAATAGAGTAAATGCAACTTAAGTAATGCTGGAATTGCCCAAATGTACTCCCCATGTTCACTTTGAGAAAAATTGTAAAATTCCTTGAGAAAGTCAAAATTGGATACAGCCTACATGGTTACTAACAGCTATTTCAGAGAACAGCAAAGGTGCAATTTAATTTGGAGGTCATCACTAAATACCATGATTCCCAATGTTTACCAGTGCTTTCCAATTTAGCATTGCCACAGTGTGTTATTACCCTCAAATAACCCAAAACAAGTATAATCATGGGACGTTTCTCTCTTTTTTAAGCGCACAGCAAAACTGAATATGTAAAATAAAGATTACAAAACATTAACATTACATTTTTTCTCCCCTATGTTTACAGAATGTCATCTCCCCATGAACAAAGAAAGCCAGGTATAGCAATGAAAACCTTCTCTTCTCATACTAAACCATTTCCATTTTACTAAAGACATGCATGAGTCGTGTGACAAAGCTAGGACAGCAAGCTGCAATAATGCCAGTATCTCAACACCAACTAATGGATTGAGCTCGCTGCATTCTACAGTCAAAAAGGGCCAGTTTCCACTGAAAATGGATAAGGCCCAAAGTCACAACACTAAGAATTTTTATCCTACCAAGTTTTTGAGAATAGTAAACCCACGGCTTAAGATCTCCAGGAAAAAAGAAAATGTGACAAAAGAAAACAGAGTAGATGAGGACAGGCTGTAACACCCCACAAGGCCTGCCATCTTCCTTCGACTACAGAGCATCCAATAGCGAAACTAAGAACCAAGAAGCATCTAATATTAATCAAGCCTCACCATGAAAATGGCCCAGATTTTTTTTTCCACGACCAAACACATTATTCCAGACCATGAACACTTTGTGAAAAATACGTGATATTATCTACCTCTACATATCTTTGAAACTGCAACAGTCCAACCAATATAATATACTGCCATAAAATATTTTAATGAAATTGAAGGGTTCACCAAGCTGAGAGTACAGATTATACTACACTGACCTTAATCCACTTCAGTGCGACGCTGTGACCACTTCCCCATCAGCACTGATGTGCAGGTTGCAGTATGCAGGACATAAAACTGAAACCGTTGAGTGTGAGGAGAGGTCTGAGACGCATGAGCGTAGTGTGGGGACATCTAAAAGGTTTCTGATGCATGTTTGGAAGTCTTCCAATCCAAGCAAAAGACGCTCCCCGACAGAACAGCTGCACATGGCAAGTCTCAGGCTCATGACAGAAGCATTGTACTCGAGGAGGCACGTTCTCTCAAAAACAAATGCCGGCAGAGAACTACGTAATTACCCAAAAGCCCCAGTAATGAAAGGCCTGCAGTCACCGAATTGTAGAGGGTAGAAATATGAGACGTAAAAGGTCCCATTACAGAGGAGCAAGTCGCTGTTCATTGGTACAGTGAACACCAGGGAAAATGGAACCATTTTAGAGAGGATTCTCTAGTTAAGTCATAACTCCGGGGGGGGCAGTAAAATTGAAGAAACATTAACCCTAGAATGCTATACGCAACTATCGATGCCCAGTGATGTAAGATATCAAAACCAGATGCTGTTGAAAATCCATCATGGGCAACTTGTTTGAAAGAGCTCTCTTTTAAACAAGTTGCCATGACAGATTTTCAACAGCTCAGGATGAGTACATTTTTGAGTCCTAGAAAATTTATTCAGCGTTCTAAGGGTTAAAATACATTTCTGCAGCATTCTTCAGCAGGCTCTCAGCAAGCAAAATACTGCAGCGAGCCATCTCAAAGCATGGCAGTACGCCTACAATCCAGCCAAACCAAAATTAAAGTGATATCACATTTTTCTCCTACATAATAGCCCAATACTTCTGTTTCCACAAGGAAAATATGAACAGCACATCCTATATGTTGTCAGTCCATGGAAGGCACAAATGAATAACTAGGCCTACGCTGTCGGCGGCTGACAGCAAGGGGTAATCCCCGAAATTCCCCAATCCTCGAAGCCCCCTTTATTAGATTCCCCTTTACTAGACCTATAATATGAGGCAAATTTGAGGTCTGTGTAAGTAATTGTTCCAGAGATATGGTTTAAAAACAGATTTTTTCAATATATAGCGCCACCTGGTGGCAAACCTAGGAGTGCATACTTGCCCAAAATCTAATCAGTTCATCCTCTCTACCATATCTACTCATATGCAAAAAATGAGAAGCCAATGTAAAGTATTTTGTGAGTTATCGCGCCAACAGCTAAAACCTGCGGACGCGGCGCGGCGGTGGCGGACGCGGCGGGTGGGGCGAAACCATGATATCCCCGAAACTCTTATTTCGGGGATATAATTAGCACTATTCACTGGTAGTACAAACTTTTTTTTAAAAGGGGCTTTGCTGGCAAAACGCCCAGGCAGTTTGTTGACCTTCCATTCCCTCTGTGTGCCCATTACCAAGTCGAGTCAATGGCAATTCCGCAAGCTAAGATGTATTCATAGAGGTCGACTTCATCGTGAAGCTATGACTGAATAAGCGGAGGTTGTTTATTGTACACACAATAGCGCCCTGAAGCAAAGGTGTCCTTATCAGGGCTCCTGTTAAAATATAATCTATACTCAGATTGACATTCCCAATGAAGAAAGTAGTACAGGAGAGATATTTTTCAAGATAAGGCTAGCTTTGTCAAATAACATTTTTTTTCAAAAGCCAAACCAGACAACAAGCTTATCAATGTACCAATAAAAGAAGTACAGCATTACAATATCAGATAGCCAATAACAAATGACAACTAGCAAGATAAAATTACACCTGAACATTTTTTCATTAAAATGACACGTTTAAAGTTAACTTTAAGTAAAAGTTGAACTTTCAGGAAAATACTCAAGATCTCTCAAGGACTGTGGCACCTTCCCTAGCCCGCTTTGAGCTTCTTTTATTAACCAACAATGACCAATTATCAAAAGTGCCGCACGACTGGCAATCAAAACAACCTTTGTCATCAGCCCAGTTTATGTGCTAATCCACCTAATGAGTCCACAACTATGTACGTCAAGGACACAAAATGCCATGGAAATAAAAATGAGCCAAGTCAACTGAAGAAATGGCAGTGCCATGTCACAAGGAGACTGACTTCTCAGACAGTTGGCATCTTTATGCACACTTGTTCCAGTTGGAGTGAAACTAGGAATTTAGTCGCCCACAATCACAGGTGTATCCCATACTGGGCCAAATTCCCCCTTTGCAACAGCTGATCCAAACAAAACAAACAAACAAAAAAAAAAAAAACCGATAGGCAGCATGACCTTTGCGACACTAATAATGATGGGCCAGCTAGTGCCTGAAATAATGATTTAATTAAAAAAAAAATAAAATAAAATAATAATAATAATAAATAATAATAATCCCACCAAATATCAAAACAACCTGATTTAATTTGTAGCCTTAAGAGCAATAATCATGTACGGGCGCAGAATGAAGTACAATCCATAGTATCGCCCAATAGTAGGAAGGAGGAAGGATACAATTACTAGGATCGAGGTCCAACCATACAGTTTACATGAAAGCGATTGAATAGATGGAGTTCGTTTCCGTGTTCAAAACTTGGGCTACAATCAGAATAGATCAGTCAGGTACATTGTGATGCATCCAACATTTCTGCGTAGCTTGTGCTGTCAATTAATTTGTAACAGTTGTTTTTGCATCTGGATGAAACCAAGCAATACTCGTGTTTCCACCATTTTCAATTCTCTCAAAACATAAAAGAAACGCAGTCTCGGTCGCTGATGGATGGTTTCTGATGGATGTTACCATGATAATCTGCATGTGCAAAGAAAATATGGCATCATCACTGCGAGTGGGTCGGCCAAACTTGTGCAGAAGGGTCAGCATGCGGAGGCAGTCCGATGGAGCCTTTACATGGCCATTGAACCGACTGCCAATGGGACTTCGCCATCTTGTTCAATCGGCTTAGATTTTCACTTAAATCGGCATGCGAATTTTCACATTTCACTCAGATCGAGCGGTTTACACGAGCACAATTCATTCTGATTGAGCTTCAGTCCGATTCCAAGTGCTCCATGTAAACGTTAGTGAGCTGAAGGCAGCATATCAAAGAGCCGCAAACTCTTGCTCCATCGCCAGGGGTGCGGACAGATTTAAAATCATTCACATGCTCGCATATATTACACTCCAAAGTGCATTATTCTGACTGGCCAAGATAAAGCTCAAACATGCACCAGCCTCCATTTTGACATTTTACCATTTCTCTTATTTCTAAGCATTTGGCAAACATTCTGCACAAACCAAAAATTGCCTGCTAACACAGCATTTACACTGGCAGTTTAAAATGATAAGCCCGCATGGGAGCAAGTACCGAACGGCATTCCCAAAACAAAACCACTTTCGGCAGCACAAGCATTCTAAATGCCTGCAACAACTGATGCGACAGTTACTTCAGTAAACGGAGATAAATAAGAGCAGCCGTTTAAGACGACTGTTAAACCCAGCAGGCGGGGAAAAGAGGATTCCTAAAGAGCGCATCTGAACAAAAACTGATTTCTTGAGCAATGCACCAAAAATGACTCAAGTTACAAAGAAAACACACGCACACACCCCTGGCATAGGCAACTTGTGTCTTGTGACTGCAGTGCAGCGGAGATGGACTGTTCTGGCTTGCCTTTCTGTCCACCTGATGCATGAACACATCCAATAGGGGCACCGAGTGTCCTTTTTCATTACATAACACCCTGCACTTCCATCAGACAGAGAGTAGCACGAGAGGCCTGACTGCCCCATAGCCACGTGGAGTTTTGTAAATAGGAGCCTGTTTGAAGCACTTCATAATAATGAGCAAATTAATACCCGAGATAGAAGTTTAAGCAGACCACTCAGGTTTACAGTTTAATCAATGCTGTCACTGTATGTTTAGGGCCAATGGAATCCATCCCAAACACTGGTCCAGGAGGAGCCACAGCACATGCTGGTTATCATGGTTACTGACCACTTTCTTCACCTATAGAAGCACTTAATTCAGTTTACTCAATAATTACACTTCATTTCTGTCTTATTTGCTGATTGTTGGATCCCTTGAAAGTCTTTTGGAGGATGTAGTTTTGGAAGATACCACCATGTCCGCCAGAGAGATACTGGCCTCATCGCAGGAGAGCAAGGAATAATTCATGAATTTCTTCAATTTTCAGCTAATGGCTGAGTGGGAACCCGAACCAGAATAAGTTTGATAAAGCGGTTGATTCAAGCCTTGTGTTGGGCTGACGGAGGCCTAAACAGGTCAAAAATGTTACATTTTCATTAAAGCCAGTTTTTTTTTTTTTTTTTTTGGTGATCCCTCCAAACACTTGCTGTAAAAAGATGCAACAAACAAAGGCTTATCTTAGCTTGGAGATCAGGCCCCAGGTTGGGCCCCTTTGGTTGTGTTGGGGACACATTTGTGCTCAGACGGTCCCCCCGAGTGCTCTAGTTTCCACACATGACTTCCCAAACTAAAGCATGCAAATCCCCACCACAGGACAAATTTCATTGTTTCAACAACAAACTCTACCCAAGTTACAATTGAGTTTATTATGACAGATGTACTGCCATATGTACCTTTACCTCTGTCCCACTGATGTTTATCTCGGTCAATTAGACGTTAAAGACAGGAGCCAAGCTTTGAGAGTACTGGATAAGGGCCGCTTAAATCACCTTGGAGCTCATAATCCGTCTAGACCCTGGAGTCGCTTTCATCTTGCAAGCTTAAGCGTGGGCCAAGCGGACCACAGTCAACAAGCGCAACCAAGAAATTCAAAGTCACCTTGAGTACTTGAACAAATGAATGGGCAAACGCCCGTCATTGGCTGGAGGACGCTTCTCACCTACATACCGTGTTTCAAAGCCTTTAAATGGCTCACAGAACCAGCAGTTACTTTAGTTCTCCTCGTGTAGGCAAGGACGACACACACACACACACACACAAAAAATGTAAAACAACGGCACGTTCGTCATTAAATGACCTTGAAGTAGGTCTGAGCGAGGTTCCGAATCATTAAAAAAGCCCCCTCCTATCAATAGGGAAGAATTGGCAACTTCATACCAGGAAGATGAACAAAAAATACATCTACAATTAAAAAAAAAAAAAAAAACCAAGTGCCAGCTCATGAAACTAAAGCCGTACACTGGTTATCGAGGAGATTCGAAAGTAATGTGTTAGCCAACTCCACTTTGGACTGAACCGGGGAATAAACAGAAATTGCAGTCAGTTTGGCCTCTTCCCATCAGGGAAACTATTGCAGTTAAGACGTGCAGGCAGCCACTAACTGCGTGACCTTGACAGCGAAGTTTTAAGTTTTTCATGACAAGCCATGAAGCCAACTGAATTCACAGGCCTCGGATAAGGGCATTTGCTGCTACACAGCGGGAGCTGTACTAGGGACTCAGGGGAGAACGACTGCACACCTCCCCGTTAGGTTTGAAAGGATATGGTGCAGGCAAAGACTGCAAAGTAACCTAAGTGCAAGTATTGCCTTAAAATTGGTCTTCATCTGCCGGCATAAAAGCTCTGAAACTTTTCTCTGCGGAGCTGAGCAAGGACAAGGTGCCTGTATTTTAATCAGGTCACCTAAGGACAGCTATAGGCTGCCATAAATTATGAAGCGGATTCGATTGCTTTTTGAGAAATGGCTCGCCAGAGAAATCTCGGAGCTCCTGCACCACATCCGGCGGCTTATGCCAACGATTCCATTCATTTCAGCAAACTGAATTGGCCTGAAGACTAGTTCTCCATGAGCATGTTTTGGCGAAGGTAATCACTAATTAAAATGAAAGTGAAAATCCACATTTGCTGCATTCTAAAAATCACAAATTGTACCTGATATAAAAAACCTGGGATCAACTGCGCTCAAACGCAAATGATACTCTCGTATGCAAGCAATTGCAAGCTTGAGCGCTCGAATCGCGCTAGCCAACATTAGCTGCCGTTTTCTGGGTCAAATACCCATCCTCAGGAAACGGAGATGCAAATGGTGGAGACGCCTGAAATAACGGAGAATGCGTAAATAGTGAATTTGACAATATGCTTTATATTGTAAGCAGTGCATTGCATCTTTTATTTAAGTGACTGAATCAAGATCGTCTCCAGCGAGCTGACCGCTTGCAAGAGAAAGGGAGAGAGAAAATAACCGGATGGTGTTTGACCAGCGTTTAATTGAAAGACCGGCGAACAATGTTAGTTCAATATCGCATCTCGGCGAAAAAAATCACCCGGCTTCGGCGATAGTCTACTCTACATCGTGGCTGCCAACTTCCTTTGACAAATGAAAGTAATAGCGGTTCAACTCACAGTTTCTTTGTTGTAGATGATGGCAGGTTGAGGCCGGTGCGAGCACGGCGGGGGTTTTCGAAAGCGCTGCAGCGGACCTGGAAATGGACTTAAGGACCTTCAAATACCCTGCCATGTTGCGCAGAAATGAAATTGGGCTGCTAACCGGTAAGACTCCAAACGCGAGAAGGACCGAAAGGGGATGTCGTTGCGCACAGATTGGAAAGCGCCTCCCAGACGCAACACGTCAGCTTCCGAGGAGAAAGAGTTATTCACCATAACATTAAATGCGCATTACTTAGCCAATCAGAGCCGAGCGCGTTGAGCGGTCATAAGCGCGGTTCTAAAATTACTCCAGGCACGTGATTTCCACGGCAGGCTTACTGCAGCTGCGTTTTCAGTTTCAGTCACCGTCACTGTAGCTGTCGTTATTAGTCATTTTACTTTATATCAGAAATAAGAGATGGCTGGTGAAGCCAGTGTTAAAATTTTGAATAGTTTCTTATGTATATATACATTAAAAATTGAGTTCCACCCATTACATGAACCTTCGCGGCATAGCCTACCTTATAATGGTAAGGTATTACGGTGACAATGGGAAAGCGAAAATTAGTTCCAATCAAAGGGGCTTTGAAAGGGAGTTCAGTCCTTGAAATAACCTCTTCACATTCTGTTCTAATGTTTGGGAGCAGGGTTCTAAGTTTAGCCACGGACGGTGCCCATATTGAGACGGAATGGGACGTGATCTGTCACGTGGGCGGAGATTTGTTAAGCTGCGGCATTGCTAGCAAGGTCCTTCGCAGACTGCTCTGCTTAGTTGTATAGAGGACACGTCCTAGAAGGAAGAACAATCACAATTAATATGTGCTTACTTTTATATTTGATGTCATTAATTAAAGTCCTCGAAAATTCCCAAGCTTTGAGTTGATGCTTCATGCTAAAATACTTTATGCAAAAGTGTTAAGAGAAATGAAGGTCAGAGAGTAATTTTAAATAACTAAATGTTTCAGACACATGGTATTCCATTGACTTTCAGTTCAGTCTGGCGTTTTACTGCTGCATGTTTTAAATGCTTTCGAGAGTCTCTCTGCGGTCTGCTGAAGGTCGCGAACTGGCTCTCTCTCGGCCGACAGCACTGTTGGGAGTCTGTGTAAACATCAGGTCTTTCACGCACTGTTTAAAATGTTTGAGCGAAAACTGTCTGAACCCTTAAGATTGTAAGGTGTTATGTACGACCATTCTGTTACGCTTAAAGTTCAAAAGGACGGTCTCGTGTTTCGCCCTCCTGGAGGTCGATAGTGTTGCTCAACAATGTACAGCAGGCTGACACTACATAATTGCAGCCTCCACTTCGAAGATTTTGCTTAGAGACAAAATAATGAAGCAAGCATTTGTTTTGCTCTTTCTGTAACATTCCTCTGCACAAGTAGGGTTAATGATCCTTTACCTTTGCTTGTGGCCGTCATTTTAAAGCACTGCTATTAAAATCATAAATTAACTCCCAGGCAAAACTGAGAACAACGAGCCAGCAAGGTGAATAAAGCAGAGTGACAAGGGGCTTGGGACACATTATTAGTGGCGTAATATCAATCTGGAAAGACACATTAAATCTACCCACGCTGTCTCAATGGATTCTCCGACAGAATCTGTGCCAGAAGCAAGAACTGCGGCATTTTAGAAATAATTGTAAAAATATGTTTTGCTGATTTTTTTTTTTTTTTTTTTTTTTTCTGAAGCATAGGAAAATGTTTATTCAAAGATGCTCTTGAATATCAAACATGGTTGGAGATTGACACGGTGATGTACTGAAGCTTTATTGTTTTGTTGTTTAACGGTGAGGCTTCTTGTGGGAGTGCTGTTAGTGCCTCCATTGTTTCCAAAATATGTCACAAAGTCAAACTGAAGAACTTGGCCATTTAAACGAGTAATTACAGCGCTGTTTGTTCTGTTTTTATTTATATCATCGTGAAGGTGTCTATGTGATACCCCAACTGCCATTACGCCTGCCATTAGCATGCCAACGTGCCCCAGGAATCATTTGGCTCAGCACTGACTAATGGTTTCTCATGTAGCACTGACAGGTCCTGCCATGTCATGCTTGCTTTAAGCTACCCAGGAACATTGACCTGTTCAGTCAAAATGAGTCCAGTACTGACTGCAGTCTGCTTGATGTGCTATGGTCATAACAATTTCAGTACTACTGAAGTTACTATGTAAAAATTTTGGCACAAATGTCACATCAGCAACTCAGCAACTGATAATGTTCATATAAAGCTGGATGCACAACATATGTCCCTTTGAAATACATTTGTCATGATTCCAAATGTGAATGTATGGAGGCTCAGTGAATTATTTGTATTGCGTTTTGTTATTCTCCTTGTTGCCTTATTTAGTGTGATCTTAGATGAAGGTAATTTGTGCAGTGGAATTAATTAAAGTATCCTCTCAGTATTTATCAGATGCTGTTATATGAAATGGACAGAAATCTGAAATGCAATTTCAAAAAAAAAAAAAAAAAAACCCAATTTACTTGGAATACTTACAGTCATTTCAAATGCATCGTTTTGGTACGCAATAAGGCTGTTTTCATCAGGTTTTTATTGGCAGTATCCGAGTTAATTTGTGTGGATTATTCAACTCAGCTGCAATGAAATATCGTATCCAATACCAATATTCATGTGAAACCGCTTTGTAGAATCCGTAATTACTGAGTTACCAACAACAATTACCATCATCAATGATTTGCCATCATTAATCAGAATATGTAGCCTAAGAACATTTTAAACGTCTAATGCTTTAGCAAGGCTCTATGTTTGACAGAATATTGTATACAAATGAATGAACCTCCGCGTCGTGGAATATTTTTAATGCAGCGGGCGACTGGCTCCACCGTCTGGGCGAATGAGGAAAATGCCGTCATGGATGTACGGTGCTTCAAAAAAATGTTTCCGGAGTGCAACGAGTATGTTACCATGTAGCATCTTCGGAGAAAAATGCTGGTGGCACTGCATACTACGTAACATAATGCGTGGGATAATTCTACAGCGGGCTCAAAAATTACTGGCACCCCTGACAGACAATGCACAAACAGCACTTCAAAAAAATCTACAAAATATATGCATACAGCTACTCTAAATAATGTGAAAAATACTGTACAATATTAATGTTCCAATGGAACCAACCAAAACCATTTCCTGATTTAATTAAAAATCAATTTCCTCTGAAGCAAGGTTTTATGATTAATGGCACCCTAAAAGATTATTGTGAATAACATCTACCAAGATTAAACCAGGTATTAAATTCTGCTTATTCGAGTTTTATCTAAGTGTTAAGGAAGTATATTGAGCCATTATCTCACTTGCAGCTTCACCAGGGAATAAAAATGAGGTAACACACAATATCTTTTTTTCATCCAACACCATGAAAAAAACAAACCAGCTGTCAGTTCAAAAGAGGCAGATGGTCATAGACCTTCATAAATCTGTTGATGTCTACAAGACGGTTCAAAAACAATTGCAGACCACAAAGGAAAAATGAGTCCACATTTAGCATTTTTGTATATTTTATATATTATAATATTTATAATAATATATAACAACAGGGTTTCCCCACTCATAGACCATTGTGTGGCGGGCCGCCGCAGAATCAACTCGGACTGCCACAAATTGATTCCGGCCAAACACAATTTTCTGCATCGCATTCTCATCTGCGTGCGCGCAAAGAAAGAAAAAAAATGATTAAATTAAGAGTAGTGGAAGACGCGTACTGTGCGCAATATTAGTGCCATGCTCCCCTGGTCAGCAGAAGAAAAGGCATGTTTATACAAGTTTGAGTCCCTTGAATGAATTATACGGATGTGGGGAAAGATCTTTCTTAAGTACCCCATTTTGCCCCAGTTTCCCCTACTAGTACTGATAATTATGGATATGCCTCAGCAACCGATAGTCTAGCTATTTCTGATGGTTTTTCTACCGTAATTTAAAATGATAGCATGTTCCAATATGCACATGGGCAATTCCACAATAATGGAATTATGATCAGGAGTAATTTTCATGTCATTTTTACCTGCCATCTATTACTCTAATGCAGTAGCTACTTGCCTGTGCTTTTATCATTTCCACTGGCATGCCTACTGAGCTGTATAACAAAAAGTTTGGGGTAATCTATTTTGTAGAAGGCTAAACGAAGGTGAGAGTGTTGGTAACGGAATTACGGCAGATACATGATATTGATGAAAATAACTCATTTCTAAACCAAAATGTGAGCTTATAATGAATATCAGAGGTCACATGCATGAAAATAGTTGTTTTTTCACTGACTGGATCCTGAAACATTTGTTTTTACTTTATAACAGTGTTCCAGCATTATTCAATGGGTAAATATTGTGAGTAATGAAGTCGGTAACAGAATTACGGCAACACAGCCAATGTCAAAAGCACTGTGCAAATCTCAAATGTGTCATTGTTTGCAATATTTATATTCTTTCTAACTTTTCTCAGTCATGAGTGGCAGTCTCTTCACACAAAAGAAAATGTATAAAATATCAATTACTTAACTCCTGAAACTTGCAAAGCTCAAAATGAACATGTTAACATTAAACACTAGTAAATGAACCATAAGTATTATCCATTATTGGTAGAAGACAAACACTGTTTATACAAATGTAATCCTGTCCCTTCTATCCATCTGTGGCTCTTTGTGCTCAGAAGTCCAGCGCAGCATGACGATGGGAGCCGCACAGCTCAGTTGCTGTGTCAAAAATTGCCACTTTGGGTCATTTTTGGGCACCACGGCCACTTGAAAAAAGGGCAAGCTAGACTGGCCATTTGGGTAGTCGGCCATGATGGCCACACAGGGGGCAACCTTGGAAATTGCCGCTAGGCGGTTGTATAATTCATGTGCTGGTTATGGAAACTTAACTCACAGGAAGAAACACTCAACTATAGATGTCCAAAACAATGAACCACTATGTTCCATAAAGTCCTCATGCCACCTTGTGTTATCTTCTGTTTTTCACTGGCTTTCAGAATAATTCTGTAATTCTGTTACTAGTGTAATTTTGTCACCATGTAATTATAGACATAAGAAGGAAGAGAATTCTTAATAACAATAAAATAAATGCAGAAATAAGATGATGAAGAGAACTATACTGCAATTTCGGTAACGGAATTACGTTGAAAAATGACAAATTTCACAATGTGCCACTGGAATTGTATGTTTCAATTTCCTGCAATGACTTACAGTCTCAAATACTTTGGCAACCAATGTATGGAAATACCAGTGGCGTAGCCAGAGGGTGGGCCAAGACACGTCACTTTATGACAATAATTAGTCCTGGCTAGTTCTCAATCATTTTCCTTTATTGGATGTTTTCCAATTATCGTAATTTGCAACTGAAGACACGGTTTCTCTTCATATGCGATCTAACAGCGATTAAATCATGGGCAAAATTCAGTACAGTTGCGGAACAAGAACAGAGAATTTGGTTGCACAAAACATCCGTTTAAAACAATTATTAGTCCTGACCTATTCTCAGTCATTTTCATAACAGAGGGTTCACTCCGAGAGCACTCCACACTTAACAGGTGCTGCTTGTTCTCCCCGATTAGGTAAGACTACAATCATTCATCTGGACGCGTATTTGCTGTATTTAAATCAACGTTATTCAAAATTGCATACCTGTCGACTCTCACGCAAATAGCTGGAGCTGCATGCTTTTTATAGCCTATTGAACTACCGAGTGACACTTTTTTTATCAACCCACACAATACCGAGAGTGAAAGTCCGCGTTTCATTGGAACACGGACCAGTTCAATCAACGCGAAGCATTGGCCTATTAATAAGTAAATTATTTTGCAGAACTGAATTTAGCCCATGATGTCATCGCTGTTCGATCGCATATGGAGAGAAACCGTGTCTTCAGTGGCCAATTACGATAATTGGAAAAATGAAGGAAAATGATTGAGAACTAGCCAGGACTAATTGCTGTCATAAAGGGACGTGTCTTGGCCCACCCTCTGGCTACGCCACTGGGAAATACAGTAAATACTAGGAAGTAGCTAAATATCTTTTAGGAGTTGTTAGCTTTGGAAAAATAACCTTTTGATCCTTGTCCTGGAGCTAAAAAAAATCACAAAATTTAAATTTAAATTTTGAGATGATCATCAAAGATATTTCCAAACGGTTTTCAGTGTCTGATTTGGAAATGAGTCATCTACATGAAAACCTATATAATTCTAATATAAAACGCTTTGTAAAAATAGCTGTTTTAGCAACTCTCATGTGGAATTGCCCACATGGTAGTTAGTTTTTTTTTGTTTTTTTTTTGCAATTTAATTGAGATTTACTAGTATTACATACAGCTAGCGACTTCCATCTTCAGCTTTCGACAATAACGCTGTTTGAGAAGTTCTTCCCTCTTCTGGATGTAGTCTGATGAGGTGACCTCATCCTATACTACACAATCTCCAGAGGATGTTAAAACCTTTTTTTTTTTCCTCAATAAATAAGATTCTGAATTGAACCCAAAACATTCCCTCTCCTTTGTTTCCAACAGTTGTCACCGACTCTTCTTTGCTGTCAATTTATTTGCAGTATTTAACATGCATACATCACATGCTCAAAATTGACTTCAAAATGTGTTGGATGGTAGACTTAACTACATCTCAGTCCATACGATTAAGACAATTTTATGGTGACATCAATTGGCAGTTCTGCAATTGCAGATTAGATGTTCTCCAATGCAGATCCAGGCTATTGCATTGCTGAAATGGAAAGTTTAAACTGTATAATGGTCTCAAGGTGGTGCGTTTTTAATGCTGGTATATTTAGAGCAAAAATGTTTCACAAAAATATATTTCTAATATTGCGCGAGGCTCCAAACATTAATTTGGCAACATGGTTACAGTCGAGTGCCCATCATGGATGTTACTTTTTTTCACAGTGTTTTGTATCCCATGATGAAATAATGAAAAGCAGGGAGCTGACTTTATGGGCAGAAACGAGTTTCTCCAGAAATCATGCAAAGTAGGCCACACTACGTTGATGACTACGCACCCAGAAACAGTGAGGAGGATGTGTTTTTTCTGGATGCTTTGTTGTATAATTTCATCCAACTACGTTCAGAGGACGTTTATACGTGTTAAATGCAAAGTTGTCAGAGCTAGATTGTCTAGCTTGTTGGTTTAGTCATACTGTGCACAAGTCTTGATCTTGAGGTGCCTTCAGTTTGAAGGTCAAAGAATAGGCAATAATTTTAAGCACAAACATCATAAGGGTCATAGTTAATAACTATATTACTAAAAAACACTTAAGCTAGAAGAATTAAGTGAGAGCTATGCTCACACAATCCATTTCGTATCAACACACCCCATTTTAGGGTTTACAACGGTCGGTCGATGCAAGTGTTCGGATGAAGATGTTACCGGTGTCGACACATCCCGGTTTTTTCATTGAATGTTAGCCATACCCTTGGTCAAATTTCAGCAACTTCCCTTAGTGTGTCATGGCCGGGAACTTTGTCAAATGTACCGTCGTTTACACATGTGACCGTTGTAAATCTCCATTTCAGAACATATTTTTTGAACAAGTATCTTCCTATCTCGGCAGTATGACATCAATTTCAACAAATTCTTTTTTCATGCATTAGGAAAATCTATCAGGTACAATGTGCATCGATAAGCACATGGTTATAATCATAAGTGACACTTTGTGGGGCCCCAGAATGGGTGGCCCCTCTCAAAAACTAAAAATGTTAAAAATATTATTTTTTGTCATAAAGAAAATTGATATGGCAGGTTTCTCTGATAGATTCATGAACACCATGGGGTGGTTTATCAATGCTGAAAATTATTTTCAAATTGGTGGTTTGGGCCAGAAAAGACCCTTAATGGGACTCCACCTTTCCATAGGTAGTTGAGGGCGCTGCACATCATTACGTTTTTGTGCACTTATATTTCTGGTCTGCGCCCTCAACATCCCAAGCAAGTTTATGCATGAAATGATTCCATTAGCAAGCCAAGCCCAATACTTTTCTGCGTGAAATTCATGAGGGATAATGTAGGCGCGAGAGTATTGATGGCGCTCATGTCGGTTAAAGCGTAGAATTCGATGTTTTGGGGGGATCATACATCTCAATGCGTCCGCCTCAGATTAGAGATAAATCTTTTTTAATCAGGCAGCCCTGTGTATCTTCTAACTGTATAAAGAGTATGGTGGGGTTCAGCTGTATTAAGCCTATTCTGACCATTATTCCACAAGTATGTGAGACCGTACGCATTCATTTTTTTACAGTTACATAGTGAAACTAGAGGGTGTGTCTGGAAGACCACATCACCCAGCCCGATCTTCACCAGAAATTAATCATTTCTTCCCTTCCGCCAAAGGATTGTCCCTACCAAATTTGAAGACAATCCTTCCAGAATTGTGGCCTGTAAAGTGCAAACGGACACACAGATAAATAAATGACTCCCGCCTAGCGGGACCGTTGTCGAAATCGACAACCATTGGAAAGACTTCAAATCTCTGCCAGCATAGCTGGATTTGTACTTTGGCCCACATCTCAGATGTACTTTGGCCTAGATATGCCTAAATTTAATCTCTGGTTCCTCTTGTGCTACTGGGCCAGGTCACGCGGTAATGGAGTTACAAAATTGGTGTATTTTGTACCATAGCTCCAAAACTAAGTAAGAGTTACAATTTAAATGGCTTCATGTAGGTCTTCCCTAGTACTTCAAAAAACAAAATAGCCAATTTTGTTCATTTGATTTATTTTGGGTGAAAACGACAAAAAAACTGGTCGGTAACGGAGTTACAAATTTGAAGTTGATAGCCTACTGTTTGTGCTGACTCAGCGACTCACGCTTGAAGTACTACCTGCTAGTTTTCTTTATGGCTCCATGGAGAGATCACCAGAAGCAGTAAGACCTTTGACAGAGTCATCCCGCTCAGGTCAGACAAGCTTTTACAGTTTGAAATAATTTCATAAATGTGCAGTTTGGAAAAAAAAAAAAAATAACAACACACTAGAAACTAGACTCTCAAAGGTGCTGTGAAAAGGGGGACCAGAGAATCGCCACAGAATCAATGCTGAACCCCTAATCTGTCAGAACTGCACAACTTGCAGTCTGTTTGTGGTCCCTCCCATTGCTCAGCAGTTATGGTCATGATTTTTTGGTTGCAGGAGTTGTTCTGTTGGGCCTGCGACGATGGCTTGCAGGGGGCGCGTGCCGAAGCCGGGCAAGACTGGACGGTAAGACTGTCATCGTAACGGGAGCTAACACCAGCATAGGGAAGGAGACGGCCCTTGATATGGCCAGGAGGGGTGAGTATGGAACGTGTGGCATGTGCAGGCCTTGTCTCATGATCCGGTACCTGTAGCACGATGGAGTATTATTGAGCTGGCTAGATCACAGCACTGAATAAAACTTGGAACAGCTCATTACTTCGGAGCACTCATCATGCTATCTCCTTAATTCTGAGTCAAGATGGGGTTGGTGGATAACCATGGTCTGTAAATCTGAATTCAAAGGTTTGTAAACTCAACAATAGCTATGTAGCTATGTTTCGCAGTGTCATTCATACTGTAACTATGTAGTTATGTTTCATTCTATGTTTATACACTCACCAAGTACTTTATCAGGTACACCTTTATGCCTGCATATTCTCATATGCTTCCTTATATGGGTCATTCTTCACTATTGGTGACTTTTCAGTGTGCTAACTTTTGAAAAATAAAGAATACATTTTTCATGTTTTTAACACTATATGGTCTGATAGAGCTTGTGCACCTAAATATTAATAATTATGGATGGATTATTCAGACATGGACCACGAGAGAGAGTTCCACCCTGTTAGGGACATATACACAGGTATTACAAAGTATAAATAATGTAAATATTCAACAATACTTAGCTTTTCTTGCACCTTGCATTCCATTGTGTAAGTTTTTTCTTTGAATAATGTTGAAAAAAAAAAGAATTTTTTTTGAGTAGAACGTGTTTATTCTTTAAAACGGTCAACCCAGTTTAAATGACAAATAATAACAGAAATTTGCTCAAAATTACATATGTCTGCTGCTGATCCCTTTCAACTCTGCAGTTTAACATTAACATATGCATAACATTTAACATACTTGTTAATTTGGGTAAAAATATGACTACCAGGGTGGAAAAGGACCTGGCTGGAATGACCAGCAATAACTCAGTGAGTTTCAACAATAATTTTATTATTAACTATTTAACTTTAATTGAAAATTTCAACACTTTTTTTTTTATAAAAACATAAAAAAAATTACATTACAGTACTAAACATAAGTGCCTCTACCGACAAACAAAAGTGGCCCTCACCAAACTTTCTTTATGGGCCAGAATTTAATTTGATTTCATTTAATCTTATTTTTTAACTTTATTTCATTTTATTTCATCTCTTTGTGTGCATGTGTGTTGTGGATGTGTGTGTGTGTGTGTGTGTGTGTGTGTGCGTGCATGCCTGAGAAGGTGTTTTTGGGTATGTGTGTGTGCTCTTCCCTTTGGATCTGCATCTCGCTTCGCTCGGTTCTTGGTGCTGCATTTCAGCTGCAGTAAGTGGGGGAGCCATTTCCTAACAAATATATACAATTTAACCATTACATTATCATGAAATTGTATCAAAAACATTTTATAATAATGATCAATTCTGTTTAAATATACTTAACAGATATTGGATCATAGCTGTTATTTGGCAGCTAAAACCAAGTAAATGCCTTTGTACCTTAATATAATAATTAAGTTTTACCTTTTACACATATTGATAAATTAGATGAACTGTATAAGTAACAACTAAATATTTATATAGGGTATTTATAAGCATTTCCCTACATTTTTGTGATAGATTTTCCACCCTGTTAGGTGCATGTTCCACCCTGTAAGGTTTACATACCTAACAGGGTGGAACCTAACAGGGTGGAAAATTTCCCAAATTAGCCATTGCTCAGTGACAGAAAACTTTTGTTAAGTTCTCCACAAAAAACAAAGCGTATAAATATCAAATATGTTTTTAATTTTTTTTTAAAATGTGGTTTACTTTCTTCAAAAATTAGGCTAACAGTGTTTAAGGGTTACAGGTTAACATCATAAAACATGCAAAAAAAAAAGGCAAACAGAAAGTTGTCAAACTCACTTTGCTCCTTTTAAATTTTCCTCTAAAGGTGTGATTTCAGAGCCAAAGTGTGGGAATGGGAATAGTAGTTGTTTTTTTGTTCAAACAGTGGGTGGAACGTTTTTGGGGACATATAGTTTATTTTTTAAATAATAATAATGACCATTTCCATTGCAAGAGATTAATATTTAGAGATATTTTAACATGATCTATACAATAATAAAACAAATTTCCATTAATTTATAAATATTTTACAATTTATGTCACTGAAACTGAGAATTTGCTTTGGGGACATCATGAAAAGAAGTGTATGTGTCAAAAACAAAAGGCAATAAAGGTAAAAAATAAATATTTACAAACATAATTTTGTGTTAATTATATAAAGGAGACCTCAATGTAAAATAAAACCCTTTTGTATTAAACATGTTGTTTATTTTAATTAAAATATTAAGAGTTTTTTCTTGGGGACGGAAAAGTCACCATTAGCCAGGAATGACCCATATGCCACAGACCGCACTGCTGCGCATAACTCATAACAATGAATTCTTTCTTCCAACAGAGTGCATTTGGCCTTATTCCCCAGCTCATTGGGACAACCAAAAGTAGTTTGGGTTTTCCAAATCCTCTCATTCTTAAAATAAAAACAAAGCGTACCAATTGTGGCAAAAGCTCAGTGTTCTTTCATCACCCTCGAGCCCAAACTCACATCACTCATGCCATAGTGCTTGGGATAAGTTCCTTCTAGAAGTATATTGAAATTAATGAAGTTCAAAATTTAGGGTGAAGCGATATCCTTTGGAATAAAACCATAACCCTTCACAACTGGAATAAAGTCAGAGAAAAACAGACTTATGAGGACATTTTTCTGGTCCTCTCTAAATAAAGATTAATTATTGACAAAGGGTTAGATATTACCTCTAGGGTTACAATAGGGCCTATGTTCAGGACTAAGTCTAGTTTTAAGCTTTGGTGTCGGAATTAGGTCGTAGTTTTAGGTAAAGTGTTAAATTATGGTTAAAATTAGGGTCACTTAATTTTTTTGGTTAGGGATAAGATTAGGGTATAGGTTAGGGTAAGGGAGGGGGTTAAGATTAGGGTTTTACCTTTGGGTGTTTTAGGGAAGGGTAATAGCATTTTGATCATAAAATATTTTTTTGGTCCTCATAAGTACGGAAATATTCACGTGTGTGGGCTTGCACGTATGGGTTAGATTGTGTGTGTGTGTGTGTGTGTGTGTGTGTGTGTGTGTGCATGTTTGTGTACATTGGTGTGTGGGTAAGTATCGTTACCCAAGGGCGTTTAAGAATCATTTAAAGGGAGCTGCAGGTTGCCCGCTGAAGGAGGAAATGATTGCCTGAAAGCTGTGTGCGCATGAGCAGGTGCGAGAGTTGTCCTGGCCTGCAGAGAGGAGGCCCGAGCCAACAAGGCTGCTGATGAAATCCGGCAGAGGAGCGGCAATGGCAAGTGGTGGTTAAAATCGTGGATCTGGCCTCATTGCAGTCAGTCAGGAACATGGTTAACCCATTTAAACCTGGACAGCATGTGCGCATTTCAAGAAAGTGTCGTTGCCGACACAGATATGCGCGTAATTTTGAAAGTACCGTAATTACTGTAAGTTTTGCGCAATAGAAAAAAATTCCAACTGTTCCTGAAAGCTGAGAAGCTGTGCTTCAGCCCAAATACAGGTTACTATCTGCTGGGATTTTTGCATTAGGCCTTAAAGGGTTAAAGATGTCAATGAGACCGAAGAAAGGCTTGACATCCTCATTAATAACGCAGGTACAATTGAGCTCCACCAGGTGGCAGTGTTGGGTTGAGAGGTTTATAGGTCATCGGTCAAGTACCCTGAATTGCCGTCGCTCCCAGAATGGATCCTTGTGGGCTGTTGTGTATGCTGGTTGTCTTCTGAAACACAATTTCAGTTTGAGAGATTTTATTCTCAGTGGTAAGAATGGTAATTTCTGCCCTGTAAGTCATGGACAAAGTACATGTATACCTGCTCAGTTAACATCTAATTATGAAATTATTTGCATGAAAATGGTTTTGTGCTCCCATTGCTCCTGCAATGGCCTCTACTTCCCTACCTGTCCACCAGGTCTTAAAACATTGCTGCAGGTATTTAGTCCAGTTACTCCTGGAAAGCATTAATTAGGTTGGGTAATGATATTAAACATTATGCTTCACTCGAGCTCTGTTCTCCAATATCCAGTCCATTAGTGTGTGATGGGGTTGAGGCTGGGGCTCTGTATGGGCCTGTGACATTCTCCTACAATGATCTCAAATGACCACATATGGATCTCTCTCAGTGGATCAGGGTGTTGTCATGGTGATACCGTGAAGGGGCTTTCCCAAACTGCTGCAAGCACATAATCATCTTGAATGTGATTGTTGGCTACAAGGTGAAAATGTTCCTTCTGTGGAACTAGCAGGCTAGCCCAAATCATGAAATTCAGCCTCAGACCAAGGTGTGTCCTTATAATCTTGGCCATGTAATGTAGTGATGCTTCAGAGAGTAAATAATCACTCATAAAATAATACCAGCATCAGAAACGCAGAGTTAAAAATATATTAGCTTGTTGATATTCTGAAATTGCCATTATAGTTGTTCCCCAAACTAGCATACACATGTGGGGTACCATAGAGAAACATTCCGCTTATCAGACTCCCAAAGGAAAAATGTCTGTGTTAACAGTGATGCTAAGGTAGGCAAAGTTTGACTGAGGCATTTCTTCCCTCATTTAGCTCTATTGCCCTCAGTGTCATACTGTATATATGGATTGCTCCTAGAACTACTGAGTTCTGACAACTTCATGTATACCTTTGGTTGTCTACAAACTTACAAGCATGTTTGGTTGTTGGAAAGATACTGCCATAGGCATGCAGAAGAAACTAAAGCAAGATCATTCTATTACCACCAATTTGTGATTGTGCCTTCATTTGATGACTTCCTGTGTTTTCTTTTTGATCTTTGAGTACACAGTCGGAAACTTGGAATGATTCTGGGAGAGACATTAGTTCCGCCTTGTGCTCACTGTTAGCTCATTGTCATTTTACAACCAACGTTTGGCAACATTGTGACTTGCTAAGACTGAGCACTACCATAAATTGCATTAATTTTAACCTGGAATTGCTCCAATTCTGGACTTCCATGGACTTTGGGGATTTTAGGTCACAACAAACCTGTAGCTAAGGATATATTATATTCTGTAGCCACTCTTGTTGCCAGTGTCATCCAGTATGCAAAATTGCTTGGACAGCACTTCTGTGCCTATCACAATGGATGGTCATTCGTATAGAGACACATCCGTTCCTGGTGCAATTATGGGGGGAACCAGAGGGGGGTTTTCGCCTCATGCTCACATGATGTGTTGTTTGCTGCTCAGGCATCTTGAGCTGTCCGAAACGGCAGACGGAGGACGGTTTTGAGATGCACTTTGTCGTCAACCACTTGGGTCATTTCCTGTTGACCAACTGCCTTCTGGACATGCTGAAGAGGTCCGTCCCGAGCCGCATCGTGAACGTCTCCAGCTTGGCTCATGAGAAAGGTACCGCTCTTGTCTGAAGCATAGACTGTATAAAAAGATGGACGAAGCAACCGTGACGTCGCCTATTGGTGTCAGCATACCATTTAGGAAGCCTCGATTTAGCCCATTTGAAAGTGCCATTTTGTCATTTTGAAACCGGATGTGATTCTTATTGGATGAGCATGTGAACTGAAGATCCTGGGAGGAGCGAGGGGTGAATCTATGGGTGGATCTGACCGTATCTGACGAGGACCAGAGGATAGCCACGCCCGTAAAGCATATCTGGATTTATCCTTTACTCTAGTCTATTTGTTATGATTCTGCTCTTTCTGTTCTGATTCTGCCATGCTTATTATGTTTCTGCCATTCCCTGTTATGTTTATGATTATGTCTGTTAGGTTTTTGCCATGTTCGGTTTCGTTTTTTGTACTTTGTGTTTTCTTTTTGCCATTCCCAATCCACTATTCTGTTAGATTCCGGTCCATGTCTTTGTTCATGCCCTGCATTGCACTTTGTCTCCCCTGTCTGGTCTCTTGTTAAGTTACAGAGTCCTCGTGTCACATGCTTAGGTGATTTCATGGTTTCTGGGTTTCAAACATTCCTTCCAATCTCGTTTGCTTCCTTCGCATCTCTTTTCTATATTACTAACCAATACTAACAGTTTGTTGTTTTTTAGTTAAAGTTACTAACCCAAACAACATTGTATATAATACTAACTTACTAACGAGCACTAGGGATTGTATAGCTGCACTTACTAATTGATTAACAAGCTCTCAGCACTAATCTAGTCTCCGCCTCTTGCCTTCACTTTGTCTCTCCTGCAATTCAGCGGATCCTCGCACCTGCTCCACTCTATCCTACCTCTCATTATCTGTGCACATTAGAACTCCCTAACCGAGCTGTATGTTTTGTCATAGGTTGTCTCGTGTTCCCTGTCCGCGTTTTGGCTTTTTGCCAATTTCATGTGATTAGGTTCTCCCTCATGTTCCCTCCTTTGTAATTAGTCTGATCCCCTTCACCCGATCCTAATCATAGCATGTGACTTCCCTTGAATGTATTTAAGCTGTCTTCTCACTGCAGTTCCCCGTCAGAACGTTTTCCCCAAGTTTACCTGTGCTGCTTTCATTTAGCCTTGTACTCTCTGTGTTTATCTTCTGACTGGACCGCCCGACCTACGATTTTTGGATCTGCTCTTTTGTACTTTTGCCTGTATCTGTTTTTGAACCCTTTTTTGCCCGACTTTTGAGTTTTGTGATTGGTGCCTGGTTACGATTTGGATTTCGCCCTCCTGGATTTTGATTTTTGGATTGTGGACTTTGTACCGTTGCCTCCTGCTCTTGAGGGGTTCGCCCCCTTTTAAAATCCCATTTTTCTGCACTGCTCTGTTCTCGCGTCTGGTTCCTGAACGATACCTAACACTATTTGAGACCATAATTTATGAAAATGAACGTCATGATATATCAAAGGAGACTTGAAACTTGCTAGAGATACCATAAAGTAATGTGGAAAATCATTATTGAAATAATAAATCATGTGGGGAAAGTAGGGTCATTTTCTTATTGACTTCTCTGGCATTGAACTTCTTTCTGCAACCACCGACGTCCCCATCTGCTGGCCATTCAATAGAATGCAATTTTAAGACATTTCTGCATTGGCTTGACTTTTCTGACCTGAGTGCTGCATCCATCTTTTTATACAGTCTATGGTCTGAAGCATCGTCTGAAGGAGTAAACTGGGATTTCGGTTGTGGGATGAGAGGTGGTGACCGTTCTAGGGTCCTATTGTTTGGAAGCCTTTAGCTGCAGAGGACTAACAGAACCCATAAGAGTATCTTCATGGCATAATGTTCCCTCAGGGGTCCCATAATTCCTCGCTTCACCTCGGCGAATACGCCCTTCTTGTGTTGTCTGTTTATTCTTGTGGAATGGGGCTGAGAATGTGTTCAAATGACCTTTGGGCGCATTCAAGTATGTAATGATTGCCCAAACAAGTTTGATTCTAATTAGTGAATTCGTTGATCATTTTTTTCCTCTCCGGCATAATGATAGTCGTTAGTGCCGTCTGTCCATCCGTGGTCATTTCGTTTCCGGAGCAGAATTCGAATACCGCTCTGTGTATTTTTTAACGAAACTTGCTGTGCGCATTGATCAGGTGCTAGACTGGTGCCTTTTCATATTTAGGGATTTCTGAGATTAGATTGCGGGGGTCATCTGATGACTCTTGTTAGATAAGGCTTTAATGCTGCACGTATGTTCATGACGAACTTCAAATCTTTGGTCATTGGTGGACTTAGAATCTTTCTTTGCTCGGGTTTCTGAGATAAAATCCTTTTACTATTTGTTTAGTTGTGACTTACTTTACCAT
Source organism: Gymnothorax javanicus (assembly GCA_029692085.1). Classification (NCBI taxonomy): domain Eukaryota; kingdom Metazoa; phylum Chordata; class Actinopteri; order Anguilliformes; family Muraenidae; genus Gymnothorax; species Gymnothorax javanicus. The sequence continues at coordinate 5,091,754 of CM056207.1, read as the reverse complement.
TTTACACATTTTGTTGCTCATGTCGTGATGTAATTTGTAAATATTTGCCATGTGCTTAGTAAATGTTTGGCTGATTCATTTAGTTTGAGTCCAACATTTTTCCCCCTCAGGCAAGATTGACTTTGATGACATAAACCAGGAAAAGAATTACATCCCCTACAATTGCTATGAACAGAGCAAACTAGCTAACGTACTCTTCACGCGGGAACTGGCCAACCAGCTGCAAGGTAAGTCCTAATATCATGAACTACAAAATGGGTGAGTTCCTTAAGCTGTTAGTTATTGACTCAGTTGAATGAGCTGAACCGTAAAAAGATACAGCGAGATCTGCGTGTATTTGGACAGTTTCCTTGCCACAATTTTTAATGACTATAATTCCTACGAATTTCACTTCATCTCCATTTTAATACCCTCACATTAAAGCTGGGTGATATTAGAGTGTTTACATACATGCACGCTGTAATTGTCCTTTAAAATTGTCACAGTCCAAACGCTTGCCACAGTTGTTAGTCTGCTCACTGCTGCAGTGAGTCACCGCTGTGAGTGCAAATTGTAATTCGTCTGGAATGACTTTGGGAAGGAACAGGGGTGACTGCTTACAGCCTGCACCCGGGGGTCATTTTTACGGAGTTGGGCCGTCACTGGTGGCCCACACTGCCTCTCTGGACGAGGTTTGTGGGCAGACTTGTGCTACACTTACTCAAGACCCCCCAGCAGGGCGCCCAGACCACCATCTACTGTGCTGTGGATGAGAGTCTGGAGGGAGTCAGTGGCCTCTAATTCAGGTATGACCCTTGCCTCCATGACACCTGGGCGATCCCTAGCTTCCTTCAGATAATTGGCCAGTTTTTTTAAAATAACTTCTTTGCTCAAGCATTGACTTCAAGTGGAACTTCGCCATGTAGTTTGGTTACTTGTTATATGCAGCTGATCGATTTTGTTGTGCTTGTTTTCATTTGATGAACCAGGATTCCAGAAATTCATATTGTTTTTGACAGGAGGAACTCATAACATAATCAGAGCAAGGTGATTTTCCCCCTTTAAAACCCCTTTGCGCAGATATAGATGCCGGCGTCCGTAAATTCCGAAAGTTAATTCCTCAATAATTCTGTAATTGAATTGCCAAATGTCTTGCTTCACTGGAATAATTTTCCATAGTCTCTGTGACACAAATACTGAGTTATAAAGCCTAAATAGGTTTGTGCATAACAGGAAAAAATTGGCATTATTTGTATTCTGCGCAAAGGGTTTAAGACTAGTCATTTTGGCTGCATATGAAAGTGAATATAAGATCTTTGTAGCAGGGCTCACCTTCCTGCATGTTGATTGGTCAGCAAACCTCTACCGACCTCCTCTATGAAACTGCGCTTTGCAGTCAGCGTCACTGGACTTGGTTTATGACTGCACTCTCTCTTGTCCCGCGCACCAGCAGCTGCGCCCCAAAGGAGGCAGCCCCTCAGGGTCGCGATGATGCAGCTGCCAAAAGACTCTGGGAACTCAGAGCTTCCATGGTGGGGCTCGAGTAAAGCCGCTTCGGTGACTCGTCCCGGGCGCTAATGAAGCAGATGTTGCTATTTGCTGCCATCGCTGCTCTTCCAAGTCTCCCCTTCATTGGTGGAATCGGTGCTTATGGTGATCACAGTTTTACTCGACCGGGACTGGAGCTGCATCAGTGCTGCACAGCGAATGCGCAAGCAGGTGCCAGTCCTCTCTGTCTGTTCACCCGTATTCTGTGAATCTGTCTCAATAAATGCAGTGCGTGTCGTGATACGCTTTGGAACTCTGTGTGCGTACTGGAACTTCACTACTGCAAACACAATACACCAGAGGGCTTCACAAACATTTATTCAAAATATACAGCTGTTGCACTACATACAAAAATACTATACTTCGCATGGTGAAAACAAGCCTTAACACCAAGTTTCTGTTAAACATATGAAATCAGCATTTTGTTGATTTCATGTTTTCCTTATTTAAAGCCTTGCTTCAAAATACTGTCTTCAGTTGGTTAAATTGTGTGATTTTTTTCCCCTTTTTTTTCTTTTATCCCGCCCTCTCCTGGTTAGTGAACACTTCCATCAGGGCTCACCTGGGTTTTTGTTCATTCGGTGGTCTAGATGTGCATCTTGCACTCCAGTCTGATCTCTAATTCTCTGCAGTTTATATTGAAGTGATTTTACATATGCCTGCTCATGCTGGAGCTGGACCTTAAATCGCTTCAATGATTTTAATTCACTTTTGCCAAATTAAGAAAAAAAATGCTGTCTGTCTGTGTGAGCTGGTTTGCAGGGATGTTAGACCAGAAACATAAGAAAATAGGAGATTTACTTCCTTAATGGGATGGATGGGATTGCTTTTGACATATTTTTTGAAAATATTTTAATTCAGTCGGAGCTCAAACTTTTGACTTAGCTTTCATGGCTGGAAAACACTACAGAAGCTAGTGGTGCACTGAAATATTGAGCCATTTAGCACATACCATGATAATCTGTGGGAAAGCAAAACTGCATTTACAAGGATGGCGTTCAATAAATATCAGGACCCTGTATGCAGCCGTGAAAGAAGAATGTGAGAGGCCCTTCCAGGTAGCAGCACAAGTTTTATGGTGCACTATAATGAGTTGGCACAAACTCACCGACACATTACAGAACACTTCTCACATTTGTCGTGTACACCATGTCGAGAAATGTGACATGATTAGTGCTACAAAATGGCAAAAACTGTCTGTCACTTGAGGCAAAAGTGTATTTTGTTGCATATTTGAGATTTAAAATTAAAATGAATGTACATCTGTGATTGCTACCCTTATTCTCATTCATATATCCTGAAGGCACTACATACAAAAGGCTAAAAACATTATTTCCATGTCTTTTATACCACTGTGACTGCTGAGGAGTGAGCATTAATGTCCATCTCAGGTGGGTTGCACAAAATCTCTCATATCATTGACTGGGTAACTGGATTACAGCTTTTTAATTTTTGGGGGGGGAAACCCTGGCTTGACCACTTGAAAATCCTGTTTTGCTGACCCTTAAAGTGCTTAATTTATACCCACCCTATCCTTCCAAAAGTTAATAATTCATCACTTAGTTGACTTACAGGTGCCTGCGAACCCTTCTGAAGGTCATCGCCAACTAAAATTGCTATCTAAGAATGGACAAATTGTTGACCTTTTGAAAGCTGACATCTGAAAGTTTGCTTCATGCATTTTGTGCCTTGTGTGGCTATAGCAGTGATTTGCACTTTAAGGGTTAATATTCAGTTTTGGGTAAGGAGCAAAATGGTGAGTTCTGTAGAATGTTTACTAAGTTTTTAAAAATTAATCCACCTCATGCTTGATGGAAACATGGCATCCTTGATTTCTTCATAGAGGAGATCAGTTGTGTGCGCACAGCCCCATTTCCCAATTCAGGGTCATCGACGGGCTTGTGCTGCCCGAATGCATTTTGCAATAAGCTGGAAACACCGCATGAACAGACGACCTTTTCATCACAGAATTAATTAGCTTACAGTTGCTTGTACTCTCACTTTCACCATGTTTCTAATCTCCAGTTCACCCCCTTACTCACGTCTGTATGCATGGAAATGGTGGGGGGGGGGGAACGTGGAGAACCCTAAGGGAACCCACACGAGTATTTGGACCTGCTAGGGTCCAGGCCAGCAAGAACTGTGATCTGGAACCTCGGTCTTCAGAAAAAACAAGGAAATCTTTCAGGAGTCCCCCCCCCGCCCCCGCAATGTTTGGACTGTGGAAATAATGACTGGAAAAAACATTTATATTTTACCTTGCGCTTGTTTCTATTGTCGAACTAAAACCATATTGAAGTGCTGCATATCAGCTGTTACCATTCTTTGCAGCAGAGAAATTGAATATCTTTGCGTGGCTCCGGTGAGCTTGAGCTGTATAATTTTACAGACAAAAGAGGACCCATGAAGAAAAATTAGTCCTCATTATATCTCGCTGTTGCCCTCCTACAGGTTCAGCCAAAGTACCTCTAGCTCCGGAGCTTGTTGGTTGTTCACACATTGCCGCTGCTCCTACTGAGGCTGCGTAGTCAGTTCCATAAATAGCACATCAGACAGCGGTCTGAAATACGTCCCCACACAATTCGACGAAAAGATTTGAAAAGTATTTTCCTTTTCTCTGAATGGTGGGGACGATGAGGCTATCTGGCATTTAGATGGCTCCAAATTTTGCCCCACAATCAAAAATTCGATGTCGTCTAGCGCAACCCAGGGATTTTTAATGCAGTTTATCTGTTGCTAATGTGTGACAGTTCACTATCACCATAAATGTAATTATGCTCCTCTGAGCCTCTATACATGGGTACAAGCGTTCCTTGTGCCCACTGCATTGACTTACACTCACTGAGGCACACCTGTTATTCAGTTCCAGCTCCTCTGCGATTGGACATTTTCAGGCACTGTTGTAGCTAAGGTGTGGGCGAGAGGGCACTGCCTCCTCTGTGTGCACATGCGTCTGTGGCAGTGCATATTGGAGCCTGTGGGAAGCCAATGGATTTGCGTAGGGAAGATGGTTACAGAAGCAAGTAAAGCCCAGTCTGCTTTATTTTCTGTGTCTGGAACTGAGTATGACCTGCTGGCAAAGGCAAATCGACAAGTGGAACTGTGGAATCCTTAGTGTAACGAGTGGTACTGACTATCTGCCAACTCTTTATCGCCACAGCTATGCTTCTCGTCCAGTTCTAGACCTGTGGCAGGCATTTCTGACCTCAATCACTCAACACTAGGAACCAGACGGGGTTTTCACAAAGACAGCAAGGCTGAAATGTGCTACTTACGCTCAAATTTTTAGTCCTTTATTCACTTCTTTTTAGTCCACGTTTCTCGAATTTGTTAGCTCCTCAAAGTTTGACAGTTGCCTCATTTGCTCCACTTGCATAGAATGTCTTCTCACCAGCTTTTTCATGGGTTTGGGGTAGGGGCAGCCTTTTGGGGAGCTGGGAGCTATAGGGGCGAGGGAGCGCAGTCCGACAGCCAGGGGCGAGGAGGGCTTGCTGCTGACTCAATGTCTGGGATGGGGGGGTTGGGGTTGATGTTGAGGGGGGGCAGGTGGCCGGGCCGGGTGTGGGAGATGTGGTCGAGCAGCAAGGTCCCAGAGCCCCGCCTCTCGAGTAGTCCTGGGGCCCGCCGGCGAGCTGTGCTCGGAGAGGTACTGGCGGGGCTCTCCAGGGACTCGCGCGAGCCGGTGAGCAGGGCTAGCGGGGACGCGTTGTGCTTCCGCCTTTCAGGGGCGGCCTTGGGTGAGTCTTGGGCACCCGAGTCCGAGTACAGCTGGGAGTCGGAGTCGTACTGTTCGTTCCCCAGGCGCCTCCTGTACACCGTGTCCCGCAAGATCCCGCTACCAATTTCGGAATCAGCAGCAACCGTCCCGCGTCTCGCCAGGGCCTGCAGCTGTAAGAGGGACTTCTCGTAAGATGTACGACGAGAGGTGGGTGCAGACGAGGTGGCGGAGGATGGATCGCCCGTTGAGGCGCTGCCGGCATCCTTACCCTCCACACTGTTGTGGCGTGACAGGGGTGCTCTGCGGCCTAAGGCCAGCCCGTTCACCCCGGCCACCACCACATCCTCGTCAGAGTTGGCTCTCCGACTCTCCTCCTTCACGGAGGAAGCCAGAACAGACGGGGCAATCAGGCCCCAGGGTTCGGACTGCAGCCGTTTGAGCTGCGGCAGCCGGGCTCTCTTGGGGTTGACGGGCCTTCTAGTGGGGGAGCCTGGAGGGTTTGGTGGTTTGACCACCCGCTTAGCCTGGAAACCCAAGACAGTCTCGTGCTGGCTGTCATTGTCTGGGGTCGGCAGAGTTTTGAGGTTGATGTCCGAAGGAGAGGTGCAGGGTGGTGGGGAGCATCTGTCCTCAAGCTCGGGGGAGGGGGGCACGTTCAGGTACTGCTTAGTGTTCTTGGCCCCGGAGGCAGACTTGTCAGTCGTTATGATTATGACGTCCTTCCCTTTGGCTTTGCACGCATCCAGGAGAAGCTTAAGTGTTTCCTTATCGTCAGCGTTGATGGCGTACACAAGGGCCGAGGCCCCTCCTCGGTCCTCCAGACTGGGGTCGGCACCGTTGACCAGCAGCAGTGACACCACCTCATGGCCCGCCCTGTGGCTGCAGGCGTGCATCAAGGCCGTCCTCCCTGCCCGGTCCTGGATGTTAGGGTCGGCCTTGTTCTCCAGGAGGTAGCGGACCAGCTTGGCCTTGCTGGCACTCTGCTGGTCAGCGTGTCTGGACATGCAGGCCAGCATGAGTGCGGTCTCGCCGCGCTCGTTGCTTTCGTTGATATAGGCCCCGCCCTCCAGGAGCAGCCTCGTCAGCCGAAGACGCCGCAGCCACGCGGCCTTCAGGAGTGAGTTCCCATCTGTGCGCAGCTCAAGCATGTCCTCCATCATCTGGAACGTTCTTCAGCCTTGAGACATGGGTACAGCCTGCCCTCATTGAAACAAACATGAAAAGAGACATTCCAGTGGCAAGTGTCTCAAAGCTCTTAACCTCAGAAACTGGGGTAAAAGCCTGATTCAAATTCATGCATTCTCAATATCCATAATAATTTTGCTTCTCTTAATGTGTTATCTGCAGATTTGACTTAACAAAACCTGGTATGTTGCAGGATCGTTTATGGTCCAAGTGCGAAATTGTGGGCAATACGCAACGGGGAAAGTACACTCTGCCGGTGATGCGCTAGTATCTTGATTTCCTGAGCCTCCGTTAGATGGCGCACTGTGTGCAGAACACGGACGGAAAAACGGCTGGGCTACCTGTTGTAGTTTCAGGCTACTTTCTAGTCCCTTTTGCGCCCTCAAAACCGATGTGAACGAATCTTAACCTCATAAAATGGATCGACAGCATGTCTTAGAAATCGTCTGTCTAAACGTGATGACAATGCACACTTTTGCTTCTATTATGCCTGATTAATTTGCGCGGAGATCCTTCAGAATTATGCCGCGAATTCAGGCTCTCGTTACATTTGCTTTGGAAGGGAAATAGTCACTTGTTTATACTTTTGCATTTTCAAGTTTAATCCTTGAGTAAAGCATGTCGGCCAAGCAGTTTCCCTGTGGGCTAATTGCAAGCTTGAGCAAACATTCAGTGGCCTAAGATCATAACTGTAACTGTCTTCCAATTTAGATCTCTTGCTAGTTTTTGAGTGTTATGCAACTGGTTTGCTTTTTCTCGTAAAAGAGCTTGCGATATAGGCCTTTTTTTCAATACCGCAAATATGGTAGCCAATTCAGAGCTACTATATGAAACTGCAAAAATTACTTTCCCGAAAGGAAGTGGCTATTCGCCCCGCAGCGGGATGAATTGGGGGAAAGAGGTCGGCTATCTGCCCCGCAACGGGGCCGACAAGAGAAGCAGTTCTGCAATTCGCACCGCGGTGGGATGGATAAGAGAAGCACTTCTGCTATTTGCCCCACGGTTGGGCCAATAAGAGATTTCATTTTATAATCCGCCCCGCTCTTTGATCTTTCGCGCTGAACCGCCGTGGGGCGAATAGCCTCTTTCTATTTGGAACGTCTTAACCATTACCAAATGGCTAACACTGTAGTACTTCTGAGTGAGACCAAAACTAAATCAACATAATTATGTCATGAATAAAGCTTATTACTATGGTATGAAAATAATACAACCTAATTTTAGTGCGTTTTCACGTCCCCCAAAAGCTTCTCTCGCAGCCAACTGCTGGATTAATCAGAAGTAGCATGCATCAATTCGAGATTTTTTATCCTGTAGTATTTTCCGAAAAGTTTAATTTGTTACCGGTAGTTAAACTCGATTCTAATCCAGAACTATTGCCAACATTAGGGGTATTACTATTAATTGTTCCAGCCTACAGACTTGTTTCAAGCAACGGCCTGAAAATTAGTTGCTGTCCATGGTTCCAGTTTGGGTGCTGCCGCCTGAGTCGACTCCATGGTTTTTGTGGCACTGAATAAATAGGCTGTAGGCTACTGTTGCGTCTTAAAAGTGATGCACATAAATCACTAAATGACATTCTAAGAATTGCCAGCCTCACGCGTTGTTGTGTCCCCGAACGACTGCGTATACAGTGGTTGGTTCTGGCTGTCCGAGGTTCTGTTTGATTATGTGTGAATGTCGAAATCTATGACGAATATATTCTCGTTTTAGTCATGACCGGTAGGCTATTATTGCATATGATTCCAAGCATCTGCACTCTCTTTCAATTTCATGGGCAAAACTTCGTATTTATGATGCTGCACAAACTGCTCCCTTTTGGCATAGTTAATGCATGTAGGCTAGGCAACTTGTGGATACGTGCAAACTTTGAAAAACCTATTAAAATGTAAATGATAATTAAACAAGACTAATTCTCATCCGCGTTGCGATACATGCACGACACAAACGGAACATGACAGTAAAGTAAAATTAAAAAGCAAAAGGTATCCGCGCACACTCATCAGTCAAAACATCATCAACTTTACACTCCAGAAAATAGCCTACAATATACTGATTTGAGGAACAGACTTTCATGAGCACACCAATTCGGTCTTACCTCGAAAGAGGACAAATTTGCCATTTCGAAATGAAATCTTCCTTTGTCAAAGACCGAGGGGAATTTTTGAAAATTAAACGAGACCATTTTCACGCGTGTGCCGTCTAATTCATCGGCGGGCGCTCTTTTCCCAGAGTTTCTATCCAGTACAAGACGGAGATTATTTTATTTTCGGAGAGCAGAGTCTTTCTTATTGGAAGTACAGCGGTCAGAATCAGCTCATCAAGGATAGATTCCCTTCTGTTACGGCAACCCCGTTGATCAGTCCAGTGGCTACATTCCTCTGAGTGCGCACCGGGAGAAAGAACGCGCCCAAGATGCTGGGTTTATAAATAACTTATTGTCAGCTCGTTGAATGAAACGTGCAGCTCAATGACGTCAGAATGTGCGAAAATAATCGTTTACGTCTCATTGTTTTAGTCGAGAAACAAACGAAAATAGTTTTCCGTAGTTACTGAGGCGTAAACGCATAAAACATGCAAATATAAGAAATGTGCATTTATCGCCCAAGTCTTATCGAAGCGCTATTGGAAAACGGTTAAGCGAGAGATATTGGAACAAGTCTGTTAATTGTGTAGCAAACTTGATGCGGTGCACCATGTGTTTGATTAATATTATGTAACTTCAGTTATTATATGCATTGTAATATCGGACATGTATAACCGTATGGCAAAAGTAGTCGTACACATGTGAAATGCATGAAATGCATGTAACTGAATCCAGCTTGTTTATTTCGTCCTCCAGTTTTCACGGAGGTTATGAGGTTTATTTTTCTTTGTTAATTTGCGCAGCTCTATTTGTCGAATTGCAATTCTCTGTCAATATCCTGCAGAAATCGCGCTCTAACTATGAATGTCGTCATGTGATGGCTTCCATCGCTCGCCCTCATGCTGCAGGGATCAGGAATAGCGCCTTGACGTCATGTTCTCAACACCTTTTCCCAGTGCGACGACTGAAAGGTTGCTGAGTGACGCGTCTCTGTTAGAATAGAAAGTTTGCTATTTTTCTTCGTTATATAAGGTTACTGTTTGATTTGAAACATTGTTCAATTAATTTTGAGCACTGTAATTCTTTTATTAGTTGTTTACCACTTCGAGTTTGAGTTGTCTTTGCGCATGGATATGCTACTATAGCCCACCTGGAGGATTCTTCAAAGTTCATTTTATGTTGACATGTCTCGCTTATACCGAAAGCTTTTTGCCGACTTCTGCGGCGCGTTTCCCTTGTACCAAATGCACTTTTCTGAGTTCTGCGGCGTGTTGCGCCAGTAGTGAAACTTAGGTCCATGGTATTGCCCGAGCCATCGTGGGTCTGGGCGCATTCACAGTCGTTTGCCATTCCCCTTTGAAATGACACTTCTTGGAGAAAAAAAGACTTAAGTCTAATAACTGACCACTCATCCTGAGCATGACTGTTGAAATGTGTCAGTTAGCTCGCGTAATTTGGGACAGCAATGTCATTCACCGCTGCGCAATCAAGGTTGCTACACTGAAGCGAACTCAAAGCCAAATTACATTCTAAAAACATAGATTTCATTATTTTTTTATATACAAATCGACGTGAACTCAAATATTCAGGTTACTGAGCCTATTCTTAGATTATACATCCATGGTCCTGTGCTGTTGTCGAGAGACCAAATTTGAATAATCCCTGGGATTTTTCACGCATTTTTTAAAGAAAATGATCAGTTCCCCTCGGTCTGCTAACGGTTTATCTGAACCTGCCATTGCAATGTGTGAATTGTTCATTAAAAAAATAGTTTCAGTGCCTTGTTGCGTTGCTATGTATTGACTTACTTAAAAATTAATTGGGTTGGAGGGACTACTGTGGTATAGACTACCATTGTCATCCATCCTCAGATCACAACGCTAAGTCATCAAAACCTTATAATAAAACAGATCTTGACTAGAAGTAGCTGGCCTCAAATAGTAATGGCTGAAGAACTAGTCTTGTTTAAATTTATGCACTGAAAAATGCTTAGGCTACGTCCAAAAAATGTGAAATTTCTTGTTCATTAACCGATTGAACAGACAAAATTCGAAGCGAAACCATGCTGATATTATTTTTTTAAAGCCTAAACTCTCCTAACTTATACCCTGACGTATTTTTGAAGTTCTATGGTTTTCATTTGTTGCTTTTTTTTTGCAAATCAAGATATTGCAATATGTAACTGAAAGGAGGGCCTTCACGTTTTACCCTGAAACGGATCATTTGTAATCAAACGGGCATGAACTTCTCATATAGTCTATAATCTCGACTGCCACGGAGACTAATGAGATTTTTTGGTTGCTATGAAACGGCGGTGAGGGAGAGGATAACGGATGCAGTGGAGCTATCTGCTTGGTGGTGTAATTAAAGTCCAGTCATGCCCTTGGCGGTATTTTACCGATTGCCCGTCCGCAAAGTCTACACTCAGGACTCCAGTCCCGAAGGGATGAGCGCCCGCAATGCCACTTACGTGCCACTCCTAACATAGCGCGTTGATGCCTTTTTTTTCTTTAGGGGGGTCGTCAAGTGGGGCGTGGCCGCCGGTGAGGCAAATCGTTAGTGCCTCTCATTTTTCATGCTGTATTCGGGATGAACTGGTACGAGCACAATGAATCTGCCTCCCGCTTTTGTATCCTACCGTGTGTTCATGCTGCCAAGAACCGCAAAGGATGGATCCTGGAGACTCCAGAACAATAGAGCCTCAATAAGAGGGTTTCATAACCTTTTGGTATGAAAACCTTGCGCATTATTATAAAGCTCCACTCTCAAAGGAACTGTTCATATTCTGGAGGTCTGGATTAACAGTGGCCCCCAGAATATTTAGGATGTAGACGGGCCAACTTTTTTCTGGCGATGCATTTCCCCTTTTTATCTCCCGCCACGAAGTGGACGGGGGATACTGGAATGAGTGTTGTCTTTCCACATGTCCGTCCATCTACGTGTCTGGCTGTCACGCTTGATTTCCGGACCAGAACCTCCACACCGTTCCAAATTTTTCCACAAAATCTAAAATGTAGATAGGCTACTTCTAATAGTGTAGATGTGCCTTTTCATACTTTTGTCTGTCCTCCTGTCAGTCTCTCCATCCCTCCCTTGCATTTTGTTTTCAGGCCAGGACAGCAAAAACATGGCAAAGGGTCTAAGTTTTTCATCCTTCTTTGTTTTGGAATCAAATGATTCACTTTTGATCACAAAGGGTAGATTGTCAGCTTTTTGTCAACATTTTGGTCTTTACGTGTTGGTTTGCCATGTGGAAATAACTGTTTATACACTGCGGATACATTCTCTGGGTACCATAATATTCTGACATATTAATGATATGTAAATGAGATTAGTCATATTTGTTAATTTATTGCGTTTAATGAATCCTGTAAATATGGGACTTGCAGGCATCACCATCAGATGAGTCTTCCCCATCAGTTATCTTTTAGGCCTGTCCTACATCCATATTTACTTTATTTGGGAGATATTGCCATCTGTTTTCTTTACTGAATAATAAATGTGTTGTTCAATCAGATTTATTTCAGGTGAGCAACTTGGCTGATTAAGGAACTGAGGCATTTGGTTAGTTTTAGCAGACTACGCCTCTATACACTGCATTCTGATGAATGAACATCATCAGGAAGGACAAGGTAGCCTACCTCTGGTAGCCTTACAAGTTTGTAGGATGACATCACCACCACGCTTCAAGGGCAGGAGATAGCTTAGGTTTTGCAGTTAGCTTGCGGAGCCTCTTATTTCTACCCTTTTAATAAAGTGCACTCAAGTGCATTTTTTTCAACTGACTGGAACTGACAGCGCTCATCAAAGCAAACTTAAGATACTTAGGCTGCAGGATTCCTCACGGAACTTCTGACCTCAAAATGAGTCGCATAGGACATTGTAGTGGGCTAATAAAATGCTCTGTAGAAGACTGAAAATATACTCTAGATTGTATTGTGATTTTACCAGCTGTTGGCATGTTCATTGCCTGATGTTTTTTTTTTTTTTTTTTTTCCAAATCATAAAAATTTTTCTTGCACCCAGAAATATTTACTATAACAGCTGTGAACCAAAATTTTACTTGGATGCATCCGGTAAAGATCCTAACTCAAGAATTTTCAAGACCCACCGCCATAATATTAAGGATTTTGTAGAGTTATGATTGGGAATAAATAAAATATAATAAAACAAATATTATGTACGAATGCCAAAAATGGAAATATCCCTTTAAAACGATGGTTGCCAGGCTACGGTAAGACATGCAACGATTGCCTATATTAATTTTAGAACAGATGGCGACGGTTTTGTTAAAGAAATGCATTGTATAAATGGTTCCCATACAGCAGCAAGCATAAGGAAAACTCGGGGGAATTTTAGGCTTTGTACTTAAAATGCCCCTAGTGTCGGCTAATGTGCTATCTTAAATAATGCATGATTCACTGAGGCACTGTAATTGCGCAGGATTCATCAAAACGGTTAGCATTAAAACCAGCCTTTCATTGTTAACGACGGGACTTGGTGCAGTTAAAGGCGACACAAATAAAGGCCGAGTCTGTAATGTAAGTAATGCATATCTTACTCATCATCGCGTGTGACAGAGGAGAGTGTTGGAAGAGTCCCTTTCTGTCTGCTTAAAATGCCCATTATCTAAAATCTACGGCGCTGTCTGTGGCCCCATATGAGCCCCTCGCCCCGAGTCACTGTTGTCTGAAACATATGAATACATAAACAGAAGAAGACGAGCCCTATCTCCTAGCGGGAATCGTTTCCATTTTCAGAATTCTTTCGTTGCACCTGCCTCACTGATTGGGTCTAAATATAGCAGCCTCCTGACATTTATGCGATCTCGCGCATGGCTGAATTAACGTGAGGCCTATATTGGGACTGTGAACAGTCCCAGGATTGCTCTCTAGCAGTCAGAAGTCTGTTGTTGAAATATTTTACCCCTGGGACGTCACAGTACGTTTTTTTTTTTTTTTAATTACATGCGTAGATTGACCCAAGATTCAAAACGGAAACATTTAAAAATTAGTCTGTTCACCATTAATATAAATTAACAGCCACATCTGCTGCCACCCATTATTTACTTGGAGATAAAATTTTTCCCAATTTTCCGGAATGGACCTTCAAAAACGCAAACAATTCATAAATGCAAAGGAGGAATTTATCTCTTCATGTCAGGCTGACATCAAATCATAACGTTTTTATATTCAGACACTTCCTTGTCATTCATTCCATGTTATTTTTATATTTTTGAACGATACATTAAGAATGGCTGCATATGAGTTTGTGTGAGTGATCTAATGTCAATGGGTTAATATGCTGAACGAAAAACTCCTCTTATTTGAGAAATGAATCTGGCTGCACCTAAAATGCTCCTTTCCACTGCTTTCTTATTCTCCCGCGTAGTATTAATGCAGTGTCTATTTGATTCAGTGATATCCGATTCTGTGGGCTTCAGTCTGGGGGGGGGAGGGAGGGTTGCTGCTAAATTTAGTTCAGTCTGGTCCAGAATTATTGCCACCTTTGATAGAAATCATGGAAAAAGGCCACTAATGCCTAAATTATTATAATCCAGTGAATAATCCATTTGTTTTGTTTAAGTAAATGGCCAAAATACATGATATCATTTTTTCTCCAGTTTCAGAGTTTTATTACTTATCAGCCTTATTCTTATCCTTCTCATTTGTTAACATTATTGGTTTCCCTTTCAATTATTGTGGGAAAAAAAATATCAAAGTTAAATTGTTAACGTGATTTTGTGTGAGGAAGTTAATATCCAGCCAATGAAGCGGTGCTCTGTTGCCCCATCACTTCCTGTTTTATTTCGCTACGTGGTTGAAGCAGGTAGAATCCCTTTTTCATCCATTTCCACTGTGGCAATAACAAAAAAAGTGAAATAGAATGGATGCAAACTGGCCAGAGAAAGGATGAGAAGGATACAAGAGCACCTTGCCCCAACTGGCAGTGAAGAGGATGGTAAGGGAGGCAATGAAGAGCCCAAGGACACTGGTAGTAACACTGGTAAGAACATCAGTAGTTGGTTGCATCTTGACTTTTGGCTACTCTGCTTCCTGCTTAACAATCGCGTGTGGTTTCTCCCTTTATTGCAAATCTTGCATTCACCATGTCTTAAAAACATTATATGCCATCTCCATAGCACTATGGCTGTTGGAAGGGTCACATGAGAATAGTCCTTACTGTGCTCAAGAAACAAAACCAAGCATCTAGACTTTGTAGAACATCTTTGGAACTATGATTGAAGGCAATATCTACATCAGATCAAACTAAAAATCTAATATTTTTGCCAAAAACGCAATTGATAGTTTTAACTGTAAAAGAGGGAAAGCACAGTGCCATGAAGAAGTATTTAGTGCATCCTGATTTCCTCTATTATTGCTCATTTGTGACACGTAATTGATCCAAAATCTAATAGAAAATGTAATATCAGACATAGACAACCTGAATAAGCTCAAAAATTTGGTCTTTAAATGATGATGGTAGGAAGAAAGATGTCCAACAGCATCTGGCCCTTTGTGAAAATTAATTGTCCTTCTACCCAGGTTGATAACTGCCTGACCTGTGGAATCTAAATATCACTTTCCAGTTATGTGAAGTGGGCTGAAAGGTCTCAAAAGATGGCCAACTGCACTGAGAGTAAAATAAATTTGGGAAGAGATAAGAAGAGAAAGTTATTTCTATATGTCAGAATGGAAAGGGTTACACAGCCTCTGAGGTTCTTGGACTCAAGCAAACCACAGTGAGAGGCATAACCTACAAATAAAGAAAATTTGGAAGAGCGGTGTGTCTCTCCAGGAAAGGACCGGCCTACGAATTTCCTCCCAGAGTGCACTGGTGACTTATTTGAAAATCCAGAAAGAAACCAGGTGAACGTCTGTATAACTGCAGGCCTCATGACCTCAGATGAGGTCACCGTTATGATGTTGTGTTTACGAAGTGTGGCCAAAAATAGTACCCATTGGCGAGCTGGAAGGTTTGCTCAATTACGGCTCACATAACATTTACCTCAATCACCTTAATAACTCTTCTGTGATGATGTTTAGTGGACTGAGTCATGAGAGAAATCTGTTTTAGTAATCATGGGTCCCGTTATATCTGGCATGAAGTTTGCACTGTATTCAACATTAAGAACAACATGCCAAAAGTCAAATATGGTGGAAGCAGTGCGATGCTGGGGGATGCTTTGCTGATTAAGGGCTCAGGAGAGTTCTTGTAATTGATTGAACCATAAATTCTGCCCTCTACACGAAAATCCTTAAGAAGAATGTCTGTGATCTGAAGCTCAAGTACAATTAGGTAATGCAACAAGATAAGTCACAAATGATAGAGCATGTCGTTCTCCAAACAGCTCAAAATGCATTAAATTAAGATTTTGGAGTGGCTAGTCAAAGTCCTGACTTGAACCGCATTGAGTTTTTGAGGAAAGACCTCAAATGGGCCGTTTCTGTTTGAAAGCCCTCTACTGTAGTGTGGCTGAATTTAAGCAATACCTTTTTTCTTTTTATTTCCTTATGTTCTCTTTGGATTATAGTACATTTCGCAGGAAGGTCTGAAACTAATTAATGTGACAAATATGCAAAAATAAACGATAATGGGAGCAGGACAAAAACCTCATACCCACAAATATGACAGTGGTTTGTTGTTTTCTTTATTTGTTGGAACTTAATATGATTTAACTAGGTTGTCATCAGCAGCCATTTTTAATTTTTATCGAGGCTGCCAACAATTATGAATCAGACTGATTTTATTGCTCAGAATGAGTGTTTGACTCGAGTTTCTGAGGAGCTGTTCTGCAGCAGAATATAAGGAGGGCCTTGTCTTCCCTCCGTGGTGGTTAAATTGAGTATGAAATGTGTGCTAGACATGCTCAGGACTTGTCAAATATCTGTGATTCCAATCGATGGATATTCCTGCCCGGCCCCAAAACATCAATTTTCTGCTGACTTGTTCTTCCAAGCATGTTTTTGGTATATGAAGAAAAAAAAAATACATGTTTGACAAAATGACAGTTAATCTATGTCCTTACAGAAGCAAATTCTAAATTACCATTTCTCTGGTGAAATTGAGTTTTTCTTTTGCCATAACCAGCATTTTTCTCTTTTGATTCCCATAAAAATGTAGTTAAATAAGTTACATTCTACTTAATACCGTATGCAAATGCCAAGAGTAATTAACAAGATGGCATTTAAAGTAAAGCATCTTTTTCTCCCCAATATGCTTATTACATGTATATTTTTTTTAAATTGCGTAAGTAGATTTTATGGGAGTAGGAGTCCAGACTTTGCTTGTAGAATCTAAAAATACATCTTCGTCTCCTGAGGCTGCTCGGCACTCTGAGAACTTGTTAAAGTAAGCAAATCATTAGTGAGACGGTCGCATCGTTTAATCACCACTTTGTGCACATTGGAGATAGTTTATTATTTTTTTATTCGATAAGTTTTGTTAACCCTTTGAGCGCTGAATAAATTTTCAAGGAATTAAAAATGTAATTATTCTGAGCTGTTGAAAACCTATCATGTGGCAACTTGAGCATCTGGTTTTGATATCTTACACCATTGGGCAACTATAGTTGCCTATGGCGGTCAAAGGGTTAGGATATTTTTTTAAATGGCGCTTATTGCCATCAAGAAATGCTTATTTCATGTCATACACTTTGAACACCATTCATTTGTGCCATGTCATATTCTCGAGAAAGAATCACCAGCGTCTCTACTTGTAAGCCATGACACGGTTCTGGTCCAGTTCTTCACTACCATCAGTAGTGCTCTACGGCCACAGCATTGCTGCTGACTGATGCTATTCTTCACACACTCATTACAGCAGACTCTGAACCTGTGTGTTTTTTTGGTCCCTAATGGTGGGCTTTCTCCTTCTGATTCATAATCATGCCTCTCTTTGAAAGGCAGGGCTGACATTTTTCCTGACATTTGGTGTCTCAGTGATTGTATCAGCTGAATGTGTGGGCTGTGACGACGGCGAGCCGCTGAGACCCACTCCTGTGGTTTGATTAGAAAATCCACTGTGCTCCAACGTGACTGTGGAAATCGAGGCGATTTTTCCTCTCGCTTTTTGCAGAGACAGTTTTGGGGCAGTGAAGTATCATGTAAACAATATTGTACTTGCTTTTCAGTATAAAAAGCCCTTAATTTAACTGACTTGTTGTTCAGTGTTTGCTCCGACACTGAGAGATGCACATATTTGCTTGCTCAAGCTACTGGACTTTTATTGGATCCACCTACCGATGAATCCCTGATGGCAGCAGCTGTATCCTAGGAGATGTCTTAGCATGCAGTTGGCGCTCACTTTTGTGTTCTAGGGTTTGTATGTACAGATTTTCGCATGCCAATTTTGGGAAAGAAGCATCAATGTCCATCGTGATTATTTCCCAGCGGTAATAATCGCACTGTTAATATCGAGGACTAGGGGAAGGCAGGGCAAGTTGGGCCATTTTTTGGTCTTGGCATGTTAGGACTGAAATGACTGATGACCTTGCAGAAATAAGTATCTTGCCTTCTAATTTAATCCTTGGGACACATTTTGTATGTAGTTCTAACTTTCTATCCCCACCCTGAAGGTCACTGCGATCTTTGAAAAAACGGAGGTCAAATGGCTAAACTTGCCATTTGGCTCAACTTGCCACACCTGTGGGGTAAGTTGATCCAACCTCTGGGGTAAGTTGTGCCACACCAGAGTAAGTTGATCATTGCCGAAAATAAAGATCAATGAAGCACAAAACCATTATTTTGCCAGAAAAAAATATTTCATGTAAAGTTCTACAACACAAAGGAGAACTGATTACATTGTATTTATGGTTATAGTAATCACTTACAAACAAATAGAGTCATTCTCCAAGAGAAAAAAAACAAGATGATGTAAAGAAATACTGAAATACAAAAGCATTGTTCTGTCTCAAAAATAGTTAATGTTGCAACTACAAGACTAAACGAAATATTTACATCCACCTTGTGTTCATGGTTATAACTCAACCCAGCTGCCACAGTTTCAGGTCACAATAAAACAAAGGTGTCCTAAATACACCCAAAAAGGCCAGCAGTCAGACTTTGGCAATTAAGCACAATATCTCGCTTATTAATGACAGCTTTGTCATTTAGATTTGGAACTTAACCCCGAAAATGTCAAAAATCAAGTCAGTTAAGCTGCCAAACTGACAAGTCATAGTTGAACATAAGCTGTCCAGAACATTTTTCATGTGCTTCTGAGAGAGAAAAATGGATATTAAATATATATTTTTGTTATTACAGCATATTTTGTATCATTTATAGTATATATTTATATTACTTAGTATGTATTATGTTTTTATATTTAGTATAGTATTTATTATGCCATGGCTCAACTTGCTCCATTGAGTCTGGCTCAACTTACCCCAGTCTGAAGTTCCTGAGATGTCTACACGTGCACAGAGATCCTATGCATCCATCATGTAAAAGGCTATGACAAGAATGAAGACCAATACCTGGACTATCAATTGCCATCTTATATCCATATTATGTCTATGTTGCATATAGAAGAAACATGCACTTACCTGTATTGCGGTTTTTTCACTTTTATGGCAGAAAATCTAATTTTTCCCTCTGCAACACTGATTTCTATATCAACTCAAAAAACAATATGGCTGCGGTTTGGAGTTATTCAATGGGCTATCTTTAGATGGTGCCACCCTAATTCCTGACTCATTAATTACTGGCTGGGAGGTGGTGGCTCAATTTACCCCTATGCTCAATTTACCCCGCCTTCCCCTACAACAGGGGTAGGGAACCTTCTCCAGAAAGAGCCACTGTGGGTGCAGGCTTTCATACCAACCAAGCTGCTACACACCTGATTCTACTAATCAAGGCCCTTAACAAACATTCCAGAGGTTGATTAGTAAAATCAGGTGTGTAGCAGCTTGGTTGGTATGAAAGCCTGCACCCACAGTGGCTCTTTCTGGAGAAGGTTCCCTACCCCTGACCTACAACAAACCGGACAAGATGGCTGAGATGATAAACTCCATTGCTGGAGGGCCATGTGTCTATGCTGTTTTCCTCGCTTATCATAAATCAAATTGGCCCACTTAATTCATTAGCTCAATAGCGGCCCCATTTCCACAGATCCTCTCAGCAGTAAATCACATGCAATTATTTACTATACAGAAAAGAAGCGAGCCCCTCTGCACACTGACCTGCGAATAGGTGGTGGTGGTGGTGGTGGTGGTGTGGGGGGGGTTCATTTTGATTTTGACACCTCCACTGGATGCTGTGAAGTCAGCTCGATTGGACTCAGCAGGGGCCTGAACACCAACCATCTCAGTTATTTTCTATTGGTTCCTTTTAAGGCATGATTGGGCTCTTCTCCCTTTTTTCTCCTTGTTACCTGATTATTGTTTTAAAACCACAAAAATTAAGCCCTGGGGGTGAAAACACTTGGCTATTTCTGGGTCCTCCTATTGCAGTTCTGACCTCCTCGCTGCGCCCGGGACGTCGAATGGCAGGGGCAGTGTCATCAGCGAAATTGCATTTGATTGACAGCGAAATGGAAAACCTGCTGACAATGAGCCACCTGCATTTAGAGGTGGGAGTCGCCTGCTGTGAATACAGCCTGCAGAAGAGAGGCGGACGGAGATTATAGAGAGAGGCTATGGATCTAGTCGTTCGGTGTTGTGGGGATGGAGGTCTGAGAATAAACTTATATCTAATGACCATCTCTGTCCATTCTGCCCGGAACCATAATTACCTCTTTGATACGCCGACCGAATCCGTGCTCTTTTATACACCATCTAGTGTCGGTACGTTATCATCTTTTGTGTGGGTTAAAACTCCAAAGCGAAACCCATGAATCGAAGCCTGCATTTACCCCCGGAGCTGAGCTGGAGCGTTGCCAGGAGACGCTTTCTCAGTCCTGTTCGGCGCGGCGTCCTTTGAGTTGTCTTCGCCAGCGCTGTAGATGAGTCCTCTCTGTCAGGGGCAGGTGCTCCTGGGTCATTTGTCTGTGACAGCTCGTTAGCGTACACCTCCTCCATCCTCACTTGATCGCCGAGCGTGAGGTTTAAAGAGTTGCCGGAATCCCAGCCCGAAATGCCCCTCTCCCGTGGGATGGGTTGGAAATTTAGGTTCCTGTCGTCGGTGCTGAGGGTGAACCAGCATTCCTATTTCCCTCAGTGGCCTTGGGAGCTGTTTCACAGATGAAGGACACCCACAGGGAGCGTACGCGTCGGTGTACTCAGCCAGCTCTAATCAAATGTCAGTCCCACATGCAGCTAGACTTGTGCCCTGATTGGTAATAGAGGGCTCTCACAGGTGCAGTGTGTATTGAACAGATCGGGTGAAAATGCTTCAGGTAGTATTATCATCATTGCTGGTCTTACGCCTTTGCAGGTTTTCTCAAATGTAGAATTTAGGGGAATATGGTGGGTATTTTTCTCTTTTTCTTATTCATTAGCATTGGTATTTTGCTCTTTAAGCTTGAGTGGATTAATAAGTCCCAAAATGTAGTTTCTGCACATCTGTAGGATTCTAGGCATCTGTACAGCTGTCCAGAACACTTCGCGGTTTCCCATCTTTCTGCCATCTAATTGGATCATCCGATATCTCAAACAAAACAGTGCTATTACTTCTGTCACGTAGCATTGATTGCAGTTCTAATTTACAAGGAAATGCATGTCTAATAACAGGGTGGGGGAAGGGGTAAATATAGGATGGGAATATTCTGTATGGCACAATGGTATCAGAGTGACAAATGGATGAATCATCAGCCCTATTATTTCCTGTGTGATGTCTTCGCTAATTCTGGGGTTTTTCGACTCAATTTTCTGACCATTTTTCATAATTCTAAGGCTGTTCGATCAAGCTGCAGCTTAGACATCATACCAATGAATAAGATCATGGCTTCGTCGATACTAAGACAGAGTCTCACCTTGCATTGATTCGCTGGCATTACGATCTAATCTTCTCCACACAGCCCTTTATGTGAGCGAGGAGCTGGACCACACGTATGAGCTGGGACATCTCGGGCGTGAATACTGAGAATTTTTATTGCACATAAGTGTCAAATGGAGGGGGCGGGCCTTCTGCGTGGTGAATCCATTGGAGATGCTTTGTTGTTAGTGCAATGATGCTCCAGATGGCCCTGGCTGAATCAGACCAGTGCTCGAGTCGACACGGAGTCCCAACGGGGTGACACATTATTGGCCACGGCGCCCCCAAGGAGGCGGGGTTTCAACTGGCTGGGTATCCCCCATCTCCTCTAGCAGAAGCGACATTCTGGCTGGCCCAGTCTGGTGTCTGTTATTTGCCTGACCCAACCAACCAGTTTTCACTTGGAGTAAATGCTGTAGCTGGACTGGTTGATCGTATCACGAAGCATCATAATTCTCTGGTTTCATGCAGGATCCTGCATGGCGTTTGCTTGATTATTCCAATTTGGGGGAAATTTTGCGGAATATGAGCCAGATGATGCCACTTGAGCAGAGTGTCCTGCTATGACCCTCAGCTAATATTTTCAAAAAAGGAATTTATGACTTATACAACAGGAAAAACACAGTCTGTATCTTCTATTGAGAGGTACCTAATGAAGACTTCCTTTATAGAAAATTGATGTTACCTACTGTGATATGAGTAGGCAACCAAGTGTTGAATTTATACAGTGAAAGCGATGTGCTACACGAGTCATTTAGATAACTGCAAGAGCCAATTGCTGTAGTACTGTGTGGAAATATGCTGCCCAGAAATTTTATGTAATGTGCTAATGACCTGTGCTAATGTACCGAGTTGGGAGTGAAATGTGCCTTATGTCAGAGCTCGTAGGATCAAAGATGTCAGCTGAGTCCGCCGTAATTTTCAACAAAATCTCTATTTGCAGTGATGCCACCACTGTCCGAACATGGTCCTGCTTCCATTTGCACGACTCAAGAAATATACCTCCTCCAGGGCAGCTAATCAAGTACCTATCCAAATGTAAGGCTGTTTGACATGATCTCCTGCAGCAGCGGAGCGCGTGCGTGCGCACATCTCTGAACTCTCCAGCTCTGTCATCAATATCATCGACTTCACTACTGCCAGATGGTGTCCTGAAGATCTTCGATAGCATCTGGAGCCCAGTGATGTCACTCGGCTCAGAGATTTGAGCGACGTCAGTAGCATCAGCAGAGGCAGCTCCATGTTAGAAGGGAATTTCCATAAATAAGTGAGGAGCCCATGCTGCGCTCCTGGTCTGTCTCCGGCAGCCCCTGCTGCTCGGTGTTTAAGCACACTTAGGAGCTCGGCTCTCCGCCGAGAAAGCTCATCCCTGACTCCCTTGAAGTCCAGACAGGAAGATCAGCCTGTGACATTACCTACAGCATTTGCAACATGCTGTGCTCTTCCTGCTCTTTCTTAGGGAGAAAATTAAGCCATTATGAGTCTCTGCATTTTACACGCAGTCATTCTGAGCATGACATTAGTGGAGCAAAAAAAAACAATAATAATAAACAAGCTGAAACCTTCTCCTCCAATCAAAGCTCATGAAGTCGGAAATTTAAATGAGATGCATGACACGGCAACTAACTGGCCACTGATGGTAATAGTTCACGCCCACACAAGCCCACATCCACAGAAGAAGATGGACACAAGCAACACATTGTCATCCCGACTCGTCATATAGTGACGCTACCTGACCAAGCATCGATATAAGGCTTTTGGCGTCCTTATTTGATGCTTAGGGTTATGGTTCGGGTCTAACATTAGGGGTTAAGGGGTAGGGTTCCTTTTAAACTAGCGTCATATAAGGTCGCGAAGAAGCATCCTTTTGCATCATATATTGACGCTTGGTCGGGTGGCGTCACTGTATGACGCTTTGGGATGAGACTGTGCTCATACAAGAGATGTGATTAGATCATCCCTATGTCCAGGGCACTTTACCCTGTCAGGACAGGATTCTAAAAAATATTATTTCCTCCTCACTACCCTGGGTTATGTAGGGTGTTTACCTACTTCAGTCAGAATGTAAGAAAGCAGTTTGCCTATGGTAATCTTTATTTCTAACCTTTAAAAACAGAATATGGGGTGATTCAAACTCAATTGTTTAAAATGTCATTTAATAGCCCACGATTACATCCACACACTTTTTTTTCAATATATTTATTCACATAGGGAGTAATTTTATTGGTACCAAGACAAAAGAGTCGCTCTGCTTTAAGTCCTATCTAGCCTCATTTCTTATGTTAGCGTCCCTCCATCATTATTTCCGCAGACAGGAAGATTGTACTTCAAGTTAGTGAATATATCGTAAATCAGCACGTCCTTATCTTTCTGCTAGTAAACGGTCTTTGAAGCAAGGTCGTTCCCGTAGCAGTTTGAAGCAACCTTTTGCATTTGTTTGGGATTGAAAATGGTGTCTGGTCCTCTCTGACCTATATCCAAGGGATAACCCTGTTATCTGTGTGCACACGTGTGTATATATCCAAAAAGCACTCTTTTGCCCTGTAGATTTCATTGAAAATGTCGCCACATTTACCATGATCCAAACTAGGCTACCTGACATTTGGAAGTACAGGCAGGCACCTAAAACTCCTCTAGCTTGAGTGTGTTCAGCTAGCTAGCACAGCCACTGCCTCTTATGTGAAGCATAACATTACAACTAACTTATGAGGACGTGTCAACAGCCGACTAAGTTGATTAACACTGAGCATAGCATATTAGATTGCTGTCTATTAAATAATTCAGTTAAATAGTAGTGACTTAAAATGTCCTCTCAAATTGGCAGAACAATCAGTGACTGAGTGCGTAGTCCGACCCAAACTGTATGCTTTCAGCAGCTGTAGCCTATTTTTTGTCGGGTAATCAACAATTTTTAGTTTGTATAATTGATAGCCCCTACTACTTGTCATAAAGTGCTGAAACAAATTGATACAGTTTTTCCATTAAAAAAAAAAAATCATAATTCAAATACTAATAAACTATAAACACAATAAACTGGATTTCATCATTTGGAGTTTTCCGTTTTGGCCAAAATCAACTTTTTTAACCATCACCATTGATTACAATTCTGTAAATTCACCATACCTACAGCATTTAACACAAACCTGGATGAGTTCTGATGCGAACATGTTTGGGACATAAGGTTTGTACCAATGAATTTGTAATTTAGGCTTCTTTCAGCTGAACACATTTAATTTACCCCAATAAAACTTACGAACCCATATGTGGGTTCACCAAGTGCAGCTGCTGTATTCAAACCTGTGGAACTTCAGGCCTATTTTAAATTCTAGTGGAGATTCCAAGGTTTCCAATGATCTCAAATATGTCCCACTGACTTACAGGGAACTGTGTATAAAATGATGTTCAAGATCTTGATGTTTTTCATTTGATATAATGCTGTGGCCATAAAAACATGGCGTCCTGTGTTTGAGTTTTTCGCTCAACATAAGTGTGATCTTGGTTCAGTGAAGTGCTAGTTGAGGCTGAATGGACTTTTCAAATCACTCCATACACAACCCCAATTCCAAAATAATTGGGATGAAGTGTAAATTGTGAAAAAAATCAAAATGCAATGACTTTCAGATCACGTAAGCCAATACGTTATTTACAATAGAACATAGAAAATATTTCAAATGTTGAAATTGAGACATTTTACATTTTTATCCTCAAAATGAGCTTATTTCAAATTTTCTGGCTGCAACAGGTCTCAAAAAAGTTGGAAGACAGGCAAAAAAGGGCTGACAAAGCAATTAATATATAAGAGAATCAGCTGAAAGAACATTTAGCAAGTAATTAAGTTAACAGGCAACAGGTGAGTAACATGATTGGCTATAAAAGGGATTTCTTAGAGAGGCTGAGTCTCTCAGAAGTAAAGATGGCCAGAGGCTCTCCAACCTATGAAGGCTTGTGTAAAAAAAATTGTGGAATACTTTAAAAACAATGTTCCTCAACGTCAAATTGCAAAGGCTTTGAAGGTCTCATCATCGACAGTGCATAACATCATCAAAAGATTTAAAGAAACTGGAAAAATCTCTGCGCGTAAGGACAAGACCGAAGACCTTTACTGGATGCCCGTGATCTTCGGGCCCTCAGACGCCACTGCATCACTCACCGGCATGATTCTGTCATGGACATTACTAAATGGGCCCAGGAATACTTCAAGAAACCGCTCTCAGTAAATACAGTCCGCCGTGCCATCTACAGATGCCACCTAAAACTCTATCATGAAAAAAGGAAGCAATTGTTCAGCATGATCCAGAAGCGCCGCCGTGTTCTGTGGGCCAAGGCTCATTTAAAATGGACTGTAGCAGAGTGGCAAAGTGTCCTGTGGTCAGACAAGTACTAATTTGACATTCTTGTTGGAAATCATGGGCGTCGTGTCCTCTGGGCTAAAGAGGAGAAAGACCACCCCTCCTGTTATCAGCGTTCAGTTCAAAAGCCAGCATCTCTGATGGTATGGGGATGCATTAGTGCATATGGTGTGGGACACTTGCATGTTTTAAAAAGCACCATGAATGCTGAAAGGAATATAAACATTTTAGAGCAACATATGCTCCCCTCCAGACGACATCTATTCCAGGGAAGGCCTTGTGTATTTCAGCAGGACAATGGAAAACCACATACTGCAGCTATCACAACAGCATGGCTTCGTAGTAGAAGAGTCCGTGTGCTGAACTGGCCTGCCTGCAGTCCTGATCTTTCACCAATTGAAAACATTTGGTGCATAATTAAACGAAAAGACCGTCAAAGGAGACCCAAAACTCTCCAGTAGTTGGAAGCCTGTATTAAACAAGAGTGGGATCAAATTCCATTGGCTAAACTCAAGAAACGTGTCTCCTCAATGCCCAGGTGCCTCCACTCTGTGTTAAAAAGAAGAGGGATGCTACGCATTGGTAAACAGGCCCCTGTCCCAACTTTTTTGAGACCTGTAGCAGCCATCAAATTTGAAATTAGCTAATTTTGTGGATAAAATTGTAAAATTCCTCAGTGCCAACATTTGCTATGTTATCTCTGTCCTATTGTGAATAAAATACTGGCTGGTGTGATTTGAAAGTCATTGCGTTTTGATTTTATTCACAATTTACACTTTGTCCCAACTATTTCGGAATTGGGGTTGTACATTTTGTTTGCATTTTCCATAATGTTACTTTTATTTTTGCTTCCATCGAACAGCACCATGTATTGAACTGCCTGTTACCAACATAAAACAAAGATGTGACATGCAAGAGAGCCCCGTGGGTACATGGGGTGGACAAAATATCAGAAGTACCCCTGAAAAAAATGGCTTTAACTTTGAAATCTCTGAGCTATGAATCCAAAAACCTACACAAACCATTCCTATTCATCTGAATGCTGATTAGCTGGATTTTACTGCTTATAAGACGCCTAACTAGTGGCACTTTGCCAGATAAGTCTCAAAGACAAGGTGAAGCTACTGTTCCATATGGTACAAAGACTGGGTGTCTAAACTTCAGGTGCACTGGTCACAAAAACTCAAAACTACTCAAGGTGGCTCTAGGAACTGTGTCAGAATTTATGTCTGCATATGCCAAAAGCCAAAGAAACAGTTCCAGCGTGAAAAGAACAGCAGCTGCTAGTCAAAGCTTTCTGACAGGAGCAGATGGACATTTGGTACGGCAGTTGCTATAATAACTGCAGCTTGAAAAAGTACATGATTGAAACGATCCCAATCTGAACCGGTCTCAACAAAAACAGTATGCCTTGAGCCTCACAAAGCTGCTATTTATGGCAGTGTTTAAAGTTATTTTGCCACCCGCAGTATATTCCCTGCCATTCTTTCTAATAGGCCACCAGCCGTCATGAACTTAAAAGTACGGCCGAATATTCACATTGACTCTTGGGCAGAGTTCAGCCCCTATGGTGCGCAGGCAGCCAAGCTTACGGTTCGCTTGTCTCGGTTTGAAGTTATCATAAAATGTCAGTTTCATTCCGCTTGAGCCTCTATTGTGGAGGAGTTGATTCTGCTTTTGTGACTATTATTCACCAAAAATAAAAAATAAAAATACAACCCCATTTCCAAAAAAGTTGAGATGCTGTGTACAATGTAAGTAAAAACAATGCAATGATTTGCAAATCATACAAACCCTATCTTTAATTTAAAAAAGGCACAAATATAGCATATCAATCATTGAAACTGAGAAATTGTTTTGTTTTTGTGGAGAATATCTGCTCATTTTCAATTTGATGCCAGCAAGACATTGCCAAAAACAGGGGCAAAAAACACTAAAAGTTGACTGATGGAACATCTCACTGCTAATTAGGTTAATTGGCAACAGGTTAGTAACATGATTTGGTATCAAAAGAGCATCCCAGAGAGGCTGAGTCTTTCAGAGGTAAAGATGGTGAGGGCTGCACCACTCTCTGAGACACCACCAGAGCAAGTAATTCAGCAATTTAAGAATAAAGTTTCTCTTCAGTTATAAAGAATTTGCAGATAGGATTTTATCATCTATTTTGCATAATATCATAAAAAGATTCAGAGAATCCAGAGAAATCTGTGCACGCAAGGGATAAGGCCAAAAAGCAGTACTGAATGGCTGTGATCTTCAGGCCCCCAGCGGCACTGCATGAAAAACAGACAGGATTCTGCAGCTGAAATCACTGCATGGGCTCAGAAACATTTATGAAAACCACTCTCAGCGAACAAAGTTTGTTATTGCATCCATGAATGCATGATAAAAGTCTACCACTTAAAGATTAAACCATATAGAAACAAGATCCAGAAATGCTGCCACCTCTCTGAGCCTGAGCTCTTTTAATATAGACTGAGGTGAAGGGAAAACTGCCCAGTGGTCTGACCAATCAAATGGTGAAATTATTTTTGGAAATCATGAACGCCGCGTCCTCCAGGCTGCAGTGGAGGGGGACCAGCTTATTGGTTATCAGCGCACAGTTCAAACGTCAGCATTCATCATGGTATGGGGGTGCATTAGTGTACATAGCATGAGTAACTTGCACATCTGTGAAGGACGCCATTAATGCTGTATAACACCTGCAGGTTTTGGAGCAACATGTGCAATTATCCACTGCAGGATATGCCTGAAACTAAAATGGAAGTTAAGTCATCTTTTTCATGAAACATACTTGCTGAGTAAAACTTGTTTTATAATTTAATTGCCTTAACATTGCATTAAAAAATAAGCTGTCTGTTCATCTGCTAATTGATTATTCAAGTAATGGGGAAACTTGTAATAATAAAGGAAATAAATGTAAATAATCGAAAACAGGTTAAGAATAATCATCTGTTTAAAGGGATGATTCGTATCTCCTTTATTCTCATTTCAGGGGCCCCCGCTGATGTATGCTACATTTCAGCCAGCCAACTTCGGGAGTAAACTGTTCAATCACAGTATTAAAAAAATAGATACAATATATACTGCCTGGCCAAAATTAAGGTATTGTTTAGATTTTAAAAAGCCAATACTTAAGAGCCTATGATTGGATCATTTTTGCAGTGATTAATGGGGGTCAGCTGGCAATTCTTTTAACCCTGACTGATGCAGCGTGTAGCTTCTCATTTCTTAAACAGTCATGCTGGAAGACATATCTAATTGTTTTGGAAAACATGCTGCCGTGTTTCAGAAGGGACAGATTATCGGCCTGCCTTAAGCAAAGACAGCAACTAAAGAGACTGCAGAAATCACTGGAATTTGGTTAAGAACTGTCCTCCAATGCATTCTTAGCCTCATCGAAAGTCTTTGGGATGTGCAAGAGAAGACACAAGAGTGGTTTGATTCCCTCATCATCAATACAAGAGCTCGGGCTGAAAAGTTAAGCAGCCCTTGATGGAAATAAATGAAGACCACAAAGGAAAAACGATCAGAGACCAAAGTTTGCATTTTTGCACAATTTATATATTATTATAATATTTATAATAATATTATATATTATTTTAATATTTTATACTTTTTGGATATTTTTTCAGTGCTTTGTTTCTAAGATAGTTTTGAATTTTTAATTCCTCATTTCTCCACAACGTGAAAATGTGACTCAGATCATTTTTCCATTGCGGTCTTCAAATGTGATGTCGCATAAGGTCGTCTAAACAGTGCCATAACCGCTCGCCATAATCAAGGCTGAAGGCAGTCCAAATCGAAATATTAGAGTGTGCAGTGTACATACACGCGCACACACACATGCAAGGAGAAGACCTAATATCAAAGACACCCACAACAATTGAATATCAAGCTACTAATGAGTAGGCCCACCCATTGCTTACAAAAGGGTTTCAGTCCTTCAAGGAATGCTGTCATACCGTTTCTGAACAGTTTACCAATCCAGATTACCTCTCTCAGTACCTTGAGGGGTCCAAGTTTTGTGTTCATTCCACCATTATGCACTACTATCCTCATCTTGTTCTGGAGACTTAAGCCGCTTTCACACTGGACGCGAAACGAATTTTTCGCGCGACAAATTACATTCAAAGTCAATGCAAAGACGCGATCTTTGCATTTACTTTGAATATAATCTGTCGTGCGAAAAATTCGTTTCCCGTCCAGTGTGAAAGCGGTTTTAGGCTGCATTCGAACACTCGAAAAAATTACGTCCTATCATCTATTTCCTAACCACCTTTCTTTAACCTCGACTGAGAAATTCATGAGGTAAAGGAAAGGTGTAAAGGGGAATTCATAACGGCTCAAGAAGACAACCGGCTGCCAAAAGAATCCGAATGCTCTTACACTAGGCAACGTGATCATGCATCTCTCACCCGTCATGTTTCTTGTTTTCGTGATAGGCCAGATCGATGGTCGTCGCATTAAATATTCTTGGCGCGCAAACTTGTGGGATTTCCTTTCTTTTAGAGAAGGATGGTTCAGTGTACTCTTTGCTAAAGAAGATAAGTAAAGAATCACTCAAGCTGCTTCCTTAACATTTGGAGAATTCAAACACTCTTATCTTGGTTGCCATGTAAATACTCCAGTGTCATTTTCTTGGAGATCGGGATTTTACTAAGTAAAAAGACTATTCAAACGCAGCCTCTATAGCATGCTGCTAGTTAGGCATTCTTTTTGCAGACACAGGCTGCTAATTAGTATCAAATTAATAGGAATCACCTGTTCAGTTGTATTTTGTAATTGTGGTTTTATTTACTGAAGAGTTAAGGCCAATATTACAGGGTGTTTCTAATATTATGACACACACAAACGTGCAAAGAACTGAATGACTCCCGCGACCCACTCAATCATGAGAAGATGCAATAAGGCTGTGGGGCACTGTCTGTCAGACAGGAGGTGCCGCATTATTAATGAGGTGCACTGCTCCAATCATTTCTTAAAGGGGCCAGGGATGAAAACCATAGAGGTATATAATAGAACCAGCGAGAACGAGGAAGTACCTTTGCTTCAGCCAGTTAGCATGTTAGCTTTCTGCTTCCGCGTTTCCCACTGGAGACAATTTTGTGGCCAACAACACGGCAGCTCCATAGACACCAGTTGAAGAGTGCGCATTCTTTCCTTGCCAAATAAAGCGAAAACAATAGAAAATGTATTCGGTAATCCTTCATTATTTTGCTCTTTGTCTGACGCAACTGTTCGATGTTTTCAAGAGGGCCTGTAAAATAAGAACTGATACTTAGAGCTTGATGACAGCTCGTGCACGAGTTTGGTTGTCCAGCTGTTGCTCTGACTCCAGCAATTCAACGAAAAGAGTGAAAAGTGCGTGCGTGTTCCGGATTAACAGCGTTACTCGTCATTTCCCCTCAAAAACATTTGCCAATCTGCACAGCCCACACACTTTCTAGGCCATTTGTGCTGTGTAATCAGATTGGCAATCTTATGAAATGGTGCCGGAAATAAGCACCCATGGAACGCCATTTTTATAGATGGCGTCAGTCAATTCCGTACGTCCTGGGCTGAGGTAGCTAGCCTAGCATCTCCCATTGAAAGCAATAGGGGTGGTACTTCCTCGCTCTCTCCAGTTCTATTATATTACCTCCATGATGAAAACAGAGGCAGGAAATTACTGCAATCAATGCTATTGAATCAAATTATTTCACGATGACCTCGAGGCCACAAAAAGTTTTTTGTGATCAAGAAGCTCAAAGCAGTGACAGCACCATGACACAGCTCAGAAATCACAGCCAGTAGTCTTTACCTGTAGCAGCCACTTTATCTGCAGAAAGCCACTTTACATAGTGACTTTCAGTATCAGTTTGTTTGATGGAATCTTTTTTAATCCAAATTTGAATTCTCAGTTGCAATTGTTTGCCTTTTCCACCTCTACAGTAGCCTGGCACCGCCAGCCTTCATACTTCTGCTCAATTTCATTTCGCTTCACCACTCAGTCTGGTCACTCGGAGCTCTGCCTTGTTTACCACGGCAGAAAATATGCCGGACCAACCAGCGAACAGAAGGTGTGGCCGAGAGCCATGATGTAGCAGCTGCGCCGAGTTTGAAATTGTAGTCTCCGAAATCAACAATGGCTACGGACATAGATGCACGGGAGGCCATTCGCTCTGTCGTGGAGAAAATCCCGGGTATCAGCCACTTACAGCCACAACAAGATGAATGTTTGGTTAGTTTTTTGAATGGAAACGATGTTGTAGCGCTACTCCCTACAGATTGTCATATCTATTTAATAGCCATCATGAAATAGGCACTCTGTTCATCTCTGTGAGAGATAGCCGAACCACCTAAGCTAGCTTGTAGCTTCTAGTGTTACACTGCCTGCGAATTTATCACTATAAGTTAGCAGCGAACTTTTTAAAAGCCGTGTTTTTGTTCGTGTCACAAGACCTATTCACTGTCTCAGTGTTATGTTATTATCCATGAATGAAATGGCTGCTTAGAGCCAAACTGTGTTGCTATAAAGTTAGATAGCGAGCTCGGTATGATGTCAGCGCAAGATTGGTTAACGGTTCAGTTTTCGTGTCAACGCAGATTTCGTCCTGATGTAAATAATGCATTATTCTCGCCGATTCTGCCGTTGGTTTCGGGTCTCTTACATTTTTTTTTAACAGCAGCAGTATCTGCAGGAAAAACGATAGCTCAACAGTTTGTTTCTTGTTAGGAGAACAGAAAGAGCACCTTTGGTTATTTTAAGTGAATGAGTGAAGGCTAAAATTTGGTAGATGGGCATATGTATGGGTACAGTATTAACTTTATTGTACTGATCAGTCTGTTTTCGCTGCATTCCTGGTATGAAGGACTGTGTTTACAGCAGAAGTACTAGGCGGCTGAGCCGGCGCATAACATACGTCATCGCCAAACGTTAGTGATTACTTTACTGGTACACCAATGATTTTAAACTTAAGACAAGTGCCCACCCACCAGGAAGTAAACACTTGTCAATGACGACTGGCCAGACTCTGTGTACGAAGCAAAGCGAAGTAGCAGAGACTGGTTTTACCAGGCTACCTCTACAGTGTCTGTCTTTCTAAAACTGCCATGGTTACAATCTGGTGCTCTATAGGTAGGCTATGGCTCAGTCATTTGATTAGTTTGAACTGAATGACTCGCGAGATTTGAACACTGATATCATTGCTGACTGATACCAGTTTAAAAATGAACTTGGAGAGGTTCAAAGAGCTTATAATTGTATTTGTACAAATAAGACTATGGCTGCGTTCGAATAGTCAAAAAATTAAGTCCTTCCCTGCTGAAAAAAGTCAGAGAAACCATTAGGTGTATTCTATTGGTTTCTAATGGTTCCTGGTGGTTTTGTAATGGTTTCTAATGGTTTCTAATGGCTACTTATGTTTTCCTAATGGTTCGGTTTGTTTTTCTCATGGGATTCTATTATCTCCTACACAAATCTACAGGACTTTAGCTGGTCCCTACTAATGGTTCCTACAGGAGTCTTAATGGTTCCCACAGGAGTCTAATGGTTCCTACAGAAGTCTTAATGGTTCCTACAGGCATTTCTATACCAGTCTAATGGTCACTATACAGTGGTCTAGTGGTCACTACAGGGTGTAGTGGTCTCTAATGGTTCCTAGTGTGATGGAGGAACACAGATGTTATAGCCTTCTTTGGTGATCACATTTGTGTGATTTCTAGTGGGTCCTTGTGTAGGCTATACAGCATGTTTGTAGATTGCAGTGTTCAGTGATTTCATTTAATACATTCCAAGATCACCTTTGGCCTTTTGCGATTAAATTTGTGATTAAATCATATGTGGCCTTTTGTGATTAAATCATTGTTCATTTTTCATCCATTCAGGAGGAGGGAAAAGAACACAACCTGATGGTTTGATGGTTCATGTTCTGACAAAATTTAATTAGAATCACAAACTGCAATGAGTTGTCACGCCCCATATGTCCTGTTCCCAATTCGGAAGGGAAAAAATCCGAATACATACACAATTACACATACTGTATGTATAGACATGTCTCTGGTGCCCAGTGTTAGGACTCTGCTATAATTTCTGTTTCAGCAATAAGTTTCTCAGTATGTTTTTCTAATAGTTTTAAATCCTAATGGGACCAGTTTTCTAATGGTTTTAGCTCCTAATGGAACCAATAGCTTTCTAATGGTATTACATTCTAATGGAACCAGTAGCTTTCTAATGGTATTACATTCTAATGGGACCAGTGGGTCTCTAATGGTATTACATTCTAATGGGACCAGTAGGTCTCTAATGGTTTTATATCCTAATGGGACCAGTAGGTTCCTAATGACTTTACATCCTAATGGGACCAGTAAGTTCCTAATGGTTTTACATCCTAATGGGACCAGTAGGTTCCTAATGGTTTCTTCTAATGGTTCCTAATGGGGTTCCAATTCCCATTAGACCATTAGAAACCTAATGGTTCCTAGTGGTTTTTTTCTAATGGTATTCTACTGGATTTTTCAGCAGGGTTTCTACGAATTCCCAACCACTTTTCTTTCACCTATGTGAAAAACTGAGGTAAAGGAAAGGTGTAAGAGGGAATTCCTAACGGCTCAGAAAGACAACTGTGCTGCAAAGAGAATCCAAAAGCACTTACGCTAGGTAACATGATCATGTGACCTCTGCCCGTCATATACATTTCTATTTGCGATTGACTGGATGAATTGTCGTCACTTTCAATATTGCTGCCACTCGGAAAAGTGGGATAGTGTTGTCTCCTTTATTTTCGAAAAGCATGGTTCTGTGAACCCTGTGCTAAAGGAGGTAAATTAGGACACTTTTCCTGAGACACTGAGACATTTTTCCTTAACATTTAAGGAATTCGAATGCAGTTATCATGGCTGCCACCTAATTATTTCCGGATCATTTTTTAAGAGTTATGAACTTTCCTAGGCAAAAAAACGACCATTCAGATGCAGCCTATGTGTGCATGTTTTTTTTATTAAAAATTCCGTTCTTGGAATCAGTTTTTCACCAATAAAATTCATCAAATTGACCTTAGCCTGACCCTGCCGGAGCCCACAGTAGGTTTGTAAATACCCAAGACAATGCAAAAACAAGGAGGGTGTATAGAACAGTCGCCAGAGTAATTACATTGTGAACTGGGCTCTGGGGTTTATGCCGAGGACTGATGGCTGTCGCCTCCTTCTAAAAGTGAAGAATGAAAACTGGACTCAAGGGGGTAATCTTGAAACTCGAAAATTATTGTGGTGATGGGAGCAAGTGGAGTATGACCTCACACCTGCCTAAAAGAACAAATCCTAACACTCACTACAGCCCACTCTTACTATCACTGAGAGACTCTAAAATCTCCTGCTGGCAGAGCACATAGATAATTTTCCAGCAAAAAAAAATAGTTCAGTGCTACCTGTTCTCGCAAAATGAAAGATCATGGCGATGTGTATAAGCTAAATAATGAACTATTTTTTTTAATTGGTGAGCTTGTTAAGGCCTTCTTAAGTCTGCGTTGGAAACTTAATCAAAAAGAGCCACTTTTTTCTTCCTTTTATAAAAGATGATGATCACTCAATAGTTATGAAGGCATGGTTTGAATACTGACCGGCTAAACAGCTTGGGGTGATGTCATAGAAACAAGATGACTAATGTAATGCCCTTTCTTGTTAGGCACTCCTGTCTCCCCAGCTACCTCCTTTCCTCAAATATCCTATTATCCCCTGTTCTCTCTCTGTTCATGTTCACACCTGGTTTTAATTAAGTTAATTATCTTCCCCTCCATTTATACCTTGGTTTTCCCCTTCACAGGCAGGTAGCCTCACACAGTTACATTTCAGTTTCCAGCTACTCCATTTAGTTTCTAGTTTTTATTCCCTTGTACAGTTTATTCATGTCACTTCATTCCATTAGTCGTCTGTCTGTTTGTCTGTTTGTTAGAGGATAGCTCAAAAACGGCTGCATAGATTTCAAGCAAACTTTGCAGGATGTTACAGAAGCACAAGAGGAACAACTGATTAAATTTAGGCATATCTTGGCCAAAGTACAGCTGAGATATTGGCCAAAGTAGAAATCCAGCTATGCTGGTGGAGATTAAGTACAGCTGAGATATAGGCCAAAGTACAAATCCAGCTATGCTGGCGAAGATTTGAAGTCTCGAGTCAGACACCAGACGATTGCAACAACGGTCCCGCTAGGCGGGAGTCATTTTTATTTCTGTTTATTTGTGCTCTTCATTTTTTAAAATAAAATTCCATGTCTTTTGCACTTGGTCCTCACCTCTATTCACTCTCCAGGTGCCCCTATTACATCCTTGGGCACCAGGAGCCTTAGTATACCCAGGGGTGTAAAGTCCGGGTTCAGAAAGTAAAAATCCTCCCCAGAACTTTATTCCAACCACCTGGATTTACTTCAGACAGGAGATGGAGCCAATATGAGCGATCAGCTCATTCTGTGGGAGGGAGAAAAACTTGGCAGGACTTTTACTTTCTGACCCCTGGATTTTACACCTCTGAGTAAACCTAAACTCACTTTCACATGGTATTACCTAGGACCCTGGGATCTATTTTGGTCGGAAAAGTTTGTTGGTGTAATTGACTGGACCCACCATTTTAGATGTGCATCCCAGCACTTTATAATAGTGCAACAAAAGCATTGTTTTTGCACAATGAACCTTATTTGACATCTGTGACTACAAGAAATATCACAAAAATATGGTTGGCAGAGCAAGCCTCCATGTTGACTAATACTGGCAGATTTACAAAATTGTTGACTAATGCAATGTGCTTTCACCCTGTGCAAAATAAACTTCTATTTTTTTCATAACCCTGGTTATTTAGGAAATAATGTTATGCAAGAAAATTGGCAGACTTTTTAGTAATTGCGTGGATACTAAAACAACTTAGCCTCTTATCTCTGCATCTTAGTCCAATATGTAGTTTGCTTTCATGACACTTCTGGATGAGCAGCGCTTACATCAATCTTTCTACAGTCAAACTCAAAACACGTAGACATTCCTGAAGGTGGTTCTTTTAAATTATTTTTTTGGTCCATGTTTAAGGATTTGTTGCATGAATTCACAAATGGTTGCCATGATTGTCTTGCTTCATTAAAAATGAAATCTCTTAGTCCACTCTGTGCATTGAAATACAGTCCTGAGGGGATAATAATTATAACATCAGCCTACAAAGCCTACGTGTCTCGTGACGGCTGGGGACTCTGCATTGAGTTTCTTCGGTTGGCTACGCTCTCATTTATCATCATTGCTGCACCTTTTTGATTTTGAGCAAGCTCTCGTGAGAATGGCAGGTGCCAAAAGTGCTTTGGGCGAAAAGTGTTCCATCTCCTTTGGGTGAGTCGAGGAACAGGAGAGCGACACTGCCAGTGAAACATATTATTTGAGAAATGATACACGCTCTGTGCTGGACTTCAAAGAAGATTACCGTACGAAAGCTCTGGTGATCTGCATAGCAACAGGTCCTGTTCTCATGGCATTTAATGCTGACATTACCGGTGCCAATGAGGGCTAATACATGAAGGGTAGTGCATTGCTTGTTGCCACCTTTTCTTCAAAAGGTGGACATCATCTGGTTGGGTTGCCCCTCCCTGCTGAAAAATCCAGTAGAATACCATTAGAAAAAAACCATTAGGAACCATTAGGTTTCTAATGGTCTAATGGGAATTTGGAACACCATTAGGAACCATTAGAAGAAACCATTAGGAACCCCATTAGAAGAAACCATTAGGAACCTACTGGTTCCATTAGGATCCCATTAGGATGGTCCCGTTAAAACCATTAGAACCTACTGGTTCCATTAGGATGTAATACCATTAGAGACCTACTGGTCCCATTAGGATGTAATACCATTAGAGACCTACTGGTCCCGTTAGAATGTAATACCATTAGAAAGCTACTGGTTCCATTAGAATGTAATACCATTAGAAAGCTACTGGTCCCATTAGGATTTAAAACTATTAGAAAAACATACTGAGAAACCTACTGCTGCAACAGAAATTACAGCAGAGTCCTAACACTGGGCACCAGAGACATGTCTATACATATGTGTAATTGTGTATGTATTCGGAAATTTTCCCCTCCGAATTGGGAACAGGACATATGGGGCGTGACAACTCATTGCAGTTTGTGATTCTAATTAAATTTTGTCAGAACATGAACCATCAAACCATCAGGTTGTGTTCTTTTCCCTCCTCTTGGATGGATGAAAAATGAACAATGATTCAATCGCAAAAGGCCAAATATGATTTAATCACAAATTTAATCGCAAAAGGCCAAAGGTGATCTTGGAATGTATTAAATGAAATCACTGAACACTGCAATCTACAAACATGCTGTATAGCCTACACAAGGACCCACTAGAAATCACACAGATGTGACTGCCATAGAAGGCTATAACATCTGTGTTCCTCCATCACACTAGGAACCATTAGAGACCACTCCACCCGGTAGTGACCACTAGACCACTGTATAGTGACCATTAGACTGGTACAGAAATGCCTGTAGGAACCATTAAGACTTCTGTAGGAACCATTAGACTCCTATGGGAACCATTAAGATTCCTGTAGGAACCATTAGACTCCTGTAGGAACCATTAGTAGGGACCAGTTAAAGTCCTGTAGATTTGTGTAGGAGATAATAGAATTCCATGAGAAAAAGAAACCGAACCATTAGGAAAACATAAGTAGCCATTAGGAACCATTACAAAACCACCAGGAACCATTAGAAACCAAAAGAATATGCCTAATGGTTTCTCTGACTTTTTTCAGCAGGGCTGCCTCACTGTACAAGGACTGTGTGAGCTGAGTGTCTCTTGCGCCAACCCAACCGCATATGATTGACTGCGCATAAACGTATGAGTAGCACAGCTGTAAAAGGAAGCAGCCACCAGCATCACATGCTTTACACATAGTAGTTCAGTACCTCACAGACTTCTCTTTTGGAACCACTACCGAATTGGGCACTTGGTCGACTTGTGGTCGACTATCGATTCCCGTACTCTATTCTGGTGCTGCTCGGTCACGTCTCTGGTCTGTTTTGGCTCCCACGTGGTGGAATGAGCTTCCTACAGAGGTCAGGACTGCAGAGACACTCCAAGCGTAGTCTGAAGACTCATCGGTTCAGACTCTACCTCTCCCCATCAACTTAATGCTGCATTTGGAGCTGGGCTTAGTTATTGACAGTATGGTGTCTGACTAAATGAATTTTTTTCTGATTAATTTCCTCCACAGGTATTTCACTGAGCGATGTCCTTTCTATGTATTGTCAATTCTGGTGTTTAAATGGCACTTCCCTATGGGATTCTCAGCACTCCTTGTCCTGTCAAAGCACTTTGTTGTGCGTCACTCTGGAAAAGAGCGTCTGCCAAATGACAGTAATTTCATATAATATAAAGTAATGTAACGGGCATTTTCACTTTGTTAACTGCATCAGGTGTGCTTGTAAAGGAACACACTAAATACCCAGATCTGACTGGAGGTCTCCAAGTAGAGGTTTGGGTACTGCTATGCTACCTCGCGCTCCCTTTAAATGCTAGCATTTAAAAAATTGGTTCAAAAATACTGCTGGACGTCTTTCGCAGCTTTGTCACTTTTTGTTGTCATCTGA
Source organism: Gymnothorax javanicus (assembly GCA_029692085.1). Taxonomy (NCBI): domain Eukaryota; kingdom Metazoa; phylum Chordata; class Actinopteri; order Anguilliformes; family Muraenidae; genus Gymnothorax; species Gymnothorax javanicus. The sequence continues at coordinate 5,052,362 of CM056207.1, read as the reverse complement.
GGTGCAACCAATATGGTTAACTCATCCCTGTAAAGAGCGATACCAGTGGAGTCTCAAGATTTTCAAATCTTAAAAAACCCATCTTCATACCATGCAGCTGGTTCCTATATCAGGACTGTACTCTAATCTGCTGTCACACTGTACAGATGGCTGGGGGTCGCTAACACTTCCATGAGAGAGATAGTGCGCAGTGTCTGTGGGAGGTCTATCATTAGCAGGTCAGTGCAGCCAGGACTCAACACCTTCTCATTTGGAAGTGCATATCAATCTGCATTTGCAGGTTTTTAAATACTCGTAATCGACAGATATCACGCCGGAAAATCTCTGCTCAGTTCCGAGGCTGTGCTGACTTTTTCTCACATGTCCTCAAATGTGTTCAAGTTTAACTCGTTTTTATTCAGTTTGAATATGCGTGTTAGAGATTTGGAGATAGTCAGGCTGGGTGGAAACCATATGCCTCTCTGAAACGTTCTGTCAATGATATCTGTGGCCCGCGTTTGCAAAGAATGACGACCTGTCAAAAAAAATCTGTTGAGATGATAATACGTGCAAACCTGTACGAGTCAGTGCAAGCTCATACTGATTTCATCCATTCATGCGTGTTCACAACAGAGGAGGAAGATCATTGTTTAGAAGGCGAAAGTCCACTGCAAAATTCTGGTCTAAAAACCAGGATTTGTTAAATACCGTTCCTCCTCAGCTGAGACAGATCAAATAAACTGGACTAAGTGGATAACATGCACACGCACACGTACACGTCGTACACGTACACACGCACACACACACACACACACACACACACACCCACACACACACACTCCAAAATGCACAGACCTACAAACTAATTTGCAATAAGAACCGTGCCAGACCCAAGCTTACAATTATAAGACGTTGGTAATATTGTCTCTATGGTAACTAGGAAGGGAAGAAAGTTGGAGAGTTCACTGGCTTCCAATTTGAGAGAGCCAATTTCACAACTTCCCCCATGTTTTTCTTGTTTGGCGCGCGGGGGGAAAAAAAACGTTCTAAGACAGGCAGAGTGATAAATTGAAAAGATAAAACGAGAAGTGGAAATCAAACAGGACAGAAGCTGCAGGGGCCTTTCGGTGTGGCGGCTGCGTTCGGTTGGAAACATCGGTGTCGCAGTCTGCTGCGAATGACAAAAGGGAACCGTCACATGCGAGCATTTTTTTTTCTCGCTCTTCATTTTTCATCCAAATCCTGTGAAACCCTCATCGCTTGCTGAGGGGAAGAACGAAAAGGCGAGACTTAGGCAAAGGCTGTCTACGGTCGGACTAGATCGTCTCTGAGGCGGGCGCAAACATTGTGTGACGCGGTGTCTTGCCGTCATTGCATTTACAGCCTATTTTTTTCGGGGACCACAATGTATTCCTGCAGACAGAAACAGGTTGAAATATGGTTGATTCATTATTCTGTTGAGGACACAATTGATTCCTAGTTTTAGATGTCACTCTTGTTGAGATTTTCGCTAGGTGACAATGCACATGGTGACTGCCCCGAGGCAGAAAACGCTCTTCAGTTCTCAGCAGTTTCCACAGATAGTTGCGTGACTATTAGACGCCTCCAAGAGCATGCTGGCTTGTAGACATAAGTTCAGAGCATATGCCGATGTTGGGGGCGTCGTGCTGACGGTGTTTGAGGCTACAAGGGGGTGTTGCCGCCCTCTACTGTATGTTAGCGGTAGGCTTCAGTTTACCGTCGATAGTACATGATAAAGCAATTCTGTGTCATCCTGGAAATTGTTGCGAACTCATTACATTGTACTGTACATCAGTGACTTGGCAGACACACACAAATAGAGAGTAAATTGTAGAACCGGAGGACATTATCGTGAATCTAAGGAAGACGAAAAGTATCACCTCCGAGGCTCGAAAGGTCTTTTTAAAATCTGTTAACCGAACAAAGCAGATATTATTCTACGTTGACATAACACTATCTCTTCAGAGAACCACAACACAGCTAATATCAACCCCTGAAATACAGGCACCCCTCAAAAAGTGGGTGAAACATTAATATAAAATAGATATACCTATAACAGTTCCAATTTTCTACAAATATTTGGGGAAAAATGCTTACCATTTATTTAGCGATAATCATTCCTGCAAAAGCGTCATTTTGTCTTCGGATTAGTTTACTCCGTCAAAAACATATGCGAAAAAATTATTGGCGCCCTTGAAGAATAGTTTAATAAAACCAAAGGAATTTGCGTCTTTGGGGAAAATTGCTTCTTGATATTGCTGATAGTGTCTAGGAACTTTATTGTTGTCTCTGACCATTTCCTGTTTCACTGGGGTATAAATATGAGGTAAGGCACAGGTAAAATCCTTTTATCATCCATCGTAATGTGGGCTAAATCGAAGAGCCCTCAATTCAAATGAAAAAAAAAAAAGCTGTTGAGCTGTATAGACTGATGAATGGCTTCAAAAAATAAAATAAATAAATACATAAATAAAATAAAATGTAATAATAGTTTGAAAGGCATAGAACTATAGGCCAGGAAGGGGACACTTCCGCATATTTTCCCCAAGCACCATGAGGAGGATGGTAAAAGAGGCAAAGAGGAGCCCAAAGACCACAGTTGCTTAACTGCAATGTTTAGCTGAATCTTGCGGTCTCACCATCTCAGAATCAACAGTAAGATGACGACTTCACGAGTAGCTGTCTGGAAGAGTTAAAATAAATAAATAAATAAATAAATAAAAACCGTTACTGAGACCAAGAAGCAAATCTCAGCATCTGAACCTCGCCAAGCTTCTGTGATTGAACAGCTGGAATCGAGTTTTGAGATCTGATGAGAATAAAACAATGCACACCATCATTAGGTTTGGAGAACAAAAAGAGTCAGTGTGCAAAATGCAGCACCTCAAATATATTGTGAAATATGGTTGTTGCTCTGCAATGCATTTGGGTTGTTTTGCTGCCAGTGGTCCATAGGCTCTTGCTAAGTTCAGTCATGTAATGAATTCTATTCAATATCATAATGTTTATCTCAAAATCTGGTTTCCTTTGCTTGTAGGCTAAAAATGGGCCAAATTTGGTATTCCAATAGGACAATGACCTGAAGCTCACATCAAGTCAGCAAAGAAATTGAGAGTTTGTTTCCACATGCAATAAGTGCTAAAATTGCAAAAATTGAGATAATACCATAGAGCAATAGCCCTGTGCTTCTTACACATGGCGTAAAATCCATCTTTAGAAATTCATACTATAAGGTGTATTTTTTTCATGGTCAAAGTTTGTGTTTATCTATAACATGCAATAGGTGCTAACGGAGAAGAAGCTGATTTACTCAAAATGAGTAAAATGGATATATTGCGTATTGAGGGAAAAAAAAACACTCTTCAAATGATTACAACGACACAAAATCAAAGTTATGCAATGACCCTCTCAGTCTCCAGACTTAAACCCAGCTGAAAATCTGCAGCTTCAATTCATAACTGCAGTTCTGCATGACAGAATGGTCCAAGATCCAGGACTGATTCACCTTTAACAAGGTTTTCTCCAACCTTGTTAAAAACTTCAGAAAGTTGCTGAGAGCAGTAACTCTTGGCAGGGGATTCTCCACCAAATACTTAAAGTTGGGGAGCCAATATTTTTCGGATCTGCATTTTCATGAAAATTTAAGCTATCGATGGAAAACTTTATTTTGTTCCAAAAACGAGAATGAAAATAAAAACGCAGGGCATATTCATTTGTTTTAAGTCAAAATATCATTCATTGTATGCATGGTTTTTTTAATATATTAAGCTATTTTTTATGAAGGGTGCCAATAATTATTGTGTTGTCTGCATACCTGTAATGTAAATTCAGCTGGAGAATCCAAAAGAATGAAAGAGGAAAGCAAAGTGGGTCAGGAGAGCCATGGTATTGCATGAGTTGGTGAGTCAATCTAAAATGATGTAGGGGTACAGGGACTGTGTGTTTCTGTGTTCTGATCATTTCCACAGTGCAGTGATTTTGTATTTTTGTTTCTCTTCTGGGCGGCTTCTGTCTCTCCCTCGGCCTGTGAAGTGGGGTCTGTGGACGACATCAGCAATATTCTTCAGGCCCAAGCCTGGTCACATCCTGGAGCTGCAGACTCAACTGCATGACTTTCCAACTGCCAACATCATTTTCCCCTGTTCAATTCTTATTTTCATGTCTACTACTTGATCTGTAGTCATTTGTGTCACCGTATTTACCTGTATAATTAAAATAGGCTTCTAATGAACTATAATAGACTTTATATAACAAAAATTTGGAAACACTGACTCACCCAGCCAGGAGAGGATGGGCTTCCCCACTGTAGCTTTCTCCTCCTGAGACGTCTCCCCATCGGGCAGTTTTACACCATCAGTTTGAGAATTTTTCTCCCTGTTTGGAGATTTTTTTTCAAACTCATAACTCTTTTGTTGACTTTAGGCAGGGCATGAACCCCTCTGATATTCCATAAACTATCTTTGTGACAGTTCCTCAGTTAAAAAAAAAAAGAAAAAAAGTGCTATATCAATAAAAATTAAGTGATTTGAAAAATTGAATTGAGTCTTCAGTCACTATCTGAAAATGCTCGGGGTCTCTGCTATCTTGACCACAGTGTGAAGCTTACTACACCGTCAAAGGCGAAGAACAGACCAGAAGCATGATCTGGAAGAGAGGCATGCAAATTTGAAAGGCCACCCACCCAGGGGTTGCAGATTGGAGGAGTGTGGCTGGTGTCTGGCGTTAGGTGGTCTTCCAGAGTTACACTGGATCTCTCTCATTGGCTGCCCAAACGACTGGCGGTAAGAATTTGAAACTGATGTGAGACCATATCTGTGGAGAGCAGCCAATGAAATTCAATTAGAGGTGGTGTGATATAGCCTGCATCTGGGGTGGTTCTAGTTAGGAGAGCAACATCATTCTGTGTGACCTGCAAGTTTTATGTTGGACAAAACTAGATGATCGAGATGGGAGTTTCAGTTATACAGATAGGAAATTACCACTGCTGAGTTGCCATTGAGAATGGAATGGATTCCTTGGGAGCTGGGGTGTAAAATGATTGACAGGCTACTATGATGTTCTCAGAGATTTGCTGTACAGCAACTCCCAATATTCCGAGCCAATAAAGAGGGTGACACTGTGGTGCCATTCAGGTGGAGTAAAGAGTCTTTGCTTTCCTACTCATCCACAGCATAAATTTAAGGAAATCTGATCTGTGCCACTGAGCGCACACTGTCAATAGAATGTCTGTCTTTTTGACACAATATTGGGAAATATCGAATCTGAACCTGGTAATCAGGCGCCCTCTAGTGTATTTGGAGTATGTTTCAGTTTTAACCACTGAAAATTAAATAAAAATGTTACATTTATTCGCAGTTTTTTGACAAAGGAGCTTTAAGGTCGTTATTTCCCGTTCGTCTTTTATACCTAGTTTGAAAGGCCTTATCATATGGGCAAAAGCACTCTGGCCTGTCCAATCACTGTTGGTTAATCAGGAAGAGCTGCAGATTAGCCTACACACGGCAAAATTAAAATCTTACCAAGCATTTTAATCTTGTATTTAGAATTAAGACACAAGTATTTTAAGACTAAATTCAAGACTAAAATGGTTGGTAAGATTTTTTTTTTTCTTAACAGTGTGCCTCCTTCAGTGCACATGGAGCAAACTGATAGTGTTTCAGTCATTTGTTGTGTCCATCCATTGAGATGTGCCATTAAAGGAGGACTAAATTTCATTCACAGACCACAGAAACCTGTCTACCAAAAGACCCACTTAAAAAGAGAAGCAAATACTATACATTTTTGGATGGGTCAGTCCCTTGGTGCATGGAGCAATATGCACTGCTTTGCAGAGGCACCGGCAGCTGTCTGCACTTGGTGTGAGGACTATGTTCCAACCTGTGTATCTTTTCGAGGGGCTTAATCGATATGGGACATCCTTCAGTTGATTCACAGTCTTACTGCAGTTGGGTGCTCATGCTCTGATGTGTCACTAGATACTGTACACCAGGATGTGTTGTGCTCGTGTGTGAGTCTGCTGTGTCGCACTTAAATACGCTCTCAAGTGTTTGGTAGTATTTGTGTAGGAGCAGTGGTTTTTTTAATGTTTGACAGAAAAAGTTATGTGTCAAGGATAATATTTTGGTTTGTCATATTATTAAGCCTTTGAGTATACCAAATGTACATAGGAACACTTCACAGCTTGAAGATACAGATAACTTTCTAACTGTAGGAAAATCGTAAAGTGATGACTTGAGGAGAAAAGATGACCAAAAATGCATTTTTGAGGGCAGTATGTCAATGCTCTCTTATCAATAATTTGTAAAAATAATGTACTAATTTTGGTACCTCTAAAACATAACATACAAAGACACAACACAGAATCAGCTCAAACATTAAGAAATAATGTCTCTGGAGTAAACCGAACAAACACAGCTGGCAAAATATGCAGCTACAAATTTTGTAGCTTATATTTTGCTTATATTTTGAGGCAAATCAAGTACAAATAATCTGTAATGTTTCAATTTTAGTCACAAGTAATCACAAGTACTACATCTAGGGTGATAAATAACAGATAAACAATTTTGAAATAAATTGATGATATATAATTAATCTTGAAAATGAGAAGATTAAAAAGTAATTGATGACAAATTTCCTTCTCCAAAAAAGAATGTGCAACTGTGTTCTTTGAATTTCCAAAAGATATTCACCTATGAGAAGATGGAAGTGCAATGTTAAAAACAGCTTCACAGTGCAAAAACCTAAAGTGTGAGAAGGATTATTAATACATTACAGACGGTGAGATCTCAAGCATTATCTCACAACTCCAGTCCAAGTGAGGAAAAAGCTGAAATTTAGGCATATTAAGCAACAGATGTTCCCACATTCCCTCCCTCTCCCCCTCGACCTGCGAATGCAATGGCCGTGCAGCTCGTCAGCGACGTAACGATCCCCGCGTTTCCTGGCTGTCTCGTCTCCAGTTCGGGCCATCTCCACCGAAAGGTAGCGAATGTTAGTCACGTGCCCTTATCAGTTCTCCGTCCAACGGATTCAGAACGGTTAGCTGGACTGGAAAAGTGATAAGGACACGTGAGCGACCATACGGACAGCACAGTACCGTGCACTCAGAAAGGGACGATGCCTGTCTCGAGGGTGTCTGCAATAAAAGAGCACACTCCAAAGAGACCACCTGCAAAAGTTCCTTTGGTCCCAGGCTTTGGAATTCCCATTGCAGGATCAGAGCGGGTTAGAGTGCATCCAGCTCAGGAGGACGCAAACGTCTGTTCTCAACCACAAAAATAGGGAGTGAAAAACGTAGAAAAAAGCATAAAGAAAGCCTTGCAGTTTTAGGTTAGTCCACCTAAGAATGTATGTTTGGCTGCCGGCCTGCACTCAGGTCCTGTTCCCCCATGCGTTCCCGATGTCGGTGCCGTCTCAGGGGTGGACCGAAAACTTATGCCTCACCGGGGACTGCCAACCAACTTTGTGGACACACCCCATCGGTGAGTTTTATTTGTCGGCAGCCCCGCCCACCACCTCTGGCCATCCCAGCTCCTATTGGCTCCCGTGAGTTGACACGCCATTACCTGTGCCTGGAAGCTCATGCAGTGGATGGGGCGGAGCCTGATCATTCTCTGGCTCGTCAGTCACTGCAGAAGGGGGCCAACGGGGTTGCAGGGACAGGGTTTGGCAGCCCTCCCCCAACCGGAATCGCTGGAAGGGGGTGCTGGGGGCAGGTATGTCCAAGCTGCGCATTCCAGTTGGTGCATACCTGTCAGCTACGCTCTCATTCCACCGCACCCACCACCCCCCCAAAACATAGAGAGAGTCATTTAGACAGTTACCTGAGGCTGCGCTCTCTAATTGCTCACGCTAAAGTGCTCCTGGTTGAATGCATTTTAGTACTGCTTTTAAGAACACAAGGACAGGCCCCATCACCTTGGATAAGACACTTACTAAATAACATCATATTCATTCGGGGTAATGAATCTAAGAGTCTAATTTCACTGAGACAGGAAGCAGATTCATCTAAAACAATCAGTGAGTGAGCTTTTACAAGAAATATTAGGGTACAGACTGAACCACCTCAAAAAATAAAATCACCCCGAAACCTTTGATCACATCACACCCAGTGCTTGAGTCTTTTTGATCTCCTCCACAGACAAGTCACACAGACGTACATCTCAGCTGTCTGGTCAAGAGAGTCGTTTTTCTGACAGCAAACGGCTGGTATCATTGCAACGCAGCAGATACAGTCCAAGCTTTCTCTTGCTATGCAAATGCAAATGTTTAGAACATCACGGCCCACATACCCTTGATAAACCTTTTTGAAAAAATATATGTAAATATAATTCACAGTAAATTACTGCAGACTGGACGATCTCATCAAAGAGTAAATATAAAAGATGTGAAAAATTGTCTAGCGTGTGCAGAATTATCAACACAGCCAAACTTTTTTACTTGAGCTAAATTAGGTCCTTTGCATCCTTTAACTGTTAGTGGTAGAGTCTCCATGTAATTGCAGGGACTAATGTGTTGTTTGTTTTCTTAAGCAGAATAGGTCCTAATATTTTGCAGCTTTCAGCTGAGGCCCGATGTCTGACAAGTGTTTATGCAATGTGTGTTTGTGCTGGTGTGTGTATGTGTATCTCTATGTGTTTGCAATGGTGTGAGAGTGCATTTGCCTGTGTGTATGGGTGCTTGAGCACATTTTTGTCAGAGTGTACACGCGCACACACACACACCCACACACACTCACACACACGCTTGCATGTCTGTGTGAATGCATGAGTGTGTGTGTGCGTGTGCATGTATGTGAGAGGGGATGACTGTGTTTCTCTCCTCTGACGGGAAGGCCCACTCGGCTCCCTCTGAGCACAGGCAAGCACAGAGACACGGCCAACGGCAGGAGCGAGAATGCAGGTTTTCAGCATTCCGACATTTTGCCAGTCTCCCCGGAGATTACGCGCGGACAAGACTGAGCGTGCGGAAGGCCCTGAGTCATCGTGGCACCACCGGCTAAAGTCCTCATTTCTTCTCTGTCTGTTTGCGCTTTCTCTCCTTCAACAATGGCTCCAGTTGGCCAGGAAATCCCTGCTCACGAAATCTGCTAAATTCCATTGTTATTGTTGATACTGGCTGTACAGCACAGATGGGTGCCCGTATGTATGTTGGCACAGCTTACTCTTAATAGCAAAAGCTGGCAGGCTCCTTTTCAAAAACACATTAGTCTGATCTCCTAGGGCAAGGGAGGGATGGACCAACCAGCCAGCTGCAAGACAGCTTCACATATTGTGTGCTTTTGGGTGGTGGAATGAGTCATACAGCTGCCCAGGTTACCGGTGAAAGTAGACAAACGAGGTACACTTATTGGGAGGCAGCGAGAGGAGCTTTGAAGCCGGGTCCTTCAGTCGCACAGGGCACCATCTTTCGTTCCACATTCCCAGAGTCCTAACTCTGGACCCGAATCACCTCTTTGGCTGTCCGACCTCATTTTTTTCCGCTAGTTCGGGCTGGAGCGGTCTCTGTCTGTCGCCATTGGCCGGTTCCACCCCTGACAGGGAGTGTCTCTGGGAGTTTTGTGTAAAGAATGGGGGTGTTATAATGCTGAAAAGGCCAACTGGCCCCAGGGCGAGATGTGTCAAAGGGAATGAGTCCTCTTGAGTGCACGGGAACTGAGTCAGCACAGCCGTGCGTCTGCTCATGCACCCTGCTGAGCTGGGCAAAAGGGCTCCCCCTCTCCTCCTCCAGCCCCTGTGACCCCAAAACTTACAACCCCAAGTCAGAATAACTTTGGCTGGTACGGAAAATGCACACACAAAACAGAAAATAGTGGCTTAAAAATTAACTTTGACTTGCATTTCACTGCACACACTATGAAGACAAGATATTTAATGTTTGGTCTGGTAAGCTTCATTTCATTTACATTAATTACTGCCGTGCAGGCCTGCAACACATTCCAAAAAAAGTGGGGATGCAGGCAATTTAGGATGAGTAATGCTGTAAAAACTGTGCATAATGATATGACTTGAAACAGCCGATGTCAGCAAGCGATTGTAATCAGGATTTGGTACAAAAGCCGGATAAAGGACAGGCTTAGTCCTTCGGGATAAAAGATGGGACAAGGATTGCCAATTTTCCCACAATGCATTAAAAGGCTGAAAAATAATATTCCGCAAAGAAACATAGGAAAGGATTTGAATATTTCACCTTCTATGGTGCATAACATAATTAAAAGATTCACGGAATATAGTGGACTTTCTGTTCATAAAGGTCAAGAGTGCAAGCCTGAGCTGAAGTCAGATAAAATACCATTACATGCATGTCTATTGATCAGTTTGGTTTTTCTGTCTGTCTGTCTGTCCTTTAGTTTGCAATTTCAACTGGCAACATTTCATTCCAAGTTTGTGCATATCGTTGGCATTGGCATCTAGTTTAGGCCTATTGAAAATGACGACTCTAGCCTCAAGGGCAAGATCAAGGTCACCATTTAATGGCACTATGACACTTGACCTTAAAGATATCGGCATGTCCCCGCTGTATGAGCGATTTCATTTTTAATTTCTCACTATTCACAGCTCTCCACATTTGAGGTTATTTGCACGAGTAGAAACAGCTTGCATTTCAACTAACACATGAACAAAAGCTTTAGTAAAGTGAAAACTTTTGACTGATGGTGAATTTATTTTGTGTCTGATGGTTCATCATCAGCTCATTGGATTTGAAGACATCACTGTTGGGACAAAACCAAAGCTTCAGAATTGTTTTCATTTCATTCCGGGGTCATGGCACATAATTGTACGCTGGGAGCCGAGCCCATGCTTGCTTTTTACTATTTTAATCTGTAGATGAATTTTACTGCGTCACAATGTGCTGGCTACATGCAACACATTTATTCAAAAGAAAATATGGAAATTACTTTTGCTGCTCATTGCTCCTCTGTGTGAATACCTGGTATTTGAAAACATGAACTGAAACCAGATAATAAATATTTGAATGGACTAATAAGGTCATTCTTGCATCCACCATTATCTATTCCTGGTCACAGTCACAGTGATGCTGGGGCCTATTCTAGCATGTTATGAGTAAGAAGCAGGAATACACTCCGGACAGGTTTACGCTTTCGGAGGTTCTTTTTTGCGACTTGTCATCTTATTCTACTGGACGTAACCAACATGTTACTTCACTATATCCAAGAACGAAGCCCATAACACGTCGTCATGGCCGTCACAAATGATCAGAAAAGGAAAACGACTTGGTTTTAAAAATTATATCAAGTAAGTGGATCCATAGTCAGGCTAAAAATTAAATTAAAGCCACGAGACTGTGAGAATTCATATCCATTTGCACGTTTTGTACATAGAACTTCGCTGGATTGGCCTTTTTCTGCCTGAATAGCGATTCTTGCCTAACACTTTGTGAAGTCTTCGAATGCCGCTGACATGGGAAGGGCAGCTGCTGCCTTCCAAGCTTTTGTTCTTGATTATTTAGTTGAGTTCCTCTCGTCGGTGTGAAAATTTGGGGCTAAGCAAACACGGTCCACCCGGTCTTTATGCAGTTCCGGATTTCTTCGGCACATCAGACGCCAGCTCCGCTCATGTGGATCAGGGGAGATCTGTTAAAACACCTCAACCGGAGCACCGAACTCTCCCATGGGATTAGCGCAGCCACATTCCCACTCGCCCGAGCCCTCGTCTCCAATGAACACAGAAAAAGCGAGGTGTGTATGGGCTACATATTACATACTATGCTTGTGAAAACGTTGTAGTGGGCAAATGACACATTGGACGCATGTTCAACGTCTGCATCAATCGTCTCAAATTTAACAGCAGAGCTAAGTTACGAGTGAAATCCTAATTAAGATTCAATCTGAAATCAGAAAACTGTAGGCCCTGAAAACTGCAAGCCACTGCACGTGGTCTTTACTGATGCCGAAGCCTGATCATGTTTCATGTTGTTAATGATGAACCCGTGCTGGCTCATTAGTTTCTCTAGATATCACTAAAACAAAGCACAAAGGAAAGTGAGTCAATTCTGATTTGAAGATTACATTTAAAGATTGGATTTCTGTGTCCACACAACTATGAGCACATCAGATCTGTGTCACATTAAGGCAAAAAAAAAGAAATTTTTAAATCTGATTTGAGTCACTTCATAGATGAACTATAATTCAAAATAATAACCTTGTTGTCAAAGTTCAACATTATAAGTACATCAGGGTAGATGTAGCTTAACTTTAAGCCACCTAGCTATTGCGACTGAGCTGGGCTAACTATCTTCACTAGATAAGTAATTATTTACAGTAACTGCCCATTTGAAACAATACTCAAAGTCGACAGAGCTAGCGAGCATGTGAATCTGTGAATACTGTTGATGGATGAGAACGGTAACATGGCGACCAACATAACTGAAATAAATTACATTTTTGTTGTCTAAACTAATACTGCCTGTCTTTACATGGTCAGTAACATTAGCTAGTGTAAGCTGTGAAAATTTCTGAGTGGCTACTTTGTTTCTTTTTCTATGGACTTGCACTTTTTTTAAGTTTCCTAGTCTGTCATTGACCTTTGCTCTGTTTGTTTGGCTACAGCTAACAGATACTGGAAAATAAAAACAGAAGAGCCAGTCAACTGCATTAGCTCCACCTACCTGCTTTGGTGGACCAATCGCTGTTGGGTGATGGAAAACTTGTCATTAACTGCACGCTGCCACTCACTTTTCCCAGGAAGGTCACCGTAGATGCCCAGTTATTTACGCTGGTTTACACTGGTAAATAATACAAATGAACTGGCTTCAATCAGAGGGCGACGAGCGGAATCATCGCTTTGCCTTATTTGTTGATAGTGACTTAACAGACATTTATTTACATGAAAATCGTTATTACTTTAAAATGAAAATATTTGTGTGAATGAATGAATGAATGAATTTTTTATGTCCTAAAAGACCCATCCCTTACGGGATTATAAGACACCAAAATCATCAGTGTATAATATCACAATAAATATTTATTTGTGGATTTCAAAATATTTTAGTGGGGAGAGTCATTTATTGACGATATAAATCCCATAATACTTTTGTGAATTCTTCGGTGTGTATTCATTCCTTATGAGACTGATCTTACCCCATACATGTGTCCTGTCTACACTTTGGCAAAAAAGAAATGATGCCGTCCTTTTAACAAATCACCTCACACATCCCACATATTGTTTTATTGTTGGCCTTTTCCAAAAGGCCTTCAAGAAATTTTTAAATTATCTAAATACCTTCCATTAAACCTTGCCATTTAAAAGCTCCTTAGATTCTACCATCATAGAATACAAATTATCCTGAGTGTGGCCCTGAGGTGGTATTATAGGCACAGAAGAATACTGGAGACATTTTGTTCTCGGGAAATACCCAGGGAAGATAAGGGACCTGGAATAATAAAAATAATAATGAGCACAAGTTTTAGCACAGATTAAGATAAATAGCTAGGTGATAATTCTAATATGTTCTCCATTACCAAATTCATGTCTGACAGTCTGACAAAACCTTATAAATAAATAGACTAGGTGGGTATAATGCCGCTTAATTCACGTGTTCAAAAATGAAATGAGTGTAGTCAGTGTGCCGGAAAATAATTTTTTCGTCACCAAACATTTTGATGAAAAAAAAAATTTGACTGCTGATGTTTTTTTCTGCTCCCTGAACAACCCTTATCTCTGCACTCCCCTCTTCTGCTTTCCTTTTGCGACAGCAACGTTAATAAATAATTTCCACTAGAGGGCGCAATTCCAAGTTTCTAAATATAGGAATTGACTTTTATTTCCCAGGGTGAATTGTGGCTTCTTGAGAACGTCTTGATCTGTTATCAAAGCAAACTCGCGTCGAAAAGCTTTGCATCACTGAGCAAGTTATCTTGCGAGGGACAACGTGTCTTTACTATGCGATACATGCAACTTAAACGGCTGCCTCCAACATGCTTCGAATTATCTCGATTTATTATTTTACCGTGCAATAAATTTTTAATATGATTATTACGTTGCGTACATGGGTGTCAACAGCAGTTCAACGCCACTGGAAAAACCGGAATATAGATCCTTTGTTCCTCTTAAATGCGTGTGAAATTATGGCTTACCAGCCGCGCCTAATTGATTGTATCGTTAATCTTAAATTAAATATCATCGAATTCTTACGTGTAATCAGTCGATATAGCACACGCAGCGCAGAGCTGCAAATGCGCATACTGCACTTTCAGACTTTCCCCCCTATCCGTTTTTGGCAGCACTCAACCGCTCTCAGTTGCTATGGACACGGATCATGTGGCTCTTTTGAAAACTGTGTCCATGACAACAAACTGGCTAATACGGAAAAAACTACAATGCAGTGCATTTTGAAGGGACGTGAACAGTGGACAGTGGCAAATGATTTGATTTAAACAGTTTGACTTGACACTGCATTTCATTTCCCATCAGTATTACATTGGCTACATGTTGGCATAAAAACTGTTCAGACATGAAAATCTAACATTTTGGCATAAGACGGCCACTCACAGCTGTTGTTGAAAAAAAGTGTCAGCGCTTATCAGAATCATGTCATAAAATTGTCATTGAACAGAGTCCATTGCTTCTCAGCGATGTTTCTACTGCACAGTAGCCTAGTTAAATGGTTAATTGTGGTGCTTAACTGGGATAAGAATGTCTGAGTATTGAGGCGCATGAGGCAGTACCTGCAGCCCTATCTGGTTGCACTGGTAGTCCAGCTCCTCCAGGATGGCACATCCATATGTGCAGTTGCAAGAAGGTTTGCTGTGTCTCCCAGCACGGTCACAAGAGCATGAAGGAGATAACAGGAGACCGGCTGTTACTCGAGGAGAGCTGGACAGGGCCGAAGAAGAGCATCAACACAGCAGCAGGACCGTAATCCGCTTCTTTGTGCGAGAAGGAATAAGAGGTTCTCTGCCAGGGCCCTACAAAATGACCTCCAGCAGGCTACCGGTGTGCATGTTTCTGACCAAACTGTCAAATAGACTCCATGAGGGCCCGACATCCTCCAGTGAGACCTGTGCTCACAGCCCAGCACCGCGCAGCTCGATTGGCATTCGCCAGAGAACACCAGAACTGGCAGGTGCGCCATTGGCGCCTCGTTTTCTTCACAGATGAGAGCAGGTTCACACTGAGCACATGTGACAGGCGTGAAGGAGTCTGGAGACGCCGTGATGAATTTTATACTGCCTGTAACATCATCTAGCATGACTGATTTGGCAGTAGGTCAGTGATGGTCTGGGGAGACATATCCTTGGAGGGTCACACAGACCTCCATGTCATAGCCCACAGTACCCTGACTGCTGTTAGGTGCTGGGATGAAATCCTCAGAGCGACAGTCAGACCTTATGCTGGTGCAGCGGGTCCTGAGTTCCTCATGGTGCAGGACATTTCCCGGCCCCCTGTGGCCAGCGTGTGTGGGCAGTTCCTGGATGGTGAAGGCATTGATGCCATTGACTGGCCGTCTCACTCCCCTGACCTAAAACCAATTGAGCACCTGTGAGAGGTTATTTATCGGTGCATCCACTGCCACCAAGTACCGCCACAAACTGTGCAGGAGCTCACTGATACCCTGATCCAGGTCTGGGAGGAGATCCTCAGGACCCCATCCCTGGGTCATCAGGAGCATGCCCAGACGTTGTCCAGAGTGCATACATGCACACAGGGGCCATACACACTACCGAGTCACATTATGAGTCGTTGTTATAAAATTTACGCAAGCTGGATAGGCCTGTGATTTCAATTTTTTAACTTTCATTTTTGGGGTGATTTTGAGACCAGCCCTCAATGGGTTAAAGATTTTGGTTTCCATTGACCTTTGTTACTTCATTCTGTTCTCAACAAATTATACAGTGCACATCAGTAAACATTTTCAACTTGAATAATTTGTTCATCGAGATCTGATATGTGATTTAAGTCTTCCCTTAATTTTTTTGAGCAGTTTATCACCCACATGGCTTCCTCTTGCATTTGCTGTAAAGACAACTTTGACAATTCACTGCACTTGCTCACTACCCCAGACACGTCCTCAACCCTGTGTAAATCTGTGAGACACAGCTGTCATGCAGCACAGGTGAGGACAACAAGGAGGTTTTGTTTCTGAGCATCATCTTGGGCACGCACCCTGGCTACCCAGAGGCATAAACTAGAAATCCAAGCTGAAATAGCTTGTAGTTCTTCCTTACCTCCAATTACATCACTGCGTACATCAAATGACAGGGCTGGAGGGGATGGAGAACAGATTTTGCAGCCAATTCCCGGAGATATACAGAAAATTAGGGGAAAAAACTGCATGGATTTATCACACTGCGCTGCTGTGAAAAAGTATTTGCTCCCTTACCAATTGCCTCTATTTCTGCATATCATTAAATTCATTTTAATTTTAGACAAGGATAGCCCAAGTAAACATAGTATTTTGCAGTCTTTATAAGTTCATTTTTCGAAGGAAAAAGCTATCCAACCCTACCTGACCCGGTGTTAAGAGGTAATAGTTACCCTGAGTTACCCTATCAACCGAACACAAAAATTGAATTGAAAGCTGGGTTCAGTTTTACCGGACACTTCCTGGCATGATTACTACCAGTCTTGTTGAATCTGAAAATCACTTAAACAAAACCTGCCTGGCAATGTGAAGTAGGAGAAAAGCAGCACATGATGCCACGATTTAAAGAAATTCAAGGGCAGATGAGAAACAGAGTTGTCAACATCTATCAGTTTGGAAGGGTTACAAAACCACGTCTCAGCCCCTGAGACTCCAATGAATCACAGTGAGACCCTTTAGCTACAAATGGAGAACTTGGAACAGTGGCGAACCATCCCAGGAGTGGCCAGTCAACCAAAATTCTTCCGAGAGCAGATCAGCGACTCATCTAAGAAGTCTCAAAAGAATTCAGACTAAAATCTAATGCCTCACTTGCCTCATTTAAGGTCTGTGTTCATGATTCCACAATAAGAATCAGACTGGGCAAAAATGGCATCTACAGGAGAGCCGTAAGGCAAAAACCACAGCAGAGCAAAAAGAATGCTAAGGCTTGTCTCACATTCGCCAAAAACATCTTGATGATCCCCAAGATTCTTGAGGTAATATTCTGTGAACTAATGAGTCAAAAGGGGAAATTTTTGGAAGACATAAATTCAACACTGCATCTCGGAATAAGAGCATCATGCCAGCAGTTAAACACGGTGGAGGTAGTGTGACGGTTTGCTGCTGCACTGCTGCTTTCCCACCTGGGAATGCCACAAGTATGAAAATCAGTCAAAACTGTGATTTTCGGTAATTTGCATTTAAAGTAACAAGTAACAATTGAGGCAGAGGAAAAACATAGATTTTTGGTGTTTACCGGCATCTCACTGCATTCCTTAATTTATTTTATGTGAAAATCAAAAATATTGAAATTTTCAAAAAAAAATTTAAATTTTTACCCTGAAGACCCCTTAAATAGAACAGAACAGAAAAAATAGTGGTATTTTCATTCAGATGTAACCTATGAGGCATTTTACTCAAAAATACAAAGATAAAAAGAACAAAGCAATGGCGAAGTGAGACCTAATTGTCAATCAGTCTTCAAGCGAATATACAGAATTTATATTCTGTATAATATATAATATGGGGGGGGCAATTCAACCATGGACTTTATTTACCTTATTTTTAAAGGTTAGCTAGCTTGGATTTTTATAGTAGGTTTGTATGAGACAGCTAGCTAGCTACTTGTCCACAGTCCATGTATTAGCTACCTATGTAGATAGCTAGTTAGTACCGGACATCAACATGGGAACTACGCAATGAACCGTCAAGGACAAGGAAAGCAGCAAACGTATTTTAGCATCACACAGCTGGACTTTGTAAAGATCCAAACAATCAAGCCCTTAAACAAGCTTTCAGTCATAGGAGAACTGATTGTTGGCGTACCACAAGCAGCATTAGCCGCTAACACTGAAGGAGCAAGTTGAGCTATGTTAAAAGTTGAGATTACGAGTAGGGCTAGTGTAGAGACGGGATCTTGACTCTGTGACTCAACCCCCCCGATCACTACTGAACTGACTCTGGCTCCAAATGTGCAAGACGGCAGCGTCCGTATGAAGGATATTTTGGCACTATTTAGATGCAGGGTTAGGAGGTGGAGACGCCCAGTCCATTTTTACTCACAATCTATGGATATACCTTACTGAATGAGAAAGCTCACAATTAGTACAACTCAAAGTTATACTTTTAGAGTCCCATTGGCGACAATAGGAAGCCTGACGCATTGGATGAACCAAACCGTGTCGGGTTTTTACCGCATCTAGTTTTTTTATCCAGCGGTACAGCGGGTTTCCAGCCCTGTGACGGAGTGAAGCCGTTGCGTCTGAGCTGGCGGTGGCTCTGTGTGACTCCAGCGCTGTGCTAATAATAGTGACCGACAGCAGAACACAAGCAGAACATATTATGAGCCCGTCATTAGAATGCTGACATATTGATGTGGCACCTGTGCCGGCCTACGGGGAGCTACGGCAAGAGAGGGAGAGGGAAGAGGAACCATTCTGCTGACTGAACCTGACAGATTAGGGGGAGAGCGAGTGTTTGTGTGCATGCATGTGTGCGTGTGTGCGTGTGTGTGTGCGTGTGGGCTTGTGTGTGTGTGTGTGTGTGAGAGAGAGAGAGAGAGAGAGAGAGTATATATATATATGTATACTTTCCCTGTCCCTCTTGCAGTTTTCACATGTGCAGAGGACACTTGGCCTCATATGGACAAAGGTTGCTTCTGTAGGATCCCAGTGATGTTTCAGTTTAATTGATGGTGTGTTTATTTATTTACATGGAATGATTTAAGACTTAGAAAAAGAATCCATTATTAGAACTGTTAATTTAAACATAACACCATTTAATTGGGGCGGCAGGGTAGCCATGTGGTAGGTTGCTTGATGGGTAACTGAGGTGATGCCAGTTCAAGCCCCCAGCGGGTTTTGGATTCTGATGCTGGAGAGATGGAGAGAGGAAGAACTCTGCCATTGGACCCTTGAGCAAGGTGCTTAACCCTTTGAGCGCCGAATGCATTTTCAAGGAATTAAAAATTTATTTATCCTGAGCTGTTGAAAACCTATCATGTGGCAACTTGTTTAAAAGAGCTCCTGCAGGGAGCTCTTTTAAACAAGTTGCCACATGATAGGTTTTCAACAGCATCTGACTTTGATATCTTACATCATTGGGCAACTATAGTTGCCCACGGCGCTGAGAGGGTTAACCCTAATAGATGCTCCAGGGGTTTTACCCTTGATTCTCTCTGTCCCAACTCTCTTGTAGCTGTTCTGTCTGGAGTTTGTTCAGAGCATTCTTGAAAAAGAGTTACATGTTTTCAACGGAATTTCCCTGGTTAAATAAAGGTTTAAAAAAACATCCTAGTGATTTTCAATGAAATCGCATTAAACAGACATCTGGAATAAACCTTGATTTTTTTAAGTAGCAAAATCCATTACATTCCCTCAGTTTGTCTATTCTCGGTTTTGTTTATTTTTTTTCGATGCTTAGTCTCGCTCTTGATGAGTGGGTTCTTCAATCGTAAATTCAAGACGTTTATTATATATAGTCATAAAAGTTCATGGATCTCACTTGCTATGCTTAGGCAGTTGTTATTGTACTTGTCTACCCTGAAATATCCACTAGATGGCGTTCACATTCAATCCTTACCGCAGTTCATCCTGTCAGGCTCAAGCAGAACTGCGTTGCGGTCGTGGCGCCAGGCGAAAGAGGACGGCGCGGAGCCACATTTAGCGGTATTTTCAGTGGTGTTTTTTTTTTTCTCCCCCGATGTGTGAAAATTTTCGCTGCATTTTCCAGCTGCGGAGGTAGTGTGTTCCAGCACAGAGTCAACAGACACGGTTATTGGTTTGTCCATCATCTCCTGAATATTCCTGCGTGGGATTAGCACATGTGGCTAACTAATGCATAATTCCAGATGTCCCATCTTGAATTCTCGCTGTGTTAGATTCTTTTTTATCTCCCGTTTGAAGCAACTTTAATTTCTGATATGCATGTGCGTTTAATCGCCATTGCCCACCGCAGCGCTTCTGACCGTAAGAATAGGGCTACACTTGGTGAACTAAAGCGCATTTCGCTTTAAAAAATTATCAGACACGATGTGGTCATTTCAGAGAATAGGATGATTTGTCTGATTTACTGTGAAAATATTTGCGAAAAACACATTAGATATCTCTTTTAGGATAACTTCCTTGTTGAAATGCGAGCTTCACCAAATTTGTGATATTGCCAAAACTTTAATTGTCTAAGCTCCCGCTGTCTGCTTGTTGGGCTGTGAATACCCCATTTATTGAATATGGTTGACCTCCTGAGGCCAACAATTTTTAAGGCAGTGAGAAGCGAGGCTACACTTCTCAGATGTGAGGCATCAGCCATTTTTAAGCTGCAAAGATACACATGAGTGCTGTGTTTCTGGAGGTGAGCAGGAGTGTGATGGGCAGGATGTTTTCTGCCTGATCCCTACAGCAGGGTGAATCATCTGCCTATCCCTCACTTTTTTGCAACCTGTGGCATCACTTCAAACAGGAAGTGGGGACTGAGAGAGGCCCTCAGCGTGGTGATGTTAGAGGTGCGCTCTCAGACACTCAACAGAGGAAGTGACTCCACCCCCCACCCCCACCCCCACACGCACCCTCACACATACACACAGTTTTGCTTTAACTGTACTTGTGGGGAGCCAAAAATTATATTAGCACAAAAATCCTATTTCAATACTCTCAAACCTTAAAATCAACTGCAGTCGTAACCCTTTCCTTAACTGTAACCATAAACTTAACCCTAGCCAGAACCCTAATCATGACCAAATAACTCAATTTTACACATGATGTTGCGATCTAAAGAAGTTTAAGAAAGGGTAAGACACAAAGTCATTGACATCTATCAGTGTGGAAAGCAGTGAGAGCCATTATCTACAAATGGAGAAAGCTTCAAACAATGATGAACCTTTCCATGTGTGGCCGGCGTACCGAGATTTCTCCAAGAGCACATCAATGACTCATCCAGGAGGTGACAAAAGAACCCAGACTAACATCTAAAGAACTGCAGGCCTCACGTGCCTCAGTAAAGGTCAGTGTTCACAATTGCACAATAAGAAAGAGACTGGGCAAAAATGACATCCATGGGAGAGCTGCAAGGTGAAAACCACTACTGACCAAATAGAACAGAGGGCTTGTCTCACATATTCCAATGACCCTCAAGACTTTTGGGATAAATATTCTGTGGGCTGATGAGTCAATAGAGGAACTTTTTGGAATAATGGGTCCCATTACATTTGAGAAAAAGCTGACACAGCATTCTATGATAAGAACGTGATACCAACAGTCAGATGTTGTGGTAGTGGTGTGATGGTCTAGGGCTGTTTTGCTGCTTCAGGACATGGGTGACTAGCGATAATTAATGGAACCATAAATTCTGCTCTCTACCAGAAATCCTGAAGGGAAATGTCTGGCCATTAGTTTGTGACCTAAAGCTCAGGCACAGTTGGGTCATGCAGCAGGGCAGTGACCCAAAGCGCTAGTGGTTGGACGAGTTATCAGAAGCTGGAGCACTCACTTGGGTTGCAGTGATTGTTGAGCTCTCAAACTGAAATTTTGACATTTGAGCCAGGCCTTGGCTTGGGGAAACCTTGCCAAGAAACCCCATTTCTAGATCTTGCTGGACAGCATATCACCAGTTTCACATCAAGTAAAAGGACTTCAGAACAAAAAGTGTAAACTTTGGGGTCTTGGCTAGTTGTTTTTATGATTGAAATACGTAGGCCTACTGCAGTGGGTGCTGTACATGGATCACAGGTGCCTACCATAGACTGTATAAAAAGATGGACGCAGCACCTGGGTCTGAAAAGTGAGGTCAATTCGGAAATCTCTTAAAATTGCATTCTATTTAATGGCCAGCAGATGGCGATGTCGGTGGTTACAGAAAGAAGTTCAATGCTGTAGAAGTCAATGAGAAAGTGACCCTACTTTCCCACCTGATTTATTATTTTATGAATGACTTTCCACATTATTTTATAGTATCTATTGCAGGTTTCAAGTCTCCTTCGATATATCATAATGTTCATTTTCGTAAAGTATGTGCCCAAATAGACTAGAATAAAGGATAAAGCCAGAATATGCTTTAGGGGCGTAGCTATCCTCTGGTCCTCGTCAGATACGGTCAGATCCACCCATAGATCCACCCCTCGCTCCTTGCTGGCTCTTCAATTCACGCTCTTGTCCAATAGGAATCACATCCAGTTTCAAAATGACAAAATGGCGCTGTTCAAATTGCCAAAATCGAGGCTTCCTAAATGGTATGCTGAAACTAATGGGTAACGTCACGGTTGCTTCGTCCATCTTTTTATACAGTCTATGGTGCCTACAACTTGGAGTTTGTTAACAAATCATTCTTATTTAGAGAGGTGATCTAAATATTAATTGGTTGTAAGAAAATTAAGAATGACAGGCTTGTGTGGCGACCTTGTGGAATGTCTCGTCTTAACTGCTATAATGACACAGTCTTTTGCCCTCTAGGGGGACGCAGCAGTCACTTTACTGAAAACTATGAATAGATTCTAATGATTCCATTTTTTCCCGGATCATAAAAAATCTAAATCTGTAAATACAATGTCAAAAATATCTAAATTTGTGAATATAATGTCTAATTGTAATGACTGGAGAAAAATCACATTTGTCCAGACATCTGAGACCAATGAACATTGAAGAAGGCATGATAACTTTTGGTTCAGATGCCCCTCAAAACACCACTTGTTCGCAATGCCTCAATCGAAATACGTTGTAAAACCATGCACAGAAAAACATTAGTTCTGAGCTGTATTTAAGTTACACACACACACACACACACACACACACACACACACACACACACATATTTCTCTGTGATATCTCAGGTTTTAGCCTTGTACAGAACGTTGTTTTTTTGCTACCACCGGGAATGGGTTTGCCATGGTCAACCTCGTAAATAATTTAATAATCTCTCTGAATTTTAGCAATAAATCAAACCTAATGTCTGACCACGACAAAGTGCTCAAGCAAGTCTACCTCTGAATGGCCCGAAAGAAACATAATGAAGTTTTTGGTTTGGCCTAATCAAAGTCCAGACTCTAATCCAATTGACATGCTGTGGCATGACCTTAAATAGGTAGCTCATGCTCGAAAACCCTCCATTGTGGCTGGATAAAGAATATTCTGTAAAGATGAGTCGGCCAAAAGTCCTCCACAGCGATACAAAAGACTCATTGCCAGTTATGGCAAACGTTTGATTGCAGTTGTTGCTGGCACGGCCAGTTGCTGGGTTTAGGGAGCCGATTATTTTTTCACGTGGGTGATAAAGGTTTTGAATAACTCTTTACCTTCAATCAATGAAATGAACATTTAATAGCAGTATTTTGTGTTTACTCACGTTGTCTTGATATACTGATATAGTGATATAGATATAGCACTGATATAGTGAATATGATTGGGTAGTATCGTAATTGATGACATCATCTTCCTCCCAATTCTTTCTTCAGATCAGGTTTTATGCTTGCCATCTTTTGTTCCGTCTGTTTCAAAGTGTAAACGGTGACGAAGTTGGAGATGGCTATAGAAGTGTTTGTCAGCAGCCGTACAGTGGAAATATAATGCAGGGCGGCGAGTATTTTAGATCACAACCTTCAATATGTGCCCTGCATGTGGCAGCCACATCTTGTTGCTATGGAGACCGCATCTGACTGCAGGTGTGCAGTAGCGAGGGTTGTAGGCATGCTGGAGACTCGGAGTGTGCTCTGTCTCCCCTTTCGCTCCTCTCTTGCTCTGTCCATCCCTCTTTCCTCTTATGCTCTCTCGCTCCATCTCTCTCTCTCACTCCCATTTGTTGCTCTGTCCTGTTTCCATAATCCTCTACCTCATCTCTCTCCTCTTACGACCCCCTCACTTAATTTCTGGCACAAAGAGTTCATACACACACACACACACACACACACACACTCATTTTGCTGTCACTAGACCAGAGGCCGGATATGAAAGGATGTCTCAGTTGTCAGGAAAACAATTGTCAGCAATTAGAAAGATTTTAATAGGATGAGAGGACGTATGTTCGCTTGCAGTGTTCATTCCCTAATTAGAGATGCAATGGCCAAACTGGGGCCTGGGGGTGTTTGATTTCATGCATTCAATAACTTCATCAGTCGACTCCGGAGCTTCCGCGGCTGTCATGTTGGCTGACTTGCTGTCAGTCATCAGACCACTCAAAGCCACCCAGACCTCGAAGATTCGATGAGGCTGATTTTATTAGTGATTTCCTTTAGTTTTATGTTACTCAAGTAATGTATTTCTGAGTACCTTTTCTCCTCAGTGTGAAGCTCTATAGATGATGATGAGAATGATTATAAATACAGTTGTAGAATTTGCAGCACTATTTACATCAGATAATTACCACACTAGTCATGGTACAAGTTGTTGTAGAAGTAGAATCATTGTTTTAATTCACTCAAAGTATTATACTCTTTCTGGCCAAAAAAAAAAATGCCATTTAAATTGAAGCAAGCAAATACTTAAGGACTAATGATTGGATCATTATTGCAGTTATTTATATGTTTCAGTTGATAACAATTATTTTATATCTAGCTGATACAGCTTGTAGATTCTCATTTCTTAACCAGATTGAACAATGTATGCTGTAGTCGTGGAAAAGATGTTACCGTGTTTCAGAAAGGGTCAATTATTGGCCTGATGTGTATAATGATGTATATAAACTCTGTGATTCGGTTTTTCTTCAACCAAATTAGGTGGATTACTCGAGCACGAGGTGACGTCATCTTGGGATGAGCCTGTTCCAGCCCAATTTGAAACCAGACACTGGGAAAGTAATCTTTAGATTTGTAAATCTATTCATGGGAAACGTGATCTTTTCACAATTTGTGTATATATATGCTGGATACCCCAAGGTCTAAAAAGATAGATAGATGATAATTGATGATGTTCCCAGGGACTTAAGAATAACCCGTTGAGAAGAAGTTTATAAACTGCTTCCTCCATGCGTGCATAATCTTCTTGCTTACAATGTAATTTGTGGACGGTATTTGTCTGTGACTTTTTAACAGTGTAAATAGCTCCTGAAAATAAAGTGCGAGTCCCAAGATCTTGAAACGTCGCGCAGCTTCTTGTGAAACCTGTGGCTCTTCCTTGGCAGATGTTGCCTCCCTCCTTTTCCATCCTGCCTCTCTCTGTCTCCCTCTCTCTCTCCTCTTCCTCTTTCTCTTCTAGCATACGGAGGGTAGATCACCTGATGCCAGGCGGAAACATGTTAACATGAACCATGAATGGGCTCTAGGACTCTTTGTCAGCAGACTTTTCATCCCTGGATTGTTCGTCCCCAGTAATGCTCTGCCCTCTTCCTGCATTATAACCCTAAACCTAACCCTTACACTTGGTGATCTGTCTGTTGTCCGTCAGTCCATCCATCTGTCAACTATGGTGGCAACTATCTGTCAACTTTCGTTATCATTAGGGGACACAAAATCCAGGGACGAAAAGTCTTTGGGGACGAAGAGTCCAGGGACGAAAAGTCCTGTAACCCCATGAAAGTCTGTCACGGTATAAACCTTCAGGGTGCGTGCATGGAGGCGTCGTGTGTGTGTGTGTGTGTGTGTGTGTGTGTGTGTGTGTGTGTACAGGAAGCACTCATCTCATCATCCCAATCCACGTCATCAAAATTACTCGTCAGGAGGCATTGGGGTCACATACGCTGAGCACCATAATTTATTGCATAGTAACACATTTTTATTTTGTTTCTGGAACCAAGATAATAAAAAATGTTCCATTGTCCAATGAACTATACTCAGCCAAAAAAGAAACTTCACACTCGTTTGGAGGTCGATAAGTTGAACATACAAGAAAAGTGGTTTTTTAATAATGATTTAATTCCATTCTGTACCCATTGAGGACGGTGTACCATAAAAATCATGTTCATAATGTAACCAGTTCCACCGGAAATGCTACGGAAATGTAAGAGAATAAAAATGGTAAGTTACAACTTGATGAAAGCATGTCAATAGTGCGTATGCCCTCCATGAGCGTTCACAACTGTGACACAATGTCTCCTCATGGATTGAATGATGTGTCTGAACACAGCTTGGGGGATGCGTCGCCATAATTGAACCAACATGGCACCAAGTTCCTGCAAATTCTGTGGAGGGTTCCTTACTTGACAGAGTCTTCTGCCCAACACATCCCATACATGTTCTATGGGATTAAGGTCGGGAGACCTTGAGGGCCACTCCATGACATTGATGCCAGCATTCCTAAGAAAATTCCGCGTTAAATTGGCCGTATGAGGTCTGGCATTATCGTGTTGGAATGTCAGACCTGGGCCATGAGCTGCCATGAATGGCAAAAGCTCTGGAATGAGCACTTGATCTCTGTATCCTGCAGCAGTTAGGTTTCCTTGAACGACCATCAGTCGGGAACGGGCAGGACCATTAAAGGCACCCCAAACCATAACACTACCGCCCCCAAAACGGTGCACTTCCTGCACACAACACTGGGCGTTGCGTTCACCGTGTCTCCTCCAAACTCTAACTCTCCCATCAACGAAGTGCAAAGTGAATCTGGATTTGTCACTAAAAACGACCCTATTCCAATCACGCTGAGTCCATCTTTGATGTCGTTGTGCCCAGAGAAGCCGTTGACGTTGGTGTAACTGGGTTAAAATTGGTCCACGATATGGCCGGCGTGCATGGAGACGAGCAGTGCGCGAGGGCGATTACGTATGGTTTGGACAGTCACACGACCTCTAAACAATTCATTCCTAGTGGACGTTGCAGTGAGAAATCGACACGCAAAATGACGTAAGACGATTTGTCGGTCTTCTGCTTGTGTCGTCACACGTGGTCTACCTGAATGAGGTCGGTCTGCTGTGGTGCCAGTTTGTTGGAGACGTGTCCGAAGATCATGGATAGTCCATCGACTGCATCCCATAACCCTGGCAACGCCAGTGACCGACGTTCCCAGATTCAGCATGCCGATGGCACGCTCACGTTGAATGTTTGACAGTCGTGGCATTGCAAATCAACGGATAATTGACTGTAAGAACTTGTTTTTCTGAGATGTCACTCTACCGTGCTAACGTGGGCTCAATTGCACATGTCTCATAAGGTCACGTGACTAGGAACACGAGGAAACATGCTTTTTACCTTGATGTATGCTCGCACGTGCTGCATGCTTGTGCACGTTGGAGTTGCTGTGTGTCATGATGTCTTTGACAACGTATTTACCCCTAATAATAATAATAATATCTCTTGTATTAAGTTTCAAGAAAATATTTAGAAATTTATGAGTGTGAAGTTTCTTTTTTGACTGAGTATATGATACTCACGGTATGTCATTCTTCTGAGATCCAGATCGATGTGATTGTAGCAGAAATAATACAACTTTGAACAAGTAGCTTGTTGAAGAACTAGAAAAATTTTGACCCAGAGCCAGGTACACTGTTAGAAACTTGCACCTTTTTTGCCAGTTATTTTAACTGTAAGTGGAGTCCTGCGTGCATTTAACTGTGGTTTACACTTAGCATACACTGAACTCTGTTGTAATTCTTATTGTAAAATTACAGTTAAAATAACTGGCAAAAGAGTTGCCAGTTAAATTAACTGGCAACAAAAGGTGCAAGTTTAAAAGAGTGTAGAAATCTGTGCTTCGCCTCGTCATACGTTTGCCCTGGTTTTGTCTGGCCTTTCGCTGGTCTTACATTTATCGCAGTGACTGGTGGGTAATTATTAATCTCATACATGGCAGTGTCTGGGGCTTGTTTGTTGTAAAATCTTTATGGGGGGAAATGCATTGGTGCGAGCCAGAGATTGTTAGGGAGATTTACGACCTCATGCCTGTTAAATAAAGCTCCCCGTACAGAAAAATCAATCGCTTCGTATATTGTGTTGGGCATGATCAATTACGATACAGACTCACTGCATTCTGCATCCCTGCTTCACCACAGCAGTTTGCAGCGGTATAATGAAGGAAGCTGCTGCCAGCATAAAGCACAATTATGTGCACTGGTTTAAATTTGTTTGTGTGCCGTGTACTTGTGCGTCGGCGTTCAGCTAGGACGAACACACTTGCCGCAGTCAGCTGGGCTGTGAGTCTCGTTACTGTGGGAAACATTGCAACAGTGCGGTTATGGTTTGCAGTTATGTCTGTGCTGTATGCGCAGTCACACATCCTCTCACCCTGCACTGCGCCCTCTCCTGCCGCTATTCCCTGACTGTGCAGGAGAAAGACAACTAGCCTCCTGTCCCTGTAGCGCCTTCACAGTGCTACTGAGGGAACAGGGGACAGCAACATTAGCTCTAAGATTTGTACACTGAAAAAATTGAGACTTTGGATCAAAGTAAAAAAATTCCGTCAACTTGTTACAGCTAATTTTTTTTAGTTTTTTTCAATTGAAAAAAGTTACCTTTGTTAAATTTTTTTCAACTGAGAAAAACTAAAAAAATTAGCTGCAACAAGTTGACGCAATTTTTTCTACTTTTATCCAAAGTCTCAATTTATTCAGTGTAGGCATTATAGGAATAGTATCAGGAATAAGGTTATCAACATTTAGGATCAGGGTTTCTGTTTTGGGATACAGTATTTTTAGATAGCCTATAAATGTGAATTTATGAGACAAAGGAATAGCATTTGTATTAAAGTTTTTATCATAAAGTTGCTAAGGTAGCTGCTTAATGTCAGCATGAATATGCAGTTCGACTTGAAAGTCTGTGTGCATTTTGCTTGTGTTATTGTTCTCTGCTTTCAGTGAAAATATAAGGTGATCTATCATGCTTTTCCGTATTTACAGTATATTGTGTTACAGTGAAGGCTGTTCATATTAAACGAGGCCAGAGTTTGAAATAGTGAGGTGATCTTACTGTATGTAGAAGAAATTCCTACGGTAAGAAACTTCAACTTTCCTAAAGCTCTTAGCGCTCGGTTTCAAAATGTTTTTTTTTTGCACTGTAGCTTCAGCATTACGTCATAGTCTGACAGATTTTTTTATACAGTCATCCTCTCCCTGCACAGGATCACTGCAAAAGGCTGCCTTCTATTTTGGCAAATATACCAAGAGATCTGTACATAACTGCAATGACCAAATTAACATTAAAAGTCGTAATTTTCTGCTGTTGTGGTTTCCCATTTAGACATGATTTTGTATTTTTGAGGTCCCCTTATCTTCAAATGATTGGAGAGAGGCTGAAGCCTGAGGAATATTATCAGACGTTATTCCAGGTCATGATGATACAGTGACCTAAACCCAGTGACGTGCCGTCGGAGGTCAGTTAGGGGAGGCAGAATCCTCACCGTTAAACAAACGATAACTCTACTACTTTGCTTGATTAGCAATCTGAGGATTGATTAACTAATTTACAAGACTAAACGGCAGAATGGCGTGCCAGTTCCATCCACGACCTTATTGCTCAGTGCATTGAACTTAAAATGTTCACGAGACAGCAAGTTTGTTCATATTTGCTTAGAGGGAGCTAATGCAATGCCATTAACAAATATTAAAACCTTTCTTATGCGGCGTTCAATGTGTGGTCAATATGTTTACGATAATATTTCCCCCTTAAACACATACTTTTTAATGCCATTTTTAAAAAATAGGGAGTTTATTTTCAGTCTTCTTTCATAATCCGATAAAAGATCAAAACAATGTACGGAATTACCAAGAGAGTGGAGATTTTTTCCTAATTAATTATTAAGATTTACTTCCTTGTAGTCTCGAATCAAAGCATAAAGGTAAATTAATCTTTTTGTCGCTATCTCCTTTTAATCATTACAGGCTTAATTGACGGGAAAAAAAGGTCAAATTGATTGACAATCAGGCATAGTACGTGGAAACAGGTTGACAAAATCTACCGATAAAAAAGGAGAAGTCACTGCCTACCCTGACCGCATGTACCTGCCTAAAGCCCAGAGTAGTCTTTGCATGCAAAGAATACTAAATACAAACATTCCAAACTGCCTTTTTTATGAAAACCTCCTTCCAACCACATTACACTGGTTATCTCTTATCTCTTTATTGGTTGGCATGTTCTCTATGGAATTTTCTGGAAAATATTGATGGCACACAGAGGTCTTGTCCCCGTAAAAAAAGAGGGGAAAATACATTTAAAAAAGAAAGAAAAATACATTTAAAATTGAAAAATGGGATACAAGTGGATACGTAAATGGCTCAACTGATTATGTTTCCAGTAATAAATATAACTAAAGATTCTACTAAACAGATATTGATTACATCGACTGAACAGATATTAATCAAAGCAGAAATCAACCAAACAGATATTTATTGAATCAACTGAACAGATACTGAGCAGAAATCAACTGAACTGGTATTTATCAAAACAGAAATCAACTGAACAAATATGGACTGTCAGCGTCAGAAGTTAGAAAAAAGTAGTGGTATAGATTTGGTGGTATAGTCTGTGTTTCCATTAGATATGCCTGTGTTTTTTACCTTCATGTGTGATTGCTGGGTCAATTTTACCCAGCCTAACATATCTTAAGATAACTGATGTGAACCAACTGATTGTGACTCAGGCTAGCCTCCTCCTCGGAAAACCCCTCTTTATATAATTACACGCGAATTGCGCAAATCAGAATTAATGAAAAGTGATTCTGAATTGCTGATATTTTTCCACAAGAATTGCACTTTTGCGCCTCCCTGTCGGATTCTATCTGATTTTCGAGCATGCTTTGTGCGCTGCAGGCGGCCAGAGTTTTGGGTTTATTGTGGCGTTGAGGCTAACCGATGCAGACTGTGAGAACGTTATTAGTCTCTCCGCTTCACGTACTCACCTCCGGCCATGGGGAAGGGAACTGTGGAGAGGCTGGGACGCAAATAGATTTCAAAATGTGGATTATCCCAGCATGTTGTGAAACGAACATTGCTCTAGCATATATGCTTATTTAAATTTAGTTTCTAGGTCGAAAGAATGTTGTGACGTATGATTTCCCGCCTCCCAGATCCAGCTGAGGGTTGATGCTTGTTACTATATGCGCATGATCCTCTTTGGCGGCCTGCAAACTATTCTGTTAAGAAATACTTTTTTTTTCTTTTAGATAATTTTAGAGGTTTTAAATTTAGCCCATTAGGCTGTGTTTCTGGTTTAGAGGTTAATTGCGCTGCCTGACAGCCGCCATATTTCACAAAACAAATTAGCCATTAACATCGAAATAAATATCTCAAACATATCTCTCTGTCCATTGGAGGACAAAAATAGAGGCAATAAAAGGGGCGGTGTTTGTCCAACGGCCCATCCAAATGTCACACTGGCGAGGCAAAAAGGGCGGCCAGCTGACGTGCCCGGGAGAAAAATGTTGTTGGCCATCAGCTGGGATAATGGCGTTTTTATTGAGTGCACCTCGACGGCGGCGTATCCCGGGCGAGTGTGTGGTGATCCATAGTGTAAGAGATGAGGTCCTGCCAGGAGTATGCCATTAAGACTCATCAGGACCCGCTGTCCCTGTGACATGCTGATAGGAGCTCTTAGCGCTGGAAAAGGTCAGCGCATGGATCTTTATTTGACCTCACTAACCTGCCGCTGATTGGCAGTATTTTTCTTGCCTGAATTTAATTCAGCTGCGATCGAGCAGCGGAGAAAGAATACAGGTGGTGGGGGTGTGGGTCGTTTTTTTGATAACCTCTGAGGGCTTTCTCCCCTCTCCTGCCGTGTTCGTCCTGTGTTCCTTACTGTCGGAGTCTTATTACCCATCATCAAATACGTGGTTACTGGAATCATGGTATTGAGTTGATGATGAAGTAGAATTTCCGTGGTTGAATTTCAGTTATAGATCCTATGAAGAAAGAGACATTGATTTTCAAGGGTATATTGTTTTTATGTGCTTCTGGCGCGCGCGCCTGTGTGTGTGTGTGTCTGTGCATGAGCATTTGTGTGGGACAGACACAGAGAGAGAGAGATGCCTTCTCATGTATGTCCAAGCCATATTTGGACTGATGTCTTGGAGAGTGCACCAATCGGTATGAGTCCAACTTTTTCTTGTTTGTTTGCAAAGTACAAATATTTAATATTATAAAATAGTCATTCAAAAATGTTCTTATCTGTCACTCTCTGCCTTAATTGTAGTTCGCAGGTTGGGGGTGAAAAACACAGATACAGGCACTTCCTGTTTGAAAGTGGCCAGCTCTGCACCTCCGACATCCTGGGGCCACAACTTCAGGAGCAACGCAGAGCAGTTGCTTTTTTTTTTTTTTTTTTTGCACCACAACAAAATACTATGTTAAGCGTTGATTCAGCTTTTTGGAGGAGACACTTGAGAATCCAGCTGTGACCTGCAAATCAGCAAGGGCGCTGGACTTGTCTCATTTAACATTTAAACCTATAGAGCGTAAGTTGAGACTAATCCTTGCCTTTTTTCTTACGCAGTCTCTAGATATACAGCAGTTTTTATTGGTACGGCAGTCGATTTGAAGGGATTAGGATAAGGATTCGGGATTATGGTTAGGGGTCAGGGTTAAGGTTGGGGTTAGGGTTAGGGTCAGCGTTAGGGTTAGGGTTAGAGTTAGGGTCAGGGTTAGGTTAGGGCAGGGTTTAAAATTGGGACTGCCGTACCTCTCTACATTGAAATGCATTGGAAAACTGCCGTACCCGTAGCAACTGCCTTTTTCTTATCGTCATATTTGAGAAGGAGAGCAAAGGTTTACAAGTAGTGTTTCGGCCTGTGTGTGAGCTGACTCGTGCTCGGGAGTATCTGTGTGTGTTTGATTGTGTGTGTGGGAGTTTGTGCATATACAGTATAATTACATTTAGATTTCGGCAGTTTTCAAAATAGCTGTCTTCCCTTCATTTGAGTTCTATTGGTGTGCTTTGCTTGGCTCAGTGCAGCTGCAGTGACGTTACCTGAGACTGACTGAAACATTGCAGCCAATCCTGCCACTTACCCCTGGGCGCACATGAGGTAGTGCCCACTTTCTCCCGAAATATCCGCTGGGAGCTGCAAGACCTGGCAAAGTAATGAGTCCCATCACTGCAGGTGGTAATCTTTGCAGCGTTCAGAATGTATGAGACTAGGGGCAAGAGTCAAGGTACTGTCATATTGAAGGAACCTCAATTGTGATTCAGTTTAGGATATAGTTCTGCAGGACTTTGTCAAGCAAAATGATTCTCTCTAGAAGCTTTTCACAGCTTTCACAGCAACCAAGAGATTTCCATCAGGAACTAAAAATTTACTTCCCAGGAGACAGGCCAAAGAGTCCATTTTTTCTGAGAGTATGTATAGCATTGTTCATATTTGTTTGAACCGCTCTCTCCTCTGGTCTAAAGATCTGACTCGTGTTTGGTTTATGAAGGGCCTTGGCACCCTCTGTGCTGTTTGTGGGATGAGATCAACTGCAGGTGCTCTGGCGGGAAAAGCCACCTCATCTGTTCGCTTCTGTTTTTGCTCCGCAGATGAGCCAGGAAAGATCATCCAGCCACCAAAAGGGACTGCAATAGGGTTCTGGCCTGGTGAAGAAAAGTTTGCCTCTGACACTTGGCTACAACCATAGCTTTGACTATACTGCCTTTTTTACGTTATCTCTTGTCGTAAATTTCTCGTTACACTTGCAAATGTAGGTTGGGGGTTGACATCTAATGAAAAAAGTAGGCTGCTAGTATCTGGCTGGTACCATAGCTGAGACCATGTTACCATTTTATTGTTGCCTGACATTCTTGTCTTACGGAAAGGTTGAGCGGGTTCCATGTGCTTCCGCGATGTGACTTCATTTACACGTGAAACCCAAGAAAACGAAGGCGTCTGAGAAAGAGCGGCCACGTTACATAACCGAGGGAGACTTGTTTACGCACCCCCCGTCACGTCCACATTAGCACAGACCAATGGAGGGAGGAGAGATTCGAGACATCCTGTGCATCCTGGCCCCTGCTCTGCCACATCGCATCAACGTCCAGTGTTCTTGCTCGTGAATAACTGGCCTGCTTTCCTTCGTCTTATGCTCTTTTTCTTAATGCTTCACGTCATGGTAAGTGTCAACCCCCCTCCCCCAGTTCCCGTGCTTAAGACATACACAATCCTCAGTCACATTAGGCACGCACACTTCCATCTCCAGGAAGACGGGGATTCCAACGCGTCTTCATCGAGAAGAAGCTGGCAGAGGAAACTCCTAGATTTATCTGTCAGTTGAATCTAAAAGATTTCATGCTTCAGAGCTGTTCTACATTTGCTTGACATACTGCAGCTGTTTGTTTGGTTTACTGTTAAAATTTTCAGTGTATTCAGAGATAGGGAATTGTGATGAGGGAGAAGATCAGATATCCATTGGTAGGTCATTCACACACTACCCAGGGGTCAGATATTTTCTAAGACACGTGAAAAGTCAAGTTAAATTGAAATTGGTGCAATTTCCTAATCTGGCAGTTTTAAATAATTAGGCACCATTGATTAACGTCTAGCACCCTGAATACCAAACAAAAGTGCTCCAACTGCTAAAACCGTTCTGTCATCCAACATAAAAAAAAATAATTTATTCAATTTAATTTATTAATGGTCATCTACGATATCAATTGACCCATAAATTGTCAAATTTATTAATGGGCAGAGCAATCCATTTGATCAACCTTAATCAAAAAGCATGATGCCAAATCTGATACAAAATTAGAAAATGTAGAAAGAATTGTGATAGAATATACACCAGCTGTGTCTACAGACAAAGGTCTACTACCTTTAACAAGAATTAATCAGACATGAACCATTACAGAAGGGAACAAAAAAGAAAACATCTAATCAAAGCCAGCTTCTTCTGAAACTAAAAGATAGTGTTACGACCCCTGTCGTCTTCCCACGGGGTTACTAATCTTTGATCCAGGTATGACAATCTTGAATGAACTCTAATTGAAAGTTTCCTCTTTGGGCTGAGGCATCTTTTTAAGGTCGCCGCTTGCAACTCCCAGTGGAGACTAGCTCTTTGACCTCATACGTAGCTTTCGTGGATTGTGAGTACAGAGGATTGCATTCATAGGATAGGAACTGCAAAGTTTGTCACAAAGCTTTTTTTTATTAAAAGGCTACTGGCAGGTTCCTCTGACTGAATGTGCTTTAGAGTTGTCGGCATTTGTTACTCCAGATTCCTTTCTGCAGTACACAGTAATGCTGTTTGGAATGAAGAACGCACCTGCTACATTTCAAAGGCTCTTGAGCAAAGTTCTGGCTGGTATTGATAATTGTGTACTCACCTCCACGAAACCTACGTATGAGGTCGAGGAGCTAGTCTCCACTCGGAATTGCAAGTGGCGACCTTAAAAAGGTGCCTCACCCGGAAGAGGATACTTTCAATTAGAGTTCACTCAAGATTGTCATACCCGGAGCAAAGATTAGTAACCCTGTGGGAAGACGACAGGTCGTTACAATAGCTATATCTCCATATTGAATCATTTGAATTTAACCTCTAAAGTCCACTACACAGATGTACTCACTCCAGTTTTACCATGTGAATAAGCCACACCCTGAATGCAGGCAGAGACAGAGTACAATCCAATTGTGGGGTTTATTGATAGTAATACAGTATTGGCTACAAGGGACAGAGCCCAGAGTAGAAATGCGCAGTTCAGTTCAGATGGCAGTGGGCTTGATTATAGGGTGTGTCTGCACTAGCTATTGGCGTCCCGGGCCAGTAGCCCAATTGAGATAACCCTTGCCAGAGCAGAACTGTCTGAATGCTGGTTTGGAGAGTTTTGCAGGAAAGCAGTCCTAATCTCGATGACCACAGAAGGCTTGGGAGGTGTTCCTAATAAACTCGGTAGAGGAACATACTGAAGACTGGTTAACAGGAACATGGTCCCAATCCTAGAGCCTGAGAGAAAGGCTTTGGAGCTTGTTCCTTTTAGTATGACAAGAAGAGTACTTCTGTATTTGATTATCATTAAAGGTTTTGATATTTTCTGAAGATGATAGTCTCCAGACTCAGTAGATACTGAGAGGTAGCTAAAGGGCACGTAGCAAGTGACAGTCCAGCACACTCAAAGCAATGGCTTATATATGCCACGGACACATAAGGGAATGGGGAACACAAATGCATCACACCTAGCGGGGGAGGCCCTCAAGACGTCAAACCAATCAAAAGAGACTGTATGTTTAAAAGACACGCGCGTTGCTGAATGGGAGGAGGAACATAGGGAATTTGTGTGAGGGTTGTGACAGAGAACATCTCTAAAATATTGGTAATATAAACTGTTGGTCTTTGATAAAGTTGTTGCTGTAGCTCACTGCTGTTGTTGTTTTGAAATACCTGCATGACACTCACCTGTGTTGGCCAAAGCCAGTGTTCCCCAAATCACGGTCCTCATGGGCCAAGACCTGTTGGTTTTCCATTCTCCCTTTACCTGGATGTCAGGTGTAAAGACAGTCCAGCCAATCAGAGACAATAATTGTTCAATATTTGCCTGGAGGCAAGGAAAACCAGGGTTGGATTTGGATTCTGGGGCCAGATTTGGGGAGCCCTGGAACTGCATTCATATGATAAAACCGAGTAACTTTCTTTTAAATCTTGAGATTATGCGTTGTTAAAATAATGTCAAAGGACATTTGCAGCATGTCATGGCAGTGTGTCAGCAGCAATGGTTTATGATGAATTTCCGCCCCAAATTACAACAGAAGTGTTAGCAATAACAAAAAAGATGAGGGAGAAATGAGGGACAAATTGCTTCTTGTCGTCTGCGCAAGGGACCTATGCTTTTCAGACAACAAGGAGCCTTCATAGTATCGCTCATGTACGTGTTTATTTTATTCAATTTTGAAAAAATAATCTCAAAAGCTTCAGTGTAATGGTTTGCTTTGTTGTATGAGCAATATTTCATAAATTGTTACTTTAAAAACAAACCTGATGTTCTGTAAGTAGAAGATGTGCACTGAGCAAATCAGATATTTGTTTTCTAGTATTGAAGTCCAATTAAAATGATTTCACTTGCCGATGAACGTGACGTTGAGAAGCTGATGGCCTCGTAAATGTCATCGGACCGTAAGTGACAGTTAACAAAGCTCAGTAAAAGGTTGTCTTTCTGGATAAAATAAGAGTCATTTCCCGGCTGTGATTGCCACATTGTTCATCTTTTATCCACATGAACAAGCCGACTCCATCTCCAGTGAAGTTTGTGCCGAGCATTGCATGCCCTGAAGCTAACCACTCTTTGTGATGAGTCCTGTGCATGTGTGTCTGTGAGTGTATGTCAGTCTCTTTATGTATTTGTGAGAGCATTCAGAAAATTGCACAATATAGTGCTTTTTAACATCTCTTATTCACCTGGCTTGTGGTTTAGAAGCAATATTCAAAGCCAAATTTTTGGCAAATATATTTAACAAGCGGAAAATAAGCAGCAACATGTACATTGTCGTGTTTATTAAATTATTAACTAGAGCTGGACTTACGAGAGCCCATACCTCCGCCAACATAGCTGGATTTGAACTTTAGCCTATATCTCAACAGTACTTTGGCCTAGATATTCCAAAATTTAATCACTTGTTCCTCTTGTGCTACTCCAACATTCTGCAAAGTTTGGTTAAAATCTATGCAGCCATTTTTGAGATATCCTGCTAACAGACAGACAAACAAATAAATAAATACACAGAAGCAAAAACATAACCTCTTGGCAGAGGTAAAGACAGCCAGAGTCCATGATGAAACCTACTTTCTGACATGGTACTATTTCAGATATCATTTCAGGGTCTGTCTCTCGGTTTGGTTTTTTGTTTGTGTTTATAGATTAGAATTAGGCAGGTGAGAGCGCGGTTAGCATGCCGGGAGTGTGGCTCCAGACAGTCAGGCCAGGGCTCCGGTCCGCAGTGCAGGGCGAACGGAGGAAGCTGACGCCAGCTGGTTGCTCTGCAGGCAGTGTTGGCCATGCTCTGCACTGCATTGGGCTCATGCCAGGCGGGGAAGAGCTCTCACCTCACACTGGGCTTAGCCAGAGATAACCCATGTGACCAAGGTGACCAATCAGAGCCACCTGTGGTTTCGAACTACCAGTTCTCTTTTTCATTACTTAATAACATGAAAGTTTTTTTCCAGGTTACTATGTATGACATTGTTGAATTCATGTGATCCTGCGGAGTAAAATAAGTCCAGAGAAGACGTATGATGAAAGGTGTGCTGCTTTATTTGATTACTGCACTGGAAAAACATGCAATAGGTTCTCTTGCTTTTGAAAATAAAGCAAAATAGGATACCGTCACTCGACCCTGATAGACGTTACATCATAGAAATGCTTAGGGCCTCCCTGTTTGATGGATATCTAATTACATTGACCGATCAAACAGTTAAAAATTTACAAATACTACGAGGGAGGTGGGTTTGTGATGCAAAGGGCATGCCCGGAGTTACAGCAGTAACTGGATTAAAAGAAAATATGATGCAAAAAAAAAAAAAAATACTTTCAAATCATAACATAAAAGGGAGGGCTGCCAGTGAATAAATATTTCATGACATCAATGCTATGGTCGGTGAAATATTTCTAGAAAGGTCTGTAGAGTTAGAAGCTTTGCTGCCAAGCAGCAGCAAGCATATGTTTGACTTGGACCATACCAACTGTAAAATTTGTTTAGTGTGTATTTGCTGTTTTGTATGTTAACAACTGTTGTTCCTGTTTGGAGAGGACAGGAACCCCTGGAGAGGCTAAAATCACCCTTGGAGAGTTAGCTGCAGTTTAAATTTTACTAACTTCAAAGCAAATGCAGCTTAGACCTCAGTTGAGATTTCAATCTTGCTCGAGTCTCTGAATACATGCCCATGTGTCTTTGATTGGCATGTACAATCTCTAAAACATGGCTTTTCTCATGTTGTTAATGTTTTCTGAAGTCAAAGCAAAGAGGAGCTTTTCTATTCAAAGCTGTACTGTGACCATCAATTTAACCTGGATGTAAAAAGGGAAAATAATATTCCTTTGAGCACCAAAGATTTGTTCAAAAATAGAACCTTTCAATGGCAGAGTGGTTTCTATCTGGCCAAAAGGACTCAATTTTACATCGCATTTTATAAGTCACTGCCCTCTCCTGCTGCACTGCACACAGAGGAAGACACAATGCTCCCCCACTTTTGCAACTATGCACTTCTCAGAGTGCCGAACCAGCAGCACAGTTCACTCTGAGCAGTACTGCAAGGTTTTTAGAAAGAAAGTGGGGGTTTTGGGGGGGGGGGTTAGTCTAATAACGCACTCGAATCATCCCTGCAGAGAAATATGGCGCTGTATGATTTGCCAAGTCAATGTGACTTCTTTGTTTATCGCAGATGCAGGAAAGATGGGAGAGGTGAGAAAACACACACGTGAGATAATGGCCTTGGTTCGGTTAACATTTGAAGGGCTTAGAATCAGAGCGGTCTAACCCACAAAGCATTGTTTTTGAGATAATAGATGTCAAAATTTTTTTTATATTTAAAAAAAAATGACAATGTTGTTCACAGGTATGATACGCATCATGACACCATTTTTGCATTATGAGTCTTGTCAACATCTGACACAATATGATCCAAAGTCTAATTTTCATTTTTTGGGGTTAGACTACTCTGGTTCTCAGCCTTTCATTTTACCTTAATTTTGACTCAAGGTGCAGTTGAATTTTACTAGATGTCTGCAGTTAGTCTGTCATCTAATTATGTCTGGACAAAGTATGAAGAAAAACAATGCTTGCGTTTATTTGTAAGTTATACTCAAGGACAAACATTATCTGGGTGAATGTATAGTACAGCATGTAATGCTAGAAAAATAAGAAAGTTATATCACATTAATTTTGTATGAAGATGAGTTTGTGTCTGAAACGTCGGCGGAGTTGAATTTTATGCGAACCACGAAGCCCCAGTGTGCTTATTTATTTTTCTCATTTTGAAATTCTTAATCTTGCTCCTTGATCTCACATTTTTCATATGAGAGCTTTTTCTGCATATTTGCATATAAAGGCAGGACTATCACACCAATCTGAGCAAACTAACTTAACTACTTAAGTTGGATTGACACGGATCAAATGAAAATCAAGTTCTTCTCTCATCGGTGAAATGATAATTGAAAGCACTTCATGAGTTTCATTGAATGACAAATAGACTCATATACCGTATGTGATTAGATTTCACACTCTTTAGCCTACAAAATAGACCAAAACCACCACGCTTCAGTGCAAAGTTTCAATTTTAGTGAAACTATGCCAGAAAGTGGATATGCAGATACCTGTGTTGGTTCTGTGGGTATTAATGTATGTGTGGCAGGCTGAAGGAGGGCCCGGGCGGGGAATTGAACCCCAGACTCCCGGGTAAGAGTCAAGCGCGCTGACCACATTGCCAAAGAGCCAGGCTCGTTGGCAAGGTAGCCAGGGCGCATACTTATTAGGAGACATTTCTAGTGACAGGACCCTTCAACTGTCACATATGCACTTGTGTCAGTTCAGCTTTCGCTGTGGTTACAGTGGAAAGTTTTATCTAGGTTAGCAAGGTGACAGAAAACTGAGTTTCTGAGTTGGTTTAGTTGCACTTGAAGCGGAGGTATGAGTTTTGGAGGGAGAAAATGGAGACCATCACGCTAACTTCCCCCTAAGTACCAGCAAACTCCTGGATGCCACCATACCATCCTTGTCCGGGCGCTCATGGTCCAGCCAGAGCAATGCTCCCCCTCACTACTTCACATCCCTCTGACAGACAGGTCATCTAATGGGTCCTGATTGAAGAAATGGCCATGGCAAAGACTGCCACTGTCATCAAGCGATAATGCAAGAGACCTCACTCCAACTGTGACCAATCCCAGATATCTCCTCCATTCCAGCGTCTTTGATCCCAGACCCTTCTGGGTACCAGGTAAAAAGATCAGGGTACCAGTAGCACGTCAGCCCAAAACTTAATTCAGAAATGTCTTGCTGTTTTGCCCCCATTCTGTGATATCTGTGTGTATTTTATGCCTCAGAGACATTTTTCTTTGCTTCAACTGAGTATTTATTGCCACTGCTAAACAAGTTGAACCAAATGTATTCACTACAGGCGAAAATATTGCGAACACCCTGCATCTTTCAGAATTTGGCTGGTTTTTCTTAAAGTATGTTTTCAGCGACAACAAAAAAACCAAATAACATAGAAAAACATATCTTAACTAGAAATGTGCAAAATTATTTGCTAAGAGATATAGATATTCAAATTCGACTTTCTACAAAGCACCCTCCCTTTGCCTTGATTACAGCCTGATATATCCTATGCACTCTTTCCAACAGTTTAAGGAGAGAACTTCCTGGTAACTCATTTCAGGCTCTCAAGAGTTCCTTCATGGATGCACTTCTCTGACTGCCCAGTCAAGTTCATCCTACAGCAACAAAAGCTGAATTTCAAGATGTGCAGTTGTTGGCAAGCAACACTTTTAGTCAATACAGGTGTCCGTTCGGCATTTAGTGCGCCTTTTTTGCTCAAAATTAACTTTAAGATGACAAAAACCAACCAAAATTCTGAAAAATGCAGGGTTTTCGTAATATTTTGGCCTGTTGTGTAC
The DNA here is from genome assembly GCA_029692085.1 of Gymnothorax javanicus. NCBI lineage: Eukaryota > Metazoa > Chordata > Actinopteri > Anguilliformes > Muraenidae > Gymnothorax > Gymnothorax javanicus. The sequence continues at coordinate 5,010,871 of CM056207.1, read as the reverse complement.
ATAGGACCATGGGGTGGGTGTAGAAATTCGCCTTTATCTCTGTCTATCTCTATCTCTGTCTCCTCACAGTGCTTGTTGTTGACTGGTACCTTTAAATACACCGCAAAACTGGAATATGTGACATGTTTATAATCTAAACACCAGTGTGTGAAAGCTAAATGCCTGGTGATTATTTTTTGTAAATAGGTTTTCTCACTCAAAACACTGATGTTTATTGGATGTTGCGATCAAGGCTTTTCAGATTTGTTGAACTATACTTTTAAACTGAATCTAAACACTGTAACATGTTTAAAAAGTGTTACGCAAATGTGTTTAGCATATGTTCAGAACATAAACATTTGGTTTTACTGTGTAGGGGGGTTAAAGGTATCGGCAGTACTAACTGCAGATGCTGTTATGGACTGTCTGATATGCAAATGTCCCAACGGCGCACTGTACATACCCCCCCAAACACACACAGCCCTCCCTCGCCAAACCCCCTTCGCTCAGGGTGTGACGGCTGCGGCGAGGTGGCTGAGAAAAGTCTCGGCGGGATCGCCTGGTAACAGATGGAGGTGAAAGAGTTTGCACATCAAATACTGCACAGCCGCTCATCTTTATCTGTCTGGCTCTGTCACACACATGTACTATCAACACAAACACCTACACACACTCACGCCGGCATGCACGCGCACTCAAAGGAATATTTATGACTCAAACGTTGTACTCTGAGTCATTTGTCACTGGTCTACAATTTAACTTTGACTTTTTTTAGCAGTAGCATGCAGTATGGACATGGAGTCACTCGTGAACAGTTTGAAGGGAGTTCCTTGTTGCTGGGTGTATTTTGGTGTTTTCAAATAGTGCAGGGTCTGGACGTGCCAGTCCGAATCAAAAGCCTGTTGGATGATGTAATTAGGGCTGTAACTTCGCCGCATTCTTTTTGTTCTTGCGCCCCATGGTTTTCTGACTGTAACACACAGCAGGGTGTCCGTGTTTGAATTTCCAAAAATGACAGGTTTGCTGATTCCCACCTTAAACTTGTGGAGATCCTGAGGGGTTGTGCAGTAATGCAGTGTCGTTACATGAATTAAGATTTTCCTTTAGTGGAATTAATAAGCCTTGTATGAACCATGGAAAACTTCCCCAGACAAGTGAGTGCCCTCATATTTTTGGCCCTATAGAGCATCTACAAAAAAGGCACGCTAATTGTGAGATATGTGCAGGACAGCCCATTCAGCAGAAAAAACGGTGCCCTGGGCAGCGAAGAGCCTGACTGTGAGCGTATGGTTTGGGGTGAGGGGGTGGAGCTTGAAACAGGAAAAACTGTGCATTCTGTTACCGTGGCTCTGTGCCTCTGTATGTCTACGCAAATTTATTCAAAGCAGGAAATCAAAGGGCACCAGTGATGCTATATTTCCAGCTTATAATCACAGAAAAAAATTTGGAGGGATTCAATTTTGCATTGGAGTCAATAAAATAGTATGCGGCTGTGTGCATGCGTAATGTGTGTGTTAACGTTTGTGGGGATGTGTTAAGTGTACAGCTTTGTTGCTCATGTAAGCATTAAATTAGTATGGTGGAGTGTGGAATATCAGTTCTATAAATAGCTCTTGAAATAAAAAAGAGAAAGAGGGGATATTGGGCTATTTAAATAGCCTTTGTGGAGCTGGGAGGTTTATGTGCTGAAGCAGTACTGTAGGAGTGGCCCGGCCGGCTCTGACTGCCAGGATAAAGTAATGAGCTAAGCTTTTCTGCAGAGCAGCCAGCAGACTGACCGCAGCAGATTAAACCCTGTACCTTTTAAACAAATTGGAAGCCCAGAGAGACATATTGCCCACTCCGGAACATGTTTTACTGCTAAGCCAAATAATCACCATGAAAAAGAACATCACTGCAGTAGCATATCAACCACAACCGTGCTTCAGCAGCTAAAACAGCTTCCTCCCTACATTAGCTTAGCTGGGAGGAAGCAGCACTGAAGACTGCAGGGAGAATGCATGCGTTTTCATCATTTAGTTTGATTAGGGGAGACCGGGGTTACATCTTCATGATTTTGTATTTGGCTCCATAACTCTTTGTTGCTAAAACTTAGAGAAATACCTTTACGTTATATGTGTAGTGCAGAATCTCGTCTACAAAACTTGTATTGATACAATCTCAATATAACATATATTTAGGTCACAATATTCAATTTTCGATATATCACAAACATGCCGAAACAACCCCATACCTGGGGTTACTTCGTCAGATGGGTGGGGTAAAATCGTCATAGCTGGTAATCAGCTGAAGCTTATTATTATTATTATTATTATTATTATTATTATTATTATTAGTAGTAGTAGTAGTAGTAGCAGTAGTAGTCATTATTATTATTATTATTATTATTATTATATTATTATTATTATTATTATTATTATTATTATTATCTTGTGCATGGTTAACATTTTTATATTAGTTTATTCACAAGGTTATTATCTTGTGCATGGTTAACATTTTTATACTAGTTTATTCACAAGGTTACGTACCCAGGCTGTTGTACCGTTGTAACGCCGGTTTCATGTCACCCATATGTCTTTGGGTTCAAATTTGTGCTTGTCATACAGCTCACCCAACTTGGTGAAGAAATCACGAACTGAGTGTTCGTTGTAGGCCGTTGCTCGGGCAAGAGAGGCTGGTTGAGGCTTCCTGACAGCTAAGTTGAGTACAAGCGGGGCAACTTCAGCATACCCGGGGCTACTAACCCTGACGAACTAACCCCATGCTGCTTGGCCAATGTTGCCCCGTGTGGCCATTTTGGGAAATCAGGCGGCAACTCTCATCTCAGGATCGCAGCAGGCCTTTATCTTATGGGTATGTAACTGTAGTTACATACGTTTATGAAACAGTAAAACCACTGTGGAAATCTTTAACTTCAACGAAACTAGACGCATTTCCTTCAGAAACTTAAAGTTTACATTTTGGGTCAAAATTCAAGTTTTTTGGCAGAAAACACTTACATGACACTACCGGTCCTTCTTCTTTCCCAGCAATGACGGCGCAGGGATGTCACATAATTTGTACATTTTCGTTTTCCCTTCAGTAAGTTTGGATGAAAAAAAAAAAAAAAAAAACTGGGGTGACGGACCTAACCCCGTGGCCGAAGTAACCCCGGTCTCCCCCACAAATTTGTGTTGCCGAACGAATGAACACCAGGCCAAAAAAGTGTGCCAACCAAGTATTACTGAAGAGAAAACCCGTCGATACAGCTGGTCGTAAAATCAATTGTTTGCAATCAAAGTAGTTTCCTCTGTCCTTAATGCCCCTCTCTTGTTTAACATTTTCTGTCCACTTTTATGCAGTTTTTATTTTTATATCTTAGTGTCTAATTACTGTAGCTTTAAAGCATTTTCAGCGTTGAATTTGATTTCGGAACCAGCCTTTTCGACTTAACGTTGCACTTCTGTGTATTTCTGTTCCCTGGCCTCAACCATTGCTGTTGCTGGATGGCCACTGTAAAAACACTCCTCTGACACTTGATTGCGACCCAAGGACTCTGTAACTACACCTCCCTCTCGGCACACTGAAAGAGTTTCACGCACACCCTTATGAGAATTTCCTATAGTTATTTCTTAGTAATAATATAGTATTTATGGCATAACTATAGTATTACTGTAGTTTGCAAAGTAAAATTAGAGCAGTACTATAGCCATCTCATTATAGCTATAGTATTACCACAGTCAACAGTACCATGATATTACTATAGTTCACACAACTGTATTGCTGTAGTTTAAATAACTATAGTATCACTGTAGTAATACTACACTATGGTGGTGAAAATACTATTCATTTACTATAGGATAACTATTGCTTGGAACTATAGTAATTTTTCATAAGGGCAGAAACCTCCCATGCGCATCTTGGACCGCAGAATGCTGTTTCATAGATGTGACTAAAGCTGCTCTCACACCGGACGCGAAACGAATTTTTCGCACGACAGATTACATTCAAAGTCAATGCAAAGACGTAACGTCTCTGCATTGACTTTAAATGTAGGCTAATCTGTCGTGCGAAAAATTCGTTTCGCGTCCGGTGTGAAAGCGGCTTAAGTATGGGTATTATTTTTTATTTTCGAAGTTAAAATCATGCGTAATGGATGCTGGCTTTCATTATGTGGGTCGCATGAACTCCTGCTTCGGCTCTGCAGTGAGAGCCCGTCCAAGAGACTGACAGGAAGTCACGAGAGACTTTTCAGCTGCTAGTGTGTCAAACTGACAAGATTCAGCATCGGGGGTCATCAGGATTTAACCCGTCAATTTCGTGGCACAGCTGGAAGTGCATAGGTGATACCCGAACCCCTCCAGCCAAGGTTATAAATGCAGACTGCCAAGGGCTCGTAGGCTGTCCCTAAGTCAATCAGAACTGTGAAGCATATTTGCAGCAAGCTCTCCATAAATGGATCATTCAGGACTATGGCAAGTTTTTCATCCATTTATTGGAGGGGCTTGAATAGCAGTAATGCCTAGGCATACTTCAGGGTTGCTAAAAATACACCTTATGAATACATAACATTATACCTAATAACTTGGATAAGTTATTTAACCCTCAGATCACTAGATTCAAATAGTGTTGCTGAATAACGTAAGATATCAAATTCAAAGCTGTTGAAAACCTATCATGTGGTGACTTATTTAAAAGAGCTCCGGCAGGGGAGTTCTTTCAAACAAGTCGCCATATGACAGGTTTTCAACAGCACAAGAGAATTTAATTTATAATTTTTTGAAAATTTATTTCTGGGAACCAAGGGTTAACCAAAAAAAACTTCTGAATTATTTGCTCTGCATTATGAAAAATAAATTTTTCATGTCTATGAAGACATACTGGAAGCAAAAAAAAAGCTTCATTCCTGATTGAACTGAAATTTTGTGAGGAAATGCAATTTACCTTTGCTTGCACTGTTTCATGTCCTTTTAAATTTATTTTATTCATTATTGATTATGATAGCATGCCCAGCTTTTGCATTTCCCTTCAGGGGCTTTTGTGTGTTCAGTAAGGAAGGGTATTTAAAAGAATCCTTAACAGATGTCCCTTAGCATTTCAGCTGTGCATTTACAGGAGGAAAAAAGAAAAAACCTCTTACTTTTTAATTGTCAGTCTTGAGTTTCAATCCAAAGTGAATTGCTCCTTTTTTTGCCTGACAATTTCCTGAAATTGGGCTCGGCATGAAATGAAAGGTGAACTCATGAAAGGTAAGTGGGGTCGCGGTGAGAATGCTAGCAGGCTTGTTCATCGAGATTCCCCAAAAAAACGCTGGAAGAGCTGTGGGTGGGCACGAGCGAAGCGGGAATCTGCACAAGGACAAATGTCACTGGGGGGGGGGGGGTGGTTGGAATGAAAAAAACCTACGAGGAAGATTGAAGGAAGTTCTTTGAGACCTGTGTGTCTTCTATGGTTGTAGTTCTGCTTGCATCACATAATGTCCTTGGCCTTGCTGCTCATCAGACAATGACAAACAGCAGGGATTGGTTTAGAGAGTTAAAAGAAAAACATTATAATTGTTAAACGGGGCTTCAAAATCTTCAATTTTTTTTTCTTAAGAAAGCAGGACTAAGACTGGGGAGGACTCTTTGCATTGTGCTGGCTGAAAATGTGTCGATTTTGCGCCAAATCATTGTGTGATCGCAAAGAAGTCTTTGTCCTGATAGCTAGAACCCTGATGCACACAATAACAGGGCTTGATGCGAAGAGAAGCCACTGGGCTGGATAATTTGTCTCTGCTGTGGTGTGTATGTGAGTGGAAATATGTGCAAGAAGGACGGATGAGTTGTTATTTGCATTAATAGAGACTCCAAGGGAGGCCGCAGCCTGAGCTGTGCTAGCAGGACTTCAGGCAGAAGTCTCCAGTTGATTGCTTTCCATGCGAAGAGCTGAGAATTGATTGATTAGCACTGGCAGAATTGACCTTCCCTTTCACTCTTTGTCAAAATAAACCTTAAACAAGTTCCAAGTTGGGCATATCTGACACTACATCTACGTATATGGACAAACATTAATGCATGCTTTGCACTTTTTCTGTTATGTTAGCCTGGTGTAAGCACTGAATTGACTGCCACTACAGATGTTGAAACCCCAAGATGCTCAGGCGTGAAGAGATCTCTTGCATAAGGCTATACTGTTTGGAATTATGCACATCTAAAAATACCTCACCATTAATTTTGGAATAATTTCTCATAGCAAATGAGGCTTCTGGTCATTCTGCTCATTAATGTGACTTTGAGACGTGTGTTCTGTGGTACACAGAAGTATCCTTACGTAAGGTGATAAACATTGCATTCTTGAATAAAGAATTTTTGAAAGAAAAGCCGTGGGATGATTGTAGTCTTGAAACATGTTGGAAAAATGTTGACCCATCAAAGAAAAGCCAATTGCTTAGTATTCTTAATCAGTATTTTTTGTTTTCTTTTAGAATAATTGGAGAAAACTATTGTTTATTGTTTATTGGCAAGGATCCCCATTAGCTGACGCAAGATGTCAGCTAGTCTTCCTGGGGTCCAACAACATTAAACCATTACAACAAAACAAGATTAAAACATATCGAGACACATAATTCAAGGAAACATAACAACATTACCACACAAACAAATTATAACAAAACACACCAAGGTAGAGAAGATATTGCATAACCCTACATTTTCATATTCACAGGCTCACTTGTGTGATTGTAATTATTTTTTGAAGCTTGCAATACTTTTTATGTTACGTATGCCACTTGGAAGACAATTCCATGCCCTAATAGCTCTGTATAAAACAGTTCTTTGCATACTATTAGATTTTGCATGCGGTAGACTAATCAGCCCACTATTTGCCCGTTTGGTGAAATGCATATGCACAATAGAGCTGTAAATAATTTTATCAGAGATAAATTTGGGAATGGTAATTAGAATTGTGGAAACAAAATGAAGAAATTAAATGTAATGGTCATTATTATTATTATTATTATTATTAAATGCAAGCTGTTTCAAGCGCAAGTTCACATAGTCTCAAGCTGTAGTGTTTAAGTATTTCCCAGCTGCAAAAAGCTAACATTTCAACTGCAATACTAAACCAAATGCACTGGAATCAAAAATAACTACTGTGCTGCTGCAAACATCAAGGTGCAAAGAGGTATTATTTACAACAGTGCAGAATGGTAATGCTTAAAACTACCTAATTCACAAATTTACAGGTACAAATAGGGATTTCACAGAGCAATGATAAAAGAGTATTGTAAGCATATGCGGGTTCGAGCCTTCTGGGTATCTGAGAGAATCACCCATTGGCAATAGGAATGGATTTTTTTAATGTATGCAAGTGATAAACTATGCATAATATATAAATTATTAGTTCTAAATTATGCATTTGCGGAATAAAATGGCTGAATATATTTTGGTCATTATTTGTAAAGATTTTGGCAATTCACTTTTTTGCTGGATGTGCTTTCTCTGTCCGAGGTTCTGAATTTATTCCTTTTTATAACATCCCTAGGGACGTCACGTGACTGCAATGCCACACTCAGCACGGCGCGCTCTGGTTTCTGTAGACTTTCACGTGAGAGAACGCGACAAAATCACGTAGAGCAAAATTCTCTTTTCGGGAGAGGTCTTCTTTAGATTTGACGCGGGATGCTACTGTCGGTGCGAATGCGGCATTTGCGGCGCTAAGATGATTTCATGGTCATATTTAGGATGGTAAAGTCATCTTGTTTTTTTGTCCCTTTTTTCACGCCAAGGCATCAGCCCGATTGCAGCGAATGGGCACAGTGGGCTATAGTTCGCTGCTAACTAAGAAAGTGTACGTCCGTTTGGGGGTCTTCTTCTGAGAAGATGTAAGGATCAACAAGCGATTTTCCCCAGTGGTTTCAAAACAAAATGCAGAAAGGAATGCGGCTCAATGATGGCCATGTAACCTACCTGGGTCTTCTGGCAAAGAAAGATGGTACGAGGCGAGGCTGTTTGAGCAAAAAGAGCTCAGACAACACAAAATGGCACACCAAATGGTTCGCTTTGCTGCAGAATATGCTGTTTTATTTTGAGAACGAATCCAGCTCGCGCCCCTCTGGATTATACCTGTTGGAGGGTTGCGTTTGCGACAGGGCACCGTCGCCAAAGCCTTCTCTGTCGGCCAAGGAATGTTTGGAAAAACAGGTGAGATGCATACGGAATGACTTTTTACGGAATACTTTTATTTTACAACGAGTGCCGTTAAAATTCTTTGTGATGACAGCATTTTGGGGTCACCTGTGTTGTCCCTTGTGTGCTAGTCTTGTGCTTGTTGCAGTGCGTGTATATATGGGCAAGACAGCCAGTTCAGAAAGACAGCTCCTGTAACGGCACGTTGAAACATGAAGGAGCCGGTCTAATTTTGCGGGGAGCAATAAGTCGCCCGAGTTTTATGTAATTTTCCTCTTCCCATTTTAAAAAATCATTTCAGGGTCTCCATTGACTTTCCCCAGTCATTCTTTGCATCTGTGGTGTGTAATTAAACCGCTGTTCCGATTTGCACACTGTAAATTGTTATGTAATATGATGATTCGATGAATGTGCTTCGCGTTGGTCTTAGTTTGGTTACCCGCTTGGCAGCATAAAACCGGGTCATTAATATTTCTACGATTTAAAAAAAAATCATTCTAATTGTCCGTTCTTTCTATTATTATTTAGCCGAAACCACTAATTAGAAATACGTCCTCGACGTATTCAAAGAGCCATATAAAGACGTAAGATAGGGTCAGTGGAGATGACATATGTGAAGTAAACTGACGTTGTTTTTCTTATCAACTTGGAAGTTCTGATCTTTCCACAGATTGTTTTCTGATTTCCTGCAAGGTACAAATTGCGCTAAATAAAGCAGCATGTATAATCTCGATATCGCCATCTTGCGGATCACAGGTGTAATGTCATTGTCTGTTTGACGTATTGATTTAATTCAGCATGCTGATATTAATAGCATCCTACCTTGGCAACTGCGTCTGCCCGTAATTTTTAACAACAACTCGCTACTTTCAGCCATTCTTTGCTTATATTATTGCAATGCACAAAAGTTGTATCAACTCTGTTGAGCAGTTACTCGTAGAATTCATAGAATCAGGAAATTTGGAAATTATATATATATATATATATATGTGTGTGTGTGTGTGTGTGTGTGTGTGTGTGTGTGTAATTTTAATGAAAGGCGTCAATTTATTAGCACAACCATGAATACAGACTGTATTTCTAGGGGGAAAGCATGCTGTTTATCAGTCTTGTGTACCTTATTTTGCGTAAAATGGATGTTCATTTCATGAAAAATATCATCTTTATTTTCAGAGAAATACTCTCAAACTGAGAACAGATATTTTGTCTGAAAAAAAGCTGTGTTTTCCGTGTTGTAATGTGGTGAAAATGTAATTTGACAACATTGTCAATCCTTTCTGCGTCCAACCATGTTCAGCAACTCGAAATAAACCCTGTAATCAAGTCTAGTTGCAGAAGACCTATTTCGATGTCAGACAGGCTGCATGAGATCTGCTGGCTAAATTGTGCTTAAAATTGGTTCACGCCGTCCTCGTACTGTCTGTCTGATAGACAGGCTGAGGATGGTGATGATACCGATGGCCCTTCATGTTCCAAACCGCATAGACCGTGGAGCCGCGTGTCCGTGCTAGTGAAAGGCCTTTCCGTGCCTTTTGCATGTCTGCTCTGATACAGTGAGATGCGGCACAGCGTATAACAGTGTACACCACCCGCCTCCAAAAAAAGCATTAAAGCTACAGCGCATGTAAAACATGCGGAGCTCTGCTGGCTGCCCTGGTGTGGAGGAAGGCGCGCTGCGGCACTTCAGCGCTCGGGTTCGCTCTTGTCTGCCATGCAGCAAAAAAAAAAAAAAAAAAAAAAAAAAAACGCACCTGCATTTATAGCAGAGGCCTCTCCACACTGCGTGCTCAGGCTTTTAAACTTTGACGCGGAGACGTGTAAATGAGAGAAACGTCAGCCAGCGACCGCATTCAGCTCTCTTGAGTGCAGCGCGTGATCAGAGCATGCACTGCAGAGCCTGAGGGCTGCTGCACTTACTTATCTTTATTTTATTTTAATCCATAATGAATGTTTTCTTTTTGCTCTCCCTGTATGAGGTGCCCTGTTCGTGCTCGAAGGAGGATGGAGTAGTTGCATGGTTGTTAAGCTTGGCTTTCATTGGCAATGGCAATGGATGCTGCTTCTTAACCTGTCTGACTTGAGCAGCATGTTAAATACTTGGAGTCACATATAAGGAGTCACAGATAGGGAGTCACTGTTACAGTTACATTACAGTTGCAGGGCAGGGGGGTGGTCACAGGCATTAGTGTCACATGCAGGATGTGGAAGTCAGAAACACTTTGGTGTCACAGGTAATCTGTGGGAGTCTCAAATAGTGGTGTCACAAATCGGAGGCTACAGACCTGGAGTCACAGGTACTGACAGAGAATGTTCTGAGGTTGTCATATTGTGAGGTCGATGGTCAGCCATGCCACAGCGTCTGAGTGTGAGAACGTTTTATGCACGTCTGCCCGATGGGGAGGGGAGGTGAGGGCGTTGGAGTTCTTTCACCTGAACGGTGTAGATTAAGCAAACTTGGGTTGTGATTGGCTTCAGAACTGTGCCTTCGGAATGGCAGGTTGCATGAAGGGGGGGTGGATGGGGAACTGGGGCCGCTGGGGGTAATTGTTCGGCCAACAACGAGGTGGCGCGGTGGCCAATCAGCCGCATGCGTGTGGGCTGGAGGGCCGTCAGCATTCTAATTAAAGGAGCATCAGAGCCGTCTCACACGCACCCAAATGAACACTCACTCGTCCATTGATTGATTTCCCTCTGCTAATTGAAAAATTGAACAGAAATTCCGGCTTTCCAGCGCAGAAGTCCTCCCCTTCACCTCCTCATAGCTTAGCATGTTGCAGTGCTGCTACCAACAAGAAGTCTGTCAGTGGCACTCTTTTGTGTTGTGATAAATTTACGTAAACTCATTTGATCAAGCAAAAGAAGGCCATTGTTGTACAGTGACTACTTCTCTATTTTGCAGTTACTTCATTCCTTGCATGACGCTGTGTTGCTGTATTGGAGAATATCTTTGATGAAAATTCCTTTAATTTTTATGAAGCCCAATGATGTTTCATTTTCAAGTTTTCATTTCCTGTTAATATGAAAACACGGTAATGTTGCTGTGCGTCAAACTTTTCTAGCTGTGTTGGTCAGGGACTCAAATTTTGGATGAAATTATGGTGATGAAGGGAGAGTCCTGATGACTGAGTGATGAAAATAAGCTGGAAAAAAATCAAACAAAAACAAAATGGCGTGAATGTGCAAAAAAAAAGCATAACTGTTGAACCTAGAATCTGTGTAGAGTCCAGTTGCAGGAGATTCAGTTCAGTATATTCAGTAATATATTCAGTAATATTCTAGGCATTCACCATAGCTTGCTGGGCCATCATGGCAATGAGAATGTTTGCATGAGTGTGTTTGTCCTTGTATTTGCGTGTATTTTTATGAGTCTTTGCATAGTGAGTAAGCCTGTTTGCATAATATGTGTTGGAGTTTGTTTGGTCTTTGTGCCTGTTTGTGTGAGTGTGTGTGAGCGTTTGTGTGTGTGTGTGTGTGTGTGTGTGTGTCTGCGTGCGTCTGTGTTGTAGTGTGTGTGGGCTCATAATGGTGAGGGGTACTCTGTCTGGTGTGTGTTTTGATGGAAATTTAAGACGCATTTAAAACTCTTGATCCGAATATGTAATCAGTTCCTTCAAACTGGCTCTCTAATGCGGATCAGAATTCTTGAAAACTCAGTTTTGAAGGAAAAAATAAATGTTCCAAAAACGGGCTCTCCAGAGGGTTCATGAGTCTTTGTTTGGGTGCTTCTCACAGAAGGCACGATATGTACACACTGGTCAACTAATCACAATATATAAATTTTCACAGAGGCTTTGTTGGTCTTGCCTGTCTTGGATTTGAGAGATACTCTTATTCAAAGAGTATGACAAATTTTTGGTTCATATGCCAAATGGATGTAGAGCTTACAGGAAGAAAATTAATGTGAAAATGCCCCATAATGAGTTAGAAGGTTGTCTAACATGTAAATCACTTCAAACTCACTATCCTGTGCAGTCATATTCCCTGTGATCATTTAGTCACCAGAAATCCTGGCATTTCTTGTCATTTCTCAATGTTTGTTTGGTAAAAGTGCTTCCTGTAAATGTTTTAGGTTAAAGTGTTTGGAAAGGCTGTCTCTCGATGGAATAATCCAGAAAATGGAGAGGCAGAAGAAGAAGTATTATTAGCTGAGCCTTGTATTGCCAACCAAAATCTCTGGAGAAAGAAAGGGCGGGAGTGACCGACAATTTTTTGTTTTTATTTCTCTCTGCCGAAACTGGGTCTTGGCAACGGGTTAAAGACCGCATTCCGCTGAGCATCAATGCCACACTGCAGGAAATGTTAACTTGATTTGTTTATGTGGTTCATTTACTTGTGGTTTATCCCCAGTGAGTGCGTACATCGCAGCCTGTTTTATCTCTGTTCGGTGCATGGATGTGTTACGCTGTATGGATTGAAAATGGCTGACTATTCTCCGAGTAATTACCTGACACTCTTTCCCACTTTTAATCATCTTTCCTTAATAGAACTTCCAATTATTTTATGCTTGAATTTGTCCATCAATAACAGTTGCATTCTCCAAATGAACACTCGAAACTATGTTCAGAAGTCAGTTGTAGGTACAAATGTTGATTGGGCCCAAGCCTGTGACTATTCTAAGTGCCTTCAGCCCTCAGGTGTTAAAATGGCCCTGTGGTTTGCATTTCTCTCAGAGCTACTCTCTCAGTCAGTCTGCCTGCCAGGCAGCAGTTGTGCGATTGAGGGACAGAGCCATTTCCTGGGCTGATCCGTCGGTCGCCGCCAGACGTGCGGATGATTAAAAGGTGCGGTGCGGTGGCGGGAACACGCAGGTGCCTCTCGGGTGGAATCTAATCAGACGGCGTTAGATGGGCACAGTGACGCGTGCGTCACCGGTACTCGCGGACGGTCCGCATCTGGCTTAGTCTCCCTTATCAGTCCCTGCGTCGAGGAAGAGAATGTGCCGCAAATCAAACAGACAACAGCACAGGTGGCTTTTCTTTATTTCCAAAAACATCTCTCCTTTGCCTCTTCCCTTCGTTTCTCTCCCCCTATTTTTCTTTTTACCGAAATATGTATTCTTGGACTGAACGTTCCATTTTTTAAATGTATTTATTCCCAATTTAAAAATAACTATGTTTGAGAACAGAGTTGCTATGGCAACCCCTATTTGCATCTGAAGAAGTAATATGGCAGGGGGGATGAATGTGCGATTATGCTACGCCTCACGCCTTGCTTTCTAATGCAAATTACGTTTGGGACCAAATTTGGGATAACTTGGTTCAGTGTTGTACTGTGTGGGGATCTGGGTCTATTTTGATGAAACGCACGTGGTTAGTCCATTGGAAATGTATTTTCATACAGTCAGATCCATAAATATTTGCGCGTTGACAGTATTGTTATTATTTTAGCTGTCTACCACATAATGTTGGAGATGAAACTAAAAAATTATTATGAGCACAGAGTCCAGAATTTCAACTATGATTTGATGGTATTTAGAAATGGCCGAACCTCGAAAGAATTACAACACTTTTTATATGTGGTCCCCCCCCACACACACCTTTTAAGTGACAAAAAGTGATTAGATGTTATTTCATTTACAAGTAAGAATATAAATTGTACAGAATTGATTTAAGATTTGGCATTTTTATTTGCAATCTGTAGCTGTTAATTCAATATGAATTCCAAGGAGCCATCAGAGGCAGTGAAGCACGTCATCATTTGGCTGAAAAATCAAAAAAGTTTCAGAAAAATTGATTGCAAAATCATCAGATGTGGCCAAATCAACCACTTGGTTCATTATTAAAGATGAAGAAGACACTTGTGAGCTCAGGAACACCAAAAGACCTGAGAGACCCCAGATAGCAACTGTGGTGGATGACAGAAGAATTCTTTGCCTGGTAAAGAAAAATCCCATTACCACAGTTGGCTAGGAAAAAGTACACTCTCCAGGAGGTAAGCATATTTGTGTTAATATTAGCAATCAAGAAGAGACTTCATCAGAATGTAGTTAATAAGATTTTGGTCAGTCTTTAAATCAGGATTTTATGGAAAACATATTTAAAAAAAAGCACACGTCCCGGGTTCGATCCCCGCCTCGTACCAGCCGGCAGTGAACCAGTTCCGTTGTACTTATTGATGATTCAACTGCTGACACAAGCAACAGAATAAAGTCTGAATTCTATTGGGCTGTATTACTGGCTCAGATTCAGCTAAATACTCCAGAACTCATTTCATGGCGCCTCATGGTACAGGTGGGCAGGGCCTCAAGCACACGGCAAAACCAACCCAACAATTTTTGAAGCAAAGAAGAAGAATGTTACTCAATGGCTAAGTCAATTACCTGTCCTGAATCCAAAGAAGCATGCTTTTCACTTGCTGAAGGCAATACTGCAGACAAATTTCTCCAAAGACAAACAGGAACTGAAGACAGTTGCAGCAAAGGCTTGGGTGAGCGCCTTCAGCGGAGGAGCTCAGTACCTGATCAAGGGTTTGGAGCACAATGGTGATATTTCCAAATTTTGTGATTTTGAGATTTTTACCCCCTGTCACAGCTTTCTATCAGCTAATTCTTGGAGCACAATAACTGTGTGTCCATCTGCCTTAGTTTTAAGCAGAATTTGCATTTTCATTTTGTGACATGTCCAACAAAATCTGCTTAAATGAATTAAACATTGATATTTTGATGAATAAACATGATTTGTATTGAATCATCTGTTTTTCATGGCAAACAAACTTAAGTTCAGCCGATCACCACTGTGTAATGTCACTACAAGTGCTAGAAATGTTGGGGCACAGAGGTGACGTCCATTTTTGGCAATTTTGGCCATGATGTCGCGGTTCCACACCTATGAAAACTTATGTGTTCACTATACTTCTGAGTCATGCAGCAAAAGAGTGACTGATATAAAAATGATATGAAATACATGACTAAATGGAACACTTGCAAACCTAAAAATCTATTTTTCTCAAAACCTCTAAAATGGACATGTAACCTATTGTGCTCTGACCCCTCGTGATGATGTATAGGGGTTCCAGAATTCAGACAGTTGTTGACTGCAAAGGATTTGCAACCAAGTATTAAAATGAATGTTTGATGTATTATTATGTCAGTTTGTCCAAAGACTTTTGAGCCCATAAACCTTGGGGGAACAATGTATAAAAATGGTTGCAATTCTTATGTGGTGAATACAATATTTTTGTGGAAAGCCTTTAAATTTGAAAGTCTTCCTTTCTAGTGCATCTTGATCGATTCATTTCAAAACCACTCTGATGGCATACAGTGACAAAATCACAAATAGTGAGTCACTGTCCTCATATTCATATACCTGTAAGCAGTCAAAGTATGAGTAGTTAAACTATAGATGATTATGTGCCGTGACCATGAAATTTGGAATTATGTCATGTAAGATGCGTTCACATGCAAAAATATATTGCCTCTATGTAAGCCTCATCATGGGCCTCATAATGTTTGTAAAAAAAAAAACATGAAGTGAAGAAAATAAAAGTCTTTCTGTTGCCGTTACATAAAACAGGCATTCCCCTCTACTGGCTGCATTTACCGTTTATCTGAATTTTCTCTGAAAACATCTTTGTTTGTCAGAATACCCACTAAAAGCGCTCTCATTGCAAATTCACAGGAAGTGTACTTGGGAAGCAGATTATTGATGCACCGTGCCTTGCTGCACAGCCAGAGGGCTGGAGCAGTGACACAGTCCGTTAGCCGTAGCGCTGCAGCTCAGACCTCCTCTCAGGAACTGCTGGAGCAGAAGGGTTAGCAGGCGGGGAGACGTTCAGATTTGCGGCACTGCGGCGGGAATTGAAAGACGGAGTAGCTAGATCAATGTTATGTAACCTCAGTGGAAACTGATGCATTGTCTTAACACGACCATATATGACCCTTATGCACTTGCATAACTGGTAAATCCTACTTAGGTTCACTGACCCAGAAAATGAAGTATGGTATTGTAAATAACTTATTGTGCATATACAGGTATACATTATTAACTGTACTCTCACATTTGTATGTGTATTTGGAATTTTATTTGTTATCTTATGTAATGACACTTTTTTAACTTTTATTTCACCAGGCAGGTCAATTAAGAACAGGATTTCATACGTAGAGACAGCATGTAGATGGAATTTGAGAGATGTAATGTAATGTATTTGGTATATTTCGACCTGAATAGATTTGTGTGAAAATGGTAAAATTATCTGTTCTCAAGAGTGCGACTGTATTGACAGTTTACGGCTTGTTAATTTATTATCGTTTTCTGTGCGGTTTTCTGGACAGGTAACCGCGTACTTGCAGCTGTGCGATGAGTTTGATCGGGAGACTGTTTGCTGGCCAAATCATCCCATTTTCCTCTCTCTTTACAGAAGGGAGAGACATGCAGTTGACACATTTTACTGATCAGATAAGGCCTTATTTTGATGAAGGAGGGAGGGAGGGAGGAGGTGTATTCAAATGTAGGCTGAAGGTGCAAAGCTAGAATAATGAGCAGAGTCATGTTTACTGGCCCGTCTGCTTCGCCGAGATTACGGTGGGCTTCCAGCTTCACCATTGCCAGGATAAAGCAGGTTTGCTGTGTTATTCGCCCAGTTTAGGGCTGCTGGGTGCCAGCGGAAGGCAGATAAGTCGCTTCGTGGCTCGACCCTGCGGCGTCATCTGTAACCGGGTGAATTAAGTTCTCCTGTGACCTTTTTACTGAAGCGTTCTTAATGATAATCAGGAAAAAAACATGAAAGAGCTGCGAGAGTGTTTTTAACCCACGCATTTCTCAAGGACTAATAATTTAGCAGAAATCATCGGTGAAGCCCAAAAGCTTGAGATACTGCGTTTACATGAGATGGATGTTTATTAGAACAGCTCTTTCCTGTGTGTGCCATTTAGGTCCTCTGAAAGCGGCTCTATCTATGCCCGTGGGATATGTGTTTCCAAGCTGTCTGAGGATTCAGCTCTCACCTTAATGACCTGGACCCTTAAAGAGCATAAGCATCTCTCTCGCAGACTCTCTGTTCATTTACACCTAATTATGGGAGGTCGTTCCTAATTGGGCCCCCTTGTGGGAGGTAGTCAACATCTGATTGGACGAGGCGTTTGTTTTTCTCCGCGACCAGGCATCTGTTCCTGCCTTTTGCACCTCCGGTTAAAGCTGACGCACGAAGATGGGATTGGTGTCGGTGCTGGCCGCGGCTTCCAGCAGTACCTGAAATGCTGGCCGGTGTCTGGTCGCCAGGCTGCGGCGATGGCGCGAGGCAGCAGCCGAATCGTTCCCTATTGGCGCCCACTCAGCTGCATGCATTAGTAATTAAAAAGCAGACTGTATCTGAGGGCATCATAACGACGCCATCAGCGCAAAACACACTGCCGTCTGTGGAGGATTTCACCCAATGCTTGGGCCCAGTGTTTTTCAGAGGGAGAGAGAGAGAGAATGAGAGAGAGAGGGAGAGAGGTAGAGAATGGGTTGTGAGTAAGAAATGAAAGGTGGAAGGAGCTGGGCACAAATAAAAGAGGGAAGAATGGACAGCAGTTTATGAGAAAACAGAGAAGAAGAAAAGAGGCAGATAGGGGCGTGAGAGAGAGATGGAGAGGGAGCGTAGCAGGGCGAGGAGAGTAAGATATCCTGAAGTAGAATCGCATGTATGTTTCTTAAGGGAGAGAAGCCTAGGATGTGTGAGGGATTGGTCAGCTCAGTATAGTCAATGGTGATCTTTGTGATAATAAAAAATGATGCACACAAACACACGCGCACACACACATGCACAGTACTGTACAAATGTTTTAGGCACCCCAGTTTTTTATATATATATATATATATATACACATTTGGTTTTGGATGTATATTTTTTTGTTTTCCTCATTACTGTTTCTGTAGACAAAAAGCACTTTTCAAACAGTAAATGTTAATTCAAAAAATGTCTCAGAAACGTTTGTATTTCAAAAAAGATGGTTGATCCGAATGACACAGCCTTGACGGAGCCCTGATCACAACATCATCTGTGCTGTCTGGCATCACCAGGAGAGATGATCGCGAGAGACACGGAGTCCGCTGAGGGATTGTGGCAAGTTCTCCAATATGACTCAAGCAGTCAAATAGCCAATTATCCTGTAAAACTACAAAACTACAGGACTATGTTCCTAAATTTTAGGCGAAGAGTAGTCATACCAAATGTTGATCTTATTTAGTTTAACAGTTCACAAATCTTTATATCACGTTTTTCAAAAATCAGAAAACTTTGTTGACATGATTTTGGAAGCATCTTTGGCTCAGGGAATGGTTTTAAACGTGCCTGATGTTATGATGTAGACAGGGAACCAAACACAGATTCAGGGGCCAATCCACAAAGGTGTGTTTATTAGCAGGAGTATGATAATAGATAAGGGAAAGGCTGTAGCCCAGAACTGTAAAGGGGGAGTTCAGCTTAGTAGGTTATGATTGGAGAAGGCAGGGGCGTCTCTGTGCCCAGGCCAGTGGCCATTCTGGGGCAGAAGCTGGGCGGTGAATGCCCTTTGCAGAAACAGGACTGCTTGACTGTGGAACCAAAGGGTTTATAAGGAACGCTGTCTCAATCCTGAGGATCCATGAAAGCTTGTGAGGTGTTTCTAATAAACTGACTCAGTGGAGCAGGCAGTAACAGAGGATTAACAAGAAAGCTGTCCCAATCCTGGAGACCTGCTTTAAGACTTAAGAGCGTGTTCCTATTAATTAGACTCTGAAGAGTAAAAACATTTTTCTTTATCATTAATATACGGAAACACAGAGAGGCAAAGCTTAACTCAATATTAGAAGACACAAACTGATTGGACATTTTTGTTGGGTATGAACCACAACAATCCCGCAACCACACTGACAACACAGTGAACTTATATGGATGTGATATTCACAAAAAGGGGCAAGGCACATGGATGATATGCAGGGGAGGGGTGGAACCAGTTAAGGACACACAAGGGTTGTGACTCCTAAGACTTACGCACTTTCCTGTGCAGTATACAGTATACCGCCTTCACAGTTACCTGATTTTAAACCATCTGAACTCATATGGGAAATTTTGGGACAATATCGTTAGCCTAATAGCATAGCTGCCTAAGTCATATTTGAACGTTTTCGGAAAACAAGAAAAAACAATTTTTAGCAAGCACATTGGTATTTTTTTTTTTGATATTGCAACAGTAAGCCAAAAAATGACTTAGGCAATTATGCTATGAGGCTAACGATATGTTTGAAAACGCTTTCTGCCACCATCATCATCTAAACACCAAATGTTTCAATTTCTCTTTGAAGAAAGGTACCCCTTCCTTCCAGTCAAGGTTTACACCGGTAGACTCTGTGCCAATTTGTGTCAAACTGATCTGGCAGCTTGTGGAGGCCCGCCGCCTCACCCAGACTGTTTATATTGAATTTTCCATTAATATGTCACCTGCCTGTATACACGCACATACACTGGGACCATCTAATGCAGACACACACGTACATAGCACTGAAGTGAGTGATCGTTCTGATGGGATAGTGGCGGATCACTCTGCGTGCCGCGAATTGGAGGGCCATCGAAGGTCTTTAGAGAGAAGTGGGCCGTGAGGAGGCTCGAGAGCTGCACACTCAGTCCGGCTCTGCCAGGCTCCTCTCACTGAGAGTAAACAGGAACATCTAGCTACTCTTCCACTGAAAGAGCTCACCCGCGAGCACCTTGTTTTTCCCCTTTAATCTCGCCCCCACTGTCTATGGCACGAGAACATGCTGATCTCATATTTGTGGTCATACACCTAAAAAGGTTGAGACAATTAGCTTGAAAAACATGTGAAATGAGGGGTAGAAAATTCTAATTGGTCTCCACAGCACTCCTACAAGAGATGCTCTCATTTAAAAAGGTGCTGCAGGACTCTGGGACAATGGCTGTCATTTGTTTGCAAGACATTGGTTTCGCTGGTATAAGAAATAACTCTTATGCAAGCCACTCTCCAAGCAGGAAAAAAATGTAATTCAGGCGTACATCTGGTAATTAACGTATTATCCGGGTGGCAGAAAGCCATTGTCAGCGAGAGGAAAGGGAACATGCCTGCACAAAGTTTAAAAGTTCCCAAGCGATTTATTATGGAATGGAGGACGTCTCTACCAAGGTCTTCCTCAGACCACAGCATCGTGGTGCCGGATCCATGTAACCGAGAGCCATGAACAAACACAGTGGATGTGAAATCTCCAACCGGTCCTAATAACCTCCCTGGAGAGTGGCCTGAGTGGATATTTACAGCTTCAGCTTCTGTTTCTTACATTAACTGAAAGAAACCTTTGTTTGGGTCATGCATGTGCAGCTAATGCACGTACATGCAGGTTAGCGCCCTCCTCTTGCATTTAATGGAAAAGGCTAGTAAGTCATATTTGTGAGGAAAATAATTTTGATGTTACTTTGGACCTACTGGCCTCTTACGCATCATTTCACACTTGAACTGTAAAGAAATAATGCACAGGTTTCCAAAAAAACACCAAACAAAGGAATGGCAAAAGGCATGGCCTTATCGACAGGGTTGGATATTCTCAAAATGTCTGAGATGTGACTTGCTAGCTTTTTCCATGTAATGCCAGTCCTCTTTCTCACTGTTGAGAGCTGGTGGTGTGGCGGTTCGGGACCTGGACTGTAATTAGGTTGTGGCAGGTTCAAATCCCTGCAGAGGCACTGCTGTTGCTTTCATCCCCAGGGTGCCTTGGGGCCTCATCAGCTTCAGCAAAATGCGAAGGGATAGTTGCAGAAAAATGCGAGTTGTGTAAGTTGATGCAGACGTGGGCATGCGCGCGGAGGATAAATAATGTAACGATGGCGCGGTGAGGGAGGGGCTCGGGAGGCAGCGGCAGCGTCGAAGGCCCTCGTAAGACGGAGCTGAGCTGCGCGCTGAGGAAGCCTGGCTACCAGCGCCGAGAGAGGAGTTGCTAGGTAACAGGTAGCGTGCGTTTACGTAAGGCCCTTTCCGAGTGCACGTGTCCTGTGCCTCCCCTTGGGGGAGAAGAACCTATCGTATGCTGGAGCAAAGCCTTCTACATTGAGCCCTTGAGATGGCACTGTTCTGGCTTAAAGTCTGCATCCGTGTGCTTATTTGTAGCTTTTCGTGCTCCGTGGGTTCAGCGGATGCGCTAAATGCAACATGAAGGTTTGGATAGTCACAGGACACAGCACTCACAGAGGGTCTTAAGGCGTGTTCGAGAAAGGAGTCTGTACTAAAATGGCGGCAGGTTGTTAACATGGCTTAGATTGACCTTTCTTACTTTGATTTTGAGTAGGGATTGAGGGCTCCCTCATCATCATTGGACAGTGGAGGGTGTGAGAGAATCCATGGTGTTGAGACATAGCAGGTTTCAGCCGTTGATGGTAGATTAAGTTTTATTTGGTCAGGAGTCATTGGGTGACCTCTTGGCTCCTGTCAGTCATATATCAGATGGCTAAAGGCCTTAAATTGATATTAGTAGAAAAATATCTCAAATTTAACGGAATGTATTTTGGATAATGGATATAGTCACTAGACATGTTTTGTGAAGCTGCTATGGTGTGGAGATGTACACACCCCCATCCTCAGCGCTCCTTAGCTTGATGCACATAGTGTGAAGCTGACAAGAGAACAAAGGCAAATATGAGATGAATGGTAAATTAATGTTAACTAGAGGCACTCGTAGAGTGGAAACCTCCGCCAAGGCAGCACAATCCAAATATTCATGAGTGAGAACAAAGTTGAGTTATCGCATGTCATAGGATTTCAAGATGGCTGCCGTGGTGGCCATATTGTTTTACTGATCGTGGTGAAAATCAATAGGGTCCATCCTTGATGTAATAGCAGTCCACCCACAAAATTTCAGACAAATCCGTGCATTACTTTTTGAGTTATGTTGTTCACAAACAGACAGACAAACAGACAAACAAACAGGGCCGAAAACATAACCTCCGCCCCAACTTCGTTGGTGGTGGTAAAAATGGGCTCCGATTAGATACTAATATGTGAAATTATCTTAGATTTAGAGTAGCGATCAATGGCATGGCTCTTGTCTGGCAGGTTAATAAGCCATTACTCTATCGTGGGTCTATTTTTCCTGGGCTGTTATTGTAGCGCCCAGACGAATTTGGGGCTACTATGGATTTTGCCTCGTTACGCGTCCGCGTCCGCCACCGCCACCATAGAGATTTCCGTGTGGACGCTCTACTGGCGACAAATTTAAAGCCATTTCTTTTATATTTGGCATATATATATGGGCAGTGGTTAGGACACGGCGCCTATCGATTTTGGTTGTCATGGAGCTCTCCTGCTGAACCCTTCAGTGAGTCTAGTACAGTTGTAGAACTGGTGATTTATGGAACTAAACCTTTTGATGAGCAGCAGCCTTTAGTGATGTGGTGATATATTGTGGGTCAAAAACTTACACAAAATGAGAAAAAAAAGGAACACTTGGGCGATCGGGGGCTACACTCACTGGTAGCCGGTGACCAATCTGTCTAGTTTTGTACTAGAATTAATTACCCTGTGCTTGCTCTTTAGGCAGACTCCTATGTTGAGGAGCTGTTTTCAATATGAGGATTGAAAGGCTGGGGGGTGCGGCTTCTACATTGGGACTTCCCTGTTTCCTTTGCTCTTTAATAGGAACTGTGGAGATTTTGCCTCATAAGATACTGTCAACCCGCTAAGACCTGTACAACATGGTTCCTGCGGCCAAAGCGCTGGCAGTCCAGAAACATGCAGTGACTGTGTCACCAGTGCCACCCTACAGTCCACAAGGTACTGTGGGAGAGAGCTAGCTGAGATAAGAGGGCAGCGGATTAGCAATGGTAGTTTGAGTCATAGGAAGCCTTTGCTAGTTACCCGTAGAGTCCTGTCCGTCTTAAAACCTTGGGAACGTCCTTCTGCAAACTTATGGTCGTCACCAGTTGATGACATCATGAAACCCATGGTTCGGGTCTGCAGCATTGGCCCCAGGCTGCCACGATGTCGAGGGATTCATTAACAGCGCTGGTTGGGCACCTGCTCTCCTGACAGATTCCTCTTTTACATTTTCTCTGCAGTATTACTTCACCATCAGCTTCAACCACGACAACCAGAAGGCTCTCGAGCTGCGCTCGGAGGATGTGAAGGACTGTGACGATTGGGTGGCGGCAATAACACATGCCAGGTAAGGGTCTGCCGGCTGTCTCCTGCTCTGCAGCCAGCCTGGTTCAGTTATACATGAGTCCCTGAAGTCCCAGCTGAATAACAAGGGCGGAAGTCGCCCTAAAGTCAGGATGTTTACTCAGTGCTGTCCGTGCTTGGTTGGAAAATGTGTAAAAAGGGATGAAATTTCCTCAATTGGTCAGTGGAAATGATATAATGAAGTTAAATCGCTATTAAAGCCTCATATTCATTGTTTTCAAATTCAATGTCCTGTAGTAGACTGCAGTGCAAAAAGTAGAAATTGTGACAACTACCTGGTGACTGTGCTGTTCTGTAACTTCTGCACATTATTCCTTAATAAAATAAAATTAAAAAAAGTAGTTGCTTGTATTTGCGGAGTCAGAAGCAATTTTGACGGAGAGGGCAGAACATATCTGCCATTGATTTCAGACAGTGGTGTTCAGTGCAACATACTTTGCTGGCATTGCTCAGTGCACCAGTTTCAGTGAAGATGTCCTGAAGCAATTCCTTTTCGTGAAACGCTAGGCAGCCAAGGCCCTGAAGCGTCGGGCGCCCTGTGTTCGTGAGAAATTGGAATGTATAGCTATAGCCTGACAGCCATGGAAAGCTGTGTTTAGCATTACTTAGCCTCTGTAACACACTGCCAGACTACTTTAGAAACTGCAGACTACAATCAACTCAAGAAGGGCCTGCCATAAATGGTCTACTCAGAGAACTTGATCCACCTTATTTGTCCACTCAGGGAAAGCACTTCAAATACCGTTGACCTCGGGCAATGCATTTGTGCTTTTATCCCCCGACAAGCTGTGTGTTCCACCTGCTGTGTGACTCCTCTCTATAATGTTGTGTCACTTAGCCCTAGCTAGATTGAATTGGTTATGCATGACCACTTATGCAAAAAATGCATTTCAATCATGTGAAACATACATTTAACTGGATTCAATCAAAGGGTCAGGACTGAAGAGCCAAAAAAATAGGTAAGTATAATTTTTAGAATGGCCTGTAATCCATGTTTCCAAACCAGAGTTTTATAAAGGACGAGTGAGATTCCTATAACTTCAGATAGTCTGTTTGCCTCAGTCCAGTTCTACTATTTTTATTGCTTTATTTAAATTTAGGCTCATTCGAGAAGGTTTTTTTAGTAAATTAATTGAGTTATTATATTGGCTACATTGAGTATTTCATGGATATATCAATTGACTTGTTGCAGTTTTCCATTTTTGTCACGAATAAAGCTGAGTAGGACTGACTACTTCATCTTCAACTGGTAATCAGTGAATGCAGATATTATTATACCATTATTGACTTCATCTCAGATGTGGCTGCGCCTCAGTGAATATCATTTGTCCGAGGTGGATAAATCATTGGATTCACCGATATCTGAAATCAATAACTGTTTTATTATATGACCCTCCTTGAATATATAAAATAAGAGAAGGGCGACAACTCTAACGTGAAGCTCCTCACAGGGACGGAGGGACACGAAATACGAACACTGTCTGGAGCTCTTGCAGGGAAGCCTAATCTATTTTTAGCTCCAGGTCGTCGGGTTGTTATATTCACCTCTCGTGAATTTTTGCGCGGTGAATATCACTGTTTATAGTGACTGGTGGAGCCGGCCTCGACCAATCGGGAGAGAACGAATCGTTACGTCATATAATAAAATACAATATCAGCACTATAACATAATTTTGATTGCTGTTTTGGAAAATAAAGAGAATTGCCCATCTCTAGATAGTATGATAACCTAAATATTAAATATTGGCCAAAGCTATTGCTGCTGAATTACAACGTAAATAAAATACAGTGCATAATGCTATCAAGTTATTTCCGCTGTCTCAGTGTCTGTTTCATATTTGTTTTATTAGTATTGTAAATTTCCAAATCAGGCTCACCTATTTTTTGCCATTGAACTGCAATGTAGCTGCAATGGAATTATAAATTTAGTGAACAAATCAAACATTGATGTCTTTAACTGTGGTAGATTTAAACCCAAGGTTTTCATGAACTGTGCCAGGAAATGTTTTATACGAATCAAATGCTATTATTACCATTGAACACAACAAAGACAGGGAGTAGGGTCATGTGGGTTCATGGAGGACTTAGAGTCTGATGTGTAGCTGGAAAGGGTGATTAAGGGTTGACGGCACGTCAGGTGGGACATGAATCACTTCCAGGTTGTGGTGTCAACACTCTGCATCAGCATCACACAGGCTATGAAGGAGGATGTTGTAATTTACTATATGAAAAGCTGCAGTAAGGTCCAGAGGTGTATGATCCAGGGGTCCTGCCATGTTTTCATTCCCCCCATAAGCTCAGCCAACTAATGTCACTCATTAGCTCTACTTCCTTGATGAAAAATTCTGCCAGTTGGCAAATCCTTTGTGGCTGGAATGAAATTCTGGTGAGGACTTTCACTCTCTGAACCTGGATTATACACCTCTGCTGAAGTCAAACAAGACCTGGATGCTGAGGGAACCACAGTCAGCAGCAATGAAGAGGTCACGCAGACCTTCGGTTTGGGCAGTTTCATTGCTTAGGGAGAGGACGGCGAACAGACTGAAGCCAGACACCAGATTTGCTTGTCGTTCAGAGTAATTAAAGGGGATACTGTGCTAGGTTGTACTGTATTGAACCACTGGCAGATAACATGATCTCTATTACCCAAAATACAGCCTGCCTTCATTAATGGATAAATGTCTTAAAAAATATTTATACTTCATGTCACTGGCTACTGATCCCGCTTAGTTGACTAACTGACTATACACAGTGATATGCTTCACAAAGTATTTATTCCGTTAGTGTATTTATGAGCTGAGGTCACCATCCACACAAATGCACAGACATCTGTAAATCTGCATGCATTTATACAGTTATACATGCAAGTGCAATCACACATCCTCACATAGCGCAATCACACAGTGTTGTACAGTAATACTGTGCAACACTGTCATATACTTAAATACATGTCCTCAGACATCTGAACAGGGAATCTGCACTCAAATAAATGTCACTCATGTACTGTACATACTGTATAAACTCAGTGAGCCTCGTTTATGAACGGTGTGCAGACACAGAAAAGATGCAAACGCCTTTTCCTTTGCAGATTTCAGATTTATGAAAACAAACTTGACATTAAAAAAGCACGTGAAATAAATAAGTTTATGGACATATGCAACATTCCAAGTCCATTCAGGTTGATAAAGAAGAAAGTGTGCAGTTTAGGATATTTTACACCGTTTGTTGCCTCTCTGTTTTTAAGCTTATGCAATTTAAGCTGGGAATTTGGGCAAAGTTCTATAAATAAGGTTCAGTATGGCACATGCTTTATGGACGCACACTATACACAAATACACATATGAATCCTTGAGTTTCCAAAAGGCCCAACTCCAATGAATTACAGGTCTGCATATTTTATAACAAAAAGGGGAACTTTCAGCTAAAAGTATACCAATGACACTCTCTTGTAAAGAAATAAACTAAAAATATATGGGTCTTAACATATGG
Source organism: Gymnothorax javanicus (assembly GCA_029692085.1). Lineage (NCBI taxonomy): Eukaryota > Metazoa > Chordata > Actinopteri > Anguilliformes > Muraenidae > Gymnothorax > Gymnothorax javanicus. The sequence continues at coordinate 4,984,120 of CM056207.1, read as the reverse complement.
GCGAAAAAATAAATCCATTTTTCCCTTTCTTGAAAAAGAGTGTTCCTTGGAGTTGGGCCCTTTGGAAACTCAAGGATTCATGTGCACTGTCAAATTGACATTTGCACACATAGCCATGTGCACACACACACACACACACACACACACACAATCAAAGACTGCAGCCGTCTGCAGTCATACTCACTGTGCTTCTTGCGTTGCCATAAGAGACACAAATATAGACATCGGGAGCCTCTCTCCCGGCTCTCAGCTCTGCCACTGGGGGTTTGTTTTGCGCTTCATTCCACGAGTCCACTGGAGCAGAATACCGCCACCAGAACTGCAGTTTCTGTTGTTTGTTTTCATAAGATGCGAGCCTTGCAATTAAGGCAGTTTTAGAGTAAAACAACGAGGCAGCATTGTGTGTTTGCTGTTCATATAGTGCTGGGTGCATTTCTAAGGCTGGCACTGCTATTGCACCATGGAGCACTTCTAAATCATAGCGCATGATCATAGAGACATCCACAGCAGATTTTAAGTAGAAATAGCTGCCATTACGGACGGTTTTATGACAGGCAAAGCCTGAGAAACGGCAGAATAATTCACATTTTGCAGCTGAGCCACATTTCCTCATTAATTACATTGTTATTACTGCTATATTCGGTTTCATCATTACAAACTGTGTTTGCTTAGCAGATGTCCATATCCACTGCAAATTGCATTTCACCTACATGCTATTTGCACAGCTTTGATTTTACTGAAGCCAGTGTTAGCTCAAAGGTGTGAGAGAGAACTGTTTTAAAAAGAAATGGAGGCGAGCCGTGTACAGCTTACTCATGCTGAATCGCTCCAGCCTGGGACATGGCCTTGATGGAACAGACCTTGAATCCTAATTGGCCATTCAAAATACAAGAACAATGGAGGCACACCTTGACAGAAATGTTATCTATTAATTTTGTTGTGAAATTAAACAGTAAGTGTACAAGAGTTGATGCTGTGCAACTGTGATTTGTTAAATAACATTTATGCACTATAAAAAATAAGAAGCTCACTAAACTTTAGAAAGTCTGGCAACCAGCTGCAAAGCATTTTTTCAGTTGGCTCAGCTTCAAGTTCCTGGTTCTTTCAAAAATGAGTTTGTGCAACCAGTGGGACTTGAAGTTGAGCAAACTCAAAAATGATTTGCGACTGGTTACCTTACTTTTTAAGTTTGGTCAACATTTTTTACAGTGTGGTTGGGAGTTAACGGTGGTTTTGCTACTTTGGCTTTTCGCTACTGCACTTTTGCTACCATGTCCAAGTCCGTTCACTACTATGGATAAATGCAAGTTAAGAACATAAATATTACTTAAGAATCAGTTATAATACTTTATAAAAACCATTTGCATTAAAGCTGAGAATATTTTTCGGGTTCTGACTCAATTCGGACAATCAAACAAAGATCGAATCGGCAACAAGCAATTTGTTTGATTATAGCAGCGAGCAGACTTGGACATAGTAGCGAAAGTACAGCGTGCAGTACCGAAAGTGCAGTAGCGAAAAGCCAAAGTAGCGAAACAACCGGTTACATGGTTGGGATGTGGTACATGGTCAATAGAATGAACTCAATCATAGTCCATGTATGGTGCCCTGTGTTCGCCTGTGGGTTGATCTCCGGTCCGCTCAACTGTTTCTCCATCTCAGTACTGTCCTCTCTGCTGTCATCTGTGAAAAGTAACAAGTGAAGTTCAGCATTTCTGCTCTGTGTTTATAATGACCATTCTGTACATTAGTGATACTCCCTAACATTTTATGCGTATGGAAATTTAACAGCACACATGCCCTTACAGTACACCGTACCGACTTTGCTCAGTTGTGCTGGAATTGTAGCATTACACTGATATTGAAAACTGTTTGTCTGTGCGTGTGTGTGTGTGTGTGTTTGTGTGCCTACAGTTACAGGAACCTGGCCACTGAGCATGAGACCCTCATGCAGAAGTATCTCCACCTACTCCAGATTGTGGAGACGGAGAAAACGGTTGCTAAGCAACTTCGACAACAGATAGAGGATGGGGAGATTGAGATCGAACGACTAAAATCTGAGGTAAATACAGTCGATTCTTCCTTGATGGCAGGTCGGCGTGTTTTTGTGGGATTCTGGGGAACTCATAGAGAATCCATCACCAATATCACTGCTAAGTCTCTTAGAATTTTTATTGTGGTGAATTACTACATCGTCAGAGGTCTGGAACTTTGATCACATCTCTGTCACAGCTATGGAGCTTTCAACTCCTTTAGGTGAGTTGTCACTTTTTTGGAGTGGTGTTATATACCTGAAGTCAACAGGGAGGTTTTTGTTGGTTGCACACTTACCTGGATGACTTTTACATCCTAACTGCAGTAGACTAGGGACTAAGGTCCAAGAGCACTGATAAAGAGGAGTTCTTTCCATCTCAAATCACGAACTACTCTTATAGTGTGGATTGTTCCTATTCTACTTTTTCATTCTGTCCATGGCTGTATTCTTTATAAAGCAGATCAAATAGCCATTTCACTTTAATGTGCAAATGCAGGGCTGGATATGAAACGATGTGCGGAATATGCATGAGCCGACCGCTATTGTACCTGCGGCGGCCCCCGAGACACAGTAATGAGCTCTTTCAGCGGAAACAAAGGGAACGAGGGAGACACTTTACGCCCAGGCCTCGACTGCCCTCTCCAGCTCGTTCAAACCACCTCCCCGCCATCGCACTAGCGCCCCCCCTCCCCGCCGCAGCGAGTTCGCCATCCTCACGCCTCACCTATGGCGCGAGGACGCCAGCCAAATGAGCAGACAGCGATAGTAACGCCACCCGTCAGCTTCTCTTTTGGACAAACGGCGGAGTGGTTGTGACTCAGTGTTGCGAGTCGACAGGGAGGAGAGGCGATGGCGCCGAGAGTCAGGAAGTCGAGCGTTTGCCCTCGGCTGCGGCCTGAGCGCTGTTCTTTCTTTCCCTCCGCCAGATCGCCGGGCTGCTGAAGGACAACGAGAAGATCCAGTCAAGCCCGACGGCCACGCCCAGCGACGACGACTCTGAGATCAAGAAGATTAAAAAAGTAAGATGGTGCCCTGTTCTGTTAGGGGCGTGGCCCAGGTCTCTCGCCCAGACAACAGAAGGTTGTTGGTATTTGTCCCACAACTGAAATATTTTTGCTAGTTCATATTTACGGTGACACTTGAGGAAAAGTTTCTACTCAAGGGCGTACCATTCAGTATTAGAGACAGGTGGTGACCCGGGCCTGCTAAACTACTGGCTTATCATACTGTAAACCCTGATAGTGTGGTGAACTCAAATATTTTGTGGAAACCTACTACCTGAAAAAAATTGTGTAGGCCAATTTAATTGCATTGTGTGGAAGGAACTTTAAGAAAATAAGGTGAAGTTATTTTTTACATGTTCAGAAGTGCTGTGAACACATGATCATTAAGTTGGCAAACACAATTTTTGTAGGTATTCGGTTTCCCCAAAACAATTGAGTGTACCACATTTACCAGGGTTTACAGTGCAGGCTATCATCTGTTTTGATGAAGTCATCATGCTCCGTGGCCCGTTCAGCATGAGCTCTGGTGATCGCAGTTTTGCTTGTGCACTCAAGCTTCCTTTGTACCGGTGTTACTGTGTCGAAGTAGGTATTGTCGCAGATCCCATGCCTCTTATTACTGGGCATTTACGTTGAATTTTACATTAAAAAAATTAAATGTTGGAGAGAAATTGTAATGGGAAGATGGCCTTAAATCTAGTAGAAAATGCAGCATTGAGGTTAGGTCTTGGAGTTTCTGAGGAATCTCCATACAGTCTATAAATTCCCAAAAAAAGTAATAATTGGCCTTACTTTTTAAGCAGTGGCTAAGCAGAGAATTATTAAGTACACGTGTTTTCAACAGATTAATTACTTGGTACAAATTGTCATTCAGTTGACGTCATGTGTGCTTTGTGAAACAGTGCAACTGCTGTTCATAATTTTATTTTATTTTTTTGAGTGTTGTCTTTGAATGAGAGTGGGTGGGTCGCTGGTTTAAAGCAGCTCCCTCATTGGCCCACAGGTGCAGAGTTTCCTGCGCGGGTGGATGTGCCGCAGAAAGTGGAAGACCATCATCCAGGACTACATCCGCTCGCCGCACGCAGAAAGCATGCGCAAGCGGAACCAGGTGGTGTTCAGCATGCTGGAGGCCGAGGCCGAGTACGTGCAGCAGCTGCACATCCTGGTCAACAACTTCCTGCGGCCGCTGCGCATGGCCGCCAGCTCCAAGAAGCCCCCCATCACCCACGATGACGTCAGCAGCATTTTCCTCAACAGGTACGCGAGATTAGCACATGAATATGCTAGAGGGTCTCCGAGAGCGCAAACCTCCGCCAAGACAGCGCAGTCGAAATCTTACTGAGTGAACACGGCTCATAAGAAATTTAAGGATGGGTTCCGTCCCTGATGCGAGACCAATCAACCCACAAAATTTGAGTGATATCACTGGGAGCAAAGTACAGTTATCGCGTCATAGGATTTCAAGATGGCTGCCGTGGCAGCCATATTGTTTGACTGATCGAAATCGATAAGGTCCATCCCTGATGTGATAGCAACCCCCCCGCAAAATTTCAGAGATATCCGTTCATTACTTTTTGAGTTATCGTGTACACAAACAGACAGACAGACAGACTAATCAATGCCAGAAATTACCTCCTAGGCGTAGGTAATAAACACACAGATTTACGTACTGAATGCTGAAATGCGCACACAGATTCCTCGCTGTACCTATTTTGTGGCGACCACTACTCCCAAGAATTGACTCTGACATTGTGTTTTCATATGCAGTTTGTTCACTATGTGTGCTCCTCCTTTATGGGTAATTGAGCAATTGGCAATTGAGCATGCATGTATTCACACATGAAAACATGCGGTTCTTCGTGGGGACCTTGGCTTCAAAGAATGAACAGCAACATTAGGGCTGATTCATAAAGGTTATCGGCAAGTTTTGCATTATGGTAACTCCAAAATTTCTGTAAGCTATTTTCTGATTCATAAACGTGCATTATCAAGCTGCTATTACTGTTGCTACCTTCGTAGGATTTTGTGTCGTCGCAGCTGTGTTTGATCATTTGTATATAATGGAGATGGAAACCTGTCTCGTAAAAAATACCACCTGCTACTCATTTATTTTAAACTGATAGAATGCAAAGGAATGTGCTATTCCCAAAATTGAAGTCAAAGGTACTTGGTCACTTTTTCAAATACTAAAATGAACATAGACTGCTGAGTGTGTCAATATTAAAATCCAGTGTTAAGAAACTATTCTCAAGTTAAGAAATTAAGTAGCCAACTTACATCTCCACTGGCTGCAAATTATGGAATAAAGTATATATTTTTGCCAGGAATACGTTAATCTTATGCTATTATGTCAAGATAAAATAAAACTTACAAAAGATAATTACTTGCAGTTTTGGCATAAACACCCATATTTTCCAAGGAGGTATCAAGCCCTCCCAATCCAGTGTTATTCTCTGTACTAGCACAAGTTGTAAATCTCAGGTGATAGCTGTCCTTATTTAATCACCTTCCTAAAACCTTATGGAATATTACTGGTCACTTAGCAATTAAAATCAGCCTGCTTAGTCCAAGTATTTATTTATATTTTCTCTTAATAATTATGTGTAGCTTCATGCAAATTTAGCAACATGCAAATTTTTTCAAATTAAGAGTCAGAGGCTCTCTGTGTGACTGATTCCACACAATTATAAATATAAGTGTAGAGAGGAACAAGGAGAGATATAATGGCCCTTGCTATCACACTACAGTAGTTGCTCATCTTGTAAATATGCTGCGATTAATTGGCAGAAATTGAAAGCTCATTGCCTGTTGCAGGCAGTGCCTATTTAAGTTCTGCAACAGTGACCTGGTATTGTGGCCCAAATCACTATGGCATTGATGTCAGCATTCAGTACATAATACCCAAATTTTGTGACAGCGAACAGTTAAGAGTGCAGTTTTCATAAATTGCCCTGAATGTCTCTTCAAGTATGCATGTCCGATGCTGTCCTTAACACAAGTGAACAACTTCTGAATTTTTTTTTTCACAAGCACCTCTCTCAGAAAGCTGGTTCATTTGTGCTGACTCATCTCTAAAACAAAAGTGACATGCTGATATAATATCATCTCTCACACTCACACACACCCACACTCACATGAGCAATATGTAATACTCCTATAATTATTTGTAACATATAATGCATATTCTTTTTTTTTGCAGTGAGACCATCATGTTTCTGCATCAGATATTCTACCAGGGCTTGAAGGCGAGGATAGCCAGCTGGCCAACACTGGTTCTGGGTAAGAGAAATCCAGCAACGCCCCCACACCCCAACCTCCCCCATTTATCCCCAGTGGAGACAGCAGGGGGCGGTATCTTTGATCTGGGTTACCTTGGCACATAGGATCACAAGACGCATGTGGCAGGATCAAAGCGGATCAAACCGGGTCCAGTGCTACGGCCAACTGGGAACACCCGTACTGCACCCGTCTGTCCGACAGGCTACAAATAATTCAGGCTGTAGCTAAAGGAAAGGCTGCAGAAGCTCTTTTTTTTGCCAATATCTCTCCCCAGTTCTGATTTGTCGCAGAATTACACCTAAAAAAAGTGGTTTGGGATTTCAGTGTCTCTTTAATGGATTATTTTGTCATCTAAAAACATATCTTAAGCCACTCCATCTTCTCAGATTGCAGGGCATCATCAGGAGGCATACTTCATGTGTGACTGGCCCATTCAAGTATCCATACCATAGCTGTTGGTCTTATTGACAGCATAGCACACAATACTTCCCAGTAATACTGCTGAAACTTGTTTTTTTTATCAACACGAGACCTGTATCATGCAATTACAGCATTCAAGTACCCATAGGCTGACACATCGCATTACAACTAGTGAAGGGACAAAGACAATAACTGCGTAAACTCCTCAGGGAATCGCTGTAGCTCGTTAGCTCTGGCATGGGTGAAGGCAGGGCCAGTTGTGGCCCTTGTTTGCGAAAACTAATTTCCAAAAATGTTTGGACGCTATGTAAAATATAAATAAAAACAGAATGCAATTATTTGCAAATCATTTAAACTCTATATTTGGTTGAAAATAATACAGAGACAACGTATCAGATGTTGAAACTGGGAAATTTGATTGTTTCTTGAAAAAATATCTGCTCAATTCAATAAAGGAAAGTGATTGAGAACTAGCCAGGACTGATTGTTGTTTTAAAGGCATGTGTCTGTGGCCCCCCTGATTCCAGTTCTGGCATCAACATTGACTACTGTACTGGACCAGTCATTTCATGGGAAAAACTGCAGATTAACCCCAGAGTTCTAATATTATTACACATTCCTTACACTCATGAGCAAAGAGCAAGTCTGGCAGAGATTCAGGAGTCCAGGAAAATGGAATTAAAAATTCTGCCATGTGTTTGTTGCACCAGTGATTACGCCGAGTCAGTTGATTACGCTCATGAATACCTTCTGGCTGAAGAACAATGATAACTGCTGGCAAATCCAGATGATTAGGGCAAAGTACCTGGGATGACTTTTGCATTCTGATCATCAACTTTTCTCCACGGTTAGCAAGTGAAATTCAAAATTCTATATAAAAAGGTTGCGTGGTCGGTCATTGGGAGCTGCCCTCCCTCCCTCTCTGGCTGATAAGAGTTGCGCCTCTCCTGTCCTCAGCGGACCTGTTCGACATCCTGCTGCCCATGCTGAACATCTACCAGGAGTTTGTGCGCAACCACCAATACAGTCTGCAGATCCTGGCGCACTGCAAGCAGAACCGCGACTTCGACAAGCTGCTCAAGCAGTATGAGGCCAAGCCAGACTGCGAGGAGCGCACACTCGAGACCTTCCTCACATACCCCATGTTCCAGGTGAGCCTGTCGCCACTGGGGCTGGGCGTTTCGTGCTGTGTTTATTTTGTTCACTTCATTTGTTTACATTCATGGCTGAAAACTATTGTATTGGTGAATTCAATAAGGGCCCAACTCCACACATTTTCAACATGGAGTTGGGCCCTTATTGAATTCACCATTCAATTACGTAAAATGCTGTATATTCAATACCTATCTGTGCATGAGAGGTAAAACACTCAAGATGATATAAGTACCTCCCTAAATGATAGTAGCAAAACTATATGTCGATTTTTAACGTCATATTTATGATTGGGCTGGTATGCCTGGTGACCACACAGTGTAAAAGGCAATAACTCACTACTGGTTGGTTTCAGTCAATATTGTGCTCAGCACATATGAGCTGGGCATGATGTAAGAAGAAGGGAAAAAATAACGGCAAAAATAATCTTTATTATTATTTGAAAAATGCTTTTTTTTCTTTAAAATTGCAGTGTGATAAAAAAACACTTATATTTTAAAAACTGCAACACCAATAAAGCTGCATGTGTTGGACTTTAAGATATATGTACTATCAAATGTTGATTGAGTCCAAGATTTGGAGTCTGACTGATGTACTTCCTGTGGGAGGTGGGGTCAGGAGAAGTGTGTCCCTGGAAAGCAATATGTTGTCTTCTCCCCAATGTGTCCTCCTCTGCAGATCCCTCGCTACATCCTGACCCTCCACGAGCTGCTGGCCCACACACCCCATGAGCATGTGGAGAGGAACAGCCTGGACTATGCCAAGTCAAAACTAGAGGAGCTGTCCAGGTAAAGTGTCCCGTCTCTGCCTCCATGTACTGTATACACATGCCGCACATACGTCACACATCTCACGTACATTCCACATGCATGACACGCATGCAAGCACACAGGCCACTCAAATAACATACACACACCACTACATCGCTCCTAACACATGCACGGACACGTCCCACTAAGGATTCCACACACATAGGTGTTCATTCACGCTTCTGTGTCTGTAGTGTGATTTATTGGTGCAAGAGAAACACACAATATTGGTCAAGTATTTGAATACTTATTCCATGCTTTTGGTCCATGTTTTCGTGAAATGTAAGCAGTTTAATGTCATGTGAATTACCTAAAATGACACGATGCAAGATGTGCATAGTAAGAGGTCAAAATGAATCTGTGAATTCAGGATAATGACCTAAATTGTATTTGGCAAAATGAAAAGTTAAACTAATTATGTCCACTTTCTAACAAATCTTGTAATGTAATTTCTGCAAATTGGCCCAGAAAATCAAGAGGATGCAAACCATAAACACAACATCTGCTTTAGAACTTCCGAAGTATTGTTAATCACAAACCTTTGCCACCATATGACTGTCCTGTCAGAGGACATGTCTTGCTCAGCAGTTATTACAGGAAATGGTGGCCTTAGAAAAATTGTGTTATAGAAAAACTTTAGACCAGTAATGTAGATGCATTCACCGTGATTAGTATTATCGCGCCAGATCTGGTTCACAGTACTCCCAGACCTGTGAAGATCTGGCATTACTGAAGCTATAGTAAGATAAGTGCAGTATTTAACTGGTGTGCATATTTATAAAAAATGGATAAACTATTTGTCTTCACCTTAGTCTGGTTGAAACCCTCTTAAATGCCACTGATGGTGCACCATGCAGTCATGTCCCACACCAAGAAAAAGCCCTGTTCTTTGAAACCTATCAGCCAATAACTTTCACCGTGGAGCAGATAAACGTATGCTAGTTAGTTTCCTGCAAAACCAGCTAAATGCTCATTTGATTATGTCTCCTCTTGAAGATAGGGGGAGGCGACATATTGTTTTTGGCTCGGTTGCCGTCAGCGTCGGCGCCAGCATCAGTGTCTGCGACAGCGTTCCCAAAGCGTTTCCATACTATAACTCAGAAACTGCTCGATATTTCTTTAATAAATTTTGTAGTTGCCATTATCGGCTACAAAACTGGTGCCCTTTGCTACTTAGGTGTTTCTGGGAATTTTTGGGGGGAGACTTTTGTTTTTATGAGTGGAAACGCACTCTAGTTTTAGTTTTTGTCAGTTCACTTTTTTCTACACAACTCCCTGAAATAGGAACTCTTCCTCCCTCTCACACAGAATCATGCATGATGAGGTCAGTGAGACTGAAAATATTCGGAAGAACCTGGCCATTGAGCGCATGATTGTGGAGGGCTGTGAGGTTCTCCTGGACACCAGCCAGACCTTCGTCCGGCAAGGTAGAACATCCTCACTTCACTGCTATGCACAGGACTGGATGCCATTATCATGTGTCCTTTGACTAATGCAAATGCATGTTGAGCTTAACTAATAGGCCAGATGCATTCCCAATGCTTGAACATTTTTAGCAGAAATTGAGATCGGGGATTACGAGGCACTTGACAAATTTCATGAATTAAAGACAAATATGGCGACAGGCCCTGATGGCATCTACCAAAGAGCACTCAAGGAAGTTGGCGAGGTCATCTCTAAAGCACTGTCAGTTATAAACTGGAGAATTACCAAATGAGTGGAAACAGGGCAATATAATTTTAATATATATGAAAGGGGACTGTAAGCCAGGAAACTAAAGGTCTAATAGTTTAACTTGCATTGTTTTTTTATACTCTCAGTTAGGCAAAGACAGGTGAATCACCTTAAAAGGGGTTTATTGATTGACAACACAAAGGTTGTTATGAACAGGCTACGACCGCGCCAAAACTGCGGCTGCTCTCTTTTCTTTAAAAATAAACCGCGAACACCCTCCAGAGCAATCAACAACATGTAACTCTTTTCCTGGTACCCAGACGTCCCCCCCCCCCCAGCTACTCAGCCAATCCCCCGCAGCGCATGACAGGCTCTCCATGCACTACAGCAGTTACAGAGAGCAAGGACATAGGCACAAACACAATTCAGTGCACGCACAACATAAACTAACCATTGGCACATTATCCCAAGACTTGCACTGCGCACATTAAACACATCCAGGATGTTACAGTATGTAAAATACTGCAATATGACATTACAGAGAAGTAGAAATTATTTCTTGGAAGTAACAAAATCCTGAGGGATAGCTGACATGGTTTATGTCAGGGTAGGTCATGCCTGACAAACCTTTTAGAATACTTTGAAGAGGCCACTAAAACATATGACCATTGCAGGGCCTATGATATCATATACTTGAATTTTCATAAAGCATCTGATAAGGTACCTCCGTCGGTGGAAGTTTGCGGGGGTGGGGGGATGGGGGGGGTGTTTCAGGGCCCTCCAGTGCAGGGAAAGAACAAAGTACAACAACCTGTCAATAAAACTCATTTGCACCTCTCTGCACAAGAGTTTATTCCGTGGAAACAGGTTTCCCAGAAGTACCCATTCAAAACATGTCTCATTTCCTTAGAAATATAATAACAGGAAAATGTTTAAAACATTTAGATCGTATTGGAATATATTTAGAAAGAGACTGGTCATTTTGGGATGCGACTTCACCTCTAATGCTGGATCAGGCCTAGCTCCTCTCTCAAACTGTTTCCAAGTAAGAATTGCATAATTAATTTACTGAATAATAAATACCAGTACTTGTACAATAATGATTAAGGCGTGATAAAGACAAAGAGGTGACCAGGCTACAATATGAGATTATATTAACAAAAATTATCTGCATGATTAATTTGAAACTGATGCAGGTTTTCATTTTAATGAGTTTTTACTCCTGATGATGAACTAATCTTTATCTGAATTCCATCTAATGCTATAATGCTAACTAAACATAAATTGCCCATTCATCCTAACGATTACTCATTCGGTTAACTTCATTAGGCTACTCTAACATCATTACACAAGGCTTGCCCCAGCAGCCTCGGAAGACTAACCAAATAGGCCTATAGAATCCGTCTCAGCTTAATAGTATGAATTTGAGAACTTTCTTAAACTAATTTGGTTTGTTTTTACAACCAGGAATTGTGAAATATCGCTTCCAACGCATAGCTTACACTTCCTTGCAGCTCCAGCGAAGTTCAAGCTTCATGTGAAGTTCACATTATGTTCATTCAAATGTCGATTAACATTAATGGTGTTTTTTTTGCCTTAAGAATTACTAATACCACCAACTGATACACTAAAGCAGTCAAGTTGGTAATCGATGGGCTTATGCATATTGTATCATTCAAACTTATATATTGTCTACAGCTAGTCCACGCCAGAGATTAGAAGCAGAGAGCACAGGGGAAGACTGCTTTCTTTAGTCAGAGATTACTGTTGGCTCAGTACATTGTCCCACCTCCTCATTTAGCTTCAGTGTGAAAAGGGGCCTACTGTAAAGGTTACACATACCAGGCCGTGGATGATGTGTAATTGAAATCAGGTTGATTCTTTCATATCCGAACGTAATTAGGCGGTTCCGAGATGGTATCTAGCAGTCAAGGACTGTAAATGTCACAGTTGCTCACTCGACTGCTGCGGCCTTGGAGAGCGAGAAAAGAACACTCAGTTGAGAAATTGCTCAGTTCCGCAAACCCCGTGCCAGTCTCACGGAAGCAGGCTGGGCACCTTCGGTCTCCTGCTTAGTGACTCACGGCGACGGCGAGATTCACAAAAGAGCTGTGACACGCGAGCACGAGTCTCGCACACGAGCTGTGACTCACTTGTTCTCTGACTGCTAGATATCAGATGCGTACACGAGTCTGCGCTCGTCGGAATACTGTGACTCTAGTACACACTGTGATGGTTTTATGTATACCATGACAGTAGCTGAAACACTGCGAGTATCTAATGCTTAACAAGACTCTAATTCACACAGTGCTGTGCGCATGCTCTCCATGCGTGGCGTGGCTCTAATACACACCCACCTTTCTGACTGTCTGATGGGTTCCTTTAATAACGCACACAATAGGACTCTTATAGCGACCGAGTTTAGCACTTTGACTGTTATACATGAAGGACAGGGTACCGCATGCTGTATCGTGCTCATGTCCTCTAGCCATGAAGGCCATCTTCTACTTTTAAGACTTGTATGATGCATTGCCTCACGACCAAAATGATGTCAGCGAGACAGAAAAAGTGTCTTCCAACTGTATTTTTTACCTGTCCAGCATCTGTAACTACGTTGGTTGTCTTTCAATCTCATTGGCTGGATGAACCAAGGGTTTGGTGGCTGTCACGGATATAGGAAGTTGATACAGTAGCATTTGCAAAACTATTGGTTGGTTATGGTTGGAAAGAAATAACTGTAATTACCATGATGATGAAAGGTTGCACCACAGTTGCCGTCTGACACTTTATTTAAGCATAAAATAATCTGCATCATCAGACACTTTTCTTCAGATGTCTGTTGACACACTGTAAACCTAGATTTGCGTGGCGAACTCAAATGTTTTGTGGAAATCTATCACCTCAAAAAAATTGTGTACGCCACATTAGCATTGTGTGGACGGTACTTAAAGAAAATAAGGCAAAATTTTTGAAAAGTTATTTTTACCATGTTTTTAAGTGCTGTGAACACAAAATCATTACATTGGCCTACACATTTTTTTTGAGGTCATCGGTTTCCACAAGACTATTGAGTGCACCACACTATCGGGGTTTACAGTGCATGTCTTACGAGTAAAAGACCGCCTTGAGGCTGTAAGCTGGCTGTGTCCCCTCCATGCCCGCACGGAGACCGGTGACAGCATGGACGTGTGCTCCTTCTCGCAGGCTCTCTGATCCAGGTCCCCATGAGTGAGAAGGGGAAGATCACGCGCGGGCGGCTGGGCTCCCTGTCCCTGAAGAAGGAGGGGGAGAGGCAGTGTTTCCTGTTCTCCAAACACCTCATCATCTGCACTCGGGGCTCGGGGGGAAAACTGCACCTCACTAAGGTACAGCATGTAAACGTGCACGAACGCACATGCATGTGCACTTTGTCACTCACTTTCTTATACTCTTGCTCTCGCACAAGCTCATGCGCATTCTAGTACACTCACAAAGCATTTCATCAGGACCACCATAAGAATGCTAGACAAGGTCTCCTGCCTCTAGAACTACAGTACCTCATTATTTGTGGCATGAACTCTATGAGATGTTTGGAAACATTCCTTTGAGATCCTGGTCCATGTTCATACCATTGCATCACATTATTTCTGCTGATTTGTCAGCTGCATATTTGCATGGCGAATTTCCTGTTGTACCTCATCCCAAAGGTACTTTATTGGATTCAGGTCTGGTCACTGGGAAGGCCACTGAAATACGCTGAACTCATCATCACGTTCATGAAACCAGGTCAAGATGATTTTTGCTTTGTGACAGGGTGCATTATCATGCTGGAATTAGCCATTGGATTATGGGTAAATTGTGGCCATAAAAAGATGCTCACGGTCAGCATCAATACTCAAATAGGCATTAAAAGGATGATTCATTGATATTAAGAGACTCAGAATCTGCCAAGAAAACATTTCCAACGCCATTGAACGAACACCAGAAATCAGAACTGTTGACATGAGGCAGATTGGGTTCGTGGATTCATGCTGTTGATGTAAAATTCTGACCATGCCATCTGGGTATGCAGCAGAAATCGAGATTTGTCAGACCAGGCCACATTTTTCTGATGTTCAAATGTCTAGTCTCCGAGAGCTTGTGCCCACCACTGCAGCCTCAGATTTTATAAACTTGAAATGATCTTGCACTGAAGCAGCCCGTCCGCCTCAAGGTCTGATGTGATGTGCATCCAGAAATGCGCCTCTGTTCACCACTGTCGTAAACGGTGGTCATCTGAGTTATCTTCGCCTTTATTTCTGCTCGAACCGCTCTTACCCTTCTCTCCTGACTTCTCTTATCGTCGAGGCTTTTCTGCCCACAGAATTGGTGCTCGCTGGATGCTCTTTGTTTCTTGCACTATTTTCTCCGAACTCTAGAGACTGTTGTCTGTGAAATTGCTGGAAGGTCTGCAGTTTCAGAAGTGCTTCAATTAGTTTGTCTGGCACCAACATCCATGCCATGATCAAAGCCCTTGAGATCTTAACTTCTTTCCCCATTCTGAGGTTTCAAGTGAACATTAACTGAAGCTGCTGACCGCTATCTACATTCTCTTATACATTTCACACTGCTGCCACGTGATTGGCTGATTGTATACTACTTGCATGAATATGCAAGAGTTGAGGTGATCCCAATGCAGACCAGTGCACTCACACATAAACATACCGTGCACACACTGACACATGCAGAAGCAGATACAAATATCCACTGCATGTACACTTTAGTCACAAAACCAGAGCCCCAGGTGTCAAAATCTTGAACTCCTTTAACTCTCATTCTTCACTGAAGTTTCTCTCAAATAGGTTCAAAGTCAGATAATAGCATTTTTTTCATGTTGTACAACATCACATACTGAAGCTACATCACATTTATATGAGAGAAATATTCAAACACAATGCGCCATGTCAAAAGGAAAATATCTAGATCTTGTTCATAAATTTTACACACATTTCCCTGTAAATCAACAGGACATATTTTGGATCATTGGAATCGCCTTTGCGATATCCTTTAGAATTTAAAATAGGCCTGAAGTTTCACAGGTTTGAATACAGCAGCTGCATTTGATGGACCTATAGGGTAGAATCGTTACAACAGTAAAAACAATGTCAGACATATGGAAGCAGGTGTATGTATATTTATATATATGTATATCTCAAATTCTATATTTACCTCCACCTAGGAGGTTATGTTTTTGCTTCTGTTTGTTTATTTATTTGTTTGTCTGTCCTCTAGCAGGATATCTCGAAAACGGTTGCATAGATTTTAACCAAACTTTGGAGGATGTTAAAGTAGCACAAGAGGAACAAGTGATTACATTTTGGCATATCTAGGCCAAAGTACAGTTGAGATATAGGCCAAAGTTCAAATCCAGCTATGCTGGCGGAGGTATGGGCTCTTGTGAGTCCAGCTCTAGTTATCACTGTCTCTCACTGTAAATAATAGTTATTTATAATAGAGTTTCAGCTGTTCGCAGTTTTCTACATTGATTATTGCGCTGAATTTTACCATAAAGTAGATTTGTATTGAAAGTGATTGCCTGTGAATGTGACCTGTCCGTTAAGCACTAGCCGTGTATCAGACTGTACCCATGTGCTGTGTCTCCCCCCCCAGAACGGTGTGGTCTCTCTCATCGACTGCACTCTGATGGAGGAGACCGAGGGCACTGAGGACGAGAGTAAGTGTAAACAGCCTTACAGTCAAAGCAGTGGCTCCATCCTGGTGTCGGACAAATGAAATTATAGCACAAATCACACAGAAAGGAGGTCAGCAACTGACATGAGGTAAAATAGGGATTAGCATCTATTTATAGCCCTGCAGCACCAGACATAGCATAACATGGATGATCAGCCCTCCAAACAGGAGGACTACAAACGAAAAATCCTCTGGCTTTTGGCCACGAGAATCCAGCCTGACACACACTGATATGTTTGTACCAATCTGGTTGTCTTTAACCAGCAACCTCTTAAACGTTCATTAAACATTTGGTCAATAAACAATTTTATTAATTTTTATCGCGATGAGAGTGGTCCCGTGTTTGACAGAACACACGCGCTTACGTAATGTAGTACAATTGGCACGCATGCCAAAAACAAATAGCAGAAATCTGAATGATGCTGTGATTTGACCCTGGCGGTTGACTCGTTTGCCGATTCTCCGCTTCAGCCAAATCGGACAAGAGCGGGCAGGACATGGAGCACCTGGACTTCAAGGTGGTGGTGGAGCCCAAGGACAGCCAGTCCTTCACTGTCATCCTGGTCGCTTCATCGCGACAGGAGAAATCTGCTTGGACCAGCGACATCAGTCAGGTATCGTTCTGCACTGTGACACTGACATACCCCACCTCAGCACTCAGCTCTCGTCTTCTGGGACATGCTTTAACTGCCCTCTTCCTCCCGTCCTCGTCCTCTGTGCCTCACTGTCCCACTTTCTCTCCATCTTTCCATTTAACCCCGTCACTGACTTTTATTTTTTCTGTCTCTCTTTATTCTGCAGTGCATCGATAACATCCGGTGTAACGGTTTGATGATGAACGCGTTTGAGGAGAACTCCAAAGTCACAGTGCCACAGATGATCAAGTGAGTTGTAATTAAAATTGATGTGACTGTGTAGGTGACACTGGAATGTCATGTCACTGATTAAAAAAAAAAAATTCTTACCCTGTCCCCTGCTTGTGTATGTAAAAAATGTGTGTGTCTTTCTGTGTGTGTGTGTGTGTGTGTGTGTATGAGCAGGTCGGACGCCAGCCTGTACTGCGACGATGTGGACATCCGCTTCAGTAAAATGATGAACTCGTGCAAAGTGCTGCAGATTCGCTACGCCAGCGTAGAGAGGCTGCTGGAGCGGCTCACCGACCTGCGCTTCCTGTCCATCGACTTTCTCAACACCTTCCTGCACTCCTACAGGGTGTTCACCAGCGCGCACGTGGTGCTCGACAAGCTCATCGCCATCTACAAGAAGCCCATCAGCGCCATCCCGGCCCGGTGAGGTTGCTGCACCTGTAGTCGCGCGTGCGAGTTACAGTCATGTTACATTTCCATTCAAGTGTTCCTCAGGTGTTCACCTAATGTCCAAAAAGTTTTCTTAAAGAAAATATGGATCATTGAGTGTTCGCATCAGCTACTGAAAACACAAACCAGGTCTCATAAGTTTAAGCTCTCTGGAGCTAAAGCATGTGACCTCAGTTCCTGTTAAATTAAAATTTATCAGAAAAATCTCCCTACATTATCGCTAATCAAGGATGCGTTTCCCAAAATCACAGATGCAAACTTACATAGTTCGGACCATTGACTGTGAATGGACAAACTATGTAAGTTGCTAATTTAGTTAGCAACTATGCTTTTGGGAAACGCACCCCAGATCTACTGTTTATTGGTATGCAAAACTATCAAAATAATTCTAGTTTTCATTCCAGTTTACTTACGAGAAAATGTACAATTTGCCATAAAATAAAAATGTGTTCCATTCTTAATTTGGCACCGTTGTACATGAGGATTGGTTCTCAATGTATTTTCTGAGTTTTAAATGATGGTTAATAAAAATAAAGACCATGAAAATTATCAGATGTAAACCCTACTATGCTTACAACATTTAATGTGCACGCACGTGTGTGCACACATGTGGGCACAAACAGGTACACGAAGAGGGTTAAAATGAGACAGCCCACTTCGAACTCTATAGTGACTAAGGATTGCAATAAGCCAGACTGTTTCCTCCTGTACTGTAAGAAAAGATCATTATTAGCCAGCCTTGGTTCCAGCTCTTTAGAGGGAGGGAGATATACTGAGCCAGCCTGATTCTGGCTTTGCAGTGGGAACAGGGTACAGTGAGCCAGCCTAGTTCCAGCTCTGCAGTGGGAAAGGGATATAGTGATCCAGCCTAGTTCCAGCTCTGCAGTGGGAAAGGGATATAATGATCCAGCCTAGTTCCAGCTCTGCAGTGGGAACAGGGTACAATGAGCTAGCCTAGTTCCAGCTCTACAGTGGGAACAGGATACAGTGATCCAGCCTAGTTCCAGCTCTACAGTGGGAACAGGGTACAATGAACCATCTTTTCTACACTGTAAGAAACTCTTCCGTCTCTTAGCTGGACCTCGCAAAAAAATCCCCTCAACTCCTCAACTCCTAACCCACCTCCCTCATTCACCATCACCAAAGCGACCGTCGACATAGCAACCAGCCGCCATGCAGCAAGTCCCCCCCCCCCCACCCCTCCACCCGTCTGCTGAGAATCTATAATCTATACCATTAAATATTTATGGCAACACTTCTACATGCAGACCCCGGTGTAGCGCCGCGGCAGAGACGCACACGCAGGAACTGGAGGTTCCCTCCCGCCCACGCTCCCCAGCCCCAGCCCCCCCCCGCTGTGACGGACCGCGAGTCCCTGCCGACCGCCCCCGTTCGGTTGCCGTTGGCAGCACCCTTGCCGCCCCGCGCTGTCACTGCGCTGTCTATTTATGGGCATGGTGAGGGGGCCGCGCTCCGCTGTGTGGGAGAGGCATTTCTGCAGCTCTCGGGATTAAAACAAAAGTATCGAGCATCTCCTCCCCGTCCAATCCATGCCGTTTTTCAGTCCTTCGCTGCAGTTTGCGTCGTGTCGGCTTTGTTCCCTCCGCTTTCGCTAAGTGATCTGCAGTCTTCTGGGAAACTGCACAAAGAAGTAGACTTTCTCCTGTGTGTGTTCTTCCTTTTTTTTGTAATGAATCTGCGTGAAAAATAACCCCCAGGTTTGACTTCAGGAGAGGCCAGGTGACAGAACGTACAATCCTGCCACATGTTCTTTCATGCAATGAACTCATATATCTAATAAGACCAAAAAAAACACAAATTAAGGCCGGCTTAAGATGTATTTTAGTCTTTTTTTTTAGACTGAAAATCTTATTTCTATGACTTCTTTGCTAAATGAGACAAAAAGAATTGCCGATGAGGTGAGTAATTTTGACTCATTCAAAGTGTTCTGATGGGAAATCGTCCACCAAACAGTATCTAAAAGCTAAGATGAAAAATGAGATAATAACTCTCATTACATGACTAAATGGCTTGGTAATACAGACCAATTTTTCTGTGTAATTAGTCTGAACATTTGGCTGCAGAATTGTGCCAATGAGCTTGTTCCGTGTGGATGGAACTGAATACTGGGGAGGACTTTTATAATCTGAACATGGATTTTTGCTCTCCACCCGTTTGTGCCCAACATGGTGCAGGTCGCTGGAGCTGTTTTTCGCCAGCAGCCAGAACAACAAGCTGCTGTACGGGGAACCCCCCAAGTCCCCGAGGGCGAGCCGTAAGTTCTCCTCCCCTCCCCCACTCTCCATCACAAAGTCATCCTCGCCCAACCGCCGGCGCAAGCTGTCCCTCAATATCCCCATCATCACGGGGGGCAAGGCGCTGGACCTGGCGGCCCTCGGTTGCTCCCCCAACGGCTATGCAAGCATGTACTCCAGCGTCTCGCCCTTCAGCAAGACCACGCTGGACATCAACAAGCTCTACGTCTCCAGCTCCATGGCCAACAAAATGGCGGATGAGGCCGAGGGCGGCAAGGGCGACCGGGCGGAGGAATCCTCGCTCTGCAAACAAGGTCAGTGTCACATCCCCGGGTCACCAATCAGGTCGGCCTTCTGTTTTTCCTCCAACCGCCCTTTGCTTGGGTCAGGGATGTAAGATCCTCCAAGTGCCCTCTCTGCTCTCCAATTAATTCTCGTTTCCTGTTTTAACTACCCACCTCTCCTCGACTGTTGAACTGGGTTAGAAAAACAGGTTTTTTGTTTTTGAAGAAGCTGCAGTTTTATAGCTCAGTACTGTGAGCTTTTCATGCTAACAGTCTTGAAATAGACGTGTAGCGATTCATAACCGAACATCATGATGTGCAATAATTACAGTGTTTTTTTTTTTTTTTTTGATTGGCATGTTCCTCTGTGTTGAATTCTGCTGTCAGTCAGCGCCATGAATGCAAACTCTTCGCTGGATAGCAAAGTTAAAAACCTCTGTGAGCCTTCCCTGTATATACTGTGTATGATGACTATCAGATTGGTGCCCAGCTAGGTCACGGCTGTACGCTTGTCTAACAGAACAGTGTGGAGCGAGTTCATCTGAGGACAGACCAAAGCACTGGTTTCATTCAGTCAATCCATTTAACTAATGCACTGCGAATATCCTCCATTGGGATGAGCCAGGGCCTTATTTCAGGCTCAAATACACAGGATATGATGTCACGAGTCCCTGGTGCCAATAGGTGAGCGCTTACTTGAGATTGTATTGGTGTTTAAAGTGGTAGAGAGTTTGCAGATGAAGTTTTATAATTGGGAACCCTCCGTCTTTGGCGTTTGTTTGTTGATCAGCTATTTGCATCTCAGGAGGACTCACTGGTGCTGAGAATCACCACCCATCAGGTTTTCATGGTAGCTATTTTGGTGCCTAGTTGAGCTCTTTTCGTTTAAGCCTGAGAAAGTGGCTGTGGTTTCATAGCTGAAATGGAGGATTCGCCATCTCAATGTTCCGTGTTTTTGTGCAGACATCTCGGAGAGGGAGGAGGGCGACAGCGAGCAGCCCCAGAGTGACGAGGCTGAGCCGGAGACTTCCCCCACCAAGTCCCCGACCACCCCGAAAAACGTCAAGTGCAAAAACTCCTCAGGTACTGCAGCCCACAGTCCCGCAGAGGGCAGTGTCGCAATCCTCAGTCGGCACAAAAGCTCTCTGCATTGTGACGCCACCCGTTCCTCACTCATGTGCCAAACCCACCTGACTTATGTGACTGGTGTCACCGGCGAATACTCGTTCTTGAGGAGCCGCAAGCCATATGTTTGACAGATGTCGGGGGAAATTTGTTGAAGTTATATCTGAGTAGTGAGAATGAATTAGCAATGATAACAGTGGAATGTGTGATGATGCAAACAGATCATTCAGCCCATTAGCACTTAAGGAAATAAAGGTACAGTGTAGGCAGATTGATGCTCTGTAAGAAACACGCAGAAACGAAACTATACCCAGAAGTAATGTTCTTTTTTATGTTAATGATTGTTCATTTATGGTCATAAAAGGTACAAATAATTTATCAAACCTAATAATAATTTATCAATTGGGTACCTCTCTAGAGAATGAAGTTGTACATTTTTAGGTTTTTTTGTGACTTTTGTCCTGAGTGTTTTATAGTCTGTTTTCTAGACTGGAGAATATTGCCTGTGATCTCAAGCCCGGTCCTGCTCAGCCAGATTATATCTTCTTTGTACGTAACTAGCTGTCTTGTCTGTTGGAAGAACTGCCGGTGTGATTGGGATTGGGTGTGTATTGTACGTCTCTTTATGGAGACGGGGAGCAGTAATGGATTCCTCCTGCCTCGCTCTGTTCAGGGAACAGCAGATCCGTGTGTGAGTAGGAGGCAGGAAGACTCGTACCTTAGCAACCGTCCTTGTGCTTTCTCCTACGCCCCCGGAGGCGAGCGAGCGAGAGTGAGAGAGAGCGAGCATAGTCGCCAGCGCGAGGTGGGCCGTTTGCAGGTTCCCTGGGCCCCGTGTAGCTAAACGCTGCACCTCAGGAGACATGCAGTGTTCCCCTTAAGAAACAGAGCACAAACACGCTGGTTATCAGCATTATCAGCTCTGAGTCTCGTTACCTGGTGGAGCAGTAAGCTGTCAGTGCATGAGAGGGGAGAGTAGTGCTGGCATGCACAGAAAATCTCATTTTTAGTTAATTGCCCTGCAGGGAGTGTCCACATTTAGTAACAATTTGGAAGTCATTGCATGCTTCAGGTAATATCATCCTGGATCCCTGCAAAAAAAAAGAAGGTGGATTTGTTTATATTTCTTGTTCATGTGCTGCCCTCTGCTGGAGTGAAAAATTTTGATATTTTAACTTGTGGGAATTCTTCTTAACGGTTCAGTCAAATTTCAGTTTTATGGGATTTAGTTCAACTTGCAGTGCGGCGCCAGCAAATTTGTACTTATTTATGTAAAAATTTTAGGAAATAAATTTGTATGCAATGTTACTGGAACAACTAAAATTTCAGCACATTCTAACGGTTTTGCACTTACAGCAAATATCTTCACGGCAATAAATAAGCTGCTATGTGCTGCTGATATGAGCTATAAAAACATTTTGGTTGTATTAATGCAGTGTATGTTTCTGAGGTATTGATTTATAGGAACCACAACACTAGTTTCACCGACGGAATACAATTGCAAATGTACAAATCCCGTAAATAGGCGCCTATTGCCCAAAACTGTGAGTCTGGTGGGGTGTTTTAGTTAGACGTTGAGCCACCTCGTGCCGCCAGAACATCTTCAGAGACGTTTGTCATAAATTCTGCGAGTCGTCTTGGACCCTGCTGGAGCGATGGAACTTGGAACTCTATTCTTTTCAAAGATATTCTTGTTTTGTGATTTACTGATTGTAGGTTAGAGCACTGTCTAGCACGTTGGTCCGAGCTCTCCGATTGGTGTTCAGTTAGATTGAAATCTGGCGACTGTGAGGGCTAGAGCATATGATTCATATCGTTCTCATGTTCCACTCCGTGACCCCTTGTGCCCTACAGACAGGGCGTTTATCAGCCCGAAAGAGACTGTCCCATCAGCACAGAACAGGTCCATCAGTGGATAAAGCCGATCACTCAGAATAACTACACGCAGATTTTCTATGACCCCACCATTCTGACGAAAGACGTGCCCAAACCACGCCTGGAAAATTAATGAAAGCATCTGTATGTTTCTCCACTCATTTAACTCATTTATTCAGGTTTTTTCTTTATCACCCGTTTGTTTACAAGTATTTGTGTATCACTGTATCAAATTGTTTTGTGTGCATTTTAATTTGCCTCATTTGAGCAGAGGCCTATCAGTCCGAAGGGTTCCTTTTATCTTCTTTGATATAGCGTATATGTGTCAGTGTTATTCTTTATTACCTGATAATCTGTTGCATCTGATATGGTGTTGTGAAGGAGACTGCGTTACATCTTGCATGAAATGTGCCATATCGAGTAAATCTGACAGATTAATTTATTATGACTCTCCGCCGTTTCTCTCCCCAGAGTTCTCCCTGTTCTCCTACAATAACGGCATGGTGATGTCATCCTGCCGGGAGCTGGACAGCACTCGCAGTGCCCTATCAGCAGCCTCCGCCTTCGCCATCGCCACCGCCGGCGCCAACGAGGGCACGCCCACCAAGGAGAAGTACCGCCGCATGTCCCTGGTCAGTACAGGTCAGTCCAACGAAGCCCGCTCCCACGTTTGAGAGAGAGAGAGAGAGAGAGAGAGAGAGAGAGAGAGAGAGAGAGAGAGAGCTAACTTACAGCTTGTTATACTGCAGTCATTGTGTAAATTTTGTTACTTGATGCAGTTCCAAGTGGTTACATGCACATCTGAGTATTATAACAGGTGAAGGACAAACATGTATGTCAAAACTGAAAATGAAATATCCGCGCACTGTTAAATCAGCTCACAACAGTTTATTGTACAATAAATTATTGTGAGCTGATTTAACAGTGTGCGGACATTTTATTTTCAGTAAATTTTGTTATTGACATGTTCAATTTTTATACAACAAAACAATTATTCCTATTTCTATTATTTATACAAATGTTCTTGTGTATATTAGTCAGTTAGCATGTTATTGTGAGTTTTATGTTTGTCATTTACACTATATTTACTACTGCTTTTGCAACACAAGTTTAATTGTCATGCAAATAAAGCATATTTGAATTTGAATTTGACAGAGAGAGAGAGAGAGAGAGAGAGAGAGTGAGAGAGAGAGAGAGAGAGAGAGTGAGAGAGACCCAGTTTTTTCATCCATATACCTTACTGCTGATGAATAGAGTATCATAATGATGTCTCGTAACCGTGTCCGCCGCAGAAGCAGTATTTCTCTAACGTGTGTGTGTGTGTGTGGGTGTGTGTGTGTGCACATGTGGGCTGTTGCTAGGGTTTCCCACGGACCAGCGGAACGGAGATAAAGAGTTTATCATCCGCCGCGCTGCTACCAACCGAGTTTTGAACGTCCTGCGTCACTGGGTGTCCAAACACTCTCAGGTACAGCTCTGTGCGCTTCAAAATAAAAAATCTTATTAAGCGTTTTATTTTGTATTTAGACTTAAAACACTTATTTTAGTGATCTTTTTTTTTTTTTTTTTTCAGAAAATAAATTCTGATGCTGATGTGAGATCATTTTGAGAGATTCCCGGATTTGTCCATGGGACAAGGGAAATTTTCTTACCCTGTGGTCAAATCTAGAAATGAGTTAAACTGATCTCACATCAGTGGAAGAATTTTTTTCTGAGAAAAAAGGTAATGGAAATAAGTGATTTAAGTCTAAATGCATGATTAAAATGCTCAGTAAGATTTCTTCCATTGTACTTCCTTCTGGCTCATGGCTTCACACACATTGGACGCTCTTGGCATTGGTGGCTCAATCCTTGACCAGATGAGTGTGTTGCTGAGGATTTTGTTTGTGCTTTGACCTTTGACCCCAGGACTTTGAAACAAACACAGAGCTGAAGCTGAAGGTTATCAGCTTCCTGGAGGAGGTGATGCACGACCCTGAGCTCCTGACCCAGGAGAGAAAAGCAGCTGCTAACATCATCAGGTAGAGCCCAGCACCTGCCTCTTCCTGTCCTTAACACAACTCATCTTCCTCTCTGTTTCACTAATGGACGTAACTGCAGACCTGTGCCAATCCGCACCACAACTCAGCTGCCTGTCTCTTCTGCTAAGACATGTAACATTGGGACAGTGTTTCACTGAATATCAGGGGCCATTTTACCCCTCACCCCTGCATGGTGGCTGCATGACACAACATGTCTGACTGACTGCTTCCCCTCGGGCTGCATATTTTCTCTACAAAATCTCTAGAGGGAAAATGCAGACTTTTAGCAAAAGGCCATGGCGGGGTTTTTTTTTTTTTTTTACAAGACGGCTGGTACCTCCTGTCTGCTCGTTAAACCGCACGGCGAGAGATTGCTCATGCTGCTTGTGCTGTGACTGGCTGACGCTTCCCTGTGTGGGGCTGGAGTGTGAGCGTTTCTCGTGTGTCCCTGCAGAACACTGACCCAGGAGGACCCAGGTGACAGCCAGCTCAGCATGGAGGAGATCGCACAGCTGGTGAGCAGGGCACTCTATATGCACAGAACAACCGAGACGTTGCGTAAACTGTGGGAACATTCCGGCGCTGCCTTTTTTTTTTAGGATGACACTGTCAGCATCTTTGTCACCTTTCTTAATGATTGTATAATTGCCTTTATTTGAGTTGTTAGATTATGATATTAACAGCCTTCGTAAAGGCTGAGAAAGCCATAATGATGAGGAGTTTAGGGGCTTTGAATGTCCTATATCAGGGTTTGTGTGTTTACCTGTGTGTGTGTGTGTGTTTAGCAGGTGGAGGGAGTGAAGCCAGAGCCCTTCGAGTGCCACTCTGCCCTTGAAATAGCCGAGCAGCTCACCCTGCTCGACCATCTGGTTTTCAAGGTCATCCCTTACGAGTGAGTGGCTCAAGCGTATCCCCCATAATTGAGCATTCTGTATAAAACAATCTGGCTGTCTCATAGGCCTAAACATACTGTATAAATTAGGCTGACAGTCTCGTTAACATGTGACATGGAATGAGGTCTTTTATGAGAATGTGGCACAGACTGATGAGCAATAATGAGATGGACAGTCATATACTGTAGGTCCATCCTTAAGCCACAAAAATGGCGGACGCCAGTAGAGCTGCACAGTGTGTTGACTGTGACTGCATTGTATTCTCCCGGCTCATTATCTCAACTTTCACAGAGAGTTCTTTGGCCAAGGCTGGATGAAGACTGACAAGAATGAAAAAACTCCCTACATAATGAAAACCACCAAGCATTTCAACGACGTAAGTGTCAGTGCCCTAACATTTTCATGTCAACAGCCCAAAGGGCCCTAGGAGAAGAAAGTTCTGGAAAAGGGCTTTTTGTACTTGTGATTTAAACCCTGTACAGCGGGGGGTAAAGCAGCGAAATTCTCAGACGGCTGAAAAGAAATTTCTCGCCCTGAGCGGTTAGCATTGTGACATTTCTTACATCTTTTAAAAGGAACATTATTCCAGGTGGCTCACTGTACAAGCTTACATGTTATCCAGTTTTATTATCATGCATAGCTACTTACTAATCCTTTTATTAGAGTAAGTTCTTTATTCGCATTTTCTGACTGCTAACAGCTCACAGACATCTCACTCACCCAGCTGGAACTTCCAAGATAAGCAAATGTACAGAATCAATCTGCTGCACAAACAAAATTCTGTTCATGAATCTAGCCTCTCATGTCTTCTGAGCCCGTAATTAACCAACCCCTTCATCTTCCATGTCCTCTTTAAGATAAGTAACCTGATCGCCACGGAGATCCTGCGCTATGACGATGTGAACATTCGTGTGGCGGTGATGGAAAAGTGGGTGGCGGTAGCCGACATCTGTCGCTGTCTGCACAACTACAACGCTGTGCTGGAGATCACTTCCTCCCTCAACCGAAGCTCCGTCTTTCGCCTCAAGAAGACCTGGCTGAAGGTCTCCAAGCAGGTGAGGGGAGAGATACATCTCATCTGAAGGCTCATGAAGCTCAGGAGGCTTTGCATTTTTTTTTACACATTATTATTGTGGCTTTATTTATTTGCATGTTTAAAGTGCTGAAGAAGTACTCAAGAAGGGAACTTTGACATCGTCTTTTTAGGAATAGCGGAATATTGTAACTTTTTAACTGAACTCTGTTCTCTGCCCTTCAGACCAAAACGGTGATTGACAAGCTGCAGAAGCTGGTATCTTCTGAGGGACGGTTTAAAAACCTGCGAGAGGCTTTGAAGAAGTAAGTGATTTTTACGGAATGCGGAAATCAGCAAGCACATCCATTGTATTTCTATAATTGGATAACATCTACTGGATTTTACGATGTATGGCAATTATTTGAGCTAGGCCAAGTGCCCTATCTCACAGTGTTAATGATAGCGAAAAATAATTTCTGTGTACGCTCAGTGACTCGGATCCACATGGAAATTTAATGAGCTCTTCCGTGGCCTACACCCTCCCAGCAAGTGTCTTGAAAATCAGGCTGGGAGTTTTTCCATAATCCTGCTGACAAACAGACAAATAGATAAACAAACAAAACAAATCGCTCAGAGAGTGGCACTTAAGAAAATTAAAAAATATAAGACGTAATATTTTGGGGTGTGGGGGGGCTCCATGCCCATGTCATTTTTCTTAGCGAAATATTAGCCATTAAAAAGTTTTTGACTCTTTCAACGACCTTGAACTTTGACCTTGACCTTCCAAAATTGAAGTCCTTCTGCCTTGAAATTTATATCACACAAAGCCATGTGTCCAAGTCGATACCGTAAGAATTGCAGATACAAGAGAGGGCAAAAACAAACTGATACTGAAAATTTTGACAAGCAACAAACCAAACTGCAAACAAGCCTACTAGAATTGGTTTAAGAAAGAATATTGTGCGACACACATGCGTGTCTGAGTCCTGTATGTTCTCCTCCTCTCCCTGCCTCAGCTGTGACCCACCCTGTGTTCCTTACCTGGGAATGTACCTGACCGACCTGGCGTTCATCGAGGAAGGAACTCCCAACTACACTGAGGACAACCTGGTCAACTTCTCCAAGATGAGGATGGTAAACGCATCCACAGTCTCTTTCAATTTTCCACAGTTTGCGATTCACTTTTCATTCTATTTAGTATCTCAGCAGAAATCACCCAGAAGTTCCTGATTATCATAATTATTATTTTTCTTTGTTCCCTGTTGCTTGTCTACAGATTTCTCACATCATCAGAGAGATCAGGCAGTTTCAGCAGACGGCTTATAAAATCGACTTCCAGCCGAAGGTGGCCGATTTATTTTCCCTGCAACTGTGATTAAAGCATTATAATGTTTCCTCTTTGCACTTACGTTGTGAATACTGATTGAGCCACACAACCCCTTATGTGCAGAAGCCCAGAGTATTGATAATTAAATAAAACATGCTCAAGATTTTAAAAAATGTAATATACAAAAGAATGATTAGATATACTATTTTTTTTTTAGAGTAAATTGCAAAAAAAAAAAGGTCAAATATCAGTTTTTTCACAATTTTGAGTCCACCTTATAACTTTAATTTGACAGCCATGATAGTGTTGTAATTATCTCTTCAAAAAGGAGTTTACAGGGATATTATGGATTGAAATTGGCCCCCGCCACCATAAAAACTTTATGTAAGTGCGATAACTGGCACAATTTTTATGCAAAATGCGTTAAATTCTTTAAGTACATTCCTGGCGCACAGAGGATCGACCCAATCATTTTGTGCAACTCTACAACCTTTACTCTAGTGCCACCACCAGGTCAAACTTTACAATTTAAAATGCAATAACTGAAACCGTTTTGATAGGAATCACAGCTCACTTCTTGTGATTGTTTCTGGTGTACAAAGAAAGGCCGTTATTGATATTGGTCACCCTATGACCTTTGTTGTGGCGCCACCATTGGGTCAAACTTTTCATTTTTAAAAATTGCAATAACCTGAACAGTTTTAATAAAAAATCAAATCAAATCTGCTTTAAATATTCTCGCTGTATAAAGGAAGAGTGATTGTTTGTAGTGGCTCTGTAATGTTTGCTGCAGTGACAACACTCGGCCACCTTTAGCATTTCCAAATGCAGAAATCATGTCAAATGTTCTGTTATCATTCCTGGTGACAGAGGTACTGTTGGTGACCCCATGACCTTCCCTGCGGCACCACCACCAGGCCAAAATTGTAATACATTCAATAGTTTTAATTGAAAACCTGTAAAAATCTGTTGTCAACATTCTTGGTGCAAAGAGGAGGAACCTTATTTTAGTAGTTCTATGACTTTTATTGTAGTGTGTCCTTAAGGAGAAACTATATTTCCAAATGCAATCAGTCGAACTGTTTTAGTTGGAATCAGATCAACTTTACAGTGATGTACAGTATGTACAGTACATACCCGAACTGAGCAGGTCAACATGTCAGAATGTTTTAGTTGTACTTTTCATGATAACACAACATATAGATTCATTAATTATTTAATTTTGAGCATTATCTTTTTCCATGCCTATGTAAGGCTCTTATTTAAATTCTGCATTGTTTTCAAAAGTGATTTACCCATTGATGACCGAAAATGCGGGGAAAATACTGCATTCTATGAGCACATATTCCAAGCTCTTGCCTAAAGATTGGCCACTGACGGAAACCTGAACCGCATTAACCTCCTAAGACCCGCGCTTTGAATATTTTTGCATTTTTGATTTCTCCCAGCTATGAGTTTGTTTTAACACTGATTGGTGAAATTAGCTTTTTTCAACCACAAGATGGCAGCAGAAAGTGTCTACTAATGAGGACAACGGGCCTAAGTTGCGTAGAATTAAGTATCAGGTGCTGCAGACCCAAAATTTAATGTCCTCGCATGTGAACGCACGGTCTCGGAGGTTAAAATAATCATTCTGATTCTGCTTCAAAAGCCATTCATTTTTTTTTCTTTTTTTGCGCCCCGGTGGCTCATCGGTCTAAGCGCGCGCACCATAAAGGCTGTGGCCTTCCTGTGGCGACCCGGTTCGATTCCGGCTCGGGTCATTTGCCGCATGTCTTCCCCATTCTTCTCCCCAACCTTCCTGTCTCTCTCTACTATGTGCCTATCAAATAAAGGAGAAAATCCCAAAAAAAAAAAAAATCTTTAAAAAGCCATTCATTTTTCCCCGTCTAATATTAATCTTTTTTTTTAATCAAACATTGTATTTATCTAGTCATTTGTAGCATAGGGAGATGTATAGATGGCTTAATGTTTAAGAAAAGTCAAAAATTATACTGTCTCAAAATTATTCTCATCACAACATTCGCATTGTGTTTGAGACTTACTTTAAGCCTTACCATGCCAAAGGCTTATCACCCAGGGAAAGAGGGCTTAGAACAAAGAATCCTATAAATGGGCCATTTATTTGGTTTAATAAGAGAGCATTGTGTAAATAAAATTTAATGATTTGTTGAAATAAAACATTTTTCTCCTTTCACTAGGCTGCACAATATCTGCTGGATAACAGCTCGGTGATGGATGAAGAGAGCTTGTACGAAGCGTCCCTCAGAATTGAGCCGAAGGTGCCCAGCTAAGGAGGGCCGTGTTTTCTCCAAAGCCTCCATGCTATACAGACACTATATCATATGTACATAATCCTTTATTTGTATTAGACCATCTTAGACCTATCCTTCTAGTATGTGTTTCTGAAAGGATTTGTGTACCATCGTTATTTGAAGTTAACTAGAAACCTTAAAAGCATTTTTATGTACGTTTTTGTGGGGGGAAAATACACATATAGAAGCTTATTTGTTATCTCCCGTACTTTAGTCTGCATTCAATTCAAATATTCCTTATTTTATACAAAAAAAACTTTGAAGCAGAAAGAAAGCGACTCGGGGTCGCTTGTACTGGGTCCCTGGGCATATGCCGTTCCAAATCTTCGAGAGTTATCACGAGTAAAGGTTTATTTTAATACTTCATCATTAAATTTAATTTCTAAATTGAGTTCTTTACATGCAGTTATATCCTGCACTTCTGAATGAGGCTCATGTGATTGCACAATCACTCTGATTCACGGGGAGAAATATCACCTTTTCTTTCATGAAAAAAGTAAATTTATTTTGTTTATGAGTTAACGCCAATGATGTAGCAATGTAAAAAAGGAGAGAAAAGAATCAAAACATTAAACAGTATGTGATTACATGGATATGTGTGCCAAAAGTTTTTAAAGGTATATTCCTTAGCTAATGAAGCTACAGATGTCTGAGGTCTTTTTAAACCCAGATGTGCTTCTTCGTATGCTGTTAGCTTTTGTGCATAAAATCATTTACCAGGATTTCATGCATCACTGACATTAAAGTCCGCTTGTTTGCAATTTGCAGTACAAAGGTGACTATTAATGTGCTTCGGGGGGAAGGCTGCATTTGAAAGATTTAGAATGATGAACTCTACAATTAATGCCATATAAGAAAACTAGGTGGTTAGCGTCCTTCACATTTCAATTTTCAGGGGTGGGCAGGGGGTTTTATTTTTTATCATAATCAGATTTTCAGATCCGAACAGTGCACCAAATCCAAATCACAAGTACATGTATTAACATAAATAATGAAATCTGCCAAACCCATTAGTGGTGTAGTGATTGAAGCCAAACATATTGTCTGCTGCTCAGTGATTCTGAGCATCTTTCTCACTTTCTTTTTGGTGCAATTTTGACTTTTTTTTTTTCCAAATTAAAAAGTAAACTAAAAAATGGAGGAGGGAGAGGTTTTCTGATGTGGGCGGATATGCTAACTAACAAATTTTTTTATATGGCCTAATTGCATTGAATCTGGCAGAATCGCCTTTGTGCTGCAGATGGATTGTTTTATGCGTAAGTCTGCCAGTGTGACACCAGGCACATGATGTACGTTTCAGATAAAACATCGGGAAAGGTTTATTTTCAGTAAAAATACATCAGGTTGAATAGCACCACCAATATGCAATGCAACAACAATACAAAATTTTATTTCTTGATTACTTCAAAACAAAACAATAAAATGACACTCGTATTTTTCTGATGGACATGATTTGCTGCGAGGTTATGAAAAACAAATGACTCCGGAAAAACTAATCAGTTAAAGATGACGGAATAATGAAGTCTCAAAATAGGCACTTTTGCTATGCATTGACTATTTTGAATCAATCATGATGTAATTTCAATCGCGCTTATTAGTCAATGATCGATGCCCCATGGTAGCTCTCACTAGAGTGAGATTCATGAAAATTGACCTTCCCAGGACAGTTGGTGCATGATCTCTGCTTTTTTTCGGACGAGCTTGTTAATAATCGAAGTGATCAATCAAAAACGCTCTCTGGAAGAGTGTTAATTTGATTAAAAATTTTCTGTTTTGGTGTTTCTTTACCCCAGGCATACATTGGCACAGACCTCATATGTCTGTAGTTGCTGATGAATTTGATTCAGGGTAGAACTACCTTTTCAGCTGAGGCTATAGAAGTGATGAGTTTCGGTTCAGTCAACTTGAGCAGGACCCAAATAATGTTGCAGTTGAATGATGTTTTAAGCTTTTCAGATCTGAGGTAGACTCTTAAATGTAAAATAATGTTTTTGTTGTGATCTGATGGGACAGGCTACATTTTATGTAGCTGATTGTATGTGGGATGAGATCAGTACGCAAAGGCTTGACCCCTCAGTGTTTTCTCCTTATTGAAACATTGATGCCATGCAATTCACTCAAGCTGTCATACTATAACAGCCACAAACAACTGTGTAGAATCATAGAAACAAGTTTGGCTGTCGGAACTGCTCCACTGTTCGATAATGACAGGGAAACTAAGACAGAGCTGCATTCCGTTGACGAACTACAGAAGGATTAAAAATTTAAAAATTAAATACAGAAGGATTAAATTTAAAAAAAATAAAATATATAATATAAATAAATATATATCTGTGTTTAGATACAAAAAGGTTGCATTCAAATATGTCAATGTTTAAATAAGGGAAAATGTGCAAAGCTGCACTGTGGGCTTGCATTGGTTTGTGTACCCATTTCTCATCAGACTGGCTTCATAGCTGTCTCAGAGGAGAACAGTAATTTGCAGTGCAGTAATTTGATGCTTGAGAAATATTGATCTGCATTTGATATGTGTTTTGTCAGTTTGTAGCAGTAGGTTTACTCAGATGGAGCAATGGTAATAAGCTTTTAATTGTGGATGAATCACTTGACTGAGTAATAAAGTGTTACTTCTGTGTAGTCAGCAGAAAAGTGCTTTGGACTTTGGATTTTGTGGAGAAGCTCCTTACCGGTGACAGCCAGATGAACAAATTGACACTTATTTTGATTTTGCAGGAGTTTTTGAAACTTAATGGTGGAGTATCTGACTTCTAATAGGTACATGGCTGCTTGACTTTATGGTAGAGTGTCTTACTCTTAGTATAAGGTTGTTTGACTCAATGGTGGAGTGTTTGACTCCTCATATAAAGTCACTTGACTCAGTTGTGGAGTGTCTGAGTCCTGGTATAAAGTCATGTGATTCAGTTGTGGAGAGCCTGACTCCATGTGTCAGGGTTTTTGACTATTAATGCAGTGGTGTCGTGCTCGTTTGGTTTCAGGCAATTACCTCGAATTGACTGGTTCTCACAGTTTATGCTAGGTTCCCACTATCACGATTCACGGCACGACTGAAATCGTGGTCTTAATCGTTGAGTAATCGTGGTGATCCTATCAGATCTTATCAGATCTTGAGGTCAGTCGTGTTGATCGTAGAAAAGTTTTGGACGGTTCAAAAATTTCCTACGATCAACACGATTAATTGTCAAACGTGATCATCGCATCACCTCGTATCCAAACCTGAAATTGAAGCCGCTTTAACACTGGACGTGAAACGAATTTTTCGCAGGACGGATTACATGTATTTGCGTCTTTGCATTAACTTTGAATGTAATCCGTCGTGAGAAAAATTCGTTTCGCATCCGGTGTGAAAGCAGCTTCAGAGAAGTTCCACGATCAGCTACGAATGGCCAATCGTGGCATTCGTAATGGAGCGCACGAGAGTGGGAACTAAGCATTAACCAATCAGATAAATTTAATCAATCGGGAAAATATTCTGCAGCCTGTACTAGTATTTAATCAGAATGGGGCACAAGAATAACGTGTTGCTCACAATTTAAAAAAAAATGGATTGAAGCAAAACGGAGTTAGACGCTTCTGCATTAAGACAACATTGGAAGAATTATTTGTTTATATTAATTTTTGAGGCTGTTGTGGATGACGATGCAGTATTTATTGAATAGGATATGAAGTGCATTGAGAGAGGGCGAAGAGTAAGAGTAAAAGAGAAAAGAAAGAATCTCTGTGAGAGACTGGAGTGCTGGACAGACTTTTTCATACATTGTTGATAAATCCCACGCTGCTTTTTGTGGATGAGATTCAAGAAGACGAGAAAGCAGCTTAGAGTCGGTGAACTTTGTTTTCAAATTAGCTAATAGAAATTCAGAAAAAATATGATGCAGATATGATTATATTATGGCTTTATAAGAGCGTATTTGGTCTCTATACTCTATACAACGGAAGACGCAAAAATATTTTCAGTGACTGGTGAACGAGTCATTGTCGCACAGCCGATTTGCATTGTTTTTGAATAATATTTCGGAACCAGAAAATGAATTAATCACTATGATTGCAAAAGATTTTAGAGCGTATTTTTGTAAAGAGGCATAAAAAGGAAAATGGGGGATATTGCATCTATGAGGGAACATGAAGTTGTATTTTATATAAACTTGCCAATTCAAACAACAGAAATGTACGCTGTATATTTTGTACATGCAGCCTGCCATATATATCTTTGAAGATATATATTTATATTTATCTTGTGTAACCGTGTAAAGCACACCATCTTTACAGCATTATATCCCAGTATGCTTACAAACCTAAAATGCGAAAAAAATTGTGATATGTAGATCCATGATATAGAAGTAGAAGACAACCTTAAAAGTGTTTTTGCATTTACTGTAATCCTGTCTATTATCACTATCTTAGCAGGAATATAGTAATGTAGTGCTTATTCTGTGAATATTTGTAGGTATTTTTACTATGTACAGTATAGGAACACATTCTCCACTCCACTGGCTGGCATGCGCCACGATTCCAAAAGGGATCTTTAAAAAAGTTAAACATCAATATATATTTAGCTACAGTTATATAAGCATTCTATACACACAAACATGCACATACACTTATAAATAATACATATATTAACAAACAAACGTTTTGCTGTGAGCAATACCCAGTGGTATGAGAGTTATCTTTCAATCCTTAAGTTTATTTCCACAGCTTGAGATATATTTCCAGTTTTGTATAAAAATGTAATGTTTCCTGATTACCTCTTGCTAATAAATCTATTCTATCTCAGGGGGAACATTGTCTTTGAGTGCTTTCTTCTCAGAAAGGCTTTTTTTTAACTCCAGAAAAAAACATACTCATATTCTATGATCTGAAATATGGAATTTTTTTTCCAGGATAAGCTCTTCGAGCTTTCATTGAGAATAATACATTGCATGTAATATAATGTATATTCAGTTAAATAAACTGATCATTCGTCAAAAAAAAAAAAATCAGTTTCATATGTATCCCACCAGAGCTTCTTATTTGCAAAATGAATGTTTAATGTGATCTGTGTCCAATAAATATTTCTATGAATTAATTTCACATCAGTCATTGAATAAACATTATTTTTAATCCATTTGAATGAAAAATAATAATATTAGTCTCCAAAATATTTTTCAAAATAATTTTTGACACGACGGTGACCATAGCACAACTTGGCTTACTTGTGCTCTGAGACAGATATTTCAATATGAATTTCTCCGAATGCATTTGCATTCCCTTGTTTAACCTTTGCATTAAAGTTTGAATAAACAATATTTCTCATCCACCTGGATGAAAAATTATGTAGAATTTTAGCATTTTTCCCATTATGGTGCAAAATGCTAGTTTTATGTACTTTTTATCTCTACAGTAACATTTTTTTAACCTTTAATTAACCAGGGAAGTTCTACTGAGAACGTGTCTCTCTTTTGCAAGGGTGCCTGGGAGAAATGCCCCATAGAACAGTTGCAAGTGAGAAAGGCTGGAGCGAAGCAGGGGGAGAGGCCTTGGAGCGGTTCTGGGGTGAGGGCCGTGCTCGAGTGCCCAGAGTCTTTCCCAAATTCATGTCTCCAAATCAAGCCAGAATCTCAGCACCATGGTAAAATTCAACCAGGACTGTTAAAGATAATGCGGATGGCAACAGCAGATGGACTTTGTCATCTAAATGACAAATATTTGGCTTCATAATGGAATTTTTACTTCATTACAGTATTCAACTGAATTCCTAACCAGATGTGACTGACATGGTTACAGCTCGCAGAGACATGGAAAATGGGAAAATGATTTTCTCCAAATTAGAAAAAAAAAGTGTACCAAGTACAATCATTTTTATTCTGTCCAAGTTGAAATTAGACTGTAGTGTAAAACAATTGCTGTGTAATGCCACGCCTCCAGCCCTTTAACTCACCAGCCTATTAAGACCCAGACCGCATTCCACACTCTCAATCATTATCTGCATCTGTTCCCTATAGCCTACCTGCAACAGAGTTTCTCTATATAAAGTAGAGCTTCGCACTCATTCAGTGCAAAGTCTCGTAAGCTTCACAAGCCTGTTGTTTCACTATAGCCTTATGTAAAAATGAACATACAGCAACCCTCATTTTACTTTAGCCCTAATGCTTTACATTTTTGTTATTTTTAACCCTTATTCAAGACTTCACTTTGATTACAGCCCAAGGAGTGATGTCAAAACAAGGATTTTTTTATTAAAACGACAGTAAAAAAAAAAAAAAAAAAAACTATGACTTCAAAAAAAAAGGGAGGGAAAGTCATTGATATGAAAATATTTATCGGACAAATTATTAGAAGCTAATATTGTCTTTTGTGAGGGCACAGGTGTCCAAGGAAAAGTGGAAAATGGTGAGAGATCAGACATTGTGCTCAATTCTTCCTGAAGCCCTGAACATAGTATTTCACAAATACAGGATTTCTAATGTGCCAGTGAAAGTCAGGGAAAATATTGTGAGGCTGCAACATTTGAGAAATACAGTCTTTACATACTGTGCCTTTCAGAATTATTGGCATCTTTTATTTAAAATTAGCAAAACTGTTTATCCTTGTGATTTATCATTCAAAATATTCATAAAAATCTAACCTATCAGAGGCCTCAAACTCACCTCCTCGAGGCCGGCTGTATCCGCTGGTTTTTGATTTGTTCCTGTGCTCCAGTGTCCAAACAAGAGTCCACATACCTTGTTTGTGAGGCCTGATTGGCTGCTGAGTGAACGGAAATCCCAAAATCCCCTAATCACCGCGACCCTTGAAGAATGGAGTTTGAGACCCCTGTTTTAATTTAAGGAATATAACTGAAAGAAACATTAAATTCTTACAGTGAATATTTTTCTCAAAAATGTATACCAGGATTATTGGCGTCCTTTTCATTTCATATTTTCTGCAGCCTCCCCCTTGCCAAGACACCAGCTCTGAGTCTTTTCCTGCATTGTGTGATGAGGACGATGAACACATGGCGAGGCATCTGACACCATTCTTTCATACAGCATCTCCCAGATCTTTCTTATTCAGAGGTTGATGCTTATGGGCTCTCCTCTTTAGATTTCCTATAGCCCTGTATCTCAAGTCACGGTCCTTGAGGTCTGAGAACAGTCAGTAATGACAGTCTGGCCAGCCGTCAGCGAGTTGTTTAGTGACTTATCTGGGATGAAAGAAAACCAGGAAGGATTCAGAATCTAGGGCCAGATTTTAGGATCCTTTTTCTTTGGGGTTTAGGTTGGGGGACTGTGATGACCACAGCAAAACTTTTATTCTGCAGTCGGTGAATCATTTTTTGTAGATTTTGAGATGTGCTCGGATTATTGTCCTCCTGAACGGTTTAACCAGGGGCTATTTTAGGTTCCCTGACAGAGGCTGTTAGGTTTTCATCAAATATCCGCTGATATGTAATGAAGTCCATGATACCATGTATCCCATTAAAATGTCCAGGGCCTTTGGAAGAAAAGGATCAACACAGCACTAAAGATCCTCCACCACACTTCACACTGGGTATGAGGTGCTTTTCTGTATGGTTACTTTCCTGTCTACACCAAGCTCACCTTTTATATTTGTTGCCAAAAATCTCTATTTTGGCCTAATCTGATCATGTAACCTAATCTCAATAAAAGCCCTAGTAATGATTGGCAAACTGTTGGTGCTTTAATTCATTGTTGATTGACAAAAGAGGTTATTTTCTGGCAATCCTCCAGAACAACTTGCGGTGATGTAGGTGGCATTTAATGGTAGTTTTGGAAACTTTCTAATCCTAAAACTCCAATAACCTCTGCAATTCTTCAGCTGTGATCCTTGGAGACTCGTTTGCCAGTTGAACCATCCTCCTCGCAGTGGGTAGAGTCATTGTAAATACATGTCCTCTTCCAGGCTGATTCTTAACATCTCCTGTCACATTAAACTTCGTCCTTATTGCCCTGATAGTGGAAATGGGTATTTTTGAACTGTTTAGTGATTTTCTTATTTCGATGTCCTGATTTACGCTGCTTAACAACTTTTCGTCGCACACTGTCAGTGTTCACAGGCCTTTCCCAGAATGGAGAATGACGAAGGATATTTGGCCTGCCTCGGCCCTTACTTTACCCCAGTAACACTGGAAGTCATGCCTGTCCCCCTCAGATTTTCTAATCAAACAGGAGACCTTAAAAATGTAAAATCAGACTGAAAATATACTTCACAGAGATTTTAATCAGACGATTTCCTGGGGTCACAATAATTCCCCTTTAATTGTGGCACACATGTTTTAGAAAAAAATATTCATATAATGCAAACGTTTTGTGAGCCTCCGCCTCACACCCTCAGCCCAGGGGCTGTTAAGCCCTGGACTTCATGCTCTCTCTTATTATTCAATTATTGCACCTGTTGTTAATCTTCACTGTGTGCTATTTAAGATCAAGCTTCGCACGCAATGGGTGCTTAGTCTTGCGGCAATCGTGCCGGTGCTGTATTGTTAGTATAGAGACAGATGTATTTTCCGAACTTGCGAAATGTGTAACAAATGAGTAATCTTATTATTTTCTGTTTGTGCAAACAATAGTGTCATTAACTAATATTAAAAACATAACCAGATCTAACCCTGCACTTGAGTCTAGTTCTCATCTTAATGCTCGCCGGGTAGCCTTATGGCATCCAGCAGGCGAAGCCGTTACATATTTCTTATTTCAAGAATTTTGTTTTATGTCAACAAACAGGTAAGTTTTGTTATTTTAATATATTTTGAGTGAATGACCAAGAGGAGACATAGCAGCGATTTTTTCGCAGCCGTAACGGTCATATTCATTAAGGGTGCCAAAAAATTTGAGGGTACTGTAGGCCAAACCTCGCACTCATTAACAGCCTCCTGTTTAGAACAACATTAAGAGGTCAGAGCTCCCTCAAGATCCGGAACTGCTGAAGGCCTGAGATGCCGAGGAGAACCCATGTACTTGACCATCAAATAATTCTCATCGTAGTAAAGAGTCCAAAATACCTGCTCAACAGATGGGAACTCGAAAGGCTAGAACTACAATCCCAATCTGGAGAAGGTTGGGATGGCTCAGAAAATGCAAATAAAACAAAACAGTGATTTTTAAATTTACTTTGACTTGTATTTCATTGCAAACAGAGGGAAGGCAAAATATTTGTTTTGTCTCGTCGACTTAATTTCATTTTGGAATAAATCCATTCCTGCCATTTAGGCCTGTAATTTAATCTGAAAAATAGTTGGGATGGTGACAATTTAGGACTAGTGATGGGGTAAAACAGTTAAATGATGGTGTGATTTGAAATAGCTGATATCAGCAGGTGATTATAATCATGATTTGGTATAAAAAGCAGCATCCGGCAAAGGCCTAGCCCTTCTGGAGCAAAGATGGATCAAAGATCGGAAATTTGGCCACAAAAGCATGAGGAAATCAATGAAAGCTTGAAAAAAAATGCTCTTCAAGGAAAGAATGGAAGGGATGTGGATATTTCAGCCTTTAAGATGGATGACGTAATTACAAGATTTAAGGAATCTGGAAGAATGTCTGTGTGTAAAGGGTAAGGGCGCAAACATGTTCTGAATATCCATGATCTCAGATCACTCAGAAGGCACTGCATCAAGAATCATCATTTTTCTGTAAGTGATATTACCACATGGGCTCAGGATTACCTTGGCAAACCTTTGTCAAGCGCTAAAATACATGTCAAGTACTACAAGTACTACACTTTGGATACATCAACAAATGCCAGCTAAACCTTCACTGAGCAAACCGGAAGTCTTATCCTAACAGTGTCCAGAAGTAACGTTGACATCTCTGGCCATCTGTGATGGATCATTACACAGTGCAAACGTGTACTGTGGACAGACAAATCAATATGTTAGGTCTTTTTTGAAATACCTGAATGCAATGTGCTCTGGACCGAAGAAGAAAAGGACCATTCAGACCCAGCAACGAGTCCAAAAGCCATGCTCTGTCATGGTGAGGGATTGTGTCAGTGCCCTTGCCAACGGTAACTTACACTTCTGCAAAGGCACAAGATTTTAATGGAAGTGAAGAATTTGGGGAAAAAAGTAATTGCGCATCATGAGGGCTGCCTGACAGGGGCAGAATAGAAGTATTTATTCTCCCACAAAAATTATATTGATTGAAATTTTAACAGTTTTCTAAATTTGTCAGGTCCAAAATTAGCCTTTTCTACATTTTGATCAGCAACAGCGCCACAGAACTGATGTCAAAACCACACCTATCTCTGTAGCTGGATTCTGGTCGCCTGTTTGCTGGCTGGCTACTATATCGCTTGTTACTTTATCGCAACAAAACCCATTTCTACTCTTTCTGAATAAATATGAGTGATAACCTAGCTACGCTCCCTAAGATATAGGCCTATGTCTATAGCAAGACTTATTGCCAAATAGCTGCCTCGCCTGCCATTTTGTCACAGATAAAGTTACGCTAATTTTCAAACACCGCCACACAAAGTAACCTGGCTACATCTTCATTGATAATGCATTGCTTCACGTTGTTACATTTATTTATGAGTTCATTATTCACCACAAAGGATTCATCACTTCACATAATCTGTCACTTTCATTTCACTTCACAAGACCTTGACCATACTGAAATGCAAAGTGCAGTAATGAAGACACACATCATTGCGCATCTCAAGATTTGTTTGTGGGAAGAATTTGAAAATTACATCTGCAGCATTTAATCACTTGTTATCTTCAGTCCCAACACGTTTATTGAGAGCAGTGAAAAGGAATACCTACATTAATAAATGGTGAATATCTTTCTGTCCCAACTTCTTTTGTATTATGTTTCAAGAAGCAGAATGGAAATAAGTGTTTGTTTCGAAAAATAAATAAAATTCACGTGACGAAATGACACGTAGTGGGCCATTGAATTCAAATCGGTACAGGTCAAAGATAATTTACCAATCACTTTCAGTTTAACTTTTAAAGTGACATACC
The DNA here is from genome assembly GCA_029692085.1 of Gymnothorax javanicus. Taxonomy (NCBI): domain Eukaryota; kingdom Metazoa; phylum Chordata; class Actinopteri; order Anguilliformes; family Muraenidae; genus Gymnothorax; species Gymnothorax javanicus. The sequence continues at coordinate 4,942,646 of CM056207.1, read as the reverse complement.
ATACCACCTGTTTCCATTTGGTGTTGTAGATTCTTGGAATCAAATCAAATTTTATGAAAATGTCAAGGGGCGGTATTTGTGCTCAGGAGCTTGAGAAATGGAAAGGGAATTATGGATGGTCCAAGGCAGCTCACTGCTATGATGCAGGCCTACGCTTGCAGCCGTTTTGGTTCAAAGCCTACCTAAAGAACTTCAAACACATCATTGTCAAGATATTGTTACATTTCTGGTATTGTATGTAATATTATACCCAAAATATCTGCCTTACCTAGTGGTAAGTTTTCATTAGACATACTTCTACTTCTGTCGTTGAATTGACTTCCCAAATGTACGAATAAGCCGCATGTCCGGGTCATGTGACTTCTCCTCAGCGTTACAACACACCCCCCTCCTTCACTGATGTCCTCCTCGCTGCCGCCGCACGGTGCTGGTGAATTATAGCGATGAAGAGCTCCGTCATAATCGTGCTTCTTTTGGCTGTGGTGCGGTTTTCTCACCTTTTCCCTACGCCGGAGTATTCGGCGGAAGGTAATTCACGTCGCTACTGTTTGTTGAAAGTTAAGTGTATTACTGGTTTTCACGTGGAAGTATGATTATGATATTCATTACTGTAACGGCAGATATCCTTTTTCACATTAGCCTGACGTTGCCGCTGTCGGGTAAATGGAAGCCTTGCATTTGCTTGATTGCTTAGTGAATGATATGTGTGTGTTGCCAGCGAAAACCTGTGCGCTTTTATCATTCGCTAAGGTGCAGCTAGCTAGTTAGCCTACTGGCCGTTTGTGCAAATATTAAGAATTGTCTTCTGTTATTGCGATGGCCATGCATTGATTTAGTTGTTCAATTTTGATTTTGCGCAAGCTGGATAAGCTGTCTCATGATTCCGTTTTTTTGTTTTGTTTCAGAGGAATTCGAATTCAAGTTATGGATGTCTGAGGTAAAGTGTTGCCTATAGCCGACTACACGGTGTTCATGGTATGGCAAGGAACCTGGCAAGGTTCAGAGCGCCGAATCTCGTTGAACGAGGTGTAGGTTTCTGTTCATGGTTTCTGGCGGAAATTGAACATAGAAAATGTTTCAAAGGCGCTCACTTGGGTGGCAACGTTAGCTGATGAATGTTTCTTTCATTCGTCATGGTTGAGCTGATGACATGCATTGCAGTGCAGTGGCAACAAAAACTGCTCTATGGAAATATATTACAGATTATAAACTCGCATGAGACTTTTTTTAAACCGAACGTCATGTTCAGCCCGTCCACGTTTTAGTCTGCTAAGTGACCTAGGTCCTAGATTATAGTGCTATTTTGGACTTTGAACTGACCTTCGAAATTTTGACTGGAATTTGGCTGCGATTATTGATCATTTATTGTATATTGGAAACCGGTACATTTGTAAAAGCGCAGAGCAAATTATATTACTAGTGACAGAAATGACACTAGGACAGAAATGTATACATTACCAGTTTATTATAACATTCATTGTAATGTAACACTAAATTCAAGCATGAAGTAGAATGTTGACTTGTGTATACAGTGGCGTACATTTATAGCACAGGGTGTAGGCCTACTGGTACTGAAGCCGTGATCGGCTCATTTGCAGTCGGTGACAGATTAATACACTGCCTCTCCAAAAAAAAAAAAAAAAAAAAAAAAAAAAAAAAAGCCGCGCACTCACACATGTAGTTGAAACCCCTGTAGTTTTGTTTTTTGAGCAAAATCGTTTCATTGTTTTGACAGTCGTATGCAACGTCAGAACATTTATTTTCAATCAGAGTTGCATTAATTTTTGGCCGAGATCTTGACGACGGGACGGTTTAACCACTGTAGTTTTCTCTACCACATCAATGCGGTTAAGGTCAGTACTTTTTGGTGGCTAATTCATGAGTGGAAATGATTCCTCATACTTGTTTTTCTCATTCCTTATTTTCTTTGCTTGATGCAGGCCAATAATTTGCTTCCCCTGAAACGGTGACATCTTTTCCGCCACTAAGGGATACGTCTTCCGACATCATTTCTCGGGAAATGAGAAACTATGTGCTTTATCAGTTAGGGTTAACATAATTATTGCCAGCTGAAAAGTATTGATCGCTGCAATAATGATTCAGTCATAATATTTGTTGATTTAAATCCAAACAGCAATGGTTTTTTGGACAGGCAGTGTATTTTAGTTAAGATGAGCTGCTCTTAACTATTCTAAAATTACGTTAATTGTTATTAAGGCTGACATTTAAACTAATTTCTCACCCGATGTACAAAAGTATATTTTCCCTTTATTGAAACTGAAAATTTGGATGCCCTCCTGTTCTGTGCTTGGTTATGCTTTGGTTCTTTATCAGCTCTTATTGGATGATTATTGTGGTTTTCTTTTTTTATTTACTCTGACAGTACAACAAAGTGTATAACCTGGAGGAGTACTACCACAGACTGCAAATATTCACAGAAAATAAGAAAAGGATTGACCAGCACAATGCAGGAAATCACAAATTCACAAGTATGCCATGGTCTCCCCCCCCCCCCTTTCCTTTTAAGTACACAGTAGGTAGAGTGATTCAGAGCTTTAATCTTTATTTTTCTCTCCCAGTGGGCCTGAACGAGTTCTCTGATTTGACCTTTGCTGAGTTCAGGAAGTCCTTCTTGCTGACTGAGCCTCAGGTATCGCTCCAATCGTTGCTTCCATTTTGTTCTCCATATTAAAAAGGGGTATACTGAGCACACTTGACATAATTTCATTATCTTTCCATATTATGAAGCATGCAATACTAAATTTCGGATATACTTCAACAGGCTCTTTTTCATAGGGGTTGTCTCGTCTTGCGTGATTCTAAGGTCGCAACAGTTTATCTACATTAGTGAGATTCTTATGTTTTTCGTTTTTCTTTTACCTTTGACGCTTTCGTAAAACATCAAGTTAATGTACGCAATACCAGTCATATTTCTGGCTGAGTATTGCGTTCTGAAAGACTTCATCGTCCTAGGCTTAGGGAAAAAATTATGAAGCTGATCAATCAGGGCTTTATCTTCAGTTCTAAGAAGGAAGATTCCGTTTAGGCCGTTGACACTGTTTGTTATCGCTTTTGCGTGTTTGTGGCATTTGCTGTTTCATAATGAGGTTGGTTGCGGTTTCCTGCAGCCTATCTTGACCCACATATCATGATTCAAGTGAATGGTATTTTACAAATGTCATTTACTTTCTGTTTCTTATAATGATAATCGGTGAATAAATCCTGGCGATTGAGGCTTTGTTCTTTCACCATCAGAACTGCTCTGCCACAAAAGGAGGCCATGTTGTGGGCAGTGGACCCTACCCTGATTCAGTGGACTGGAGAAAAAAGGGGAATTATGTCACACCTGTGAAATATCAGGTAAGCAGCTCAGAGGTGTGGCATTTCTGGCTTTATGTGTTGCAGGCATGGAGGAGTACAGATGTGGAGCAGTAAAGGAGTCGGTTTCAGGAGTGTGCAGATTTGGGCGGCCATTTTGCCCTCCGGCAAAGGGTTTAGGCACTTAGCGATAAAAGTTGGTTGTGTCTTACGAAAACCTTTTGGCTGTTTTTATTTGGAAACGGATGTCTCAATTATCTGTCATAATAGGTATTATAGTTTTGTAATTCTTTTTACCTCTCGGCCAAATTTTGGCCAGAGGGGTATTGTCGTCACCTGTGTGTCTGTCTCTCTGTCGTCTGTCGTCTGTCCATGACTTTGTCCGGGTCAGTACTCAGCAACTAATGATCGCAGCTTCACCAAATTTGGTATGGTAACTCACTATGACCCATAGATGTGCAAAGTCAGGTTTTTTGCTGGATTTGACCTTTGACCTTAGCGCTGTGACCTTCATCGTGGAAATCTTGTCCGGCCCAGTACTCAGTAACTATTGATGGCAGCTTCTTCAATTTTGGTATGGTAACTCTCTGTGACCCATAGATATGCACAGGCCGAGGGGTATTCAGCAACGCGTTATGTTTTGAGATTTGATCTTCGGAAGTATGGCTGTCAAGATTATGAAATTTTGGGTAATAAATTCTTGTAAATCAGATCAATGAAGTGAATGGCCAGGGTGGGAATCCAATGCAGTTATCAAGTGACGAGTGTGGCGGTCTGCCCAGACCTTACCTATCTGTCAAATTTCATACAGAATTATCTATTTGACCAGATCCAGTACTGTCCTCAATCTTTTTTGGCTTTGTGGACTACTTACTGCAAGACATTGTCCACAGACATTATCACCTTTGTAAATATTTACCAGGCCACTTTAGTGTTCCATTGCTTGCAGTTCCAAGTGAATAAGTTTTCTTTTTTTTAATTTAAATTACAAAGTTAGCTGAACAGTGATAATATTCTTTGGACATTGTCCATATACCTATTTACCAGTGGTGTGCAGTTGGAACTCTTCAAATACTTCTGACGAGTTGCAAAAAAGGGTGAGGGGAAGTAATTAAACATCATTTCCCTTTTCATGAAAAAATTTTTTTATTGTAATAAATTAAAATAAAAAAACAGAACAATGATGTACTTTGTAATCTACCATTTAAATTTTCTAATTCATTTTATTAAAAAATTGGCGTCCTCTCAAAATTTCTTGCTGGTTTGTTGAGATTTTAGCCGGGAAGATGCTGACATGGCAGCCTAGGAGCAAAACAACAAACTCCGCTCATTATTATCTCCCGCAAGAAGCGCTCTGGCCCTTTTAAGCACTGGACCTGAGTAAAACTGGTCATCCATCGTTAATCCAACACAGCAAATTCTTTTGTTTCAGTTCCCCCTTAAAGCTTCAGGTTCTGATATGAAGACAGATGTTACTTGTTTCTTCTTTACTGATTTTTAAGAAATCATGATCAAGCGTGAGCACGTATCCTGCAGGAGTAACATGCTGAAATACTGCTCTTTGTTCAAATGCACATACCTTTCTTCTCTTGTCCCACCACCCAAATTTCTGAACAAATTGATTTGTTGCCTGTGAGTTTTGATTTTTAGTCAACTTTTGTATAATGTCTATTCTTCCGTGATTGCCATCTTGTGACGTCATAACTGCCTGCTGATTAACAGGTGTGAATGATTGTCTTGTATTCATAGGAGAGGCTTGTCTCTTTTGTCAGTTGCCTGAGGAAGATCTGTGTAGATCGAAACATTGCTTAATAAATAAATCAGTACTGTTGGGAGCTTGCAGTGTGCAGACTGTTTCCTCTTTTCTGCTCTATTTTTAGTCACCTGCCACCTGACCGGTGGTCGAGGGACAGTGGTCCACACCGTGTCTATCCGTGTTCGTGTGTCTGTCGATCGTTTCCAGAGCAGATGTCTGACACTGTTGATAGTGGCTTTCAAAATTGTTTGTGTACTTTGGCCTTATTGTCTTGTTGCACAGTTTGAACGTTTTGTTTCTGTCAGTCCATGCGCAGGCCCGTCTGATCTTTGACAAGGGACTTTTGCTGTCTTGCATTGGCTTGTTTACCGTAGTTTTCGTTTCGAAATGAACTGTTGCTCATGGATGCACCGATGAACAGGGATGTTGCGAGACATTAATGGATAGGGAGGCTAAGCCTTTACGTATGGGGGCGGTCTGATCAGTTCTCCTTCAGCTATTGGTGATTTAAACGAAAAGTTTTACATTATTTCGGGAGGCTAGTGAAGCCTGTCTAAAATAAGCTTAGATGAACACCTGTTTTCGCTACAGAAAGCATCTGTGTCAAACTTTAATTTGACTTCTGATTCCATCACCACAGAGTTATAAAAGCCACATATTGCTAAATAATCTTTTATACCCTGATTTTACACTGTTGAGGTATTTGGAACAATATAAAAGGGCGGTGTTTCAGTGTTTTATAATGGTTGGGCTTTAAGAAAAAGTAATGGAACTTGATAAGAACACTGCTTTTCATTGCTGTCAAACTAAGAAAAGGCTCATTGCTTTCACCCTGAGGACAGCACAAAGGTAAAAGTGTTCCTGTATCATCATAAAACTGATAAGATTGAGTACTTTCAGTTTCACTGACTCATGGGCAGAACCCTTGACTCCTCTTTGCCCTTTTCCCTCCTTCACTGAGCCGGTCATGTGGCCAAGCTGCCACGACTCACTTCCTTAACCCTTTAAGGCTTAATGCAAAAATCCCAGCAGAGAATCATGCTGCCATGTTTACCATAGTAACCTGTATTTGGGCTGAAGCACAGCTTCTCAGCTTTCAGGAACAGTTGGAATTTTTTTCTATTGCGCAAAACTTACAGTAATTACGGTACTTTCAAAATTACGCGCATATCTGTGTCGGCAAAGACACGTTCTTAAAATGCGCACATGCTGTCCCGGTTTAAATGGGTTAATGTAGGTTCTTTTTGAAAATAACAAAAATAATCTAAAATGTAACTGAAATATGCTAAATACACATTTAAAAATACATTATTTGATTAATTTGATTTAATTGATTTTCTAATGGCTAATTTTGCCAACAGTATGGAGTGTTTGTGAAAACGTTAATTTCTTTTGCTAAGTTTAGTGAGAGCTGGAGAACACAGAGTAGCATGTTCTGAATCTCCTGTGTAACTGTGTTATGCTGTTGGCTGTGTTGGTTTCAGGGTGCCTGCGGGAGCTGCTGGGCCTTCTCCACCACAGGCTGCCTAGAGTCTGTCACTGCGGTTGCTTCCGGAAAACTCCTGTTTCTGGTGAGAAATGAGGCCTCTGTACCCTTTCCACACTTGGCTCTCGCACTAAAATCCCTTCTCCATCAGGACATTGTTAGCTCAGTTCTTCCAGACATTCCTCCAATTAGCGGGATGCGGCAGGATGCCGTATTTTTATTTATTTATTTATTTACTGTGAGGTTAGTTCTTCTGAAAGCCTTTGAACAAGAGGGCAGCCGATTGCCCACTAGAGGGCGCTAGGGAACTAGACTGAGCTGCGCGTTTTGATTCTTGCAGATTCGGTTTAGCTGGATTGTGTTGTTTCTATGTTTCTTGGTTGTCTCTGAATAAAATAATAAAGAAAGTGGTCCCAATACTCAATTTAAATGTAGCAAAGCATTTATTGAATGCTTATTGAGAACCTTAAAATCATCAGATATCAGGTTTTATTCCAGTTACTGTTGAGTCAGATCAGCACTTTAAAAGAAACGTTTCTTATAAAAAGGCTTTGTTTTGAAATGTATGTGTTTAAGTTTGACTGGCTGGAGTGTTTCTGTAGTGGTTAGAATGACAGAAGCTGTTACTGAGTTGTAGTGCTGCGCTGTGGCATGTGCCATACAGCCCCCTCCATTATCACACCCCCCCTGTTTCTCAGTCCGAACAGCAGCTGGTGGACTGTGCCCAGGATTTCAACAACCACGGCTGCGCGGGGTGAGTGCAGTCGAATGTGATGCGCAGTGTGAGCTGGGGCCTGTTCTACAGGGCAGGGCTGCACAGATGATTTTGACGAGTAAATCCCAGATCCCTCCCAAATCTAGGAAAGACTGGGTTATGCGTGTTCTGGATTTTACATTTTGCTGTTATGCAACTTACTCTGTAATCTTGCTTTGTGAGAAGGTTCCTGGGTGGAAGTGCCTGATTATTTATTTTCTTATGTGTTTATGCAGTGGTCTTCCGAGTCAGGCCTTTGAGTACATCAAATACAGCAAAGGACTCTCAACGGAGGATGACTACCCGTACAAAGCAGTAGTGAGTATTTGGCTCTTCTGTGTGTAGAGGGTGGACATAGGCCAGAGTGTAAATGTCAAGTAAGGAAATTATAAAGCACAGCCAAGAGTGAACATCAGGAAGGAGAGCATGTTAGCAGTGATGATGATGATTTTGTGGTAACCCTCTCCTCTCTCCCTTGCAGGGCGGTACCTGTAAGTTCCGTCCTGACCGGGCAGTTGCATTTGTAAAGGACGTGGTCAACATAACAATGGTGATGCCCATTTTTAGTGTCATACGAGTCAGTGGAAGGTGGCCAATGCTACATTGTGTCAAATGCTAACTTATTTATCATTTTTTCTCTGATCCCACTAAAAGTTTGATGAGATGGGTATGGTGGACGCAGTGGCCAGGTTGCATCCAATCAGCTTCGCGTATGAGGTGACATCTGATTTTATGCACTACAAGGATGGGGTGTACAGCAGGTGAGACCCCGCCCTGAGCCTGATCCTATTGGTCCTGACATCACACCTATAACTGGCACAAACGTCCCACTCTTAGAGCTTTGTTTTTATTTGTGGAAACCGTAGTCTCTGACTGTCATTCAAAAAGATCTTCCGGTTCAACTGTGAACATGTCCCGATTCAGTGTTTAAATTTTAAAGACTCCTTGACTATTTTATATTCAGATGGAAATGTTAAACAATTTTTTTTTCATTATTTAGATAAAATTTTGAACAATGTTGATCAGGTGCTCCACTGCGACGTCTGTCTCGAGAGCGGGAACTTTGATTCAGTTGGATCAAATGAAGTAGTTTGAAAATGGTTTCCCATATTATAAACTGTCATGTGTGACATCACACTTCTCTGTTCGTAGTTCTGTTTGATTTGGCGTGCTCCTGTCCTGTGATTGGATTTCGCTGCTCTGGTTTCAGCTCTGTTTGTCACAACACCACGGACAAGGTGAACCACGCCGTTCTGGCCGTGGGCTACGGTGAGCAGGATGGGACACCCTACTGGATAGTGAAGAACTCCTGGGGACCAATGTGGGGAAAAGATGGGTGAGCGCACACTTCCTGCTTCTGTTGGTTCCTCATTGGTGGAATCCTGAGAACCCAGAGCCCTCATTTGAGTGAAACTGATCTTGCCTTTTTTTCTGGACTCCCAAGATACTTCCTCATCGAGCGAGGGAGGAACATGTGCGGCCTGGCTGCCTGCTCGTCGTACCCCGTCCCTCCGATGTGACTCACGGCGCCCCACATCGAACAGTCGAGCTTAAAAGAGAAACTCAAAGCTGGGAGTCTAATGACTGAGGAGAGATTCTAATGAAGGGATTGTTTGTGTGCAGGAAGACCGTAAACAACCACATGACATCACATGATCTTTAGCACCCGAGTGCACCTGCGGGGGTTGGCCAGTCTTTGTGCTGGAAAAGCCCAGTGGTGCTGTGTGTGTGTGGAGGTCTGTGGTGGTTTTAATATGCAGCATCATGCCTGTGCCTTTACAGAGATTCAGTGATCCCGTGGGGGCTGGTGGCCAGTATAGGTACTGAAGATTACAATGCACTTTAGACATAATGAATGATTTTAGACTGATTTTTTTCTTTGAAATTAAATGGGAAACTGACCAGTATGGTTGTTTCTTTATTTGTTTTACTCATATTACAGTTCCAATGTATCTATTATTCTGAAATCAACATCAATAATTCAAATGCATTATAATACAGTAATGACTTAAATGATAAAATACACCACTGTTGAGCTGATAGCATCTCAGTATAATCAGTGTACTATCCCAATCAAAGCTATGTTTAGCTGTTTCTTTGAAGGAGAAATGTGTCCTTAATTTTTATTAAAACTTTTTAATTTAAGTTGGTCTTTGTTTCAATTCTATTTTTCTTTTTCTGTGACCTAAGCAATTACCCAGAGTGTGCACTTCAATGTGTCATTTATTTATTTGACATTTAACTTAATTTCATTTGCACAGTAATTTTTTTCATTTGCAAATTCACACAATCCGGGAATATTATTTCCTAATTCTAAATTTTAATTGACGAACGGCTTATAATTCAGAGCATAGGCCCATATTATTGGAAATCTGCAGTTGTCTTCAGAATCTGAAGTCAAACCCCCATCATGTAGATTCTCACCTTCATGTGCACGTCGATCAAACCAGCGATGCGTTTGTATTTGATCCATGTGACGCTTGGCAGTCCTCCTGCAGTGTTCAAGCAGAAAAGTTACATCAGCAATATTCTGTGGGTTACAGTAATTGATACATTTCAAAAGCATGAGTGAGTTGAAAACGGTGACCTCCACAAGTATGTGGACAGTGAGAATTTCTCAGGGCTGAAATTCATGCTTGGATTGCTGCGTATGGTTGTAAATGCCCACAGAGCTAGCGGTCTGGCTTAATTTTCAGGTATCTACATCCACACTAAGTGAACCATGTATGAGTTACTGTCATTTAACATTTTATTACTGCCCAAATATTGCGGTTCCTGTCACCCAAGTTGTCCCTCGTTTTGCTTGTGGACGTGAGTCATGCATTGGCCATCCTGGATGTTTCCTGTGAGGACAGATTAATGAGGGACTGGAGGCACGGCTTTTTGGCAGCACAGAACTTCCATAACCACAGCACAACACATGGGGAAGATCCAGTCAAGAAAGTAAAGATTCACCTGGATTTAATGATGAGCAAATCAGCGCATAATATTTCGGCCAGGAAGTCAGTCCAAATAATGGCTGAGTTGGTGGGTTAGAAAAAACAATTACCAGGACTTTTCCTTTATGACCCCTTTACCTTTGCTCAAACTTTGACCAAAACTCCGAAATAAGAAAATGGATCTGATTATGTGTTGGGTCTCTCGAGCATGTTGACTGCATGTAATAAGCAGCTTTTCCTCATCTTTGAGTGATTGGAAACAACAGCAAGCAATTTTCGAATTGCTTACATTTCATTTGTTTTGCAGCAAGGGAAGGCCAGGCCACCAAATAATTTTTGGAGTGGGCCTGTCTATCTGAAGGGTCCAATGGCTTAATGAAGTGTTTTGCACAGCTGGGTCCCTGTGGCATTTATGAACAGTCTTGCCCCCCGGTGAGCTTGCTTGGTAATTTATCAGTGTGTCTTGGCTCCACACTGTCCTAAGTCATGATACAGGTTTATGGTCATCACACACTCACCGAGCTCTTTATGAGGAATGCCACACCAGTACTGCGTACGGTCTCCCTTTGGTCTGAGAACAACCCCAGTTCTTAGTGAAATGCGCAACGTTCACAGTACAGGCTTCGTTCTTCAATTTCATTTTTTTGCTCAGATCAGGTTTGCCTATCTTTTGACGGTTCACATTCATAACTTCAAATGATCTGTATTTATCAGTAAAGTGAACGCATCTGAAATTTCAGGCATGGGCACATTAATCCGTTTTTGCATGAGTCACCTGTGTCAACTACAAAAAAAAAAGTCATGTGAAAGCACTTAGGGTATTAAAATCTGATTTAAACCGAGAAATGGACGCATGTGTAGTAAATGTATGAATGGGCTTTTGTCCTGGAGGACAGCAGTTTGTCATGATGAGGTTCAGAAGGCGAAATAACCAGTTTTTAACTGCACTCAGTGCTTGCGTACAGGCAAAAAGCCACATTTTTATTTTCTTTATCCTTAATTTAACTAGGTAAAAAGACTCATTGAGATTAAAAATCTCTTTTCCAGGAGTTACCCGGCCAAGAAGGCAGCAATGGATTCTGATCTGATCATTCTTATTCATGTCGCATGACCGCATATCAGATTTGTAGCCAATTTAGGATCACATATGAAAGTGGCTCAATTCTGGATTGAAGATCGCGTAGAGGATTGGATATCCGCATTCATGCAGCTCTGAAAACATCAGATCTGTGTCACATTAAGGCAAAAAATTGGATTTGAGTCACTTCAGTTTGGCAAATGAGAACGTAGCAATGGGGTATTTAATGGCCTAGCCTGGGTGGGGGGGTATAATCTGGGCAGCCCAGATTGTACCCTGGAGTATAGAACAGGCTAGCCCACTTTAACCCCGAGTATACTCTGGGCTGGGGATATACTTTGGGGTCTTACGCAGGCTTTCACCAGTCTGCCTATTTGTCTATCCCCTTATCAATAAAAGATTTGCATCCACACTGCCCTGTCAACCCAGACGGCAGTATCTGCAAGATGGTGAAACTGAGAAAATTGGCCTTAAAGTTTTACCTCCTGCCCTACTTTTGTAGATACTAACTTGCACATGCAATAACTCTGTACATGTGTGTTGATCAAGCGAATCTCTCCTAAAAATAGATGGAGCTGGTGCTGAAGAGGGTCAATGGCAGGTTTTCCCAATTTTGAGAAATTTGCAGATACTGCTGTCTGACTTGACAGGGCAGCACACAGCTGCTGTGTTCTGGAAGTATTTGGGTTTTTTTTTTTTGAAGCTATTATGAGTGAAAATCCTTTTTGATCAGCAGTTTCAGAAGTGCTCAGGTTAGCCCGTCTTTGAACAATAACTTTGTCGCAGTCATAGCTATTCGGATTGCATTTTCCACGCTGATTTTTGATGTGAACATGAACAGAAGCCCTAGCCTCTGTTGCAGGCGTCTTATGTGGTTCGCTTCCCTCACACACCAACGTCTGCGCACTCGAGCTGGGGTTTGTGTTCAACCAATCAGAGAGACGCTCTGAAATTTTGGAGCTATCCGGAGCCTAACCAACACCAAGATGTTGAAAATGTTTAAAAGATGGAATTTTTCCAGGTTTCTTCGGTGTTGACGTTTTCCCAAACACAAGTTCTGTAGCTACAGAGCAGCGCAGTTCGGTCAGCACTTCAGTAGTTAGACATTTGACGCAGGGCCAGTCGTTATCATGGTAAAATCGTTTGATTTCCTTCATGTTCTCATCCATTCGGCTTTTTATTCTTGAGAACATTTCTAATAAACGGTTACATCCTGAACAGCACACAAACAGTGCGCTTGAGGAACACACAGCAGTATTTATGGAAAGAACACAACTTAAAATTGAAGGAACATCGAGTTGGCTTTTTCCATATACATGCATTTCCTCTTTCTTCGATCCGATTCTTGTTTTACATACAAAACAAATGTAATTATCAGCAAGTTTTTTTTAGGAGTTTCTGTAACCGACATTGTTTGTTTATTAATATTTGACTGGGGAAACCCAAGAGGACTATCATTTCACAAGCAGTCTGATTTGCTTATTTCGAATAATGCCATTACGTCACAGAACTAAAAATCCAGCTCGAATGCTCAGACGTTGGTGTGTGAGGGAAGTGAAACACATAAGACATCTGCAACGGAAGCTACAAAAACTCCTGACCTGTATCTGCCTGATCATATGCATTGAACTGCTGTCTCATGATGGGCAGATTGGACAGTTGCATTAACCCTTAAATGCCCCATGTGACAAATTTGTCACACGATTTTGGGGGTTGTCAAAATCACTGACCCCACACAAATTTTGCAACCTAATGCCCATAGTGACATATTTGGACCATCATTGCTGCCATCTGATGCATAAAAGTGGAACTGACACCACACTGACTGCACCAGCTAACCTTTCCAATATGGCCGCCCCCATGGTGGAATCGACACGATAGATCAGCACCCATTCATCACTGGATAAAGTAGACAAACAGGTAAGCTAATGAAAAATAAGCTATGCCTAATACTTCAGCTATATGTCAACTACCAAAACAATGATGGACAAAAGTTCTCTTTATATCCTAGAAACTTAGAGTGACATATATGTCACAAAACTAAAATGAGGTCAAAGGTCACCAAAAATTAAAAATTGCTGTTGGGTTGTTATTAGCCCCTCCCCAGGACATATTAACAGAATACATAGATTTTTCTTTCAACTTTTACTATAGTTGGGCATTTAAGGGTTAATAGGTGCACTGGTGCTTTTAATAAAGTGCTTGTTGAGTGTAAGATTTGGTTGTTCTGGTTGTATTCAACTGATTAACTTGAAGTGAATGAACGACTCCTTTAGATGGCAGCATTGTGTTTTTCATGTTCCTATTGAAGTTTCGCGGTTCTTCTTCCCTGAGTGTAGCGATGATTTAAAAACTACAAAAACACAACCAAAAGCTTCATTTCAAACATTTTTCTCAATGTTTATTTCAAGTTTGAATAATTTCATGGCACCAGGTACAAGGAACTATCAGAAGGAAACAATATCTTATACTGTTGATATGGAAGGTTTCCTACAGTACAAAGATGGATTTGGAATGAGTTTGACTGAGCAGGGACAGGATTTGGCACACACATTTTAAATATATACTCGTGTATTCATACATTAAATAAATCCACAGTAATCTTCAATTTGCAAGTAAAAAAAAAGATGCAGTAATTCAGACCAACAGAAATTCAGAGGTCACTCCGACAGGCACACGCCGTGGGAGGAAGTACTGATAAAGCGATGCGATTTAGTGTAAAAAGCCAGAATAAATACTGCTCCCTTTAATCTCCTTCAGTCCTGCTGTAGGCCAAGGGCTACACAAGCTATGGCTACAGGCAACCAACCAAAGTGCGACTAAATGAGAAAAAATAGGAGAAGAGGCTGGGGCTTAAAGAAGATCCCTCACTTCTGAGGGGGGCTGCTACACTGGAAATCAACACTGTTCAGATCTTCAATCCCAAAGGTTTTTATTTCAACTCTTATTTTGAAGCACTGACTGCTAATTAGCAGTTGAATGCAGCTCTTTAGCGGTTGCGTAAAAATATGCTGTTTGGCTCGGAGCGAATAGCTAAAGGAGAGTAGCTCTCCAAGAAGACAGGTGGTTGCCTCCATTTAAAGTGCCATTTTGTGGATGAACAGAAGTGTATTCCACACGCAACTCGTTGCCCCAAAGATCCAATGCAGAAACACAGGTTCAAAACAATGACAAATCTTTTCCACTGGTTTTTAGAACATAATTATAGAGAGAAATCTCTTCGTCCCTTTCTCAGTCCCCTTCTCTCTCATGCCAAGCATGAAATGCATTGATACTCGCAAAAGCCCCAAAAGGGAAGTCGTGCAGGAAGCAGTATTGTCTGCGGCTCCCAGTGCCTTAACTTATAATACTTATAACTTATAATAATCATCTCCCATCCTCCAAAGTGGGAATGCAGTAGTCTAAATTTTCTGTGCGACCCGTTTCTCAGTTTGCAACAACATAATAAATGAGGGGTGTACAACTATCTGTCATCATGACTACTGCCAAGAGATTTTGAAATAAGCAGTAAAAACAGTGATCACTTCATTTGTAAATAAATAGAGGATTTTACACGAGTGGGCGTGTCATTTGAAAGTTATGAAACGAGTTGAATAAATTTAGCATTTTTTGCTATCTTTAGCAAGCAACAAACCCAAAATACACTCAAAAGTTTCATAACTTTTTTCATAACTATTTCATATTACCTTTGTGCCGACTACAGTATTTGAGCTCCTATTGGCTCTAAGGTCACATGCACAACTGTAACGGTCATGAAAATGAGTCTTGAATGTATATGTGGAATTTATGCTGAATTTAATTGCTCAAAAAAAAAAAAAAGTTTCATAACTTTCTTATGACACAACTAAGAGTATAAGATTCTGTTTATTACATAACTGAATTGCGTAATTTAATGGAAAACAAATGTTATTTCCGTTAGCGCGCATTGTATGTTAGCAGTGAGCTAGCTCCATCACTCTGCTAACTTAGTGACTGAGTCACAGACATTTAAACTAGCAATGATTGGTAATTCAAACAACTAAGTAGCAAGTAAACATTGGCTTGCTAGCTAATAAACTAATGTTACATAATGGTTATGAAAAAGTACTGTGTGCGCGCTAGCTAACCAGCTAAGTAACATTACCTTGGTTATGTTAATGGCACTAAGCTAGCTTGCCACAGCGCTGCGCCATTCTGATTTCAGCAATGTTACTCTTGGCTAAATATTAACGGCGTGATGTAACGCAAAGCAAATTTTTTCCACGCCCTCAGCCAATTAAATTTTCGCAAAAGTTATATGTGCCTTGGATGATATCAAAACAAATATGTGATGAGCTGGGCTATGGGAAAAATACTACAGTTATGCGATTATTAGTTGACCGTGAAGCCCACTAACAGTGTAAAGGAGGTTTCAGTATTGTTCTTGCACTGCTCAGCCTTTTGCTATAATGTAGAAGTTTTGCTCATCTTCAGTTTCTGCAGAAATAGAGTAACTGCCATTCTATTTCACTCCTATGTCCTGCTCTCAGTTCCCTGGGACTAGTTTCATTTCCTCTTCTCGGTTAACAGTTGATGTTGGTTTAATCATTGATGCGCAGTAAGCCCTTGCTTTGCATTAGCTGTTAAAAACAGTTCGCAATTCCACTAGTGTCCACAAGCGGAGGAGTTGCTTTCACAATGTAAATGCAGTCAGATCTTATCGACACGATGAGCATTTATGGAATGCCCCACTCCATCCCCTAAAGAAAATTACATGAATTATATCAGTGTTGCTTACATGATTGCCAGCATTTGCTGAGCGGCACACCGTGACATCCAGATAGAACCACCGTTTCGTCTTCCCCCAGCATGGGCCAAAACGAGAAGGTTCTACGAGACAGCCCGGCGCAATGGCATGTGACGACTCTCTGGAAGGAAGGATCACTTTAAGAGGAAGGACACAAGGAACCGACAGCAGATGATAGCCAGGCACGTGCCAGCTGGACACGAGCGACATCACATATATGTGTGCTCTCCTGCACACAGCTACTTGGAGGACAGTATTTCAGATCTCTGCTTCAAAAGAGAGTCCAATTTATCCGCCATTGTGCCATACTGACCAGACCCCTTCCTCCCTTCCCAATCACCCATCCATTCATTATCCAATCTGGTCAGGGTTGCGGTGGGTCAGGACTCAGGAGACGATCTCCACAGGCACTGGGCGAGATGCCAATCCAACACAGAGCACACCCTGCTCTTATACTCATACCTAAGGGCAATTTAGAGTCCTAAATTAACTTAACGTGCATGTCTTTGGACTATGCGCGGAGAGTGGAGTACCCAGGGAAAACTCGGCCGCCATCGAAATCATGCTCTAGAGCCGCACTGAGAGGGGATCTGCAGACATGGACTGAGGTCCGGCAATACCGATCACAGCAGAATAGCAAATTTGCATTTCAGCAAAATGCAAACCTTGTGATTAAACTAAATATAAAACATAGTAAAAAACATTGCCAAAAAAAAAATTAATTAATAAATAAATAATAATAATAATAATAATATTAAATTCACTAGCGAGATGAAATCTGTCACGTCACTTTCTGTGATTATTGCTTGTTGAATATGCTGCCATATTTGTTGCATGTGTCAAGTGATTATTGGTGCTACATGATACTGCTAAAATGTGTGAAAAATTCTGTCCTTCCTAAGTTACAAGTCTTATTTCTCCTTTTCCCTGATCTTAAATTACCACCCCCCAATCAGAAGAACTTACAGACTTTTGCTCATTTATGAGAAAATGCATAATACAATTTAAAAACTCCACCATTCCACTGGCTGCTCAAATTGGATATATGCTGACTTATGTGCTTCTTAAAAAAACAGTCTGCATGAAATACAGTGTTTAGTTTGCCCCCAAAATGTCATATGTCATGTTGCTTGAGTAATGCATGATCCTAACCTTTTTAATCTGGCTTTGCCCAACTCACCTGCAATTATACTATAGCCAATTAATTCAAATGACCTCACAACCTCACCAACATAATCGTAAAAGCAGATGCTCCAACCATGTATGCATTTTTTCATATTGCGCAAATTTTGCGAATAAGCAGCTGCAGACAGCAGTGGAATTTGAATCCGACTGCAATGCAAGATGTGAGCTGCCTAGTTTGATTGCTGTAGTTTGTATACTGAGCATGTGCCCAATCAGAACTAAGACAGGCAGAGGGGGACAGACAGCAAAGGCCAATCAGATGAATCCAAAATTTCTTGTAAAGCTGACCAGTTCCTCTTTCACAGACTCATTCACTCAGTCGATCTGGTTCCTCAGCCAGGCGGACCTACAGTACATCTGAACTGTTTAGTACAGACCTTAACCTCAAGCTGTTCGACTTGCCGGGTAACAGCATCAGAAGGATCTGGAGCTCTCCGGCAAACTCACTCTGGATTCAAGAGCATGTCGGACAGTCATATATACACTGGGGCTTCACTCTCAATCAAGTAATTATCATCTTTACCCGAGCCCTTTTACTATCACAACTGCCCTACATGTTCCCCGCTTCAAAAAAATAAAAAAATAAAATATATACATAAATAAATAAAAATAAACGTTAGAAAACGTTAGCACTTTGTTCATCAGCAATTTCTATTATTTGCTGTAGGCTGTACAGCTAACAACATAAAATAATCAAGCGCTAGCGCGCGCACGTACACAGACACACACGTGCGCGTGCACGCGCACACACACACACAAATACCAAGTATATAAAACCAAAACATAAGCTAACAAAAAACAAAGAACTAAAACAGGGTTTTATCCAGTCTAAAGGTTGTAACCACACAATTATTGCTCCCCATCTGTCAAAACGGCTCCTCTGTCAAATGTTAAGCGATGTACGCAGCTGATAGCCAACACTAATGTTTGATGTGCCGTGACCCCATAATTCAATCAGATAAGATTCTGCAGGCAGCTGTTCCGTTCCCCAGACCACAGAAGTATCTTTGGTAGATGCACAGATAAACAAATTAAAATGGCAGCTGCTGCATTTCAGAGAAGTTGCATACAATGAGATCCATAATTAGTATGACAGAAGCACAAGTTTAACGGGCCGTAATTCAAAGACAATTCACACCTCACTGATATACAGTAAGTACACACAAATTATAGAATTACAGTTGTTTAAAATATGTTGCAGTTCAAATTCTTATGGACCTCACTGTAGGCATGACCTGGTCCTGGATAAACCCCTGCTTCTTTCCCTCCAGCTTTCCACAAATATTAGGCCTCACCGGATTCACATAGCTAAAAAATAAGAAAAAATAATAAATTTCTCTCTTTTCATAGCAAAATAAAATTTCACTTCCATTAAAATATACATAGAATTGTCAATATATTAGGAAAAAAAAGCACTGTATACAAAAAGTATCGTCTTCCCACAATTATAATAATGATTAATACTGGCATGATCTCAACATTTCAAACACCTCCCCCAATTATTATTCATATTTACAATGGGAGGAAAACTGTCAATTTCTCTCTTCATCTTAGTCTATCGTACTCATTCTTCTATATTAATAAAAAATAAGCTAAATAAACCAAGATTTCACTTTAAAAAATAACAAGCAAAAAATAAATTCACAGCTTAGAAAAAGAGGCTAATAACCCTTTTTGTAAAAAAAAAAAAAAAAATGTCTTTTATATCTCACTAAATCGGACCTCTAAATTCAAGTAAATGCTTTCAGCCATGACTCAAACTGCTTGGTCACGTAAGAGAACAACATTGTATACATTTGATTTCTTTACAAAACTTTAAATTAATAACCCTACAGGACAGCTTAAGTCTGCAGCTCACAACACGGAACATAGCACATGTACTTTGGCCAAAGTAGCAAGGACCTTTCCAACAAAACTGCAACCTTTGGAATGCTTACTGTGGACTGCAGAAGTTTAAGAGAGGAAACAGGACTTTCCAAAACTACTGACCGTGAATCTATCATATCTTGGCCCACTGACAAACACACGTGAAACATTTGTAATCTAATACATCTTCCCACTTTTCACCAACAATGCCAGAATACTGGGGGAGAGAAACCTGACCACCGGCAACGTAATCACCTTGACAGGACAGAGTTAACATTGATGTATCAGGGTAATGCCCCACCTGATAAGAACAATGACTTCTCATGCATTCATGAAATAGTTGAATTAGACTGAATCCTAATGACATTATTCTTTCATCCAACATGAAACATGTTAATCTAACGATGAATATGCAAACAGGAAGCACCACCTTTTCCCCTATGTTTCACACTGTTCCAATTACACAGTAGAAGCTGACTGTTGACTTCCTTCATGTTGTTCTTTATGTTGGTTTTTCAAGTGGCTTTAGTCTCTTTTTGTTGTGGTGAAAAGAGAGAAGGCTTAAACGATAAGACAAAAAAAACAAAAAAGGAAACAGATATCCTCTGGCTTGAAGTATAAAAATAAGAATGTCGTGAGCAAAAAAAACAGAGCAAAAAAATTAAGGGGGAGAGACAGAGGGTGTGTCCTGGAGCTGTCCATAATTGCGGGGGGAGGGGTAGGGGGAGGGGTCATGGGAGGAGCTGGGGTCATGTTGGGGTGGAGTTGCCCTCAGCTTTCACTCACGCTATCTCCCTCTCGGAGGGTTGGGGAGGGGGAGGAGTGGAAGGGGCGGGGCCCAGAGCTCAGCCCTGGCGTGCAGCTCCTCCCTCAGTGTCACTCAATGATCAGCCCCGCCCAGCCAGCTGAACTTGCAGGCAAACCATCGCCTGAGGGGACAAAAGTACTCGTAATGGAACTGCTCGAACTCGGGCGTCTGTCGGATATCGCGCAAGAAAGCAACGTCAATGTCGGACTCGGTCAGAGCGATCAGGAGCAGCAGCAACACAAAGAGTAGTCCGAGGGTCACAAGGAGCAGACGGAGGACACTTAACACAAACTTATTCACCTGTTCCGCTTCGCCTGGGGGCGGGGCACCAGCCCCGGGCTCGGCGGGGTCGCGGGCAGCGGCTGAGGACGTCCCGGCCTCACACTCCCTCTCCTCCTCGATGCTGCAGGGGGCGCCGTTGGTCTGACGGGCGAGGGCCAGCTCCAGGCTGTGCTCAGCTACAGGGGTGGGCAGCACGCTGTCCGAGGGGCTGTAGGCCTCGTCCGAGATCACGGCGGGGCCCTCTGCGCCGTCCGGCATCATGCTGCGGGAGCGCGGGATGAAGGAGTCACCGTGGGAGACGGAGCGCACAGGCGTGGAGTGGCCGCTGTCCCGTAAGGACTCCAGACCTGCATCAGGTCAACAACGAGGGGAGACAAATTAAGCCGCTGTAACTTGACAGGTCGGGCGTCAGCGGCCAATGGGTGTAGCCCCCGATCGCCCACATTTTTCATTTTGGCTTATTTTTGGCACAAAATTGCCTGTTATCGAGTGAGATATGTTACCATGGCAACCAAACTCGATAGCCGCCGTGTCCTAACCACTGTCCATATACATACCAAATATAAAAGAAATAGCTTTAAATTTGTGGCCTGTAGAGCGACCACAAGGAAATCTCTACGGCGGCGGCAGCAGTAGTGGCGAACCAGTGACGAGGCCAAATCCATAGTAGCCCCAACTTCGTTCGGGGGCTACAATTAGACAAAGTCAAGAATGTAAGCATCTGGCCAGTGATGTCATATAAAAAGTCCAGAAATTCCCACAGTGTTCTAATACTTCTACCGTCACTATACACAAACAAATTAAATGCGACACCGTCTACATCAAGTTCATATTCATAGTGTGTTAGATCCAACATTTCAAATCTATAGAGTGCAGAGCCAAAAGGAAAAAAAATAAAAAGTGTCACTGTCTGAGATACTTCTGGACTGAACTACAGCTGCTTAACGATACTTATAAACTGAACTAGATATGAATAAGTAATTGCACCCGGGTTCCTCTTGGTGCTGTGGTTGTCTCCAAGGACTAATCGTTTAGGCTGAGTGGAAAGTATAAATTGCTCATTTTTAGCACTGCATGACTGAACAGTGTGTTGGCCCTGCAATGGATTGGCAACCATCTCCAGCTTGGAAAGTCCTCCTTCAGAACAATAGGAGCAGTCATCTCCCTCCCTCTTTCAAAGCGCCCCCACTGATTAAAACTGGATTACGATGCAGTCGATCTCACTTTCCAATCAAGACACTCCGCTGATACATGGTGAGTGGAGAGCATTCACATATCAAAGAGCCCGAGAAAAACATTTTCAAAAATATAATTTTCAGCTGTAAATTTCTAATTAGATCTGAAGAATAAACCCATGAAGAATGAGGGAGCTGCACAACATTTTCCAACTGCAAACACTCTGCAAACACTCATCAGTGTGATACTGATGACATATTCACTCAAGCAGTACCAGTAAAAATCAAGTAACTATGCAGTCAGGCCCATAACACTTAACAAGTGAGACTAATGATGGGTAAAAACACAAGACTACAATGTTCATAATGTACTTTCATTTTCATTTAGTTTCACCTTTTCTGCAGCACTGGTTTCCATTTGAGGCACCGGCTCATTTCAGCCGAATTGCACAAAGACATAATACTGCAGGAATACTAATGAACAAAAAGGAATCATTGAACAATAGAGCAGTTAAAGAAACCAGTAAACAGATCCCTTCGACTGAAAAGAATACTCTTCTGATAAAGATCTGCAGTCTTGTGTGGCACATACTCGTCATTTCTGGGTAATTCCGTATCAAATCACCAAGGCCCAACACCCATCATCTCAGATGTTGCTGAAAGTCAGATGGTGTACACTGACGAAAGAATTGTCCTTAAAACATTTTTACTGCAAAAATATTTATTGGTTTTACAAATAATAGTTAATATATGTGGGCTCAGTTGGCTATTTCAACTGCAGAAGTTTTTCTTATTTTTTTTTTAACTTTCAATAACTTTAAAATTATGACTCTGATTTGAACCAGCTTTAGCAGTATGACCAGTTAAGGAACAAGTAATCCAAAACAATAATCACACGCCCCTCATTTAACCTCTGAACCCACAATCCGAATATGTAACTGGACTGTATGCAAAACAGTTATACCATGTGGGACAATACATATAAAGCCCAACTTATCAAATTAATTTCTGTACACTTGATAGATTATTCTCACTGAAAACTGTGATTGTTATTTTTTTTTCTGTCAAGAGAATAAAATCTCAAAATATGTCACATTTATGACCATTACAGCAGCTGCACAGTCCAATATAGGGACACATATTGGACTATGCAGGTGCATTCATGATGTACAGGTATAATGCGGTAGATTTGGGGATTTGCACAGACTGCAATTGTATAATATGCAGTCCAGAGAAATACTCAAATTTTGTGGTGCTGAGGCTCTCTGTGAGAAGGTTAGGCTGTGGTTTGGGATTTCTTGCTCTTTAATCAGTAACACTGTCAAAGCAGGTCCAAATCGGAGTCATAATTTTAGAGTCATTGCGAGTTAAAAAAAAAATCTGACAAAGTGGCCGACATGGCCCAGATAAATTATTATACTATTCTTTATGAAACCAATAAACATGTTCCTAAAAAGTGTTTAAGGACCCCATCTTTCATCATCGTACACCATCTGACCACCTGATAGAGTTTCAGCGACAATAGCCATGGTGGGTGTCAAAATCTCGCGTCATCAACTGACTTGACACGGAATACCCCGTCTTCTTCAATGACATGGTCATTGGCAATCCTCCACGTCAATCAGAGACAAACAGGAGAGCAGAGGGGTTGGAAGTCGCCCAATTGCCGCATTTTAACTAATCAGCCATAATCCAGAAGCGGAAGGACATGGCTGAGAGCTTCCTGTGAGAGGTGATTCTTCATTAAGTGCTATTGTACCCTCTGATCAGAAGGGAAGGGATTTATGTCACACCTCTTGATGATGTGGCATTTTTTAATACCTGTGCTTACGCTGTGTTTTTGGATCACAGCTGAAATGAACGCCCGTCAAAAAACGAGACAAAGAGAGCAAGAGTAAACGCTGCTTGGTTTTTCCCCGACTCCTACGTGAGACTTCAGATTTGAGAAGGTGACGGGCAGGAGATAAGAATTAAGGGATGACTTTCTGCAGTAATGGACAAGCACTTTATCAAAAGCAATACTTAAAGCCTCATATACTCTGAGAAATAAGGGTACTTCGTCTCATCTCCAAAGGGGAACCATTTCCAGCTCTTCAAAAACCCTCTACAATTCGTTTGAAATATGTTAGCTACCAGATCGTGCCATTTTGCAAACCAAAGAACCATACCCATAAAGAAAATTTGTCTATATAATAACAAAGTTCCTTGTGGAATCACTAATATGACAATGAGGAATGAAAATACCTCAAAATCAAATCCAGAAGAATTAGGACAATGTGTAAAACGAAAACAACAAGCAGTAATTTGCAAATGTCTTTTGGCCAGCATTCATTTGATAAAAGAACAAAGGCAAAATTATCCATTTTTTGACACATCAACTCAGTTGTTTTTTAAAAAAAAAAATGCCATTTCAAAATTTCATGTCAGGAACATGTTCAAATGAAGTTAGGGCAGACATTACTGTGTAACATCACTACTCCTTTTAAAAACACTCAGTGGTCATTTTGGAACATTGGGTTTCCGAAGTGGACTATGTTCTCATTCTTGCCTGATAAAAGACCTCAGTGGTCCAGTCTCTCCGTCGATGTATTTTGCGTTTCATCAGCCGCGCGTTTTCAATGGGAGACGGCTCGTCTACAGGTAGGCCAGTCCCGTATCCGCACACTGAGACTACAAAGCCACTCTTTTGTATTGCGTCAAAGTATGGCTGGGCGTTATTCTGCTGGCATCCCAGAAAAAGACAACGTTCGGACGGCAGCATATATTGTTCCAAAATGCCCAAGAACCCCTCTGCATCAATTGTGCCTTCAGAGATGTGCGAGTTGCCCGCGCCGATGGCACCATGCAGTCCCAGATCATGACAGATGCTGATTTTTGAACACGTTGCTGATAACAGTTGGGGTGGCCCTTTGCCTCTTGAGCCCAGAGAACACAATGTCTATTATTCCCAAAAACAATGTGAAAGATGGACTCCTCAGACCACAGAACTCCTTCTCACTCTGCGTCTTTCCATTTCATATGAGCTTGAGCTCAGAGAACTCGGCGGTGTTTATGGATGGTGTTGATAAATTGCCTCCTCTACACGCAGTGGAGTGTTAACTTGCATTTGAAGATGCCATGATGAACTGTATACACCGTCACAGGTCTTCTTAAGTATTTATGAGTCCATGTAGTTATGTCTATTACAGGACAAAAGCATGTCGCCTCTTAATGCCATGCCATCTGAGGGCTCGAAGGTCACATGCTTCCAATGTTGGTATTCAGCCTTGGTTTTTACGCACAGAGATTGCTCCAGTTTCACTTGATTCTCGGAGTCTCTTCACTATTGCGGACTGTCTACAGTGAAATCCCTACATTCCATGCAATTGCCCACGGAGAAATGTTGTTCTTTAAAAGTTTGATGATTTGGGACTTGTGGCAGAGCGGCAAACCTCAAACCATCGTAAATGACAGTGCCTTTTGTGGCAGCTCATTTTATATCCAATCATAACCATTATTGATCACCTCTAACCAATTCACCTGTTTACTTGTGGAATGCACCAAGATTGTACCATTTTTTCTTTCTGCCGTTTTCAATTATATGTAGAAAAAGGAAAATTTACAAATCACTTAAATCCGTTTACATAAGCATTTCACATGCTGTCCCAACTGGAGAAGGACTGAGGTTGCAGTTTGAAAAAAAAAAAAAAAAAACTGAATCAAACACAAAGAAACACAAAATCAGAAGATCCTCCCAACGAACTACTCCATCCCTGCCGCTCTTCTGCCATGACCTTAAGACTCACTTGTTCTGACAGTTGCTGACCTGATCGCCGCCCGGCTTTATTAAAAAAAAAAAAAAAAAAACCCCTTCCTCTAGTGTTTGTCTCCATTGCCTTTGTTTCTTTTTCCTCTGTGTGCTCCTGCCTTCTGTATAGTCTTTGCTTTACATGTTCATGACTTCAGGTGACTACTGCTTGATATGAATTGTACCTTGTCCAGTCTGTTGGGCTACAGTGTCAGTGACCTAACTGTATGCACTTACTGTGAGTCGTTTTGGATAAAAGCGTCTGCTAAATAAACATAATGTAATGTAATCTAAAAGATCTGAGAATCAGAAGTTCCTCTCTCTCCCCTCCCCTCCATGTTCAGTCCTGCAGTCTCACCCTCCATGATGGAGATGTGTACGGCTCTCCGGCGGGTGCGCGGGACGCTGGTCAGGCGAGGGCCGTGGGTGATGGACGGACAGCTGCGGCTGGGCACCAGGCCGGCCCTGCAGGGGGCGCACACAGACCGCAGGAGAGCCAGTCAGGAGGAGAGAGTGTGGGAGTAAATACAAGGTAATGTACAGCTGAATCAGCATGAGGCTCGACTCTCCCACCTGTGTATTTCTGGAGGGTCTCTCTTGATTTTCGCACTCTGCTCCATAACTTCTTTCGCAACCCTGCCGCTGTAAGAACGTAAAGACACAAACCTCATCAGTTAAATTCACTGTTCTGATTCTCCAAAAACTCACAGCACATGTATTACCATGCGCGAGCCTGAGAGCAGAAGATAATACACTGTTGCTCATAAAGTTGGAATAAAATATCTTTTACCTCTTTTCATGAAACGATTGTGACAATGTAATTTATTCTTGATAGATAAAGTGTCTGAATACAAAATTATCCCAACTTTATGGGCAACAGTGTAGATCAGACGCACTGATTTCATGAGAGAGCAGACAGGCTGCACAAAAGGGCTCTTTTGGCTACCAGCATCACCACAGTTTTAGCACAAACCCCAGTCAACACTTCAGTTCCAACTGAGAGAAGAATACAAGTAAAACAGCACAGTAATCCAACTCATTACCATACAAAAATCTCTGTTCACACAATTGGGATATTCTGCCAAACACCGAGACATAATACTTCGCTATGGTCAGACACTTTTGTCGTTAGACAGCACAGAGAAATAGCTTTAATGCTGCGCAGTGCTCCTAAAGAGAGACCACCACAGTTCATAGAAACTCAGATCAGATTAATCCTCTGATCCCACAGTTCTCAAATTCAATCACCGTCCTCCGGGACACACTGCAGCTCATCACAGACCAATTCTCCTGTACCTTGCAGCAAAAAGCAGCTGCACGTCACACTCAGCACTCAAGCAGCAACCGTACTGAGCATGAAGCACAATTGTGTAGATGCTCATGATGGAACTGCAGGTATTGCACAAAAAAAAACAACATCAATGTTGGACACAAACAAGGAGGGTCAAAAGTTGCCGACAGACTGCTGTTAAGCATCAATGGCTGCTAATGTTAGACGGGCAACTAAATTCAATGTTTTGCTTTTTTCTCGTATGGCTTCTCAATCTTATAAAATGTCCACTTTGATGTTTACTTACTGTCCTGACTTACCTGTATCGGAAGCGGCTCCCCTTAAAGAAGAGGTTACTGCTGGATACTGTCCGCACCTGACTTGACTTCTCCAGCCTGCAAACATGTTGAGATGAAGAAAAAACAGGATAAAATACATGAAGCACTAGAGTGTGTTTTTACTCGGATAAACAAATGCCAATCACTGCATCAACAAAATTTGGTAAAGAAATATTGAGCGGTTTCTGAAAGATAGCCTGGAAACACTTTGGCGATGCTGAGGCTAACGAGAACCTAGCCAAAAACAATATGCCTCCCCTCCTCCCTCCGGGAGCAGAGACTAAATTCCCACAAGTCTCATAGTTAACTTATACATTACCGGGGGGGAATGAAGAGCCCTAATTTTGGAGGTAATAAAAGGATTTACCTCCAACAAGCAGCACTGATTACTTATCTACCGCCTTCGGTAGGATCTCTCTGACCAGACTCTGGACAACTTTGTCACACCACGAATATTCGAACACTCAGCCAGAACTTTTCTTCCTGCTTTTTTGCACCAGCCAATCGTGGTCTCTCATTCCCATACACGCAAAAATGTCTTTCACAGCTCTGTGAATTAATTTTCTCCTCACATCTACACTATACAGCCAAAAGTGGGTGGACATTTTACTAATATCTCATTGACATACATAAAAAACTGACATTTTTAAAGTCAAAATATTCAAAATTTAAACTGAATTTGGAATTAATTGGTCAGGATTCCCTGAAAGGACAGACAATCAGTCTCCATTTGAGGGTATTACAATTCAAATTTATTCTACCATTAGGATTCTGCAACATTTTACATACCCCTTCACCCCCTCCCCAACTGAAGGCTCCATTGAAACTAACTGCAGTTGTGGGGGACATTACAGAAAGGGCAACAATTTCCAAAATGGTGGTGCAGAATCATATTAACATATTTTCAAATAAAAGGTTAATGTCGAGGCTATCAGCTAACACTGACCAATTTATTCCAAGTTCATAAAAGAATTTAAAAATGTCAATTTTCTCTGTACGTTGATGAGGTTTCAATGCAGTGTCCACGCAATCTTGGCTGTGTAGTGTATCCTGCCCTGCTCAAATAATTTCCTGAAGAGATTTCAAATAAATTATGGTATTTTTCATATCGATTAGAAGCACGGTCTATGAAGAGACCTGCAAAAGGGCCTCATCTGTCCGAGTTTTATGGCAGAACCCCCCAGAAAGCACAGTGATAAAAGTAATAAATCTCACTAATGGTGAGAAAATCTGCAATTACACTCAGGTCCCTGCCTTCATTTATTTTTCAATGCTACCCTCCAGAGAGTGAAACCTTTTCGATGCAGTAGTATTAACAGAAATAACAGAAGAGTTAATAGAGAATTCTGTTAATAGTATTATTGATCATGATGATCAATGGTTTGCACAAAACTAGCAAGGGAAGGGAAAGACTGGCGAAGTTGTCGAGCGCTAAATGAAAAAGAAATTAGTAAAATAAACTAATTACAGAAATAATAGAAAAGTATAAACAGTAACACTCCCTATATACTGTACATGCCTGCATGTGTGCGTGTGAGCAAGTATGTACGTGGACAAGAGAACTATAATATCACTACCGCGAGATGTTGATGGTTCAATAACCACAAGGACTCACTTGTAAAACGCCTGGTTCTCCACACCGCACTTCCACAGGTGTTTACAGGCCTCTGGCGTTGGGGCGAAGTACGTCAAGATGATCTTCCTGTCCTGTGAGTGTAGGAAACACACAGCACGGCTCGAGGGATTTCCAAAACAACAGCCTGACCAATCAGATCAGTCTCTGTCAGAGAGCAAAGCAAATGGCCGCCGCCACAGACACACCAATTACCAGGATGGAGGAGTTGCACAGTGGGGAGGGAACTGGATAATTAGCTGGCATTAAGTTCCCATCGCAACTTCATCAATAGTAAATAATTAAAACAATTTAAAGAATTCAGATTGAAACCTATGCATGTCATGTGAACACAGATCTCTCTGTATTTGTGTGTGTGTGTGTGTGTGTGTGTGTGTGTGTGTGTGTCTGTGCGCGCGTGCGCCTGCCCAAATGAACAAAAATGTCAAAAAATAGAACCGCAAAAATGTTCATATTTATGTCTGTATATTTAAGACTCCAAAGAGGGAAATACAGATGAATAATACATTCAAATGGTAACCAAAGTATCTGCAGATGCATTGACCCCCATGAGTTTCACACTATAAAAAATGATCAAGTGTGATTCGATTCTATCAATGTCACACAGAAAAATGTTTTAAAAATTCTAACTCTCACCTCCTTCTGATTTGCATATATATGAAATGTCTTTCCTTCAAACTTGAGTTTGGTCACCTCACTCCTGCCCACAGTGGAAAGAGAATAACAGCTCCCATGAGGCATCAGCTTTGGACTGAAGTCTTTAAATATTAATCCTTAATGAGATTCTGCCCAGCAGTTCAGGAGATCTCGAGATGCACACGACCCACCATGTTGGAAGTGCATCAATCATTGGACTAAAGCAAGAGAAATGATGTCAGCACAACACGCAGAGAGAGAGAGAGCCATAATTCATTGTACAGTGACTCATTTTTTTATTTTGTTCTGTTGGCCAGGTCAATCACTGGATGTGAATCCAACTGAAAATGCGCATTGTATGCTGAAGAGGAGACTGAGGGCAGAAAATCCTAAAAACAAGCAGGAATTGAAAATGGCTGCTGTTAAGGCCTGAAAGAGCATCGCCAGGAAAGATACCCAGTGTCTGGTGATGACTATACCTTGCAGACTTCAAACGGTTATTACATACAAAGGATATGTGGCCTAATGTTAAAAATGATTTCTTAAGTCTAGATTATCTTGAACTGGGCAGCATTTTTTGACAAAGGGGAATATGAACCAAAGTTGGTGCCATTTCTAAATGGTTCAGTCAATATGGATGAAAACATTCTCAAAATAAAGTAGGGGAGACTGGGGTCCGATGAGCCATGGGGACCAATGAGCCATATCACTATTTTACGATCAATCAATGACCGAGCTGCTTAAAATAGGCTAAATATTTGACCATTGACTGATGAGTCATGGGGATAAATGAGCCATATCACTATTTTGCCTATTTTAAACACCTTTGGCATCCATTGATCGCAAAATAGTCATATGGCTCATTGGTCCCCATGGCTCATCGGACCCCAGTCTCCCCTATCATTGTATCCAATCAATCTCAAAGCGCTAGAGTAGAGGATTAAAATAAACAAGCCGATGCTGAGCGCCGAGAGAACCCCACAGCCCTAATTATTAATAAATATCGGCGTACACCTATGGCAAGGCACAGGTCAGTGTGCCAAGGTCAAAAGTCAAATCCACTAATGACCCTTACATTGTTCACTGACCCCTCCCAAGGAATCTGCACACCACATTTTAAGCTGCTGTGGTCCGTAATTTCGGAAATATGGCCTGGACAAAATTTTTAAGTTCAATTTACTGTGCCAAGGTCAAAGGTCAAATCCATGAAGGACCCTTACATTGGACACCTATCCCTCACTAAGAACCTGCACGCCAAATTTGAAGCTCCTGTGGCCATAACTTTCAGAGACATGGCCTGGGCAAATTATGGAGCCTCCGCCCACACACCCGCCAAGACACCACAGCGCAGATCGAAACCCCATGTGTCACTGTCCAATTAATCATGGTGCTCACCGTGAGTGGTTAATCATTTTATTTACCCAAAAAATGTTTCTATTACTTTATCCAACACTTTTGTTATTTTGGCATCAGTATCGCACATATTGCGCGCGACTTTGATTGCATTAGGTTATATACAATATCTCAGCTATCATAAGCTCTCAGCAGACAGGAAAGAGCAGCATTGTTACCAGCCACAGGAGTGCATGACTGGTCTCAATAGGAACGATCTGATATACAATACGGGACATCGCAAGGCGGATATGCTTGCCGATAATGACGGCTCAAAGGTCAAAATGTCGACGAGTGAACTTCCGCTCATATCCGCGTGCGGTCGAACGCTAGTTAATATAATGGCGATTTATAGCGTTTAGTTCCAGGACGTGAACTCCGGCTTTGACTCGAATGTAGCGTTTATTTGAATTTTGCGGTATTTTCATATTCATATCTGTGTATCCACGATGGTATTCGACTGCGAAGCTGCGCAGTGCTCATCGCATTTCGTCATGCATGCATTGGCTTGGCGAAGCTGGTCTTATTACCGGAAGTGCGGACGTCGACCAAAAATCCCCTTCCTTCATCTCATCTCCCGATTTACGACAGTTTTGCGCTATATCAGATCACTCCTATTCTGGTGCTCATGTTCCCACATTTATTTTTACAGTGGGAGTGTTTCAACATAGCAAAGTCTCGTTCATTCGAAAGCCAAATCTGTCCGAATGGTGAAGCACAAAAACAGCCTATTTGGTCCTTTCAGATGACAGAGTACTGGACCAGTCGGGATTCACAGAAGGCTTAGCATGTCCGCTGACTGATGCACTTCTGCGATCTTATTGTAAAAATGTATATGTAGCAGAGTGCAGGGTCATTTCTGGCTATGTACTGTAAAACTGGGGCTGAGACTGACAGACAGTGCGTAGTCACGTCCCTCACCATTTCAGGAAGTGGACCCGCTTGTTCCCCTGCAACACAACAAACCCAAACGGAGTGAAGGCTAGAAAAGCCGGGTTGCCAGACACGTCCTGAGGAAAGATAGAGACAAAAGCCACCCATCAATGAGAGAATACGCTACAGGACACGAGAGCCTGAACATGATACAATGCACAGGTCTGGCCTCCCATAGCCGAGTCAAGTCTGCTGCCTTAATGCAAGAGGAAAACCATGCTCTTTACTGACAGCAAGAACGCAACCAAGGCTGAGCATTAAAAAGAAGTGGGTGACTCACCCTTTCAATTAGTCCATTATATGCATTTTGTTTTACACAAGGCACAAATTCTTATAAATGCTTAAAAGTGCAGCTATAAACCATGCATAATTCACCCTTTCAACTCCAGGTTTACCACCTGACACACTGAAGACTAGCGACACAAGAGAGGCCCAATGCAAAGGTCCTCACACATTTACTGATGTTAATATCACTCACACATCATGGTGCTAATGAAGATGGTCTGAGACTCTGCACAGGTTAATGTTCAGGTCATTCTCTCCCACTGAAGCTTCTTATGTTTAACACTGCAGTAACAAACCTTGCAGGGATGAGGATCCACTCCATACGTCTCCAGCATCTGTGCTTTCTGCAGGAAATTCAGCTCCGATGTCTCCGGAGTCTGTCCTCTGCGAAAAAGAGGGTTTTAAGATTGGTGTATATTTTAAAAGCCCATCAGTAAACACTGTTGCCATGTTCATTGCAGTCAATGTTTTCTTGCAGATTTTTGGGACTGAAAAGCTCAAGGTTCATTCTTATAAAGCGTACCCTTGCTGTTCAATATTTTAACAAATATTTGTGTCCTCGGGAGACTATAGGTAATTGCAAGCCACAAGGCCCGTCAGCTATTGAACATGGAGGCTGCAGACGAATGTTTGTAATAATCACGTGATTTATTGGATCGCACTGAATCGGCTGTAGCATCGTGGTCTCTGCTGTTCGTCTACAGGTGACGCCAAGCTGAACTGTTTCTCTGATACACACTGATACACTCAACACGGATCATTTAAGCAAACCATTTGCAGACACTGCTAATGCAAAACTGGAGGTGTGCTGCAGACTAAATTTAAACCGCTCAAGTGTATATTCTCCCCATTCAGTCGCATTTTCACCGTTGTGTTCGTGACCGGACTATAAAACAGGACTGCAGGATGATGTATGGCCAGAGGAGGGCAGCAGAGGATCACGGTGGCGCTGTGAATGCTTTACGAAGTCCCTGCGCTATTTCTTTCAGACAGCCTGATAACTCGCTCTTCTCGCTCGGGTGTAATGGTCTGGGTACAGCATGAGAGGTTTTCAGTAGCAGGTGGTGTTCTCGTCCAGTGAGACCCTCGCCTATGCCAGTTCTAGTAAAGCAACAGCGTATAAATACCGCGCTCAGTGCCACCTGTACAACCTGACAGCGGATATTCCACTGGCACCGCATAACATAATGATTAGGGAATCCTCACAACATGAAACCTCCAGGTGTCTAGTATGATTAACTACATCCCAATATCAGAGCCACGCGAAAGGGACTGTACCAGCTGTTTTAGTGTCGTATAGTTGTCTACTAAGGTGAATTGTCATTTAACTGTAAATATGCTGTTTCTGAATACCACATTTTTGCAGTGAAAAAACAACACCAATATTTTATTTCCATTTTTTGAGCCCACATGTTCAATCGCAAGATTACTGTGCGATGAGCTGGTTTCACATAGCAAAGCCTCGCAGATGGTGAGTAAACATTGATGAGCCAAAACATTAAAGCCATTCACAGATGAAGCAAACAACATTGATTATCTCACAAAAAACAGAGCACATCAAGGTCTGCAAGCATAGGACTCGTAGTAAACATTGAATGTGAGAGAACTGGGAAATGGGTAATTGACAGGGGTCTAATCACTATGGCCAGACAAGGGGGTCAGAGCATCACCAAACTGGCAATCCTCCTGGGATGCTTCCTGTCGTCAGTGGAGAGAACCTACAGACTGTGGTCCAAGGAGGGACAAACTATGAACCAGTGACAGGATGTTGGGTGCCCGTCGACGCACAAGAGCAATGAAAGCCATCCTGTCTGATATAAACTGACAAAAGAGCTAGCATGCCACAAGTTGTAGATAATTCTAATGATTCTTTCATGAGGAATGCGTCATGACACATAGTGTTTTGCACCCTGCCGTGTGAAGCGCTTTGTAGCTGCAGACCAATTGAAATGCCCAATTTTTTATTTTTTTTTTTAATAAATTTGGCATCTCCGATCCCACCCGAGTTTGGAATGCCCAATCCGAGAACTATGTACAAGGCTTGCTCGTATGCAACCCCCTGTTGCCAGCTCAGGAGAGAGAGACAGTTCGCAGCTCTCCTCCGAAGCACGTGCCTGTCAGCCCCTGCATCTTTATACTCATTGGTCGAAACTATCGCAAGTTCAGGACGAGGGCGGAGGATACCTGAACATGAGCAAGCTCAGAATCTCACTGACGAGCGCCCGGCTGGCCAACAGGAGGCGCTTGAGCAACGAACAAGGCAATCATTTTTTATTTCCCTTCCCAGCAGTCCCCTCCCAATTTGCATCCCTGCAGCGCTTTAGCCAATCGTGCGCTGTTCTGAAAAATGAAGAGTCCAATCTAACCAAGGTCCAAGGCTGACAGTGCCTGCAATAGGCACGTAAGCGTCGGAACTGGACTTTGGAGCAACTATGGAAGGTCGTTTGGTCCAGCGAGTTTCATTTTCTTTTAATTCGTGTGCATCGGCCCGGTGTGTCTGAGCTGTTTACCTGACGGAAGACACGGCGCCAGGACAGACGACAAGCCGGTGGAGGGAGTGTGATAGCTACTCTGAGAAATGTTCTGTGAACCTGGGTCTGGGAATTCACGTAAACTTCAGTTTGACAGCGCTGTTTTGGCAGCACAAGGGGGACCTACATCACATTAGGCAGGTGGTTTTAATGTTGTGGCTGAGCAGTGAATATAGGGTGTATATTGCAGTGTCTGCAAGCAACAGCAAGTTCATCAGGGTATACTGGTCTCAAGCCTTCAGTAACACTGCCAACGATGATGGAGCAGCCAAGCCACCATTAAGCACCTCTACGGACACGATGCAGCAGGTCATTGAAGAACAACTGATTTCTTGGCGTCATAGTGATTACCATGCAAAAGGTGGAGCTGTATGTCTGTATGTCCTTGTTGTGTGTTATAATAAATAGTGTTGATTAAAAAGGGAGAAAGGGGGAGTGAGAGAGGAGAGAAAGAGGGATAAAGAAAAAATGCTAATATTGTGGTCAAAATGAGAGGACACCGCTTTGTTTTTTTGCATCATATGTCATCAAGACGCCAATAATTTACATGAATTGCCTTTAAGTTAAATGACAGCAGCTAATCAATCATAAGATTACTGGAACCATTCGGTAATACATTTGTGCAGCACAGTAGCTCTCAATCGAAACAACATGTTCGAATCTAAGAGGGAACAGAGAATAGGGGAGAATGATGGAGAGGTAAGGGAAAAGGGAGGCAGACGGGGGAGGGAGGAGGGTAAAAGAGAGAGGCTGGCATCTTCCCTGTTCAGCCGCCACTTGATGAGAGGGCTGCCAGGTCAGCTCTCAGAGTGGGGCCAGTAAAGCTGCGCTAATGAGGGCGCTGATGTACGAGGTACACAAGAGAGAAAACGTGCTACGGTACGCTCCACAGCCAGAAAGGGAGGGGAGCTGCAGCTCTCCAGAGCACCTGTTAAACCAACCCATTGGTCGGCTCCACCTGCCCTGCGCTTCAGTGTCTAGACTACTGTTATGCGTCACACGCCGGCTTCAGACAGGAATCACACTCTCCGTCTCCTGCTCACAAAGGGACAAACAGATTCTGCAGTAAGGACTGATTAAAACTTAATGGGTTTCAAAAGCTTAAATAAATGATTAATTCAAACACGAATAGCTTATTATGTGATTAATACAGTATAGAGGAATTTAACTATTTGTGTAGTTTTATTGAAGACTAAGGGTTCTATTTTCGTGCCTTCGCAAATGAAAATGCATGCAGCTGTAATGTTATGCACAATTTTGTCTGTTGCAAACAGCTTACTCGTCGCATTCGCCCAGTTTGGTCTTTCCCTGCTCCAATATAAAAGCATTTGCGTCTCGAGGTGTTGGACAGCACAAAAGGAGGTGTATCAATGCAAAAAGATGCGCAATTTTTGCATCACCGATCCTGTTTGCATTTTGACCCACTCAAACCACCTTTTAACTGGAGTACCACCTGTCCTGCAAGTTTTAGATCTCTCCCTGCTCCAGCACAGGTGAGTCAAATGATCTGCTCATTAACAAGCAGCTCCATGGATTGATCATTTGACTCACCTGTAATGGAGCAGGGAGAGATCTAAAACATGTACAGCAAGTGGTACACCTGAGGAGGTTTGGGAAACACTGTCGCCTTGTGGTAGTTTCATGAGACAGAATCACAGCAAATGAACATATATGGTTTTGTTCCCATTTTCATTTCATCATGTACCGAATAAATAATACTTACAAAACGGTGGTGGGGCTCTAACGGGAGGGGGAGGGTGAAAGGGTATTATTATACATATGAATATTTTCTCTGTGTGGGAGAAACACAAATAATTAACTTCAGTCTCAGCCTTGTTTTAATACCCTGAGTGTAATTTAGCGCACAGTTTAAATCGCCCACATCTTTTCATGAAAAACACATTACCAGGTGACTCGATCTCTATCCCCCCAAATGCCTCCAAGCATTACAACACTGAAGCACGGTTCTCAGAGGACTGAAGGGGGCGGTAGCAACGCGAGTTATGTGCTTGTTCTTTACCGGATGAAATTGCCAGTTCCCTATGGGACTAATGTACTCATTTTTAAAGGAATGACAGTGACTGATCTGATGGTCTTTGTGGAACCATACCTCTACCACACCCCCGGATAATTAATTTGTCTTCGTCCAACCCTTTTGACAACAGCCAACAGCTGTGCTATTGCCTCTTCCTACAATTACCAGAATTGAATAAGACAAGCCTAATTTTGATCGGCAACGCCGTTTGCTTTCTGCGTTTAGGTCATCAAAATAGAGCCTGGGGCACTTAAACTGATAAAATCTTGAGTGTGTGTGTGTGTGTGTGTGTGAGTGCTTGTGTGTTCTGATCAGCCACAAGATTAAAACACCTGCTTAATATAGTGAAGATCCTTCTTCTGCTAGTAAAACAGCTCCATCAAACTGATGTCAGTTGAATTCCCAAACTCAGAGTTTCCCAGCAGAACATTTTCCAGAGTATCAAACTCCCTCCGCCAGCTTGTCTTCTTCCCACAGTGCATCCTGATGGCGTCTCTGCACAGGTAACTGGCACTAGCGTACACAGCCGAAGCACATGATATAAAAGTAAATGGGACACACTGGACCAGGTGACCTTCTTCAACTGCTCCAAGGTCCAGTTCTGAAGCTCAGGTGCCCATTGGGGGGGGGCTTTTAGAGGTGGACTGGGGTTAGAGTGGACACCTTGACCGGTCTGCAAGCTAAGAAGTGCAATCCACAGCAGGATATGATGCCTTGTGTGTTGTGACGCATTCCTAGTGTAAATATTGAAACTCTCAGCAACTTGCGCCACAGTCGCCCTTCGTTCAGTTTAGACCACATGGCATCGATGGCTGTTGGCTTTGCTGTTGCAGACCTCTTGGCTGTGCTGTAGCGCTGTTCGTTGGTGTTCATTCTGCTTGAGTTGAGACAGAGGAAGACGTGTGGGATCTAAGCTGAAGATTTACTCTTGTCTAAACGGAGTTTTCTGAAAATAATTCATCTGTTAAGGCTCAAACAGTATTAGAGATTAGACAATTTGCTCCCGAGGTATAACCTCTGTCGCATTAGGGACAGGGAGAATCTTCCTCCTTCTTTTTCCCCTTTTTCCCCCTGTAACAACTCAGTGAGCAAACAGCCAAATTAAGTCGCTAATCTGGTCAAACAAAGGCGACGGGGGTTTTTTGGGGTTTTTTTGGGGGGGTTTCAGTCTCCCGGGAGCAAAGTAAGGTAAAGTAAAATAAATTTAAACGCTAAATTTAAAGAATAAATTAAACGCTAAATAATTGTCTAACTAAGTGAATTGTGTGCTATACAAAGTAAAACAGAGTTGTTTTCAAGGACTGAGGCACACTGTCGCCTGCTTTTTCTGTAGCTGATTTAGCTAACGAACTATAGTAAGCTCTCAACGCCAAGAATATATCAAATTACCGGGATATCTAACTATAACCCGGTTTGGTTTCATACTTGGTCGCTTGCCTTTCATACAGTCTTCTAGCCAATAAATATTGAGGTTCACCGGGGTTTTTTAGTCCCCTTCGTTCTCTATCCTGACCGCATTACCGCATAAACGCATTGCCAAGCTTGAATATTAACGCCAACCGGGGTTTTTGTCTTTTTTTTCGCATTTTATTATCATCGAAGGGCTCTTCTGATTAAACACATTGCAAATTACGTTATCTTTGTATTTTCCTCCGGTTGCGGTGCCTTGATCAGCTGATTAAAGTTTAACTGCTTGTTTGAGTGCTTAGCGACAGCTTGTTGGGGGAGATACCGTGTATAGTTCGCTCACTAAGTAAACGACTTGTTTATTCGGTCCGTTTTAATTAAAGGGAACCGAGGCTTTACTCTTATCTTGGTTACCCTTGGTTGTATTTGTGGCTAGCTAGCTAGATAGTTACTGTTTGCATTTTTGGCTGGGGATCTGAGATTTAGTATTTAGTTAGTAGGGCAGCAGTCACTTTAGTCGTCCATTCGGTTTGGTTGGAATTTAAACGGAAAGCTTTTACCGAGTGCTCCGCCTCCTCCCTCCTCCAGTTTCTCCTGGGCGTAGTAGCCAGTCTTTTTTATCTGGGTTCTCAGCTAAGCCCTGTGATATTTTTAGGTTAGTATATTAATAGTACCGGGACTAGATAAATTCAAGTTGGCTTATTAGGAGTGATTATTATCCATAGAGTTTCTCAATTTGGTATTTCATTTCTGTTAACTGAAACTAAGCCCCTGTTAAAAGAGGCTTATTATCCATTCACATAGTTTCCCCACGGTTTCTATTGTGACTGCTGCTTAGGGCTTCTCAGGTTAATAAATAAATTGTGGTTCCTGAGCTTCTGTCTCTGCATTAGTAATTTTCTTTGTTATCTAGGGTGAGCGAGGTCATTAAGTAGGGGGTTCAAAATGTGGCCAAAACTATGTGACGGTTGCAGGATGATCGCACTTTTGGAAAGAGATTTCCAGGGTGGGTTTGTCTGTCACCGGTGCCAGCTAATTGAGCATCTGGAGAGCAAGATCCTTGATCTTCAGGGCCAGTTGGCGGCACGACATTTTGTAGTTCGCAATCAGTAGATTTCCTAGAGGAACTAAGTAGTATGTCGTTTAGAGAAATGGTTTGTATGCCAAAGCAGGGTGGTGTGGGGACCCTAGAGCAGGCAGGGAGAGAAAGTTGGGTGACGGTAGGACGTCAGCGCAGGAAAGGGCGTGCACACCGTACAGCGACAGCTCCTCCAGTGGTTGAGGTGTCCAACTGATTCCGGCCCTTGCAGGAACTCGAATTGGCCTCTGACCCTGAGAGTGAGGGGACTGATGAGCAGCAGGGCACCCTGTTGGCCTCTACCCCTCAGAAAAGAGAGTTATTGATAGTGGGGGACTCAATACTTAGAGGAATAGACAGTTTAGTCTGTTCGCGCGACAAGGAGTCTCGTACGGTGTGTTGCCTGCCTGGTGCCCAGGTAGGAGACCTCCTGGAGCGTGCGGACAAGCTCCTGGCCAGAGTGGGGAGGGATCCTGTTGTCATGGTCCATGTTGGGACCAATGACATAGGTAAGGGTAGGTTTGAGGTTCTGCAAAGCAAATTTGTTGAATTAGCTGAAAAGCTTAGGAGCAGATCCTCCACGGTAGCGTTCTCCGGGATTCTACCATTACCACGTGCAAGCAGAGGGAAGCAGAATTTTATCTGGAGGTTTAACACGTGGCTACGAACCTGGTGTAGGAAAGAGGGGTACAGGTTTATGGGGCACTGGAACTACTTCTGGGACAGGGGTGACCTGTTCAAGCCGGATGGGCTACACCTGAACCGGAGGGGTACCTTTGCACTGGGTCAGCGTATGTTGAGGGTAGCAGAGAGTTATTTAAACTAGGGACTTGGGGGGCAGGGAGGTTAGAGAGTGTTATACATAGGGAAATGCAGACTGCCCTGATGGAAGCTGACAGCGTTACATGCACTATTGAAGATATATTTTTAAAGCAAAAAAGCGTGGTGAGGGGCTTTGAGCAGCGGGCACATGGGAAATCGAAGGGGAAGAGCGTTCGTGATAACCTGAAATGTTTTTATCTAAATGCAAGAAGCATTAAAAATAAATTTCGAGAACTTGAGGCCGTTATGATTAGTGAAGGCTATGACATAGTTGGGATTACAGAGACATAGCTTAGTGAAGAGAATGGAGATGAATATAATGTAGAAGGTTATAAGCTCTTTAGGAAGGATAGATGCAATAGGCGAGGAGGGGGTGTAGCACTCTATGTGAACGAACACATAAATGTGCAGGAAATTCCTGAAATTGAACATTCCTTGCCCTGCGAAGATATCTGGGTCAGGCTCACTGGCAAACACGAGACTGGTTTAAACATAGGTGTATGCTATCGACCACCAGCTTTGGACAGTACAGTCAATGAAATGCTCTTTAAGAGGATTACGCAAGCTTATAGAGGAGGAGGGACTAATAATATGGGTGACTTAAATTATCCTGGTATTGATTGGGAAAAGGTGAAAGGACAGGGGAGGGGGGAGGAAGAATTTCTAGATGTCATAAATGATAATTTTTTGGTGCAGTATGTTAATAAACCTACAAGAGAGAAGGCAATTTTAGACTTAGTGCTCTGTAATGACCCAGATAGAATTAGCAATGTTGAGGTGCAGGAGCCACTTGGGACAAGTGATCACTCTACTATTAATTTTGAGGTTTCATGGGAAGTTAAAAAGGTGTATTCAAAAACAAAAATTTTCAATTTTAGGCGAGCAAACTTTGACAGGATGCGCTCATATCTAAGTGAAATAAAATGGGAGACACTCCTGGACTGTGAGTCTGTAACTGAGATGTGGGAAAGATTTAAGGGGCTTTTACTTGATTCACAATGCAAATTCATTCCAAAGGCGTCCAAAAGTAAGCTGAAAAAGCAGAATCCTCAGTGGATGACCGCAGCTATTCGTAGGAGTTTGAGGGAAAAGAGGAATCGTTATAAGATGTACATAGAGGATAACAATGAGATTACTAAGGCCGAATACTGTAAAATGCGGGCTGTGGTCAAAAAAGAGCTGAGGAATGCTAGAAGACTGTATGAAAGACAAATTGCAGAGGGGGCAAAAACTAACCCTAAGCGCTTCTTTCAGTACTGTAGTAGAAAAAGGAAAGTCAAAGAGCAGGTTATAAAGAATAAAAATGGATCGCTGCTATATAATAACAAGGATATTGCGGACACCTTAAACGGTTACTTTGTTGAGAATTTTACCTTACAGCGGGTCTTTATTCGGCCAGAGGGCATGTCCAATGCTCAAGATTATTTAGCGGAAATTGAGGTTAGGGATAACGTAGTATTAGACAAGTTGCATAAACTAAAGGCAGATAAGGCGGCGGGTCCTGATGGCTTATATCCTAGAGTGCTCAGGGAAGTTAGTGAGATCATCTTTAAGCCGCTATCCGCCATCTTTAGACGGTCTTTAGAAACTGGAGAAATACCAAATGATTGGAAACAGGGTAATATAATACCAATATATAAGAAAGGGGACCGTACTGAGCCAGGTAATTACAGGCCAGTCAGTTTAACTTGCATTGCGTGCAAAATATTGGAATCTATCATAAAAGATGAGCTGGACTTATTTCTTGAACGTAACAATATCTTGAGGGATAGCCAATATGGTTTCAGAAGGAAGGTCATGCCTGACAAACCTTCTGGAATTTTTTGAAGAGGCCACCAAGACTTATGACCAGAGCAGGGCTTATGACATCATATATTTGGATTTTCAGAAAGCATTTGACACAGTACCGCATAAGAGACTAATTTTTAAAATGAGCTCCATTGGAGTTACAGGAGGTATTCTGAAGTGGATTCAAAACTGGTTGCAGGACAGAACACAAAGAGTGGTGGTCAGTGGTATCTCATCTGAGCAAGGTATGGTGGGGAGTGGCGTCCCCCAGGGATCGGTGTTGGGACCCCTGCTGTTCCTCATCTACATTAATGACCTTGATAGGAATATTGAGAGCAGATTAGTGAAATTTGCAGATGATACTAAATTGGGAGGTTTGGCAAATAGTTTAGAGTCCACTAAAGTGATTCAGGATGATTTGGATAGAATCCAGAATTGGGCAGAAATGTGGCAAATGAAATTTAATGCAGCGAAATGTAAAGTAGTACATGTAGGTAATAAAAACATTAGACGGGATTACTTCATGGGAGGTTTTGAACTGGAATGTGCTCCACAAGAGAAAGATCTGGGAGTGATTGTTGACCAAACCCTCACAGGCTCTAGCCATTGTGCCGTAAAGCAGTTAAAAAAAAGCCAATCGGATGCTGGGATACATTGCCAAAAGTATTGAGTTCAAATCCAAGGAGGTGAAGCTTCTTTTGTACAACACATTCGTCAGACCACATCTAGAGTATTGTGTACAGTTCTGGGGACCATACTTTAAGAAAGACATAGAGGCTTTAGGGAAAGTTCAGAGAAGAGCCACGAAGCTAATTCCGGGTATTAAAGATGAAAGCT
Organism: Gymnothorax javanicus; assembly: GCA_029692085.1. Taxonomy (NCBI): domain Eukaryota; kingdom Metazoa; phylum Chordata; class Actinopteri; order Anguilliformes; family Muraenidae; genus Gymnothorax; species Gymnothorax javanicus. The sequence goes on along the minus strand of CM056207.1, from coordinate 4,900,462 downwards.
ATGAGAAGAGGCTGAAGATCCTTAATCTCTTTAGTCTTAGGAAAAGGAGACTAAGGGGTGATCTGATTTAGGTCTTTAAATATGTTAAAGGGATTAACAAAGTGAATTATGTAGGATTCCTTCAACCAAGTGTTGTTAGTAGAACTCGGGGTCACAAATGGAAGCTGACCAAAGGTAAATTTAGCACAGATATTCGGAAATATTTCTTCACCCAAAGAGTAATTTCGGTGTGCAACAGCTTGCCTGACCATATTGTTGAGGCAGAGACCTTGGGAGTTTTCAAGAGCAGTCTTGACTTAAAGTTAGATACCATTGAGTCATTGAGTATCTGAAGTGATATGTTCACGATAGCACAAAGAAACTGGCGAGCCTAGTTGGGCTGAACGGCCTGTTCTCGCCATTCATGTTATGTTATGTTATAGCCCTCGTGCGTCAATAGGCCTTGGGTGCCCAAAATTTTGTTGCTGGTTCATGGTTAGTCCATCCTTGAACCACAGTCAGTGGGTACTCACATCTGCTGACAGGGACCCTGGAAGTCTTGCCACTTCAGAGATGTTCCTACTTGACTGGCCATAACCATTTCGTCCTTGTCAAAGTGGTTCAGTTCCCATTTCACCCACATCCAACATTTTGAATATGAGAAACAACTGTTCACTTACAATCTAAGATCTATCTGCAGACCTATACACATGCCATTGTAATGAGATTATCAAGATTATTTGCTGCATCTGTGAGTGGTTCTAATGATTTGGCTCATTGGTGTATGTATACTATATTGTACTTAATAATACATTGTACAACACTATGTTTTGTGTTTCTGGTTCTACTGCCATTAAACAAGGTAGAGATAAACACAAAGTTATGGGCTGATAAAATTGCATGAAATTATGAGCTAATTATAAGGATTTGCGTTGGGACTTTGTGCACACATGATATTTGTGTCAGGCAAAAGGAGCATGTCTCCACCACAGGAAGGGGCGTGGCCTCACATCAGCTCCGTCTTGTGTATTTCAGCGATCTTCCGCTCCAGCTTCTCGGAGTGTTTGGGGAAGAACTGGAACTTGGAGCTGTAACCTTCCGGGTGCTTCCCTGGATCATAGTCCCCAATCTCCGCTGGGGAGGCAACCAGAATGGTTGGGGTGAACACAGAGTGTGTTCAGTCTGAGCACACCCCTGAATGGTTCCAAATCCACTCCACGTAAACATATCAACAAAATAACGATTTCTCCATTTAAACCATGGCCACCCATCAGCAATTGTTATTCACTGAGACCGAAAAACATTTATCAAGAGGGTATTATAGATTTGAGATGTGAAAGATTTACTTGGAGCTAAAAGAGGTCCTTGTCTGAAGGTTTCTACTGCAGTTCAGACTCAGCTGAACTATCTGACATATGACACAGCAGGATAACTGAGTATGATGGATAAATTCACAGAGCAGTTCTGAGCATTACTTGACAAAGTTATCCAGCTAACTTTGTTATCCTGTTCATGATATACTCTCTAGGAAGGAAGCGAAGGGCATCACTAACAATTTGTCCCTGTGTGAAATAACTTCCGAACATCTGGTAGATAATTAAAAGCCCACTCTCAGGGTTGAATAACATTTGCACCTGCGTTACTGCACAAACACTGCAGGGTAAATTGGGCTGAGGCCGTTTGCTTGTGTGGCCATGCAGCACTGAAGGTCACGAGGCATTTCTGACGGTTATTGCTCTCAACGAGGTGACAAAGCAGCACATCTTCAGTTTGCCTGAGTCAGCCATATGGCAACGAGAGACTGCAGCTACTCAGGAGAAAGCAATTTTTTGATTGGTTCACAGGAGTCTTATTACTGTATTTAATGGGGCCCTACATAATCACAGCTCCAACTATTCCCATCTGCACAAGTGTGCATCGTGCATAAATTAATTAGTTTCACCTGACAGAGCATAATAGTTGATCATATCATAAAACTGTATTGCACACAGATTCTGTATCTCACACACACACAAGCATGTGTGTTTACACAAACACTTACAAACACTAGCACTTCACTTCCTTGATCAGATTTGATCAGTGCATAAGTAACACCAAAGAAAATCGGAATCCCTTCAATAAGGCATATGGTGGAGAGGGTCAGTGAGCTATATGGTGCAGCCCACTTTAATTACTGCAGCAAGCACACAGGAAGTGCTGGGTAATGAGATAATCAGTAAAAATCAGCTGGTCAGTTTCCATTACCTTGTAGGATGTAAGCAGCCAGCATGGCAGCATCTGACGTCTTGCACAGGAGCCGACCGTGGTAGAGATCTCTCTTGATTTGTAGGAAGACTAGATATCTGCAAGTAATAGACAAGGAACTATCCACCATCAGCACATACATCATACTCCTGAAGGTTGACCAAGTTGCGCATATCACGATAATAGCATTTTACTAGGCATTGTCTTAAATAGTGCTTCAATCCATTATGACATGCAAGAAAAAAGATAGCATGATTTGAGACCTATGGATGATTCATATTCAGTAACCATGGTACTACAGTATAGCAACATTAGAAAAGTTTGGGGCCTTCAATGTGTCCAGTGTTTCACTAATAAAAAGGAGGTTCTGCTGGTGGAGCTAGATGTTGATTATTCAAGAAGAAAAAAACCAAAAACGCCTTGGTAAAACTTCTGCCCCGAGGCCTGTAGAGACTCCTCTCATTAGTTCAGTTTGTAGCTTAATTGTTCCTCTGTTTTCAGTGGAGCATGTTTTTCAATTTTTAAAGATGCGTGACTGGCTGTGGAGCAATTTGAATTTAATATCAGCGAGAGACCAACAGATGGAAAGCAGCAGCAGGGACAGAGACCGTTGCTGGGAGAGGACCTGCCCCAAAGCTGCCTTACCTTTTACTGCCTCCTGATTTACTAGCTCAGAGCACAAATAAAAACAATTTAATTAATAAATAGCACCTTCTGTAATACTGCTGACATCAACAGCACACAACAGACACACAATGCTGTTGCATGTATGCCTGGCATCATCCACATTATGAATGTTATTACAAAGTATTCAGATCCCGGACAAGCCCCCAATGGCACGGCCTCTCCTGTGACACTGTGAATATTGACAGAATGAATTGTAGACTCCATTGTACAGACACAGTACAGTCACAAATGGCCCCTACAACAGTATTCACATTGTTTTTTTTGTTGTTTTTTTTTACACTATATTAATGCACGAGCCACAAAGTGTCAACTACAAAAGGCTTAACTGAGTAAAGATTTTCAATGAACGATTGCTATAATTGACAGGGGGCTCTAAATTTGCTTTTTGTCACAAATTGATTTGTCACCATTTCTTCATAGTTCCCCAAACCACCATTCTTCCAAGCCAAAAATCTTATTTGCAATATCAATCTAGTATGTTTTTCCAATCTTTGAAAAGTGTAAAGAAAGCATGGTTCAGTGGAAAGGGCCGAGTCAGCTGTTTAATTACCTTCCATAGATTTTCTCATCAAAATATTGCTGCTCAGAAGAGAACAGCAGCGCTCTGATACAAAATAGTTTTTTTCATAACCGGTACCAATTATATTCTCCAAACAAGCGGATTTATAAAAGCATTCATTGCTACTACAGTCCCTGAGGATAGAGCATTAAAGAACAGAAACCAACAAAGTTGCTCGATGGTTATGATACCTTAGGGGCCTGTATGAATGTTTCCTGTCGGTGAGCTGGAGGATCGTCAAGGATACGCAGAAGCTGTCAATCAACAGCTGTTCTTAGCTTTGCCTTCTTCAAAGACAAGAGTTTGGCAACTTCTGACCTTCAGTGTTTAAGATTATACCTGCTTCCCCACCAGGTGCACTTGAAAAACATTTCACAGCAGTGCATTTCGGGAATGGTGATTAAGCTGGTTGGAAAAATAGGCCAACTGACTGGGAAAGAAACCAGTAAAAGTGCACAGCCCTTTACGATTAGAATGTGTTAAAAGAATAAATTCAGCGGAGCCTTGTGTCCAAGTACTTCTGCAGACGCCAAAACACCAACAACTAACACTCTCATACCACCCAGCATATACTGTAGAATATTTTCGGGCGCCGAAAATGGCTGCTGTAGTCAGTTTACCTTCCTCATCTGTATGACAGAGCGTGTGAGAGCGGTGATCCTCCCTGACTTTAAAACTAGGCCACATCCACAGGAGTTAATGGAATGCCACTTAAGGAGTCATATGTGGCAAAAAAGCAATTATGGGCTTCCCGGTCTCCCTGGGTGACAGAAGGTAAACGGTTATTGCTGTATTCTCTTGTTGATTTATGGCCCATATTTTGCATCCTGTTAAAATTGATGTTTTAAGGGGATAGCGTTGACCAGTTGCTCGCTATAAGTGAACCTGAAGCATTAACTGCTAAATCTCAAATTGTTTCAGACAACCTTCAGTTTGGCTGTGCAGTTCTGTAGGTTTTATTGTATTGCATTGTACAGATCTGTTGAAAAATGTTGACATCATTGTTTTCCCTTGATAGAGGCGCAGCGATCAAAACCCATGATAATTTTTCATCTGCAAAACAAGCAAGCTTGAGCCAACCTCATTAAAACTTTACTTTGACATGGAAACATCAGGTGCGCATCTTGCACCATTACAAACCATTTTCACATATGAATACAGATCTGTGGACTGTACAGCAGCCCTTGCGGATAGGCCATCCCACTGACCATTATCCGCTGTCGTCAATGAAAAGTAAATATTTCAGCCAATCAGACCTCACTCGAATATATCAGACAGATCAGCGTCTTATAGTTTACACAAACCGTGAATGGTCTGGAACTTCCAATATACAGATTCTTATGGTACCAAGGATTCATTTTTTAACAATTAATTTGTTTGAATGATGATAACGTTTGAATAGTTTCCGACAAGGATGGGGGGTATTTCAACAGAGCAGAAACATTTTTGGGCACAATTTTATTACGCATAAACAGGTGCACAGAAGCTCTGAGAATTGGGAGAGTATATTGTAGTGAAAATTCAGCTACAGAGGGGGAAAACCAACATAAAACCGAATGCAGCATCAGTGAGGAGGAAGGGTAAATTCAGAGTGTCCATGCAGAAAAACGAATGGTCATTACCAAGAAAATGACCATAAAATATTAATTTTTGGTTACAGCACCATCATGTGTGAGACTGCAGTTGGTCAGGCCTCTGGCTGAGGGTTTATTGTTTTTTTAGATTGAAAAGGCCTAGTCACAGCGCCACAGGGCTAAAGGACAAGAGGAAATCACAGAACCTTTTTCCGTCAGACAAAAAACTTTCCAGTATTATCACTGAATTTGGGTAATAGTAACAGTAATTCAGACAATTGGAGAGCAATCTTCAGACTATCACCTTTCAGAGGTCATGATTATGCCTGCAGTCAGAAACAGTGAGCACTTTAATTTGGGTGGAAATTTGCTCAAAAAATATGGTGCCAATTAAGAGGTGAACAGAATCGGGTACAGACTACATGGTTAAAATGAAAGCCTGCACCCACACCAGCTGTTCCTGGATTAGGTTGAGAACCCTGGGTAATGTTAAGGTCAGATAAAGTCATATACGCCTCACAAACACTTCCCCGTGTTACTGAAAACGGAAGGCCCAATGCTAACGGATACAATATGCTAATGAAATGACTCGGGATTATGTTTGAACTGAGCACAGCCGGTGTCACAATGAAGCCATGTATGCAAGTCTGTACTGCAGAAATTCACAGTGTCGCTCAGGTCAGGCAGCACTGCCGTCAGTCAGACCTCCTCAGCATGTCAGTAACAGCCTCGGCTCCAACAACATTTTCTAAGGCAGACTTTCAGCATGAACGGACGGCTTTGTAACACAAACTAATTAAGAGCTTAATTTTTTCGTAATTAGTGGCGATAATGTGCACACTGACTTAAAAGTTCCAAAAAAGACCCTTGAAGCAAGGAAAGCATAAAGGCTCATTTTTTCTGTTTGCCTAATTGGATTTCACAGGGATAAACACTGACAATCGAAAGACCTGAAAAGAAATGATTGTGACAGTTAATCCTTTGAAATTAGTTTCATTAAAAAAAAACAGCGAGGGGAGGGGGATAGAGGGAAAACTTTGGTAAAGTTAAGTTGCACGACACCGAGTGAGGGTAGACGGTATCTCTCAAGGTGCCCGCATGACTCACTGCAGCCGGCCCCGTCTATAAAAGCCAGAAAGCAAATTATGGAGAGAATTTCCTCAAGGGGCCATGAGTAATGAGAGAGATCTGTGTGCATTAACAGTGAGGAATACAGCTATAAAAATGTGTAATGAAATGTCTTGACTTTTGAAAGTTCTGTCATTTTCCTTACACCGTATAAAGAATTTGAGGCAAGGTGGCAGCAAGCTTCGCAAGAAGACCCATTGATTTTCATTTGCTGATAATTTCCATTTTCATTCTCTTAATATCATTATATCAAACAATTTTGAATCCCACCGTACGTTTTCAATGTAGCCTATCAGTGGTCACTTAGTCATTTCCATTATTTATTCGGAAACGACCAGGTGACCACTGATAGGCTACATTACATGCTTACATACTGGTCTTGGAGATTGAATATATTTTTTTTATTTGATTTAATTAGGCCATCTCAAACAGGGACAGGTTGTGACCAATCATGCGTAAAAGGTGCGGGGCTTCTATTTGATGGCACTCAACTGAAAATCCCGTAACACCAACATACCAGAAGAGGTTGAAACAAATAAAGGAACAAACATTATAGCTTTTAAAATGATGCGTATAAGCCTACATAGCACAGATAATTACTGGGATAAAGTGTAGAAAAAAAGGTGACCAGTTGTTTCACTACTTGGCTTTTCGCTACTGTACTACTATGTCCAAGTCCATTCGCTCCTATCAGCAATCTTCAATCAGCATGTTAATTCAAACCCCTGTTCCCCACACTTCATTTTTTATTCACATTTCTTTGAAAACTTAAAAGTAATAAAGTAATAAAGCTATGGTAGAGCTTCTAAGTAACCTCTTTTACCAGGATTCATTATGAGCACAAGTGAAGCAAAAAGTTGGATAAACGAATGGATTCGGGTGCACGAGTTTTTGTAGCCAAATCGTTTTTTGTTTGATTGTCCGTATTAAGTCAAAAAAAAAAAAAATATTTTCAGCTGTAATGCGAATGGTTTTTATAAAGATTTACTACTGATTCTTAAGAAGTATTAAAGTTCTTAAATTGCATTTATCTATGGTAGCAAACAAACTTGGACATTGTAGCGAAAGTACAGTCAGCAGTAGCAAAAGTACAGTAGCAAAAAGCCAAAGTAGTGAAACCACTGTAAACTGAAAAAAATATAGGACTACAAAACGATCAATAATCAATCTTTTTGTAACCAGTTATGATTCTTAGGATGAGTGCTTGCGTTGGATACTGGGTGGTTGGGGGGGCGTACCTGGTGATCTCCTCTTTCAGCGCAGCTGGGTCGGGCGGGTAGAACTTGACCCTCAGACACATGGTGAAAGGTGGTTGAGCTGTGAGTGAATCAGCTGTCAGAACGACATGAATTCAAAACAGAAGATCCCAAACACAGAGACCCCCCCCCAATATATGCTGGTTTTTGTTCCAACCACAATTGCAGTGTTGCCAACTCTCCCGAATTTTTTGGGAGTTTTAGTGGCATATTCATGTTCCTGTTGCGTACTCAGCAATTACTCAATTAAGGCGTATTTAAGTCTTTAATACCCGTTAATTGAATAATTGCTGAGTACGCAACAGGAACGTGAATATGCCACTAAAACTCCCGAAAAATTCGGGAGAGTTGGCAACACTGCAATTGCAATCGCAGGGGGTTACAACAAGGTGTTATTTTGTCCTAATTGCACTATTCTTAATTAGGCATGTTTAGGAGGGATTGTTTAACCTTTTAAGTTACATTATGTCAGAAATAACCATGTATGCCATGAAGAATAAAAATTCCATGTCAAAGTTGTGAAATATAGGAAACAACTGCGTACAAATAGGGAAATACTGGAACTGATCAAATTAAGGAATCACTAGGCTGCTAATTGGTAAAACCACGAACACAAGGGGGCAAAAACTGACCATCTATTTGGAAAGAAAATGGTAAAGGGTTAAAAATGTTTAGTTTCTGGCTTGTGTTATCAATTTCGAGCAAACCGCTGGCCCTCTGCAACCTAATTTGCAGCTTACTGATTTTCTCAGTGTTTAATTTTATCTGTTTAAACCTGCCGCTGTTGCATGAAATCACTTGCAATAGAAAAACAAACAATATGTTCAAGAGTCTCTTTCATTCTTGAAGGCATGCATGGATATTTCTGTCAAAATGAGGCCTCAGAGGGTAAGTAACTGCTGTAAATATAAAATGCACCTAATTAGTTAAAGGACAAATAAACAGCTTGCAGTAATCCCAGAATTGCAATTGTGGTCGGAGTAAATCCCAGCACAGGAGCTCTAAGACCGAGTTTGTGACCTACTGCTTTAAAAGGTGCCCTGATTTCACAATGATGTTAGCTGGCAGTAGGTGCTCACAGCAGAATCCTACAGCTAGAACTTTCAGCCATGTACAAATTTCACAAGCAATCAATAGTACATGATTCCCAGCTAATTGTTAAACAGTTGAAAAGTTTAAATATTCTGACCATCTGCAAATGAGTTACCATTATGAATAAATGTTAGAATCACAGAGAATTGCAATTTGGGGCTGGGGAAAGATCCCAAAGTGCACTCGGCAAAGGAGAATGGGGATCTCTGATTGCCATAGCATTGGTGAAGCTTCGGCTGCTCTCTGGACCGCAGAGGAACACAGTTACACAGCAGGCATTACTGCGCAATCTAACCACAAGGGTAAAGCTCCCCAAATTTCCTGAGCCCATAATTCAGTTTATAAGAAAATACACTTGCTCTGGTCCCTTATTACAATGCAGATACAGATAGGGGACAAATTAATGGAAAAATCAACATAGTCTTCATATGGTGTGGGGCCTCTAAAGGCTACCAGAACTGCTTATCACACCTTGGTATAGAGTCAAGTGTAAAACTACTGGAGGGATGGAGTACCTATCCTCCTAGAGATATCCCCTCATTGGTGTTAGATGATGGCGATGGAGAGTGCTGTCTAACACGTTGTTCTAAAATCTCCCATATGAGTTCCATTGGTGTGAGATCTGATGACTGTGAAGGCACTGGCATATGTTTATAATCATTTCATACTCATTAAGCCATTCAGTGGCCCCTCTTGCCCAATGGGGTTAAGGTCAGTGCCATCCTGGAAGACAGCACAACTATCATGGAAGGAATGCTGCATCATAGGATATAAAGGTGATCACACAGAATAACTCTGCGCTGATTTACAGTGACCCGTCCACTTTTAAGGGGATCAGTGGACCCAAACCATGCTGAGGAAATGAACAGAACCATCAGCATTTGTTACAAACATTCATCTGCACATTTATTCAGGTTTTTTACATTGATCAGTCACCCACCTGTATAAGGCAATCATAGGATAACAATGCTGCCAGAACAATAATTTGTGTAGCACATGCAAGTACTGCATCGTTTATGTTGACTCAAATGCATGTTAATCGAGAGTCTTTAATATACGACAGTTCCTTAGTTAAATATGCACTGCATTTTGCCCTTCAAAGTTTAATGAGCACAGTAAATGAATGAAGCATGCTGCCTGTGTTACCGCACTGCATCTACATAATTAATTCAAAAGCATACATGCACAAATTTTAATTAGAGAATTGACTGAAGTCTACTGACATGATGCATTTTGTCAGCTTAAGGATATCATTTAAGGCAACACGGGTTATGACCCTGTTCTCACAGCATTGTATTTGACAAGTAAAGGTATTGAGCTAACCATTAACAACCCATTCAACCATCAATAATCTAACCTATTTCTTCCTGACCAAGGTCTCGGGAATGCATCTCAAATGTTTCAGAAAGCTGTAAGCAAAATGCAAGTAGTGAAGAGGAAGTAAGAATTCCTGTGCAATCATGTGCCTATTTTTCCATGGAGCCTTGTTAACACATTAAACAAATTAGCAGTCTGCAATGTGCATGTAATTACCACATGTTAATTAACTGATGTTCTAACTGTGTATACCGTCGATCAAATGCAGCAGTCAATGCCAAACACAGACTCAAGGAAAATTCTTGCAATTTTTAAAATTTGTCATGCATTAATTTATCACATTTGATCAGGAGTTGAGGTCATCATTATCTTGACTTCCTTAAAGTGATCACAGCAAACAAATCATTGAATAGAAAAAATACTTACATTTCATTTGCTTGGATATTGATTTTGAGAACTCCAACCAGTGCTGAAATACAAGAAACAGACATTGCTTTTCAGAGGATGCACAACAACTTAATCACAAGATTTTGTATTAGTCTGGACCAAATACTCAAAGAAAGACGCTGGGTTTGGTTAGTGACTGATATTTGCAATGATTTTTCAGTTTTTCCACTGAATTTCCATTTGCATTGACTTTGAGTAAGGTGATAAGATGCTGCAGCCTACAAACAAAATATACAACCTCAACTCCAAATGAACTGAAAAGAGTATACTGTATAAAATGCTAATAAAAATAGAATTATTTTTAAATTCTCCTTTACCTACATTTTGTTGAAAGCAGCGCAAAGAAAAATATTTAAAAGTTTTACCATATCAGTTATTGATTGTTGTGAATTCAATGTTCATGAACTCTGAATTTGATGCCTCCAACGCATTGCAAAACACTTGAAACACGGGAATGCTGCGTAAACAAATAGTCAACCAATTTGAAAACTTTTCAACGTACAATTGCAAAGGATTTAGAGATGTCACCATCGACAGTCCATAACATTGAAAAAAGATTCAGAGAATCCAGAGAAACCAGAGCAGCATTTCTGCGTTAAAAACAAGGCCAAATAAAGACCTATGAGCCTTAGGTGGCACTGTATTGAGAACTGCCGTTTTTGTGATGAACATTACCACATAGGTTTCTTAATTGTCCAAAAATTCATTGGAATATGTTGCAGACATTACATTCTGAAATCAGGGTAATTTTCAAAAAACACTGAGTTAAAACATTACTTATTTTACCTTTATACTTTTTTCAGGTAAATGCAGGTTACAAGACATTTCTAAATTACTGCTTGCTGTTTTTATTTACATCTTCCACATTACCCCACTTACTCAGGAATTGAGCTTGTACTATTGATCTGAACTTCAGAAAACAGGAAAAAGATATGAACTACTTAAAAATGCATGAAATATGACAATATGAGATGGTAGATTTCAAGATTTGAATTCACTGTTGAAATAAAAATGTTCAAACTAAATATGTTACTGGCATGTTGGTAATGCAGATACTGTGTGTCGAGGCGGTCAGTGCGTAACAAAACCACCAGCGAAAGAAAAACTACAATATATTTAGACAGCAGAGAGAAGTAATTACACCAGAGATGCTTTTAGCAACAAGAACTGCTTCTGTTTAAATAGTGCTGGCTGCAGTACATGAGTCGCATTTAATTAAATAGAATAAAAACACACATACAGACATACCCATGCACTAATATAACCAAGAATTGAAGGTAAGGTGCTGATATGGGTGCTGAAATGTTGACTCAATCTACAGTTGTAATTTCATGCAAAGAAGCCTGATTTTAATTACACGCCCTCTTAATAGAGGGTTTCAAAGCCAACAAGTCACAGAGTAACATCATAGGGCCAACTTGACAGTAAACTAACCTCAATGCATTTTATCCTAACCCTTCCTATACACTGAAACATTACTATAAAATTACAGTGTAGCTGAAAATTAGATTATTTTGTATTTCTGGAGTACGGAAAAGAACAGCTGAATTAGTTAGCCATATGTTGAAGGCAAAGCATACTGCAGAGAGCTGAGATCTGGGTCCTGGGCACTGTGGGGGAATGACTTTGTTTGTTTCCGTGCTTCTGGAGGACATTAGCATGCTGTTTTTAGCACTTCACTTCATGTTTATGCATGTGGCTTCAGAGGGGAACTCTCCCCAGGCTCCAGGACAGGGAGAAGTGAGGAAACACTTTTAAAAGAGGCCCTTTCCTGAAATTATAGCAGCGGTTTGGAATACATTAGGCTGGTGCAATGAATCTTTGCGTGTTTGTGTGTGTTTGATTGTATACACCCGTGCCTGTGAGTGTGCATGCAAGTGTGTGTGCAAATCCATGCATGCTTACATGTGGTCCTGTTTTCAGAAAGAGGCTCATCAACCATTTTTGCAGGTACATATTTGTGCAATATTTGTACTGGGAGTAGAGAGGCAGTTTCACTGGAGACCTCGGTACGTCCAAAGTGTTTTGCCCACAATCCAGCTGTCTGCATCAGTATCACTTCCCTTTTGTTACCTGATTCTCATTATTTAATTATTGTCTTGTTTCAATTTCCTCCCTCCTTGTTTCATTCCTCTTCTCCTCACACCTGTTCCCCCTCATTGTTGACTGTGATCTAGTGGATCCAAGTTCCTTGTCTCAGTCTTACCTTTGCTGGGTTGTTTTGTGTATAATATCCTCTGTCACCAGAAAATCTCTTCTGAAAGCCAAGCATCTGTTTTATTCGGAGGATTCCTCCAGAGTCTCCAGGCCGGGTGAGTGGGTTCCTCTAAGTTCCTGTTCAAAGGTGTGCACCAGGCCCCTGGTTCCTGACAGTCCTCCGGAACATTCTGATAAACACTCTCAATGGCTCTGAAAGCCATTTTATGTTCTTTAATTGAGTAAATAAAGGCCAACTTCGGCCTTACAAGAGATCCTGCTTTGGGCTCCATTTTGGATGAGGGATAACCTCGGCCTACATCTTGCAGGTCCCAACTCATGACCCCTGAGAGCAATGTGCAGCCTCCAGTTAGATTTATTCTGCTGCCTCATGTATTTTGAGGAACAGTTTATTTCCACAGACACATTAGCTGAAGAAAATCCACCTGTCATACCAATTACCCATTCAAACCACAGAGATGCTATACGGCAAACACATTCAGATTCCTCCCAGGACTAATTAAGTTTCCTTATAATGAATGTTTATTTCATAATTTCAGTTTGGTTTTCTCCCAAGCAGCATCCGTTCCGGATCCTGCACTTTCTCAACAGTCCTTCTCACAGCTGCTGAAATAAAACCCTGATTCAGAAAACGTTGGGAAAGCATGTGAAATTGAAATTAAATCTGAAAGCAGTGATTGACCCCACCCTTGATCCTAGGTGTTATCATTCCCCTTTTGTGAAAGTCCCATCAATATAAGTTCATTATGGAATCAGTGTAGTTGCTGGATTGTCATAGTTCATATCCTACAAAACTTTCCAGTCCATTTGGTTCTTCTAGTATTGAGCCAAGCTCTTCTTCTGTGTGTTTTGGTATATTTATGATAAAGAGAAATGTAATTACCTAATCTAACTGATCGGGTCCCAAAGATTGGGACCACATTCTTGTTAATCCTTTGTTCCTCCCTGTTCCTCTGAGTTCATTAGGAAGTTGCAAATAACATTTGTGCATGCGACAACATTTCTTACTGATGGGTGATCGCCATCCGAGTGATTGAAGATTATAGGTATTCAGCTCAGGCTTGCGCTTGCCCTTCAGACGCAGAAGTTCCCCCAGACTCCTTGAATCCTTTAATTGTCTTACGCACCCAAGAGGGTGAAATATTCATCTTCGGCCCATCTGTGCTCCTAAAGAACTAGGCCTTTCCTGGATGCCGCTTTTGTACCAAATCATAATTACAACACCTGGCGACATCAACTGTTTCAAATCACATCATTAATCAAATTTTTTACCTCATAATTCATCCTAAGTAGGCCCCGTCCCAACTTTTTTCAGAGTCTGTTGCAGGCCTGAATGGCTGGAATGGACGTATATTTACAAACAAAGTAAAGTTCACAGGACAAAACATTAAATATGTTGTCTCCATTCTATCTGCAATGAAATACAAAGTCAATTTAGAAATGACTGCCTTCTGTTTTCATGCACATTTTCCATATCATCCCAACCTTTTGTGAGTTGGGTTGTACAACATGCACAGGATATGGTGCATCTTTTCCCCACCTGGGGCACTAAAGCAAGTTCACTGATCAGGTTAAGGTAGATTCTCATGTACCTCTTCTCAAAACACTCCTAGAAACTGGGACGGTGTATAAATGTGTGGACTCAGTGTTTACAGTCATCGCCTCTGGACAAGAGCGTCTGATGGCAAGACAATAGCACAATCTCAGAAAGCAATAATCTCAGCTCATCAGGGTATAGAGTTTGAAATTATTTTACTTTGTTTGTTTCCCTTCCGGCTGCGCACATCATGAAAGAGATACAATTTTGCACCGGAGCTGAGTTTCACGTTCGGTCTGACGTGCTGGCCTCCTGTTCCCCACCCCCAACATGTCCTCACAGAAACAGAAGGAACCTCACTCACCCTCTGCTTGTCAGGGTCCACATATCTGATGCCGAAGTAATCCTTCTCCAGCAGGTTCAGGTGGTGGCAGATGAGGTCAAACAGAAACTGGCCCTTTGCATCTCTCTGTAAGACGAGGGAAAGGAAACACATCAGATATCAGAGATGCTCGGAGACACACGGCTCCTCAGAGCAGACGGCCAACTTCTGACATTTTCCTCCAGAGATTTCTTCCCACTGGGGAGTGTTTTTCTCACCTCTGAGGATATTTCTCCCTCCTGGAAGTTTTTTTTTTGCCTCACTTGCTATAGTGCGGGTTAAGCTGGGCACTGCCCCTTTTTATTCTGCACTGTAAAGCACCTTTGTGGCAGTCTGTCTGTGAAAAGCGCCATACGAATAAAACTGAATTGAATTTTCACCCAGACACAAAGTAAAAAAAGGGGAGGAAGACAGGGAAAATTAAACAAGAGAAAAAAGGGGAATGAAAGAATGAAAGAGAGATAAAGAGGCAAAGGTAAAGTGTGAGGATCGGGCCCCTTAGAAACCTCAGATGGCAGAACGGAGAGGGATTTTAATTACTGGTCCCAGAATGTGGTTAATATTTCATAGACCCAACACAGATAACGGGTCTTTATCAAATATTAATGTGCCTCTCCAGCCATCTAGTAATGCCACAGCCGACCTCTCTTAGGTGGTACTGGAAGAGGGTGGGAGCAGAGAAGTGGATTAAGGAAGAAGGGGGTGAAGAATTTCTGAAAAAGTCCAAAAATATCCATCTGATCCTGGGCAGTGATGTTCCTCTGCCAGAGACAAGGCAGACTGGGCAGGTAGCCGAGGGAAAGAGGAGGCGTCTATAGGCTTCAAAAAGAGTGCGAACTGGTCCACTATTGATATTCTTAGTGCACAGTGTAAGACTACAGGCCCAGCATCCCCAACTTCTTTTTGAGAGGATGATGCTGCCGCACTACAGTACAAGAGCTAAGTCAGGTTTCGTGATGTGCATAAAAGGGAGGACCAATCATTTGATTTTTATGACTTTCGAGTCTAAAATTATCAAGGCAGAGGCACCACCTGCTACTGCGGCTTCACTGAGCGCCACGATCACGACGCCTTTGGTCTACATCATCAATAATTGCCACATATTATACTACCGAAAATTTTGAATTAATGGACTGCACTGGTCATAGCATGAGACAGGGGCTCTTGTTAAGATAGAAGGGATAGTCAAATAGCTCCGAATATTAAGGTTTTGTGGCACAAAACATGGAGGCTTAAAGGTGAAGAGGAATGTCACTTTCCAAGTATAACGATGACCCAGAGCAGCGTTTCCCAACCCAGTCCTCAAGGACCCCCTGCCCTGCAGGTTTTTGCTCTCTTTCTATTCTTTCACACCTGATCCATTCAAGGGCTTCATGCTGATTGGTTGAAAAAGATCTACCTGAACAGGGTGTGCGTAAAGGTGCATTGGGCCTTAAATGGATAAGGGGTGCAAAAGTAAAGCTGCAACAAAAACCTGCTGGACAGGGGGTCCTTGAGGACTGGGTCGAGAACCACTGACCCAGAGCAAAACGTCCAAGGCGACCAAAGCCTGGATTCAGAGAAGGAAAGTCAAACTTTCGGAATGGCCCAGTAAGAGGCAAAACTTCAGTCCCAGCATAAAGCCACTTTCACACCGGACGCAAAACGAATTTTTCGCACGACAGATTACATTCAAAGTCAATGCAAAGACGCGAATACACGCGTTTCTCGTTTCACGTCCGGTGTGAAAGCGGCTTAAGACTGCAGACTGACCAAAAAACATCTGTGCACACAAGATCCCCTAAAAGCCTGAGGGAGGAGCGGTCAATACGAGCAAAGTTAGCTGAGACTTCTTCGGAGATTTGCTGCCTAACAAAATGCAAAAGGGGCTTTACTAGGTATTAGTGGGGAGAGGATTTTTGTAAACTGGAGAGGTCAATATGGAAAAAAAAAAATGATATTTATGTTGTTTTTATTTCAGCTTTCTTAACAATTTCACCTCAAAAGCGCAACAATTGAGAGCCAAGAAAAAACATTGAGCATCGAAAAAGGGTAATGAAGCTGCTTGCGCGAGATAAACAATTCCAATTTTTCTACAACAATATTTATTCTTGGCTCTCCTGAGACATTCGGCAAAAAGACTGCCCTATGGTCCTTGCAGTCAAATTCTTTTGGTGACGAGTGGATGCAGTAGACGGGGATTGCATGGCTCATTAGCTGGGTGGTCAAAGCAGCCATGCTCATAATAAAATGCTGCAAAACTTCAAAATGCAGTCTGGCCACGAGATTTAAAAAAAAATGTTCTTGCAGCATTCCCAAAATGTTTTCCTTGTATTATAATACTGCTGCAAAATTGCAACAACACTGTGCGAGCAATTTGTGTTGATTGAGATCCCCACTTGCCCAGGCTCTTGTGCAAACCCAAAATTGCTACACCTCACACTTCTCCAATAAAACATTCTGCCACAATGAACTGTGCCCCGAATTTGAATTAGATCTATTTAAAGAGTGACTCACTACATTTAAACACAGCAGCGTGCCTCACATTTGCAAGTATTCATCATACAGAATTAATTAGCACATCCAATAATTATGCATAATTGTCAGAGCAACCCTGCGGGGACTTTCAACTGTTGAAGCTTGCAACAAGTGATAAAATGTTCTGGTATGAAACAATACCAATAAAGACTTAACCCGAGCAGGATGAGCCAACCAGCATCCGAGATTTAATTTCACTCCGCCTGTACGCTCAGACTCTTTTCGGTTACTGAGCAGATGGAGAGTGCCGCTGCAGTCCATCCCCAGGGTGCAGGGCACAGGAAAATGCAACAGCCAATAGGCGTGGTGCAAACAAGCCTCTGCAGCTGAATCTTACTGAACATCAGCTTCTCAAGGAAACAGTGGAGGTTGCCAGCTCTCTCATGGGCTACACATGTGTGCAGTAAAGGTGTCTATTATCTTTCAGCTTGAGACGGAGTCACCATGTCTGGCATCCCGTGAGGTGAGTTTGTATTGAAGTGCACTACGGCCTCACTGCACAGCATGCCGACCTGAGTTTTTTTTTTAAACCACAGGCGAAGGCCTTTCCTCACAACGCCCTCTCCCTGCCCTCAGTCAGTGAACTGGCCAGGACTGAACTCCATCACAGGCACCATCGAAGTCAAATATGTCAGTAAGGTCAATGCAAAGACCGTTAAACTTCAATGAACACCTTACGCCAGATTTAGTATTCTATCGAGGTGATCGGTGAGCCTGCTCATTACTGTTGCCCAGTGTTGTGGCTCTCTCAAGTGGGCATGAGGGATTAGCAGCCTGCAAGGAGCCGCGCAGACATTAGCGGCTGGAGTTCCGATGTGAATCGCATTCTTCACAGTCCTATCTTGGGCAGTCGCTCATTGCCTCCCATGCGTACAAATAATAGAGGAAGAGCAAGTGGTTCTTGGAGCTGTTGACACAAATGGAACTATTGCCCCTTACCCATTACCCAATGCAAACATGACACATGAAATACTTAACCCCCACAGCACATTGATCCCTTAGCACCACCTTTTGCACTTTGACGGTATCTGTATTACGCAGTCACAAACCGAGAAAGCCAAAACTCTTCATTATTCACTGAGTGGCCTTCACTAAATTGTTATTCATGGCAAACATGAATTCTCTCTTGCAGATGAGACAGAGATAAGAGAGAGGCAGTGTTATTCATCTGCTGCTCTGCTGAAAACAATTACAGGTCACCATTGGCTTGGCACACAATGGCTAGGTACAACCCCTGCTGGAGCGCAACAATATGTACATTTTCATGGTTGTATTTTTATTTGTGCTGTTACTTCTGGTTGCGAAGCGTGGGTAAACGAAGAGAGACAGTCACTCTTCCCATCACACGTAGTTATTTATCAGTACATATCAGACCTCGTCTCACCCTATTCCACTACATGGTCCCCAAGATCCTCCAATAAATTGCTTTTGTCTGTTCCTCGGTCGAACCGAAAAACCAAAGGTGACCGCGCCTTTTCAGTTGCAGCTCCTAAACTCTGGTATACACTACCTCTGGAAATCAGGTCTTCACTTCTATTTCCATTTTTAAATCAAGTTTGAAAACTAATTTCTACTCTCTTGCTTTTTAATCCGCCTGTTCGTTTGTTTTTGTCATGTCAAGTTTTTTTTATTGTGCTGTTTTCCTGTTTTGCTTTTATGCTTTGTCTTTTAACTGTTGCTTTGAATTGCGTGCACTTCATGTTATCTTTATTAATTTATTTACTTCTGTTTGCTCTATATGTACATTCTTTTATTGATGGTCATTTCATTTTACAGATTTATTGATTTTATAAATGTTTTAATTTCCCCATTTTATTCTTTGCCAATTATCATTGTACAGCACTTTGGTTCAACCTTTGTTGTTTCAAATGTGCTTTATAAATAAACTTGACTTGACTTGACTTATTTAAAACTAGTCATAATACAGGTAAAAAGTGAAAAGTAATGATTCATGTTACCAGAAATTATCCATATATTCAGGTAGCTTACAGAGATTCAGAAAACCTGTAATTAAAATCCACATGGTCCTAAAAAAACATCATGCTGAAGAAATACACAATACACATATTGTTCTGTATTCCATATAGTTCAAATACAGACTGGAGGTTATCTAGAACAGTGGTTCCCAAACTCAGTCCACTGTGTACGCTGGGTTTTATACCAACTACAATCACAATCCAAGAATGAACAAGCTGTTAAACTGCTGTTCAGGCAAGTGAGATATTTCACACTCTTAAATTATATTGACAGAAATGGCTACGGATTCCATGCTGTTTAAAAGCCGAATGTACTTACTGTGTTTATGTTTGTGATATTCCAGGTAACCAAGCAAAGCCACGGTATCAATGTTTTAACAGATTAAATTCAAGACTGTGGTGAATCAATACAGTGTTAATTAGATTTATGAATGCAGGTTTTAAACTAATGAATTTCCAAAAGCCAAACACAAAAATAGCAACAAAAAGGTTTGACTCATTTTAATTGGCTTTGTCTTTGAAATCTTAATTACCTAATAAATGGTAAGTTTTGGTGACCACATGTCCACAATTTTGATGATTAGAAGCTATTTAATTCAAGAGAGTCACATGAGTCACATTTTCCCCTCTTTTATGCAGCAAAAAGTAATTTACAATTTAGTACACTTTGAATATGAAGTTACTCAGGGCATGCACAGCAATTTCTGACATAATTTGGCTTTGAAGCGTAAATAATCGAAATCGTCGCGTGTACAGCAATTTAGACGCATTAGCAACTCATTAATTTCTGGGATTGTAATTGTGGTTGGAACCAAAACCAGCATACTCAGGGGGCCTCCAGGACCGAGTTTGAGAACCACTGATCTTGACTTCACAGTGTACTGTACATATTTGCCCACTAATACATCCTGTTCAGGAAAAATCTCCACAGCATTCTCTGCCCACTCGCAGACATTAGTTGGTTTTACTGCATGAATGTAAAATGTCTGGTCTACAGTGGGCTTGAATTCCCATCCCACCACATCTCTAATTACCCCATCCAACTGAACGCTTTGTTCTGGCTTTTTACAGGTGATGACATAGTCCATGGCAGATTCTGGCGGCTGGGTTCCCCTTCAACAGCTTGATGATCAAATAGCTGGTATTGTGCTGCATGCGGAATGGCTACATTAGCATGCATTAGCACCACAAAGCACCTTCAGGGAAGGACAGAGGAAAAGAGTGGTAGCTATCTGTCGATCATGGGCAAACTGATCCAAAAGGATGTGACAATCACAGCAAGTTCTCAGGGAGAGGAGCCGATGGCAGAGAAGTTGATGTAGAGCCATTTTTTGGGGTCATGATGCCACAAAGGACGCTTTAAATCTCTCTTCAGACCGTCCCAGTCTGGATTAAAATTCAACTAAGCCTCTCGTTCTCTGAGAGACGACATGCCATCATCATTCATCAGCGCAATTTTCATCCAGCATTGCCAACCCCAATATTTCCTTTATATTCCAGATCATAAAATACAACTGTAGACACAGAGTAGCCTGTACCCAAACAACAGTATTTTCAAATTAATGATTTATATTTCTACATTTCAGAAGCGAGCCACTTGCTGCATCCCTCACTCAACTGTTGCCCGATGAGCCATTGAGAGGACATAACGTAGCAGAAGAAATGCCTAGAAAAACCCTGTTGCCTGGCACCACCCTACACCGGGCGTAAGCAGGTCAACTGGGACTCCCAGAAGCAGCACTGACGAGGTTCCAACCCAAAACCACAGATAAAGAAGTAAAGATGTCAAGCTTCAATACGTATGCATGTAACCAGGTCATGGCGCCGCCGCCATATTGAAAACGGCATAAGATGGACAACGCAACGCACTAATCATCCTACTGTTTACAAACTAACCAACAGCCTCGGGTACGTCTCCCAAAAGTTTAGTTGCTAACTATGTTAACTATGTAAGCAACTTAGTTTGCACCAGAGGTCTACCTCAAACTTAGTAAGTCGCTCACAGTGTTAGCAAGTTAGCTTTTGGAAAAGGTACCCCTGGATTGGTCATTTATGAAGACTTGCTATGGTAAGTGGTATACTTCACGGTGGTTTAATTTTCACGAACACATCCGTGACCGCGGAAATAACAATTCGCAAATATAGGCCTATACACTCAGTTGAGTAGCTTTGTAAATTTACATGCTGAAGGTGCAATGCTTGTTTGTACAGGCATTGATAGTTAACATTGCAAGCACTAGTAAACGCATTAGGATGACAGGCACTGTGCCGCTTTTTATCACGACTGCATGTTTGTTGTTGTTGAAGCACTTACGGTCAGAACACTGCAGTCTAACATTTTTAAAGAAATGCATCGGAAATATCGTGTCATGGTTTGTGAGATGTGCGTGTTGTTTGGACCTTTCTTTGCGGCTTTCGTCCCGGGACGATATCGAATTCCTGGGCCATCGAATTCTTTACCCAGCTGGTTGATTGAGCTGGGGAGGCGCTTTCCCAGAATCTATATAAGTAGGAAGGGGGGCAAGGATCCCTGGAGGAGTAGTACCTTTCTGGTGGCCACACCACCTAGGAGTCCCAGACTGGTCTCCCCATATCCAGCGGCATGCAAAGCGTAACCTATGGCCAATTTGTCATCAGCACGTGGCCACTCCACCTAGCCTCTCGCATGCTGAAAACCGTCCACAGTGGCTCCAAGCGCCGCCCCTGGTCTTGCAGAACGCGGCGGATCTAGGGGAGAAAACCCCGACAAAAAAAACCCACCACGTTGGTGGACCATCATATGCACCCTCACCTTGGAGGGTTTCTGCTGCAGAGATTAGCTCCCCGATCGTCGAGGTCTCCTTGCCATCGGATCAGGAACTTCTTTCCGTAAAGCAGCGTGTGCCTACTGTTGTGCACCAGTAGTCCCATGATAAACTACTTCACGCACATGGCGTCCGCCGAGTTTGAAAAGCCCTTTGGCGATCGGCGAGAGGCGACGGGGACAGGATAGTGAGATCTGGGAGTCCCTAATCTCAAACCGACACAGTAGGCGGCAGAGATCTGATTCAGTCGCTCCACTTCTGGACCGGAACAGAGGAGTGGTTCGGCAGCGATCAGGGCAGCTAAAGGAAGTTGGTGGAGGCTATACCTTTTTCTGGCAGGGCAGGCCTAAGGGCAGCCAAGACTCCACGGCGTCGGCTTTGCTATCAAAAACGACGTGATCAAGCACCTTACCGAGCTCCCACAGGGCATAAATGAACGTATTATGACCTTACGCTTACTTCTGTCCAATAACCAGTATGCTTTCATCATCTGTGCTTATGCCCCTACTTTAGATGCTGAAGATGAAGCAAAAGAAGTCTTCTATTCAACCTTAGACTCAATTCTGTCCAACACCCACAAAGATGACCATATTATTCTCCTTGGTGACTTTAATGCGAGGGTTGGCAGGGACAGCGAGCTCTGGAAGGGTACAATCGGCAAAGACGGTGTTGGATAATGTAATTCCAACGGCTTGCTGTTACTTACCTTGTGCGCCGAGCATCAGCTTGTCATTACCAACACTCTATTCCGCCAGAGGAACAAGTTCAAGACAACCTGGCAGCATCCTAGGTCTAAGCATTGGTACTTAATTGACTATGCCATAGTCCTCGCCCGTGACCTGAGTGAGGTCAGAATTACAAAGGCGATGGTAAGTGCTGACGACTGCTGGACTGACCATCGACTCATCCGAGCTGTCATGTCCCTCAAGTTACAGCCAAAAAGGCGGAATATGGCGAAGCTGGCGCGCCATAGGTTTGATGTTGTGAAATTCGACGACCCGGAGAAACGTGAACTTTTTCAACTAACACTTCGCCAAACTCTTACTTCTGCTGTCGGCGACGATGATGACAATGCCATAAAATATTGGAAAATTAAGGAAGACCTTAAGGCAGCGATAATCTCCTGCTGTGAGAAATCCATTGGATATCAGTCTCGGAAACATCAGGACTGGTTTGATGAAAATGATCGCGGGATCACAGAACTAATATCTGAAAAGAGGAAAGCTTTTACTGATTGGCAGCGCGATCCCTTGAATGAGAGCAAAAGAAAAACCTATCATACCTTAAGAGCTGAAGTCCAGAGGCGAATTTGTCGTTTAAAGGATGAGTGGTGGGCAAATAAGGCAAATGAGATTCAAAGTCTTGCTGACAAAGGAGACACCCGCAGCTTATTTAATGCCATTAAGGCGATCTATGGTCCTAGCACGCACGGCGCAGTAGCAGTCAAGGATAATAACGGAACTCTCCTGAAAGACGCTAGCAGCATTAACCGTCGCTGGATGGAACACTCCCATGAGCTCCTGAACCGTGACTCCTTTGTTGACGAGGCCATTTATGACGACATTCAGCAGCTACCTATAAACCAGGAGCTCGGGAGCGAACCCAGGCCCTCCGAGATATGAACCGCTATTGCACAGATGAAAAACGGCAAAGCTGCAGGCACCGATGGAATTCACGGAGGGATTGATTTAGAACACTGCATCTACAAGCTCATCCTCCTCATCTGGAAAAGAGAGGAATTACCATCGGACCTGCGAGACGCTGATATTGTCAAAGTCTTTAAGAAAGGTGACAAATCAGAATGCGGAAATTATCGTGGTATCTCGCTGCTGGCCATCGCAGGCAAAATAATCTCACGAGTCTTGGCGAACCGTCTCCAACCACATGCCGAAACGTTCCTCCCGGAGTTGCAATGTGGCTTTCGTGCCCACAGAGGAACCACTGACATGATCTTTACGGCTCGGCAACTTCAAGAGCAATGTCGCGAGCAGCACCAACCACTCTACATAGCCTTTATTGACCTATCTAAGGTCTTTGACTCTGTCAACCGTGAGGCATTGTGGAGAATCTTAGCCAAATATGGTTGTCCTGAGAAATTCATCACCATTCTCAAACTTCTCCATGACGGCATGGTTGCAAGAGTCCTTGACAACTGCTCCAATAGTGAACCCTTTGAAGTGCGAACCGGTGTGAAACAAGGCTGTGATTGCACCCACTCTTTTTTCAATTTTTATATCAGCAATCGTTCAGTTAATGAAAGACGACCTTCCTGAAGGAATAGCAATCACCTACCGTCTAGACAGGGGTCTATTCAATCTAAGAAGGCTTAAAGCTAAAACCAAGACCTGCACTACTTCCGTTATCGAACTTCAATACGCTGATGACAACTGCGTCTGCGCCAGGTCACAAGAGAACCTCCAGGCTATTCTGAATGCGTTTGGGCAAGCATACCAACGGCTGGGCCTGTCTGTAAATGTGAAAAAGACTGAGGTTCTTTTCCAACCTTCACCAGGTCAAACGAATGCCCACCCTTCCTTCAAGATCAATGAGTCTGTCCTGGGAAATGTTGAATCTTTCCCATACCTGGGCTGTTTTCTTTCTGCCAAAGCAAACATCGATGATGAGATCCAGAATCGCCTTCGTGCCGCCAGTTATGCCTTTGGATGAATGCGTGAGAGGGTATTTGAGGAGAGAGGTATACAACCTGACACCAAGGTGAAGATCTACAAAGCTGTCGTGTTAACATCCCTCCTCTATGGCTCGGAAACCTGGACCACCTACAGGCGCCACTTAAAAACCCTCGAGAAGTACCATCAGCGCTGTCTGCGCCACATTCTGGGTATTAGCTGGATGAATCGCCGGACCAACAACAGTGTACTAGAGGAAGCCGACTGCAGAAGCATAGAGGCTATGGTAATGCAAAACCAACTCTGCTGGATAGAGCATGTCGTCCGAATGGATGAAACGCGTCTCCCCAAGCAAATTCTCTATGGCGAGCTCAGCTTTGGAGCAAGATAAATAGGAGGGCAGAGGAAGCGGTTTAAAGACAATCTTAAGGCCACTCTGAAAGCTTGTAATATAAGCACAGACAACTGGGAAGAGCTTGCCTCGGATCGACCGTGATGGAGAAGAGCAGCCCATGAGGGGGTCATCTCCTTCAAGCTTGCAAGACGACGCAGGCAAGAGGAGAAGCGACAAAATCGCAGGGATCGTGAAAATGCAACTCCTCCAACTGCCTCCTCATTCATCTGCCCGGTGTGCCAGCGACCTTGCGCCTCCCGTATTGGTCTCACAAGCCATCGCAGGGTACACAAGTAATCTCAGCCCTACTGCTCTTATACATTCTTACTCGCAATGGACAATCTTACTCGCTCGCGAGGGATTCCCGATGATGATAAGTAGGAAGACCAGCACGCTTCCTTCGCTAGAGTGTCTGTGTTTAGCTTCGCATTATAGCCGAAAATATCTGTAGTCAGGTTTTGTATGACTTTCTATCTTCTAATTGTTGGAGTTTCTTCTCCCTTTTTCTATCTTGCTTTGCTTCCGTGGTTCGGACTATTATACGTCCTTTGGAAGTGCGAGTACTTGCGTTTGGTCTATATTATTCTCTGTGTTTGTACTGTGTTCGTGCTACTCTCTTTCTCTCTGTCGTTGCGCTTGGCCTCCGTATACTACCAGCCATTACCTATCGGATGTTTTCATTTACGATGACATGTTTTTACTAGTATGAAGGAAAGCCAGAAATATTTTGACTAACTGAAGTGTTGCTAAAAAACACTGTGATATCAAAGTAACGATGTGGATCTATGGTAGTAGTCTACGTGCAGATTACTTGTATCAGTAGCATGAGAAACATGGATCACAAGCAATGTGCTGTAACCACTTTCGATAAGTATAATATTAATTCTGCAGCCTACTTATTTATGTTTTACCTGTGTAAAAAACGGGCCCTTCCTCGACCGCGAATATAACCACTGGCGAAATTGTCCGTCAGTTGTGAATTTGCAAAAAAAAAAAACATCTGTACGCGAAATATATGCTCTATACAGTACCTGTCTCTGCCCACAAATAACCAGCTGTCGGTATAAATAAGTCACTAATTGGTGTCAGTCCTGATTGAAAGCTGTTTACTGACATGTATGTAAATAAAGCCTGAATACAGAAATTCTGATGGTACCTAGAGTGCCAGTCCTGATAAAATCTACTGATTTTAGGTGATGACAAAAATCTACAGCCCTTGTGGCAAATCTCAACAGCTTCATACGGAGCATCACTTTTAAAATTGTGGCACTGTGACTTCTGGTATCTCCCCGGTGGCAAAGCCAGACATCTGTAATTTCCAATCTGTGCTGAAACTGCAGGGCGGTTGTCCAATTTGAGCACTGTCACAAACTGACAAACTCCTTAAAATGCTAAATCTAATTCTTCTGGGCTTCAGTGGTGCATATTTGAATGGCAGTAAAAGTCTAACGAATGGGCCGGCCTGCTCTGTGATTAAAACTAATGGCATACCATCACTTCTGAGGCTGTGCAGTAAATATCAAGCAGAGGACATTCGCCAAGCTCAGACAAGCACTTCCCACAAACGACTCCTTTGGCTACGCCGGGATAGAAATAAGTCTGAGTCTGGTGTAGCAGAAACATCCTCAACTGGGGAGGAGGAAGTTTAATGTTTTGTCAGGTTAGTAACCGCATATTTAATCACTAGAATGAAGATAAAACCATTCAATGAAATATTAATTATCCTTTTTTTCTCTTAATGAAATAATGGGCAGGGTTTTATTTAAATCCATATTTGCAAAGATTGGGGTCCTTTTCCAGTTTTTAAAGCGGAGTTGTCTCTAGTGCCTACCCGAAAGTAATTCTTCGTCCCCAAAACATACCTTCCATCCCAGGAATTATCTTATAAGAAAATAGTTACTGTACAGTGACCCTCTGTGGATTGTCAATGAACTCCAGCAACTCGAGAGAGAGAGAGAGAGAGAGAGAGAGAGAGAGAGAGAGAGAGAGAGAGAGAGAGAGAGAGAGAGAGAGAGAGAGAGAGAGAGAGAGAGAGAATTTGAATGGCCCTTTATTGGACAGTATCTCAAACAATCAGCAAAAAACCAAAAATGTCAGGCATGAAACAAAAAGCAAGGAGGAAAACAAAACAAAACCAGCCCAACCTTTACATTAAGTGAATGATAGAGAGAGAGAGAGAGAGAGAGAGCCAGAGAAAGAGTGTCAGACAGAAAAATCTGGAATCTTTAGGAAGTGCGGCAGATATGCCACCAGTCCAATTTCAAAGTAGCACAGAATATAGTAGCCTACATCAGCAACTCCAGAGAGAGAGAGAGAGAGAGAGAACCAGAGAGAGTGTCAGACAGAAAAATCTGGAATCTTTAGGATGTGCGGCAGATATGCCACCAGTCCAATTTCAAAGTAGCACAGAATATAGTAGCCTACATCAGCAACTCCAGAGAGAGAGAGAGAGAGAGAGAGAGAGAGAGAGAGAGAACCAGAGAGAGTGTCAGACAGAAAAATCTGGAATCTTTAGGATGAGTGGCAGATATGCCACCACTCCAATTTCAAAGTAGCACAGAATATAGTAGCCTACATCAGTTTTTAGTGGGGGGCTAGGGGTGGTAAGTCCCCCAGTGTGGAAACCCCACTAACCCTTTCATTACGTGATTCATTTATCCATACAAAAGGGGTAGACATTTTAGGAAAACAGACCATCACTCCATACTTACAGAAAAATATGGGTGTAACAGATAGTGGGAGCATAATTAGTGTAGTGTGTGGGGAAGATTAACATCAGTCAAAGTAATCACTTACTTCCCCCACCAGTCAACAGGAGAACCAGTTTCACAGTCTCAGTCCGGCCAGTCCTCTCCAGAATGGAATAATGGATGGCACTTTCTAGAAAATTAATTCACAGTCACTAAGACTCAAGGCTCCATAGTCTTCTCTTTACCTTGTTTGTGTTCTCAGATGATGCTGTGACAGTACTGTGCAAAAGACTCAGAAAACTGAGAAAATATCATCTTCAAATATAAATTTAGTCTTAGATGTTTACTTTCTGCATGAGTGGCTCTGTAAAAAGGAGCACATTGAGATTCCCAAATATTAATTTAAAAAACTAGAAGGGCACTCAGTAGAGTGAATACTTCCGCTACGCCATATGTTAGTATTATTGGTTCTTACAGATCCAGAATCCAGAATATGTTCCGGATCACTTCCAAAATTGAATCATCTCTTCCTTGGACTACCACCTATCACCCTACCAAATTTCATGCCAAACCATTCATAACTTTTTGAGTTATGCTGTTGACAGACAAACAGACAAACACGGGCTAAAACATATTCTCCTTGGCAGAGATAAAAATTGTTGCACAGACAATTTTTTAGTTCATAAAAACAGATCATATAGCCATGCTGTTGCAGTCTAATTCGACAGATCCCAGCACAGAGCCCGGCTCAGCATCCTCAAAACTATACGTAATTACCAGGAGACACAGAAGCGATACAGTTTGCCTGGAGAAGTGGGCAAGTACTACTCTTAGAACTTACCAGCCAATTTACGTATAAAAGTATAAAACTACATGACTGAGTACCTAAATTTTAGGTGAAGGAAGGTCAAACAAAATAGTGATTTGATGTAATTGATTATAGCGTACAGCTCATTACATTTAATTTTCCATATTCAGAAACTCAGTTTCATTTTTTAAAGCATCGCCATTTATAATTGTTTCAAATGTACCCAACATCTCCGCACAGTGCAGTATGCAAGACTCCTCTCCTGTTACAAATGCTGTCCAAAAATCATCAGCAAAAGTCATTGTCCCGTGAAGTTATGCTAAATTTGCTTGAGAGGCAATCTGTTAGCATACTGCATACACAATTACTGGCACTAAAAAGGATTACATAAATGCTAAAATCGTAGGCATTGGGTTTTCACACTCACTCAAAGACTCCTGCAATACTAAACACGGCATGAGATAAACAAAATGCAAGCATTTTATCACAAATTAAACAGTGATGGCATTTCTTTCTTAAAATGGATTTTAGGTCCGTGGTACTGAATGCCCGATGCAAAGACGGAGTCAGTTGTGATGCACAGCTTTCCCTGAGGAGTACTGTACTGGCTACCACCCAAATTACTTTCAGTTAATAGGATTAACGGCTGTCCGGGGGCTGTCAGGGGGGCTTAAGTCTTCAATGGAAACAAAAAGATGCTTAATCATGGGAAAACACAAATGCACATTTTCATCTGATGTCCTTGCTCACCCCCACCCCCCTCCCCCCTTAGCCTCACTCCCATTGGTCACTCCCTCGCTACAGGAAGTGAATTATTCAGCTGGGGCTCCATATCAGAAAAGAAAATGTGGCCTTAATAAATAATGTTGTCGTTTTAAAGGCGGGGGATAGAAAGAGCACTGGCGTGGAGCGCATAAATGGTGCGAGAGCTCTCTGGGGAAATGGCGATCCCAAGGAGGGAGGACATATATTATGTTCTATTATCAGATGACCCCCTACCACCAACCATAGAGCAACTAACCCCAAAGCACCCACCCCACAGCCGAGCAGCCACACACGCTCATACTGGGGTCTCCTTTGTCTTTCAGTTCAGTCTGAGGCAGCTGGAGGTTAGGGTGTGGATTCAGGAAAAAAGGGAGAAGAACTCACAAAATTAAAAGCCCTTATACAAACAGACAGCTGGCAATAACTGCAGTGGGTGTTTATTTCCCCACACGTGTTGAAGCTGATTGTCCATATTCTGACAGCGTAACAATCTCAATGACGGTAACAAAACATCATTGCTTTGTTGATTTGTTGTTATAGCCAATCCAGGCTCATCAGGTTTTCCCAGAAGTTTACAACGTATCGATCGCAGATGCTGGCCTTGAGAAATCTGTTACAGGGAATCTCCTGGGTGAGAGAGAGAGAGAGAGAAAGAGAGAGAGAGAGACAGATTGAGTGTGTGTGTGTGCGAGAGAGAGAGAGAGAGAGAGTGTGAGTTTGTAATGGAGTAAGCTTAAAATAAAAGGATTTTCGCAGATCTTGCTCATTTACCTCCAGCCTGCCTGTGCCAACAATCATGATCAAATGCCTCCCTTCACACCCCAACTGTCAATCAAACTCCCAAATGCCTTCCCTCAGTGACACACCTGTCCACTGCAAAGGGAGAAACATGCAGCAAATGAGGCCAGGGTGGTGGGATATAAGAGCTGATTCAAAGGCTCAGCCAATTAAAGTGGCACAGTTTCTTCAGTATATAACCTTCTCCCCAAAAAAGAAATGATAAGAACAGTGCACTTTGTAGAGGAGAGGGGAGCAAGGTCAAGTCTGTGGGTGAGTCATGTTGTGCGTTGTGCGTGTTTCGTGTTTGTGAGACTGTATATGCGTTATTTATTGAAACCACTGAGGAAACTGAAGGCTGAGTACGCCCTATAGAACCATAAAATCGCCGCAGCTCACTCTAAAGAGATAGCACTTTCCAACTGTTAGCTATTTACTGAGTAATCCCTGCGTCAGCATTGATTAGAAATTAGCCGGGGTATCGATAGAGGAATTTAAAGTGTGCCGTGTGGAGCAGGGAGGCCCAGAAAGAAAGGAAGGAAATAATGAGTGGATGGCGCTTAATGGCACTCAAACTCAAATGCCTGCTTAACTCCGCCTAAGTGGCACCATGTGCAGAGTGGACTGTCGAGTAAGTCTTGACCGAGAATTAAGCAATTCAGACAAAACACAGGAGTTAAAAAGCAATTTGTGTAACAACATGGAACCAGTAACACAAACTGAGGAGTACAGCCACCTGCAAGGCAGTTGCAATGACCAAAAAAAAAACAGCAGTTTTCTCGTATTAACTGAAGAGGCCAAGTCATGTAATAGAAGTGATCACTTGAATTTCACCGCCACATAGTAATATTTAAATATGATAACAGTTCAGAGAGAAGGCTAGTATTAGTTGCCCCTTAAATAAGATATATATTTCCATATAAAACCCTGTTTTGGAAAAGGTTGGGATGCTGTGTAAAATGTAAATAAAAACAGAATGCAGTGATCTGCAAATCATTTAAACTCTACATTTAATTGAAAATTAAACAGAGACAACAGATTTTTAAACTGAGAAATGTTATTGTTTTTTGAAAAAAATATACAATCATTTTGAATTTGCTGCCAGCAACATGTTTCAAAAAGGTTGGTATAGGGGCATGTTTACCACTGTGTTGCATCACCTCTTCTTTTAACAGCTCTCCGTAAGCATTTGGGACCTAAGGAGACCAACTGCTTAAGTTTTGAAAGCAAAATGTTTTCCCATTCTCACTTGATGTAGAATTTCAGCGCTTCAACACTTTGCTGCCACCTTTGTCATATTTTTTGTTTCACCGTGCACGAAATATTTTCAGTGGATGACAGGTCTGGATTGCAGGCAGACAGTCTAGCGCCCAGACGTTTTTACTACAGAGTCATGTTGTTTTAATGCATGCAAAGTGTGGTGTTTGGCATTGTCTTGCTGAAATAAACAAGGCCTTCCCTGAGAAAGATGTCTGGATGACAGTATATGTTCTTGTATATGGTTCTCAGCTTGAGTATCAAGACAATCAGACTAATCAAAGTGTTCATGAAGGAGATCTGGGCACACCACATATTATGCAACCCACCCAGGTTCTTGCAAAGACACTCCCCTTCAGAGCATTCAAGCGCAAGGATTGGTCAGTCATCTAAGCACCACGATTAGCCAGCCATTAAGCTCTGGGTTGGAATTCTATCCCTTGAACAGCTAGCCAAGCCTAGCGCTTGAATGTTCCTGAAGGGCGCATCTTTGCAAGAACCTAGGTGGGTTTTATAATAACACAGGCACAGGCCTAGACATATGTTATGATGTTGCAGAAATTTACAACATACTGCAATATTCTCCAACATACTCCTTTTTCAGCAGTGAAGCGGAGGTGCTTTCCAAGACTAACTTCTCCCAAGGCACGAGGGTTTCCCACAAAAGGGACTGCGCGTCACGCTAAT
Source organism: Gymnothorax javanicus (assembly GCA_029692085.1). Lineage (NCBI taxonomy): Eukaryota > Metazoa > Chordata > Actinopteri > Anguilliformes > Muraenidae > Gymnothorax > Gymnothorax javanicus. The sequence goes on along the minus strand of CM056207.1, from coordinate 4,868,741 downwards.
GTGGAGTACCCTCACAAGCTGGATGAACACAGAAACTGGGTCATATTCCACCAGCCAAGAATAAGAGCTGCTCAGTAAAAGAAATCCCTATATAACCTTTTTATTTACGGCCAGTAATTCCTCAGCTTATAGGGTAAATACGAAGAATATAAGCATTAGACATGGAGTCCAATGGCCAGAGTCACACCCAGCCATTTGAACCAAGATACAGCCCTCATACGGTGCAGTAGAGAAGCTAAAGAGGATTTGGTTTGAAAGGTCAAGAGGGAAGGATATATTATCAGTCTAATAATACAGTCATCTAAGATGAAAAAATGTGAAGATGAAATCGCTAGGAGAGCGACAGCTTGATGAATCTTGACGTTTGTTCTCGAAATAGACAAGTGCTGTTGGAGGACGACAGCAGGGTATCTCCCCAAAACACCATTCCACCCACGAGAAAAGTTATAGTTCGGCCTTGTGGATGCGCAACAGAAAGGGTATAGGGTCCATAAATCAACAGCAGAACCACTCTGGGCTCCAGGAATCTTTTCAGAAATTATCGTCAGAGGGTGCTTAATATCAATAACACCCCTTCTCTACGCACTAGACACAAGCAGAAATATTACCGCGAGCGGTGGTTATGAGGTCCAAAAAACATGAGGCAATTATCAAATTTGAGGTTGTGAAGACACACATTGTATAAATTTTTGAAATAGATTCCAGTTCATGGCACATAATTGTACATTTATACCTTTTTTGCGACTTTCATGTTGACTGGTCATTGCAACACCAATCAAATAGCAGCAAATGGAATGGACTGATGAGTTGAAAGTTGGGAGGCATGAAAAGGCTTGAGAGTCATCAAGGTGTTTTTTGGCGAATGTGAGATGAGCCCTTAATTCCTTTTGGTTAGCAGTAGTTTACACCTTGCAGCTTTCTCATGGATACAATTTTTACCCAGTCTCCTCGTAATGGTGGAAATCACGAATACTGACCACATCTGAGGTGGAAAAGACCTGCAGTCCCTCATATGTTTGTCTGTTTTCTTTTTCACTTCCAGGACAAGTTGGCGATGCAGGCTTGGAGTATTTTCAGTCAGCCAGGCGCGATTGGGAATTGTTTTGCCTTTTCTTCTCTTGGAGAAAATGGCTTCACTGTGGCTGACTGGAATTCCAATGCCTTGAAAATGGCTTTCTGACTCCCTTCAGATATTTTTCAATAACTTAGTTTCAAATCTTTGACACAATGTCTCTTGATCATGACAGAGAGCAGCTTCCTTTTAGCAAACATAAAGTTGCTGGAAAGGCTTTAAGTAAGTCACATTTACATTCAAAATATCTGTAGGTCATCAATGAGTGGAGTGTCCCATATAATTGAACAAAGTTATCAACTACATTTGATTAATTGGCTGATTGAAGGGCACAATGACTTTTTCACATCAGGTCAGCTGACGCTGGAGAACTTATTCCTTCAATAACTGAAATAATCAATCTAAACTGTTTTGTTTATATTCAATTTAATGTTCTTTTTTATTAAATGTAGTTTGAAGATCTCAAAAATTAAGAGAGATGGACGTGCGAGGCTATAAGAAATCAGGAAGGGGGTAATCACGTATTTATGGCACTGTACATGCATTTAAAAAATTGCCATTGTTATATCTGACTAGTAGTCTCAGAGAGCCATATTTACACATTTACTCAGACAGCAAAGGCAGAAGGGAAAATCTGCTCCACTTTACAAACGAGTCATTTTTTATGATATTGAAATATGAAGAACAGGGGTAATTTCTTATCGGATATGAGGAAAGCTCAGCTTGAGGAGAGCCTTGGACATAACATGGCCAGATTTGCCCTTGAGGTGTCCCTGTGGCGCAGTGCCCCTGAAACGCCTTGGGTATTGCTGCTCCCCCCCCCCAGTAGCCTCCATTAAAATGATAACATGGAGGAGAGTTTGAGAGAGAGAGGTGGGGGGGGGGGAGGTACGGCACAGAATACGGAGGGGCTGTGCCTTCCTCTCTTCATAAAGAGCGTTCCGGTGCTTTTATGGAGGGATTTATGAGTGGCAGCTGATCTTTCTTGAGGAAAAAAGCAACTGGGCATACAACGACACAGAGCTCCATACTCCATTGGGACACAAACCCAAGAAAGCAAAGTGCCCACCCTCTCCAACCAGGACTCCGATTGGCTGATATGTGACTGGCAGAGGTGTGTAATCCAGGGGTCAAAAAGTAAAGTCCTGCAATGTTTTCATTCCACCCATAAACTCAGACGACTGATTTCACTTGTTAGTTCTACCACTCGGCTGAAGAATAGTGCTAACTGAAAAGTCTTTAGAGGCTGGAACAATATTCTGGGGTGGACTTTTACTCTCCGAACCTGGATTATACACCTCTGTTGACCGGTTGCTTCGTACATGACTGGTGATTAAATATTGAGTTTCCTTTCTTTGAAAAAATGTAGTGATGTATTATACGCCTTGCATATTGCTGAAGGCACATAAATGAAGTTGTAGCAGGATGACAAAGATGGTGAAGCTTGCCAAAGACCACGCTAGTTCGGTGATTGCTTAATTGATATCTCTAAATTTACAGTCAAAGAAATTACTAGGTCACACAAATCAGCTCAGAAAGCATTGATCAGCTAAAACCATATGAAAAGGGCAAAAAGAAGGCAACAGGTTCAATCTGAAAAAAGGCAAACTGCCTGCAGTGACTGTGAAAGCGCTAACATATAGCTGTACAAAACTGATCTGCAAGCAAAGATAGACTATGATAAAAAGAAAAATACTGTACATAAAATGGCTGGACGTGATTCAACACTATTGCACCCTTCAGGTTTATTATGCCGGATTTGTTTTGCACGAGATGAAAAAAGTAAATAGTCATGAAAGTAGCTTATGAGATACTCTAGGGAGCAGGGTTCTTTTTTCCCCCTTGAGAATCAAAAAATTGATTTGAGAGCAAAATCTTTTTTCCATCTATGTAAAAAATGACTTAAGCCAGTACTACAAAGAAACCAAGACACAAGCAATGACATTATCGCCAGTGATTAATGCCAGAAAAAGACAAACAGAGCCTCATGCTTCAGACCTGCACAAAATGGTGGAGTCAAGAAGAATATTAGCAGGCAGACACACACACACACACACACACACACACAGTAAATACATTTCTGAATTCTTTTCTGAAATAATAGCTTTTCTGAGCCCACCAAAAATAATTCAGTGATGACCTAAGCTATCCAAATGCCATCGATTCGTCACATGCGAGAAAAAGCTATTTCCTGTGCTTGACCTTCGTCATCTTTTCTCATGTGGGGAAGTAGGTGTTTACGGAGAGATGGGGTGGCAAGCCGCCCAGCTTACCGACCAAATCCTCTGCATCTCCCGGCGTCTCAGCCAAGTCATTCCGTGTCAGTAAGTTCACTCGACTTTTCCAACAAATATTCAACTGCTTGTCTGCCTGTCTTTTGTCATGCGTCCAGCTGCAGCCTCATATTGTGAGATTCACTTCGACCTTTAAGGTCCCTTATGACTTTTAAGAATGATATTGAAGCGACGCAAAAGAGAACATTACATGAAGTCTGGTTAGTCTCAGCTGTCTCCTAAGACATACAAGTTTCAATGTCTACTTATACTTCTATTTTTAAAATAGCGTGAACCTTTGGTGCTCTGTGGCCATGGTTTAGAACATTTACTTTCCATAACAAACGAAACGACATGGTCATTACTATCCCCCGTAACGATCAAGGGCCGTATCTCCATAAATAACTAGGCTTCGACATCCCTTTTCAAACTCAAAGTAGATCATGACTAGCGTATTAGGCATACAAAATTTGACCCATGTAACTGCCGTAGGTTTCGAGACGACTTGTTTCCATTGAAAGTGTGACAGAGAGATGGATGGACAGATGGAACCCAATCCTATATTGCCTGCACCACTTTGTGGCGGGGGATAAATAAGGTCAACAGAAGACGAGGTACCCAACAGCACAACACTGCATCCTCATTATGTGCCTCCAACCCAGGATGCAATTCTCCCCAGGGCTCCAGACTCTGTGAGCTGTTAAGGCCTGCTGTGAAGTGAATGGGAAATTCAGTAAATCCAAAACCTGCCATCTCAATGCGGCTCCATGCACAGCCGGTCCCTGCTTTCAGATTCACTCAGAGCTGCTGAAATTTAGATCGCGTCAGATACCTCAGCAAACAGCTCGCTGTGATTCTGAGCCAGTTAAATGCAAAGCAGTCTGGTGCTGCAGAAATCCCACGCCCTCTCAAACTCCTGCTGTCCTTACAGACCGAGGATGAGTGGGATGAATTAAGATGCTGACTGCGGCCCTTTGAAATACTCATATTATGAGATAGAAATGGCTGAGTTGCTTATGTAGTACATGGCTATGAATCACCTTTCGATCGGTCTCTGATCAGTGGGATATTATATTTGTAATCTTGTTGCTGTGCTGCTAAAGCTCACTCAATTTGCACACGGTAGACAAAACCACCAAGGTAAACCACAGAGGACTTTTTGATTGATGCTAGACTAAAATACTCTTTATTGCTCTGTTGGGGAGCACTTTGCCAATGCCAACAATGCATTACACCAGCTAAACATACTGAAGTACAGCCATTACAGGTCATTATTCAAAGCTCTAAGACATTCATGCACAAATTATCACTTTCCATTTCGGAATCGGGGGAAAATTCATAACACCATTAAAGAAGGTTATCTAAGGAGAGTTTTCCCTCATCTCCTAAATATCCATACGCATTATGAGGTCAAAGGCGAAACTGGTCCCAGATCAGCATTCTTTTTCTAAAAAGCCATGGACTCTGGTGCATCACGTATCCCAGTCCTCGTGAGGCTTTGTTTTTTTGGGTGAGGGAAGCCCTGTCTGCTCTCGCACACAAATAATGCCAAATGCTCTAAGAGTGAATTCTGCAGGGTTTTCACAAGGTCAGCACCGTATTTACAACCCTCAAAAACACAAATCTGTGCGTGTGTGCTCAGGCACGTGTGTGATAATAAATGGCTAAAGCTAGGCAACCGCAGCAGCACTCAGCATTCAGACTGCCTGCTATTTGCCAGGTTGCCTAATCCATATGGATGAGGAGGGAGATGAAGGCTCTAAACTCCAGTCTGAGGCCTTGAGCTGAAGCAGCGCAGCACATACGGAGGTATAAAAATAGCCGTGTGGTGCAGAGGTTCTCTGTAATGTTAAAAAGTCAGTGAGTCCACCATCCCAGCCCCAGGGGAGTAAGCCACAGTGAACCCAATAACACCAACTCTGATTGGATGCACTACCTGACGGAAATTAATATGAACCAATGACCTGAAAGCAGACCAATTCCCAATTTGAAGCTCCCTAAATTTGAGACACTTGGTCGTGAGAGCGCACAGTACCTGTGTTCTTCCTGTGCAATAAATAGTAAATAGCACAAAAAGGCGCAACACTATGTTAAACAAAATTAAATAGCAAGGCTTCACACTGAACACAACGCCCCTGACATCAAGGTTTGTGACACAGTGTAATTCACTTCTCCAACAGCAATCTGCAAGAAGATGGGCTCGCGGACATCACTTCCTGTTTTGATGGCTGATGTACCCTCACACAGGGCCCCTGAGGGCCTGTACTCTGCGGACACAAGCAGAGGAGCAATGCACTTCTGTCCCAGGGTAATGCTGCAATGACGGCAATGCTGTCCTCTTTAGAGAGCAAAGCGTCAGCTCAAATAAGCTCTCTGGGCACTTGAGTACCCACACAAACACACGTACACACCCACACACAGAGAACACAAACACCTATGTGTGCGTCAAGTAAACGCAAGGACACAGGTATGATGTATGCATCACAATCTCATCCTAAAACACACTGGAATATAGCGCCCTCAAGGCCGGACTAATTCACCAAAAAAACCATTGTCTTATTTGTTAAACTGATTACAGAGCGGACAGTTCCTGTATCCTGGACCCACGAGTGATACCCCTCCGCATCTGATCATGCCCTCATACTCTCAGCCTCCCAAAACAGCCAGTCACAGCGAAGGACATCCCAGCTCTTTAGGCCTGACTGGACCAGACAGATATTGGCTGCATGCAAACACATTCACGCTTAGACACACACACACACACACACATATTCTTACACCATTCACAAAATCAAACTTTATTCATTGCCTCTAAAATTAATAACAGGACGTCATTGACAACTATCATTTTTATGTATGCAAGATATATGCCTCTAGATATACTGCAGTATGCATAGCCAATAGAGTTTGCTCATTAATGAATTGTCAAATTCAAAAATGTAGTTTGAAGAGTATTTCACATAAACATTTTTCAGTATAAAACCTAATTATTTAAATAATGTTATGTGGGGAGGGAAGGGACGTGGTTGGTGACTGAAAGCACTGACCCTGTAAGAACAGTTCACCAAACTGAGCTTAGAGAAGTAATTTATTCAGTCTGGGGATACTGACATGATTTGGGATGCAGTTCTTCAGACGACTCAGAATGCCAAACCTGGCGTGAAAGTCTTTCTCCACCGCTCATCTTCCTGTCACTCAGGCAAAGCCAACCCAGGGCTATTTTTGGTCTGCATGTTTTGTTCTTGTTCGGTAACCCAGGCAGACAAGAGGACAGAGAGGACCGATACACTGTCACGCAATGAGGGGCATTTATCAAGCCGACAGTATACCTCATAGAGAGTAGAACTTTTAAACTTTTGGGGCAAAAGAACGTCTTGCATTAGGCCGAACTCTCAAGTCTTTTCTTCTTCTGACACCTCCCACTGTTCATGATTGGTTCTGACATCACTTGGCTGATTGCATCAAAACTGAAGCCAATGGGCGGAGTTCAAGCAGAGCTCAGTCGCTGCTCCTTGTGCCATCGTGAATATACTGTGCCAGTCATTGCATGTTAACACTCCTAAAACGACACTTCTCGTTTTCATAATTGAGTCACTGTTTTGCCGTTGTGAGTTTGCGCTAAATTTTTGGATTAGTCGATTAGGTTTAAGGGGATTAATGGGATTCTGGACTAAAGCTAGCACTAAACAGTGGACTCGCGTTGATTCAGCGCCCTCCACCAGCCTGGAGTGGCATAAAAAGACCTGCAGTTTTTGCGCAGTGTACTGCGCACGGTGTTCTAGGATGTGTTTACTGGGGATGTATTTCCATCATTTTATCTCACGTCTTTTGAAGTATACTGCCCTCCTTAGGGTGGGTGAGGAGTGGCATGAGACCCGAAGATGAGGCACGCTTATCAGAGGTGCGTTTCCCGAAATCACAGATGCTAACTTATAGTTGGAACTATTGACTGCGAATGGACAAACTATGTCAGTAGCTAACTTAGTTAGCAACTTCGCTTTTGGGAAACGCACCTCAGAACGGTACCAATTGTATCCCATCTCTCAATAACAAACATAGCACTGCGTTAAAAGCTAAGCTCTACCCGTTTATAGTTCCCTTTCCGCCATTTTTGCTTTGTGGTACAGCTGACGAGGCTGAGCCCAAAGAAAGCCCAAGCAGCCTTTCTGACTCACAGCAAAAAAACAAAGCCACTGAATCATTGATTCTTCCATGCCCTCTGCAAAACAAAATAGAAATAGAAAAAAATCCCTCTCTTTTAAGCCTTTGAAAAGCGATTTTGAAAACACGATACTGCAGTATGTGAAAGGACAGGGCTAGGGCTTCATGCTCTCTTCGCATGAACTCTCTTCGCTTTCTTTCAATGAGTCTGCGCGGGGAGTTACTTTCAGACCATTAGTACCTGCATTGCTCAATGAAAAGCACAGAGGCATTAGAGTGTTTTTATAAACCAGGTCTGACCACCATCTGTTTCCCATTCAAGAGTAACCATGTGATAGCAATGAATATCAATGCTCCTACTGTGGGTCTACTGCCTACTTTTGAAGACCTGAGAAAACCATCCCCAACAGTAATGTCAAATAAAACCAACTTTGAATTATGGGCCCAATTTTCTCTATCATGTGCAAATACATTGCCACCTCATCCGCAATCCATCAATGGGAGTCCCTCTTGGGAGTACATGACCCCTGGCAAAAAAGATGGAATCACCACACTCAGAGGATGTTCATCCAGCTTTTTTTTTTTACTTTCTCTTTCATAACAAGAAAAGGGAAAGATATGCAAACATGCAATGTTGAGAAGGAAGTTATGAATCACCTTGTAATTGGCATTCTTAAAAGAAATACCAGCACAAACCTGAATTTAAAAAACATTCGAGGTAAAAGAGAGTGCTTGGAGACCTTAACAAAGTGTTGGACTTGGCTAATTGAGAGGAAGCATAGAACCATCTAGACAGCCGACCACTGAATCCGTGCACTAATCGTTTCAGTGTTATTGATTTGTCTTTTTTTTTTTTTTACTTTCAACTAATGGTAAGGTAATAAATGGGTCTGGCAGTGGGATGAGACAAGGTAACTTAATCCTAAATTAATGCCAGATATAAAGAGATGATCGGTGAAGGACAAGTAACATTAGCATGGAAATAATGGACATAAAATTTACAAAGAAACGCAACAGGTTCTTAAGTACAATTTTTTTTTTTTTTTGCATTTTCTTGGAACATAGTCTACATCACAATCATTTTATGTATTATTTAACTTGCTTCATCATGACCATTGTTTATTTCACGGTTACTGTCACCACTCGTTTATTGACGCTTGCAGAGTCCATTTCAAAGCTAACGTTAGCTAGCGCTGCACACGATCTAACAATGCGAATCTGAGGAGAGGCAGAAAGGGCACTTCCTTTGCATTTTTGCAGAAAATCCAATCGACTACCACCACATATAAATCAGTAAACAGGCTGTTATGTGGAACCAGAAAGTCGGGAAAGGTATCATTTTTGTAAGTAATGTTACAGTCCGTTCACACACTGGCAACAGAAAGCAATTAATGCATGCAAAAATTTTGCAGATACCACCTTAAAATTTAGAACACTGCCCATAAATGCACCATTGACTCAATTATGTGTTTGATACTTTGCCAATTCTGCAGTGCACACTCCATTCAACAAAAATTACTGATCCCAACTGAGCTGGTAGAATTAAAAAATTAAATCCAGTCAACATTATTTTTGAGTCTCAGTTAATGCGAAACGGTTATGTTCTGCTGGTATTATTCAACCCTGTCCTTATATAAACCTGCAGTTGGGTGAAGCTGGCTGTGAGTGATGATACACAGGTTCCATAGTTAAGTTACTATCAATCCCAAATGTATGCCTGCAAGTAATAAAATTTGATGATTGATGACAATGAAACACAATACAATCACGATACTTTATTTAAACAAAACCCAACAAAGAAGTTGTTTATTAGCATCATTTCAGGATTAAGACATCATTTAGGGAGACCTGGACTGTTTTCTGTGCAGGGCTGTGCTAGCCTAATGAGCTCTAACTCATGAGTGTATTACTGAACAGTTGTGACACAGATAAAGCATTAGTTGACCCCACATCATTATTTTTAAGCGAGCCACAATATAATGGTCGCATCATTTTCTTTGGCCAACAAATTCCAGTGCTGCCGTTCTGTATAGGGGAGACTGGGGTCCGAAAATCCATGGGGACCAATGAGCCATATTACATATTTGTAATCAATAGATGTCAGAGCTGCTTAAAGTAGGCAAAATAGTGATATGGCTCATTGATCCCTATGGCTTATAGGACCTAACTCTCGCCCCTGCTTCATTTCTTTGAATTCCAACAAGCTTTATTATTATATGACGGAAGGATTCTCTCTCTCCTGATTGGCTGAGGCGAGCACCACCAGTCAGTGTAAACAATGATACTCACCGTGGGAAAGTGCGCGAGAGGTGAATACTACAATCCGTCGACCTGGAGCTAAAAATACATTACGTTAGAGCTATCGCCCATCACAGAAAATGGCAGACGATGTCAAGCGTTTTGCTGATGTTGAAGACAAGGATAATTTATTTTATATTTTTAACTAGGGTCATATAATAAAGCGGTCATTGACTTCAGTTATCATTGAATCCAATGATTTACCTACCTTGGACAAGTAATATCACTTGTCTAAGGTGGATAAATCATTGGATTCACCTCAACTGAGGTCAATAATGTTGTATAATGTACAATCTCAGAGTCTTCATACACCTAACACACACTGCTTTTGCAGTATTTCCTGGTAATGATGCAGGTATTGGACCCTAATTGTTATTACTGGAACATTCCAGAGTGTCCCTTTTTGTTTTCGATTCCTCAGCCAGACCGTGGAATGATTGCTTGGTGACGTCATGCCCGTTTGCGTTGTGCGACTGGCTAGGCCAGTAAATGCTGAACAGTATCCAATGTCACTTAGTGACATGCAGGAAAGTGCCCTATGGCTGCAATCTTAATTTTTATGTTTTAGCAGATGCTTTAATCGACTAGCTCATGAAATTTTCCCAAATAATTTTCATATTTTTTTCCTCCCTCAAGCATATAGATTTTCCCGCAAAAATATAGCACAGCGAGAGACGTCCAAGACTTTTTTAATATCTCTCAATTTCTCCAGTTTCTCTCTGATTTTTACTTCAATCTCCAGACTCAGCCGCAGGTTTATAGAATGAGGCTGCGGCGGCTCCACCGCCATCTGTTTTCGTGCTTCAGCACATTTTCAAACCCAGAGCTGAACGCTGAGACGCTGCCTGGATGTGCCCAACTAATGGAAATGTAGGAAAGACAGTGAAAAGCCCCGCTGGACGTGACCGGAATGCAGACAGGAAAAGAAGGGAGTTTTGTGGAGGTAGTGAGGGGGAGCTGACAGAAGAGGGCGTGGGATTTATGACCCTTTCCTCTCATTCTGTAGTGGGAGGCTGGTTATCATGGCAAGCAGAAGGTGAAATGAGGGCTTGGACAATTAACCAAAACAGGAAGTTGAGTTGTATTTACCAATCCAAGGCTGTGCCAGGGAGCTATCTGGGCTGGGGTTTCGGGGGGGGGGGAAGGGGGCTGTCCTGCTTTTAGCACCGAAAAAGTTTATGTATGTGTGTGTATATGTGTGTGTTTGTGTGTACGCTTCAGTGTGAGCAAAAGGGACAACGACAGCGCAAAATAAACAGCCGTTGTATTTTACGAGACAAGATCGGCCGGAGGTTGGGGATGGCTGAAGGACACAGTCAGTAAGACCCTCATCATCATGACTTCCTGCCAGGAGCGCACGACGAACAGCTCAGTGCCAAGCCTCTCGTCTCACCACACACAGTCGCAGCACGTAACGTCTGACCAGGACGAACTCCACTCCAGTCAGGATCCTTCACACTTCTCACTGGAAACAAGCCCACACCTTCCAGCTGAGATCTTCACACTGCATAGCAACATCCCTGTCCTTGGAGCACGTAAGTTTTAACATAGCTAAGTATTTACAACTTTCCTCCAGGGTGCTGTGAGCAATAATTATAATTCAACATTCCAGTTTTGATTACCAGACACAAGAATCTTGAATCTATGAGGAGAACAATACCCATCAAACTCCTAAACATCATTCTTAGAACATTTTTTGCCAAAAAATAAAGTAACTCTTGCTGTTCTGATAGTTATAGCCCAGATGCACTGGTAAGCAATACCAGGAATAGAAATTGAGTGTTATATCAATTGTTACAACAACGCTTTTTTTGCTGTCTCACCACGCATCCGGTCGATCGATAAGCTGAATGGGTGCCATCCATCCTCTGTTGTTCTGGGGATAAATATGGAAGCATAAACCACAGTGAATATTTATGAGCGATTAAAATCCTCTGCGCAGATTAGGCGCGGGAAACAGAGGAGGCGCAAACAGCACCACTGCACAAGTGCCCAGGCTTGCAGTAGGGGCCTTAGCAGCTCAACGAAACACAATGCCGCACAAATTGATGTCACCTCATTGAAAGAACTGACATTAGCACGTTGCTATCAGCGCGAAACAGCAGCCTGTACAAAGAGCCAACGATTCTATGGCAACCTTGCCAGAGATGAAGCCTAAATGCTGTCTCGCTTTAACAGTAATTTGTTGCCGTTCCCAGTGTGGTCAAAAAGCCATTATGGTACAATATCTCCCTCCCAGGTGTGGGCGCTAAGGCCTCCCAAGAGATAATTTAAGCAGAGGACAGCCACAGTGAATTGTGGGCACCCAGCTAAGATTGCGACAGATGCACTGACTCAGGCGCAGATACACCGTAATTACAATGCTGCGCACAAAAATTTATGACAATATACACTACCTGGCCAAAAGGAAAAAAAAAGTCACACATTCTTATATGAGCCCCTAAGAACCATACCGGGCCAACTCATGTTGGGGTACTTTTGAGAAAATGGGACTCAAAGTTGCCAGCCTCCTGTGTCATCTAGAGCAACTGGCAACAAAAACACTACATATGTTACAAACTCAAGATATGTGAAATTATGCACATGCACTTTTTGTACAGGTTTTGGATGCATAATCATCATTTACAGTGAAACCTACCTCCTTCTGAAGAGGAACCATCATCTTCTGATTCATTTGGGACAAACTCTGGGTCTCTGTCATCTTCCACTTCACCATCATCGTCAATCATAGGATGCAAATTCCTCATCAGTGAGATACCTAGCCTCCATGTTTACAATGAATTATGGGAAGGTTGTGGGATGGCCTATTATGGACAAGGCAGTGCAGTGCATATGTACAGGGGCAGAGAAGACGTTTGCTTGTATTAGCAATCCATGTGGGTAGATTGGGTTTGCCCATTTAGGAAATGTAGATCTCAGTTTTCTGCACATGCTCACAACCTCAACTGATTTTCGCCAAAAGTGCGGGATGGTCCAGTATGGTTCTTAGGGGCTCATATTTTATTGGACTGCCTTCAGCTTTGATCACAGCATGCATTCGTTGTGACATTGTTTTGACAATCTTATGCAATGAAATAACATCTATTTCTGACCTGAGTTGCATTATTTTTTTGGCTGAGATCTTGTATTGATGATGGGAGAGTCAAACCACTCCGCAAAGCTTTCTCCAGCACGTCCCAAAGGCTTAGTTGTTTAATATCGAGACTCCGTGGCGGCCAATTCATGTGTGAAAATGATTCCATATGCCCCTGAACCACTCTTTCACCCTTTGAGCCCAATGAATCTTGGCATTGTCATCCTGGAATATGCCTGTGCCATCAGAGATTACATAATCCGTGGGATAATCTGGTCATTCGGTACATTCAGGTAGTCTGACTTCATTTTACTGCAGCAGAACAGTGCTGAGCCAAGACCTGAGCAATTAACCCTTCCAGCGCTGAATACATTTTCAAGGAATTAAAAATGTAGTTATCCTGAGCTGTTGAAAACCTATCATGTGGCAACTTTATCAAGTTGCCACATGATAGGTTTTCAACAGTGTCTGACTTTGATATCTTACATCATTGGGAAACTATAGCTTCGCACGGCACTGAAAGGGTTAAAGCAACCCCAGGTCATAAATTACATCGCCTCAAGAGGCTCGTACGGTGGGCACTGTGCATGACGGGTGTATTGCTTCATGGCCTTCATTTCTTACCCTGATGCGCTGATTGCTCTGTTGTAGGGAAAAATCAGGACTCGCCAGAACATTGCACTTCTGTCCAATCTTTATGCTCCCGTGCAAATTAAAGTCAGTTTTTCCCCAATTAGCTTCATTGACAAGTGGCTCTCTTGTGGCCACGCAGCTGTTTTGTCCCAACCCTGCAAGTTCTTGTCACATTGTGTGTGAGGACATGCTTTTCCTTTCACAATTAAAAAAGCCTTCAGGTCTGCTGCCGTTTTTTTACAATGAGACTTCACCAAGCATTTTAGTGATCTCCAATCATCATCATACATGATTTTTTCTGATCCGTTTCTTTTGTAAAGTTGACGGTTCACTACTATCCTTCCAGGTTTTAATACTGCGCTGGACCGTTCTTGACCAAATTCCAGTGATTTTAAGCAATCTCTTTAGTTTTCTTTCCTTGATGCAGGTGTCTTAAAATACAGTAACATCTTCACCACGACTATGGCATACGTCTACCAACATGGTTGTTTATGGAATGAGAACAACACATCGCATCGGACAGAGTTAAAGGAGTTGTATCCAGCTGAGACATATTAATCACTGCAAAAATGAATCAGTAATAGGCTCTTAAGTATTTTCTTATTTAAATCTAAACGACAACTTTTTGGCCAGGCAGTGAAGCACATGTAGGGGAGACTGGGATCCGAGGAGCCATGGGGACCAATGAGCCATATCACTATTTTGCAATCAATGGATGCGAAAGGTGTTTAAAATGGGCAAAATAGTGATATGGCTCATTTATCCCCATGACTCATCAGTCAATGGTCAAATATTTTGCCTATTTTAAGCAGCTCTGTCATCGATTGATCGCAAAATAGTGATATGGCTCATTGGTCCCCATGGCTCATCGGACCTCAGTCTCCCCTACTCTCAAAATTGGTGCCTGACGATCAGCTCATTCAACAGACAGACAAATCAGAGCGTCGACCCATTTATTAATAATGACAGGGACTCCATGCAGATTCATATCATATTCAAGGCAACAGTTTAGCCTCTTAAGAACCAGATGAAATACAAAGAAACGTAAAAATATTACATGACATGAACTGGCAATTCAGCCTGTCTACACTCATCGTTTTGACAATCCATCCATGGAGAGTCGGTTAAATGGGAAACGCCAAACAAACAAAGCAAATCATTGCAACTACAATATCAGCAAAGCACTATTGTACTTCTGTTTTCTGTGAAAGAGTATGCTTCAAATGTGATTTCTTCCCACTCAAACTGTCACCACTCTGTCAAGGTCCCATGGGATCCTAGTGAATCCAGGTTTTCACTCCAGCCAGACATTCAGATCTACTATACGCTTACTAAACAATATCCCAATTTGTGAGGTAACACATAAACACACATCAAATTCACTTGTATACAAAGGTACATCAACAAAAGTTTCATAGGTGCTAATTACTGAAGATCTTTTACAGAGGATACAAGCAAGGACCAATAATTAACAGCTCTGGGATATGCAGCTGTAGACTTTTCCATGATCAAAATGTCTAATGACATATTGGTCCAGAGAAACTTATACAGAATACCCGGCTCAAACCATCCTTTTCTAGTTTCCTTATTGACTGCTGCTAGTGCGGCTAAAAAAGAGCGATTCTAATTTGGACTGAACATCACCTCTGAGATGTCTTCAAGAAGTAAAAGAGCCAGACACATTGGTTCCAGAAGCTCATTTTAAAAGATCACCATAAACCTCGACAACAGACCTCCAGAAGTCCTGAATAAATAGGCACCACCAGAACATATACATGGAAGTGCCCACCATTTCTAGATCACAATGTTTACAGTACATATTATTATTGGGTTTCCTTTTATAAGCACAATAAGGACCCATGCACAAACTTAAAATTAATTGGAGGGTGAGCAAAATTCTTGGATTTGGAGGAAGAAAAAAAATATTCCTCCATATGACCCCCCAGTTTAACACTTCTTTTAAAGCTTGGAGTTCATTGTTCCGTGCATTTTCAAATCCCAGAGGAGAAAATTAGCAGTTGTCAAATCTCCATATAATCTAGAGAATAAACCTTTGGTCATGTTGGTTATGTAAATGTATGAACTAAAGGATGATCTTGCAAAAGAGCGTACCAGGGAACAGCACAAGCCTTCAGGGCTGATCAGAGGAGGATCCTGGAAGAGAGCAAGCGTCGTGTAAATCTTGAAAAGATCTGGGCGTTTTTTCGTTGAATATATCACGTAGCGCATGGACATTGTTGTTAGACCACAGATGAAAGGTGAACGATTTTGAGCCTGTCCGTAAATAACTATTATCAATTTGTGGAAATTTATTTTAAGGCCTAAATTAGAATGAGATTGGACCCACACTTTAGGAGTATTATTGATAATACGGCTCACTTTTAAAGGAAAAGGTCTGCCTTTAATACCCAGGAAAGGTAAATCTTGCAAGTCTATAGAGCAACCAGAACCTCCTCTATTTTACGCTATGGGGTTATATTCTTCCTATCAATTCAGGTTGCAGCAAATTCTTCAGATGAAATGAGGGCCATTAATTTTTCCAGATAAAAATTCTGCAAACTTTATCAATGTCTTAGCTTACAAAACAAATAATTCACCCAAGGTACAATGTTCATCTTTACAACTGATATTTGACTATGCAGAGAAACATGTAGTGGAAGCCATCTAACTAGATCTTTTTTTATCTTCTTTAAAGTGTCGGAGTAATTCTGCTTACATAACACGATAATATTAGAAGTGATTTTAATACCAAGATAAGTAAAGCCACTGGTAGATATCTGCAAAGGGAACAAAAAAGGAAATTGTACCAAGGTAG
The DNA here is from genome assembly GCA_029692085.1 of Gymnothorax javanicus. Classification (NCBI taxonomy): domain Eukaryota; kingdom Metazoa; phylum Chordata; class Actinopteri; order Anguilliformes; family Muraenidae; genus Gymnothorax; species Gymnothorax javanicus. The sequence continues at coordinate 4,852,416 of CM056207.1, read as the reverse complement.
AGGAACTATTAAGCGGCGTAAGAATAGATTTGGACCCATTGATTTTATATCCAGAGAGAGAGCCAATTTTTTTTTTTTTAAGAGATAACATATAGGACACATGTATATCAGAAAAATAAAGCAAGGAGATGTGGTGAGCTAAGCCTCTTATATTAATGGGTTTAATTAATTGGCATTGCCTGACTGCCAGCACGAGAGGCTCTGGAGAAATGGCAAAAAGGATTGGAGAGAGAGATCAGCCTCGTCTTGTACCTTGTTCCAAAGAAAACCAGGTAGACATTACTTGACCTGTAAAAACACCCGCATTGGGGCCACCGTAAAGTGTGCGAAGGAAGGAGATGTTTTCGCACTTCCCACAGACAGCCTCACTCCAGACACTCCAGGTCAAACGCCTTCTCTGCGCCGCAGGAGAGCACCGCACTGGGAGTTTTCATGAGAAAGGCAGTATTCATGACGCGTAATAGATGGTGCTTATGGTCAGATTGTCGATTCTTCATTAATCCTGTCCAGTGATACTGCACTAAAAAGCCAATTATTTTATTTAATCTTATGGATAGGGCCTTAGCGAATATCTTAATATCAGAGTTCAGAGGAGAGAGGAGTCTGTATCTAGAGCATCATAGTGGGTCTTTGCCACTTTTAAATAACAAAGAAATCAAAGCAGAGAGAGTACTTAATCGACTTTAGTAGTAAAGGGCCAGCAAGGTCCCACAATAATAATATTAGTTGTCTGAATTTTAGAGGGGCTCCTGGCCAGCTCAGGGGCCTTACATCTTTGCATATTAACTGTCAACTTCTTCTACTCATCAAGTGATATTGGCTTCTCTAACTCTTTGGCCTAGTCGTGATCCACTCTTGATAATTTCACGGGACTAAAAAAAGCCCTGATTTCCAAGACAGTCGCTGAACTTTCTGATTTGGATAAACTGGAGTAAAATTCTTCAAAAGCTTCACTAACTTCATTTGGTTGAGTAATTCACCAGAGGGGCTTTTGATAGAATCACTGGAAGCCAATGTTCAACATTCCCTTAATCTTAAAGTCAGGAGCCATCTCTCTAAGTGTTCATAATAAAGTTGCCTAGTTCTAAGCATTGAAAACTCTGTGCTCACACTTGATAGGTTGTTATACTCTGCCCTAAGTACAGAAATTGCACCCGCTTTTACTGTCTCAAAGTTTCGTTTTTGCTCAGTCTCTAGTTACCAGATATCACTTTAAAATGAGACAATTATAAGCTTAGATTCCTGGAAAGGTATGAAGAAAAGGATGAACAGTTACCTCTTATAAAATATTTAGTTGACTCCCAAAGAGTATGAGGAGTAATATCTGAAGTGTCATTGACTTCTGGGAAATCTTTTACAGTATTATTAATATGATTTAAAAAGTCTGTTTTCAAGCAAAAATACATTAAAGTGCTTTCGTTTCCCATGAGACGGTATTGCAGAGAGATGTAATGTGAGCATTGGATTTGGCAAGTCACAGATTTGGCTCCCCTGTTAAGGTCACATGTATGCAGGGTCCTCTGAACTGTTTCGCCCCTCATTTGAATATTTCCACCCGAGGCTGGTTTTTCTTTATGGCAACAAACATCCTAGTTTCAATCAGCAAAAAACTATAAATGCATGGTATCCAAATTTTGTCTATGTGCTTCATACCACTAGCCTGGGTCAGTACATTGCAAGGAATGGCAACAACATTTATATTAAAGTCGATCAATTATGCTTTTTGAAAGATACACGGTGATCTCAATTTATTTTCAAGAATAATCTGTTGCTAGCTTATTTCCGTTAATACTTAAACTGAGCTCCAAGTGTTACTAGCTAGCTACTAAATTGACAGTGAATTTAGAAACCATCGCTAGTTTAGCCAGAGGCAATGAAAGAGACATGTCAACAGGAACAGATAGAAAAGGTGAATGTTTTTAATTAAATACATTCCATTTTTAGGGGATCAGCTCCGCTAATCAAAATAAGAGGAATATTAACTAACAGTTGCTACTTTACAGAAGCTAATCGCGGATTGTTGTCAACGGATTGAAATCCAAGTGTTATTAATCTTTTATGATGACTGAATGTCACATTTCTTTGTGAATGTAATGACCATCCTTGTCCAACCTGCTGATGTTACCTTTTTAATACCTGCTGTGCGGTAAGTTTAATAGCTAGGTCACTAGCTAGCTTCTTATTCAGTCATCTGCATTTAGAGACTTGAATTAAAGAAATGATGCAAAAAATAGCTGAGCCAAAATTCCTCCACAGTAACATGCACATTTTTCATGACTCTGTACTTTAGAGACCCTTCAGCTAAATTGAACAAGTGCAACGCAACTCAGCACATTCAGAGCGTCGAAGCAGAACATGTCCATGAGACTTACGTAATACCTGAGAAAAGTATTAATTCCCAGAAGGCTTTGCCGTAGGGGTCAAGAGGGAATAACAAATGCGATGAAAGTGACAGTGGCATTATTCAACCGCTGGCATGCATTACCCCCGAAGCACAAAGAGAAAGATTTTCATTTCTCTGGGCCTAAGAGCGTGGAACTGAACCCCGATGGGAGGTGAAGCACTTAAAGTACTAATTTTTTTCTCTTATTTTGTTCAGAGAAATCACAAGCTTGTTCCACCCGAAAGCAATCCGCAATTTTCTCAGACGCTTCCGACTGATCTCGTGAGATCACCACTAAATTTTGAGTTATATGCCGTGAGCCCATTGTCTGAAACAAACCACTGCAGAGGAATGGGAGGGAGAAGTTTTGTGAGCTCCAGACGACACAGAGCCATTTTGTGCCATCAAAGACTCAATGACAGCACAGACTTTCAATTCAGCAGAATAAGGCTCATTAGAGAACTCATTCATAAAGCCTCACTTCAAGAGTATGGGAAAAAAAAACACCCAGCAGTTGTGCAAAATTCAATTGCTCTGCACATCAACCCAAGGCTGCTCAAAGAAAACTCAGCATCATGACTTCAACACTCAGGTGTTTGAAGCTCAGAGAGCATGGAAAGCAACTCAGACTGAACGTCTGAATGAGAACAAACAAAATGTTGGTTAATTCAAATGCAGATTAGTCCAAAGACATGCAAATCGGCATCATTTTTGCTCTTAAGAGGTTAGACTCGACATCTGGTTAGTCCATGTTATAAAACTAACAAGTGCCATTATGTGCCGCCTCAACAGTTGCAACACAGGGAAAATCACATTGGGAGGACATTCCTTATCACTGTCAAAGTAATGCTGCCCTGGTGAGCCCTTGATTTTTTTTTTTATCTATCAATAATCTTGATATTACAGAGCTTTTAATTCCTTTTCCCACAATGACTACATACGATGCCTATACTGTATGTATGTCAATGGACCTTTTCCCCAGCCTCCCCTAGGATCATCATTTGTAGTCATTATGGGGAAAGTGAGGGGGAATCTATGGGAACAGAGTTAAAGTCAACCAAAGACAAACTGCACAAAATGTAGAAGGCAATCGTAATGCTTTAAATTTCAACATAATACTTTTCCATACACCAGTCTAATTACACATATAAACCATCGCCTCAGCAGAAGCTATCAGGCCACCAGAATAGGGTTAAAATCTCAGGAAACACTACATGAGACAAGCTTGCTTGGCTGGTGCACTTCATCCAGTCAAAGAATAAACTGAACTAGAGTGCCAAGGGCCTTGAAGGTTGCCGGCAGTTATAGCTCCAACAGGAGTCCGCGGATTCAACAGCAACCCCTGTGAACCGTGACCGTGGTTGACCTTGGTTGACCTCGGTTCACCATGGTCAACCACAGTTAAAGCATGGTTAAAAATGGCCGACCATGGTTGAAGCATGGTTGCACCGCTTTGGGGAGTTTTTGCACCATGGTTAACCATGGTCCTCCAACAGACCATGGTCATAACCATGGTTACATTCAACACAAACCATTGTTACATTCAACACAACTATGGTCAAATCATGGTCAACCATGGTGTTCCATTTAACAAAAACGTCAAAACCATGGTTTGACCAGGGTTGACCACGGTTACTTGAACCAGGGTCAACCAAGGTCAACCACAGTCGCGGTTCGCAGGGGAAGCCAACACGAATTCTTGCGAAAGCAACACGTTGTCTACACGATATTGGCGTTAAAAAGCTCCAGCTCGGACATCTGCAGGGGCGGACTGGCCATCTGTGTGTTCTGGAGAATCACAGAACCGTCGGTACTCCAGGACGGCTGGCGGCCGCCACGCAGTCATCACCAGTTTTTATTTTTCCCCCTGCTAATCTACTTTTTCACAATCCAGTCCAGGGGTGGACTGGCCATCGGGAATACCGGGAGTTTTCCCGGTGGACCGCTCCGGTCAGCAAAAAAACCCACCATGAACTCATCAGTACTCAGACGGCCCACAGTGTAGTGACCAACGGCCCGTAATGAGATGCGTACGACCGCGATGGACTAGCACTTTAATAATTTGCTTCAAGTGTAGTGGAGGCCTGGTTAAGGTATCTGTCATCACATCATCATATTAAGTACGACCCTTCTACCTATGATGGTCAACCGACTTCTATATCTCTGGATTGTCATAGTTATATGTAACACTATTAGTGGTTCTACTTCACTATTCCGGTTGTTTTAAGTTATGGCCTTTTTTTTGTATTTATTTATATTTTGCTTTATGCTACAGGAATGACCGAAAAACTGTTTTCTTGCAAATAAAAACAATTTACGGGCTTTGGCTAGTCCCAATTTATTTAATTTTGTTGTTTTCTTCCTAAAAGTTTAAAAAGGCAGGCTTGCTGGGAAATTTGTTTGACCAATGGCCTAGCTTGTCCGCTGCTGCGGTAACAGTCTAAAAACGCGTTTCAACGACGACATGATCACGAAAATGTCAGAACGCAATGGAGAGGCGGGAAAGCGAAGAGAAAGGAAGCAGACAATGGAGCCGCAGGCTTTCAAATGCAGACACAAAATGGACGAAGTGATCTGTTAACATCTGCCAAGATCACACATGCATATAGCCTCTGGTTTGTATGTTAGATAAAACAATTATTTTGTTGTAGGCCAATTGGAGTTACATAAACTCAAGAACTAATAATATCAATGTTTTATGGGAAATATAGTCCAGTATGATGTTAAAATGCAAACTTTTTTGTCAAATAACATGAAATTTTTTCAGCCAGCCACTACCTCCCCATCCCCGCCGTTTGGAGAGTGGGCCGGTTAGGCACGAATTCCCGGCCACTTTTTTGCCCCAGTCCGCCCCTGGACATCTGCAAAAAAATTAAACCTGTTTAATTTTTTCCCGAATTTCGGCGGTGATGGCGAATGGTCCCGCACCACTGCGAATCAATTCACGGTTCTTCAAATCAATTCTTCTCTGCGAAAGAAGAGAACTGTTTCATCCACACACTTCCGCGGGCCAACGCAGCTCAGTGAGAAAGCGGTTTTAGTTACCATTATCGGGCAACTCGACTGAGCGGTCACACTTTTTCATGAGTGACAGACAGCAACATTTCTGCCATTTAGCAAAAATATAATCTTTAAGAAGTCTACATCATGAAATCCGATTATATTTTTTTCTAACCTGAACTTTCACTGTTGTCTGCTGTCAATTTGTGAAGTGCGCCATCTTCTCAATTCACTTCTGGTTCTTGCTCTGCTTTCAGACAATGATTTTTTTTACACAACACTGCCACCGAGTGGGTCTAATTAGAATTATTCTTTCTATTCCATGATGCTAATAGGAACAAACATCCAAAAATGGGTTTTGAACAGTTTTTATTGCCGCAATTGATCGTGAAAAAAGGTCGACCATGCGGTTACAATGCCCATAAAAATTTTAATTATATATAGGTTATTGCCTAATACATACTAATTTCTAAAGACATTATTAAACGAGAAAATAAATAGATTGATTTTGTCGCATGACCTTGACCTTGAAGACCAAAGTCAAATCCAATATGGTGTGTTTGATCAGCATACATGATTTGTCATTAGTATCCAATACATACCGAAGATCTAAAGCCAACATTAAAGGACTTTAAGGCTTTTGTCATTACCTGGACCTTGTTGCCCAAGGTCAAATCCAATATGTCGAAAAACAACCAGAATACATGATTTGCTATTAGTGCCCAATACATACCTAAGCTCTACAAACAATATTAAACAAATATGGGCCATTTTTGTCATATAACCTTGACCTTGAGGCCCAACATCAAATTTGACTGACTGCCTAAGAATGTTCAGCGTACATGGTTTCCTATAGATGCCCCAAACATACCTGAGCTCTAGTTGCCATATTCAGCAAGTTATAGCAATTTTTGCCATTTGATCTTGACGTCCAATGTCATATTCAACTTGCCGAGAATGTTTGGCTTACATGATTCCCTATAGGTGCCTCACACATACCTAAGCTCTAAATGCCACATTAAGCTATTATAACACATTTTTGCCGTTTGACCTTCACCTTGAGGCTAAAGGTGAAATTCGAACAACCGAGAATGTTTGGCATACATGATTCCCTTTAGGTGCCTCATACACATCTACCCTCTAAATGTCATATTAAGCAAGTTATAGCACATTTTTGCCATTTGGCCTTGACCTTGAGGCCCAAGGTCAAATGTGACTGACTCACAATGTTCGGCATACCTGATTCCCTAGAGGTGCCTCATACATACCTAAGCTCTAAATGCTATATTAAGAGAGTTACAGCACAATTTTGCCATTTGACCTAGACCTGGAGGCCCAAGGTCAAATGTGACTGACTCACAATGTTCGGCATACCCGATTCCCTAGAGGTGCCTCATACATACCTAAGCTCTAAATGCTATATTAAGAGAGTTATAGCACATTTTTGCCATTTGGCCTTGACCTTGAGGCCCAAGGTCAAAAGTGACTGACTCACAATGTTCGGCATACCTGATTCCCTATAGGTGCCTCATACATACCTAAGCTCTAAATGCTATATTAAGAGAGTTATAGCACAAAACACCCTGAAAAATGATGAAGTCCAGACACGTTGCCTAGGTGGCGCTATGAAGGAGCAATTCAATCAAAATGCCGTTTACACCGTTGAAGCAGGTCATGATACTGATTCCATTGCTGTGATTAAAAAAAAAATCATTAGACAGTTTTTGAGAAAATTGCACCTAAGTGGCAAAAATGGCCATTTTCGACATAAAAATGGCCGCCAAGTCTAAACGAACGCGTCAATCAAAAAATTTTTTGCTCGGGCATCAAATTGATGACCGATTTGATCACATCCCCAAATTAAAAAAAATTCATCAGACCGTTTTTGAGATATGGCTTTAAACGGACGACGCCGACACCGACGACGCCGCCGGACGCGAAGTGACGACAATAGGTTACTGGCCTACGGCCAGCAACCTAAAAAGGGAAATAGGAATATTTGTAAGGAACTGCACAGTATATGGCTTCCTACTTAAAGATGGAAGATTGAAGCAAGTGGCCAGCTCTGGAGGTTCAGAGAGAACAAGATTTTAATAACATTTTCATCGTTGTCGTCATCTGCAGTCATGAAGCCAAACAAGCATCAGAGAGAAATTATTCTCATTATCTTTCAACAGCTGAACTTCTTTTAACAATGTGACCTTTAGCAATTACCTCATCCTTTCCAAATCAGCTGTGCATTTCTCATTCAGAGCCTGTTTGATTTCTCTGCATAAGCAGGGTTGTACAATATTCTTACTGGTCACGCACAAAAGGATTTACTGCAGAAAACAAAGGACCATTTTAGCGCCACAGAATTGCTCTTCCTGGCTTTTCTAAGAGTGCCCTATTAGATAGCAACCAAAGGGCATTTCACATCCAGCCATTAAAGGGCGAGAGACAAAGTCCACCAGTGCAAACACAATGCAATTTGTCATGTGCTTCACAATATTAAGCCTCCCTCCAATCAAAAGTCACCTCAAGTTAGCATGCAAAGTCATTACAGATGAAAGTAATGATGCTAATCAACCGTGTGCCCCATAACAAGAGATCACTGCCGCTCACTTGGTAAAACTTCTCTGCACTCTCTGGAGAGTCCAGTCTCATCCTGACGCATCATATAGTGACGCTACCTGACCAAACCTCGATATACGGCGCAAAAAGGAGGCTTTTGGCGTCATTATTTGAAGCTAGTTTAAAACGAACCTTTCCCCCTAACCCCTGACCCGTAACCAAACCCTAAACCTAAGCGTCAAATAAGGACGCCAAAAGCCTTCTTTTTCATCGTATATCGCCGTTTGGTCAGGTAACGTCATTATATGAGCAGTCAGGATGAGAATGTGTCACTGTGGACTCCCCAGAAATTTCACAAAATATTTGTAGCCAGAAAAATGCTTTTCCATTTTAAGGACGAAAGGAACTGAGCTGGACTGACTCATCACTTCTCACTTACCAGTAATGGCTACCACTGCTCTTCATATGATGTCTTCCAAATGCATGACAACTTAAAACCTGGTTTAATTTATAATGCAGCAATACAGAGGAATCATCTTTTCCAATTAAACAAGAAAAGATGAGGTTTCGCTGCAGAGGATTTTGCCAGAACCAACTGTGCTACTTCTCATTGTATATTCTGCCCATCAAAAATCTTTCAGAATGCTAGGGAAGATACTAGAGATTGCTTCCAACAACTGTTAAAGTCACCATGCTAAGTTAGCAGAGCATTTTATTTCCTGTATTTGAAGAACTTCCAAATGAAAAAACAGGACAGGTATATTGAAGTTAAGGGGTGTTTCCAGAATTGGCAGTGGGAGTGGCCTAGCCTGATTTTATAGGTTGGCATTGGCTAATGTTCCTCAAACTATTGGAAAAGGGAGCGGGGCAGTTTCAAAATGTTCCCACCGAGTGATATCACAGCCTGCGTAAAGTTCCTGCAGATGTCAGATTTTTTCAATGGCATTTTAACAAGTGAGAGGAGCACAGCCCACTTTGATGAGACATTGTGAACACAGAAGAATTTTCCTTGTGCAATGATATCCATGGCTGTCACATGCTCAACGTAACAGTGTGCACCCACTAAAAGATGGAATAAGTCTCGATTTGATTGGATGGTGACTTTTATATTGGAGGGCCTCAGTATGTGTCCAAAATGGCTGAAAGGCTTTTAGCTGGCACAGGGGTTCAGTTCGAATGCAGTAAAAAATGTTTTTCAGAAATGACCTCTCTGACCAGGCTTTTGCTAACATCAGAGCGGTTTGTCTGTTCTCCAATGAGCACTCCAACGTATCTCAGGAGTCAAAAACCAAATTCTGCCATGCCAAAGCACACAAACTCGTCCAATGCCATCTTTAAAAGTCAGATGAGAAAGACCCAGCAAAAAAAGAAAAAGAAAAAAAACATTGAGTGAGAGAGTTTTGATTTCATTCTGACCCCCATGAAGACAACCTTGTTCATCTGAGCCAAGACTATTTCGCAAATTTTCAGACCATGATTGTGCCCAACTGGGAGACAACATTACAGGGGTGAGCACTTAAAGAGGTGACCACTCCGCAACAGCAAAATCTTGCCAAGCATTATAATCTTCTATTTAAACTTAAACACTTGTTGCGGTTACCTTTTTTCTTAAAAAAGAAAAAAAAGAAAGAAATTCTGCCACTGATTTGAAGTAATTTTGACTCATTTCTAGATTCATCCATGGGGTGAGAGAAATTATCTTACCTCATGGACAAATGTAGAAATGAGTCAAAATCACTTCGAATCAATGACAGAATTTCTTTTCTTAGGAAAAACATTGATAGAAATAAGTGTTAAAATCAAAATGCAAGGTTATAATGCTTAGCAAGATTTTGTTTTTGCAGTGTAGTGAGTTCAGGTTTAGTTTTTTCCCTGAACTATTTGGCAGATAGAAACCAGACACAGCACTGTGAGGGCCACAGTCCAGTCCACTGCCCACCAATCACTGCTGCTGACTTAGTGCGGCAGTAATTAAACGAACTATACACTGGTTGAGAAGTCACTGCAGTAACATTGCCTCATATTAATCAATGTGCACACGGCTCACTTCTAAAATACAATTACACTGGGTGCCAGTGGCCTACATCGACAGGTCATTCAAAAAATTAGACCTTTCATGGTCACCTGTTCCTTTAGCAAAAGCCAAAAAAACATTAATGCCTAACTACACTTGTTTGCCTTATGCAAAAGAAGACAGGCATGGTGAATGATTCTTTCACATACTACATTTGAATTAAAAATTACTCATTTTTATCAGTGCTAGAAGTACAGAGGTGACTAATTAAATGGAAATAAGTTTATAAACATCAGGATATAACTTGGAATAGAACATTTTATAGACCGAGTCATTTATAATTCATACACTGGTTGATGCTGGTATCAGCTGGCCGATGCTCCAAACAGAACTTCCTAAGCTTCTTTTCAACAACTTCTGGTGTTGCATTTCTGGCAAAAAAAAAAAAAAAAAAAATTAAACATATTTTCAAAAGTTCCTTGACTTTGGGAAACGACTGCACTTTCAAAGTGATGAAACAGCTGATGACAAAATAACCCAGCAGGCTGGCAAAGAGACTATTCAGCATAAACCAGATCCTCTCTCCTCCTCTATCAGTCAGTAACTGAGTATACATGCATCCCTCCTTCTCCACATGCATATATCTGTGTGTGTGTGTGTGTGTCTGTGTGTGTGTGTGTGTGTGTGTGTGTGTGTAAACACTGATCAGCCACAACATTAAAACCACCCTCATCATTTTGTGTTTGACCCCTTCATGCTGCCAAAGCAGCCCCGCCAAACTGACGTCACTTGAATTCACAGTTTCTGTGTTTTTCCAGCACAACATTTCCCAGGGCAGAACACTCCCCTCCAGCTTGTTGTCTCCCCGCAGAGCATCCTGGTGCCAACTCTTCCCCAGGTAAATGGTGTACATGTACCGGGCCGGTGTGCACGATGTTACAGAGAACGGGACTCAATGGACAAGGTGACCTTCTTCTATTGCTCCAAGGTCCAGTTCTAACTCTCATGTACCCATTGTGGGTGCTTTTGGCGATGGGCTGGTGTTAGAGTGAACACTGATTGGTCGGCTGCTACAAAACACTATATGCACCTGGGTCTGATGCGTTGTGTGTTGTTACAGATTCCTCGCAAAAGTATCATTTAAATTTTCTTTGACTTGTGCAACAGTAGCTCTTCAGTCAGTTTGGACCACACAGGATTACCTTCATTACCCTCGTGCATCGATGAACCTCGGGCGCCCAACACCCTGTTGTAAGTTCATGGTTGGTTTCTCTTTGGAGCGCTGTCAGTAGCTACTCACCACTGCTGCCTGGAAGAACCCCAGAGGCCTTAGGCTTACCACTTACGAGATGCTGACCCACGTGTGTTGCGATAATGATTTAAGCCTTGTCAAAGTCACTCACGTCCCATTTCTCCTACATCCAATATCTACTTATATATTATATATATATTTTTTATATATATATATATATATATATATATATATATATATATATATATATATATACACACACACACATACACACACATTACCGGTCAAAAGTTTTAGAACACCTCAATTTTTCCAGTTTTTTTAATTGAAAATTATGCAGTTTAATGTCTCATTGTACTCCGGAATGAAAGCATAGACATGATAGAACAAATTAACAATCGAAGTTAAAAAAGAAATCATGGAATCAATTTATGAACCAAAATGTATTTGAAACTTTTGACTCAAAGTACCCACCTCTGGCAGATATAACAACTGAACACACTCGTGGCATTCTTTCTACAATGGAAATCAAATATTCTTCAGAAAGTTCTTCCCAACTCTGTTGCAGAAGTTCCCATAAATGTTTTGCACTTGTAGGTTGCTTTGCTTTCACTCTTCTGTCCAGTTCATCCCAAACCATCTCGATGGGGTTTAAGTCTGGAGACTGTGCTGGCCACTCCATGTTTTCAAGCTTACCATCTTGTTCTTTTTTCCTAAGGTAGTTCTGGCAGAGCTTGGACTTAAGTTTTGGGACATTATCTTGCTGTAGGATGAACCCCTGACCAACTAGGCGCAGACCAGAGGGTACTGCATGGCGCTGCAGAATGCTGTGGGAGCAGTTTTGGTTCAGGATGCCTTTCACTCAGTGAGTCACTGACCCTGGATCCAGCAAAACAGCCCCAGACCATCACGCTTCCTCCTCCATGTTTGACAGTTGATGTCACACACAGCGGAACCATCCTTTTACCTACTCGACGGTGTACAAAAAACCTGGGTAACCTTACCTTTTGTTTAAAACTTCTGACAGTTCACCACTTACCTTTGTACCATTTCAAGCTATTCGTTGGACTGGAACTGCATGATTTTCAATAAAAAACTGGAAAAATTGGGGTGTCATAAAACTTTTGACCGGTAGTCTGTATATATATATATATATATATATATATATATATATATATATACACACACACACACACACACACACACACACAGGCACAGTAGGTGCGTGTATATACTGTATAGCACAGTATGTGAATTTTGCAATATCTTAAAATGTCTATTCATTTTATATTTGCACATGTATCACTGTGTCGCAATATCCTAATAACATATTGTGTGTCAGTATATTTCCGGTGTATCGCATGTCTGTAAGGAGAGAAAGCTACTGCCGTGACCATCTATGACAAGTTGAAGGACAATGAGCAAAGAACAACACACAGCTACCTATCACTGTAGTTCTATTATGGACATCATGAGTTCACATCAAAAATGCAAAACAACTCTACACCCAAGAAAGGAGCTCCCCAATCCAGTGCGATTTTTTGCTCCAGCTGAGCTCGATTAATTCAATTTGATTCAGCTGGTTAATGGAGTATCAATCGGAATTTGACTATCCTCACAGTTTATCTTCTACATATCTAAGAGGACATAAATATCTAGATGAAGGTGAGATTATTTTAATAGCTGATTGAGGCTGGCTATAGGTTATGCTGGATGATTCAAATTATGAACATGAACGGAATCTCTGAGCTGGATCCAAAGGATTGAATAAAGCACCAGAGGTAATTCCCACTCAAATATAAGCTTACTGAACGAAAACAGTAATTAAAAACCAGCGAAGAATATTTCAAGCAAACACAGTGTATCTACATGAATCAGTAGCATTAAATCAGTACTGACTCAAAGCTCCTGCAGGTTTACTCAGCACTATTTAAAAAATACTAGACTGAGGGAACATCTAATTAGGGACGCAGTATGCAGTGTTGGTGGCTCATAATTTACCCAAATATCGCCACTGAAAAGACTGACATCTCCACAATTTTAAAATCTCTTTAAAACTAGCTGAAAACATTATATTTCAGCTAACTGCATTTGCGCCTCCTGAGAAAACCCCTCGGTGGAATCTGAAATCCAGTCGCTGGAAGGTCCATTTTTCATTGTATTCTTTGTATATTCAGGAACACAGCATGTTAGTGGCAGAGCATAATTAATATTAATGAATTTGCCATTTTAGTTCCAGTGATTGCAGTTCATTTACTGCTCCAACCCACACTTTGCACTGACTCTGTTCAGTGGAACAGACAACACGAATTCTGCAGGCAATTCTTCACTATTTGATGGATAGGCGCTGTTGTTCATTATGAAATTTAGAGATACTCATCACTTATTTTCTACAAAAAAAATGCATACCTGTCATTTCACACTCCTCAAAAAGCCATTAGGCCCGAGGAATTAATGCAATTTCATGAAGTCGCGTGGCCACTGCAACATGCTAAGCAATACTGTACTGTACAGCTGAATTATACCACAGCAAGTCATATTCATCATTAAAAGGTAGCACATCAGTTCCTAAACCTAAAAATATTAACATAATCCATATCATAGCCCTCCCGTCTACACATGCGGCTCACAGAGGCCTTAAACAACTGCAAACAGATTGATTTAATATGCCAAGGGCTACAGGCACAGTCAGTGCAACTCAGCACTTTCCTGCTCGCTCCTGTCTATGACTGAGGACTAAAGATGTTACTGACACCACGGAGGGGGTGTTTTAAACACTGAAAACTGCGTGCACAGCGGACAGAGTGACACCGCCACTGCCGACACGGGTCAGGCGTGTTACTGAAGCTCGAGTGAGACCGACAGAAGCACCATTTCTGCTGTGTGAGCACCAGGCCAGGTGAACGAAGGTCAGGGGAGGCATTAGAGAGGGTGTGCTTAAAAACACAATAAGCGAAAAACTAAACCTTGGACAGGATATTTTAAGTATACTCTGAACACCTCTGTGTGTGTGTACAGCATGTGTCTTACTGTCTCAGTGTGTGTTAATCTGGGTCTGAGCACCATCAGGAGGATCTAGTGAAAGTCATTATCCAGGACATCAGAGACCCATGATCTGGTTCCTCACTGGAAGGACACCATACCCTCCCTGGGGTCTCTGTCGTCCGGGCACTCCATCCAGGACTCAAACCCATAACCTTTCGCAAAGTGGAACATTCAGTAACAGCCCAGGAGGGAAGGACACCTTGATGATTTCCTAGGAGACAGCGAGGTCGCTGCAGGGTGAAGTTGCCTTCAGACGTCGAAGGCTGCTCAGCCTGTCAGGCTGCGTAAACGCCGCCCCCAAGTACAGCCAATCAGATCGGAGCTAGAGTACAACCAATCCGCTCACGAGGCAGCCAATTCAATTCGGAAGCCTTTATCGGTAAGAGGGCTTAAGACCAACAATATTTTTTAAAAGAATGCATTTAATCGGGAGTTTTTCTCATTAAAGAAACTGATTCGGAGGTAACATTAGATATTTCAGCTATTTTGATTATGTGAACCAATGCAAACAAGTGTTATTTTTTTGTCTTACAGTTAACTTGTAGACCTAACCTTAGCTAAACAGGTAATAATCGTTAACTTAAACACTTCTACAATATAACTTCAAGTGTAACTCTGTTTGAGACATAAAATTGACCCACTTGTGAACAATAAGCTGTCTAGTTGGGCTTAAAAACTTCAACTGCAAGTTGCTATAACGTTAGCTGCCTTCAAGGCTGATTGTAGAGACTAGTGCCTTGCAGGCTGGTTAGAAAAGGCTAATGTTGATTTGATATTGTATAATCTTCAATAGTATTGCCTCAGATGCCTTCAAGGCTGATTGTAGAGACTAGTGCCTTGCAGGCTGGTTAGAAGGCTAATGTTGATTTCATATTGTATAATCTTTGATAGTATTCAGTCCGATGCCTTCAAGGCTGATTGTAGAGACTAGTGCCTTCCAGGCTGACCGTGAAGACTAGTGCCTTCCAGGCTGACCGTAGAGACTAGTGCCTTGCAGGCTGGTTAGAAGGCTATTGTTGATTTCATATTGTATTATCTTTAATAGTATTGCCTCGGATGCCTTCAAGGCTGATTGTAGAGCACTAGTTTCCAGGCTGGTTAAAGGCTAATGTTGACTTCATATTGTATAATCTTTAATAGTATTTCCTCGGATGCCCTCAAGGCTGATTGTAGAAACACTACTGCCTTGCAGTCTGGTTAAACGCTAATGTTGACTTCATATTGTATAATCTTTAATAGTATTTCCTCGGATGCCCTCAAGGCTGATTGTAGAAACACTACTGCCTTGCAGTCTGGTTAGAAGGCTAATGTTGACTTCATATTGTATAATCTTCAATAGTATTGCCTCAAATGCCTTCCAGGCTGATTGTAGAGACTAGTGCCTTGCAGTCTGGTTAGAAGGCTAATGTTGATTTCATATTGTATAATCTTCAATAGTGTTGCCTCAAATGCCTTCCAGGCTGACCGTAGAGACTAGTGCCTTGCAGGCTGGTTAGTAGGCTGATGATTTCATCCAATATATATATACACTACCGCTCAAAAGTTTGGGATCACTTGGAAATTTTCTTGTTTTCCATGGAAACACACATGAAATTAGTCTGAATAGGAAATATAGCAAATGAACAGAACATGCTGACATTAGAAATGATGATTTAATGGAAAATGATGAATATGTACTTCAAACTTTGCCTTCATCAAAAAAAAAAACCCACCTTCACTGTTGATACTGAAACTGGTGTTTGACGGGAATTATTTAGCGCAGCTGCTAGTTGACAACCTGTGAGGCGTCTTTGTCTTAAACTATACACTCTCAGATATTTGTCTTCTTGCACAGTTGTGCATCGGGGCCTCCCACTCCTTTTTTCTGTCCTTGTTAGTGCCAGTTTGTGCTGCTCTCAGAAGGAGTAGTTGACAGCATGGTAAGAGATTTTAAGTTTTCAATTTCTATTGAATAGCCTTATTTTCTAAGCACAACAATAGACTGACAATCTAAAGTTCGTTTTTCTTTCTGGCCATTTTGAGCCTGTAAACAAACAAACAACTGCTGATGCTTCAGGTACTAAACCAACCTCAAGAATGCCATGCTCCTTTTGTGCTCCCTTATTGGTTTAACGGTTTTCCGTGTGCAACACATTTGCAGAAGGGTTTTCTAATAATCAATTAGCCTTATAAAATGCTTAACTTGGATTAGCAGCCATACTAGGAGATTGATGCAGAGGACTGACAGTTGCTGATAATAGATGCAAAAATGTAGATCATTCTTTGAAAATCATCTGATTAATTTTAATCATTTGTGAAATGGATAAAAATGTTTGTGAAATGCATGAAAATGTATTTTTCTTTGGAAAACAAAAAGAAATTTACAAGTGATCCCAAACTTTTGAGCGGTGGCGTGTGTGTGTGTGTGTATATATATATATACACACACATACATTCCTGATTGTATGCAAAAGTTTGGGCACCTCAGATCAAAATTTCTATTACTGTGAATAGCTAAGCAGTAAAAATGACTGCTCTCCAAAAGGCATGCAGTTAAAGAGGACACATTTCCTTTATATTTTAAGCAAGATTACTTTTTAATTTCCATCCTTTTACTGTTTCAAAATGGCAAAAGAAAAACAGTCCAAAAGCAAAAGTTTGGACACCCTGCATGGTCAGTGCTAAGTAACACTCCCCTTTGGCAAGTATCACAGCTTGTAAACACTTTTTGGTGCCAGCTAGGAGTTTTTTTTTGATTTTGGTTTGGTGGATTTTGCCCATTATTCTTTTTCAAGGCTTCTAGTTCTGTGAGATTCTTTGGCTGACTTGCATGGACTGCTCTTTTGAGGTCCATTTTCAGATTTTCAATGCTGTTGAGGTAGGAGACCTTGAGGGCTGCGGTGAAACCTTCAACTCGCACCTCTTGAGGTAGTCAGTTGTGGATTTTTGAGGTGTGTTTAGGATCATTATCCTGTTGTGGAAGCCATCCTCTTTTCATCTTCAGCTTTTTGACAGATGGTGAGATGTTTGCTTCCAGAATTTTCTGCCATTCTTCCTTCGACCAGTGACATGTTCTCCGTGCCACTGGCTGGCTGCAACACAAGCCCAAAGCAGGATCAACTATGTGCTTGACAGTTAGAGAGGTGTTCTTTTTATGAAATTCTGCATCCTTTTTGTCATACCTATGCTCATTGCAGCCAAAGACATCTATTTTAACTTCATCAGTTCACAGGACTTGTTTCCTAAATGCATCAGTCTTGTTCAGATGTTCCTTAGCAACCTTCTGATGCTGAATTTCATGGTGAGGATGCAGGAAAGGTTTCCTTCTCATGACTATTCCATGAAGGTCATATTTGAGCAAGTGTCGCTGAACCGTGGGGCAGTGCACCATGACACCATGGTGTGCTAAATCTTGCCAAAGGTCTTTTGTTGTCAAGCGGGTGTTTTGATTTACCTTTCTAGTAATCCGATAAGCAGTTTTCTTGGTCTTCCAGACCTCAAGCTGACCTCCACGGTTCTGTTGACTGCCATTTCTTAATTATATTATGAACTGAGGAAATCGCAACCTAAAAACGTTTGCTATCTTCTTATAGCCTTCTCCTGCTTTGTGGGCATTAATTATTTTCATTTCCAGAGAGCTAGACAGCTGCATAGAGGACCCTATGGCTTCTGATTGTTGGGCCAAGGATAGAAGTCTGGGTATTTATAAACTTCAAAATTTGCATCACCTGGCCTTTCCCTAACGATGATTGTGAACAAGCCATAGCCCTAACAAGCTACATATGATTTGAGACTATAGTCAAAGTTGCCTGAGAGCTCAAATCTTTTTGGGGTGCCCAAACTTTTGCAGGGTGCTCATTTCCTTTATTTTTGCTCTAGAATTGTACAAAACAAAAAAGTAATACACCACTACTGCTTAAAATGTCCAAAAAAAGTGTTGTATCTTTAAATTTATGCCATTCAAAAAAATCAGTTCATCTTCTACTTGCTTAACTTTTCTCAGTAACAGAAATTTTGATCAGGGGTGCCCAAACTTTTGCATACAACTGTATATATATGTGTGTTTACAATTCTGATGCCTTCAAGGCTGACAGTAGAGACTCCCTCAGCATTACTGAGGGGGCCTCTACTGAGTTGGAGCAAGGCTAATTTAAAATCTTCTATTTTTCAGCCCATAGATTTATTACAGTTCAAAATCAACCACGTTACCTCAGAAAACTGACAGCAGTGTTGTTGCATATTGATGTCGTCTTTACTTTTTACACTCTTTTTAGGAGTTCAAATGATGTCTCGGCGCTGTCGTGGAGCCCTATCTCCCCGCCCGCTAAAAAAGGCGCCGCCCAGCACCCACCCGGGCCCTGATGCCTTGAAGGCATCTGACTGAATCTTTATCAAAAATTATACAATATGAAATCAACATTAGCCTTCTAACCTTTCTGCAAGGCACTAGTCTCTCTGGGTCAGCCTGGAAGGCATCTGACTGAATACTATCAAAGCTTATGCAATATGAAATCAACATTTGCCTTCTAACCTTTCTGCAAGGCACTAGTCTCTACGGTCAGCCTGGAAGGCATCTGACTGAATACTATCAAAGCTTATGCAATATGAAATCAACATTAGCCTTCTAATCAGCCTGCAAGGCACTAGTCTCTACAATCAGCCTGGAAGGCACTAGTGCTCTACAATCAGCCTTGAAGGCACTAGTGCTCTACAATCAGCCTTGAAGGCAGCAAACATTACAGCAACTGTCAGTTGAAGTTTTTAAGAAGCTCAGCTAAACAGCTTATTGTACAAAATATCTCACAAATAGGCCACTTTTATGTTTCAGAGTTATACTTGAAGTTATATTGTAGAAGTGTTTCAGTTAACAAGTATGACCTGTTTAGCTAAGGTTCAGTCTATAAGTTAAAAAAAAAAAAAAAAAAGCACTTGTTTGCATTGGTTAACATAATCAAAATAGCTGAAATATCTAACGTTACCTCACCAGTTTCTTTAATATGAAAAGAAGATTGAGCAGCATTCGTTTTTTAACAATATTGTTGTTCTTAAGCCCACTTCCCGAGTAAAGGCTTCCGAATTGAATTGGCTGCCTCGTGGCCGGATTGGTTGTACTCTAGCTCGCGATCTGATTGGCTGTACCCAGGGCGGAGTTTACGCAGCCTGACAGGCTGAGCAGCCTGGAAGTCGACGTCTAAAGGCAACTTCACCCTGCAGCAGCGAGGTCAGGGTCAAGGCAAGGATCCAGCCAATGAGGTAGAGAGTGGGAGGGGCTATGACTAAGCAGGTAAGGAGTGCAGCAGGAGAGATATCAGCAAATACCTGCATTTTAATCTGAACAGAGACACTAAAGAGGGCATAACGTTAGCACCTTTTTTACCACATGAAAAAGGCCTTCGACAAGTCTACTGCATTGTGAGAACCACCTTGAATAAGTCACTATTTAGCTTAACTGGCCTGTGTGCTTAAAAGCAGATCGCAATTGCTCGTACATTTTAAATGTGTATAGAAAGAAGCAGCCGCAAAGAGGCATTTCCAATGCATTTTATTATTTCTTAGTTTCAGGTGCAGCCATACTTATGGCCCCTTAGACAGCAGTGAGAACACAATGAGCTCCATTGGGAGGAATATAGTTACCTTTAAATTATGCTTCTGTTCACAATATTGTCACATATTAAGTAGAGCCGAGCTGCCCCCGAAGCTGCTCTGACCTTTATCTGTGAGAAGGAAACTGGACTGAGTCGATTATGTAAGTTTTGAATAACCCTTTACTTTCAAGAAATTACATTATCATTTAAAAGCTGCATTTAGTGTTTACTTACAATGTATTTGTTTTATATTAAAATAAGTTTGATGATCTGAAACATTTAAATATGACAATTAAACAAAAATAGTATAAATCGGGAAGGGGGGGGAATACTTCTCCACCAAACTGTATCTGCAATGCTATTTTTGACAAGGAAAAAATGAGTTGCAGATATCTTCATTACATATCTAGTCTAGCTTTTAAATTTTAAAACAGCTTGCCATAGTCCTTTTCGCACTGTGCTTTCTCCCATTAGTCATAATGTCGACACTCAAAAATTTTCACCCCTTTTCGCAGAATGCTAATATTGCCAATTTTTCCTGTTGTGCCTGAGCCTATTCAAGACTTTATAACTCAGTATTTGTGTCACACAGACTCTGGAAAATTATTCCAGTGAAGCAAGACTTTCGGGAATTTAATAACAGAATTATTTAGCAATTAAATTTCAGAATTTATGGACGCCGGCATCTAAATCTGTGCAGAGGGGTTAGGCCTTAATTGTCCGGCCCATCTCGGCAAACTCAAAAATGTTGTTTGTGTCTATTTTAGCCCTTAGTTCTCATGTTGGTAATTTTGGGGCTCAACAGGCCAGTTAAATTTAGCTTGGAATTAAAACATGGCAATTCATCCAAAGTGTCAAAAAGGTTAACACGTTTGGAAGAACGTCATAGATGTGCAGTTGTCAGAAAATAATGCAAATCCTTAGAACGTCCTTAAACCAATTGCAATCGAGTATTCAGTACACCTACGGTATAACTCAATTTACGGTAGTGCACTGTGCATTTTTGCATGAACTAACATGCAAAGAAAACCATTTGAAGCAGAAGCTGGCTCCTATAGCAGAGAAACGGTACCGGTACGTCTGAGAATTTTGAACCACTATGACCGGAGTTAATAGCGGTAAAATAGACCTGTGTTTATCACCCCTGGTGACTGTGGTGCAGAGTCTACAGGTTTCCATAGCATTGCCCGCACAAGACAGGTAACCAATTGTGGTCAGATCTTCCCCACTCAATAACCCTCTGGTTGTACTGCACAGACTGTAATAAACAGCCAGAGACAAGAGCATCTGAGTACTGCATTGGATTGCCGACGAGTGCACTACTCCATCTTGAGTGTAATTGAAGGTCCATTATTGGGAAAACAAAACGGGTGACAAGGAGTAATAGTTTGTTTTTAGGATATTCAAAGCTCCTGTGATGCCACTGATTCGTAAACAGCCAACTGTGATTCCCTAAGGGTTGAAACGCTTGTCCATCGAGCGTCTGACATGTTTTATACAGATAAAAGATCAGTCACAAAACTGCCAGGAAAATAGTTCTTCTAATGAACAAATAGCGCCTAACTCTTTTAGAAGAACGATGTGTGGGTGGGACATAACAGGAGTCAGTTTATCTCACCAGTCTTGCTCTGTACAGTGGATGTTAATATACTGTATTGGCTACCACCTGCTAGAACCAATCAGAGCGGACAAGAGCCGTAAATTTTTCAGGTACAATCTCCAGGTCCAATAGACATCTGAGATTCAGACCGCCAGTTAACTCAGGATTAATGTTGCAGACCAATTTGCCGGCCTGTTCATGGCCGCAACAACAGGGCTTGGCCACAGATCAGACTTGGTGTGATGTTCTTACGGCATCATGACACGTCACTCAGATAAAAGGACTGCTGCTGCTATGCAAACGCAGGGAGAAATGATAAGACTTTTAGCAAGATGAGTCATCGCCACAAACTCCCCGCTGAGCGCTCCACTTTCAAAGAGCAATCAGCTGGGGAGTCATTCGAGACGCGCTGAAAGCCACAATACCTCCTTGCAGAGAACGGAAACACGGCGATCATCATTCGGGTCCTTATGAGAGCCCATAATAACACTGCGGAGCATTAACCACAACCGCAAAAAAGCATAACACAGTTGTGACTCCTGCCAGTCCCACGACACATACCACCTCGTCCAACCCTAATGGCCAATGACAGAGAAAGGCTCGGACAGACTCAGCCCCTAACCTCAGAATCTCAAAGTTATTACTGCTAGATTTGCATTGTTAAGCTGCTTTCACACCGGACGCGAAACGAATTTTTCGCACGACAGATTACATTCAAAGTCAATGCAAAGACGCGATTCGCGTTTTTGCATTGACTTTGAATGTAATCCGTCGTGCGAAAAATTCGTTTCGCGTCCAGTGTGAAAGCGGCTTTATCTACTGCATTGTAGCGGTTTGTGCTCGTAAGATGCATAAACTTGAAATACAATGTACGTCATTAAAAAGTTGGGATGATACATTAAATTTAAAGTGAAACGGTGAACAGTGATTTGTAAATCGTTTGCCTGTATCATGTTGAAAGCAATACAACAGCACATTTTATTTGATATTTCAACTGATGAATTAAACTGATTTTTTTTGGTAAAATACACTAATTTAAATTTTGATATATTAAATATTATATTTTGATATTTAATAATATTTAGTAACTGAATAAATCAAGTGATAAAGTGTTTCAAGTGTAATTTTGTCCCACTCGTCCTTCATATAAGTCTTGAGGTGTGCAACGGTAAAGGGTCTTCATTGCCATATTTTCAAAATGCGCAACACCATTCTCTATTGGAGACAGGTCATGAATGTGAGCAGGCTAGTCCAGCAGCCGGCAACCTCTTTTTATGCTGCCATGCCTTTATAATGCCAACAGAATGCGGTTTAGCACTGCATTGTTGAAATACGAATGGTCGTGGTAAAGATGTCTTCTTGAAGGCAGCATATGTTGCTCCAAAATCTCCGTGTACTTTTCAGCAGTAATAGTGCCTTCACAAAAGTATAAATTTCCCTTACCAAAGGCACTGACACAACCCTATATCATGGCAGAGCACTGCTTTTGGACTTAAGCTGGTAAGTCTGGTTGGCCCTGTTAATAATGTACAGAGTATCGTGGGTGATATATCCAAATTCCTTCCAATCTTTATTTAAGGAACTATCCACGGCCCCTCTGGGCTCCTGAGGGACTAGGCCTTCCCTGGATGCTGCTTTTGTACCAAATCATGATTACACTGATATAAAATTTTTCAAATCACTTTATCACTCAAATTTTTAACGTATAATCAGTCCTGAATTGCCCCCGTCCAACCTTTTTTTGGAATGTGTTGCACACGAGAATGGCAGGAATGGATGTATATTCACAAATTAAATTTAAGTTGACTAGACAAAAAATTTAATGTCTCGTGTTCCTACTATCTGCAATGAAGTACAAGTCTATTTATAAGTCACTGCTCTCTGTTTTATGTGCATTTTCCTTACAGTCTCAACTATTTCCATGTAGGGGTTATATATCATCCTCATAAAGCTAAAGACAATTTTCCCCATAAGTACACATAAAAGCTGATCAGTCTAATCTCTCCAGTTGGTTGCTATAGGAACTGGAACAGACTTTCAAGAGTCCTCTAATGCCAGTTCATTCATTTTTGAATATTCCCCAATATTTATGTTGTCGCGGTCACGTTTGTCTAGGGATATGATTTCGCTAATAAAAGAAGGCTGGCTGGCCTGGACTGGTGAATCTGGAGGGAAAGCCTCCCCTCAGGACGGCACCGTAGCGTTCCAGGGCTAGCTCAAGCTGCCACTCCGCCGGCGAATAGCTCCGCGTCGTTCGGCTCGCTGGTTCAGTTTAGTGAGTTATTTCTAAAAGCATGGCAGTCTTATGGATGACGATTCAAAATAAATCAAAACCGGGTGGTCAAAAACGAGAGTCTGGGAAAGGTGTCCTGCACTTCAGGGCTAAGGGCTCCAGCATATAGGAAAATCCACCTTCCATTCTGGCCAATTTAAAAAGGACGCCCTCTCCCAAGACCAACTGACGCCCAATCAGGACACAAGGCGTCATCCTGTTTCCCCCAACCAGTCACCAATCACAGTGCACAGCTGCCATGCCACTAAATGTGTGTTACCCTATCTACATTTCACTACAAAGCGAGGAGGCATTAGTATTTGCGTCATTATGCCTCGTTCCCGGATCCGAGGGCATAACAATATTATATTCTTACTGAATGAGAATGGACCACGCACACTGGATCCTCAGAGAAATCAATTCCGGCCTCCAACACAATTCACTCCGTAATGTGTCCCCTGCTTTTTTGCTCTGCTCCGCAATCCTAAAAGCTCTGCGCTCAATAACCTCCTGAATGCAGTTTACAGAATTAGTTCATCTGTGTTTAAGCAGCGGGGCAGTTGTTGAGAGCAAATCATTTCATTCATTTAGAAACAACACTCTTTTCTTGCATCAGTACTTCAAATATTCAAACAAAGAACTGAAACCTCACCAAAACCAACAAAGATCAATCACGATAAACAGCAAGAAAACAGTCAGGATATTTCCCAAATGCATCACTTCCCATTAGTGAAATAAGAATGACAACAATAGGTAGTCTCAAGAGTAATTAAAATTATTAAATGTAAAAAAAAAAAAGTACTAACATATAATGACAGCGACAAACTGCTCATGACAGACATTAAAAGAGGGTTCTACCCAGCTATTAGTTAGCTCTGGATGGTATACTATCAGCCTGTCAATCTCCAATTCAAAGTTTTTTAACAAAAAATTTCTGCAGGCCTACATAAATTGGCTTTCTCTTCCATAGACGTATAATACCTATAGCATAAAGTCAATCCATCCAGACTAACCCCACACTCTCTCTCCTTAGAGGGGCATATGATACTAGGCCATGCACAAAATTACAGCCTGAAAGATTGTGGCCAATTTGGGTATCTTAACTTGATTTGATTTTTCTGACACTCCCAGATATTTGCAGGGAAAATACCCAGAGTGCTGCTGGTGTGGATTGTGACCACAGTTTTAATGAGGCCTAGAGCTCTATTTTCGTGTGTTTGCAAATGGAAACGAACACGGTGTTAACATTATGGGCAATTTTGTTCGTCCCAAATGGCATATCTATCGCCTTCACCCAGTCTGGTAGTTTTTTATGCTCTAAAATAAAAACGAGTGCGTCTCTAGTGGCTGGGCAGCACGAGTGGAGAAGTGTCAATTTAGGTCATTTTAACCGTTCATCACTTTCACGTCTGTTCATGTGCAGTCCGATGGGTAACGTGAGCTAATGTTAGCCATTTACCAAATTAGTATTTCATGGACAGTTATTTTTACTTTTTGAGGCATTCTCGGTATAGTGTTGCATTAGCTTGACTTGTTGACTGGTAGTCTGAGTATCTATGGTATTTGTTTAATGGTATATGTTTCACTAAAATGGTTAAAGTCTGAACATTTTTGGTCAGAGGCAAATTCATTGGGATATCAAATTGATGTATAACTTGTACTATAGAAGCTACACATCCCCAAATATTTTGTGAAAAGTATCACAATGACCCACAGCTAGCCCACTAAATACGTACAGTTCAGGTACATAATGGTGAAGTAACTTCAGTAACTTGTTCAAGGATAAATGGCAGTTCTCTACCTGAGCCATATACTGTCAATATTGTTATAACATTTCAACTCCCCATTGAATTTTCCTTTAAAAAGTTAGGAGTACTTGAACAGGCAAGTATATTCGAGTGCTAATCCAGGGCTCTGTTTATGAACAGCAATCTCTGTAGAATATATTATAACCTTGTACCACAGAGATGAAAATGAAACCGCCGCAAACTCCTCATCTTGCATTAACTCCGTTTCCTTACTTCGTCAAAAGGACCTCCGGGAAAACAGAAACGCCTGAGTTTATTTACAGGAAACAAGAGCTGCTGCGTTTTCCAAAGGCAAAATATAAATTTCAACTCCAAGTGAGTTTGAATATTTAGTTTTTCATAATGTAGCTAAGCTTACGTTTAGCTCTTTCTTAACCCTTCGAGCGCTGAATACACTTTCAAGGAATTAAAAATGTAGTTATCCTGAGCTGTTGAAAACCTATCATGTGGCAACTTGTTTAAAAGAGCTCCTATGCGGGAGCTCTTTTAAACAAGTTGCCACATGATAGGTTTTCAACAGCGTCTGATTTTGATATTTTACATCATTGGGAAGCTATAGCTGCTCATGGCGCTGAAAGGGTTAAGACTTTGAATTACAGGCTGGAGCTGATTCCTCTATTTTCTTCAAACTAACTTCCTTTTTCATTCGTGCAGTGTGCTTTTACAGTATAAGCGAGTGAGAGGTGGCGGGGGCTCATCATATGAGTAATACGCACTTCATCTTGGTGCTCAGACGAAAAGAGGCCGCTCTTCCTGATGGACAATTTACCCTCAATTTTGAGCTCCAATCAATTTATCAACTGGCTTGTGTCTGAAGTGTTTCCCGCTAACAAGGAATTAGCCTGCAGAGCAGTGTCCAGTATGGGAACACAGATGAAGACCACAATGGAAAAGTGATCAGAGTCACATTTTCACGTTGTGGAGAGATGATGAATTAAAAATTCAAAACGATCTAAGAAACAAAGCACTGAAAAAATATGCAAAAAATATAAAACATAATAATAATAATAATAATAATATAACATTATTATATATTATTATAAATATTATAATAATATTTAATATAAAAATATATAAAAAATGCAAAATTTGCAGTCTGATCATTTTTCCTTTGTGGTCTTCAGATGCAAAGAGCACTTCAAAAAGAAGTATGTGTCACCCACAAAGGCGCTAATGTCTCTACTGTATATCCAAGGAAGATGAATTAACTGTGTCGATATATCGAAGAAGGACTACTTGAACGGTAATTCTTAATCGGCAAATTAGTTTATCGTGACACAAAGAAAAAACTAAAAACATTGAAAAACCCTTATAAACAATAAACTTCCTCTAGACAATCTGTACAAGTCTGTGCAAATTGTGACACTGAAACACAGAGTGGACCAGGCTCTCTGAGAAATATAGTCAGTCACCATTCATATAACCTACATCATGACTAATCAGTTCAGCTACCTCCATTGCATTTCTCCAAAGACTACATCATTTCATCATCATTAATACTCTGCAAAACAAGGTAATTGTTCCAGTAAAATTAGCATTCAGCTAAGTCAGGGATTTATTCTTTTTCGCAAGCTGGGGAAATACGATTCGGGGCAAAGAAAGACGAGGTAAGAAAATATCTTGCGGTTTGCGAAATTACCTTTGCTTGATTGATTGATGACATTTCACTTGACAGGGAATTTTACAGGTTTTATTCTGGGACAAATTCACCAGAATAAGCATAAGAATTCCCTGATGATCACTTGTGTGACCATCTTCCTGTCCAGGCAAAGCACTGTAGAAACACTGCTGTGTGGGAATAATGTCTTCTGACAGAATCACTGTTGGAAGAGAACCATTTCAGGTCTACAGGATAGGGAAACCTAATTAAACTTACACGTATCTGAGAAGATACCCAGAGGAGTGGATTTTGGCTGAAAATGGGTAAGTCCTTTGCTGCGACTGATTTGTGCTTTATATAATTCAGCCGAGATTTTCCAGCAATTTCACAAATGCACAATACTTTCTCTGCCAGGGTCTGTCTCTCCCTCACTTAATTCAGTGTCAACAGATCATCTCTCAGTGAGCAGAGCATTTTACTGAGAATGACCACAAAAAGAGTCTTCTGGCTAACCTCTGTCAATCACCTCCCACATATGTTCCATCCATTCTCCATCCCCGCTGCTTCCTCATTAGGGTCACAGGGAGAGCTGGAGCCTATCCCAGCTGACTATGGGCGAAGGCAAGGACCCACCCTGGACAGCTCGCCAATCCATTGCAGGGTGCACACACCATTCACTCTCACACTCATACCTATGGGCAATTTAGCATTTCCAATTAGCCTGATGTGCATGTCTTTGGACTGTGGGAGGAAACCAGAGGAAACCAATGTGAACACAGGGAGAACATGCAAACTCCCCCCAGATTTGAACCCACAACCTTCTTGCTGTGAGGCAGTAATGCTAACCACTGCGCCACCGTGAGACATTGGGACTGGAGACAAGTTTTACGACCCAGGTTCAGCTACCATGAACTCCAGTATCCGCAATGATTAAGGGCTTCCCATCATAAACTTCTTTTCCAAGGTTCACATTAATCATAGGCGGACAGTACATGATGAATCCACTCATCACTGGATCCAAAAAGTTGTTTCCACCACAAAAATTGAGAGACCGCCTCTAGTTTATCTCAGGATTCAGGATCATCTCAGGTCACCCATTCACCACAAACATGAGTGGACAAATCAAACTGCTTAGATGAGGCTGGAGGAGACGGGAAGGACAGCGGCTTATCACAGTGGCTGGTGGAAATGAAGACATCAAGATAATTGGCTCACAGGAGAACTCAGGACTCGACCTCCATCACCAGCACCCAGGGCTCCCCCAGGAGCAACAATCCGACGAGGCCAGAGCTCATACACAGTGCTCTCGTGCTCTTCCACTGCCCAACCCCCCCAACCCCTTTTACTGTCGTTTAGTAACATCTCCTCATTTTCTGACTTGGCTTCCCATTCAAAGCAACAGCTAAAAAAGCCTGGAACTATGTGATGCATATTTACAGGATTATTTTACAGGATACTAATACTATGAAATGTGCCTCCCACTCTTGGCTCTTTCTTTCTTGTAGTGCCTGTGACTGAAGAAATTTCCTTGGCTGATCCCTCACTCAACTCTCCATGCCCCTACGACACCGTTCAGCGACAGCAGGGCGTGTAATCAGGGGCAGGCAGGGGGTCACAGGGAGAGCAGCGTAAGCCAGGCGAGCGGCACACAAAAGCAATGTTTGTGCGTGTGTGGGGAGCCCTGGGTCACTGCGAGGGGCGCCAGAGAGTAACAGATTGTTTCGGTTTGGCGTGATTGGAGCGCCTGCTTTATTTAGGGAAGGGGGTGGAGGGAGTGGGGTTTTTGGACATCGGTGGAGTGCTCTCTCTTTCTCGCATTCCCTTGCTCTGCAGGCCAGGGAGTTGGGGTATGGTTTGAGACTGGAGTGTAGGACATGAGGGAATATATGAAAATTTTGTTTATAAAACACAATAAGTGGCAAAATAACAAAAATTGAGAACACCATAGAGCGACAGCCCTGTGCTTCACATGGTACAAAAATCTGTTTTTAGAAATTCATACTATAAGGTGTATTTAATCATGGTCAAAGTTTATGTTTTTCTATAAAATGCAATAGGCGCCAACAGAGAAAAAGCTGATTTACACAAAATGAGTAATATGGATACATTGCGTTTTGGAAACAAACTCTTCATATGGATTGCCTCACAAAATCTTTATTTCCTGATCCTACTTCTCAGCTCCTAGTTATTCCCAGCAAAGACACATCCATACCATCTGTAACACTATTTGAGCAATACTCCTTGAAACTTCCATCACAATTATTATCACATCATAAGGACCTGTCAAAGCAGACATAGCAGTGTATTATAGGTTGCATGACATCTTGTAATGACAAATATCATCC
Source organism: Gymnothorax javanicus (assembly GCA_029692085.1). Classification (NCBI taxonomy): domain Eukaryota; kingdom Metazoa; phylum Chordata; class Actinopteri; order Anguilliformes; family Muraenidae; genus Gymnothorax; species Gymnothorax javanicus. The sequence goes on along the minus strand of CM056207.1, from coordinate 4,822,980 downwards.
ATGACTTATGATGTAAACAGGAACCAATGCACAGAAAAATCAGAAAACGGAAAATTGCAATGCATACATCATGTTACTTGTGGTTTCTCACAGAAATAACTGCAATTCCCCATATTGTCCTGCAAAGCCAGCTCCAGTCAGGTAGCAAGACGACCTCCAGCTGCACTGCAGCTGAGGAGCCTGTAGGAGGCAGTGCTGTTACAGGCACTATGAGCACACGGAGAAGCAGACAGCTATGTCCCCACTCTACTCCTGCATCCTCACTATATCATTGCTAACATCCCCTTCATAGGGGCTGCAGTTAATTAGCCGGCTCGTAAAGCGAGCCGCAGCAGCATCTTTTGAAGGAAGGAAGGCATGAAAACATCAGAAGCTGTGTAAACAGAGCTCTACAGAGGCCCGCGACATGCGTGCAAACTATACCTCATTAGCCAGTCTCTCTCAGTGATTTGCCCCTATAAAATCTGCATATCAGTTTATTGGTTTCATTAGTATGTCCATTGTTGTATTGCAGTATTCAGGGTCTTTATATCAATTTAGTACTCCTGTTTTCCCACAAACAGCTTGGCAATTAGGTGGCTCAATTGATATCGCTGTGTGATTTATTTTATGCTGTTTGGGGAACATGGAGAGTGGTAGAGGTTCACCGAAAAGCAGGGGGGTGGGTAAAGTGGGGTGAGTTTCGTGGGCAGGGTGCTGTCAATCAGCCCTGTGAGCCAAAAGCGAGTAACGGCAATAGCAGGAAACCCTGTCTGCGAGCCCAAGTAACCGCGATCATCCATTAAAATTGTACGCACTCATGGCCACCAATTCCCCAGATACATAACGAATGGAGAAATCAGCACAACAGTAAGGCTGAAAAGGGCAAGACATGAGAATCAGACCCTCCTCGCATCCACAAACACGACCGTCCCTCTGTTAATGTGGAAGCACATGCTGGGAGAGGAAGAGACAAGATAAGTAGTTAATGAAATGTGATTAACCTCTGCTTCTAAAAGTGTGGACCATAAAACAATTAAACCCGCTTTCACACCGGACGCGAAATGAATTTTTCGCACGACAGATTACATTCAAAGTCAATGCAAAGATGCGTTTCGCGTGAATTCGCGTCTTTTCATTGACTTTGAATGTAATCTGTTGTGCGAAAAATTCGTTTCGCGTCCGGTGTGAAAGCAGCTTTAACCTGCTATCTATAGAGCTAAATAATAATAATAATAATAATAATACATGTACTAATACATATAATATTACCACATATAATTAAATAATTACTAAGAATAGCCTATTATAATTATCACAACTATGTACACGGGCACATTATCATGTAATGTTATCTCCACCAGCGGTGGCTGTAGAGTCCATTAAGTTTTAAACAAGCTTCTCTACAAACTCAGACTTAAAATAAGTTTTTGAATCAACTAGCAAAATATTTTTGTGTTCTGGTATGTATTTTGCTATTTAAGCACATGTAGCATAGAGAGTGATTCCAATATTTCTCACCAGTTGAGAACACAGACAGACACAAGGACACACACACACACATACACACGCAAGGGCACACATACACACACACAAAATGCATTGCTGTCCTTCACTTCAGTGAAGTCAGAATGCATTTATTCCGCTCGGAAGTGATCCTAAGAGCTATTAGGTGAAGAGTCACCTTCAGCGAGTGACAACACAGAGAAGATCTGACAGGTTCTCTTTGAATGGCAGCAACTGGTGGCAGTTCTGAGTTGCCTTTTCAACATAACTACAGTCAGAATCAGCCTTTTAGGGAAAAATTCTTTTATTTCCTGTTCCAACACCCACAGAATTCTCAAACAGAAGATCAAAGAAATATTCACAACCTCACCATCTTCCTTCCTCTCCAGCTGGCTAAATACAAAAAATGTTTGATAAATTTTAAATGCTTCCTTAATCTACGAAGTCATTGTATTAAATGCACCTGTTTGTACTGGTCAATTAGGGATAATCACACACAGCAAAAGGCAATCAATCTACCTCCCTCCTCTATAAAAATATCATCAAGCTATTTTGCTATCGGAAGAACTAAGACATCTTTATTATTAAGGATTTCTGAGTCGACTCTGAACAGCATTGAGTTCTTGAAATGACCACACAGAAATTAGCCCGAGCAAGGACAGGAAAGGGCGCGTGGAAAGTGGCTCAACAACAGCTGCGATATTTTCCCCTTTTACAAACCTGAGTGAACCGTAGTCTATAAATAGCACAGAGGGGAAGGCCTGCGAGTCTTTCTTATTCCTGTCACAGAGTCCACTGACTCGCGGGGAGCGATAGCAGACCCAGACAGCCCCTGCATTGCGGGAAACAAAGCGTGCTGTCTGTCCGGCTCTACACGGGGCAGGGGGGCCTCTGCAAAGAGACAGGGGCCGGAGTGACCCAGCAGAACTTCTGGACCGTCAATCCCATCACTGTCACTGTTTTGGCCAAAGAATTGGGTTTAGGTTCATTTAATTGGATTAAATGTCCAACAAATGTCTGGGCTAACAGGGTGGAGGGCAGAGAGACACCCTTAGACACAGTCAGGTTATTGTTGAGGCGTAGCCTTGCCCAGCTGTTTCCAAAGCATGAACTTGCAGCATCACCAGTATAGTGTCAGACCAGTCTCATCTCAACGCGTCGTATAGTGCCGCTAGCTGACCAAGCGTTGATATACAATGCAAGAGGAGGTTTTTGCCGTCCTTATTTGACGTCAGTTTAAAACGAACCCTACCCCCTAACCCATCACCCTTAACCCGAATCCTAACCCTAAGTGTCAAATAAGGACACCAAAAGCCTCCTTTTTCATTGTACATTGACGCTTAGTCAGGTAGCTTCACTATATGATGAGTCGGGATTAGAATGTGCTGTGCTTTCAAAATTTTGAAGATGCTCCATCCAGAGGAAGAACAGTCGAGAGCATGCCTGGCCAATGCTGTTCAATGCTGTGCCCAATCTGCCATCTTGTAACTAACAAAACACACTTCACTCAACAGCTAGACACAGTATTTTTGAAATACAATAAAATAGAATCTGTTTTATTAGAGTCGGGTTGAAATAAAAACACGCATATGGTGCAACAGATCTCCAGGAACAGGATTGGGCAGCCCCAAACAGAAGGCTTGTCAACTTCAAGAGTTGACACTTCCACTGATCCACAGCTAAGAGACTTTTAAAAGTCTACAACTGTAAAAAGTGGTAACACATTTGAAGCCTGCTCAGCCTCATTAGACATGAAAGTTTCACGCCTACTGCAAAGTTAGAGCTGTAACAGTCTATGAAGCGTCAGGTCCACAGCGTGGAATTCTGCAGAACATCAAAAATAAACAGAGCTCCGACATTTTTCCCTGGCCCAACTGCCAAGAGGTAACTCCACATATCTTTGACTCCCATAAACTCTCAGATCTTGCACATATTTAAAGATGTTTTCAAACACAGCTATTGCTGATAACTGTACTAACATAATGCATGCAGTGTGACCGAGGAGAAAATGCTATACAAGCGCTGGTCGAGTTCATTTGCTTCACACTATACTTTCAGGCACGATGAGCAGTGGTTTCCACAGCTTACAGGCTTTGAACAAAGCTTGCGGCGGCAGGGTGGCCTAGTGACAGGTTGCTTGACTACTAACCAAAAAGTTTGCTGGTTCAAACCCCCGATAAGACGTGATCTGAAGAGATGAAGTTGGGTTTTACTCTTATTTCTCTCTATCCCCTCCTCATTTGCAACTGTTCTATCAAGACCAAGGCATCCATGAGGGAGATAAATATGCTGTCTCCGTCAAAGTTTTTACAAATTCTATGTGCAGTAGGAGCGACACAATTTGTGAAAGTACGGACAGTAAAGAAAACATACTTGTGAAATGCATGTTTCAGCATAAACAGTGATCACTTTGAAAGACCATCATAGCAACTAGTGTGTGTAAAACTCTACGTCAAGAGGTAATAACCCTGAGTGCAGACCATCTGTCGTTTTTTTAGTGATCCTACATCGCAGCCTGGCACTGAGCTCAGTGCACAGTGGTCCCTCTTAGTCTTGAAAGCATACACGGGGATTAAACATTTTCTTAGAAGTTTGACGGTATGAGTAGGCGTGATTTTCATTCTAATTCGGCACAGGTGGCAGAGATATCGGATGCTTGTATTCTCTGCTAATCCGTGGCTTCTTTTGAGCATCTGGTACCCACTAATGACAGCACGACAGATGAAAGCAACAGTGTCTTTTGGTTGAGCAGAGCACAATACAATTACTCGTCTCTGCTATGCTCTCAGTGCAATGAAACCAGTATTGATCACCTCTGTAACTGGCTATTTACTCAACTCTTATTGTGTTGTCTAGAGGGGTATCAGGGGACCGTGGTGGAATGAGGTTAAAGCACAGATCTTATCTGGACTTACAGGCCAGGACCGCAATTCCCATCAGCCACTGAGGCAATAGCGGGCCAATAGGAGCGATCTGATATACAATACGGCACATCGCCAGGCGGATATGACGGCAGAAAATCACGGGTCAAATGTAAAAATGTCGACGAGTGAACTTCCGCTCATATCCGCGCACGGTCAAATGCTAGCTAATATAATGGCGATTTATAGGGTTTCGTTCCAAAACGTGAACTCCAGCTTTGACTCGTTTGTAGCGTTTATTTGAATTTTGCGGTATTTTCATGTTCATATCTGTGCATCCGTGATGGTATTCGACTGCTAAGCTGCGCAATGCTCATCGCATTTCATCATGCATGCATTGGCTTGGCGAAGCTGGTCTTATTACCGGAAGTGCGGATGTCGACAAAAAAAATCCCCTTCCTTCATCTCATCTCCCGATTTACGACAGTTTTGGGCTATATCAGATCGCTCCTATTACGCTCCGGCTGAGCAATCTCCTGAGAAAGGGAGGCAGATTGCTCCCATAAGTACTTTTGCTGTCATTTGCATTAAGAGCAAATCAATTACCCTCGCCAGCAACTGACAAAGGGGGATTCAGACACGACGTCGCCAGGAATTGGATGATATGCTGTAAGGCTAGCCCACAAGCGCACGCTTCCAAGTCTGCGAAGAGCGGTCATGCCGATCGACTCACCTGCCTTAAAAGTGTAATGTCATTACTTCTGCGCGAGGATTGGGACTCGTGATCAAACTACGGGGTCAAACTCTCCATTCTGTCACCTTGGACTGACAGACTGAAATTACAGCTGAGGATTATGGGCAGTACTGTTCAGAACTGTCTGCAATGGTCAGCAGGAAACGTAATGGAAGGCAGGACCCAATAATCAATGGAAAAGAGGACCCAAAGATTGTGAGCCCCATCATGTCGTCCTGGAGCTTATATCCCTAGTGCTGTTCCGCATCTCCCCTGCAGTATTTCCTCCTCAGTGCATCATCCCCCAAAGGTCTGACCGAGCGATCTGTCACGCGAAGTTGGAGATGAAGCACGTTTAAACTCAGTAGCCCCTGAAATGGCACATCAGTCCTATTCACACACAAAACATACACCGGGACACAAAATGAGCTAAACACACAAGATGCTGCATAAACACGCACAAACACAACCATACAAAAACATACAGACTCAAAAATGTCTGTTGCACCTGATAACAGAGAAAGTAAACACATAACCGGTACAAAGAGCTCATCTCCGCAGCCAGAGAGAGAGCATTTGGAAGGGCGGCCATAACAGCATCCTGTGGGACTGCCAGCCACTGCTGCAGCTGCTACAAAGCGCAGTCTTTAAGTGCAGCTTCTTCAGTTAGACATGCTCCCCAGAAACCCCTACAAATGGCAGCTGCCTGTAAACAAGTGACTGATACTCCCTTTGTAATGCACATTCACGTGGATAAAGGGTCAAAGGTAAGACTAATAGATGAAAAAAATATTACAGTATTCCAGTTATTAATCTGACTTTTTTCAGATCTCTGCAGCTTTGTGGCATTTAGTGCATTCCTAACCTTTCTGAAGCAGTAAATGCATGTCTCCAAACTCAATCGCTCCTGACCCCTCAACAATCAGTCACTAGTGAATGCAAGAGACTGGGGCACAGAATACAGCTGTAAGGAGCCACCATGATGCAGCAGCCTCGTCCTACTCTCAGATTTACATTTTTAATCGCTTTATCTCAGTGCGTGCTGCTCTTGAGGACTTTATTTTTAGAGTCATCATTTAGATTCATGAGATTCAATCAGATAATCTGCTGTTTCGGTCTCTTCCTCTGCGCGCACCAGGTATTCCAGGTTAGAACCATCTGGCCAATCAGTGACAGCTGATTGAGCACACAAGGACAGGCAGACACAGCTCAGTCAGGCTGTCAGGTCTAACCTTTACCCACCTGAGAGCTGCCAGGTCTAACCTTTACCCACCTGAGGGCAGCCAGGTCTAACCTTTACGCACCTGAGAGCTGCCAGGTCTAACCTTTACCTGCCTGAGGGCTGCCAGGTCTAACCTTTACCCGCCTGAGGGCTGCCAGTTGCCAGCACTTTCTCTTTCCAGGGAGTCCAGAGCGGGTGGCCAGGGTGCAAGTGGAGGGAGAATAATGCCATGATAACCCTCAGGTTTGTGGAGAACCACAGTGTGAGCAGCAGCAAGGCAATTGATAGAGGGTGTGGAAACCCCAACAAAATTCACTCAGAGGTAATAAGATTATGGGCTGTACTTTCAGGTCCTGAAAATACTTAATAGTGTATAAAGCGCAGGGGAGAGGTCACTTCAGGCGCCAAAAATATCGCACCAAACTGGGTGATGCACACAAGCCCTTTTGAAGCAGAGGTAGAACAACATCATTGTGCAGTCTGTAAGAATGTAGACTGACGTAGAGCATGAGAGGGGCTGGAATTCCAACATGGTTCCCACTATATGTATTAATTTTTCAAGCCTCACTAGCAGGCCTACCAAAGAAAACGGCCGAGCAGTAAGAAAAGTTCGTCTGAAGTCTACCTTTTTCAAATAACCAGCAATGCAAAATCGAAAACAGGCCACATTCCCGCAAAACTTCGCACGACAACACTTTGGTTCTGGTGAAAATGTATCCACTTCAAACTCAAAAAATTGCACAGCCAGTAACAAACCCAGAGACGAACCAAATGAGTTTTCAATTGTGTGTTGCTGGTTCTTTAAAAAGGTAGACATCTGAAAAACTTGTTACAGCTTGGCTGTTCTCTTTGGTAGGCCTGACTAGGTGTGGAAAAGCAAAAAAAATAACAGTCCAAGTACTTAGACTGCACTACATTTCCTTAATTTCACAAGTGAGGGTCTTGATTCAAGGCAGTCATGCTGCAGCCGGGCCAGAGGACAGAGGAACTCAAAGTTTTGCAGTAAACCCGGCAGGAGCAGCCTTGGGGAATCTTCTCTCTAACCTTCAAGACTGGAGCACTCATAAAGAGCATCCAAATTAATCCTGCCAAATGAGGCTCTCCCTCCCATTTAACTTGCTCATTATTTTCTCGAATCACAAATGCACTTCTAATCAACTTTAATCCCCTCTCCTGGGCAGAAGATGTAAGCAATATTACAGGGCTTGCGAAATATCAGGAACCATTTCTCTGATCCCTGATGACTGAGAGGTCATCTCCACGGTAACAACTGGGCTCCCCAAGCAGTGACCTCTACCCTGCATCATATTCCAGACACACAACCATACCACACAATTTGTTTAGCGTGTCTGAGAATCACAGTCACTGAACCATATATAGATGAGGTGCAGAACTAAATAGTGTCCACACTACAGGTGAAATGTGCACATGCAAAGAGCGAATGGCCAATCATTTTTTAATTAAGTAGCTGTTAAACAGGCGACAAGCTCAAGGGCAACCTCATGTTAAGTCAGAAAGACACACTTGTCAGAGACACGCATACACACACACACACACAAACACACATGCATTTCAGGAATCAAATGCAAATCAGAAGATTGCGCCCTGCCCCAGATGAAAATCCAGCGTAGTTAAAGACGCCTGTGCTTTCACGAGCACGCTATGGGGTTTTATACACAGTGGCGCTGAAATTGCTTTGATTCAGTTGAGCCCTCAGCCAGATGGGATGAATGCCAGCATCTGTCAAAAACTGGAGGGGGGTTGTCAAAGCTCTAGGATTTTTTTTCTATGATGGATTGGTTTTTTTTTTCCGGAAAAGATATTACTGATCTAACAAGCAATTTAGCTTTGACTAGAATGAGGTGAGCCTTTGAACCGCATCACGTTTGTAACCATATTCCAATTTCATTTCCTTTAAGATATCTAATTGGCTGGGGTCTGTTCGCAAGCCCTTTCTGCAAGCAAGAGGGCCCTCTCTTTACCGCACTGAGAGCGACTGACTGCACTGAGACAGACTCTTGCTGGATAACGTCAGTGGGGAATTACACACTGCCACAGTTCAGATATCCAATGTGCCCTCATCTTCTCTCCTAATGATCCTTATACCAGAACAAAGTTTCCGGTAAGCTCACACCCTAAGTGAAGGGAGCATCATATCTGGCCTTCAAACTGAAATCCATTCCTGGTTTTATTTCCACCAAGGAAATTACTTGAACAGTTAATACTACTTTAATCCACATCTAGCCCAAGTAAACAGTTAGGGCAACTGACTGGGTGAATCTGTCCTCATACTGGACTCCCAGGACAAAGGAGGCTGGAAAACCAGCAGTTCTGGGTCCACAAGGACTGCAATTTGTGATCCATGGTCTTGCAGGCTAGGTAAAAATGTATGGTCGGGATCACAGCAGTCCCTGGAGCTCAATAGCGCACCACAAATTAAACCAGCTTCATGCACACAAAAATTGAGGGGATCACGTTATCTCAGGAATCTTCTCTGGGATGGTATTTGCAAGTGAAATTGATACATTTCCAGGCCTATAATGACACTTCTGCTTTGCTTGTTCATGTGCCTGTACACTCAGACTGAGTCACTGACAAAAAGACATTTAGAGAGACAGAAAAAAAGGGTTTTATCTCAAAGACAGAGCCAAGAGACAGGCAATTAAGCCGCTGAAATAGTGAGCGTAACTCTGAAGCTTTCCACTTCTCATACCTCCAGTACAGAGAACATAAATCAGGAATTCGTTTCAGCCTTTTGGCAGTTGAGTGGACTGATCGGTGGCCAGAGTACTTCCAATTACTGCAAAAACACAAAAAGCGCTACTTTCAGTTCTCATTGGTTCTCGTACCAGCAGGCGTTAATAAGACATGCATGAATAGTAGAAAGGTAAACAGCTGCAGCGACCCATAGTGTAAGCAGAGGACACACATTGCACAGGCTGGAGTGAAATCCAGCAGAGGGCAGGGGCATAAAAACATGGACATCTCATGTCCGCCCTTGTAACATGAGTCAGTTTTATACAGTAAGAGAGACAAAACAATGCTGCCCGCTGGGTTTCTCTACAGTGCCTGCTTGAGAACAGAGTATGCTGAACTATGAGATTGCCAGCTGATCCAGGTTGGGGTGGAGGTTCTGAGAGGAACAGATCTTCAGGCGAACAGCAGGTCCAGTTAACAGAGCCCAAAGTGAGGCTCCTGAGGCGGTTCCGCTTTCTGAGCATCAGAAGTGACAGCTTACAAAGCATCTGCCTCACGGAGGTCATTACAGATTTAGAGGGAATAGGGTGTTACTTCTCTAAATGGTGCCTCTCAAAATCCAGCTTCACAATCCTCCTATCACTAATTCCAAACTGGATAGACACTAGCTGCGTTTACATGGGTCCGAAAATCCTACTTATAATCGGATTGACAGGTTAGTCAGATTCAAAATGTCTCATGTAACCACCTTAGCCGATCCGATTCCCCCGGATCGGTTTAAATTTTCGATCGGATTGAAAGAGGTAGTCTACGCTGATTGATAATCAGCTTGATGCCACAAATAAACGGCTGAACAGATTGGATTCGGTTGATGAATTGATTACTCATAATCATGCGCTCCCTAGTACATAAGAGTCACGCAATGACGTTCGCGGGGACCTTTTGCTCATGTCAAAGAAACTGTAATCGGTTTCAGCTGGGGCCATGTATACGCGGATTGAACGTGGATCGCTTTACTTATCGTTCATATATACAGATCTAATCAGATTCATTTAATCCGTTTGATTTCAATCAGATTGAGGGAAAACAATCCATGTAAACGCAGCTACTGTCTCTCATTCCCGACTTTGACTTAAAGTCTTCAAAACGCTCAAGAAAGAAATTCTCCTCTGACGACTCTCCAGGTGATTTCTAGAAGAAAAGCCTGAACATTTGGAATCCAAGGTGCAGGATAATTTGAGCCAGGTTCCAAGCTGTGAAAAAGCTATCTCTGTGTTCTGATCTTTGTGATCCAATCTTTGCAATGCATGCTGGTCTGCATTTTCAGACCGCAGCTTTATGTTCAAGCCAGTGCAGACAGCTCAGCAAACCAGGGACTTCGGAAACCATATCCTGCTGCAGCAGAAGCATGGACTGCAATGTGGCCAGTGGTTCTGAATTTTTTTCCCAACATGCTGGGCCTGGGCGAGGCCTGACTGTGGTGAATTCCAGGCCCCATAGCATCATCAGGGGATGCAGTGATACAACCAGCAGGGTGTCCTCAAATCTTCCCGCAAAAATTGTCTCCTCCGATCCAAAAGGCAAGTCAAGTGTCGTAGAACCGAGAGATTAAAGCCAATAGTCTTTTATCAAGTTTATTGTACTGGTAAAATTGTGAACAAGTAGTGAACCATACCAATGAAAACCAACTGCTGAAGTCTGTGGCTCTGTCTGGTACCAGCATGGAAAGAGGCCCTAAAGATGGAGGCCCAGAGATTTATGCTGAAACAAGGTGGGCTGTTCTTTACAGTTAAGTTTGAACTGATTGGATACAAAGACACAAATGGAAGGGGAAACCAATGAATGATCTACAGAGGGGATTTGGAGGGACATTTTAAAGATAACAGTGGAAGATGATTGGTGGAATAGCCAGGGACAGACACAGAATGATGAGGGAGGGGGAGGGGAGGAGTGCCTCCTTCTACCACACTAGTATACCTTGATCAACTGCACAAGTAAACATCCATGCACTGGCTGCGTGGGTCAGCAGGAGGACTCTTCAACTCCTCTCCCCATGGACTCCCCTCTCCCTTTCCCCATAATGACTACAAATGATGACACCTTGGGGATACCCCTGTTTTCAATAAATGGGGAGGCTAGGGAAAAGGTCCATTGATAGGCGTCATATGTTGTCATTACGGGGAAAAGAGTTGAGGGGGTCATATGTATTCATTATCAAGAAAAGAGTTAATGCATTGGAATTGAAAGGAAGCATCCCTAAGATTGGAGAATACAGTATGTACCGTACTCTCTCCAAACCTGGCTGAGGGTTGATGAAGATTTGCACTGTCCCACAATGCAATAAGGGCAGAACTTGGCAGTTGTGAAGGAAAACCGTCAATTCTCCGAACTGAGGGTGCATTGCTGATGTCACAATGTGTGAGGTCACAATGGGCGGGGCTGGAGGTGCACTATGCTTCACTGCCATAGCACAGAGTGCTTCTGGAAAGGTGAATATATTGCAGGTTGTAGCGACAGGTAAGTAGGCCGCCGCATGTTGTGAAGGAGTCAAGGCATTGCCTGGTGCTCGCTGACGGGAGCAGCTGGAGAGCAGTGACGAAACAAGCTGTTGCCATGGAGACCTGAGGGTTCCACTGCATCACAGAAAACTCAAGGACAGGAGAATGTCACCATGACTGCCTGCCATCAAGAGAATGAGACAGGACAAGCCAAACACACAAACAGGCACACAGTCAGATACTCTGGAAAAAATATTTCAAAAACAACATGCTGCCATCACCCATCCACACAGCCCCGTGATTCTTTGCTTCATTTTCAGTAAAGTCAGGGCAAAAACTCCCTCTGGCTCAATATTTTCCCTTCTGAAAACAAATGATAAAGATTATGCTGTTCACAAGAGCTTTAAATCACTATCATCTCTTATTCCTGATAAATTTCCGAATTTACATGCACACATGCTCTCTCCCTTCATTTCTCACTCACCCATATCATAAAATCATGATCTCACTTTGCAAATTGAAAATATGATTAATTCCATTAATTTGCACTCATGTAAAACATTCCAGATGAACAGCTTAGCTAGAGATCGAAGCGCATATTAGTCAGTCACCTTAGAGAAGTATTAATTGCCAGATTAGTAACATATGACCATGACCCCTTCCAAATTATCTTGACCATGGGCACGCCAGTATACTGTAAATGTAGGATAAATCCCACTATGTTTTACAAACCGAGGAGGACAATATTAGATGGAAATTGACAGATTCAATTTAATGTCTTAAAGGAAGACTATACTGACCTACACGTTTTCACTTAATCTTATAGTAATTAACTCCAACATAATATCCACGGTCGATTTTTTGTCCATACATACCCCCTGTTCTTTTAAATGACCGTTAATTAGCCGAAATTGCTGTTTCCAGGAGGCCGCCATTAACGCCACAAGTGGCATGAAAAGTTGCGAGATCATAACGTCACTGCGGCTGCCACATGCATTCATGTGCATGATGCATGCGATGTCAAAATGTCTGAATACGTGGATATCTAAATAAATTAGACTACCAACCAATTTAAAATTGTTCATTGAGCGAATCAACTGTTTGATTGCAAATTGAGCCAAGTAAATGGGAAGGGGATGAAAGCAATTGTCGTGTAGAGGAGGATGATTTTGAAGACCTTAACTTTGCGTACGCAGTTTGCCTGAATGTGTTTGCTTGATTATTACATTTGGCCGTTGTGTGCGAATCTCGTTCAATTATTAAAAATGTCTAAAATTTGCGGCACAGATTTGCCTGAACATGCTTGCCCAGTCTTCGGTGCATTTGTCCATTGCTTACAATGCGATAATAATTTCTCTCTCACATTCACGTTTGATGCGCTTCACACAATGTTTTCTACTTCGCGTATATTTTTAGACGCTTAAAACCAGGGCCATCTTAACATGATTTTATTTTTAAGAAATCTTATTTATAATACGTGAAAGTTTTCCAACGAGAGGTGGAATTCAGATTACTGACATTATTTCAGTCTTGCACGGCAGCCTGGTTCGGTTTGTCTGCTTCTCATTATCTCTTCTAAATCATTATTGGCTTGATTTTGGTTTTGATTGGTCAGTTGGCTGAATAAATGGCTTGATTACAAGAAGGGACAGTACACGGGAATTGATTTAAGGTGATCTAATTATGCCAAGGTGACGGCAGCTGTCCAGCCTCGCTGGTAATTAGCAGACTTCAAATCGCACTTTTCTTTCCGGCAGCATTTCAAATGGCCTCTGATGTTAGTTCACCTCTAAATTAAAGTTGTGTCGGATAGAAAAAGGTAATAATCAAGCTCGTCTGTCTGCCCCATAGAGGAAGCGGCAATATCTCCGTCATTCAACAATCGCAATGCAGGACCGCAGGACAATGGAAATTCATAGGGCTGACAGCCGCACTGACGTCACGATTAGGGGCGCCCCAAGCGGATCGAGGGTGAATTTTCGCCTGCTGTGGCAAAAATGGCGCGGTCCACTAGTTTTGTAAAATCGCTCAAAAAAATTAAAGAAATCGCAAAATAAAGAAAACAAAGTCGTAGGAGCTTTTTTCATGATGCATAGAAATGATAACACCCAACTTTCTCAGCCATGATAGTCCTCCTTTAAGCGTTACAAACCATTAGTGGCCTCGAAAGCGTAGGGTGTATGCAGCAGTATGCAACTTGTGTACAGTGCCATGAAAAAGTATTTGCCCCTTACCAATTTCTTCCTTTTTTGCTTATTTGTCATTTTTAAATGTTTCAAATCAGCCAAGTAATTTTAACAGAGGACGAAGACAACTGGAGCAAACACAGAATGCAGCTTTTAAATGAACAGTCCATTTCGTGTAAAAGGTAAAGAGATATTCAGGTGGGAATGGATGGCTGCTTTCCATCAATGAAATCATCACGTAAAACTGCATTTTCTGCTCACTAGGGGTATTTCTGTCTAGTGCTGTGATCTGAAAAATTTGAGGGTCACAAATGTGCAAAAACAGAAGAAATTGGGAAAGGTGCAAATACTTTTTTTTTTTACAGCACTGTATTTCATAACACTTGTGAATCAGAGAGAGTACAAATGTTCTCTTTTTGGAAGGGGGGCAAGACTTGACTATTGAGACCCTTCAGAGGCAAGGGCTGGATAATATAGAAATGAAAACAAATCAAAACATTTATTAGGAGCCTCCCATACAGATGCAGTTCAGACCTGAACAGCTTACTCACTGAAGCCTGATAGAACCATCCATTACTGCAGCCCAAAGCCAGTATCCACTTTCAACTGTTATTTAAATTGAGCAATTTCAGCGGCTAGGTGCCAACAGAGATGGATGTGCAAAAAAAGCCATTTTTAAGGGGATGTGTGAACAAACTCAAATGGTGGCTGGGATACAAACATAAAGTAATTCACTCTTTTTCGCCCTCTTTGAGAAGGAACTGAAATAAAAAATAAAGTCACTGCCATTTTGAGTGCAAGGTGAATGACTATTGAAATCATCCACACATTAGGCTTTTCAGGATACACACAGGAGTCACCACAGAGCCCTTCCCACTAAACTCCTCCCTGAAGTGTGGTTAAAAAGTAAAATTCTACTAAAACTACACAGTCCGGTTGTCGCAACCACATCGGTGTAGCCCCCGAAAGGCCGCTTCTCCCCTTTTTTGGGCATTATTCGGCCAATACTGTCGCCATCGCAACCAAAATCGATAGGTGTCACAACTGAAGTATAACACGTCCACGCCAAATATGAAAGTAATCAGTCGAAAATTACAGCCTGTACGGCATCCACAAGGAAGTGTCTACGGACGCGGACGCGGCGGCGGAGACGACAAGCATGAATCCATAGTAGCCGCCCGACTTCGTCCGGGGGCTACAATAATGACGACCAATCACGTGACCTCTTTGTCGCAGGTGATAAATGCCATTTTCACTGGACACTGAAAATCCCTGCATAGCATCATAGCCTAAATTTAGCAGAGGGTCTTCTCCATAGTCTTACAGTTCCTTGAAATGACTCATTAGATGAATTGCCGAACGATCACGACGGAAGGCAGAACACCCACAGGCATCCCATCGACACAGACGTACAGCACCTGGATTCTCACAACACCACCCACAGCCTTGTGAAATATGGAGGTAGGGAATATGAGCACCGCGGGAGCTCAACATATGGAAGAAATACACAGACATTTCCAACCTTGTAAAAAAAATTCTCCATGAGGCTGACAGGACAGGAGGCCGGTAAAAATTATTTGACCTGGGAGGGCTCCCCCACACACAATCCCTCAACTTGTGCCTTTCCATGAATTCAGAAGGGTGTGATGCACGTCTAAAATTTTCTTGCATCCACTGAACCAACTTCTTGTGACCACTCATGAGCAAGGAGCAGGTGGAAAGTTGTAGAAACCTGCAGACTTTCCGTGAGAGGTGGGATACTCATATATATATACTATTCAAAAAAAGTAGGGGATATTTTATTTTGAGATCAAAATTTTCACATATACAAAGGGATACGAAACCATGTTGTATAGTTCCTTACTGAGGAAGCATTTCCAAAGAAATTCATCACCCAAACACATCAATGACACTCTCACGATCTGCACGGGCTGCTATTGATGATCAAGGGGGTTGTGCCACAAATTTGCATGACTCTGAATTGGAAGGTTAGAGCCACTGTAAAGGAAGATTTTGAAGAGAAAGCATCAGATTATCAGTGGTTGAAGTCGTTAATTAAACAGAGACCATGCGCCGTCTAACACAGGAGGAGAGGTTACGTGCCCTTGGCATGCTACAGGTTGGCACAAGACAGGTCGTTGTGGCAAGAGCAATGAATGTTTCCCAGTCTGTCATCAGCAGATTATGGTCCAGACATGGCAACAGGGTCTGTTCAAGATAGACCACGATCCGGGTCGACCAAGGGCAACAACTCAGGCTCAGGACAGATTCATCCGCACTATTGTCTTGAGAAATCGTATGGTAACAGCAAATCAGATAAGGTCTCAACTTCAAAGGGATACTGGCTTGGTAGTGAGTGGCCAGACCATCAGGAATCGTCTGCACAGATTTCACTTACACGCCCAACGTCCTCGGTCATTCCCTGTTTGAGGGATCGTCACATTAGGGCCAGACTCCAATGGTGTCGTCATCATCAACGCTGGGATAATCAAACATGGAACAACGTAATGTTCTCAGATGAGTCGAGGTTCACTGTGGACTTCCTTGACAGACGCAGGAGGGTTTGGCGCCGACGTAAAACGTTTCCATGAAATTTAGACATGATCCGTATGGGGTGGATCTGTAATGGTGTGGGGAGGCATCACTGCTGCGGCAGAACAGACTTGCATGTTGTTGCTGGAACAGGGCAGTACTACGGGACAACATCTTGGCACCCCATGTTGTGCCGTTTGCACGATGGCCGCCGTTTCATTTTCCAAGATGACAATGCCAGATGTCATAGGGCCAGGATCGTTACAGATTACCTCCAGCAGCAGAATATCACCACATTACCATGACCAGCACTCAGTCCGGACCTTTCCTCCATCGAGCATGTCTGGGACATGCTTGGACAGCGGCTACGCCTAACGTCAACAACCTCCTGCCAATGTCCAAGAACTTGCTGCAGCATTGCAACAGGAATGGAATAATGTTCCCCAAAATGACCTGGGACGTCTCGTTAGGAGTATGCCACGCCGAATCCAGCTTGTCTAGCCAACCGAGGGGTTTTACCCGCTACTGACTCTGTTTCACAATGGTGGTAAATTTGCTGTGTGACCCTGTGTTTGTGTCGAAAGTTGTCCTTTACTGACTGTACACAAATGTTTCTGCATTTGTTTCCTTCCTGACCTCATGATCTGCATTTCATGGTACTTGTAAATCCAATATCCCCTACTTTTTTTGAATAGTATATATAACATTTCTACAATGTATTATTGTTAGCATTCAGAACAGTGCTATACATCACACCCACTGGATATAACATACTGAACAAAAAAAGTTAAGGCACACTCGATTTTAACCGAGTATAAGAAATGTAAAAGCTAAAGTAAATCCCAAGTGTTGTGTATGTCATTGGGGTTAATCCAAGACACAAAATGCATCAAAACATTTGATCAGATGACTTTACCACTCCAAAACAGGGCATTCACAGGGAAGACCAGAATCACACCAAGTCAAGACCATTAGAGCAAAATGTCAGACAATGTCCAGAGTCATTTCAATATCTTGAGAGACCATCTTTTGCCCTCACCACAGCCTGACAGCGTCTTGGGAAGCTCAGAACAAGAGAAAATAATAGAGAAAAAACTCAGTGGTCCTTAACTTTTTTTGTTGAGTATATGTCTACTGGAGAGTCAACAACTCAGCCGGTCACACTTTAGATGAAGTGTTGCTCATAAAGGCTCTATAGAGCACGTATAATGCCTTCATAAATGAGACATAATGTCTTCATCAATCATACGTAAGCAAATGTCATGCTTTGTAAAGGGTTAAATAACACAGCCTTATTCAGCATGTGATGCCAGATGTGACAATGACAATGTCACTTAGCTCAAAATGTCACCCTTTATAGCATTTAGCCAATAGCTAAGTGACACTATCAGTTATATCACATCAGGCATCACATGCTGAATAAGGATGTGTTATTTCAGCCTTTACAAAGCGTGACATTTGCTTATGTATGATTTATGAGGACATTATGTCTCATTTATGAAGGCACTATACATGCTCCATAAAGCCTTTATGAGAAGCACTTCATCTAAAGTGTGACCAATCACCTTCCTCTGACATGGCCTCCAGTTCATGCCACTGATCGCTCCTTCCACCAATAATGGTGAAGACGTTTCCTGCACTAATTATGACAAAACTGGAAAAGCACTCAAATTTCAGAACCATGTCACTGCCTGTGCTTCAGCCTGACGATACACAAAATGTGTTTGGGAGAGTTTGCCAGAGAACAGATCATGTAAACCTAAAATCTCCGTCTTCACCGAACCCCAACTCCCTGAAAAGTGAATGAAAATAGTTCCGCCCCCAGCCTCTGATGAACGAATAGCAGCCTCTTCCTAACTCTCATTACCAGAGTGCTGATTACCCATTGCAATTTACTCATTAAATCTTGCGCATCACTAGGCACACTCCTACACATGCAACACACACAAACGCACGCACACACACACACTCTCTCTCGCACAGCCAAAAACGTATAATTTTGTACGCATTACAAATTAAACATCTGTGCCTAACGACGGAACCGCACACATGCCAGAAGAAAGCCTGGAAATATGACTCACGATCAATCAGCCTCATCGAATTTATTTCCATTCGAAGGCAGAAATTTTATAGGAAGGGAAGTGGGAATGACTTTAATGAAAAAGCAAAATTAGAAAGGAATTCATTAACTGGCAGCTGAGTACCATAGGCCATGAAACTATTTTACCTGACTGAAATATACAGGCTATGGGCGATACTCCCACAAATAACATGCTGAACTTCAGGCTCTTTAAATCCCCGGAGTTTTATACGGCACCAATGCTTCATTTTGGTGGGGAAACATTAGGCTGGGTTTATGATTTAAAGGATCAAGGGTCAATGATATATATACACACCCAAACTCCAGATAGAATGTTAAGCATACATCTTAAAATATTTTTCAGAACTGATAGCAAAATTTACATTCATTACAGGTGATGAGATACAGACTTAAAAGACGCTAGAAGTCATGTAACATAATTCTAAATGTTATCTTTGATGTACTCCTGCAACAGCTAATTCAAACCCACAAACCCTAATTTTGCAAGTGGCAGTAATCTGTAAAAAAAGAAGAAAAAAAAGATTAGAATAGTGCTGAATTTTTAAGCAACTGAACAGTTTTGCTTTTCACTGGAAGCTTCATAAAATCTTGAGAAAATCCCTAGTCCTCACCAGATTGCCATGTACGCACGCATCTTGAACGGGTTTTTAAAGTAAGAAAGTCAGAGGCTCAGCCACCTTTAATTACAATATAGTTTGGGTCTGTGGTGAGAAAATCAAGCAGGTCTTCAAGGACCTCAGCCTTTACACATGGGTTGTGTTGTGCATCCCCCCGTGACCATAGCCTGTGAGTTTGCACGTACTTTGAGCATTCCTAGAATTGAAATGCCAGCAATTTATTCGGAGACTCAGTAATCGTGAGATGTTGTCCTCCCAGAGATTTTTAAAATGGAATCTCAGGAAAATGAGTGTCTGAAATCACAATCAGAATAGTTTTGTCATGCTCAGTGATGGCATTAGATTTGAAGCAAAACATCTAGCAACAGTGGAGCAGGTATCATCATAGCATAAGCCAGAAATATGAAGCAGGAAAGGGCTTCAACGTGCGTTTAATAGCACTAAAACAACGGTCCCAAGGGTCGACAACAAAACTTCCCAGGCACACTTCTCCGTAACACTGCGATTAATAATTGAGGTGAGCTTATGACTCAGAAAAGAGCGCGGTCAGAGGAACACACCAGTCAGGGAGGCCAGGTCATGCAGCCTGAGGGCGTGTGAAGAGATCAGATCGTTTAAATTGCAGCAACAAACTTAAAGCAGACCTGGGCTGATTGACCACCGTTGACCACATTGTTTTCATCCACTTCAGTCGCTTGAGGGGAAAAAAAAAAACCAAAGTAGAATTTACATTTTTTTCCATAATCATTTAATAGAGTGAATATGGAGGTATAAATGGACCAGCTGAGTGGGCTCGCTGCTCAGTGAGTCATTCTGTCCCCAGCCGCTGCTCTCCGCACTGAGCATGCTCCCTCAGGCAGGGTACAGTTCTGCAGCCTGTCTATTCAAACTTCTCACTTCCAGGCCAGGTAACCAGGGGACAGAATCTTTCCAGTCAGGAAAACTTTGGGAAGACCTTACACCCACACTCACACAGTTTACACATGGTGCTTCGATTCTAGTGACTAGATTATGTGAAGCATAGCCGCAGTCGTCAAGTTTAAAACACCAAATGCCTACAAATGATCTCTTTCATGCTATTATTATTTGGTCTTTCGCATGCTCGGCACATACACCTCAGCATATGGTTTGGATGCAATCAGGAGAAAGCCAGTGGTGATTGGGAGTTGACCAAATTGATGTGATTGGCTATAGCATCACCCAAAGATTTAATTCTATAGATTAACTGTTGCCTCACTGCTAACTAGCAACCCCTCTAGTTAACTGGGTACACTGCAAACCTCAATAATTAAGTTTACTGAACTAGTTTGCCTGGAACCCCATTAAGAAGGGTATTTTCTTCTGTGTGAGCATAACCAGGTATTTTAGTAGACTGCTTCATGCCTGATGAATCATATAGCATGATTAGCATTGAGGTGCTACACTGCACCAGCTAGGTTAAATGTGCACTTCTTCAGTGGAGCATTTATAGCAGTAAAACAAACACAAAAATTTCAGAAAACCCAAACCATCAATGGGAATCGGGGTGATAGGCTGGATGGCCTTACAGCTATGTGCCAGTATGTCAAACTGGAATTTAGAAGGCCTTAAAAATAGCAATTTAACTACAATGACACCGTGCTCTACAGTGCTTGAGGGTGCATCAGTTTTGCATGTCACACCTCTTAGCCGGCGCACAATGCAACCAGTTCCAGTTCCAAAATTTCCCCTTTCATGAATTGGTCACAGGCATTACCAGCCCATGCGAGCAGCCGTGTAAAAGGATAATGTTTGCCCAGCAGCACGTAATTAGTAATCGGGGTATTTCAGGAAGCGCAGGCAGAACAGACAGGCAGAGTCGACACACCAGACAGCTACTCGTCTCCGAATACTGACGTGGGCGCCATGTGAAGGTAATTACTGATACTCAGATGACTTTTCTGTCCCATTCTCCAGTGCATCTTGGATTATCTCTGCATAAACCTCTCTCAGTGGCCAAGCTAGAGCTCACAGTGACCACAGGGGTCTGATTTGGGCTTCCTCCTTACTGCGGTAATACTCAATTCTGTTAAGCAGAGGTAACCAGTCCTGCTCCCGCACCATCCATCATTCTGTAGCTTTGAACTCCCAACCCAAAAAAGCAAACCTCACTCAACAGACTGAGGTGGAGTTGCTGATTAGTCAACTGTCCAAAATAAGGTTTGCGATGGATCCATAAAGGATACTTCCAAGATCAAGATTGGCTACCACTGTTAGAGGTGACAGGAAAAGGCGAAGTGCATGTGCGCTAGCCACACCAGTCATCACGTTGGGTCAGCCCCTTCCCCTCTGTCTGGAGCACATGAGAGCAATCTCGGCTCAGCGCTGGGGGACAAGTCTATGGGGCGGACCATGAGGAAAACAGGATGTGCACTTCCAGATTGTGTGAGGACAGGATTACAATAGCAACAAACATAATTTTTTTGTTGCAATGCTATTCACCAAAATGTAGATCAGCTTGGAATCCTGGGAATTCTGGCAGTTCCTGGCTCTTCCACAGTCCGAGGCCCTAAGCCGTCAGTGCTCAGACAGCCCCATTTGGTGAGGCAGTGGAGGGAGTAAGATTCACGCAAATAAGCGCAGCGACACACAAGCACCGGTGTAGGCAGAAGTACAGCCATTTAAACAGACAGACTGACAGGCCCTCAAACGCGCACACCCGGAGTTGTGTGGATGTACAGAGACATGCTGAGAGGGTTCACTCATTTGCTCATTCCCTTGCTGTTCATACCATATTGGACATCCTTCCCACTAGCCTCCAAAAAGTACAAGCAATGCAAAAACTTGTGTGTGTAGGTACACATAAACGGTTTTCACTGCAGTGGAGGAATGCTGCTGTGGGCACACAGGCGCCAATGTTTCTGTCAGTTGGGCGCGTGGAGAAAGAAATGCTCTCCCATCATTGTTAGGACAGGCAGTCTAGAGCATCTAATTAGCAGGCGGAAAAGAGTAAAACGAGGACACATTCCGCATGTTTGCTTCTTAATTTGGCATCCTATTTCCCCCACTGATGCTGCCAATTTTTGTGAAAACGGCAAATTTTTGTAGGTCCCTCTGACTTCATCTGAAAGCCTCAGGGGACAGGATATAGTCAGAGGACATTTGAGAGGACTAGGATCAGCCAAATCAGGAACCAGGTTGGTCCCGTTCGTCAAACACACAGTCTGTGTGTGCGTGTGTGTGGGTGTGCACGCATGGATGCGTAAGTGTGGGGGTGGGGTGGGGGGGCGAGAGGTCGCGATGCCCCCGTACACAGACTCCAATACAGAAGGTTAAATCACCCCATAGATTGAGGACAGTGTGGCACACTCTCTCAGCTGTGAACCCAAGAGGGCCATGTATAGTTCACTGAACTATTGGTCTGCATTGTCTGTAGCTGTTACATGTGGTTCTGCAGGCTTATGAGAGTTTGATCAGACCACACAAACTGCATTGGATGCGCCAGTCTGAGCCACTGTACTACAGGATTCCTGAGAAAAAAAGGCCTACATGGATATCGGCTATTCTTATGCAAAGAAGTCTGCAACTGCACCACATGAAGTGTTTAGCCTAAAGCCGCTTTCACACTGGACGCAAAATGAATTTTTCGCACGACAGATTACATGCAAAGTCAATGCGAAACGCGTGTATTCGCGTCTTTGCATTGACTTTGAATGTAATCTGTCGTGCAAAAATTGTTTCGCGTCCAGTGTGAAAGCAGCTTAATCACTGCATGAGCTGCAAGGTCTCACTGTGACTCAGTCTAAGAGGACATGATCACGGATTCTAAAGCGGAGCTGGAACTGGGCCAGAAGGGACATTTCATTCGTAGACGCATTTGGAAAATGAAAATATGACCGAAGATCCCAAATTATCTCAATTTCCTGGAAAAAGTAGGTCTGAACTCAATAAAGAAACCATAGGAGCAGTATTCACTTGGGTAGCTGTGCCATGAGCTGCCACTTTAATGGGCTTTATATGGCACCTGCTTTGTCCATCCTACTGATAGCCTTTGTGTGTTTTTATTTGCTTTTATACACTAAAGGGGCCTTTAGGGTGGCTCATCCAGCTAAAGGACCTGATATTTCCCTTACAGTACCTCTCATCCTTATTTTATCAAGTTTCTGTCTCCCTGTACACATTCTTTGAACTCTTTTATCATTTACTTTTCTTGTTACTCCATTGGTTTGTTGTCTGCTTTTTATGTTTTGTTATGTCACCAAAAAGCAGCCTGAACATGTGGCCTGGAAAGCATTCAGCAAGCAAAATGCATGATACTGTACCTACTGAATAACAACAGCAACTGGCATGATGGGTCAGATCAAAACTAACTAGCATTTTCGGGATGAAGAAATACTTAAAGGGGACCTATTATGCTATTTTTCCAAGTTTATATTTTGGTCTTTGACTCCCCTAGAGTACTCCTGATCGTGCAAAGTAAAAAAGGGTACTTATTTTGCTCATACTGCCATCCTCAAAAACCCCATTTGTAGTCCATAGTAGTCTCTGCCTGAAACGCCTCATTGGGGTGGCTCTTCCGCTATGGCCCCCTCCCCCGTGTGCCCACTTTCTTCTGACTGGCCAGCTCTGTGGAGGGCGGATCTAGGCGGGACGAGGCAGCAGAACGCAGTTTTCCTGGTCCAGCTCTTCAGAGTGAAACTGACGCGTCTCCCGAAAGAATCGACGGGCATATTCTGCAATCTAACGCAGTACATGTGTATAGATCTAATGAAATTAACTTGTTCCCATAAACGCAGCGGCGAAAGTGGAGGACGCAGTGCGAAAGTCTGGCAGCTCAAGCACGAATTTGCTATCGGCAACAGTGGTGAGTACAGCGGTTTTTCTACTCTGTAGCTAGGATGCAGGGAAAGCTAGAATGCACCCCATATAGACACATTTGTAGAACGGGTCGACATGCCCAAGTGTAGACCAGAGACCGTAGAAATCCGGTGGGTCTGAGTTTAGAGGGAAACATGGACAGTGAGGAGCAGCTAAAAGTGGACCAACAGCTTATGGACTGCTTCGGTGTGTATTAGGACCTGCTGGTTCGTGTGCATAGCTGTGGTGTGTTGTTAGCGTGGAGAAACGAACAGCTTCCGCGCTAGTATATGACGAAGGGGTGAAAGCTCCAGGCTAAACGGCCTTTTCGGAAATTGCCCGTGGTAATGGTTTACTTATTGCTTCGGAATGACAAGCGTTTCCTCGCGGAGAATCGGCGCATAATGGATAGTGTGCGAGAGCTAGCTAGAGCTCCGGTTATGCAATGAGCATAATACAGGTTTTACAGACCGTAAGTTCCGTTTGCATGAACCGTTGCTTATGTGGAGCTAGCGAATCGATCACTTTTACAGGAAAGAATTTAATATACAATCGATGGTATTGCAGAGAAATCGTTTGTTATACCGGACACGTTATAGCCTGTGCGCTTCCCTATTGCTTTCACCGGTAGCATCAGAGAGCTTGCCCAGACATTGGAGATGTATCAGGCTGACCTCGGTCATGGATAAGTAAAGCAATCGTTTCATAAGCACCCAAAAACGCACCCCAAGCTCTGCAAAACCTACATCTGGTCTAACTGCAGCCCTTCTCGGCAGACACATACAGCACCTCTCCGGTTAGCTTCAACTGTAGTGGCTACAATCAGCCAACGTTATGATGAAACTGTCACATTGATGCTTACCGAAGTAACACAAGCATACCGATCAGAATTACTGCATATAAGTTAACCAGGAGCATTTTTAATTAGCACGGCAAGTAAACTAACATGCAGTAGCTGGTAACCGAACGGTCATAACCACAGAGACAAACCCTTGCAATACAGGTTTTACAGACAGCAAGTTCTGTTACTGTGAACAGTTGTACCAAGCATCCAAATTACAAACAAGTATTAAAAGTTAGCTTCAAATGAGGTTTATGTTCACACACCTTCTGTAGAATTTCCCCTGATATCACTCTTGCATATTTAGGACACAAACATTAGCAACAGTAACTTGGCTATGTTAGCCGCAGTGCTACAGCCACAATCAACTGGCTATCACATCAGGTTGGCTTATGCAGTAAAAACAACTTACAGCTTCTGTGTCTGTGAGTCACGGACAGTCGCGACCGATACAGGCTTTATCTTCAAATATTTTACAAAGCCTGCGTTTGAGGCCAGTTGTTAGTGCTAACTATCGCTAGCGGTCCTGCTAGCCACCCGTAACACGTTAGCTTCACTTTCATTATTTGCTGTTATATGGTTACTTACAGCTTGTGGCTCCGAGCGCTTGATCGATGCAACTGCTTCAGGTTTGAGAAGCAGCTGAAACGCTTATCCTGTGTCGAATTAGCCTTTATTGATAAAGCTGTCTTTGGTGAAATGCTGAGCACAAGCAGCTAACGTTCCCTTTGGCCGTGGCTGTTTGCTGCCAGCAAACAAAAAAAGCTATCCACTGATTTCTGTTGGCATCCTCTTTTGGAAGAAATTTAGTTGTTTTTCTTTGCGTCCAAAAGTAAACGGACAAGCAGCTTTGGGAGAGATACTGACAAAATTGCACCTCAAATGATCTGCGGTTCTTCTTTTGTATTTCCAAAAGTGTAGACGCTACTAAGGTATAGTATGATCTGCCGTTGTTAGTTCCTGCTAGAATAGTTTCCGGTGTGGGCAGGTCCAGCGCAGTGGTTGGCTCTGGCTAGGTCTGTACTAATTGGACGGCACAACCTGACGACGGGTTTTGCCCAGATCTCGTGAAGATCTCGGGAGGAGCTGTTCAGAGAGGAAATCACGCTGACGAAATCACGTTCTTGGATTACGGCAAATCCCCTGTATCTTATGTTTAGAAACTTTTCAGTGGTTGAGCATGGACAACCAACATTATAACATTACTAATATGTTATAAAAGAAGGATCAGCATAATAGGTCCCTTTTAATATTTTCCATTTGATGGCTACAGTTAAAAAAATAATATTTTTACACTTAAATGATTCACTTTCCACAAAATTGCACAATTCGTGCCAAAACGCGCTCTTACAATTTTTTAGCCGGTGGGAAGCTGAACATCTACAGTACCCATTTTTTGAAAAAATAAACAAAAACACTGTCAACGCACAGCAGGTCAGGAAGAGATTGCTCACAGTGCGTTGTCATGACAGCATCATTACACGGCCCAAAAGGGAAAAGATGAAGCCATTTTTTTTTTTTTTACAACGGAGTAGCCGCCGTTGCCACGGAAGGTGATATGTCATTTTTTTTGCCAGGCAGTGAAATCCATGCATCCTTTGGGCTGACAGCATCCCCTGGGGCCCGGACAAAACTACACGTTTCTGATCCTCTTCAGACTGCCAGCTACATACTCACACATACAGATGACATTCGCTGATTCAGCAGCACCAGCAGCCTGAAGGACGCTCACTCCCGCTCTCCAAACGTATGTGTGGCTTCCATGTCATTGAGATCAGGCTAGCTTTCACACAAACACTACCAGCTCTCTGACAGGAGCTGACAGTGCAAGGCCGAGATTTAGAAGTTTCCAGAACCCCAGGCTGTCTTCCTCAGGGAGATGACCATTGCAGTCATCCAAAAAAAAAGGGCAGCAACATGAGGAAAATAACCAGTCAAATCATCTTCCAGGGGACTGAATAAAAGCAATTAAAACCACCTCTTCTGAGAGGCTTCAGTTAGATCCGTAAGTAATTAGACAGCTAGTGGCATATTTTAAAGGGATGCCATTTTACTGTGCTTCTCTCCATGCGAATACAAGTACAGAATAATACACAATAAAGACTTAAAGTGTTTTTGCTGTAGTTTTATGGTATTTAAACTAATACTGAACGAAAAACATAAAATTTATATCGCTTAAAAATTGTGCCACTGCCTGAACACGCACAAACTGTACGGCCTGTAATGGCTGGCATAAGTGGAAATAGCTGGGACTGACGACCACTCACGCAAAGGAAAATTCCTCAAATTGAGATCAGCACCCAATGTACTGACTGAAGGGCTGCAAATGCACAATCTCTCTCAGTGTTCCTGGGTTCAGAAACAGAGTGACGGAGCCATCACTGGGTGAGAAGCCTCCCGCCCGCCCTGCTGCATGAGCAGCGACACACAATCATAACCTCGGGAACAAGGTGCCATTTGTCAATGACATGAGAAAATAGAATTGCTACAGTGAACGAACACACAAACATGAATGTGCACACATACACACACACACACACCCACAAACACACACACACACACACACGCAGGCACACAAACACTCACATATGCATGGACACGCCCACACACGCAGGTGCACACACACACACACACACACATACGCATGCATGCACACGCATACACATGCAGGCGCACAAACACACACTCACACATGCACACACGCAGGCACGGACACACAAACACACACGCACGCACGCACACACACACACACACACACACACACACACACACACACAAACAAACATGAGAGCACAAACACCTTTTAATCCATTTACACAGAAATTGGTTATTCCCAGATGGAAGAACACAAAACGGAGGCGGTGAAATGAGCCAGCATGAATTAAACATGAAGAAGGCATTTCTTTCCTTGGCTGTAAGGAAACAAAACAGACTGGGCTGTAATGGTGAGTTTAATGGATGCGTGCAGAGGGCCCAATTCAGCTCTACCACTGTTTATGAATAATCTTGGTTCCATGCCAATATTTAGATGATTCAATTGCAAGCTGAACACCCAGAAAAAATCTACCTCTTCGCCAGAAGCGGGGATAGGTGCTTCATTAAACATGAGACTATTGTGCCATCCCAGCATTTGCATAAAAAATACCGCCACTTGTTTGCAGTTATGTGTTAGTACTCCTGGGTTCAGTTGCTTGTTACATTTGCATTTCTGTTTTGCCTTCCCTTCTTTTATTGGTACCTGTCTGTTTCAGTAGGTACCAGCAGCCGAAAAATGAAAAATGATGACATGAAGGATTTAATACTTTTAAACATTTTGTTTTTGGACAAAATAAAAGCACAGAAAATTTCTGGTCTTTATCTTCAGTAGCATTTGAGATTTGGGTATCCATCCCCCTCAGCCTGATCTCTGCCTGACAGACTTTGATTCCTGAATAATAAACTTTGGTTTATTATCCATCCGCCGGTATCTGTGCCTGGGTCCGCACCCACCTCCATGACACTATAACATGATAACAATTTGTGTTCTTCACTTGTGTAGTAACCTTGTTTTTGTGCAGTATTGTGAAGTTCGGAAGAAGTTCGCTATGGTTCTGCTTCTGCTCTGGTCAGAGTTCAGCCTTCATTTTGTCTTTCATAGCGAAGAAAATGGTTTAAAAAGGACATGTCTGTTGTCTGCTGACTGTGCTAAATGGCACTTTTCTGCGGCCGCATCAGGGCTGTGTCATTATTATGACTACAGTACTGTTTCAGACCCAAGAGGCCTTTGCCAGAATGCTACGACATTAAATGAATTTTAACAAGCTATGAGTGTGCTTTTATTACCCAAAGTGGCACAACTCTCTTTCATTGCGAGTCGGGAATACAATCATCCTTATCATCTCTAAGTTATTGGCTGCACTGAAGCATGCTGGATTTTTTAAATCACCCAGTTCTTAAGTGCACTGGCACCGTGTCATGATAGTCAGAAATGTCACCAATGGTTATGGTGGAAAATTATCCCTCACTACAGCTAATGAACCTTACAGAGAAATGATAGTCCTTTTTTCCTTTCAGTGACTGACAGTTCCCACTGTGCTGTCCCTCAAATAACCTGCCAGCACAACCACTCACACCCACGACAGACTGCAGAGGACAAGA
Organism: Gymnothorax javanicus; assembly: GCA_029692085.1. Classification (NCBI taxonomy): domain Eukaryota; kingdom Metazoa; phylum Chordata; class Actinopteri; order Anguilliformes; family Muraenidae; genus Gymnothorax; species Gymnothorax javanicus. The sequence goes on along the minus strand of CM056207.1, from coordinate 4,794,255 downwards.
CAGGCAGCGAGTCAGCTGCTATTGTCACAGCCAATAGAAATATGTCTTTAAAAAGCCTTTATTTAGTACTGGCTAGTAGTTGTCAACATGATTCAGCCTTCCGGCCTTCGTCAGGACATACAATGTCTTGGGTACTCGAAGGAGGGTATAGATTAAAAAGCCTTTATTTAGTACTGGCTAGTAGTTGTCAACATGTTTTAGCCTTCCGGCCTTCGTCAGGACATACGATGTCCTGGGTACTCGAAGGAGGGTATAGATTAAAAAGCCTTTATTTAGTACTGGCTAGTAGTGGTCAACATGTTTCAGCCTTCTCGGCCGTCAGGACAAACGATGTCCTGACGGGCCGAAGGCTGAAACATGTCGACAAACTACTAGCCAGTACTAAATAAAGGCTTTTTAATTTATACCTCCTTCGAAAGTGCCTGATCTACCCTGTTTTTAGTCTTTCTACATTTTTCCCTTTTGATCCAAGAGCACCAACTTCACTCCTACTTACCTCCCCGCTGAGCACCTGGTTGGATTCTTCGTTTTTACGTAGAAATATGTCTTTTTTCAGAATTGAGAGATGAAATGTATATTCATTTTGCCCGAAGTCTTGCATAACCAATGTTCTGTCAGTGGTTTGTGCGTACATGCAGGTGAAACAGGGAGCTACACAGTAATGAGCCAGTGGGTTGAATTTGAGCGTACCAAAATGAACTTCTACCGCCGGACCAGGGAGCTAGGTGCACTGCATCACCATGACTCGGCAGAAATGGATGCCAAACACCTGAACAGGACGGGTGGGGGGTCCAGTACAGGTACCTGAACTGCAATACGACAAAGAGATAAAGAGGCGAACCGTGACCTAAAGGGGAGAGTGGGACAGAAAAGAAGTCAACACAAAATATTGTTGTTATCTTCACTTGACTTATGCGTCATCCGAAAATTTTCCTTGCACTCGTCATAGGAAAAACGACTCTCTCCCGCTAGTCTTCACTCCTGATCCGCATCCAATATGCACAGGAAGCCCTGGGGTGCGTTTCCCGAAAGCACAGATGCTAACTTACAGAGTTGGAACCACCAGCTGCGAGTAGAAGAACTATGCAAGTTGCTAACCAAGTTAGCAACCACACTTTTGGGAAACACACCCCGGGGTAGAAGAGAGGGCACGGAGTGGAGCATAGTGGAGGTCGCGCTGTAGGACCAGTCTAGGAGCAGCATACGGTGTTACCGCCTACCTTCCACTAATATCATACGCATCAGGGATAGCGTGCATCTCAACTGTACGGAAAGCACAGTGTACAGCATGTACAAAGTATACACTGCCGTAAGGCTGCCCATGTTCTCACCTCTCAACATGCTACCAGTTAGTTGCCAGCTAACTTGTTTGTCGATTGTTTGGTCAGTGATGTAATAGGTCAACCAGAAAAAGGTCCGACACGAACAAGCTGAAAGAGGGCATATCGCCACCTGTCGTAGCGGAGACGGACATGCTTCGGTCAATAAACCGGTTTTCCTCCGTGCATGTAAACTGGGTCAAGGACAGTAGTTCGATTAAATGGCCTAATGGAGCTATTACCGTAGCTCGACGTTACTGCGCATGTAAACGTGATGACTGAGCTTGCGACCCCCGACTTCTCCATCTCTCCAAGTCCCTCCCACTCCCTCTCACCTCATTCTTCTTCTCTGATACAGGTGGGGGACTGCATAACGATTGTGCTTTAAAAAGCTGAAAGCTTTCTATCCGAGACAATCAGGAGTGGACAGTCATGTCCTCCGGGGTGTGGCCTGTGTGTGAATGCCACAAGAGGAAACCGTGGAAATTTTAAATAAGGCTGGAGTGAGCAGAGGATTGGGATGGCTCAGACAGGAGAAAACACAGGTGCTTGTACTTCCGCAAAAACGTATTCATTCCAGGGCCCCATGAACAATAGCATCAGGCCGTGGTACTTCCTGGCTGCATGTGTTCATTAGCTACCAGTTAGCTTACCAGGCTGGAACACGTTTGTCGATTGGCTTGGTCAGTGATGTGCATGTGTGTGGAGGTCAAAATCCAGAAAAACACTCCAACACAAACAAGGCAAAAAAGAGGGCACATTAATGGATGCACAAATATACAGTACACATAGATCCACACCGTAGAACCATACATGCACACAATAAACACACTTTTCTCTGAGGTCACTGTGCAAAGTAGATCACAGAACCAGGCAGTTTTGGCACTTGATAGCATCTTAAATGAATAAAGAGCCCCCTTATTGCGCATGTAAAATGTGATGATCTGAGTTATATGCACAAATACAGAAGCACATCTCTCCATCTCTCCAAGTCCCTCCCACTCCCTCTCATTTGATTCTTCTTCTCTGATATGCAGGTGGGGGCCTGCATCACGATTGTGCAGATACACATGCACACTCATCATACGCACAAAAGTATGTACAACCACATAACCATCTCCACCCCCCACACACATACACACACAATCTCAACACCACCACCCCCACAACAGAGGTTGGTTAAGACACATACATTATTGCAAACAAAACACACTGACACACACATTAAGGAAGTCATATAGCCTGGTCCTGCTGCCCCTTCCAACTGACGCACGTGTGCACACCCACTCACACAAATATTAGGGCGTAACGCAATGGAGCTGATGGAATTTTCCCTAAGCTGCATTTTCCACAGTGGGATCAACACTTCGAATCAAACTCCTGTGAATGAATCCCACAGAGGCAACAATTGTGACTCAAAATGCACTGCAGGAGAAATAAAATGACCCAACCATACCAACCACAGACCGAAAACACTATTGATGATTTAAGATGATACAATTTATGCGGTTAGGGGAATATAATTTTGTTCTATGCTGCCTCGGCCACCTATGAAGCATTTTAGTAAGTGTATGTATCGAATGTACGATAACGTGTATATCACCGAGAATGCAAATGAGAGGGGAAAAGTCTCGTTGGGAATTTATAAGATGGGGATGGACAAATCAAGGAATCTTAGCTCATCAGTGATCTCTAATATAGAACGAGTCCAGCTTACGGAGTCTACTCATAAAAGAACCCAGGGTTTCTGACTTCTAGAAATGTTTGTAAGCTGTCCCATGTATTAATGATAACTTTCTGTAAAATGTATTCCTGCCTCAGTGTGAATTTCACACCCGCAGGTGTAGTCTCGTAAAAAGAAAATAGTTCCTATATTAAACTGTTCGCGACATGGCCTGTGGATTATATTGAGTAACCGGGGTCATAATTTCTGGAAAGAGACGTTGCTTTTCAATTTTCAAAATGTTCTTTTTTTTGCCGCTTTGAGCAGCAAAAAACAAATGCAGTTTAGTTCCATTATATTACACAGACAGATCACTCTATGGCCAACATCTCCAAACTGAGCAACTCGCAACAAAACAATCTATATGAATAACAGCAGCACAGCTAGAGGAAAATGTCATTTTGACTTTGGAGTGAACTGTCCTTTCTAAGAGCTGAAATCCTCTCTTTCTAAGAGAGAACATGCAGTACCGGTACCAGTTGAATTGTCCTTCACTGTAGTCTGTCAGGAGAACAGAACATACAGTCCAGAGTATTTGGACAGTGAAACAATTTTCATCATTTTATCCCTGTACACTGATACAGTGGATCTGAAATAAAACAAAATGTGTTTGAAGTACAGACTTTCAGCTTTAATAGAAGAGATTTCACGAACATACTGAACGAGCCATGTGGAAATTACAACTGTGTTTAAAATCAATTATAGGGGCTCAAAAGTTATTTGGAAAAATTAACATAATCATTAATTAAATTTTCATTTTTGAAACTTTATAGCTAATCGTTCGCAGTCAATGACTGCCTGAGGTCCTGAATCCACATACATAAACAGACACTGGGTTGTTCCCTGGCGACGTGCTGCCAGGCCTTCACTGCACTTCCTCCTTATTCTTGGACCCACTGAGCTAAAGAAAACACTAGAGTGGACAATGTCATTGGCTGAACCGACCAGAAAACGTGAAACGCATCCACCATCTTGAGTAAGGAATCGGCAGGGGAACTGCGCAATCAAACGCTGTACATATGTATATGCGATTAGATAAAATGAAATGAAAAACACTGAATTTCTTTCACAGTAAAAAATATTATGTATGATAAGAGAAATCTGTTAATTGAGGTATCATCAGCATCAAGTTCACTTTCGGGTCTATTTTTCAAATATGCTCATATACAAACTTCACCTAGGTTAATATACCCTTAGAATCTTACTTGTAAAAAATCATCAACATAATCTCTGTATTTCACCTCTAAACTACCTTGGTCAAAGGTTTCTCACAGTTCCATACGGGACGCTATCCTTCCGTAAGATGGCGGACGCGAATCTTGCCAAAACTGGTCTCGTGTCCACTCTAGTGTTTTCTTTAGCTCTGTGCTTGGAGCCGGCGAACGAACGCATTCTCAGTTTGTTTCAGGCCTGGCGCTGGATTCTGCTGTTCTACAACATCCGACTTCTTTGCGTTTGAAAGCTTTAGTTTGCTTTTGCCAAACACCTTGCATCATTATTCATTTGCACTGAAAAGTGCCATCCAATGAGTTTGCAGGTATTTGGCTGAAATCAACTCTAGACCTCTCTTTAGCTCACTTTTAAATTATGAGGAACTAACAGACGTTTGGCACAGCTGAGCCAACTGGCAAATTAGTCCAAACTCTATTTAAAAAGGGGGGGACTGCACACAAAAAGATCAGTAAAACTCTGTTCACCCAAGCTGCCGAGTAGCTCACTCGGTTAAGGATTTGCGGAGCAGCAGTGACTACCACGGCGTGGGTTAGATCCCCGGTCGTACCAACCAGAAGTGGTCGGCAGCTTTTTCAGAACAGCGCACGATTGGCTAAAGCGCTGTGGGGATACAAATTGGGAGGGGACTGCTGGGAAGGGATATTAAAAATGATTGCCTTGTTTGTTGCGAAAGCGCCTTTTGTTAGCCAGCCGGGTGCTCGTCAGTGAGATTCTAAGCCTGCTCATGTTCGGGTATCCTCCGCCCTCATTCTGAACTTGCGATAGTTTCGACCAACGAGGGTAAAGATGCAGGGGCTGACAGGCGCGTGCTTTGGAGGAGAGCTGCAAACTGTCTTTCTCTCCTGAGCTGGCAATAGGGGGTTGCGTATGAGCAAGCCTTGTACATAGTTCACAGACTGGGTATTCCAGATTAGGGTGGGATTGGAGATGGCAAATTTATATGAAGGAAAAAAAAAAAAACCTCCGTTCACCCGATTTAGACGTAAATACATGTAAATACAATGTAAATGTAAATGTTGCATCTGTACTTTGAGATCATATTCATCATTGATTTAATCTCCTAAATGGTGTGGTAGATGGCTAAAAGAATACCTTTGTCAAAGTCCAAATATTTATGGACCTAACTGTACATCTTTCTCTGTTGGAGGCAAAAACTTTTCAAAAACCCTTCAAACTATGCATTTACAAGACCATTGCATTATTCTGGAACTACGCATCCTCACTCAAAATATAGATTAGGTCACCATTTCTGAGCAAAAAAATACACAAGTTTAGGTTCCTTCTTCCACAACAATTTCTCCCGCCTCTGACACAGAGGTCTCAGTAATGGCAGATGACGTGTAATTTATCTCCCACACACACCCAATTACTTTGAAGGCACATCAAGATTGTGCGCTGAATTCTTGACGAACTCCTCCAGAGGACGAGAGGTGCACGACCAGCACAGGCTACAACTCCAAAAGGGCTCTAGGACTCTACGTCCCCCGACTTTTCCTCCCCAAATTTTTCATCGTCCAGGAATTTTTGTCCCTGGGCTCTTCCTCCCAGTATTGCTCATCCCCAATAATGCTTTGCTCTCTTCCTGCATTATAACCCAAACCCTTATATCATGGTGATCCGTCCATCGTCCCTCCGTCCATCTGTCTGTCAACAATAGCGGCACGTTTTCTAATCATTAGGGGATGAAAAGTCCAGGGACGAAAAATCCGGGGACAAAGAGTCCAGGGACTAAAAGTCCATGGGGATGAAAAGTCCAGGGACGAAAAATCCGGGGACAAAAAGTCCTGTAACCCTCCAAAAGGACTGCAGTGCAGCACCTGAAATTCAGCATTAATCGCAGGCAGTTGCACATGCTACCAATATACCCAGCTACTGCAGTCAAGGGGAGCAGCACTGTGATTTGCTAAGCCCCAGGGCACCAAGCTCACCCTTTATTAAACATTCAGGCCCGGCACACGTTTTCAAAATTAATATTTGGCTCAGCAACTGCCCAGCTGCTTTATCTCTAAAAACGTACGACAGCTGAGAGGGCATTATCATAACAAACACTAAAGCACCTCTCATCCAGTCACTCTCTGAAAAACTGGCCCTTCATCAATGCCATAGGTCATTCCGATACATGGTGAGGATTTCACAAAATACATGCTACTGACGCAATGATAGGGCCCTGTGACACGTGCTGAGCAGAATGCAGATAGGAAGCCCAAAATTAGATTCACAATAATCATTGGTTTGCTTGCAGGCCCTAGATTTCCCAGTCCTTCCATTTAAATTCAGAAATTTAACTCATGCGAATCATATTGAGGCCCTTGCTCAAGGCACAAGTTGGGCCAATCCGCTAAAGTACAAACTGAACAGACATCACAGCTCAATGTTTGCCGTTAAAAAAGGCTGCATCTGTTATAACATTTACATATAACTGAAAATTCCAAAATAACTGTCCTCCACATAATGACCACAGAAACAGTCACTTCACAGGTCAATTGTGCACCAGCAACTGTACGAGGCCTGTAACCACATATTCCATGAACAGTCAGTATTATTACTCAATATTGTGTGCGTGCCTGTTTGGAAGAGAGCACATGTATTGTTCGTGGATAAAAAAAAGAGTTACTGAATGGGCACTTATTGGAGATTATGTTTGGGGCATAATTCTGTGCGTTCAAATGTAACTGTGTATGGATGGGCCAGCAGCCATACCACTACTCGGTCTGCTCCAGCCACATGGCTGAAGCTCAGCAGCACTTGGATGGGAGACCACCAAGGGAAAACCTGGAAGTGGTGTTGATGGGCCAGTAGGTGGCCATCTTCCCTTTGGTGAAATAATCCCCAGTGCAGTGATGGGGACACTTTGCTGAAGGAGACAGAGTCTTTCGCATAAGACGTTAAACCAAGATCCTGACTGACTGTGGTTATTAAAAATCCCAAAACACTATTCGACACAGTTTTCCAGTGTCCTGACTAAATTTCCAAGCTGGCCCTTCAACCTGCCACCTAATCATCCCCTGATCTAATAGGCTATCCAAATTGTCCTCTCCCTCTCCCCCTCAAGCTAAATATGTAGTGAGAGTTTTGGCACAAAATGGCTGCCGTCACATCATCCAGGTGCGTGCTGCACATTGGTGGCGGAGAGATGAGATTACCCCATATGACTGCGCTTTGAGTGTATTTGAGAAGGCGCTATAAACGTAAATGCAATGTTCATTCATTCATTCAATGGAAGGTATTTATGCGAGAGGGCAAGCAAATGAACGAATTAACATGCCCCCCGTTTGCAGTATAACATTAGGGAGTGTGTGTGCGCAAGTGCAGGACTGTTTATAGTGTATGTGCGTGTGTGTATCTGCACAAATGTATATGCGCACAAGCACGCATGTGCAGGCGAGCAGTCTCCGCTGTCGAACCCCTCACACTGCAGGCTTCTGCTGAGAGGCTCCTGCACTGCAGCCTGATTCTGGAGTCAGTCCCACAGACAGCACTTTCTCTCCGCACATCAAGGAAATACATCAGGCACAGTCTGTGACAGCCGGCGCACTATATTAAAGGTCCGCTCTTCCGTTTGCACTCTGCAGCGTGCAGCGGAATCCATAACAGAGTGTGGACCAATCCGCAATGTCAAACCACATTACATTTCAATAAGTGTTATAATATAAGACTTTTAATATGGAGTGATTTATGTGCGGGAACCAGAGCAAACAGAACTCATCTCATGAGGAATCAGGGCCGCAGCAGAATTTGTTTTTCAGCTCCATTCATTTCATACAGTAATGCTAACCGGACATTCAGTAACCCCTGCTTTACTCTTTTCTCTGTCAACCTCGCAGTATTCTCCCAGAAAGCGCATCTCAGGCTTTTTTTTCAAAATTAATAGAAGAGATGTTAATGTATTCTATACTGAGGGACTTTAGTTCTGCATGTATTATTTATAGTGTGGTTTCTGATCCAACGACAGTGCACTTCAGCACTTTCATAATGATGGAATAATTAATCTCGTTTAGCCAACACTTGTTATTGAATGTGCAATCATATCAAATTTTAGTTAAATCAATTAATTTTGTTCTTAAACTATCGATGGGTCAGAAATCACACCGTAAATAAAATATACAGAAATTAAGTCCTTCAAGCCAAAGTAGTGCAACAATCGGTTGCCCCTTCTATATATAACGTAAAGAATTCCAAATGTTGCTGGCACACACTAATAACACAGTATTAGAACACGTCTGTAAAAATCAATACAATCTCATTTCAATTTGTGAGCAAATTTCACACCTTATCTTACATTTCAAGTAAGGTATATTGGCTTTAGGCCAAGAATAAATAAAAATACATTGTACGTTCTACCCATTTACATTGTGCAGTATGTTTTTCACTGATGTAAGCATATTACTGAAATGAATTTTTTATGCCTTTTTGCTTCATCTCAACAGAAAGATTTTGCATACCAGCCATTAATAAGTGTGACTCCTCAGTATAGTCATTTATAGATTTTTGTCACTTTTTCCACCCAATAATCTTTTGCAAAATTTTCTGATAACTGCAGTGATATTCTAATTCAGAGTAATGTGTAAATATTTGCATTTTTCAAAGCTTAGTATGAAAATGTATTGCAGTGGGGCTCACTGAGTTAGGACAATGTCCTGGAATGAGACCTCTGGTCGGATATCACTGCCAGGCCAGTTAACATTGAGAGCCTCTGAAGGCAAGGATTTCATCCCACTTCTGACCCACAAGCCAACGCTGCAGAACATGTATATCCATCGATAATAACCTTCCTATGAGGCCGGTGAACCCCATTACATGGATTATTCAAGATTATATGCTGCCCATCCAAAAAAAAGTTTCCATTAGCATTTAAATAAGCAATCCACAAGAGCCTGTGATTGAATCATTACAGTCAGTGATTAATTTGTTTCAGCTGGCAATAACTCTTTAATCCTGAACGATTCAGTGTGTAGCTTCAAATTTCTTAAAAATCAATTTCGGAAAACGTATTTCATGGTCGTCGAAAAGATTTTACTGTGTTTCAAGAGGGGCAAATTATCGGCCAGCGTCAAGCAAAGAAAACAGCTAAAGAGATTGCTGAAATCACTGGAATTGGGTCAGGAACTGTCCAGCAATTTATGAAAACCTGGAAGGATAGTAGTGAACTGTCAACTTCACGGAAGAAATGCGTTGGAGAAAAATCATGACTGATCCTGATCGGGGATTAATTACAAACATGCTTGGTGAAATCTAATCCTAAAAATGTCAACAGTAGAACTCATGGCTCTGTTTAACAAGAGTCATCAGAAGACGACATATCCCTCCGCCCCCGCAATCTAATCTCAGAAATCCCAAAATATCAAAAGGCACCAGTCTAGGACCTGATTAATACGCACAGCAAGTTTCGTTAAAAAATACTGAACGGTATTTGAGTTCTGCTCCAGAAAATGAAATGATTACTGACGGACGGACAGACTGATACCAGGGGATAAAAATAGTAGAAATTCAAAATGGCAAAAGTCACCACTTCAGTGGTCAATCAATATAATGGTAAAGTTTCAAGAACAAATTCTACATCATTTTCGAGTTCTGTCTCAGAAACAAAATGTCCATGGACGGACAGACGGACAGATAGACGACTAAATCCCCCCCCATATTACATGTCGGGGGATTATTATGAAGGTAAGAGCTTTTCCACATGCAAGATGAAACAAGTGGTTAGCACTGCCGCCTCACGGCCAAAAGGTCATGGGTTCGAATCTGGCCTGGAGCCTTTCTGTGTGGCGTTATCATTTTTTCCCCGTGTTCGCATGGGTCTCCTTAGGGTACTCCGGTTTCCTCCCACAGTCCAAAGACATGTGCATCAGACTAATTGGAGGCACTAAATTGCCTGCAGGTATGAGTGTGAGTGTGAATGGTGTGTGCGCCCTGCGATGGATTGGCAAGCTGTCCAGGGTGGGTCCCTGTCTTTCGCCCATAGTCAGCTGGAATGGGCTCCAAGCTCACCCGCGACCCTAATGAGGAAGAAGCGGCATAGAGAATGGATGGATGGACAATGTAACAAGGACTTGGAGGATTGTGACTGAACAGCTGTGTGGCCACAAGAAACCACTAGTTAGTGAGGCTTATTGGGAAAAAGACAACTTCAATTTGCAAGCGAGCATAAAGATTGTACTGAGGAGAAATGGAAAAAGGTCTAATGAGTCCAATTTTACCCTTATCCCGAGTGATGGGCACGACAAGGTAAGAAAGGAAGCCCGAGAGGCGATGCACACGTCATGCATAGTGCCCACTGTACAAGCCTCTGGTGGCAGTGTTATGATCTGGTGTTGCTTTAATTGGTCAGGTCTGGCTCAGCAATGTTTTGCAGCAATTAAGTGAATTTAGCAAACTACCGGAATATGCTGAGTGACCAATTACCCATCAATGAACCTTTTAATCCCTGATGGCACAGGCAAATTCCAGGATGACACTGCCAAGATCAAATTCTGACAGAGCAGTTCATCGAGCATGAGGAATCATTTTCACACAGGGATCTGCTACCAAAGAGTCTGGACCTTAACCAATTGAAAGTCTTTGGAACGTGCTGGAAAAGGCTTAACATAGTGGTTTGTCTCACCCATCGTCAATACAATATCTTGGCCGATAATGAATGCAAATCTGGTCTGAAATAAATGTTGTAACATCGTATTATATTGTCAAAACAATACGATAACGAGTATGCGCCGTGATTAAAGCTAAAGGTGGCCCAACCAAATTTTAAAGTGTGTGACTTTCATTTTTGACAGGCAGTGTAGCTCCTCCCCCTATTCCCCGAGTATGGCTGTCATTAAAATAGATGAGGGTCTTCGCTCTTCCAACCCCAGAAGGATGCATAACAATATCATTGAATAATCTTCATAACTCATCAACATTTCAAGTTATTTTTCTCAATACCAGTGGCATACCATCTTCTAAGGAACGTCAATAGCTGTTCCCACAGTTAAAAGAAAATTGTTTTCAACACTGACTTCCTTTTGTTCCCGAGAGGAAGATCTCTGCAGCCAAACCAAGATGATCTAAAGCAAAGGGGGATGATGTTCAGTGATCAGATTCTCATGTAAATCTGAATACAGATTTCTCCAAGACCATGGGAAACAAACTATTCTCTACATGAATAAAGTCTGCATGTTCAGACACACACGCACACACTGACTAATACATACACACATACTTAGACCATAACCAACCTGTCCAAAGGGAGCTTTCTTCAAAAGCAATCAGCAGGCTAATTAACGCAATGCACTTCTCCATTCCAAAGTAGAATATTGCTGTCTTTTAGCATATGCAGTTGAAAAAAGCAAGGCTCAGCAGTGTCCTGGTAAATTTTTTTCCCCAGGGATGGCTGTTTACTGCTTTAGCACTTATCCCATCATGGCATGCAAGAAACCGACAATTTCCCACAAAAAAAACATTCTCAGATTAACAGTAGAAGGCTGACACAGGACAGACTGCATGTATTCCATTTTACAAGGTTCCACTCCTTTGCTCACTGTGAACTCTGATTTGTACATGATAGCCTGCAGAATATCCAAAATGTGATGGTGTATTGATTCAAACTTATCCTGGGAATATCTCAGAAAAAGGCATCAAACCCCTTCAGACAAGACGATTCAACAAGCCACGCTGATGAGAATGAATGAGCCACGGTTCAGATGTTGATCAAATTATAAAATACTTAACAGATATTACAAAAGGCAAACAAATGAAGCCCACAAAGGAAAAACTATCAGAGTCCAAATTTTGCATTTTTGTATATTTTATATATTATTATAATATTTATAATAATATATAGTAATATTTTATATTATTATAATATTTTATATATTTTATATTTTTTAAATATTTTTTCAGTGCTTTGTTTCTAAGATCGCTTTGAATTTTTAATTCATCATTTCTCCACAGCATGAAAATGTGACTGATCACTTTTCCATTGTGGTCTTCAAATATCAAAACACAGAATCTCCACACCTCTTCTCATTTCCCCTCGTCACCAAAAACATAACTATGGGGTGAAAATCTAATGTCTTCTCACATTTAGCCTGCAGTTACAACATTGTGCACTGAGAATGTCAAGCGCACGGTGACCGCGACCTAAAGAGAGGACAGCAGCCACAATTCTTCTTGAATCTTCGTTCACAGGCAAGCAGGGGCCCCCAGTGCTGGCCTGAGCGGCAGCTAGTGAGGGCGAGGCTACTGTCCGTTGACTCTCATTGCTGCCCATGACAGCAGCAACCAGAACACCATTTCAATCTGATCCTCAAATGGCGGCATCTGAGCGAGAGGCCTTGGTACTGGACGGACAGCAGGCAGAGTGGCCAAGGAGGGGTCTGTAAAACGCGATCCAAACACGGCCAAGTTACCCACAGATCCCAAAACACAATGCAGTGGAACAAGCCCTTATAATTTTCTCCCTGTACAAGCTTCCTTAGGCGCTTTACAGTGTGATTAGTTTTAGGACTGAAAGGAACAGGCCAGAACAAAAGTAACAAGTAAGCTTTAAAAGCCTATTGCTGTTGGGTATATTTTGGATTGATAGCAGACTGCATCCAGTATAACTTGCTTCCAAAATGCGATTAAAAAATACAGATAGGTATGGAGGTATTAGAACAATGACACCATTTTTTTTATCATTTTGCTTCTGGTTACCACCACAATGGATCTGATAAGAAACCAAAAAGATGTGCAGATTTCCAGCTTTAATTCAAGGCCTTTCACAAAAATCTCACATTAAAACCACTTAGGAATGACAGCCATTTTTATACATTGTCCTCCATTCTAAAAGGTTCAAAGGTAATTGGAAAAACAAACACAATCACAAATATAGGGTTTATTTTTAACACTTGGTTGAAAATTATTCACAGTCAATGACTACCTGATGTTTTTTTTACCAATGGATGTCACCAAACGCCGAGTTTCGTCCCTTGAGATGTTTTACCAGGCCTTTACTGCAGCTGCCGTCAGTTGCTGCCCGTTTGTGGGTCTTTCTACCCCAGTTTCGTATTCAGTAAATTAAATGCTTGCTCAGTTGGGTTGAGGTCAGGTTACTGACTTGGCCATTGAAGAATACCTAGGCTTGAGAAGCTTTTGGGTTGCTTCTCAAGAATGTTTTGGGTCATTGACCTGAGCAGATAGTACAGCCCTGTACACTTCAGAATTAATCCGGCTACTTCCCTAAACAGTCACATCATCAATAAACATCAGTGACCCAGTTCCATTGGCAGCCATACATGCCCATGCTATAACACTGCCTCCGCCATGTTTGATGGAGGATGTGAAATACTTTGTATCATGAGCCTTTCCTTTCCTTCTCCATACTCTTCTCTCCTCATCATTCTGTTACAAATTCATTTTGGTCTAATCTACCCAAAGACTCTTGTTCCAGAACAGTTCAGAACTGTTTTTGCATATTTTCTGGCAAAGTCTAATCTGGCCTTTCAGCTCTTGAGTATTACCTGTAGTTTGTACCCTGCAGTAAACCCTCTGTATTTATGTTCATGAAGGTGTCTCTTGATTGTAGACTTTGACGATGATACGCCTCCCTCCTCAAGAGTGTTCTTGACCTGGCTAGATGTTGTGAAGGGATTTTTCTTCACTGAAGAAATAATTTTGCGATCATCCATCTCAGCTGTCTGCCGTGGTCTTCCAGGTCTTTTGGTGTTACCACGCTCTCCAGTGCATTCCTTCCTCTTAAGAATGTACCAAACTGTTGATTTGGCCACTCCTTAAGTTTCTGCTATCTCCCCGATAGTTTATTGTTTTTTTCTAGCCTAATGATGGCATCCTTCACCTGCATTGACAACTCTTTGGACCCCATATTGAGAGTTCCCATGAACAGCTACCATATTATGCAAGTTCAACATCAAGAACAAGTCAAGACCTTATATCTGCTTCATTTGTAATTAAATAACGAGGGAGCAGGCCACATCCAGTCACGAAACTGACTGTTAGTCAGTTGTCAAATTACCTCTGAGCCGCTGAAAATGGAGCACTATTCATAAAAAAGGCTGTAATTCCTGAACAGTCAATTCAAGACTTTGGTAAAACCCCTTGAATTCAAGATGAAAGTCTGCACTTTAAAACCATCTTGATGGTTTTGTCTCAAATCCATTGTGGTGGTGTACAGCTGCAAAATAACAAAAATATTGTTGTTGTCCAAACACTTCCATACCTAACTGTGTGTAACATTGTACCAATAGATTTAAAATTGGTATGTAAGACCAGGGCAATACTGAACCACAATGAGGATATGAAATTTTTATTTTCTTATGGATATTTCTGTCAACATATGGCTTAAAAGGGTAACCAACTGCTCTATACATGGAATATACCTAATTAAGGGAAATTAAGACATCAGCAAAGTCCCGCAATTGCAGGTGGAACCAAAGGGAACATACACAGTGGAACCCTAGAACTGACATTGAGAACCACTGATCAAAGGGGCCTGAAAGTGAATGTCAAACATATTAACCTGATTCGAGTGCAGCCAAATCTTTTAGACTGACACACTGTTTGGATTTTGTTACCCACTAATCCCGAACATGTCACTGTTGAGCTCAACATGTTACAAACGCAAGCCTGCCTGTCCAATGAAGCATCCAAAGTTAGCACCTGCCCTCGTTTCTCTACAGAGCAGTGAGCCAAGGCAGTGCCAGGGATATCAGCGCTTACATCGTTTAGGAAAACATATCCAGAAGGGATTCACTCTCAGCATGAACAGTGGAACAGAACACGAGAGAGAGGGAAGGGTGACCCAGTTCCGGCTCTCGCTGTTCACTCCCCGCCTGGGTGTCCGGAGACCGCAGCTGGGACGAGGAGGGCAGGTCTTGGCTCCGCCGTAAATTAGGGGACCAGCACCTCCTGTCCCTCGCTGACATCAGCACCAGGCCGCACCAATCAATTCAGACCTGTCGCTTCAGAACCAACTCCCGAAACATGAGGGTTATTTCCTTTCGAGCCTGCTCGCAGTGCCATTAAGCCATTCTGTAGAACCCAATCACTAATCCATAAAACCATTCTGCAGAGCCAACTCACTAATTCCTATGCCATTCTATGGAACCAATTCATGAAGCCGAAAAGTCCTTCTATAAAACCCACTCACCAATCCAAAAAGCCGTTCTCTGGGATCCACTAAGTTACTGCAGGAAGAGGAGCCAGTGTGCCAGTAGGCGGCGATCTTCTCTCTGGTGGGATATGCCCCAGTGCAGTGATGGGGACACTGTGCTGAAGGAGATGCTGTCTTTCAGATGAGATGTTAAACTGAGGTCCTGACTCGCTGTGGTCATGAAAGAACCTATGACACACTTTGACAAGAGTATGGGGTTCCCTGTTGTCATGGCTGAATTCCCAACCTGCCACTTAACCATCCCCTGATCTAATGAGCAATGCAATTTGCAATGCTGATCATTTTAAGGGCACTGTACTGTACTGTACTGTAAAGACACCCAAGCTGTTGCAGTCAGCTTACAAGACAGAAAGACAGCTATAATGCTTTAGGAAGCAGGTTTACACTAAAAATAGTCCATGTGCATTGAAGAGAGGTAAAGGCAGAATTAAGGAAAAGCTTTCCCTGAAGCTAACAGCCCTAGGGGGTATCTAGAAATGTGTGTGTTTGTGTGTGTGTGTGTGTGTGTGTGTGGACCCTTTTAATATTTTTCCCCACTCACAAGTAAGTTCTCTGTCCCTCTCTGTGTGAGGGCATTAAGGGCAGGATTATCTCCTTTGACAGAAACTCTTGAGTGAAGCATCGAGGCCTCAGAACTTTTCAGGCTAAAGTCCATAAACCCAGGAAAAGACCTTGCATTGCCATTCACACTCAGTATTTCCATAACAGGGGCAAGGAAGCGTAATGTAGAGAAAGAGCATTTTCGTGCCCAATCATGATATGTCACCGGAGAAGATGATCATTTTTTTCTCTGAGCTACCATTATTTCCCTTTAAAAACCTTCATTTTCATTCTCGTCCCAGTAATACGGTTCATGACAAGTCAATTAACAGTGTGCATATTGTACAGCCCAGCTGCAAAACTATGCTTCCATGGCGCTATTACAGCTACAGACATCACTCAGGGTAAATGTCAATCCACAATCAAAACAAATTAATGTATTTCCAACTAGAGGGCACTCGGTAGAGCGCATACCTCCGCCACGCCATATATCTGTTCTTTTGGTTATAGAATATGTTCCGGATCACTTCCAAAATTAAATCAACTCTTCCTTGGACTACCACCTATCATCCTGCCAAATTTCATGCCAAACTGTTCATAACTTTTTGAGTTATCCTGTTAACAGAGATATACAGATGGACAGACAGACAATCGGGGATGGGGGGGACCTCCTTAACGGAGGTAACAACTGTAGTTTCTAAATGGTAGTTTTTTGGCATGCATTTCCATAATCATGATTTGGTATTCCAGAGCTCTGTCGCTTCCAGCAAACAGTAGTGGCTGTATCATCAGCATCAAAATTTTCTAATCAAATACAGTGGTGTGAAAAAGTATTTGTTCCTTCCAAATTTCTTTGAATTTTTGCTTATAATTCATATTTAAGGGTTTCAGATCATCAAACTAATTTTAATATTGAGACAACAACAACAGGAGAAAATGTAGCTTTAAAATGATTGTGTATTGACAGTGAAGAGTTATTCTAAACCTACAGTATATCACCCATGGGAAAAAAATAGTTGCCCCCCATATCTTGATATCTACTTTTGCCACCTCTTGAGGCAACAACTGCGATCAAATATTTGTAATATCTGGGCATGAGTCTGTTACATTGCTGGTGAGGAATTTTGGCCCACTCTTCTTTAGCGAAGTGTCTTCATTTAGCCACATTGAAGGGTTTTCGAGCATGAGCAGCCTCTATAAGGTCACGCCGCAGAATCTCAATCATATTCAAGTCAGGACTTTCACTGTGCCACTCCAAAACCTTCATTTTGTTCCTTATGAGTCATTCAGATGTTTACATGCTTGTGTGCTTTGGATAATTGTTCTGCTGCATAGCCCAACAGTGCTTGAGCGTTAGGTCACAAACTAATGGCCAGATATTCCCCAAGATTTTCTGGTAGAGAGCAGAATTCTAGGTCCCATAAATTATGGCAAGTCACCCAGGTCCTGAAGCAGCAGAGCCGCCCCAGACCATCACACTACCATCACTGTGTTTGACTGTTGGTATAATGTCCTTATCGTGGAATGCTGTGTTAGCTTTACACCAGGTGAACAGGGACCCATGTCTTCCAAAAAGTTCCACTTTTGACAAGCCTCTGTGTTCCTTATGGTCAAGAGTGGTTTTTGCCTTGCCGTGAGATCACCAATTAAAAACTGTATTTTGTATTTACTTGGGTTATCCTTATCTGATATTAAAATTAGTTTGATGATCTGAGACATTTAAGTGTGACAAAATAAGCAAAAACAGAAGAAATAGGGAAGGGCAAATACTTTTTTCACGGCACTGTATTTTTTATTTACCACAATAAAGGATTATATTTCTCACTGCCCACGACACAAAAAAAGCTTCCTTCAAATGTCAAACTGACAGTCTGCATGTCCTTCCCTATCTGACCATACTATGAGATCTGGCACAGAAGAATACCTAACAAAAGGGAACTATGGAAGCATATTGACTCACATGAAAACCCTTCCCCATCTTTTCAATGACATTCTCCTGGAAGATCCTGGAACCTGTGCCAGATAATTATTTCAGTCCGCACTAATAGCGATCTGTACCCCAAAATCTTCTGGCTACATATACCCAGGTACTCAATAATGATTAAGAAATAAAAAAATAAATAAAAATGTGTTCTTAACATGTCAGTGAAATTAGAAATGATCTATTCTCACCATTGCGTGACAATATGTGGTGCATTCAGATTTATCAACATGAAATGCATCCGTCTAGCTGTACACAGCGCTGGAATTTCTTTAGGAAAATTAATCTGCAGGTAAACTGAAATTATCAAATTCAATCAAATCAAAATGAATAATACAACATATTTGACAAAGTGGCATCACAAAATGCTTTACTACAGTGCTGTGAGACAGTATTTGTCCCCTTCCTGATTTCTTACGTTTTTGCATATTTGTCACACTTAAATGTTTCAGATCATCAAACAAATTTTAACATAAGACAAAGATAACCCAAGTAAATAGAAAATGCAGTTTTTAAATGATGATTTCATTTATTGAGGGAAAAAAGCTATCCTAACCTACCTGGCCCCATGTGAAAAAGTAATTGTCCCCCTTATTAAATCATCAATTAACTGTGATAAACCACATTTGTTGAGTTCAATTTCACTATCCACACCCAGGCCTGATTACTGCGAGACCTGTTGAATCAAGAAATCACTTAAATAGAACCTGTCTGACAAAGTGAAGTAGGCTAAAAGCTCTCAAAGCACAACACATCATGCCACAATCAAAAGAAATTCAAAAACAAATGAAAAACAAAATCATCGACATCGATCAGTCTGGAAAGGGTTACAGAGCTAATTCTAAGGCTTTGGGACTCCAGCAAACCACGGTGAGAGCCATTATCCACAAATGGAGAAAGCTTGGAACAGTGGTGAACCTTCCCAGGGGTGGCTGGCCCACCAAAATTACTCCAAGAGCGCATCGACGACTCATCCAGGAGGTCACAAAAGAACCCAGAACAACATTTAAAGAACTACAGGCCTCACTTGCCTTAGTTAAAGTCAGTGTTCATGATTCAACAATAAGAAAGAGACTGGGCGAAAATGGCATCCATGGGAGAGTTCCAAGGCGAAAACCACTGCTGACCAAAAAGAACGCAAAGGCTCGTCTCATATTTGCCAAAAAAACATCTTGATGATCCCCCAGACTTTTTGGAAATTTTTTCTGTTGACTGACAAGACAAAAGTTGAACTTTTTGGATGGTGTGCATCCTTTTACATCTGGTGTAAAACTAACACAGCATTTAATGAAAAGAACATCATACCAACAGTCAAAAATGGTGGTGGTATTGTGATGGCCTGGGGCTGCTTTGTTGCTGCAGGACCTAGATGACTTGCTGCAATTGATGGAACCATGAATTCTGCGCTCTACCAGAAAATCCTGAAGGAGAATGTCCGACCACCAGTTCATGACCTCAAGCTCAAGCACACTTGGATTATGCAGCAGGACAATGATCCAAAACACACCAGCAGGTCCACCTCTGAATAGTTAAAAAAAAAACAAAATGAAGGTTTTGGAGTGGCCTAGTCAATGTCCGGAGTTAAATCCGATTGAGATGCTGTGGCATGACCTTAAACAGGCCGTTCATGCTAGAAAACCCTTCAATATGGCTGAATTAAAACAATTCTGCAAGGAAAAGTGGGCCAAAATTCCTCCGCACCGATGTGAAAGTCTGATTGCCAGTTATGGCAAACATTGCTGTCGCCGAGGGTGGCACAACCCGTTATTAGGTTTAGGGGCAATTACTTTTTCACAGAGGTCCAGGTAGGTTTGGATAGCTTTTTCCATCAATAAATGAAATCATCATTTAAAAACTGCATTTTCTATTTACTTGGGTTATCTTTGGCTAATATTAAAATTTGTTTGATGACCTGAAACATTTAAGTGTGACAAATATGCAAAAACATAAGAAATCAGGCAGGGGGCAAATCCTTTTTCATGGCACTGTATATACCCCACAGGAGCTAGTCTTAGGAAACTGGCAAGTAAAAACTGAAAATGAAGAAATTTTAGGACAAACCAGACTGAATGGAGTGGTCTACCTCCTCTAGCAAACTCAGCAAAGGGTATTGGTGTAAATGATTCACATGGTCTATCAGACAGTGTTTCATGTTGATGAACAATGGAATTGAAATTCTAGCAATTACAGGCAGGGTGAGTAAACATAGACCCAAATACATCCAAATACAGTTTATTTGAGGAAACGGTGATATTTATATCCATTACAAACAGCATATGGACCTTAAATTTTTCACCAGTATTTAATGATTCACGAGTATCAGAAGAACTCTTGTCATGGTGCGCAAAATGAAAATTAAAGAACTGGGTTTGGGATGGATGGGGCAGTAGCAAATTTGAATCCTTTCACTCTTGAGCAAGGTGCTTACAACATTCAGGTTTTGCATTGGAGAACATTTAAAAAAAAAAAAAAAAAAGTCAAATTAAAGCATCCCTGCTTTCTTACATGTGAACTGTCCATGCAGAAATGTAACTGAAAATTAATCCAGTCCCACGTACATCGCTATTGCACCATTAACCATGCGTGCAGTTCAGTGGATAGAAGCATTTTAATGACTACACGGAATTCAAATGAAACGTGACAGAGCCCAACTGATTTGGTAATTAAAATAATAATTCTTATAACAGTCCTCCTGAATGTCCCTTGAATATTTAAGTGTGCCCACAGTAAGGACGGCTGACTTGCTATCTAACGCCAGTTACAGACGAGACGTTAATGAGTTCTGATTCTGTGCAATCACAGAAGCCCATTCGGCGTCTTCCGATCAGCAACACATTGCACAGCACTGCGCCGACCACGGAGCGGTAAATGACTGCATTCTGCGACGGCTAGATCGTTGTGCGAGGAGAAGCTGCGTCCATCGCTATAAATTAAACCAAGCGAGGTGTTCAAAAGCTCAATCGGACATTTAGCAACCGTAAACGCGATGTTTATATTCGGTACAGTCCATGCTTCTTGCCCTCGGGAAGAAATGAAAAACAATTCACCATGTTAATTCTCCTAATTGAAATTCCGAGAGGAGTTGCCAGAGACCCTCGTTTTTCCCAGACCGTTAGCGACGACTTACTTGCCAAATAGTCAGATGCGATTAATTCTAATCCACGAATCAAGCTCCTTGCCACAGTCCGTCAAAATAGCAACTTAATTTGTGAGAGTATGCGAGAAATGCTCCACATTCAGCACTCCAGTCAACCTACAAGCTGTCATAAGACGGGCACGGCAATAATGTACATGCGCGGACACACACACACACACACATACACACACACACACACACATACAAACATCATTCACCAGACCCTAAGATGGTATCAAATAATGCACGTACAATGTCATTGCGTTTCAGCGCTTCTAACAGTGCGACACTAAGCGGCGCAGCCAAAATATATGTGGAGGAGCTCGGAACGTTCGCGATAATCTCATGAAGGAGGGTGAGCAGAAAGGTGTACTACGACGCAAGTTCAATATTACTCAGGCTTTCCCTAACGCTTAAACAGAGATGCCATGCATTACGATGGCAGGCTATGAGAGAGCCACCTTCGTGACATTGAAAGCCATGCCTTTGGGCTCAACATACCTCGATTACCCAGTACCCACTTCATAGTACACCCCTCTCGGGTATGCAGTTGGCAACTGAGTAAACATTTCCAGCATAATTATTTCACAGCTGTACAGAGGTTCGTTATTGCAGCAGCAGTAGTGGTCGCGAATCAGCGCGGGAACAAGCAGGCTTCCCCGCTGACAGAGAGGCAGCAGGTAGACACTGATTGTTTTTGGACTGACCTGAATCGTGCAGGTGTATTCCGTATCGTCCAGAAGCCTGACGGTACAGTTGCATTCTCTTTCTAAATTCCGGATGCTGCCGCTCATCAGTCGACTCAACATCTTCTAACACAATTTCTCGTTTGCGGCTGTCTGGGACCAGAACAAATAAGTGTGCTCAGCATAGAAATATCACATAAGACACCTTTTCCAGTCCTCCAACTGAATGGCAGCAGAAAAGCTGGGAAACTGTACGCAGGGCTTAAGCATTGCTATCCGGCAGACGTCAACACACTGCTTGCTCGACGTTTGTAGCTACATAAACCAACGAAAACACCGGCGGTTCTAAACTCAGCCTGTATACAACCGAGCGGTGAGCCATTCACAATTCACCGCTCCATACTTCAGATAGCCGACAGGGCGGGTCAACAAACACAGAATGACGTTTCCAAAAACCAACCCGGGAGGGGTCTGGTGAATGACATTCAAACCCGACAATACCAACCTCGAGTATCACTCATGTCGAGTAAAGCGCCCAATCGCCACGGGGAGCATGTTCTTAAGTATTGAATCGGAGCCTCGCCGCACATCCATCATTTTCAAAGCTCCCTGCTTAATCCAGTAGTGGGCTATTGCAGCAATTATTTTATCATAACCAGGAGAGGAAGCCTACCGATTCAACTCGACGTGTTGCTCGTTTTCTCAAGCTAAACAAAACTTGGCGATTGTTCTGAATGTTTGATGAAATTACAGTATTTGCCGCATTCCTGTGGTTGATTGATCGCGCTAAGCAGTAAATTAATTCGTGTTCTGCTGATCAAAAATTGTCATGAGAAAAAGCTCCAAAGCCTAATTCAGGGTCCAAGATTGGGACCGCGTTCTTGTTAACCCTTTCCAAGTCTGTCCCTCTGTTCAGTATGTTAGGAACAAACTCGCAATCCAACTACGTTCATCAGGATTGGGACCAAGTTCCCCTCAAGCCACCTCATCCTCCTTGTGAACAGTTCAGCTCTGGTGAAGTCTGCACTCCACCTGGCTGTCATCCCAGAAAGGCACTGGCCGCCATTGAGCAAAGCCCTGCTTCGCCCACCACATCTGATCTGAAGTATCCTAACCCTTCTTCTTCTGGGGTTCCGTCCCCACATTTACCGTATTGCCATCAAAAAACCTTACTATTGGATTGTACTCCACACTTGATTGCTGGTCTGGATCATAAAACTGTCCTGCAGGCTCAGGTCAGATGTGACTGATTTACAATTTCAAAGTCTGAAAATGTCATTTTAAAGTCTGAAAAAGTATTTCATCCAATCTGAATTAAATTTCAGGACATTGTCCACACAGGGAACCCGAAGACACAAAATAAGTTCTGGCACTTTTCATTCACTTCTGGGTATTTCATTTAACTTTCGTACAGCTGTGGAGTTCCTGGTCAAACATGGCTGCAGAATGGGTGCAACTTCATGTAGGACAGTGTGAGAGAAAGTGAGAGTGTTGGAGTGGATGGACACACTTTCCCAGACCCCCATTTTTCCCAGACCCCCATCTATATGTGCAACACACACACACACACACACACACACACACACACACACACGCACACACACACACATCCTTGTACTCCTATCCATATGAGAACATGCCTTTGACTTCAATATATTCTTTGTGTGTCAGTACAGCCATTCTTTAATTTTAACCATTACCAATGCATGTCTAACTTGAACCCTTACTCCTGACCTTGATCAATCCCTGACTGTAACTCTCACCTTAACCTTTGACCTTCCTCTATTTGACTATGAAAAAATATGTCATTAATTAAAATAATTTAATCTACTTTGTTTGAGGTGTGTATTTATGAAGCCTGAACGTTGAGCTCATAAAGAAAAAATGTTTTGCATCATATCTGCAATTTGTTCATTTGCTATGAAGTAAAGAAGCTGGATGAAAATCCTCTATGTGCAGTTATTCCATAATTTTTGCAGGGGTTGTACAAAGTACGACTAGGGCCTCGCACATCATTCATCTTTTACTGCATGGCCAATCAATGTACTGTGTGTGAGGCTCTTGGTCACCTCAATGAAGGTTTACATCCTGGATGAAACTAACAGAAAAAATAACGATCTTGATGAAGAGTTGATGGTATAAAATCCTACTTCAAACTGATAGTGACCAATTCCATCCCTAATGATAAGTACAAAAAATAAAAGTACTACAATAGTACGGAGATAGACTGTACAGATATCCATGGATCAGTTGATTCTGTGGGATGGCCAGGTTTGAAAAAAAGATCTACTACCAGTCTATGGCAAGCAAAGTCAGGTTTGGCGATTTAGCTTCCATCCATACATGATCCTTGTGTTAGTTTTTCAATTATATGGAAAAGTGTGAATTGTGTCAGTAGTTTTAAGCCGATGTCCAGTCATTTACAATAAAGTCACAATGGTCAGTTTTGACACAGTACACCACAGATGGTATTTCGTGCCACTTTTCTTTGAAAAAAAGAAAAGAAAATGTTTCAAAGCGAATATTCTGTCAATACTTTAGCCAAAGTATTCTGATAAATAGCACTGTATATTTCCTCTTGTATGTACTATAGTCAAAATTATTATGCTTTATGCCATTAAATTATTTTTTCTCACAGACATATTTTTAAGCTCAGATCAATGAGGCCACAAGCTCCAAACAGAAGTGTAAAACCTGTAAGGCTGATTAAAAGATATAACTTAAAGTGATGAGATATGCATCGTGATATATTTAGAGCCAGTTATAATGGATCGGCAATTTTTTAGAAACAGAAAAGCAGGAAACATGATACGGACGTGCCACAGGAGTTATTAGAGCAGAGTATTGCGCTACGAGATTTCAACGCGTTGGCAGTCTGGAAAAACATAAACTTCAACTGTGTGGAGCGATTTTCGGTATATTTCGCTAGATGGAGCTATTAGTCCACTGTTCTATTGTCAGCTTGTTGAACGGTAGGCCTGCCCGATTGTGTGTTTAGTGTTTCAAAAGGCACTTTAAGTGCGGTAACATATGAAAACTAAATCTGTCAAAGAGAGCGCAAACCTCCGCCAGGCGACTGAAGAATACTTCAAAAATTCCTGGATCCGGATGGTGATCCGGATCACCACCAAGATCTAATTGTTCTTTAAGTCATACCCTATCCCTCAAAAATTCATCAAAATCCGTTCGTAACTTTTTGAATAAAATTGATAACTGACAAACAAATGCATAAACATAAACTTGGCAAAGGTAATTAAAACGGCAATGATTTGAAGCATGCTGTGGCGAAAATGATCAGTACAGCGGGCCCCGATGAGTAGAAAAATGGACAATATTAACGTCTTCTCCATGTTGAAATGTGTGGGTTTAGGGCTCAGCTCCACTCCCTCGGCTGGTATTGTCCGAGCATCACTGAGTCGCAAAAATTCGTGGGATAAAGTTCAGCATGATTGCACTCGGGGCGATAAAAAGGAAGTGGAGGCAATGTTTTTTGTTCTTTTCATTAGAATGGAGTGCAATTTTTTATGACCTGTCTCCGCACGTGACCGGACCTATAACTCCATGGTAGAGCAGTTTTTATAGGAATTGCATGAAACGTCTTCTGTTCATACCTGGTGCATGAAGGATGGACCCTTTTGTTTTGTGTAACCCTAAAACCCCTCTTGTAGCGCTACTTCCAGGTTAAAGGGGACCTATTATGCTGATCCTTCTCTTAATACATATAGGTAATGTTATAATGTTGGATGTCCATACTCAACCTCTGAAAAGTTTCTAAGCATAAGATACAGGGGTTTTTCCGTAATTCAAGAACGTGATTTTGTGAACGTGATTTCCTCTCTGAACAGCTCCTCCCGAGATCTTCACGAGATCTGGGCAAAACCTGACATCAGGTTGTGCCGTCCAATTAATATAGACCTAGCCAGAGCCAATCACGGCGCAGGAGCTGCCCACACCGGAAAATATTCTGGCAGGCACTAACAACGGCAGATCATATTATGCCTTAGTAGCGTCTACACTTTTGGAAATACAAAAGAAGAACCGCAGATCATTTGAGGTGCGGTTTTGTCAGTATCTCTCCCAAAGCTGCTTGTCCGTTTACTTTTGGACGCGAAGAAAAGCACCAATTTCTCTTCCAAAAGACGATGCCTCCAGAAATCAGTGGGTAGCTTTTTTTGTTTGCTGGCAGCAAACAGCCACGGCCAGTTAGCTGTTTGCGCTCAGCATTTCACCAAAGACAGCTTTATCAATAAAGGATAATTCGACACAGGATAAGCATTTCAGCTGCTTCTCAAACCTGAGGCAGTTGGATCGACCAAGCGCTCGGAGCCACAAGCTCTAAGTAACGATATAACAGCAAATAACGTAAGTGAAGCTAACATGTTATGGGAGGCTAGCAGGACCACTAGCGATAGTTAGCACTAACAACTGGCCTCAAATGCAGGCTTTCTAAAATATCTGAAGATAAAGCCTGGATTGGTCGCGACTGTACCTGACTCACAGACGCAGAAGCTGTAAGTTGCTTTTACTGCATAAGCCAACCTGAAGTGATAGCCAGTTGATTGTGGCTGTAGCACTGCGGCTAACGTAGCCAAGTTACTGTTGCTAATGTTTGTGTCCTAAATATGCAAGAGTAATATTAGGGGAAATTCTACAGAAGGTGTGTGAACATAAACCTCATTTGAAGCTAACTTTTTATACTTGTTTGTAATTTGGATGCTTAGTACAACTGTCCACGGTAACGGAACTTGCTGTCTGTAAAACCTATATTCCAAGGGTTTGTCTCTGTAGTTGTTATGACCGCTCGGTTACCAGCTACTGCATGTGAGTTTGTGTGCTGTGCAGCTTAAAAATGCTCCTGGTAACTTATATGCAGTAATTCTGATTGGTATGCTTGTGTTACTTCGGTAAGCATCAATGTAGCAGTTTCATTATAATGTTGCCCGATTGTAGCCACTAAAGTTAAAGCTAACCGAAGAGGTGCTGTATGTGTCCACAAAGATGGGCTGAAAAGGCCAGACGTAGATTTTGCAGGGCTTGGGATACCTGTTTGGGTTTGTTTATGGCTGCTTGTGATCACTTCACTTATCCATGACCGGGATCAGCCGGATACTTCACAAATATCTGGGCTAGCTCTCTGATGCTACCGTGAAAGCAATGAGAAACGCACAAGCTCTAACGTGTCTGGTATAACAAACAATTTCTCTGCACTAACGTGACATAATTTCAATCCCCTTTAGAAATTGTTGTGGCTAATAAAAAGCCGAAAAAGGCGGAGATTAAATAGGAAATTCTTTCCTGTAGAAGTGATCGATTCGCTAGCTCCACATGAGCAACTTGTCCACGCTAACGGAACTTACGGTCTGTAAAACCTGTATTCTGTTCATAACATAACCGAGCTCTCTCTAGCTGTCGCATACTATCCATAAAGTTGCTTTCACATCGGACATGAAACAAATTTTTCATGGGACAGATTACATTCAAAGTCAATGCAAAGACGCGAATACACGTGTTATGGGCGCGTTAAGCAGTTTTCACACCGGACGCGAAACTAATTTTTTATGCGACAGATTGCATTCAAAGTCAATGCAAAGACACAAATACACGCGTTATGGGCGCGTTAAGCAGCTTTCACACCGGATGCGAAACTAATTTTTCGCGCTACAGATTACATTCAAAGTCAATGCAAAGACGCGAATACACTCGTTATGGGCACGTTAAGCAGCTTTCGCAGTGGACGCGAAACTAATTTTTCGCGCGACAGATTACATTCAAAGTCAATGCAATGACGCGAATACACGCGTTTTGGGCGCGTTAAGCAGCTTTCACACCGGACGCGAAACTAATTTTTCGAGCGAGGGATTACATTCAAAGTCAATGCAAAGACGCGAATACATGCGTTATGGGCGCGTCAAGCCGCTTTCACACTGGACGCGACACAAATTTTTCGCTCGACAGATTACACTCAAAGTCAATGCAAAGACAATGCATTGAGTATGAATGTAATCTGTCGCGCGAAAAATTCGTTTCGCGTCCGGTGTGAAAGCAGCTTATCGCACCCATTTTCCGCGAGCAAACGCTGTTCATTCCGAAGCAATAAGTAAACCATTACCAGGGGTAATTTCCGAAAAGGCCGTTTAGCCTGGAGCTTTCGCCCCTTCGTCATATACCAGCGCAGAAGCTGTTCATTACTCCACGCTAACGAAACACCACAGTTATGCACACGAACCAGCAGGTCCTTATAATACACACCGAAGCAGTCCATAAGTTGTTGGTCCACTTTTTGCTGCTCCTCACTGTCCATGTTTCCCTCTAAACTCAGCCCCACCGGATTTCTACGGTCTCCGGTCTACACTTGGGTATGTCGACCGGTTCTACAAATGTGTCTGTATGGGGTGGATTCTAGCTTTCCCTCAATCCTAACTATAGAGTAGAAACACCGGTGTACTCAACATAGTAGCCGTAGGTAGACAGCGAATTCGAGCTTGAGCTGCCAGACTTTCGCACTGCGTCCTCCACTTTTGCCGTTGCGTTTATTAGAACAAGTTCATTTCATTAGATCTATACACATGTACTGTGTTTGATTGCGGAATTTGCCTGTCGATTCCTTCTCAGATGGCAGACGCGTCTCAGTTTCACTCTGGGGAGGCAGACCCGGAAAACTGCATTCTGCTGCCTCGTCCCGCCCAGATCCGCCCTCCACAGAGCTGGCCAGTAAGAAGAAAATGGGCATACAGGGAGTGGGGGCCATAGCGGAAGAGCTGCCCCAACGAGGTGTTTCAGGCAGAGACTACAATGGACTACAAATGGGGTTTTTTGAGGACGGCAGTATGAGCTAAATAAGGACCCTTTTTTTGGACTTTGAACGGTCAGGAGTACTCTAGGGGAGTCCAAGATCAAAAAATAAATTTGGAAATGTAGCATAATAGGTCCCCTTTAAGCTCTCATTTTCAAATATAGCGACTCAAACTTCTCGTGATGGTTTCTGGTGCATTGAGACGGGCTGTGATTGATGATGGTTATACTATGGCCTTTTGAGTAGCACCATCATCAGGCCAAACATTTAATATTTAATAACGGAAATAACCTGAATAGTTCTGAGGTAAATCATGTGAAATCTACTCTCAGTATTCCTGGTGAATAGAGGCAGAGGTTATTGATTGTGTTGGCTCTGTAAAGTTTCCTGTAGCACTGTCACCTGGTCAAACTTCTTTAAAAAAAAAATCACACTAGCTTAAATAGCTTTGAAGGGGACCAATTACGTTGTTTTTCTCCTAGTTATAATATTCTTGGATATCCGAAAGGAGGGTTTATAAACTATGAGGCAAAAGAAAAAAAGACATAAAAATTCATCTATCCAGGCAAGTTGAATCCTGTCATTCCTAACCCTCTGAAAACAGGCTGCTCTGAGTGTGTCTTCTCCATGAAATAAGCTGTGCTCTGACTGGCCAGCGAACAGAGCCACCAGCCCCATGTGTGGATGGAGAGAGATGATGTCATAATCCCCCTGCCAGTGGCAAGTCCCAAAATACAGATGACTGAATAAGTAGAT
Organism: Gymnothorax javanicus; assembly: GCA_029692085.1. NCBI lineage: Eukaryota > Metazoa > Chordata > Actinopteri > Anguilliformes > Muraenidae > Gymnothorax > Gymnothorax javanicus. The sequence goes on along the minus strand of CM056207.1, from coordinate 4,764,942 downwards.
AGCAATTCAAAAAAAAGCTACTAGAGGACACAATGAGTATGGAAAGGTAATGTCTGCATGCTAAGCAAGGATAGTAGTAACATTCACAAAAAAGTGCAAGATGCAGTCACCATAAAAGCTTAACTTCAGTAGGTGTCCAGCATTAATCTGAGGCTAGCATCTGTATAGTAGCAACCGTGAGCTAACAGTCAATGACTGCACTACTCTTCCAACTGCATTCCATTAAAAACAGTCATCCTTTCAATTTATTCCCATCGACTTGCCTTGTGCCTTGCCTCTGGCAAAAGTAGCAGTGATTTCTCAATTCGCCGGCAATTTACAAGAAAGCTTGCCAGCTAAAAATATCTACATGAGTATGGAACGGTAATGCGTGCATGCTTACTAGCTAACCAAATAGCAATGAGAGTGGCACTTCGCTAGCTAGCTAGCTACATTGACAACCAAGCCACAGAAATTTAACAAAAGTTACACCAGGAATTCAGTTTAAATATTAACAAAAATTTAGAATATGTACGGATTCTTCCTGAAATTAAATTGAAGCAACTGTTTTTTCCCCTATCTTCTGAAACGCATAATAGGTCCCCATGAATATAAATTTCATTGCCTGTCCTGCATTGTCCTGAGCCAGGTTAGTATTATAACGTTAAAGCAGTCTAGCACAGTGGTTCTCAATGTCGGTCCTGGGGACCCCATGTGTGTGCTGGCTTTTGTTTCTACCACAATTGCAATTGTAGAACTTGAACAAGCTGTGACTGTCTTAATTAGGTGCTTTTCATGTTCAGAGTTGTTAATATATCTCTTTAGTCAAATGTTATATAGGAACATCCATACATGCAATGAAGAATAAAACACCCTTGAAGATAGTGTGTTTATTGCAATACTGCAAGTAATGTCAAGTAACATAACATGTCAAACAGATCAAATTATACACTGAGGAAATCAATAAACCCCAGATTAGGCTGCTGGACACAACTGTTTCAAGTTCTTTCAAAAAGCTTCAGGTGAACTTAATCAGATCAACATAACGCAAAACTGGTTTGTTTGTGGACTACATTTGTCATGATGAGCCTAGTAGTTTTCACTAATTAGGAGCCAACTACATCATTAATTTGATTGGTTACATTGTTTTCTCTCATTTTATGCTGTTATTTCCGATATACTGCAATGTGCGAATGGTATTTTTGAAATTCTTGATGGCAAATAGATATTTCTGTTAAATTGTGGGTTAAGAGGGCAAATAACTGCTCTAAACATTAAATGCACATAATTAAGACAAATTAGCAGCTTGTTAAAATCCTACGATTGCAACTGCGGTTGGAACAAAAGCCAGCACACACATGGGGTCCCCAGGACTGACGTTGAGAACCACTGGTCTAGCAGAGTGTAGGCTACTATTTGTAAGCCCACATCATCATGAAAGACAAACCCTTGTATCTTCGAGGTAATATGCATATGCAGGTGGAGTCGTGGAAGAAGATTCCGGGCTCATTTTTCTCTAGAGGCCCTGTAACCACATGTTTGGATCAACAGTTTCATCCTCCAAGGGCTGCAACTGCATAGACACACTGCACTCCAAGCTGTCAATCAAGTTTTTGCCAGTACTCTTGGTGCCCAGAGTGAAGGACAGGATCTTGCCCTGAAACTTAAAATGCCTGACAATATAAGCTATATTTTAGAAGAAGCCTGTTTTCCAGTCTCTTCGCGATTTATTGCAGCTATAAAAAGTGTCTGCGCTTATAGTAGTGGGCAAGTTTGAAGCAGTCATGCCAGCTGTTTTTTTCTTGGTGCTACGGCCCAGACCAGGAATGAGGTGCAGACACAGACTTGCAATACAACTGGTGAATTTATTGGCAGCAGTACGGTAATGAAGGGGACGGAACCACGGAGAGAATAGGCGGGGACAAAACCCCGGAGAGGAGGAGAGACAGTTCAGCACAGATGTAATAGGCAATACTTGGGCTGCTGGCCAGTGGTTTCAGGTGTGCAGCTGGATGTTGGGGTACTTGGCAGCACTGCACTGCCCATGAAGAGGAGGGTTGATGCTTGAGAGGAATGTAGTCCTAGTCCTTGCTGCTAATTAGGATTTTAAGCTCGTTCTTGAAAACTTGAGTTGATGAACAGGATGAATTAAGCTAACGTAAACTCAGTCCCAATCCTGGGCCCTGATTAGGATTGGAAGCTTATTCAAATTATCTAATGACAATAAAGATTTACAAGAGACCTTGACTGCCACTAAAAGTACTGGTTGCATGAAGACAAAGAAATTTAACATAAATATGACTAGGATCTAAGCGTAAATGCAACTTTACAATCCAGCAACAAGCACATCCATTAGAAGACTTAAATACTCATCACTTGGTAATTAGGAAAAAAGTGCGTAACAAGATTCAGCAGAGAGGGGAGACAAGCATAGAACATACACCAATCCCAACATACAAAAACCTAATAGACATGCATGCTGCTGAATTGTGAAGAGACACATTGAGGATTCACATGAGGGTTGTGACAAATAGCTGTTTATTTTTTGAGTTAGCGGTAGAAAACATAGTTAATGACCAGATTTATTGCTCCTTGACACCTGCTTTTGCTCGTCACTTGTCGAAGCGTGTGCCTCATTAGTTAAGATAAAAAACCAATGGCTCCCCAGTAAGTTGTCTCGCTAGTGGGTATAATTTCTTTTGTTGTGATTGTGATAGCTTTAAACAAGCAAGTCATTTGATTCTAATAATGTATGTAGGCTTGTGTTTTTCAGTTGTGGAGTATAGTTTAGAGTTGAGCTGTTTAAAGTTTCAGAGGCTAGCCAAACTAGCAGAGGTGGAGGGTCGGCAGAAGATCAGCTGCCTCCATCTGGTGTTGCTTCAAAGGCACAGAGTGACAGTCACTCCCCACCTAAAAGCGCCTCTCTGTGGAAAAAGAGTTAATAACAAATCTTTAATCTTTAAGTCGACTGCATAGCAGCTAAATTCAACACACTAGCCTCAGTGTTTGCTGAGATTAAAGATTAGTTACTTAAACTTCAGCTAGGCAGGAGGGTTGCAAGCCAGATTGGTTGCTTACAGGTGAGGATCCCCTACTTATAAGTCAAGAGGATGAGGGGTCAGTCCAACAGGAGCGTGTCCAGTTCCTGGGCGGCCCTATGGGGGTGTCCCAAGATGAGATTTGTGCTGCACCCACCTGGGCAATACCATGCAACTTTACCCATTTTTAAAGGGTTGACATGGCTGCCCCCCGTGAAGTAGTGGCAGCTGTCCTTCAGGAACCCTCAGAATGTTGCTGGTATGATGGGATTCCCAGTAACTATGCTGGTAATAGTCTCCCAGTATTTAGAACTGCCTCTGGCAGTCAGGAAGAATGAAGTAGAACAGGAGTTACGTATGAACCTGCAGTTCAATTAATTCTATATGATCGCCAGAGTTCTCAGTCACACAGAATCTTGGCGAGAAGTTTCTGGAGGAACGTGTTTCATGATGACATGGGCTTATATACACTACGCCCTGCGTCATTCCTGGTCACGTGAGACTTTGTCGGTATTAGATACTCGCCATGTGCGCGCATGAGATGGATATCATTAAGTATTAAGAGCTGCCTCTGGAGGTCATCCAGAATTCATAAAACTGTACTTCTTACGATAAAACGGCGTATGAATGCAAAAAATGTGAAAAATATTTTGTGTATGACCTACCTAAGAGTCAGCGTTCTCTCTGTGCACAGTTTCGCTCTGGGATCCTTCCGTTACATATTGAAACTGGTCACTATACTGGAACTGAAGCAGATCATAGATTATGTTGTTATTGTGATCTTGGTAAAGTAGAGAATGAACCCCATTTTGTCCTGTGCTGTCCATTTTATAACAACCTAAAGAAAATACTTTTTGATAAAGCACCAGCACAGGTAGGTATGTTCCAGGATAGTGATATAATTAAATGACTTTTTGATGACCACATATTTGCAATATCTAACTATATTTATAAAACCTGGAACAGAAGAAAACATACAACTAATGCACAGTAGCACACTCACAAAGGGGATCATACCAAACATCGTTTTGTCCAGTGTCTGAATGAGCATCAGTAGACATCCAGTCTGTCTCTCTCTCTCTCCCCCCCCTTGCTCTTGCTCTTTCTCCAGTTTGTCCTCACCTTATTTTATTAGGAACATGTATTTGTTTATTCTGGTTATTCTCTATTTGCATCAAATGTTTATTTTGTTCTATCAGTGTTTTGTACTTTTTTGTATTTATTGTTGTTTTGTGTCAGCGTGACAGCATTGTAAGAGTGTTTTCTTTAAATGTGTCTGAATAATCCCATAAGAGATGGGCCATGAAAGTGGCCAGACGGGAAAATCAAGTCATTCATTCAGTAGGGCGGTTCAGACAGTTCATTTACATCACACATCTGTTTGCAAACACACATCAGTGCAGAGGCATAAATGTGTGCTGTCTTGAGATGGGCCATTTCCACCTTGCATATCATGCCCTCTGGTATCTGCATTTTGTGAGATTTTTGGGCTTATGCCACCCTGACACTTGCACGATTTTTGTTCCCGCAATGCCATGCAATGCGTCATGGCAATGATTAGGCCAGGGGTGTCCAATCTTATCCGTAAAGGGCCGGTGTGGGTGCAGGTTTTTGTGCTAGCCAGCAGTGCTACAGCACCTGATTCCACTAATTAACTAATTAGGGGTTTCAATTAGGACCTTGGCGGGTAGAATCAGGTGTGTTAGTGTTGGGCTCTAACAAAAACCAGCACCCACACCGGCCCTTTCTGGATAAGACTGGACACCCCCGGATTAGGCTAAAGTCTTCCGGAACGAGCGTGAGGAGTGTGTGAAGGGTGAGGGGGTGCGTGCCATGTTGTAGAGAGAATTTTGAAATGTTCAAACATTCGCCACGCAACGTTTGTGCCATGTGCGTGCCACTTGTGTGAACCATGCGTGAACACTACACGAACACTGCCGCCGGTGCGTGTTGCATGCTGTGTTAGGGTGTTGTCACGAGTTGTTCACGTGATTATGGCACGCCCAGCTCACGCATAGTTCGCGCCCGTCACCAACCATTCGCACATGGCAGGAACTTCTCACGAAGTGTTCACGCATTGTTAGCGCATGGTTCGCATTATGCGTGTACACTGCGTGAACAGGGTGCAAACAAGGCTCTGCGTACCACCGAAATGGCACGCCTTGCCACGACACATTGCACGGACAAAAATCGTGCAAGTGTCAGGGTGGCAGCTTGGCACAAGTGGTACATGGAATTTTGTTTGTTTGGGCCACATCAACACTTGGAAGAAAATACATTAACAGTACTCTAAAATAGCCTACAATATGTTTGTATATTGCCATGCTCACTGGAATGCATAAACCATGAGTATAACACGCACTGACGCAAGCATAGATGAGTTTAATAACTGTGCAGCTGTTCAGTTATTTAAGCAATTCTCACCGTGCAACATTTTGTGGCTGGCATTGTGCTTCTGAGGTCTCTTTGTGTCATATATTTGTGTGCTGAATTGGGAACAATAGTGTGGTAATCTTTTTTTTTTTTACGATTATTCACACCTGTGACAATGCAAGTAATTGTATTTATAATAAAAAACAATACAGGTCACCATACTGCAGAAACAAGATTGAGGAAATTAACTGGCACATAGGAAAAGATTGTGACCACTTTATCCCCACATTAGTTTTTTCTATTTGCTGGACTCTCTGGCTTTTTGGGCTGTTTGTTAGGCATGGCGCTAGAAAATAGAAATAGCAAGACATATGAATAAACAAGGACACATGGCAAGAACTATGGGCATGGCTACGGCAGAAACATGGCAGGAACTAAATGTGCACTAGACAGGCAGACAAACAGAGTAAAAACACAACACTGTTGACCAAAATAGACATTAAACATTGGGGAAAATAATGCATAAAATTCATCATGCATGTAGGAGGTGGTTTGCAGATGATGAAATGGCTTTTTTTTTTTTTTTTTTTTTTATTATTATTATTATTCAGCAATCACAGAGAGCACCATTAGAAACCACTCGGCAGCGTGATATGGAGAGTACACAACGTTCTGAATACCACTGCATGGATAAAAGCAACAATTTTGGTTATCATGTTTAATTTTAAATGTTTCTTATTGAGATAATAAAAAGAAGAAAGAAGGGAAGAACATAAGGGTGCTCGCTTTCACCTTGCCCATAAATAAATAAAAATGGGGAATAACAAGTATTCTAGCTTTCATATACCTCAGTAGAAATTCCATTTAAGGGCTTGAGAAGATCAATTCACACAAAAACAGTCGTGATAAGCGGTGATCTGAAGGGTACATTGCAGAAAAGCGTTGAGGAAGCTCATAATTTCAAGTTGGTTTATTTATTTTAAATTTAATTGTAATCATTGTTTTAATTCCAAATATTTAAAATGACAATGTTCTTATTTTAATGGAAATATTTCCTGTGGATTGGCTTAAAATGTTCTGTTGTTGCTGAGTGGGAATGGACCAAAAGAATTATCGTCAGCCTCAACCTGTCATGGGACACTGCAAGGGTTGGGCCTCATGAAGTCCAAATTAACAAGACACACAAAAGCTAGTGTCTGGTATGAGCAAACAGTACGCCATAGAGCATGACGTAATACCCAGAACATTGCGGTAAATCTTCAGCTCAAGCGCAGTGGGCATATTTCTCGAAAAGGAGTTGATTTGTAAAATGGCACTGCTGTAACTTGACTGTGCAGCATGTATCACAATTACCAAGCAATCGAGACAGTATATTGTTAAACTGTCACCGCAAGTACTATGGCAAATTATAAGAAACTATGGAAGCATTTTGTTTTCATTTTAATTTTTATTTTATCCTTTTAGTGAATTTTGTAAAAGGCAAGAATTACTCTCAAAGACAAACCATAAAAAAACACATGAAAGAACTTGAAAGTTGGTTGATTATTTCATTGCAAAATGGAATTTCCTGCAAAGTTCAGCAAGCAACCAGTGGAGTCAGACACAACATACCTGCCTGTGACCTTCACCTGGACCCAATTAGGTCCAAATGTAATCAGGTGGTCCTAGGACCACTGCAGACCTTTCCTAAAAATTTTGTGCAATTTGATCAAGCTATTTTTGCAGGAAACTGCTGAAAGGCACACAGACAACCAGACAGGCAGAAAAACAATTGCCACCAAAAACAATACCCCTCACCTTTCGGGCAACGTAATTAAAATAAGGTCTTGTATGCAAAATCAAGTTAATTTGAAGAACATAGAAAGCCCCTTCAATAAATTACATGCAAAGAAGTTAGAACATTAGTCAGTACAAAAAAGTCATCTGAATATAGAAATATGCAATGTAAATCAAGGATAAAAATTAAAGATTGCACAGAGATTTAACCAAATAAATCATCAAAAAGTATTCATAAATACTGTGTACTTGAATACAGAAAGTACAACCTATTTCCATCTCCATTTGTTTCTATTAATTATGAAATGTGCTATGCATTAAAGTATTTGTCAGTGTCATCTTGTACTTCAGTTATGTAGTCTGTTATCAATAACTTAAAAATTCCTCAGGAAAATGTGTATCACGTATGCACTCACTCTACCATTGAAAAAAAAAAAAGGCCTGAGTTGTATAAAATATAGGGACAATCCTTCAAGTGAAAGACAACTTTTGAACAAAACCAACGTTATAAAAAAAAAAAAAATTACCTGTATGTAGTCCAGATATTATGACTTAGATTTTTGGCAATATTTTTGTAAATTTGTACAATGCTTCAAATCACCAGAATGTGACCGAACAAGAAAAAAAAAAAAAAAAAAAACTGAAGATCGCCATTTTTCCATCCCTCAAAAAGGTTTCCCCAATAAGAGGCAAGCTTCATGTTGCACAACACCTTCACCAAAGGCACAAACTATCTCCAAAAGTAAATAAAATCAGAAAAAGGAAAAAAAAAAAAAACAGCAGATACAGTGCTGTGGAAAAGTATTTCACCCTTTCCCAATTTCTTCAATTTTTGCACATTTGTCACACTGAAATGTTTCAGATCATCGAACGGATTTTAATACAGAAGAAAACCCAAAAAAAACAGAATATGCAGTTTTAAAATTATGATTTCATTGATTTAAGGAAAAAGCTATCCAACCCTACCTGGCCCTTTGTGAAAAAGTAATTTCCCCCTTTAGTTCTTAAACAACCAATTAAATTTAATTGATGACTGGGTTGAATTTCACTAGCTACACCCTGGCATGATTATTGCCAATCCTGTTGAATCTAAACATTTAAACAGAACTTGTCTGGAAATGTTAAGTAGGCAAAAAGCAGCACATGATGCCGCAATATACAGAAATTCAGTAACAGATGAGAAACAAAGTAATTGACATCTATCAGTCTGGAAAGGGTTACAGAGCCATTTCAAAGGCTCTGGAACTCCAGCAAACCTCAGTGAGGAGAGCAATTATCTACAAATTGAAAAGTCTTGGAACAATGGTGAACCTTCCCAGGAGTGGCCAGCCGATGAGAATTCCTCCAGAAGCGCATCACTCACCCAGAAGGTCACAAAAGAGCACAGGCCAACATCTAAAGACCTGCAGGTCTCATTTGCCTCAGTTACAGCCGGTGTTAACGATTCCACAATAAGAAAGAGACGGGCAAAAATGGCATCCAAGGAACAACTGCAGAGTAAAAGCTATTTTTGACTCAAAGGAAGATAAAGGCCCATCTCACATTGGCGAAAAAACATTTTGATGACCCCCAAGAATTTCCGTGTCATATTTTGTGGACTAAAGAGTGAGAAATGGAACTTATAGGAAGATATGGGTCCCACTACATCTGGCGTAAAGCCAACACAACATTCCGCAATAAGAACATCATATCAACGGTCAAACACAGAAGAGGTAGTGTGATGGTCTCGAGGTGCTTTGCTGCTTCAGGACCCCGGTGACTTACCATAATTAATTGAACCATGAATTCTTTGCTTTATCAGAAATTCCAAAAGGCGAATGTCCGGCCATCAGTTTGTGACCTAAACCTCAGGCACGATTGGGTTGTGCAGCAGGACAACATTCCAAAGAATACAAGCAAGTCCACTGATGAAAGGCTCAAAAAGAAATAAAATGAATGTTTGAGTGGCCTGGTCCAAGTCCTGACTTAAATCTGATTGAGATGTTTTGGCATGAACATAAACAAATGGTTCATGCTCGAAAACCCTCCAATGTGGCTGAAATAATTCTGCAAAGAGTGTAAATGGATTATTTATTGATCTTGAACAAAAATCACTTACACTGTATATACAGCCATTTCCTGGCTCTTTTACTTTTATTTATTGAACTGTACGTCCACATTTATGTACGTATATATTTGATCTTTATTAATTCTTTTTTATAATAGCAGAATTGTGTTTTCTTTTGATGCTTTGGCAATATTGTCCAATTGACATTCATGACAAAAAAGCAAACTGAATTGAATTGAGTGGACCACAATTATTCAACAGTGATGTAAAAGACTTCTTGACATTTATCGCAAATTTTGATTGCAATTGTTGGTGCCGAGGGTGGCACAACCAGTTATTAGGTTTAACCCATTAAGATCTAAGGTGCCCTAAAAAAAAAAAAAAAAAAAAAAGTTCTAGAACCTTTTACATTGTTTGAAAACAACCTCCTAAAACCTGAGGGTTTCCTGAAAGAACTTGACAGAATATGTCAACGTTCACCAAAACCTTTATTTCCAAGCCTCTGTAGCAGATAGAAGCATGACATTAAAACCACTTGAGAACTGTGACCTTCAGCTTTCATAAAGAATTGTAGCCTTTGTCCCAAGTTAAGATTTTTTAAAATAAATAAACAAAAATTTTTACTTGTCATAATGTATTATTACAAATATTATTATTTCTTTTATTATAATTATCATCATCATTATTATTATTATTACTAATACTACTACTGCCTCCAGATCATAGGAAAGAGATACGTCTCTCACCCACTGAGCCTTGGTTAGCAGATCAGCAGTTACATCATATTCTGGGTCTGAATCTTCTAATTCATTGTTAGCAGACCCGACAAGGTGGGGCTGCTTTCAGTACTTGTGCGAGTTTGTTCGCCGCATCCACTGCCGCTTTAACTTTGTTTCGCCTATAACTTTCTTGCCATCTTCAACATAATTCTGATACTTAAGTCACACTTATTATAGCCCAGGGGAATTCTTTTGGCAAAAATCACTGGTCACTTCAAAGGTCAAGGTCATGACAACTGGCCACGCCCCACAAAATGCTTGTTAACACAATAGCTTCAAAAGTATTTACGATAGAAAGCTGTAACTTGGTATCTAGCAACTATAGAACAGGGCTCAGCTTCTACTAACTTTTGGGCAAATTCCATGCAAGATGAAGGTCACAACGAGGTCATAACCTCTCACCATGCCCCTCAAAAGGCTTGTTCACTCTATAATTTTGAAGATATTAATGATAGAAACCTGAAACTTGGTGAATAGCAAATATATAGCAGGGTAAATCTTCTCTCAACTTTGGGTGTCATTCCACTCAAGGTCAAGGTCACAGCAAAACTTCATTACAGGCATCTATAACTTTCTTGCCATTTTGAACCCATTTAATACTTTAGTCACAGTTATTATTCTGCTGGGAAATTGTTTTGGCATAATCACTACATAATGTATTGAGAGGTTGAATGTCCAAATACAATAGTATTTTTTAAATGTTGATGCTATTTTATGAATGATTAACTCAAAATGGTAAGACAGCTTTTCCATACAATTTCTACCTGAAAAGGACAGGTGGAATTGAGGGACTGCTCAGTTTTTGCAGTGTCCCACAAACACATTTCTAGTTAAAAGTAAATGCTGAACTGCGCATCAACATCGCTCTCCTCGCTCGGGTTGTCAGCCATTGTCACTATCTGAAACGCAGCTTTTGAAACGATTTTTAAATATAATGATGGATTTCACCTCCCCCACGTGCATTTCAGTGAATCACAATGTATTTCATCGGTCCCTTTTTTTGAAAGCGGTGATATCGTCTAAAACGCCAAACGTCTTGCCCAGTCTTAAAGGGAGAGGCACACAGATGTCGCTCCCGATCTTAAAGGGATATACACGCCAATAGTGCATGTATTCTTAACGGGTTAAGGGGAAATTATTTTTACATGTAGGCGATATAGGTTTTGAGTAACAATTCAACTTCAATAAATTGATCAAAAGCAGAATTTTGTGGTTGCTAACATTGTCCTTGCCTCATGTTCAAATTAGCTGGATGTTCTGGAACATTTAAATACGACAAATGAGCAAGAATAGAAGAAATCGGAAAGGGGACAAATATTTTTTCACAGCACTGTAGTAAAATGGAGGCACATAGAGGGAAAGGAACTATGGCCTCCCCCCCTCACTCTCCAGGTGAAAAGCTCCCATGACAGAAGAACAGACCCCCCCCACAGTGTTGGTGTACGTGGTACATTCCAGTTGCCTGTGGAGCACTTCAGATGGTGCAGTCCAGTATCTCATTCTCATCGTTCTCCTCCGGCTCGTTGCTCCGGGGAGCGGGGTGTTTAGACACGGCGACAGGATACTTCCAGGCGTTCTCCGCCTTGCGTGTGGAGGGTCGGCAGGGTCGTGCCTGTGGCTGGCGGGGGGGCTGCCTGTATGAGGCTTTGTGGTCTATGCTGTGGCAGGAGGTGGCGACCTCCCGTCGCTCCCGCCCCTCCCGGTTCGCAGACCCTTCCGGCAGTTTCCACCAGTGCAGCTCACAGCGAGCCACCAGCGGCTTGCCCACGTCCTCCTGCTTGCTCTCAGTCAGCCGCTTCTGGCTGTCGGAATGGGTGTAGTGCAGATCCACCTCGATTACTAAGCATTTCTGCAAGAGAGCCAGAGAAAGAAAGTCAATGTAAAAATGCAGGAGTAAATATAATCAATTCTGTCAACTGAATTCATGAAAGTACGTACAGACACTCTCAGAAATGAAGTTGCATTATTGATTGGTACTGTAATGCTCTGCATGGTATGGCTCTACTCGACTCGACTCTACTCGGCAGTTTATGCATTTTCAATATGGAAAGTATCTGGTAGCAGGTACTTTTTTGGCACCTCCTAGGCCGAGGTTCCAGGCAAGCCGAGCCAATACTAAAACATGAGGTCAATGCGTTGAAAACTACTGATTGGTCAGAGGGAATAGTCATTTGCGCGACACAGGATAAGCCGATACAATACATAACATTACGGTGGAATAGGAGGATTTTCACAGCAACGCAACATGAAGTGTAAACATTAGGATGTGACCCAAGTCGGTGAATACGTTTCCAAACCAAAAAGGTAGCTAGCCTTCTCATGAGCTAATTCAACACAAAATAAACATTTCAGGGTCTCATAACAATATGGCAACTTTCCAGCAAGGCAATAATATTATCACAATTTAACGAATAATGGGAGTAGCAAACGCTTAGTAGTCAAACGCACGCCAACTCTCAAACAAGCCAGTTACGCACCAGCTAGAAATGCAGAATATGAAAGCTTATGGTGTTAAAACAAATAGGCCAAAATGGATAAGCGGCCAGATATACAGCCATGTAATGTCATTACCGAAAATCAAGAACACCGGTCCTTTCACATCCACCTTTGCCTAGATATCAAAACATTTTACTGATTTCATATCCATGCTGCACTGTTCCTGCATTTCTGTCGCATAAGAATATGTGTTTTGTGTCGCGTTGAAGACAACGTCACAGCACTTCCTGTGATCGTTCCCGCTAACAATTGAGCGAGTACAATTCTCTGTGGAAAATGAGTACCTAGTACCAAAACTGAGTCGAGTCGAGTAGAGCCGGTACCATGCAGTGGAAAAGCACCATAACAGTACATTCTTGCTCTTTTTGACACACGATTCCAAAAATATACCCTGAACATATGAAAATGCTCTATTTGGGTATTAATGAGAACCTTTTACAAAGAACGAAGCCACAAACTACTTAGGTATTTCTGACAATTTAATGAACCAACTGGGTCATATCAGCAACAAAAACTTAATGCACTTTTTTTCAGAGTATACACACAAGTTAGTGTCACGACAAGGAGCCAGGTGAAAACACAATGGTGCAGTCAAGCTACACCTTCAATTAAGAACAGAAGGCAGAGTCCAAAGATGCAAGTAAAAACAGAGAGTTCTTTGTTGACGCACCAGGAAATAGAGTTATGCAAGTCATAACAAACATGACTGAATTACCAACACAGGTGTCAATCACAGAGTTAATTAACCTCTATTTGGAGTACAACTAGCATGAGTAATCTAAAAAATAAACATTCAGTAGGTCTTTGCACATACTACAACCCTGAGCAAAAAACTATGGAATCACCACACAGACAGGCTGTTAATCCATTTTATTTACTTCATAGCACAAAAACAAATCGCAGATATGTCACTGAACAATTATTGTTTATTAGTTTAACATTCTGGCTTCATGAAACACTCCTCAAACAAATTACTTAATTAGTGGCATATTTTTTCATAATCAAGTAGAGGAAAAAACTATGGAATCATCAACTGAAAATAAGAATGAGTACTTTGTTGCTCCTCTTTGGGCATTTATGACGGCCTGAATTCCTTGAGGCAAGGACTTCACTAATGAAAAACTATATTCCCCATGAAGCTGGTTCCAACTTTCTCAAATAGCGGTTGAAAGATCAGCTTTGCTGGATGGGGCCTTGTCATGGACCTTTTTTAAAATTTCCACCATAAATTTTCAACTGGATTGAGATCCAGTCGGTTTGCTAGCCATGTCATCGAGCTGATATGCCTTTCCTGAAGAAAAGCTTTTACACTCTTTGCTTTGATGCAAGATGCATTGTCATCCTGAAAAATAACTTCATCATCACAAAACCTATTTTCTATTAAAGGAATAACAAAATGGTCCAAAATTTCAACTGTATACCTGCGCACTGACTGTTTAGGTAATGATTGCTGAATCCTCTGGTCCTTTGCCGGACATGCAGCCCTATATCATACATGGGGAAATTTGTTTGTTCTCTTCAAGCAGAAATCTTTATACATTTCATTGGAACGATACCAAACAAAAGTTCGAGCATCATTGCCTTTATCAATGTAGATTTGTGATTCATCACTAAATATAACTTTCATCAGATCATCCACACGTCATGATTGCCTCTCTTTAGCCCACTGTAAGCTTCCTTTCTGTTACTTTGGTGTTAGTGCTGGTTTTCATTAGGCTTTTCTGTACGTAAATCCCATTTAATTCAGTCAATTTCTCACATTTCTGTCACAAACATTGACTCCTGTTTTGGTCCATTTTTTATTTTATTTTTTTTATTTGTTTTGTTGCGCATTTTCCATTTTCAAGGCATATTGCTTTGAGTTTTCTGTCCTGACACTCTGACATCCTCTCTGGTCCACCAATATGTTTTCCTTTCATAACCTTCCCATTTTGTTTATACTTGCACTAAATATTAGACACAGCTGACTGGGAACAACCAATATCGTTTGCCCTATCCGTGTTCAATTTCCTTTTTGGAGCAGTTTTATAATCCCTTCCATTGTTTCAATTACCAGCTCTCTTGTTGGTGCCATGCTTCCTCTCAATTAGCCAACTCCAACACTTCATAAAAGGTCAGCAAGCACTCACTTTGAACTGAAGAATAAATTGCATATTCAGATTTGTGCTGGCATTCCTTTTATAAATGCCAGTTACAAGAAGATTCCATAATTTTTTTCCTACATATAGAGTGATTCCATATTTTTTTCCCTTCACTTGATTATGAAAAAAAAAAAAAAATTAGGCCATTAAACTAATATAATCGAATTTGTTTGAGGTGCGTTTCATGAAGCCTGAATGTTCAGCAAATAAACAAAAAATGTTCTGTGTCATAGCTACGATTGTTTTTATTTGCTATGAAGTTAAAAAACCAGGATGAAAATCCTCCATGTGTGGTGATTCCATACTTTTTGCAAGGGGCAGTACATCCACAGCACTGCGCTCACTGCACACACCTGGAGTTTCTGAAGGCCACACAGCCTGAGACTGCAGTCAGGATTGCGATTATCACTTAGCAGCAGGGAATCCATTCTTTCCAGACGGCCCAAATTTGAGAAAACATCTTCCATTACCTACAACAACACCAGAGATTTCAAAAATAATAACCCATGCACCCTCAGTCAGTGACAGGGAGTCCAGTTTGTGAACACCGTGGCCAACCAAAGATTGGTTTTCTGGAGCCAAATTTTATTGCGACATGGTGATAAATGTTTACCATGGCTAACATCCCAAAGTTTGACTCAAGCTGGGCTACTGCCATTAGTTCATTATGGCACATTTTCAGAGCACTACAGGAACTAGTGTTGATTGCGTTTAACCAAACATTACAACCCACGGTTTAAAAAAAAAATAATCTTGATAAGGTAAATATAATGTTGATTATTAAAAAATACTTTGTACAATGTGATCAGCACTTCAAGCATAAAGTTCTCAAGGTTTTCACTGGCCTTCCATATTTTGCCTCTAGAAGTCAGTATTACCCAAGTAAAGGGTATCTACTGAGTTTGTGGCCAGTCAGTTCAGCCAGTAAGTCCATTTACACAACATCCTGCTCTTTTAAAGTGTCTGGGAAATCTATATATGGACACCATTTCCCAATTCGTCTAGATATTTCTGACATATTGTATAAAAACACAGCAGGAGAATTGCTGAAGCCTTGTTTTTTCCTGTGGATATGTTGGGGTCATTCCAAGCGACAGACATACTGACAAGAGTCAGCGGCAATTACAACAATATGCTGGTTTGCGCCGTTAAGTAGCGGAAATGACTATTCTATTTCTACAAACAGAATTCTGGCTTTTCAGGGGAAAGAAAACATACCTCAGAGAGAGCTCAGAATGGAGCAATTTTATCATTTTTTTATAATTAAAAAAAAAACACAAGTATTTTAATTCAGCCGCATGAGTACTTGGGAGTCCTGATTTCAGCCGAGATCATTCCATGTACACTTGGATGTTGGTTATGACCAATTACTCCCAGGCTGCTCTACCTTATTCCTGGAAACATACCTCCTTGAAGGAATTTTCAAAGATTATCTACCACACATAATTACATGTATTATCTGGTCAATGAGACCTACAGCATTTGGAGAAGACATACTTCGTTAGGGTTGGAGTGAACACCTACAATGCAATAGATCTCCAGGAATAGGGTTGGGCACCCCCTGGTGAATGTGTTTAGCTTAAAAGGGACAATAAAGACCCAAAACTCACCGGGTTGCTCCTGAGAGAGAGGTCACAGTCCAGGACGCCACGTCCGGTGGACTTCACAGACGCGAAAATGATGATGACATTTGAGAACAAGGCAGAGAAGCTGAGCTCCACCTCAGCGCCACACGGGAACGCCAGCGTCCGCCGCTCGGGCAACTCTGGGTAACAACACAATGCACACATGACCCAGCAGTGAACAACATAATGCACAAACAACCCAGCAGTGAAACACTGTCCAAAGAATTGGCTGTCTGAGACATTTGAGGATGTAATTCAATCATACTGCTATAAAAAACTATGAATGAAAATGAATTTTCATTCGTCAGACGCTTTGATCCACCAACTGTCAATCACAAGTAATTTAGTCTTTCATTAGACTGTAAAACCATATCTCTTAATGACTTATAAATACAGTTCTTTTTGCTCAATAAAACTATTGCCAATGATGTGAGCTAATGAGACCTATTAATGGTGGGATTTACTTGGACTTTTTTAAGCATGTGGTATATTAAAATGTGCTTACATTTTAAACTTGAGTACAATTTTTAACTGGTGTTTTAATGCTGAAACGTTTAAGACGTTGTTAGCAGTGTAGTCACTGAACCACTGGACCGCACTTTTAATAACTATTGCTCCAGTCAAGCAAGGGTCTTCAACCACTTAAGAAACTTCAAATTCACCCTTCTAAACTTCTCAAGCAGAAGCAAGTGCACAAATTCGCTTCAGAAAAACTTGCCTTTTCTAGTTCAATATATTTCATACATTTATGAAAATTCACTTTCCAAATAAAACCTAATAAGCAAGCTAGCTAGGTAATATATTTAATCACATTATATTTGGCTTCACATCATATGAGAAAAAAAAATCCTGCTGCAATGAGCTAACTGCAGGGGACCATTTAAACCGCAGTGGGTGAGGAAGGGTGATGAAACTCCAGGGTTACCAAGTCATAACGTTTAAAACCTTCAAAATTACATGCATAACAACAAACAAACAAACAAACAAACAAATAAACAAGCAAACAATAAAAGCTGACTTTTTTTTTTTAAATTAAATTCAGGGGATATCTAATCCAATACCAAACAGCCATGTAAATGCAGAGCAGTGGTAAGACTGCGGGCAGATGATAACTGCCTGATAACTGGCCTCCAACACCAAACTCCAGGGCGACATTTTGCATTTACGGGCGAAAAGTTTTAAAAAATATTTTCACACTTAATCTGATCTTGAGACATGCACATGATGAAAGTCCATAAAAAAGTTAAAATTAAGTTAACAGGATGAAAGCCACCCACGATTGGCCAAAATTCGCCCCCTCATTTCGCAGCTTTCACACGAGGGGTGAGAGGAAGTAGCTGTTACAGTCCTCATCAGCTGCATCACACAGGGTAGAGGGGTTTGTGCTGAAAGCATGCTATGCTTCCTTTTTTACAGCGTTTTGAAAGTCAGGCTACTTAAAATAACTGTAAACTCCACCCCCCAACACCCATTCATTCAATAAAAATGAAGAACGGCTCACTTCCTATTAACCGAGCAAACACGCGGTTCTGTTTTCTGCAACAATTGTTTTTTATTTTTGTCATTTCCTCCACTAACCAATACTACCGGTTCTAATATAAACTGATAGGTTTCTAATCTCAAGCCGATGCCACATTTTTAAAAAAAGAACACCTACAATATCAGGAACAAACTTAGAAATGTCATATCGGTCAAAGATCCATCAAATACACACACTAGCACACCCTACAGGATCACAGACCCACTCTGAAACCCATCTCAGGCACTCATGTGACTCATTTAGGACACAGTTAAAAACACTGGGCCTCTGCTATTGATAGTGAAATCTGACTGACCAATTCCAATCCAGCAATGTTTTTTTGTTTTGTTTTTTTCAAACTGATAAATAACTTAATAATTAGTGCAACCCATCATCTGAACTGCCTTCGTACATGACTCTCAGCAGAGGGGACGGTGAAAGGCCAGCACTTCTCAGCCCACGAGGACAGCGATTTGAGAATTTGGACAGTAAACTTCTATATAATGCATGCAAGGTCACACTTTTGATGAAGTGTTGCTCATAAAGGCTTTATACAGCATGTATAATGCCTTAATAAGTGAGAAATCATGTCTTCATAAATCATACATAAGAAAATGTCATGCTTTGTAGAGGGTGAAATTACATGTCCTCATTCAGCTTGATATGCCAGATGTGACAATGACAAATGTCACTTTGCTGACACCGTCACCTTTTATAGCATTTAGCCACTAGCTATGTGACGCTGTCAGTTATGTCACATCAGGCATCACATGCTGAATAAGGATGTGTTATTTCACCCTTTACAAAGTATGACATTTGCTTACGTCTGATTTATGAAGACATTATGTCTCATTAATTAAGGCATTATACATGCTGTATAAAGTCTTTATGAGCAACACTTCATCTAAAGTCTGACCGCATGCAATATACTCTATATACCTTTCAGCTTACCAAGGTAATGTAGGACATAGTGCCTTGTGGGGATGATCTGTGCCCACTTGACTTGCTGTGGTTATGGGAAAATCCAAAGCCCTATTTATTCTCAAAATAAGTTCTGCAGGCGTAGGCGTGGGTACATGCATGGCCTATATTATGTGCCTACGCCTGCTCTTAACTGCAGAAATTCAGTGGAGTACAGTTCTAAAAGTGACCAGCCAGACAAAGGCAAGTAGACCTCTATTTAGCCAGCAGCCGGCGCTTGGAGACTCCCTTCACCAGGTTAATGACAGAAATGGGCACAGATCATCGACAGATGTACCTGGCCTCATCTATTAACTATCGCTGAAATTTACAAACCAAACAAAGCAGAATGGAGCTCGCCAAACCCAGTTACGCCTGGTGTGTGCAGGATCTGGCCAACATTTTAAACATTGGCTAGATGTGGATGTCTGCGTCTGTTGGAGTTTTAACAAAGGTTCACTATTCAGGTCATTTATAAAAACACAAAACAAAAAGTATTCCTCTTTCTCCAATATTGCACATGCTTTATGCGTCAGGACCCAATACTATCATATACAATCCCTATTGACTTTAAAAACCCAACAAATACACGTTTCATACGACTTCAGCCATGAAAACAAATGCTGGAGCACCATGACAGTTTTTCACAGAGAGTTTTAGAAGCAGATGGTTCTGGGTGCAGCCGCTCGCAGACTGGGACTCACCGTTAGCCCTCCTCCAGGATAAGTCTCGTATTCGCAGCTCTGTGGTGTGGCCGGTGGTCCGGATCGGGTCATTCAGCGTCCGGGGGTCCTTCAGAGTGTGTCGAATTTCCACCACTTGTTTCCCCGTCACCAGGGGGTCCCGGCCCAAATCTGCAGAAGAAGAAACGGTCACATTGCGAACTCAGCACAGGCAGTCAAAAAAAGCACTTCCCCCTGTATGAGAGGACTTCACAAATTAACAGCAATGGCCAGTGTTGTATAATTTCTCAGTGCCTCCACTAAACTGACTCCATAAAACATAACCCCGAGAAACATTTACTGAAATTTATCTTGAACATTTTGAGAGGAGGCCTTTCTTCCAAAGACATTAAACAAAGCCAAACATGTAGAGAGGTTTACTTAAACTCATCTGAAAATGTCAGCAACAATGACAGTTATTGCGGGAACAGTCTGAATTAATAAAAAAGGTTCTGACGATCCTTCTGTATTAGCCCACCCTAGAACTGGCACGACAAAAATGACTGGCATCTCGAGCAGTGCCGAGTACAGGTGTTCAGAGTGGCTTGAAATGAAACGTTGATATGCGTTCCCCTCAGACCGGCCTGAGGAATAATTTAAGAGTTTCCTCTTTACTCGGTTTCGTAGGGCTAGGAAGTGGGGTGGGGGAGGGGTTTGGCATCATCATAAGTACAGTTTTTTTCCATTCATAAATCAACTGACAGCACACTGGGACAGTTTTTTGGCATCAGGGCAGGGTGTAGGACAGGATGGTCCATATCCTCCCAAAACACATTATGGTCCCCAGTCAGGGCCTCGAGTCTCTGGTCTTCAACTCAAGAAAGAGGGGACATTCAATAAAAATAAATATTTTTTTTCACCATTATCTCCACTATGGCATCTCTTTATCATCCATGTCTTAAAGAGTATTTTTCCCCATCGGTATTCAGGAGAGCATACAGCCATTTTCAGCAGACCAGAGGAACAGTCCCTTTGTATTATTTTTTCACTGTGGAAGCACAGGCACCAGTCACACACATGCTTCTGCATTTCCTTCGATCGCTTCGAAGTGCCGAGGATGAGCCGTCTCAAGATAAAGCACCATCTTCCGCTCAGGTCACACAGTGGATTTTGAACTCAGAGATCCAAGCTGAAATCTGGGACCTGATCGATTTATCTATAGCCAAGAGCACTGGTCTCCAGCCCTGGTCCTGGAGCGCTACCATCCTGAAGGTCTTTGCTCCAGCTAAAGCAACACACACCTCCTTTCCCAGTTAGAGATCTTGATGACCTCCTAAGTAGCCCAATCAGGGTAGGAGTAAAAAGCTACAGGACTGTAGCTCTCCAGGAGCAGGGTTGGATGCCATTGGCAGGCCGAGGTTCTTGGTTTGGATGGCTCACTCGGGAAAAGCATCGCGTTGCGAAGCAGAAGTGACTATCACGTCGCGGGTTCGATCCCTGCCTCGTACCGACCGGCAGTGGTCGGCAGCTTTTTCAGAGTAGCGCACAATTGGCTATTGCGCTACAGGGTTGCAAATTGGGAAGGGACTGCCGGGAAGGGAAATTAATAGTTGACCTGTTCGTTGCTCAAGCGCCTCCTGTTGGACAGACGGGCGCTCGTTAGGAAGATTCTAAGCCTGTTCATGTCCGCGTATCCTCCGCCCTCGCTCTGAACTTTCAAGAAGATTCAACCAATGAGTGTATAAGAAGTGGTGGCTGATAGGCGCATGCTTCGGAGGAGAGCTGCGAACTGTCTACACTCTCCTGAGTTGGCAGCAAGGGGTCGCATACGAGCAAGCCTTGTACATAGTTCACCAAGTGGGCATTCCAGATTCGGGTGGGATTGGAGATGCCGAATTAAAAAAATAAATAAATAAATAAAATAAAAGGAGCTTTCAGAACCCGGATGTCTCGATGTAACCATTTACCCAATATTACTCCTGAGGGTAATAGCTCCAGCTCACTGAGCAGTGAGAAGCTAGTGATGAAAGGTTCAGGTAAATAACAGTAAAATAAAGACGTGGCTTCAGCTGGAGTGGCCGACACTGGTTGAGTCATGTTGCCATGGTAAGTAAGGTGATAAATAAACCAATCAAAGCAAGACAACCCTGCCCTGCACCTCTGGGTCCAGTACATGTGCTGGGAGGGTAATGAAGTGTAGGTTCCACAATAACTATCACACAGTCAATGTAAATCCGATTAGACTCTAACAAGCAGGAGTAAATCCAATTATGACCAATTCTCTTTCTCATACCTCCAGCTCCATTGAAGTTACATTCTTTGAAAAGGTCGGCACACATGAAAGAACGTTTCTGAAAAGCACCAGAGTCAGCCAGGGAGGCAATTTTTGCGTGTCGACCTTGCGCTAGATGAGGAAACCCCTGGGTTCAGCTGAAATTAGGCTTTTTTACAGTGAAGTATTGTCAAAGAGAAATACTTGCCTTCAGAGACCAGCTCCAAGACGTGTGTGATCTTTTCCGCGCGCAGTATGTGTTTGTTCAGGTACTTGGTGAAGATTCCAGAACTTCTCTCGCCATCCTGCACCTCAAAGGCCTCGGCATCTTCACACCTGCGACAGCAGAACTCCGTTGAACCAGCAGCTAGTGTAGTCAACAAGCTCTCAATCAATCACTCCACTGCTCATATTAGAGTTCGAGTCAAGTGAGTAGGATATTCCAGAAAACCAATGCGAATGCCATGTAAGACAAATTAAATTAGAAAATAATGGTACCATGACAAACGGCTCACAGCCTTAAAGGAACCCCTTACATGAACTGGTAAATGCACACTTACGTGGCATATCCATACACGGTGTTGCCCAAAGGTGCTAGAGACCTGATTTCAGATAGGGCAGCATTTTGGTTGTACCTGCACAATACAAAGAAAAGAAAAATGTTAGCATGCTGGTATTCACTGATCTCTTTCTTGTATGATGTTGCACTCAGACACAAAGTTAATATAAATCTAATTACGTGGAGTTAAAGATCCGAGGATTTACGGCCACTTCAGGATACCAGTGAAAAGAAGCACATGTTCCTTCCAGCTACCGAGAACCAACCTAATTTCATATTCAGACCAAAACCAGAGCACGTACAGCAAACGCATACTTCTGTACAGTAGAGTGCGTCTGTACAAGAGAGACTTGTGGAATAATTTAAAATTTGGTTAAAAAAGAATGAAAATTCAGCAAACTAACATGCATGTAGCGCGCAGACCAAATTTCAAACCCACTCAGGTGTGCGTTATAATGTCCTGGCTGTTTTTCAGCCACACTTGAGTGTCTCTAGAGACAGTGTAAGCTGACTCTGCCATTTTAATGTACCAATGTACGCATGAACAAAAAGAAGCCAGGGATGAAACATTACATCAGTATTCAGAATGACGGCATCTCAAGAAAGGACCGAATGTCATGGGCACCGGAATCCAATTGGCATGAATACACAAGCGAGACTTTTCATGGCGCCCTACAGAAAAGCGTGTAGAACTCAGGCAGTTCCCATACCATTTCCTGCAGGTGTCGAGCAGGATGACGTTGAGCGCGGTGTGGCGCTCCTGCATGTGGCGCATGACACTCTGCACACTGACGCAGTTCTCCGGCCGGTACGGTGCCGGGGCGTCGATAGGCACCAGGTAGTTCCTCCCAGAACACTCATACCCGTGTCCGGCATAGTAGAACAGAGCTGCATGGAATGGCCACAAGAACATGAACACTTAAGCATAACAAATCTGAATTTATTTAATTTTTTTAAAAATGCATACACTGCAATACCTATACATTGGATAGTCTCTAAGTGGAAAAAATCCTAGAAGGGACACAAAATATGGATGTAAACATCATAAAATTAAATCTAACAGTTTGGATTTTATGTCCAATTCACTGTTTCATTTTGGCATGGGAGCAGAGCCAGAACAAAACAAAAATGCAGTTCTTACAGTCAGTGAAACAATCACCAGTCAGTAACCGTTTGAACTATTAAAATCATTAAGACACATTCTTATGATTCTCTTGTATAACAAATAATTAGCAGGTATTAGCACTAAAAGTGGAAAGATGAAAATTGGAAAGGGGAGCAGAAAAAAAAAATCTGCCACAAGAAAGAGGGCACCACACCACAGAAGAAACGGCTTCGGATTGAACAAAGGGAAAAGTTGAGGCTTTGTTTGAACATTGCCAGTAGTCTGGAGTGCGGGATATCCTGTCCATGATATAAGTCTTTCACTAAAACATCTGAAGAAGTCAGGCATGGCAGCCAAGATTTACAAGCCACAGAACTTCAAACTCCACTACTTGTTGTCCTCTTTTCATGGGAAAAACCCACATCTTCAGTAGGGTTTGAGGTCAAACATGAGTAAATGCTGGGCTAACCACAAAAGGCAAGAACTAAAAATTGTGAAAGCGTGTTAACAGAAACAAAAATTAGAAAAAAAAGATTAAATACATTCCAGAAATTCTAGTGATTGAACCCAACAATTTCACATTTTCTGATTAACGCTTTGAGATTATTACAGAAAAAGTGAGAAGCAAAAATCCATTTTTCCGCATGCATGACATTTCAAAGGCTTATAGTAAAATGGCACCACAGGTGCTGTAGCTCAACTAGATTGTTATCTGCACAAATGGCTACACTGAGGCCAATTCAAAGAGGCTACCATGGATGCCATTTTTAAATTCAAATCAAATTCGAATTATGAAATTGGCTTAACAGCAAAGGTCAAATCAAGGCCAAATGTCAAAATACAGCCAAACTCAGGATATACATGTTGAAGGCCATTGAAAACAACCCATATACCAAATTGACTGCAGTTGTACAAAATTAGCTGCATAATAGACATAAACGACATTTTCAAGATGGCAGCTACGGCAGCCATATTTGAAATCGGCTCAGAATGCCATGAACGAAATTTGGTGTCCTCATGGGTAGAAACAAACAAGCCAAGTTTCAGCTTCATCAGTTCAGCAGTTTCTGAGACAAAAATGTTTCCAGTTTTCATGGGTGTGGCCCAAGTGCAAAGGTCAAATCAAGGTCAAAAGTCAAACTGCAGCTAAACTCAGAATATTTGTGTTGAAGTCTATGTAAAGCTACCTATATACCAATTCTGGCTGCAATATCTGCAAAATTAGCTGCAAAATGGTATTTTCAAGATGGCTGCCATGGTGGCAATACTTCAGATTGGATTGGAACACCATGAACAATTTTTATTTTCTTTATGGGAAGCAACATTCATACCCAATTTCAGCTTCATCGCTTCAGCAGTTTCTGAGATGAAGATGTTCATAGCTTTTGTGGGCGTGGCCCAAGTCCAAAGGTCAAATAAAGATCAAATGTTAAAAAGCAACAAAACCCAGAATATATATGTTGAAGTCCATGAAAAGCTACCTATATACCAACTCTGGCAGCAATATCCACAAAATTAGCTGCAAAATGGTATTTTCAAGATGGCCGCAGATCAGAACACTATGAGCAAATTTCGTTGTCCTCGTGGGTAGGAACGTGTGCCAAGATTCAGCTTCACTGGTCCAGTGGCTTCAGATCATAAGATATTTACAGTGGCAACTGGAAAAGTGGGCGTGGCCAAAGCCCAAGGGTCATATCCAGGTCAAAGCTGAAAATTTCTCAAAACCCTTCACACTTGTTCTAGATTTGCCATTACCCAAATTTCAGCTGAATTGCAGCATTAATGGCTGAATAATGGCTCTATGTGGCATTTTCTACAAGGCCGCTAGAGGGCCATATTTGAAATCGGATCGGAACGCCTCAAACAAACTTCGGTGTCCTCATGGGTAGGAACATGCATACCAAGTTTCAGCTTCATTGGCTCAGTGTTTTCTGAGAACATGATGTTAACGGACGGACGACGAACAATGGACAAGCAGCCTATGCCATAAGCCCACCGGACCTTAGGTCCTGGTGAGCTGAAAATTAGTCTCACCCTTGGATTGGCAAACCAAGCTTGGTTTTGTCTTCTGTGAAAAGTGTGACAGACATAATGGCCACCAGTCTCATTAACAAACAGAGGCCTGCACTTATAAAGCATTCTACAGTAGAACAACTGATCAATGGTCAGTTTTGCCTTTGAGCTCATAATAGGGAAAGTTAAGCTATAGATCAGGGAAAGCTGTTCCCAGATCAGCACTTTGAATTTGAGAGGTTAAATGAATAAAGCCCAGTGATTTTCCCTCCATTTTTCCCCTCAGGTCTGGCACATATCATGCCCAGCTCCCAGCTCACAGGAGCGAGGACCCCCCCCAAAAAAAAAAAAATACACCCCACTGGTTTTGGGGTCCAATCTCAGATCAGGCAAGACCAGCACACTTCTCAGGGTAGAGCACAGCTCTTCCTAACCCTGCAGGCTCAAGACAGATGCATCCGTTTAGTGGTGCCAGAATGGAAGCAATGCAGTTGCTTGAAATTTGCTGCAATTTAGCACCAGTGGCTGGCAAACATGAGTCTGGCTGAAATGGCCAGAGCAGATTCATAAATATAGAGTAACAGTAGTGTGACCTGATCCTGCTCGTGACGCAAGAGCAACAAGTCCTTTCAGAGGCTGCCAGGCAGACAGCACAAAAATAGACCTTATTTACACACCGAGTCCTTTTGACACATGAGCACAAATGACCCACACATCTCTGTCTCCGTCTAACAAAGAAGAAAGTGTTTGCTTTTCATTCCAAAAGGTAAAGTCTAGCAATGTCAATTTGAATACAGCTGAATGTGCTCCTTTTTCAATTTAATGTTGATTGATTCCCAGGCCAGACGTCGCAATTGACAGCAATAAATAACCCAGAACTCATTTGTCATAAATATGATGCTGAAAATGCCCCCACTACTACACAGAGCAAGCAACCGTCTTATTGTTTGATTTGAGTTCGCAAGAACGTCTGGCTGATGTTCAGCCCAATGAAAAGCAATTTCTCAGCAGCAAAGTAAACCACGACTGCTTCGCTCCCAAAATTCCCCAACTGTGCACGTGTGGTGATTTTCACATAAACACAGCCTTCTTCTCCTCGCTGCTTCAGTTTATTTCCTGTCAGCACGCATCTGGCACTGTAGATGCAAGGCAGGCACAGTTCTCGAGGACGTGGGTGGCAGAGGGAGGACAGATGAAAGGGTCGGGCTAAAAAAACTAAAAGGTCACTTTGTTCCAGCTCTCTCGAAAAGCACTTATGAAGTGGAGTCAGAACGTCCACGTCCTTCTGATCAGCACATGAGCACTGTAGCTTGCACTTCCTGTGGCAAGTGCGTGCTGAGAGCCACGTAACACCCCGCTGTCTTCATTGTAACACTTTGGTAGCAGATCACCGCTTAAAACAACGCAGGACGATCGCACAAACGTTATTGAGCTGATGCAACTTCCTTTTTTCGCACGGAGAAAACTCAAGTGGCGATAACATTAATAACGCTACTATAACGGCTACCTGCTGGGGAGCGGCTGGTTCCCAGATCAAAGGGTGTCAAAGCTGACAAGATTTAATCACCTTTCTCAGTTTTCACAGTTAATTTTCCAACGGATGACGTTCAACAGAGCGCTCAGATTTAACCTCTTCAGAATGTTTCCTTTTGATTTAATGAAATTGAGTGTGCATGAGCAAGTTTCCAAAGGGAAAGATCACTGTCCCTGTGGAAAATTCTAGATGTACATCTGAACAGAAAAGGACTCGAAACAGTTAGCTTTCAGGTTCAGATCATTTGTAGCTTCTCATTGCTGCCCATACCAACACTATGAAGCAGACCTTATTAAGAAAACAAATTACATCATCTGTATAATAAATAACGGTACAACAGTAACACTGCTTGAATCACAATATCTGGAGCAGTACATATGCGCAGCACAGTTGGTCGCCAGAAAAGTGTTATTAATTATCCTATTGCATCTGAACTCAAGCACTTAAGTCCATCCAGCGGCGAGGCTACAGGGGCAGTAGAAACTGCTATACATAGTCAGGATTCGGTTTGTCTACATCACACTTCTCCTTTCCACTGTGGCTGTCGCAAAAACCACATACTGTCTCTGAAAAGTCTGCCTAATTAGGGCTTTAGCTGTCCACTCAGAAAAGACACAAGCCAGGTGGCTGAGATCAAGTATATGTGAAAACAATTTTTACAGACAGGCTGCACATCGTTGCCTGTAATTCTGGCAGAGGATGTTTTTGTTCAAAGAGTGAAACCGAAGTTTTCGTTACAAATAATTTTCACAAGTAGTTCCTATGCTCTTCGAGCATGACATCCAGCTGGGGCACAATTTTTTTTTTTTTTTTTTTTATTCATCAAGCCACAGCCCACAGTGATTGGGAGTAGAGCCAGCCACGTCATCTTGCAAGGAGGGGAGAGTTTTCGATCAGTGTTGATCTTCTTACAGCAGTGTGCAGTCATGATTATACACTACCACTTTCGTCAAAAAGGGGTCCTAATATTTTACTTCTCTATAATGTTTTAGTGAAAATGTATTGAAAAACACTACTGTACTCCCATTCAAATGCCAATTCATCACACTTAATCGCTCAGCTGAAAACTGCATTCAGGTAAATCTCCGACAGTCGAGAATATTCTAATAAATCACTGGAAAACATAAGCGTGATATTATCAATAAGGCATGCAGAGTCCACTCGCGATCAATTAGAGGAACTGACCAAGAAATAGGAAGCACACCTAAACAAACAAAAACCCTAGAATGAGAGCAAATTTGTAGTTTACACCAGGGTTGGGTTCAATTACTTTTTTTCAATGACAACTGATTGTTATTGTAATTACAATTACAATTACTTTCTGGACAGAATGTTCAATTACAATTACAATAACTTTTCGATAAAAAAATTCAATTAAAATTTAATTACAATTACTGTAATTGTAATTGAAAAAAGTAATTGACCCCAACCCTGGTTTACACAATACTTTACGCAAAACTACTCCAGAGGTAGAGCTGTGGCCTTATAAATACATGCAAGTGTTTATGGGGTAGAGCACGATGTGATGCAGGAAGAGGCGTGGTTCAGAGCCAATGTGGGTGTGGTGCAGCAATGGAGTAGGTGTGGCCTGTGGAACTTACCGTACACGCCCCTGTCCAATAGCTGCAGGAAGGCGTCGACAGCAGAAAGCATCTCGCCTTTGGTGAGGTCCAGAAGAGACACGACTCTGAAGCCCAGCTGCCGGAGAAGGTTTGCCAGCTCATGTACGTCCATCATTGGGGCCATGAGTGCAGGGTGTTTGGCGTAATTCAGGTTCCCGATCAACAGCGCCACTTTGTCAGTCGCTAAATATTCAAAATCATTCTTTCAAAATCAAACATATTCATCACAGTGCTCACTATCCCCTCAGTGCAGATTTAGACACTGGCATCCATAAATACTGAAATTTAATTGCTAAATAATTCTGTAATTAAATTCCAAACGTCCTGCTTCACTGGAATAATTTTCCACAGTCTCTGCGACACAAATACTGAGTTAAAAAGCCTTACATAGGCTCATGCACAACAAGAAAAATTGATGATATTAGTATTCTGCGCAAGGGGGTTATTGCTTCATCACAAAACCCAACATGACAATCTTATAAGTCATTTTCTTTCCATTCCCATTTCTTCCCATCTTTATAACAAATTTAAAATAAGAAACCCCACTGGACACTTAAGCTATGCTTCCATTATCTCACACAAAAGCAAAACAAAGTACAGCTCAACATAAAGCATTGATTGCTATGCCTCTGTCCGCCAAAGCTCCTTGTCCCAACATCCAAATGACCTTAGGAGACCTTGACCTTTGATCTGATGACCTCCAAAGCCAAACCAGTTCAGCCACCCTCTTTGATGGGTCATATCTCAATATGTCTGATTTTGTAAATATCCCTCCACTCCTTCAGTAGATATAACACAAACAAAATATTTGTGAAGGACGGTGCGATGAACAGCGTGACTGACAGACAAGCGGAAAACAGTGGGGCCCCCCCACCCACAGTTAGTGGCATAATAACAAATTATCATTCCCCAAAATATAGCAAGAGCCTTCTTTCAAAATGAGACTAGACAAACAAAGATGGAAGACAATAGTCAACCTCCACAAAAGACATCTGAGAAAATGTGAAAGTCACACTGACTCTCATGACTAAGTGAAAGAGAGCAATGCTAATCTGAACCTTCACTGAGCATGACACAAGTACTCAAGGAAGAGAGAGTCACTCAAGAATGAACCAATAACGTCACAGGATGTGGACTCACCTGTAAGCTTCTTGGCCACAGGTTGGTCGGGAACCACTGTAGATGCAGGAAGGGCGAAAAGGAATAGTTTTAGATTGAGGCACAGCAATATTAGCAGGTGTTGGACCCGTCTAAGACAACTGCCATTTTTTTTCAGCTGGATCAGGGGTTCTGGTAACATTATTGCCTCAAATGCTTGCATTTCACTCCAGATTGGAGGCAAATTAACCCTTAAATGCCCCCTGTGACAAATTTGTCACACGATTTTGGGGGTTGTCAAAACCACTGACCCCACATAAATTTTGCAACCTAATGCCCTTAGTGACTTATTTAGACCATCAGTGCTGCCATCTGATGCATAAAAGTGGAACTGACACTACACTGGCTGCACCAGCTAACCTTTCCAACATGGCCGCCCCCATGGCGGAATCGACACGATAGATCAGCACCCATTCATCACTGGATAAAGTAGACAAACAGGTAAGCTAATGAAAAATAAGCTATGCCTAATACTTCAGCTATATGTCAACTGTTTTATCATTCAAGTCATTTTAGCAATAAGGTCCCCGAAATGCCCATTGTGACGTACAGGTCACAAAATTAAAATGAGGTCAAAGATCACCAAAAATTAAAAATTGCTATTGGGTTGTTATTAGCCCCTCCCCAGGACATATTAATAGAATAAATAGATTTTTCTTTCAACTTTTACTATAGTTGGGCATTTAAGGGTTAATAATAAAATTCAGGTTTCCTTACTCTGATTTTGCAGACTTTGATGACACCTCCAAGAACTCCAATGACCTGTGCAGCAATAGTTGACAATACTACACATGCTTTACACCTTTGTCAAACTACCTAAGCTAGCCCCACAGCTAAACTGACCTATTGTTATTATTATTATTTTTTATTTATTCTTAATAATAATAATTTTAATACTATTATTATTATTATTATTATTGTCCAAGTAATCATAATTTGTTTTTTTCTCCCAGTTTATTCAACTGTAATATTTTGTGTTGTCTTTTTGATCACATTTCACGAAGCAAAAGGCAGAAGTCATGTAAAAAAT
The DNA here is from genome assembly GCA_029692085.1 of Gymnothorax javanicus. Lineage (NCBI taxonomy): Eukaryota > Metazoa > Chordata > Actinopteri > Anguilliformes > Muraenidae > Gymnothorax > Gymnothorax javanicus. The sequence continues at coordinate 4,734,254 of CM056207.1, read as the reverse complement.
TGGGAAGTGGATTTATGCCATTCACAAATTGAAATCCTGTCAAGGCACCATAATAAGCAACAACAACATTCACACCTTAATGTTCACACCATTATTGTACACAGCAGTGATTCAAACACCCTGAGAGGGAACACAGCAAATGGACTGGTTTCACTTTACATCATCTTCCTGCCACGTGCGCACACTGGCCTGGAAAAATAGCTTCCAACACTGTCTTAAGCATGAAAGAGCATAAAAAACAGGGAAAGTACCCTCCCTTCAATACTGGCGAGGAAATCCCCTGGGGCCCACATGCACAGGACCTAAATCTTGGGCAAAAGGGACTTTAACCATTTCAATTAGCCTGAGTAAAAACAGTGCAAGACCAATTTGAAACTGGCACAAAATCGAAGGCCAAAACAGTACTGCTCTATCTTCTCAGTTAAAAGGACGCAGGGGAAAGAGGCGCCCAGAACAACTCGTGAACACCAGGTTCCTTACCTATCCGGATTTCTGCCGGCTCTGTCCATTTTTCCTCCAGAACATTGGAGACTGAACACAGGTACCAGCCTGTATGGTCCCCATCGACATTTTCAATCTGTGAGAGGTGCAACAGCCATCATTTCAGTGCTAACAAATGTACAACAGCCAAGTCCAATAATGGAACTCAGCGGTGATCTGAGATACAAAAACATAACTCAAAGAAAAAAATTCAAGTATAAATACCTATGACGTAACAGTTGCGTTAACTGCTATTACAACTGGTTAATATATATATATAAAAAAGAAACAAATGCGAGTTGACACGAACATATCTCAGCCACATGAAAAAAAATCTAATAAATACTGCAGAAGCCAAAAGAAACACACACATTTTCAACTACGGACGACTGCAGAGAAGAACGTGCAGATATCTTTACAGATAAGCGCTTCTCGTAAGACAGCTGCTTTGAAAAATGCATTAAACATTAACCACGTCTTGCCTAGCTGCCTCACTGTGTTTACACACTGCCGTTCACAAATATGACAGCTCAGACCACACACGGCTGTGCCAGAAAGCAGTGAACTTGGTGCCCATAGCAGCGGGGGAAGCATCAGTATTACGGTTTTTACAGCCCGTCGAGCAACCGCACCTGGAGGGTTTCTCTGTTTCGCCCCGGCAGAGGGTTTCCGTTCCTGTACCACTGGAAGCAAGGGGCTGGAATCCCAAACGCGGAGCACTGCAGCGTCGCCTTGCTCCCTCTCCGAACACTTTGGGAGGTGGGATTCACAGCTATGAGGGGCTCCCCCTGCCACAGTCCAGGGGGTTCTGCAGGAACACACAGGGATGTGAAAAATTCCCTTGCAGAGAGAAACCTGCTCAATTCTGCGGAGCTGAGTAACAAATACTGCCTTGCCTCAGACACTCAACTAAGCCTAACATGGAGTAAGACAAATATATAGAAGAATGCCTTGGAAAGACAGCGCAGTTAAATGTATTGTTAAGCCATAGTTTATAAAGTCAATGCTTCAGCTGTAAGCCTCTATAAAGTTTGCAGTGAGAAAGATTTTTTTTTTTGTTCTGAATGAGAACTTACATCAAACAATAAGACCAAGCTAGCGAGAGATGTGAGGTTATGTAATCTGAAGCTTGCTATAAGTACAGTACATCATGAAACTAAATTCATGAGCACACACACCTAACGTGCCAAATTTACTCCAGTGGAAATAAAGACACACTCAATCATTTAAAGTGAAAACACAGCTGGAAAATGTTTTTTTCCCTACCAAACTACTTTGTGCAAGGTTTGGACCAACATTACATAAGTGTTCACAATTGCTTATAATGACTGCCCCTTTAATACTTTTAAAACATGATGCATATCTTTCATGCATCTGTCCCTTCATTTACACAGCAATGTAAAATCACAACCACTACTTAAGTTACAGGTGTTGATTAATCAAAATATAAACGCCGTAAGCAGCGATATCATGCTGCGGAAGTACTTGCAGTGTTTGTTAATAGTGATTTAAAATTCATCTCTCAGTGCATGTAGAGACATTTTTAAGTCCACACTTTTCAAAATGTGTTCCAGAGCATTCTCACAGACAGCCATTTCCCAGTAGATCTTTCAAGTGTGACTAGTGACTATCATCGTAATCATATCAAGATGGCTTTGAGCTTCCAACAGGACGGATTAAATTAACTTGAACAGAAGCTATGCATTAGTAAAAAGGCTGGCACACCGAAGCCTAACAGACAGGATGGCACTTACTACAGAGGGGTTTAGGGATGTCATAGACCTTCACCTTCACCCATTCACTGAACACACAGTTGCAGTGCTGGTCATTCACTCGACACACATACTGCTGATTACGCTGGGCTTCAAGGACCAGGTCAGGCTTGGTTCCACCAGGGACCTGGAAGATGAATTGCGAGAAACGTGCTGCTGAATTGTTTAATCTCAAAAATGCAGCACGTGTTCAAGAAGAATTCTAGTTCTAATGCAATATAGAAACTTCGGTTTCATTAATGAGCAAATTATTTGTGATGACTGTCAAATATATAAACGATTGTCGTAATAGACAAACAAGGTCACTATTCTCTCTGTTTATATAGTGCAGTTCATAAGTGTGAGGACAGAGTTGCCAGATTTTTGGCTGAGTACTCTAGCACACTAGATTTAAGAATCATCAATTCGGCTAAAATGGAGACCACCAGCTTTAAAGGCCGGTTACTAAGACCCTATATTATGGGTGCATCTCAAAGCATTGGCTACAGCCTTCGCAGGCTGCATTTTTATGGGTCGTCCCTTAATTCTGTCCGCCAAACTGACATGACGTCATTTCATCTCCGTTAAACAGCTTTAGTTTAAGAGAGTAATCACTGGTTTCCCCAACCCCAACCTTAACTCTAACCTCTAACCCTTAACCTAGCCCCAAACCTAACCCTAAAATTATCCTTATCCCAACCCCAAATGTTAGTTTGGCAGTTGGAAGTAAGCGACGACCCCCTAAAAATGCCGCCTTCAAAGGCTGCAGCCTATGCTTTGAGATGCACCCTTTATCAAGGGGTCATGACCACCACCAATGCCGAAACGGAAACCACCTTATCGTAAACAAGATCAAATGACAACCAAAAGTCAGGAGATCGTCACGTTTGGATGCCGGTTTTCCGGCATTTCGGGTTATTGAACGTTTGCTATGCATTCGCTTTGATATGCAAAATATGTTGGAGCTGCAAACCTAACACCATGTAACCATACAAATACTTACAGAATGCACTGTATATATATATAAAACACTTAGATGCACAAAGTATTCAAATAACAAATTATTAAGCAAAAAATTTAAATTTAAAATTAAATCAGCAACTTTGCCAGTCAACCGTACTGCTGTCCTTCGAGTACACACCTCCTCCTCCGCCTGAAACCACTGGTAGCACAGCGGGCCCTTCCCCACCGCCCGGACGCTCAGAGTAACTTGATAATTTTGCGGGACACATGCGGACACAGGATGCTGCAGAATGATAATGTCTGGAAAAAAAGAGTAAAGAACCAGCCACACACGCACGTAGTTCATTATCCAGTTCTTCCAGACAACTCGAAGACACAGCGTAAACTAGCCACATTGTATTTGCAAAATTAAGAAGTCTGCAAAGTAACGTACCACTGATCATGATTTAAAATTATCCCTCGGTTTTGGCAGCGAGTCATTACTACGTCTCAGCACAGAAACTGTAAACAAAAATAAATCAAATGTTTACAACATTGATATAATAATAATAATAATAATAATAATAATAATAATGTGAATACAGTGTGTTATGACCATGCCACATTGTGAAAGAGGTCGAAGAGACCTTCTACTGCTTAAAACTTTGCTTCTTTTTTAGAATTTACTGCACACAAATAGTGTGTGAATATACCGTATGCCTTTGTTGTTGTTCTCTTTGTTTTTTGTTTTGTTTTTTAACTCACCATTATGCATGTTGTTGAGTAAGTCACATTCCTGCAACAGAAAAGGAAAACAATAGGTAGAAAAAAATCCCAAGCAACCAGGTAATATGTCATGATCATAATTTATGGAGCGTAACGCTCGAGTATTGCAACACGCAAAAAAATGCTCTCGACCACTAAGAGCTTCGTCAGTCGTCAAGAGCTCTGAAAAGAACACCTGACCCACCAAAGTACGAGGGAGATAATAAACAGTCATCATGAACTGGTTTCGTCATCCCACCCTGGTCGTCTGTGCAATCGAACTTCATAGAAACCTCACAAGATAGTCGATAACTTCTTAGACGAATTAATCGAAGCGACGTTTCCTCTCCCAACAGTCAAAAAGAAAAAAAATGCACGAATACCGTTTTTCCAAGTGCCGTTTTTACAGGGCAAAGTGGCATGCACCTGGGTATAAGCATATATAATGATATGTTAATGTACAAGAAATTTTAAGCCCGACGCAGAAATGCTTTTGAATATCCCCTAAAATTTCTCAAATGGTCGAGAAGAGAAAACAAAAACGTATGTTTAGGCATTTAAATAGAACTGGAAACGAATAGAAGAAATAGCAGAACAGTTGGCGCTTTGGTCCCCGTGTCAATGTGTATGAGGGCCGCCCTGATTTTAGCGTAAATATGCAGTTTCATGATAGTTCATATTACATGTTTATATGGAGTAAACGTAGAGCCAACGATGATGGATGTTGGCATCAAGTAGAAAGATCACTTTGTCATGCTTCTTTGCCAGCTAAACACAAAAGTAGAGCAAGAAACCCCAACGCTGTGAAGTTTGACGTATTTGTAAAAATGTAAAACACACCAGCGGACGGAGTTTTGTAGACCAATTTCCGAAAGACCGCTGTTAGAAATCTTACTGGTGGTACTTCATTGCTATAATGACCACAGAAACTAACAATGATGGAAAACTTATAGAAGTAACCGGCCTAAAACCAACAGATACACATTTTGCATGGTGACACACACACGGCAAAATATGACATAGTATTACGATATCAATATTAAGGCCAGTACGTTCAAGTAATGTGGGCTACAGCGACTAAACATACCTTGCATTTGTGGGGCGCAGAATGATGACTTGAACCATGGCTTCTAAGTACTCCTGTAGTCCTCCTCACCGAACATCGGGCAAAATATACTTCAATCTCCGCAATGAACTCGAGCGATAGCCTCGCCCCCTTCTTCTAAACAAGAAAGTGCTACAATAAATCCAACTTTCCGGAAACCCTCCAGCCTTCACTTTACCGTACTGTGTAGTATACACGTTCATACGGGCGTTGAAATTAATATGATTTCGAAGAATTATGGCGTGTTAGTCAGCGCGCAAATCGGCAATGAAAAATAATATTTTAGATAAAAGAGGTATTTCCTAGCATGAATATATAAACAATTTCGAGACTAATGATAAATAAATGAGATAAGTGAAAGAAATATTATATATTAGAACGTAAATTAACTGATTTACTTTATCTAAAAAATAAATTTGCAAATAATGCCTTATGCTGCCACTTTAAACCATAGCAGCCGCAAAAAATTACACTAAACTGGCTTAAGACGCAAAATAGAGAATCCAGTCCGAGATAGAAGAGAAAGCAAACCATCAGGAGCGCATGGTGTGATTCAATAATCTTTTAAGCAGCTGTGGCTGGGAAATTAATTGGCTCAGAATGATCCAACAGTGCAAGTGGCAACACACTGTCCAATTAGGAAAACCCTACATTTTCAGTATCTTTATGCCAAATTTATTCTTGAAGGCAATGTACTCAACTGAAAAATGCCAGTCTTGTGTCATGAAAAACTATAGCCTATTGGAAACTTTGTTGGTATCCAGCTACTGAGTACCATTCAAAATTTCATTCAACCTCGTAAAGATGGAGGCAGCCTATATACAAAGTCAAAGTGCATTGAAGGAGCTTCACCACAGTTATTTATAGCTCAGAGAATCCCCCCTTTCTTGTTGCACAACATAGCAACTCTGCATAACGTAATCCATGACCGTGACAGTGAAATTAAGGCAAAGGCCACAGATATTTTTAAAAACGTGTTTTTTCCTCTTTTATTCTCAGTAAAATCTCTGTCCACATGCGAAAACAATTAAACCACAGCCAAGAGCGTGCCAAACCAACCTGCAGCGATGATATAATTTAATAAAAGACCTCATAAGCCAATCAAAAGCCTTTGAAAAAAAATCACTGTAAGGTCCACACACTCTGATGTCACAAGCCCCCCAAAAAAAAACGTTTTCCCTGTCCGCATGTAAACACTGAAAGTGGGGTTTCCAGAAATCTTCACCCTGGAAGGCATTTTTCGAAATTATCATTTTCGATTACGAAAAAAGCATTTAGTATGTGGAAGACAGGCCAAAATGGATAGAAAACGCTGCATTTTCAGAAATATTGTGTATATATGGGCAGGGCCTAAAGCTAAACTAAACTGAAGCAGCTGATGAATGCATGAAAAAAACAACAAAAAAAACTGACAGAGTATTAGTATTGATTTGCTTAGTGTCTTCAACAAGTTCGTGGATTTGTATAAGCGTGTGTGTGTGCGTGTGTATGTGTGTGAGGGCACGTTTTTGTTACCCATTGGGGACTGTTTCCCGTATAAACCCTAACCTTGTCAGGGCCAGCAGTCCTAATGGGGACCAAAGCCTGGTCCTAATATGGCAAACTATAATTTCTGAGGTCATGGTTGAGATTAAGGGTCAGGTGAGAATGAACGTTTGGTTAAGGATGGGGTTAGGCATGATTTGGTTATGGTTAGGGTTAGGGTTAGGCTGTTCATAATGAATAGAGGTTAATGCAATGTCCTAATAAGAATAGCTGTGCAAACTTGTGCGCGTGTGTATGTGTGAGTGTGCGCGTGTGTGTGTGTGTGTTGGAGGCAATGAACAATGAAGAAAGGTTTTTGATTTGAACAGCTAAACAGCTATTTGAAAGAATATTTTTTTAAGTTAGTGAACAGATGTAATGGTGATAGTGTAGATTGTCAAGTGAGTTTCCCCATTTGAGTGTCCCCACTTGCACTGTTGCCAGTAAAGAAATTGGATGGTGACCAGACAGATGTCCATTCCTCAGTGTTTCAAAGGAAATTAGTTCATAATGTAATTTTCAACAGTATTTCACAAAAAATATATATATTTACATACTAATGTGTTCATTACCAATAACTAATTTTATTGGCTGTGCGATTCCTTTTATTTATTTGTTTTGTTTTTTCCTGGTTAATTCAGAAAGGTTCTCCTAGCTGCAGTCACTGTCTGAGGGCTAGTTTTGGAGTATGTGATGTACACTTCTGACTATTTGTGAGTCTACCATAAATAGCACAGTCAACCCTACCCTCTGTCTCCAAGCACCCAATACACTCATTGCACATGCTCATGTTGGACTGACAATAGTGCTGTGCAGTGCACTGGGACATTTCCAAAAGGCGCTGTAACTTATTATTGGTGAGCTTATTGCATGTCAATTCTTTAAAAAAATGACACTATTTTCTTTACCAGAAGTTTTAACATTAAAGGTTGATAGCAAAAAATTTCTATGAACTATTCCAATTTGGTTGCAAAAACATGCATCTTGTCTGTTGGCAGTGCTCCTATTTATAGTTGTCCCTAGATGAAACTGTGCGGCAAGTTCTAGGTAAAGATTTTGGGATTTTGTGGAAAATATGCGCTCTTTCTACATGAAACGCTTTAAATTACTGCACATGAAAAATACTTTTTTGAATTCTCACCCTCTGTTTTGATCATTGATAATTTCTTGACTTGTGTAAAGACACTCTGTTAGTCTGATGGTATGTAACTGGAATTGTGACTTCACTTTCAGATTATACACTGAGGCCAAGCGGGACTTGGATTTGAAGTTCACGAAAAAGAAGTTGTACTCCGGGATTTTTATGGAATTCTGTAATTTTTGTGGAAAATGAGTACCAGGAGACCTCTACTACGTTCTTACTCTGGAAATGGGAGGTATGGAGATTTCAATGGCGATGTCATTGCTGGAAAGTGTGGCAGAGTTGACAGCAGCAACTACCAGACAGCCACGCGGACAGAGCCCAGGTACAGACCTCCCTAACCTCCCCACCTCCCAGCCCTTCTACAGCACTGCCCTGTCAAGCCAGATGGCAGTATCTGCAAATCTCTCAAAATTGGGAAAACCCGCCATTGACCCTCTACAGCACCAGCTCCATCTACTTTTAGTAGAGATTAGCCTGATCAACACACATGTACAGAGTTATTGCATGTGCAAGTTAGCAGTATCTACAAAACAAGAGCAGGAGGTAAAACTTTAAGGCCAATTTTCTCAGTTTCACTATTTTGCAGATACTGCAATCTGGCTTGACAGGGCAAAGCACTGCTCACACACAGACAGGGCTAATTTTCATGGGCTAGTTCCACAGCCATTTGTTCTTCAGTTATTTTCTGTCCTTCCCTCTGTTAAAATGCTCATAGTTCAATGGAAAATGCTCATGGTAATCATTTGTCAATCTGATGCGAAGACTCGGGTAATTTGAGTTAAAACCTTTTCAAAGGTTTTGCGAGTTAATGCAATGTATGTATAAACTATTCAAAGAAGAAGACCTACTTTTAATCTGAATGCATATAGACTTATTCAAATAATTATACACAGAGGTTGGAATCTGTGGTTGTTAATTGTTGATTTTGAAATAGGACACTCAGTGGCTCACAAAAAACATTGTCTGACAAAAATGACATTGGTGCAGCATCATAGTTTAAATGGGTTATAAGAGACCCGGAGACAAATGTAAAAGCAGCTGTCGAGATGGGAAAAAGCAGTCCACAATATATTTCTGACTGCGAAAGGGTACAGCACATTTGCCCTAACTGCCCTCTGCTGTGTAATTAAAAACTCATGGCTAACTACTGGGGTCAATCGGATATATTTGTTGAAAATAAAGAAATAAGCAGCCACCCAGCTTTTGTTGAATTGTCTGCAGTATTATACAGCAAATGCCTTATTACAATGAAGATTGTAAAAATATTACAGGTCATCTTTTATTGAGTCAGACCTTGGCTTCAGGTATGGTTAAGGATTATGATCTTAAGGGTTAAGGTAAAGTATTGTGGCTTAGAGCTGTATGTCTGAGGTTGGAATTTAGGATCTGGATTAAGGGATGGAATGGAGGAAGCGAACAGGGAAAGTATATCCATAAGGTCAGGGAGGACAAACCACTTCATCTCACCCTGCTTGGCCTAAAACAAAAATTATTGCGTTACACTTTCAGGGAAGGTTATGTCAGTACAGTCCATTGCAGGATATTCAATCTTAATCCTGAAACACACGCACATGCCGTTGTTCTATGTTTGGCATGGAAACTTGTGACAGCAATAAGAAAGTGGCAGAAAGTCTGTGGTGAAGAGTTATCACATCGGAAATCATCCCCCTGAAAATCAAAAAGCCATGTGATGAATCAACAGCAAATGGAAATGAAGATGAATTCTCAACCGTGTCACTTTTTCGTGCAAATTTTGAAAAATAAAAATAAAATACTTATCCTTCTCTGCCAAGGGAATAAAGCTGATAAGTGCCGGTGGCAATACTCCTGTGATCTGGAAAAGCCTAGTGAGTTTATCAGAGGCAAGGATTCTCGCAACTGAACAAAAACCTTTGGATTCTGGACTTTTCCTAACTGAAAAAAATAATAGAAACTTGATTTTGACAGTTCAAATAACACTAATAGCCAGTATTTTAAGATTTTCACCACTATTAATTACTGCTGATGAGGGTCAAACTCCGTTTCTCCCAAAAGTGACATACATACTAGGTTTTTCCAGATCACAGGAGAATAAGGTTGTAATGATATAGACTGGCCCAACTATAGACTCCAGATCTCATTGACTGACAAGCTGCTCCAATCTGCTCTCTCTTTCTATGTAGTTACCACAGTCACAGACAATATCACTACAAGCCATCAAGGTAATCTAATATAAGATATCAGGATAAACTATCCTCAGACCTGTACTAAATCAAGCAGACTGCCCAGCCCCATCCCACCCACCCCCACCCGCCAGCTCGTATAGTTAACACGTCCCGACTTAACCACTTTTTACTGTGTTGGTGTGTGTCAGAGATTTTTTTTTTCTCATTTGCAGTTATAGCCCACATGAATGCTAATCAAAAATATAAGCACCAATTATGAAATTCCTTAAAGATATGGTGGTTCATCATTGCTATTCATATTGCTACTTCATACCATATTAACTCTTTTCCCATAATGACTGCATATGACACCTAGGTGCATGTCAACTTTTCACTTCGATAGTACTATTGTGTTATTCCAGTTTTGCTTCAACTTTTCCCCATTATGACAACATATGACGCCTACAAGTATATCAATGGACTTTTTCCCTCGCCTCCACATTGGTTGAAAACAGGGGTATCCCCAAGGTGTCAAATGTCGTCGTCATTGATATGGCCAGGGTCGTCTTTTGTAGTCATTATGGGGAAAGAGAGGGGACATTCTATGGGGAATAGAGTTGTGGGTTAAAATAGCATTTTGAACAAAATTTGTGTTTCTTAAACCATTAATGGTAAATTAACGACCCTCTCCCGTTCCCTGTAGAACTAATTTAAACATTAATGAACTACCAACAAATATTTTTCTTGATTTTTTAATTCACTAGCTCCAAGAACGTTCACATTTTAACTTGTACAGCTAACATATCTGTGAAGCTGCTTAAATATAAGTGCAGTGCAGATCTTGTGATATCGTTCCAGAGGCAACTATATTTATTTACTGGAATGATAAGTGAAGGTTGACCTGTCTTTTCCAGAAGCACTTTTTGTAGCATGATGGCTCAGCTGGCAGTGGAAACCCAGCCATCCTTCGAGACCACCTTAAAATCCAAGGCAGTGTCTGAGTCCTGTAATGTGAAGTTTACCTGTGTGGTTTCAGGTACAGTCCCTGTGCTGCATGTGCACTGAAAATATGCATATATGTGTGTCTGCTTGTGTGTGTGTGTGTGTGTGTGTATGCGTGTGTGCTTTTGATTTTATTTCTGTTAATTTTGCATTCCTCACTTAATCTCAATGGACAAAATAATTGACTATTGATAGATTGTGTGCAAATTTGTGAGTGAGCTATTAAATTGTTTCCTGAATCCTGAAATCAATATCTAAAGGAGCCTGTCTGTGCAGAACTGCATTTCCTGAGTAGAGAACAAAGTGCTGATTAATCATCAAGGATAATCCAACAGTGCAACAATTAAAGGGAAACTTTGCCAGATATGGGGGAAAATCTAATCAGGAAAATTATTATTCTGATGATATTGCTCATAATCAAGTAACAATGACACACCTATGCCATTTTAAGATTGAATATATCAACTTCAATTGCTACAAATCAAAATATTTCTGGAAACTAGGGGGTGATGCAATCAGTAGAATCACCAGGAAGCTGTCTCACTGGCTGTAATTCCAACACGTGGTGGTGATGCAATATGTTTTACAAACAATTTATTTTTGAGCTATGTCTGTACACATTCCTATTCTTTGCTGATGCCTTTGCCAACTGTAATACAATGGATTGGTCTTTTTGTGAAAAATGCAAGCGGGAGATAGTTGAACCAATTAAAACTTATACTAGCATTTTTCCTTTAAAACTTCAATATTTGAGAGGAGTCAGCACATTTAATGAAAAATTTTTACTTATTCCTTTATAAATTCACCCACCCATATGTAGGAGTATGCATGTACTATAGATGTATTCTGTTGTCTTTTGTTGATTACTTCTCTAACAATTTTTCTAAAAAGTGTATTGAAGGGCGTAGAGTTTATTTATACCACATAATAAATATATTAAAATATATCTCAAAATATATGAAATGTAATTTTTAAAAATACACATTTAAAATACAAACTATCATGGAAATTAGAGGCTACTTTTCAAAACTAACTACCGAATTAACAAATTTTAAATATACTATTGCTTGAACTATACTTCAAGTATTTATAAATTTAGTTTATCAGGGTCATCACAACCATGACTGTTTCTCTCCAGGTAACCCCAAACCTGAAGTGACCTGGTACAAGGATGACATGGAAATGGACAGATACTGTGGCCTCCCCAAATATGAAATATTCTGCAGTGGAAAAACACATACACTACAAATATACAAGTAAGTCTCGCAATACAAAATGCTCATCGATGTGTTATTTCCTAGTTATTTTGTTTTAATTGTTAACCACGTGCACCTGGCAACGGACAATTAGAGACATTATTTAAAACTGATAAAAAATAAAAAGGTAGCCGTTAAGTATGAGGATCTGGAAGTGTAGCGGATGGACGATCATTCTGCAAACAATAGACTCCAGCACATCATTGTGTCAGAGGAGAGAACCATTTAATTAGCGTGGATTTACAATGCAATATGACATGACATGATTTATCTAAAACTGAAGCTTCTTGTCTCACTCATTAAAAGGCGTTGAAATGTTCCTTTAGCGCACATGCACACCAATTTATATGAAGACCACAATGGAAAAATCATCAGTCACATTTTCACATTGTTGAGAAATGATGAATTAAAAATTCAAAACGATCTTAGGAACAAAGCACTGAAAAAATATGCAAAAAATATAAAATACATAAAACGTTATAATAATTTATAAAATGTACAAAAATGCAAAATTTGGACTCTGATCGTTTTTCCTTTGTGGTCTTCGTATATGAGCACAAAGACATGCATTGGTGGACAAACATGCTAAAACGGACACATACACGTAATCTAAAGGCTCTGCTTTTGTTCCAGCTGCACCCTAGAGGACGCCGCAATTTACCAGGCTTCAGCACGAAACAGCAAGGGCATTGTGTCTTGCTCGGGCTTGCTGGAGGTGGGCACCATGAATGAGTTTAAGATCCACCAGCGCTTCTTCGCCAAGCTGAAACAGAAGGCTGACAGCAAGAGGAAGGACCTGGAACAGAACCACCGCATGGGAGGGGAGAGCCCACCCTTAGGCATTGCCGTGCAACCACGTGTTGTCAGCCCGATCCGAAAGCCACGGCTCGTTCGGTCCCCTAGCGAGCCCGGCCCCACATCGGGTCCACCCCCCGCGCAGGAGACCAAGCCACCAGCTCTGGAGGACAAACCAGTGGAGCAGCCTGAAGCGCGGCCAGCGATGCAGCCGGCTGTCCCAATAAAGACCCCCATCGCCAACGGATTCGCTGCTCACCCAGAGCCAGTCAAGGAGAGAGGCAAGCCCACATTCCTGTACTTTGGCAACAAAGTGGAGATAGTCACCACGAGACAAGGCAGCAAAGACACTGCAGCTAATAAGGAAGTAAAGAAAAGCAAAGAAGATACTGCCGCTCCAGCAGGGGGCAGCAGTGGTGACAGCAGCTCTGCGCTGAAAAGCTCCGGGAAAGAGAAAGAAGCAGTCGAGGAAGAGATGAGTCTGGCGCAGTACCTCACCGAAATCTCCAAAACAGAGTTGCCAGGGCCCCAGCAGCATGGGGCCCTGCAGGACGAGGCCCAGCAGCTCGGGCCCACGGCAGGCGTGCAGACTGCCATGGAGAGAGAAACCCCCAAAGAGACTGCAGCACAGAGGCGCGCCCGCCCGGATATCACTGTCACTGCAGTGAGTGTGTCAGCAGAGACGACGGGACAGAAAGGTCCCGAGTCCCCCGGCACTCTGGCCTGCATGTTCTTCTCCCTCAGGGACATGTTCTTTCGGAACAAAAACAAGATCGGGGATCCGGCTGCTGCGACGGGGGCAGTAGCGAACGCCACAGACACAGCTCTGGGTTGTGAGGCAAGAGGAGAGGGCAAGGGGGCGTCATCCACCTCCCCGCAGCCCCCTCATCCAGACCCACCACAAACAAACCAGCAGGCGGCAAGTGCCAAAACTAAGACCCCCACGTCAGGGCCACGGAGGGTGGACAGTGCACTGTCTTCAGCCCACGTGCAAGCAAAAAGCCAAACTTCGCCCAATTCACAAACTCCCGAGACTCGGGGCAAAAGCGCATTGGAGAGGAAATTAGGCTCAGAAAGCCCCTCGTTGAAAGCTACAGTCAAGAGTGCACCATCATCACCGTCAACACGTGCAGTCGGAGGTGTACTGACTGCGCCGCCTCGATGTGACCACAAATCGGTGCGCGCTGATTGCTCCAGGAGCCCTGAGACTAAACCCACACCTAAGCCATCATCGAAGACCGAGGTGAGCACGTTGCGGTCGTGACCTTGCCGTCCCCCCTCGCCCCCACTCCCACCCCCACAGTCAAGTCAGTAAATCAGCGGAAGCTGAGTTTATTTTTAGAGGGCACAGCCATGAGCTTGTTTGATGCACGGTAAACCCAGACAGAGTGGTGCACTCAAGTGTTTTGTGGAAACTGAGGACCTCTAAAAAAATTGTGTAGGCCAACTCAGTGATCTTGTGTTCACGGCACTCAAAAACGTATTAAGAATAACTTTTGCCTTATGTTCCTTGAGTAGCGTTCACACAATGCGATTAAGTTGGCTTACATAATTTTTTCGAGGTAATGGGTTTTGCTTCAACAGCAAAACGTTTAGAGTTTGCCACACTGTCTGGGTTTACAGTTTACAGTTTAGGCACAGATGACACAAAGCCTATATTCTCCAAAAGTACATTCTCACTCACACTCTCATTCTACACTTGAGAGCCGAAAACACACGCCGAGCAGCAGGAGAAAGTAACTGAAGGCAGAATATCTGAAAAGGCTCTTTGGGTAATTTCTGTTGCTCAGTCACGGGCCTAAAAGCACTAGCTTAACCCTGATTGAGGTCAAGTGTGAGTCATTTCTATATTTTTTCCCCAGTCTGGTTTCACACAAGATTTCTGCATTGACAAGAACGCCTACATAAGGGTAATGACGAATTGGCAGCAAATAATCAGCATGCACATGGAAATTGGAAACCCAATATGATAGAATGTAAAAATGACTTTATTCATACTGAAAATGAGCATATTAAGAACTAAGAAAAAATCCAGCTACAGTGCATCTCAGATCAGCTCCAAATATAAAATAAAATCTATGGAATGTGACAGAAAATATGTTTGCCTAAGTTGCAAGGAAACTTTCACAAAGTGTATGACAGCAATATGCATCTACTGTACGTGGTATCACAACCTTTAAGGGCCGAAGGCTCAAATTCCACTTGAAAAACCTCATCATAAACTAATTTTATGACATAAGTGGTTTTATATTCTTCCAATTTGGAATGCTCAATTGTACTCTTAGGCCTCTGGTCATGCCATAATATCCACAGACAGGTCTGCCGATGAGCACACATCACTCACAGCCGCTACTGGCTGTCCAAAATAGTGAGGAACACCCAGCTGCCTGAATTAAGCTGTCCTTTCCTGGATGACACTACCATCAGTTATGTGTCACCTCTGGGGTTGCCAAGGCAGTATCATTCCTGGCACAAACAGTCAGGATTAAATATTGGACACTTAACAGACCTGAGACCGTAGGGTCCATCTGGCAACCTGCAGTTTCACTCCAATATCTCAAATCGAATTGAACTGCCTTTTGCTACTTCCATGGAAGAAAGAAGCGGGGCCTTCTCTGCGTATCGTTTGTTTTCCCAACTTTGCTTTTTGCCAGAAATGATACTACTCGACTTTCTCAAGTGGATTTGCTTCCATTTAATTGTGGACAGGTCACAGGTGTAGTGACAACCTGGTTTATGACTGTGAGGATCTCTCTCTGTCCCGAACAAAGCCTGAAGCAGTCAAACTACCTTGCCTGAGTCATAATTTCAGCTCTCGTGCGGTAAATCACCTTCAAAACCTGTTCAGTGCCCACTGATTTTTTTAAAACATTTTTTCTTTGAAAAAGGTTGAAGTTGATAAGCAGGAAACTTGGGTTACATCTCTAAACCAGAACACTGTTAGCAGTGTCTCCTGGTTCAATGCTCACATGTTGTTCTTTTGCCTTTTTTACTGTCATAATGAGGCCGACTCACAAAGAGAAATTGCAGAGCCAGAAGTTATCCACCGCAATCAGTCAGTCCCTGTACAGCATTCCTAAGTGATTAAAGTGCACAGCTGGCAACCCACGCTCGGATTGTGTGGAGGGTGGGGCTGCTCTCACGATGTGTGCCGTCAGTCCGAGACACTCTGTGAGCGGAGAGTTGAGTGTTTGGCCAAGCTCTTCCTCTCCTTGCCACTTCATCCGCATTCCACACATCTCACCGAGCTGTGACTGTCCAGCTGTGGGATCAGGCCAGGCCAGACTGCATTCCGGAATGTTCTGAAGGCGAAGAGCCTGGACCTAATAAATCACAAGTTGTGGTATTTCATTGCCTCCCTCTGACCCGGTTGATGCCAACTGTCATTGGAC
Source organism: Gymnothorax javanicus (assembly GCA_029692085.1). Classification (NCBI taxonomy): domain Eukaryota; kingdom Metazoa; phylum Chordata; class Actinopteri; order Anguilliformes; family Muraenidae; genus Gymnothorax; species Gymnothorax javanicus. The sequence goes on along the minus strand of CM056207.1, from coordinate 4,717,954 downwards.
AGGGGTCGAGTAGGGCTGCACTGGAAATAATTGACCAGTGTAACTCTTGTGGAGAAAACAAGAGGTCTTCAACATCATCAATTAATTTTGCTTTTTTTTTTTTTTTTTTTTTTTACAGTATAAAAGCTGTGAAGTAAAACTCTGGGAGGGTCCTGGCTTATTCCACATTGTCAGCAGCTAACCTGTTTTGAGCTTTCATCTCCCTGTATGGCTCAGATTATATCTGCATACCTGTGCAGAAAACCAATACCTAAGCAACTTGCTGTTTTGAGCCAGCATGACCCTTTGAGTGAAGCCTTGTTGCTCTCTCAAATGTGAGAATGACACAGGCACAAAATATTTATGAATAATATTTTGATCCTGTGTCATTAGCTTTTTTGAGACTCTCTGCATCAAGCCTTAATCTTAAGGGGTCTTCAGGGTAAAGTGTAGAAATAACCATAATAATGTAAAAACTAAGAAATAAACATACTCAACATAATTTTAACCTCATGAAATGTAGTATTTTCATAAAAATTTACATGGTTGCCATGGAAACAGCACTTTAATGACAAAATCTGAAAATATTTTGTAACACTGATATTTCAATAACCTGTGGTCAGATTTTACTCAAATTAGTCTCATATGAAAGGTTTAAGATAGTTCTATGAAATGACATAGGATTTTTTTTTTTGGAACATTTATGAATATTTACTGAGCTCTGTTATGTAACCATAATGAAAATCGCTATCATCAACTTGCTTCATTTTCAAAATTAACCCCCTAGAGATGCACCTATCTAGAATTTCCTGTTTCATTTCATAGATCTCCAACAGATACAACTTCAGGCCAAATTTCAAATCAATCAGATGAATATTATTGATTTTATGAATGCCACAAGTTTGAAAATCAGTCAAAATTGTGATTTTCAGTAATTTGCATATAAAGTCACAAGTAACAATTGAGGCAGAGGAAAAACATAGATTCTTGGTGTTTACTGGCATCTCACTGCATTCCTTTATTTATTTTATGTGAAAATCAAAAATATTGACATTTTCAAAAAAAAAAAAAAAAAAAAAAGGAAATTTTTACCCTGAAGACCCCTTAAAATATTTTTAAAAGGTGAAATTTTATGGCACATTTCAGGACGACCAACCACCCTGCCATATACAAACACTGGGGCTTGAACACGGCAACTTCTGAGCTGCCATAACTTGCTTCCTCCCTGACTGATTAATTAAAAAATATATATGACAGGAGGAATGACCTGCTTTTGCACGTGCAGGTTTGGTATGAAGAGCATGAAGATGCTGTTACTTTCTCCATAATTCTTGCTGTCACTTCCACTTCACAGAGAGAGTCTCTTCAGGGCTAACCACCTTCCTCTTCGTAATGCTATAGCCTGCAATGGTTAATTTCACAACCTTTAATCAAACAGCTATTTTTGTTTATTCTTTGTTCCATGTAGAGACTATATTCAATGCACTTTAGGCATTGAATTTCAAGTTCACAAATCCCACATACAGATCTCACACCTACATTGTTTTTGCTTCTTCTTTCTCCTTAAAATGGAACTGGAACTCGACACTCCTTAACTTTAGCAACAGTGTTTCGCAGTGGAGAGGAACTCGATATGTGAGTAGCTCTTTAAGCCGTGAGAAATTAATTTTTACCCTCTGCAAAATTAGACCAGTGGTGGTATTGGGTGTTTATTATTACCCCGCCCAAAGGGGGAGGGCAAGGGGTATTGTTTTTGGTTTGGTTTGTTTGTTTATTTGTTTGTTTGTTAACACTTTAGCAGAAAACTAATGGCCAGATTCACCCCAAATTCAGCTTAGGGATTGCCACTGACCCAGAATAGATGCCTACAGAATTTAGGAAAAGTAGGTCAATGTATGTGTGAGAGGCGGGGGTTTGTTGTGCCTGGCACCACTTGTTATTATTATTATTATTATTATTATTATTTTACAAAACCATTTCTATTAATTTAAACTTTTTAAAGTCCACCATTTTTCTGTTGAAGTCAATCCCACTGGACATCAAACTTAAGATGGCCTCTGTTTCAGAAGTGTCCTCTTAGTTAACAAAACATTATTAATTGCCTGAATAATTAATTAGTAATTATATCATACTTAACAATTGATCATTCAATTAACTGAAGCCTTATGTGTCAGTAGTCCTCAGCAAAAAAAAAAAAAAAAACTTTAAAATTTGTATTTCAAATGAAGTCACCATATCCCTAGTGAAAACTAAAGACCAGATTGGTTAAGCAGGTGTAAGCTCTGTTTTCAACATTTCTTTCTGGTAGACCAGGGGGGTGTACTACGAAGCTGGCTTTGTAATTAAGCCTGACTTCAGCACTTCGTAAAACCAGGAACCTCTTCAAATCTGGAACATGGACTAAAGTAAAAGGAGCTGCTCCGGGTTTTTATTTAGCTTAAAGTCAGGCTTAGTCACAAAGCCAGCTTCGTAGTACACCCCTCTGATGTTCACCAGCTAAACACATGATCACCAGTAACACATTAGTCCACCATTCCTCCTGCCCAGCTTTTCCTCCTTTAACCAGTTTAGGCCATCTACAGATCTACTATACCCAGTAAAAAACCAGCAAGGAGCAGCCAGAAGAGTGCAAAACTGTCCTTAGACCAGTTTAGAATACCAGCCTGGCTTTTTCTCAGGGCCCACTGGACTCATTCTAATGCTTTCCGAGTTGAATTAATAAGGATACACAGGATTTGCTGTGTACTTTCCCAATTAAAGTGGGTCGCTACAAAGATGTTTGACTTGTTGAGACATGTTTGAGGGATCTTTAAACTCTTAGCGACTGCTCTGAAAAACGACACAAACAAACGTGTGAAATCTGAGGACCATACAGCCAGGAAAGCATAGAGGGTTCTGATTGCTGATTGGATGAGTGTACAAATGAGCTTTGTGACTCGTGCGAACAGATAATGGAGGACTTTGGTCTTTGGTGATGTTGCATCTGTGGTTAAACACATCCTGGGAGAGAGTCACATGCAGATGACGCTGTCCATGTTTCTATTGTAGCGTGCTTCTCCATTTTTACTCAGACGCTCTTCACGCTTCTGTTTTACGTTACACATGCCCTCGTTGGCCACAGATACTGCCGGCTCCCGGATGCAGCTCAAACTTATCTTTAAATAGGACTGCAAGGCAATGCAGGTTACTGAGAGAGGAACTGGCACCAGACCTTTGTCCTGCAGTGGAAAGCCATTTTGTCAATAAAATGAGAGTTTGGTGTAACCTCAGGTGACATCCATCTGCCTCAGGTTAAGAGTCTGCCCACTCCCTTCAGCCATTGGCCCTGATCTTGTTGGCGCTCAGGGACTCGTGCACCAACGGAAACTGCCATGCACCCTCAGGGAAAGCCACTCAGTCATGGGGGAGCCCCTGCTTTAAAGTGATTGAGTACGTTAGCGCACGCAACGCACTGTCCATTTGAAAGCCTTAACAGTTCAACTGCAAAAGTGCAAGGCTGGTTACTCCTTTGTAAGCAAGCAATAAGCATTGCAAGCCAGCAAAACAAATTGTGGAAATCAACAAATTTGTTGTGTAAAAATCAACACCCCTAAACAATCCAACCAACAGTAATGGTCTGTCCCACCACCGATGTCAATTAATAATGCTGACACTATGGAAACCTGCAGTTTCAGCAGAGCAGTGGGACATATGCGACCTGCCATCTGCAGTGTGAAAATTGTTACTAGAAAACAGTCAATTTTTTTCATCACAGTGCAAGCCAAAATAATTTTTCGCATTATAAAGAACTCTAATGCCAGACATATCTCCTTTATGGTGAGCAAAATTTTTTAAGTAACACGTTTTAAGCAGTCTACGTTTAATACCAGAGGTGGTCCGTCGGCAGAAACGAGGGTAGAAATTTCACCTTTCAATACTTAATAACCTAAACCTCTCGCAGTTTACTTTTCTCGATTAGCAACAGTTGCTCAAACTAATTGCTTCAATGACAGTCAAATTTATTTTTGATAGCATTCTAATGCATTGCTCCACAAAATTATTTCGCGTTTTCTTCCGCACAGAAATGGTGACTTAAAATATCAATATGTCTTTATAAATTCTGCGCTCATGTAGCTTGTGAAACGGCTCATATTTGCGTAAATTGGTTTGCGAGGCTCATTAAGCAGTAGGCTACGCCATGAGAATCGGTTCAATATTCTGAATGTCGTCACGGCTAAAGGGAGTTGTCAGGCACAATGCAGAGCTGAGTGACAATTGCAAAAATGATGAAAATATATGCTGCAAAGTCAGCGAAAGTTTTTGATTTTTTGCTTTTATATTGCCACCCTTCCAATGCCATATAAATATAGGCAATAGGCATTGACTTTTTCATTATCATTTCTTATCATGCATTGGTCTTGGTTTTTCAGTCGATAATTTGCTTGATTGTTAAACAGGCGAACTTAAACAAGAACATCTTGAGGGCAATCGAGCAGTGAAGGGTGCAGTTACTCAGAACACCTGACAGCACACCACCGTTTAATACTCGCGTAGAGGTAGGGGCCTGCATTAAACCCAGATAATTACATTTTTTACTGAAATTGATGGTGGTTAAGCTGCATATTTTATGTCAATATCATAGAAAGGTTCCTTCCTCTTGCTTTCCTTCTGTGAAGACTAATGGGAGATAAGATGACCAATAAAATGTCCAGGCTGGCAATTTTAGTTTGCTAGCAAACCGTTCTCAGTGAATTTACTACAACTAAAAATGCTGCCATCAAAGAACAAACACTAGAATGGGAGCAAAAAAAGTGAGATGTGCAGCTGCATAACCGCTGAAGAACAGCAGATGGCAAGCGTCTCTTGGTAAGCTGATGTTTACTAATCATTACATTAGCTAGCCATGGTGCTCTCTAGCTAGCTAGCTGAATAACTGGCTCCCGAGACGGACTCCTACCCTCTGCTCTCACCCTGGCTTCGGACATTGTTGTTTCAGATGACAGTGGTTCATCATTTGTGCAATATGAAACCGTTTTAATGGCAATTCCAGACACGGCGACATGTTTTACAATTGTAACAGAAAAATCTTCTCTGGTTGTACAATGTTGGCTATGGGGGTTGGCCATTTCAACTACTTTCAGCCCATCAGCGGAAAAAGAAATCAGCACCTATCCTGTCAGCTGAGTCATTCTGTGTCAAATCATCCAGGGGGCGCCAGGTCACCACCTCAAAATTCTTTGAAAAAATTCACGAGTAAATATTCACACAAAATGAAAAACTGTCAAATATTAGGCCATTATCTCAAATATTGAAATTTGAATAATATTTTAAGTTTTTTGGCGAACCCATTTTCAGCCAACTTTGGCAACTTATTGCTCCAAATTGATTGCTTATCCAAGGCTGAAATTGGGTTTACTAACCATATTCATCCCCTAGAATCTGAAAATGGCCTTAGATTCTGTGTATCCTGATCCACTTTTGTATGGTAAAGCCTCTAAATCAGCCGAAGACGCAAAATGCCTAAAAAATGATACCACATTTTATAACCTGTAACTCAGGAACTAAGTTAGATAAAAGGCTAGAATTCATTTTTTTATGATTTTATGATATTTCTCTCTGTAAAAATGCAGTAATCCAAGTAATATAATTTGTAGAAGTTTTTTAATGAAATAATTTCTAAGTAAATTTTTCCGGTTTTGTCCCAACATGCCCTTTTTTGGGGGGGGAAATGACCATGTCACCAGTTATTCATCTCTCTAAAATTTTTACTGTGCAATCTTAATAAATGTGAAAAATCTCTGGCAAAAAAATTTGATGTTCCGCTTACTTCTTTGTTACGAATTTTTAAATTGCTCCAAAATTTTCATTACCTAAACGGGTATAGGCCTGCTGCTTTTTTGTGCTGAATGTTTCTGGGATCTGCACAGTACCTTTGATTCTTCTCATAGCAAGTTAAAAACATTTTCTCATGATGACAATACACAGAATCAATCTGCGGAACACCAGACCGCCTCTGCATTAAGGCAGTATCCTCACTTGAGAAAGTATCAAGTCCCAATAGTCCAGTTTTTCTTGTAAATTTCCTTGAATAACATGCATCATCTAAATGGATTCCAATACTGCAACAGGGTAAATTACTCCCCTCCTTTTCAGTGCTCATGATGATCTAATAATCCCCAAGTGGGACTGCCTCCTTTTATAATGAACTATTATTGCGCAATTCAGTAATACAAGTTTGGGCTCATTTAGGATTACTTCAGAGGCCTGTGATCAGTCAAGTCATGGCATGTTTTAGGCACTCATGTCATCCCCAAACAGTCATCCCCAACAAAAACAATGAAACCAATGAAATTGAGGAATAAATCTGTGGAATCTAGCAAACACCAAAATATTCTGACAAGACCTCTGTCATGTGTTGTACTTTTAGATGGTGTATCATGTTCAAAAAATATTTTTAATCAATGTTTTGTTTTATATTTAGTAGATAACAGCACTTGCAGCAGGCCTATACCCATTTAGTCAACAAAAAAATACACAATTTCGGAACATATTTTAAAAATTCATAACAAAAAAAGTAAGCTGAACACCATTCTAATTTTTTTGTCCGACACTGTTCACATTTATAAGATTGCACAGTAAAAATTTCAGAGAAATGAATAACTGGTGACATGATCATTTTTTCTAAGTAAATTTTTACAGTTTTGCCCCAAAATGCCCTTTTTTGGGGCAAAACTGTAAAAATTTACTTAGAAATAATTTCATTAAAAAACTTCTACAAATGATATTACTTGGATTACTACATTTTGACAGAGATATCATAAAATCATAAAAAATGAATTCTAGCCTTTTATCTTACATAGTTCCTGAGTTACAAGTCATAAAATGTGGTCTCGTTTTTGGGCGTTGTGCTTTTTCCGCTGATTTTGAGGCTTTACCATACAAAAGTGGATCAAGATGCACATAAGGTCAGGCCATTTTCAGATTTTAGGGCATGAATATGGTTAGTACACCCAATTTCAGCCTTGTATAAGCAATCAATTTGGAGCAATAAGTTGCCAAATTTGGCTGAAAATGGGTTCGCCAAAAAACTTAAAATATTATTCATATTTTGAAGGGCTATAACTTGAAATCTATTTGAGATACTGGCCTAATATTTGGCTTTTTTGCGTGAATATTTACTTGTAAATTTTTTTTCAAAATTTTTGAGGAGGTGACGTGGAAAATTTCTCAAAATCTGGATGATTTAACATGGAATGACCCAGCTGTGATGTAGTCTGAAAAGCAGAAGCTGATGGAAAGGTTTTATATTGGAGCAGGTTGCCTGAAATCACGAAATCCTCTGGTAATAAAATCTGAATACAGCACCATACATATCATTGTATAGCTTGAGGGTGAATGCAGGTGGCACGGAGGTGCAGTGGTTAGCACTGCAGGCTAGCAAGAAGGAGGGTCTTGAGTTTTCAGCCTGATGCTCTCCATGTGGTGTCTGAATGCTCTACCTGCGTTCACCAAAAGACATGCAGACTCGGTTTAACAAAGGCACTGTGGTCAACTCTGTACGCATTGCTCTTACTGAATGTAGCAAGAATGGGCTAAATGCAGAGGTCAAGCCCCTAAGGATTCAATTAATCATATTTCTGATCTCCTTGGAGTTCCTCTCTCTCTGATGTAACTGTCTGAGGCGCTCAAACACGGCGCTAAATTTCAGGGACAGGCTTCTCTCCATTGACCTTCTGTAGTTTGACAACTGGTGACGGCGCTATATGCTGTTCCTTTTTTTTTTTTTTTTTTTTACAAATCCCTTCTTTTCTTTGGTCTGCCTCATTGCGGGTCAGTCCAGGTACGGTTTGTGCAAGTCCTGAAGCAGGTCATTGTGCTGACTCAGCACTTTAACTGAATGAGTCACCAACACCCACTTGTGGAGCTCCATTGGAATGTAGTTCCAAAAGCAGTTTCAACCCACATCTGCGATAGTGAAAATACAAGCTAGCTGAACTGACTGGTCTAAGGTCGTCATAGCTCTGTCAGTGTGCTTGGAAACAACTATTAAAAGCTTGCTCAGGGCAGCAACTGACACTTTAAATAGGTAGCTTTCTAAGTTGGTGCATTTGAAAGGCACCTGCAGTGCTGTGAAAAAGTATTTGCCCCCATCTAGATTTCTTCTATTTCTGCATATTTGTCACTCTTAAATGTTTCCGATAACTAAAACAAACTAATGTAATATTTGACTGAAAAAGATAACCCAAATAAACACAAAATGTAGTTTTAAAATGATGGTTTCATTGATTAAAGAAAAAAGGTGTCCAACTCTACCTGGCCCTTTGTGGAAAAGTAATTGCCTCCTTAGTTACTAAATCAACCAATTAAACAAATTTATTTGACAATTGGGTTCACTTCAACTAAACACACCCAGGCATGATTACTGCCAGCCCTATTAAATCTAAATATCACTTCAACTGAACCTGTATGCAATGTGAAAGTGGCAAAAAGCAGCACATGATGGCGTGATCAAAAGAGATTCTTCACTCCACTTTCTATTGCATCAAGTTCATCCCCTGCTGACTGTGACAAGTTCTTAAAGTTTTTTTGTTGAGGAGATGGCAATTATTACATCAATTTTCACTCCTGTGGGGCGCCCCGGTGGATCATCGGTCTAAGCAAGCGCACCATAAAAGGCTGTGTCCTTACCGCAGCGACCCAGGTTCGATTCCAGCTCGGGTCATTTGCCGCATGTCTTCCCCATTCTTCTCCCCAACCTTCCTGTCTCTCTCTACACTGCAACTGTCAAATAAAGGTGAAAATCCAAAAAAAATAATATTTAAAAAAAAAATTTCACTCCTGTTCCTTCCGTCCATGTATTGTGCCCTCACTTAAACTTGTTGAGTTGTTTTGCGTTAATTTCTTTGCAAGATCTTACTGATATTCAGTGCCATATGAAACCGTCTTCCTGTCCCTTAGATATGATACCCACTCGGCTCCTTAAAGAAATAATGATGACTGTTGGCCCTGACCTGCTCTCTGCGGTGGATAGTTCTCTCTGCCCTGGCTGTGCTCCTGATTATTTTAAGATTGCCTCCATTCAACTGTTCCTTAAAAACCAAACCTTGATCCAGCAATTCTTAATAACTTCAGACCCATTTCAAACTTTGTGTTTCATAATCCAATTAGAGACTGGTTCAAGATGGACTGTTGGCAGGACAGCCTAGTACCTCCACTTTATGACCATGAAGTCATGTTGCTGTAATGCTTACAGAGTGTGGCTTGGTTTTATCTTGCTGGAACAAGCCGGTGCATCCTTCAAAATGGCGACATCAAGAAGGGAGTAGATGTTTCAAAATACATGTGTGCCCTTCTGCGTCAGTTGAGCCTTCACAGATGTGTAAGTTGCCCATGCTGAGAGCAATGATGCAGCCCCATACCATGGCAGATGCTGGCTTTTGAACATGTTGTTGAAAAGAGTAGGGATGGTCTTTCTCCTCTTTGGTTTAGAAGACACAGCATCCATTATTTTCAGAAACAAACTGAAATACAGACTTGTCACATGACAGCACTCTGTCCCACTTCATGTCAGTCCATTGTAGATGGGCTTGAGCCCCGAGAAGTTAGCCATATGTCTAGATGGTGATGATATAGAGCTTCTTCTTAAAAGCCATAATTTGCATCCAATGATGCAATGATTAAACTGTGTTCACTGACTGAGGTCTTCTGACGTATTTTTTAGCCCGTGCGGCTCTGTCAATTACAGCAGAATGTCGGTTTTTAATGCTGTGGCCTCTGAGGGCTCTCTGCTCCAGTTTCACAGGACTCTTGAAATCTTTTTGCTTAATTATGGACGGTCAATGGCGAAATCTGAAAATTCCCTGATCATTGAGGAACGTTGTTCTGAAACTGCTTGACAATTTCTTCTTTAAGTTTTTGGCAAAGTAGTGAACCTCAAAGCATCCTGCCGACAAACCACTGTTCCCCTTGTGAGTGCTTATATTTAACTGTTTACCAGTGGAATGTTCCAGATGGGTGTTTTTCAGTTAATTCCGCAACTTTCCCAGGCTTTCCAGCCCCCTCACTCAATTGTTTCAGAGCAGGCCGCGGGCAACAAATTCAGAATTCATTAGTATACGCGAAAATCCATACAGTTGGTACAGTGAAACTTTAAATATTTCTTTGTGCTGTTTTGTACTAAAAGTAGGTAAAATAGAACTTTCAAATCACGTAATTCTGCTTTATTTGCATTCTATGTACTGTACTGTCACAATACTCGAGGAATTGAGGCAGTACATTGTTGTACCTTAGAAAATGGCTAGTTGCCACAAAGCATCAGATGCTAAAAAGCCAGCATCATGCGTGCAAAGTGTCAAAGCTCCTAGATTTCATGATTTTACCCAGTATAAAACCTCTCAGTTAAACAGGATTCTTCTGTGGAATTGCTTAGTAATGTCCTGTAGCCACGTTAATGATTGTCCTGTAATGAATAATGCGTAATTTCAGCTTTGTGGAATGACAGTGTTTTTTTTTTGGTTAAAGGTTACAGAAGGCCATACCCAGACGAATGTGAAGAATGTGGTTCCTGGCCAGGATCTGTCTCCCTGCCACCATAAGCAGGAAATACAGCCTCGCGCATCTTCAGGAGGGCATGTTAAAGCAAGACCTCCTGACAAGCAACTATTGCACAACCAAATCCATTATCCCTCTAAAACACCCTCAGACAATACACAGTTTCACCCCAATGGGCTGGATGAAAGCCAGAAAAGAGGTAGAGTAAGGCTGGGTACCTCGAGCCTCGGCAAAAACACTGGGACTAAAGTTGTTTCCAGGTGTCCCGTTAGGGTAGCGGTCAAACCCGGGCAGGCTGAGCCACCTGGGAAAAATGCGGCAGGGAAGGACAGGGGAGTAGAGTGCGTGGGTGAAGTGAAAATTCCAGCTGGTAACGTGAGATCCCAGGGCAGTAATGCTCCCAGTGTGCTAGTGCCAGCTGAGAAATCAGAAGCGGAGAGTCGAGTAAATGCACGTTTGGAGAAAGAAAAAATAAAGGTTCAAGGTGGAAAAAGTATGACTGAAACACTTACTATGTCTGAGAAGAAAGGCAGGACAGAGGGGAAAAATATTCCAATGCATGTAGCCCATAAAAATAAAAATGGAGGACTTGCAAGTCTTCAAGATGAGAAAGCAGCCACAAAGATATTATCCAAACCATCGATGATTGTGCAAGCAAAACTTCGAGAAGGTCCACAGGCAGAAAAAGTGCAGCAGAAAGTTCCAAAGATTCTTGGAAGTTTAGAAAAAGATGTTCAAAAAGATGCAGTCTCAAGAGCTATATTCACCCAAGAACCCAAAACAGAGTGCATCACACTTCAATTACGACGTCCAGAGGTTCCACAAGTGTTGGATCGAACGTGTTCAAAGACGATCTTTGTCAAATCACAGGTTGAAAACATTACAGCACCCCACACGCCTTTGGTAGACAATAATCCCATGATCCCTAAACAGGAGAATTTACCAAATGACATTACAGCGAAAGACCTAGCAACAGAGGTGTCAGACAGCATTGGCAAGACAATTCCAGTGACTCCTATCCAACAGATTACAGAAAGCCACAAAGACATCTCTGAAACAAAAGAAAATCACAAGGCTGCTCAGCTTGACCAAGAAGTAAAAACTGGTAGCGAAATGGTCAATAAGAATTCCTCTGGTCAGCATAGCACAGGCTTGTCCACTGACTCTACCCCAGTAATACACAATTCTGTTGATGACAACAGTAAACTTAATAACACTTATGCTGAGGATCAACTTAGCAGTGCTAAGTCATCAGTCATAACTCGAGAACTACCCAAAATACCTTCTTTCGTAGTACCTCCAATTTCCATAACTTGCTCAGACAGTAGCTCAACTGAGAAAATTCAACCCTCAAAACATGAGGTAGAAGAGCTGAGTACACTGTCCACATTGCAGGAAGGGGTAATAAATGACCTTGACAGCTGTGCTACCGTATCTGCAGTGGGATCGGATGAGATTACTTCAACCCACTCTTGCACTGCGGAGGAAACACCAGCGAGTGATTCCGATGCACCACCTTGCATCATCAAAGCTGAGCCAGCTGTGAGAGAAATGGCCTCAAGTGTTTCCGAATGTCCTCAGGGAAAAGTTATTCCACGTGCTAATATCATAATCACCCAAACAGATGAAGAGCAACAACAAAAACGGCCTCAGTCGATTTCTGATATCGTTCCCGATCAGCACGTGAAGGTCCAATCAGGCTCTTGCAAAGGCAGTCCCAATACCCCAAAGTCACCTCGGCTCAGTTCAAGAGGGTCTTCAGGCAAAGACGCTCCTAATATGGACGCCTCTGGTTTACTGGCAGTTCCTGCCATCCATATAAACACAGTCCCATTGGTCGAAAAGCATTCTAAAGGGCAAACCGCGGAGGATGGTCTGCCACCAGCAGCACCATCTCGCGAGGATAGCCCCAGGCTACGGAAGAGAGACAGCCTTACCGCCATCCCATCTGCTACTCAGGAAGAGCTGGCTTTAGGGGCTCGCCGTAAAATCTTTCTCCCTAAGTCCAAAACAGAAGAGTCAGAGTCATCGCTGGGATCAGCAGATGCCCCTGTGAAGAAGGAGGCGGTAACTAAGAAAAGGACGACCTCCCAGGAACAGGAGGCGCCCTATCAGTCACCAAACCAGTCTCGTAGGCCCGCCCCCTTACAGCTACCTGCTGGACAGCAGACCCCACCCCTCCTGAAACGCTCTCCCCTTCTTGGCCGTAAGAAGACAACTTTGGAGGTTCCTAAATGCCCTGAGGAAACAGCAAAAGACCCAGACGCACTCAAGACTGAACCCAAAACAGCAGAAGACAAGCTGGACCCATTGAAAGGTAAAACTGCATATATCATCTTTCATTTCCATTAAATACCACCTAAAATTTTATAGCGGTGTGTTCCATAGAACTCTTTACTAGGAATCCATTGATTTACCCTTTCATCGAGGGTCAGCCTGTTCAAAAGTCATTATGACAAAAGCTCTCTCATCTTTCACACTGTATTAAAGGGATAGGCACAACCCAACCCGCTTTGAAAATTGAACTTAGATGCTAAAAAGTCAGCTGGTGACTCTCTCTCTAGCTCCCAAACTGATGCGCAAGATCAGGGCAGAGCCCTTCTCGGACAGCATCGGACACCTGAAGTTGTGCTGCCAGTTCTTCAATGTGCTCAGTGACTCAACGATTACGTGGTGCAGAGATGAAGCAGAGATTGTACAGGTCAACAGAAGGTACAGTCTCCTCAGTGCTCTCCACTTGTTGTGTGATAAATAAATATATGTAATAATTTTTCAGATTTTGACTCATATTTATCATAAATGTCACTAATAACTATCCTCAACGTCATCCTCATATTTCAGGGCTGACCAAATCGAGCCCTCGAATCAAAATCATTGCCACTGACTGGCTAGATTGTCTTTACACCAGGGGCATGTTGAAGATTGTGAGGTTGAGCGATAACTCACGAGTTCTTGCCTCTTGAACGATTAAACTACATTCTGTCTCGAGAAGACAAGCGAGAACATCTGCGAACAGTCTCGCCTCGCTATTCAAGATGGCGTCCAGTATTGTCACAGCTTGTTCAAATGAATCTGATGCAAGCCTTAGTTGGCAGCTATGTTGGAAAATGCGCAAGAACTCACAAGTTTTCTTAGGTGTCTTCCCTCATGAGACCTAGGCGTGAGACCCTTCGATCTTTAAAATGCCCCAGGCGTCCTCAATCTTATCCAGGAATGGCTCGTGTGTGTGTGCAAGCTTCCATTCTAACCATGCAGTTACACACCTGATTCAATCTATCAAGAACTATAGCTAAGACTCTAGTGGCTGATTAGTAGAATCAAGTGTGTAACTGCTGGTTGGATTGGAGGCCTGCGTCCACACCAGTCTTTTCTGGATAAGAATGAGAATGCCTGCCTTACACCTAATTTCCAGGTAATGGAAGGGTGGAAAACCAGCAGTTCTTAGCCCTTGAGGATTGTGATTTGAGGAGCTCTGTCATATTTCCTCTATTTAGCATTAACTACAATGCTGATATACATAGATAAGCAACATACTGCGCTGTGATTAAAACAATGTGATTGAGACTAACACCTTGTAAATTATGACCCAAATGTACTTCACTCTTGTTTTCACCTAACAGCAGCTCAACAAAAACCACAGATGTAACGCTGAGAAGGTGAAGCCCTGATCAGGCTGATAGGGCAGTTTCTCAGCTGCCTGAGCCAGTTGTACCCACACGTTGTCCAGGGCTCCACCCCTGTGTAAACTGGCCTTGCTCGAACCAGCACTGCAATTATAAGATGTGAGCAGGCTGTTAATTTGCCTTGGTTAGGTGCATTTTATGAGCCCCATTTGACAGAAATAGCCTTGCATACCATATAGAATAAACATTTCAGATCCACATTTTGACGTATTGGAACTTTCCCCATCAAAAGTGGGAAAAATATGGATGATAAAAATTAAAGAATCCTTAGGTTTCTAATTGGTGAGTCAATGGACTCATGTTTTAAAAAAAAAAATAAAATAAAATTAGCATTTTTCAAGCAAGCAAATGATAAAGAGTCAAATCTGTTTTGTGTCGTATTTATATTTATATTTCTACGTTCAAGTAAATTATTTTGAAAGAACTCCTGTGTTCAGCAATTGAATTTGGGGCTTACCGATTTTCTTGGTGTCTCATTTGTTTGAATTGAAAATTTTTACCTGAAATCACATGCAATATTTAAAAACGGCTAGTATATGGCTGGACCTTGTTTGCCGCTATTCATTTTGAGAAAGCAATGGCTAATAGGGAGACTCTTATGCTCAACCGACTAATCACATGACTTCATGACTCACTCACCAACCTTAAAGGGAATCTAAAGTCGATTCAATGTTTACAAACAAATCACTTGCTTTTGTTGACACCTTGCATTGTCACATGACCAATTTCATTCATATAAACCAATGTTTTGTGTGCATACGCAGATAATCCTTCTATTTCGGTTTGTTTGAGCAGGTGCGGCTCGCTGACTGGCCGATGAACAAAAAACAATGGGAATTGACTTTAGATGCCCTTTAAAGTAGGGACTCAAAGAAAAAAAGTACCCATAAAATTGGTCCGTTAAGGCAATTTCATGATAGGTTGAAGGTATTCACTCATATAACAAGAGAAAAAAAAAAGTTTCATGCAACTTGATATTCGCTTTCAAAATGTTGCTCCTTTTCCACTGTAACCAGTCTGCCGACAGGCTCATTTTCCATGACGTTACATACGGGTTGTGTACTCTGAAAGTACCCAGATGTTCCATAGTTGTAATACAGTGAACACTGTGAAAACGGTTTTCAATTTTGTTTTTAAAGCCTGACGAGTCAGAACTCTTAATAGATTTCTTCCAGTAGTTCATAGTTTTAAATCCCATGCTTAAATCTTTCCTTTTTTTTCGCATAAAGATGATTTCTTTCATCGATGCATTGTGAGGTAGCATTCAGGAACCAGTCGCGAGAACCCAGCAATGCAGTAGATGTGATCTTTATTAAGCGAGGGGGTAAACCCCCGCAGGGCAGAAGGCAGCAGTACAAAGTCCACAATCCAATGGGCAAAATCTGAGTCAAAAACCAGGGCAGCAATCACAGTATTCGTGGTCGGGCAGAAAAAGGGTTCGATAACAGATGCAGACAAAAATACCAAAACAGAGTCAAAAAATCGTAAGTCGAGGACGGTCCAGTCAGAATAGAAACACTAAGAGTACAAGGCAAAAACAAGAGCAGCACAGGTAAACCAAGGGAAACATTCTGACAGGGAACTGCTGTGAAAAGACTGCTTAAATACACACAAGGGAAGTCACATGCTATGATTAGGGTCAGGTGAAGAGGATCAGACTAATTAACGAGGGAGCAGACACGAGGGAGAACTTAACCACATGAAACTGGCAAAAGCCAAAACACGGACAGGGATCACAAGACAGCCTATTGACAAAACATACGGCTCCGGTTAGGGAGTTCTAACGTGCACAGATAATGAGAGGCAGAACAGAGTTGAGCAGGTGCGGAGGATCCGCTGAAACGCAGCAAAGATTAAGTGAAGGCAAGAGGCGGAGACTAGAACAGTGCTGAGAGCTTGTTAATCAATTAGTAAGGTGCAGCTATACAATCCCTGGCGCTCGTTAGTAAGTTAGTATTATATGCAATGTTAGTTCTGGTTAGTAACTTTAACAAAATAACAAACTGTTAGTACTTGTTAGTAAAATAGAAAAGCAAGGTGAAGGAAGCAAACGAGATTAGAAGGAATGGTTGGAAACCCAGAAACCATGAAATCACCTAAACATGTGACACGCAGTACTAGGGGAATAAGCTGTAGCTCAACACAAGACCAGACAGGGGAGACAAAGTGCAATGCAGGGCATGAGCAAAACATGGACCGGAATATAACAGAAATATGGATATGGCAGGGAATACAAAACATGGCAATAACAAAAACATGGCAATGATCTAGACTAGACAGAGCATGAGCAGAAACAGAACAGTACATGGCAGAATCATAACATGCATACTAGTTTTCTTGCTTATTTTGGTTCGTTCCGTGCCTGCAAAAAGTCCTGTCGCCACGCTGGCTATACGCTATACACGTACACGTTGTCTAGTTTAGAAAGAAAATTATGTTTTTACTGGATTCATGCTACCATTCCGAGGAAGGTTGGATAAGCCAAAGCTGGGCTACAAAAAAGATAGTATTTTAGGAACACGATCAAGTGGACTCTCATTACAGTGATTGACTGACATAGAAATATGGAGTGACGAGGTCGATGCCATTTAGAACACAATCGTACCCCTCAAATATCTCCATCCAATACCTCAAGAGCAGCCTGAATTGTCCGCCTGTACTTCTCATGCACTCAATTTTAACCTTTCACAAAATATTAAGCTTAGAGAGAGACATAGTATTCCTATTGACATGTGACAGAGCAGAGCTCGCAAAACCCGCACGTGACGTCACCCAAAACGGGCCTCTCTCCTAGCATCACGGAAGTATTCGCACTCGATAAAGTCGTGCGTGTTTCCATTTTCTCGTATCGATAATGTGACGGAATGACATTACATTGCATTCTTTGCGTTCTAAGCTTGCCATTGATGTCGAAATTGCCATATTTCAGTTTTTCTTTTGAATCCCTACTTTAAAGGATCCCTTCCAACCATAAAACCTCGTCCGCCGTTGTTTTCATTTCGGCCGCGGCCCTGACACTTGAAGAAAGGTCGAGAGATCCGAGACGATTGCGGTGAAATGGAAGAAGTGGACCATGATATAAGCGTGGACGTAAATGGTGAGGAAATGGAGACTGTAGGACTATCAGCATCCGTAAATATATACGGTTCGCCTGTTGCACCCATGTGGGCAAAGGAACGAGGAATCGGTCGAAAATGAAAATAAATAATGATAAAGTAACGATCCAGATATAAGCAACAATGATTCTAAAAAGCGTTCGAGACAGTTTAAGATCTCGGAAAAGCAAACACACAAGTATGGACGAGGATTTCTTTCCAACATGCAAAATGTCAGAACTTAGATGGCAGACAAAACGGCGGATATCGCACTTTGCGTGCACAAGGTAATGGTTGGAAGGGATCCTTTAATGTTTATAGGGTTAGCCATTGTTTTGTTCTAGGGTCTTTTATTCTTCATGACATGCATAGATATATCTTTGCTAATGTGGCTTAAGAAGGTAAATAAGTGATAGATACATGGAATGCACTTACTTAAGATAAACTGACTGCTTGCTAAAATTCCGTCATGGTTGCAACAAAAACCAGCATTCAGTGGGGACCAAGAACCGAGTTTGGGAACCACTGGACTGAACAAAGAGTCAGCGCTTGAGAGACCCCTTGTGGCCAAATGTAGCTAAGGCATGTAATTCCTCAGGAAGGCAAGCTATAATATCTCCGCTGTAATTTTTTTTTTTTTTTTTTTTTTTTTCCCAGCGCGGGGGACGAGAGTCAGGTGGCCCTGGCCATCGTGCATGTCTCAAGTGCGGATTGCGGTGTTTACAGCTGCTCAATGAAAAATGAATACGGAATGGACACCTCTGACTTCTTCCTCAGTGCAAACAGTAGGTCAAAAACCTCACGCATCTACAGTTTCATAACACTACGCTTTCGTGCTTGACCTCAAGCTAATTTAGTCTCTGTCTCTATCCTTGTCTAAAGTACTTTCCGAGTTCCTCTTGCGAGCAGATTTAGAAGGTAAGAGCTGGGAGCTTGTTTACTAGTGTTGAAATGTTGATCATGTGTCAGATGATGTTTAAATCTGCACGGACGTTGTTCTCGCTGAATATAATGGTTTCCTCGGATATCTGTATCCCGTGCAGTTGGCCAGGAGATTGAGATGACCCCTATGCTCTTTGCTAAGGGCCTGGCAGACCCAGGATACTGGGGAAACAAGTTTTTTGGGCGCATCATGATTACTGAGTCACAAATCGGGCATGGTTGTGCACGTAAGGCCTGCAGAGCAAAAGTAATATATGGCCTGGAGCCGGCATTTGAGTCGGGGAGCACCTGTGTCATAAAGGTCCGGAACCCTATCAGCTATGGGAACAAGGAGGAGAACAACCTTGTGGAGAGAAATCTGGAGATCACTCGGCAGGTGAAAATTCCATCTGTTATAATTAAATTGCCATTTAGCACGCACTCATTACAGCTGTTTCGCATTAGGCACTCATCTAAAGCAACACTTAGATTTGTTTTTCCAGTGAACTTCAGCAGATGGATACATACAGAAGAAATTCAGCAATGTTTTTTGCTCTTGGGGGCAAAGACAGTGGTCAGTCCAAAAAAATCATAATCCCTGATAAATACATTGATAAAGATCATACAAAAAAGACAAAAGCTGAGAGATAATTTGGTATAGCTGCGACATACAGGCGGGTTACAAAGGAAAAACCAGGAATAAATGTGTGGATAAACATCCCAAATGTGGATGCCTCCATTCATTTTCCTGGCATGGTTTGCATCCGCTCATCCGCTTAATACAGTGTTATTCTGGGTGATCACCTTTATGTCCTTTGATGAAGCATCCTTACCACGATGGGAATGACCCGAGCCCCACAGGCCACAAGGGGTCACTGTATGGCTTTATGAGCATGAAAATAATCCCTACCATACGCCGCCACCTCCACAGTCACCAGGGGGGTATACTACGAAGCTGGCTTTGTGACTAAGCCTGACTTTAAGCTAAAGTAAAACCCGGAGCAGCTCCTTTTACTTTAGTCCATGTTCCAGATTTGAAGAGGTTCCTGGTTTTACTAAGTGCTGAAGTCAGGCTTAATCACATAGCCAGCTTCGTAGTACACCCCCCAGATCTCAAACAAACTGAACTCATTGGGAAGATTTTGGAACGACCTGATAGACAGCGGTCGCCATCACCATCATCAAAACATGAAATGTTCTGTAGGACCACAATGGAAACAAGGGCTTGCACTTTATTGCGTTATCCTTTTGTTATTCTGATGTTGTATTTGTCTATACAATGCCATTTTAATAATAAACAAAATCAATCAATCAATCAAATGAAGAAAGATACACCTGTAAAGTTTTATCCTTTTAGGCTCTGTGTCAAGGCTTAATCAAGCTTGTGGAGGCCCAGTGCCTTACTAAGATTGTTTATGTTGATTTTTCCCTTAATTTGTCCCTCATCTGCAGAAACAGCCCATATTCAGCGCTTTGTCAGAGGTTCCCCCAAATTACACAGATCTATTATATTCCATAGTTAGAAGTATTGTAGTTCCTACTTGCTTAACGTTGATGTTGCGTTGCCATTTACTCACCGGCCCTCTTTTACAGGAATGGTCAATTGCTTTCTGTGTTGATCTGTGTTGAATTTGCCATGACACTAGCTGCGAAAATATAACATAATAATTGCCAACTCCTCAAGCCATTATGCTGGAGCCCGAGGACTTTCAAAGTGTTTTTACATGTGCAGTCCTCTTCTGTCCTCAGGAATGTAAAGTCCAAAACACGATAAGGGAGTACTGCAAGGTCTTTGCAGCGGAAGCCCGTGTAGCTGGGAACTGTGGGCCAATTCTTGAGTAAGCACTGTGCCGATCACAATTTGGAGTCAGTGACTTGATCTGTTAACTGCGGCAAACTGTAGACTGACATTCTGACAAATGAGTGGCAGTGAACAGTAATTTGATGTAATCTGACTGGTAACATCAAGTTGAGAAACGTTCTTTGAAAAATGCCTCTCTTAATTGTTGAACTATTAGAGAGGCTCTGATTTCTTATGTTTGTTAGTATTCTTATTTACAGCACAATCTCGGTGAATTTATTTATGTTTATCCAAAAGTACATCAAGGAATAACATAATTATTTACCGTCACACTCTCTTGCTGTCTGCCTAACCTCCATCCTCTGCTGTTGTGCAATGCAGGGTTATTCCTTTGTATCTGCTATACCAACCTGCAAACACCATCCCGTATGCGACAGCAGAGACTGACCTGAAGGGGGTGTTCCTGAAGCACTGTCTGATGGACACCACGGGCCGGCTAATCATGCGGTCTGGATCCGAGGTTGCGCAGATGTGTTGTACCTTCCAGCACTGGATCCATCAGTGGACCAACGGCAATCTGCTTCTTAGTCAGCTGGATGGTATGACATGCTGCCTCAGCGCCACTCTGTGGTCAAAAAGAGAATGACACTCAATCGGCCAAACATTACTCTGATTGCCAAATGAAAAATTTCCCATTTTTATATGTCCCATTACAGGTGTCGATGGGAAGATTACCAATGTCAGAGTGGCCACCAAACAGATGGGGTCTGTTCATATTTTTTTCTTGACTTCTTGTCATCCTACCAACCACCCACTGGAGCTAAGCCAATCACGCCTGCATATTGCAGCTGGTTTTGCTTTTCAAACAAGCTTTAATCCCAAGCCTGTGATTATTAATGCCCTACCAGAATGTCAGAGTAAATGACAAAAAAGTGATAGTATAAATTTAATTATTTATGTGCAAATCATCAGTTTTGACAGATTTTTCTTTTCTGTGAAAGAAAGGAATGATGTTATCTCATTATTTTATGACTGCCAGAATACTTTCAAAAAATTGAGTGGCAAGACTTGGAACAGTGCAATTAAACATTTCTAGCTTCTTGCTTTGCTTTAATTTGCATTTAGGCCAGTGTTTTCTAAAGAATCACTTACTTCATGAAAATACAAAGGCCCAGTATTCAGAATTTTTCAAGCTTCATAACAATAATCATTTCAGCATGCAGTCCTTGGGTGCCAAGCCTCAGGAATTAACACTGAACAAAACTGAGTTGCTTCAGCATCCTTTACTTTTTGTGGATTTAACTGCATTGCATTGTTTAAAAATGCACTAAGCATTTGTGTGGAGCAGGTCCGCAAGTATATTAACCATTTGTGGGTCACCAGTTGAAGTACCTTGCAATCAGAGGTCCACAATTTTGACTTGAGCCCTGCATTTAAGCTATAACCCTAATCACCAAAGCACTGCAGTGCATGCTGTCAAGGATGGAATGTGGGTGCGATGTTTGGTGCTTCCAACAAAATCAGACAGTTTTTCTCTTATAGGTACCAGGGTCTCTCAGACAGAGCTGCACCAAAAGTGTTTGAGCAGTTTGTCACGCAGCACCAGTGCAATGGCTACTGCAGTCACCTGGGACTGCGGTCACTCAAGGTCATGGAGTCCCCGATACCACCGCCCAAGAGGAGCCCCATGCTGACCCGCAGGGGGTCGGCCAGCCCCAGGCCCTGAGAAAGGGGGGCACCAGCCCCCAGGCTCCCCGAAAAGTCTCCTCCAGCCCCAGGTTGGCCAGAAGGTCATCAGAGATGGGAACAGTTAAGCCAATGCGAGAATAAAGCCGCTTTCACACCGGACGCAAAATGAATTTTTCGCACGGCAAATTACATTCAAAGTGAATGCAAAGACGCGAATACACGCGAAACGCTTTTCGCGTGTATTCGCGTTTTTGCATTGACTTTGAATGTAATCTGCCGTGCAAAAAATTCGTTTTGCGTCCAGTCTGAAAGCAGCTTAAGAATGGAAGCTCCCGATGTACTTAGTCAGAGTTGATGAAGCATTGGAGGAAGGATATTATAAGCTTCAAAATATATCACCTCTTTATGACTTTTGAAACTGCTGCTACTCTGAAAACTATCGTTGAGCGGAGCTCTAAACTATTTTCTACTCAGTTCGGTTTGATGAGGGGCTGGTCTGCATCTCCTTCCCCAAACTGTCACTGCCTGAAATTATTTCTCCTTCCCTGCTGGGCTTTTACTATTATGTGAAATTTGGGACCCAGTTCTCAAGTGCATTTCTTTTACCCAATGTGTTTGCCATTTCAAGATGTGCCTTTTTCTGGAAAAAGATAGCAAGTGAGGATTGGACACAGGCCTGTCCAGTAAAGGCAATTGTATGGTGTTTGCTGCCTTTCAGTATCAAGGAATCTTGATTTTTT
Source organism: Gymnothorax javanicus (assembly GCA_029692085.1). Taxonomy (NCBI): domain Eukaryota; kingdom Metazoa; phylum Chordata; class Actinopteri; order Anguilliformes; family Muraenidae; genus Gymnothorax; species Gymnothorax javanicus. Next base: position 4,695,516 of record CM056207.1, on the reverse strand, counting down.
TTTTTTTTTTTAGGGGGGCGTAATTTCCATGATTTCCTATGCAGCAGAATTTAAAAAAACATTCTGAGGGAATTATTTGGAGTTGGGAGAGTGCAGCACTTGATGTGTCGTCCCTTGCCTTGTGTAATTCAGAGTTGCGAAGGAGGTTTTTGCTGCAATAATACATGGACATCTAATGCTGTCCTGTTACTTTATACAGTAGGCCGTGCTTGGGGTCAGGTTGCAGTGATGGTTCAATAAAGTTACCTTATTGGGTGTTGTGACAATACTATGGTCCTGGCGGGCAAGCTGACCGAGTCTCTAGACAGACAGAAAACATAAGATTCTGCATCTCACCAGTGATGCAAAACTGACATCAGCAACTATATTTTCAAATGTAAAAATATCAAAAAGATGGACGACCTATTCCGTCTGAGCTGTTTTGAGGTTTGATTGTTTTTTTCTGTGTATGAACTGGACTAAGTGAATAAGATTTAAGTGACTCAGGTTATTTTAACGACAAGGTTTACTCACCAGAACTCCAAATTAAAGCAGAAATCTGAAATATGTAGTTTTTTTTTTTTAAGGATTTCTCCTTTATTAGATAGACATTCAGTAGAGAATGACAGGAACGTTTTTTTTGGGGGGGGAGAGAAGAATGGGGAAGATATGCAGCAAATGACCTGAGCCGGAATCGAACCCGGGTCGCTGCGGGAAGGACACAGCCTTTATGGTGCGCGTGCTTAGACCGATTTGCCACTGATGTACCTGGGTGATATAGCAAATAGAAAATTGTCACTTGTGTATCTTGTTGTTTACCATGTGTGTTGGTGTTAGGGTGTTTTTTCATTTTCTGTGTTATTTATTTCATAGTTTTAAATGCCCTTTTGGCCATTTGTTTTATTGAATGTACATAGCTACCCACCATGATTGCACAACGAATGTACTATTATGCATTAAAGTCTAATTTCAATTTCAGTCGAAACAAAAATAAATTATCAACAAATGCAGCATTTATGTATAATTCTCAGTCTACATATCATGTATTGTTCTATAATTCCATTCATTTTAGTTGATTTGAAATGTATATTAAATTTCATGAATGGGTTATTCTGTGTCAAATCAGACAGAATTTGGGAAATGTGTTGCTCACTGTCTTAGATTTTGTTCACACATATGGAACATGTTGTTTGGGACCAAAAACTATGCTGTACAAAATATTTTGGCTGAATTTTGACATTTTCATATTTTTTTTTTCACCCGTGGGAAGTTTGGAATTTTCACACTGCAGAAAGCAGCTTAGCTGAGAAGCCATTTTCAAGTTTCAGTATCCCCAGAAATATAATCCCTAGAGTCCTGAAATTTGATATGCACACAGATAAAATTGTTTTCTCCAGGAGCACACATTTGAAAGGCACAAATACAGGTCAGGTTTTTAACCCCTTTGCGCAAAATACAAAATAATGCCAATTTTTCCTGTCATGCATCATGCCTATTTAGGCTTTGTAACTCAGTATTTGTGTCACACAGACTCTGGAAAATTATTCCAGTGAAGCAAGACATTTGGAAATTCAATTACAGAATTGTTTAGGAATTAAATTTCGGTAATTATGGATGCCGGCATGTAAACCTGCACACAGGCGTTGATTATTTGTTCCTGAAAATGGTATTAAATGCAAAATTTTCAAACGAGGATGGTATTGGGTTTTATATATATATATATATATATATATATATGGAAATCTTGATATTTTTTCCTGAAAATACAATCTTTCATTGATTTTATAGCTGTTGTTCAGGGCCTGACATCAGCAGAATCAGATATATGGCAAGCAAAGGGTCAAAATTTTCACTATTTTCACATGCCAAAATAGTGATGTGGACTCATTCGTAGGACCATTAAATTTTTTGTCAAAAGAGACCCATATGTGGTCATTTTATGTACAAAGTTGCAAGTTGCAACCTTGTTGTCTTCCTATTTAAATTTAACAAGATATGAGATTGGGAAAGTATGGTAAGATGAAGGTCTAATTATTTTACATGCCAGAATGGAAGTGCAACAAGTTCTTTCATTGGACCATGAAAATTAGCATGAAATTAGTCTATTATAATGTTCATTCCAACTGCAAAATTACAAGTTACTTCCTTGTTGTTTTCATGTTAAAATTTAAGAATGCCTCATGGAGGCCACCTCACCTGACCAGCCCGGGGTGCCTCCCAAGTACTGGGACTTGAAAGAGGCATTCTCCAAGTACCGGGTCACCACTCTGCCACCTCATCGCCCATGTGACTGCACCATAGATCTGCTGCTCAGCACGACTTCTCCCAGAGGTTGACTCTTCTTGCTTTCCCATCCTGTGACTGAAGCTATGGAAAACTATATTCGAGACTCCATAGCCACTGGCATCATGAGTACCCGGTGATGCCATTCGGGTTATCTAACTCTCCCAGAGTATTCCAGAATTCAGTAAATAATGTTCTTCAAGAAATGCTGGGAAAGTTTGTGAATGTCTACCTTGATGACATTCTCATGTTCTCTCAAGAACCTGAGACCCACACCCAACATGTTTGCCAGGTAGTCTAGCGCTTACTGGAAAATTGTCTGTTCACTAAGGCTGAAAAATACCAATTTCCCAAATCTTCCATGGGTTTCCTGGGCTTCATTATAACCAACGAGGGCAGTGCCATGGACCAGGAGAAGGTGAGAGCAGTTGCTGAATGGCCCAGACCAGAGAACCGTAAGGAGCTTTAGCTTTTCCCAGGATTCGGCAATTTCTGCGGACACTTAATTGAGAACTATATGTCTATAGCCGCTCTGTTGACAGCCCTCACATCCACCAACATCAGTTCTCCTGGTCCACCGAAGCTGAAATAGCCTTTCAGGGCCTGAAAAACTACTTTACCAGTGGTCCAGTCCTCATTCAACCTGATCCCCTTAAGCAGTTCATCAGATTCAGGAGCGGGGGCAGTTTTGTCAAAAGAGTTTGCAGCTGATTCTAAGATCCATCCCTGTGCTTACTTTCTGCATTACCTAACACCCTTTGAAAGGAACAACTCGTTTGGGGATCATGAGCTCCTCACCATCAGCTAGCCTTGGAGGAATGGCGGCACCGGCTAGAACGAGGTCAGACTCCATTCCTAGCATGGACTGATCATTGCAACTTAGCGCACCTCAAGTCAGCCAAAAGACTCAATCCCTGCCAAGCCAGATATTCCCTGTTCTTCCACCATTTCAATTTCACGTTGTCTTACTGTCCTGGACCTGAGAACACCAAGCTTGATGCTCTCTCCAGAATCCATGAATCAGTCAAAGGAGAGGAGGTTAACGACACCATTCTGCCTTCCCACTGCTGGGCTGCAGCGGCACTGTGGGACATAGAGATGACCATCCGCAATGCGCTGGGTCCAGGTCCTGCTCCTCTGGCCTGCCCTGAGAACTGTCTCTGTGCACCAATCAGCTTACTTTCAAGCCCTTCAGTGGGGTCACTCTCCTCGCCTCTCTGGGCAGCCTGGGGATAGAAGAACAGTAGCCTTCATTCAAAAATGCTTTGGTGGGATAATATGTTGGAGGAAGCCTAGGAGTTATATAAGGCTTATCCAATCTGTGCTAAGTTCAAACATTCAACTAGCCCAACTATTGGCCTCCTTCACTCACTACCTGTGCCCCAGTGACCATTTTCCCATATTGCTCAGGACTTTGTGACAGGGTTACCTCCCTCATATGGGAAGATGTTCATTCTAACTATAGTTGGCTAATGGTCAAATCCAAGGTCACCAATTAATGTGCATTATATGACTTCTTATCAAAATTTAATACAAATCAGAGCCCTGAATGTGACAGTGAGATATGTACCATTTTAAGTGGGTTTGTTTCATTTTGATTCTTCATTAAGTATACTGAGAATCACTATCTGATTTTGAACTGAATCGATAGACGTCGAGAGCTCACCACTTTTAATATAAATAGAATTGATGGACAATAGTGACCTGTCATTCGATTGCAGGAAACCTCTACAGACCCGGCAGAGAAGACGACCACAGCAGAACAAAAGTAAATCCATAGTATCCCCGACTTTGTTCGGGAATACAGTTAGAGCTGACAATCTCTATTTTATCCTCATTGCCATTGTATCCATTCAACAAGTGAATGCACAAAACCAAAATAAAAACGATGTGTCGCCGTTTAACAGCTTGTAAAATGTGAATGGACTATGGGATATTATGGTCCAGTTTAGTGGGCCGTACAACAGAGGTTGCATTAGACTTTTCCGTTGTCCATTATTTTGACGGAAAGGGTTGCAAACATCCCTTTATTATCTATTAGTACTCGTAATTTTTATTTTTGCTTTCTAATGATAATGAAACAGTCCATTTGATTGTACTTAATTTTATAAAACAAGTCCATTACAATAACATTTAATAATCGCTAAAAACTACACTACTAACAGATTATGCATTTATTACTGCAAAGAGATGAACAGAGACATCGACTGTGCGGTAACTTTCCAGGTAAACACAACACGCAACGGATGACTGATTTTTTTTTTTTCCTGCAGTGACAGTGGAGGGAACTAAAACACTAATGCCATTGTGCCTAACCAAAAAAATATGAACGAGGCAATTTTTCCCTGAAGAGGTGCTTCAAGCACATCCTGGATTGTTGAAAACTTATGACAAAATCATGGAATCATTGGATACAGATTTATTGAGGTAATGTAATTGCTTTTGTTTTTATTAATATTATCACCATCATCCTAATTAAGTACATTTAGAAATTATGGAAAATGTATTCAATAGCCTAAATATATATCCTTTATAGGCTATGTCTTATGTACTATGATTTGCCATTCTTTGTATCTTAATCTAATTAAGGCAAAAAATTCATATTATACACAAAAATTAACTTTGAAATATTAATAACAACACCACCCTGCATCATTTTTGCTGAATAAAATCCAATTCTTGTTTCTTATTAACTTTAGGGTGCCGATTCCAAAAATAGTGTCAGTTTTGCTCTAGCACGTCACATTTTCTCACAATGTATGATGAGCATTTAATAGTATTGTCACTTTCGACAATCACTTGTACGATTAAGAAGTGCTTAACCACCGGAAAAACTGCCACAATGAATGATTTCTATTTTCCTCTGAGCCAGGTGAGAACTATTTGTTTAATTCTTGGCTGATTTTCACATGTAGAATGATTCTAAGGACATTATTTTGTGCTTAATCCTGATGTCAGGTGTAGTAATATGGCCACTGACAGAGGAAAATGCAGACATGATACAGATGTTTTCTGCTACATCTGTTGGTGTTTTACTACACCCAAATAGCATTTGTTGCTGTTTTAATTGGTGCATAAAAGTCGATTTATATGATATAATAAGGAATATCTTCATTTTTATTTTGTGAAAAAACTGCGATAGAAACTTTTTACTCGCATTTTTTAATTCAGCATCCTCGAATTAGTTAATATGAGGCCTTTTTGGGAAATCAGCAGAAAATTTTTTTCAACATGCAGGGTGGTGTTACTGTTGGTGCCTACAGAGAGACTGTCCCGAACTAAATTATTCCCGTAAATCAAAGAAAAGAAAATTTAATCCTTCGGTAAGTTGCATTTTGTTTTATTACATCTTGCAGAATGCTTAAAATCTAACTGTGTCATTTTGCTTTCATTTATCATTGTGTATTCTTAGATATATCAATATGAAAAACAGAATTCATTTGTCAAAAAACCTGACGTGATACACAAATTTTTAGGGCAAATTTGAAATCAGCGCCTTCAAATTATATAAAATCAACTCAGTTTATTAAATCAGCAGAGAAAATGTTTCAAAATGCAGGGCGGTGTAATGATCATGTACATTATATGTTTTGAAAAAAAATCTGATGTTTATTGCAGTAGGATGACCCCCGAGGGTAAGATGGGGAGAGATGATTTTCTGTTTTGTGTTGCTACAATTAATTTTGCGGAAGTAAAAAAGTAATTATCCCTGGCCACGTGTTACTCTATGCATCAACATTCGGATAATGGCAACTTAAGTCTAAATATATTCCAATTTAACAGAAAAATGCACATTTTCCCCAAGTTACGGCCAGCTGTAGAATTCTAAACTGAAGTTATCCATATTGTGGACAGATTAATAATTCCCTATGGGGTGCGGTACAGAGGTTTAAAGAACAGGAAGGAGAATTTGTGATTTATTATGCTATTGTGTCAAAACAAATACTCAATATGGTCCAATGGTCCAAGGATCACCGGATTAAATTTTGGACCTAACTGGGTCAAGGTCAGGGTCACCAAAAAAACTGAGCATTTGTAAAATAGCATCGCCCTCGGGCGAGGTATGTTGTGCCTGTTTTTTCATTCATGTAATACACTGGCCACTCATTTTGCACGATTGGTCACCCATTTTCATTCTTTTGTCACACATTGCAATCACCAGTGTTTTGGTTCCAGTGAAACACACGCTGTTTAGAAAATCTGCCATGATAGTCAACTGGAAGTTTGGAATCTAATGAGTCTTGCCGAGCGTACATAAAATCTAATGGGGCATTGCTCTACGCTGAAAGTTGTCTGGGAATCAATAACAGCTCATTCAAGAGCGAGCCCATGAGCATCTCTGTCAGTATTCTGACTGTGGTCTTCTGAGTTAAAGGCATATTAACCCAACTTAATGGGCGCATTTCATGGATCGTCATCATCCAGGATGAAATTAAGATGGACGGTTGAGTGTTATTTAACTATCTCATTGAATGTGCGTCATCGAACTCTGATTCAGCAACTTAACCTGATTACCTACGAGACATCTTCATTTTCTGTATTATCTTTATTATCTGCCGTAATCTTCAACTGAAACCAGAATGTCTTTGGTGCGGAGCCTGAGATGGACATTGCGAATACAATAGGCTGACATATTCTTTGGGTGCATCTCAAAGCGTAGGCTGCATCCGTCGAAGGCTGCATTTTTAGGGGTCATCACTTACTTCCATCCACCAAACTAACATTTAAGGTAAGGGATAAGTTTAAACTTAGAGTTAGGGTTAGGTTTGGGGCTAGGTTTAGGGTTAGGAGTTAGAGTTAAGGTTATGGTCAGGGAAACCAGTGACGACTCGTTTAAACCAAAGCCGTTTTACGGAGATGAAATGGCATCATTTCAGTTTGGCAGATGGAATTAAGTGACGATCCCTAAACATGCAGCCTTCGACAGATGCAGCCTACGTTTTGAGATGCACGCTTTGACTGTGTTAGGTACACCAGTGTCTTTTGAGGCCAGTACACCATCGCTCCAATACCGGCTGCCCTTAAGGCAGGTAAAATAATAATAATTATTATTATTATCCCCTCACAAAATCAGACACTCACATTTTCGTTTGTGAGAGTTTTCGCAGAAGACGGCATTGTAATGTGTAGCTAATGCGATGCAGATTTCAGTCCTGATCAAAGTTTGTGCCCAAAAGAAAGAGATTCGGCTGTAGCAACTAGCAAGACACAACTGCTTTTGCCCAGCTGAGAGCGGGATAGTTCTGGCAGCCAGCATTGCTCAATAATTTTTTTAAAATCTCTTTTGCGAAACCTTTCAGCTGCAACTGATGAGACTAAAGACTAATCTGTCGTGCGAAAAATTCGTTTCGCGTCCGGTGTGAAAGCGGCTTTAGGTAAGCCTGCAAAACTTTGCCTTTTATTCACCCCAAACAGTTTGTGGCGTTTATCTGTAATTTGATTGATTGATTTATTTACTTGCATAACACACCAGTGACCTATACTAGTTCGGCATAATTAAGGGCGCTTCCTCTGAAAAGGTGGATGGTTATAAGAGGACACTTCACGTGACAGACTGGGGGAACTTGGGACCTCTCATTTCTCTTTATATAAAAAAAGAAGAGTCACTTGGGGTCTACGGCCACAAACAGAACAAATGTACCCAAGAGAACAAGGAAACATTTATCTGCGTGCATATTCAGTGTTGAAAATGTTGAAATATTCACGGTTCAGCTCCTATGACCGTGACAGTCATGACATTTGCCTCTCACACAATTCAGAGTGCAAATATTTGTTAAGTCATCTTAAGCTGTGACAGTAATTTTAAAGTGGATTCTCTGGAGTGGCGAACTAGGGACCACAAAGAATGAACTGCCTGCAGAACATATTGGATCAGGATGAGTCCAGGGTCTGTTGAGTGGGACGAGACGCTTTTGTTGGAATGTGACGGAGGCAGTGTCAGGACCACGGTGTGACTCATACCTACATTTGCTGCTGTAACTGACTGCATTTTCATCGAGGTTAAATGGGCGGGATGGAGTAGGAGGCTGGAGGTTGAGAGTGGGGAAGGAATCCGGAAACATTGCGATTGCACACCCAATGCTTTACACTCATTTAAAGCTTCCTTTTTCCTGATCTTAAGGCCCAATATTGAGCCAAACAGAATGCTCTTCAGGGCACATTTATCAGGGGATTGTCACAGTGGATGGCACTGTCATCCGCAGGGAGAAGGTTTCCTCTCTGAACCCTGCTCAGATCCCTTCTTAATGGAGCCTGCGTGTCTTCCCTTCTCAGCATGGGTCTCTTCTACAGACTCCATCCTCCTCCCACAATTAAAGGACAAGCAGGAAAATTTAATTGGAGATTCTAAGTTGCCCGTAAGTGTCAGGATCTGAGCCTGTCTAGATATTGTAAGGCAGTTCATAATACACATACGTTTGTACCCCCCCTCTCTTTTCTTACCTGTTTCCTGTTGCTAGACTCAATATGTTTCTTGGTTAGTAATGTCACCCAAGCACACAGGGTAAAACGCTATGGGACTTCACAAAACATTTCTGCTTTTGGTCAAACGGTGCTTGCAGCTCATTGGATGGCTCGTGCTAGTGTTCTGTGCCCTAGCTAGAGCACACAACCCAGCACAGCAACCATCACTGCTGTAAACAGCTGTATGAGCTGTTCTCAGCTGCTGAAGCGGAGTAAAGTTCCCGAAATGAAAGATTCCAAGTTGTGTGAAGTCATTTCCTCCCACTCACCTCCAGAAGAAGTAACCTAGCTTACTCCAACGGCCACAGCACCACAATATGTTTTATGTGTATTTCGTTATTGTGTTTGTTATTTTCCATGTCCTCGTCTATTTTAGCAGTTCTTTGTACTAGTTCAGCCATTCCTTGCACTTACCATGTATTCTGTCTTCACTCCCACACATGCCCCGCTTCTCACTCATTGTTTGACTGTTTGATTGTTCCCTCATTTGTAGCGTCACCTCCCTGCACGTTCCTTAGCTCCTCACACCTGAACCCAATGACATTAGGCCCTTTCCTTACTGTTATATTCCCCCAGTTTTTGTAGACCAGCGTGAGTTTGGCAAACCTGTTTCCCAGTGTCTTACCATGAACATTTACTATTCCTGACATTTCACGGTTCCTATTTTGTTTGTTTTTGGTTTAAAATTATGTGTTGCTCCTTTTGTCTGTCTGATTACCTGTGTTTCATTTCCTGGTTGGCTTCTTGGTTTTTGATTTGTCTTTTGATTTGGCTTTAGTGTACCTACAGTGCCGTGAAAAAGTATTTGCCGCCTTCCTGATTTCTTATTTTTTTGCATATTTGTCACTCTTAAATGTTTCAAATCATCAAACAAATTTTAATATTAGACAAAGATAACCTGAGGAAATAGAAAATGCAGTTTTTAAATGATGATTTCATTTATTTCGGGGAAGAAGCTATCCCAACCTACCTGGCCTGATGTGAAAAAGTAATCCCCCCGTTAACCACATTTTTTTTGTTCAATTTCACTAGCCACGCCCAGGCCTTATTACTGGCAGACCTGTTGAATCAAGAAATCACTTTAATACAACCTGTCTGACAAAGTGAAGGGACTAAACGGTCTCAAAAAGCAACACATCATGCCGTGAACTAAAGAAATTCAAGAGCAGATGAGAAACAAATTTATTGACATCTATCAGTCTGGAAAAGGTTACAAAGCCATTTCTAAGGCTTTGGGACTCCAGTGAATCACAGTGAGAGCCATTATCCACAAATGGAGAAAACTTGGAACAGTGGTGAACCTTCCCAGGAGTGGCCAGCCTACCAAAATGACTCCAAAAGCGCATTGACGACTCATCCAGGAGGTCACAAAAGAACCGAGAACAACATCTAAAGAGCAGCAGGCGTCACTTGTCTCAGTTAAAGTCAGTGTTCATAATTCAACAAAAAGAAAGAAACTGGGCAAAAATGGCATCCGTGGGAGAGTTCCAAGTTGAAAACCAGTGCTGACCAAGAAGAACACAAAAGCTCATCTCACATTTTTAAAAATACATCTTGATGATCCCCAAGACTTTTTGGGAAATATTCTGTGGACTGACGAGACAAAAGTTGAACTTTTTGGAAAGCGTGCATCCCGTTACATCAGGCGTTAACTAACACAGCGTTTCATAAAAAGAACATCGTACCAAGAGTCAAACATGGTGGTGGTAGTGTGATGTTCCGGGGCTGCTTTGCTGCTTCAGGACCTGGACGACTTGCCGTAATTGATGGAACCACGAATTCTGCTCTCTACCGGAAAATCCTGAAGGAGAATGTCCAACCATCAGTTCATTACCTCAAGATCAAGTGCACTTGGGTTATTCAGCAGGACACACACCAGCAGGTCCACCTCTGAATGGCTTAAAAAAAACACAAAATGAAGATTTTGGAGTGGCCTAGTCAAAGTCTGGACTTAAATCAGATTGTGATGATGTGGCATGACCTTAAACGGGCTGTTCATGCTTGAAAACCCTCCAATGTGGCTGAATTAAAACAATTCTGCGAAGTATAGTGGGCTAAAATTCTTCCACAGCGATGTAAAAGACTCATTGCCAATTATCGCAAATTTTTGATTGCAGTTGTTGTCGCCGAGGGTGGCACAACCAGTCATTAGGTTTAGGGGGCAATTACTTTTTCACATAGGGCCAGGTAGGTTGGGATAGCTTTTTCTCCTCAATAAATGAAATCATCATTTAAAAACTGTATTTTGTATTTACTCAGGTTATCTTGGTCTAATATTAAAATTTGTTTGATGATCTGAAACATTTAAGTGTGACAAATATGCAAAAAAATAAGAAATAAGGAAGGCGGCAAATACTTTTTCACGGCACTGTACTTCCTGGTTTTGCTTTTATGGACAGTATTCTGATTATGGTTCTGGATTCACCCCTTTGTACTGAAATCTCACTGCCGTTTATCGACCTGGATTGCTTTACCATAATTCGTAATAAAACCAGTGAACTGGATTCTCATCAGCGCATTAGCTCTGACCCTGCCTCCTGTCGGTAAATATGAACAGGTGAGTGACTGGTGTGTGTTCCACCTGTCTGTCTGCGATATTTTGAATGAATGTTGTAATTTGACGCTGGAGCCCATTTAGAATGACATCACTGCATCAGCCAGTTTGCTGAAGATCTGAAAATTAGGCATTTATGAATCAGAACAGGAACAGAACAGCTTTACGTGTAGTAAAACATTTAGTTGAATAGTTCCTCATTCATGAAGAGGAACTGAGCACAAAAGATCCTTGATTCACATCAATTGGTGTAATCAGAAAATAAAGATTCATGGTCAAGGCACTAAAAAATGAGACTGGAAAGAATAATCCTAGTGAAATCTTGCATCCCTTAATGAGAGTTAGTGAGTAAAGTCAGATTAACATGACAGTGGATCTATAAATGACAAAATGTCAATTTGATGACTGGATGCACCAAAAAGGAAGTTGAGCATCACTGAGCACATCATATGCCATCTTAGAATAAGAACCAAAGAATGCGAGCAATACTAAATACAGCACATGTTTCATATTTGAGCCATGAATCACAAATAATAGATCTGAATTTCCTAATGTCATTCTCTCTGTGATGTGGTGAATTTGAAATAGAGCTGAAATATTCTATCTCTTGAAATGCCTCCAGCCTCACTCATTTCTGCCTAATAGGGCATAATACTCACGCACTCCGCGTCAGGCCATTCGTCACAGACATTGTAATAATTCAATCAGATGTTACAATTCTAGCTGGTTTAGCTAATGGTATGGAAAGCTTTGCAAGCTATTAAATGTCATGGGGGTAGGTGGCATTTGTGGAACTTTTATCTCTCATTTGCAAAAAGTCCAAGATGGTGTCATCAAGCTGCCGGCTCCAATGTGGCTGTCATTTGCTGGCGATAAACTAGCTTATGATACCGAGTCTGCGTTCACCGAACAATTGAAACAATGACATTCTGATATTGATCTGCCAGTCACCTCATTGTCCCTGCTCTCCGGTGGGAGAAGGGTAAATGTGTGGTGATAAAATGCTGAGAAATTAACACACTCTGAAAGATCAAAGGTTCATTAAGGGGATTCGTATTCCACAGAGGGACTGTTGAATGCAATGCTACCATGACCTATTAAAATAGCCCTGAACAAAACAGGCAAAACTTTCTGTCTGGTCTAGGACCTAGAAAAACAACCACAAAACCTAAACAAATATTGCATGTGTTACATGTGCAAGGTAGGGGGGAGTAAAAGGGGCTTATATGCAAGCACAGTATGGAATGGTGTTTACAAAATAGTCAAAATCACTTCATGGTTAAGACCTTCCCATTGCACTTTCCTGAGAAACGGAATACCATAGGTGTAGGAGGCTTGACAGCACCCGCACTGCGTCCAGTCGCAAGTCAACAAATTTATATAAAGGAAAGTGAAGTAATTTTGAAAATGGTTGCACATGACTTACATAATCTGACTGGTACTGCACTTTGCATTGGCCATGCATGTATGTTCAGCATAACCCATGCCTTTTGTTTGCTCCTCAAGGAAACTATCCATTTATGCCCAAGAGGAATTTATCCAAAGTTCTGCGTGGAGGTAGAAGTTATCACACAACCAGGATCAAGGACTACTGTTCGCTTATGTTTTATTCAGACAAATGATATGTTACCACTGTTCTGCTCTTGTAATGCACAGTTGGCTTCTGTGCATTCTGCTTCTATTAGCTAACGTTCAAGCTTAACATTACCTATTAACCCATAGAGCACTAAATGCAGCTATTGTCGCTCAATGATGTAAGATATCAAAATCAAAGCCGTTGGAAACCTACCATGTGGCAACTTAAAAGAGCTCCCGCAAGGAGTTGCTCTAAGGATTAATATTTAAAGGGCGTATAGTAGTGTGGGCATACAGTATATATGCCTTGTGTCATGGTCTTATCTCTGTGGCAGCCCAATTTCAGCCAGTTTGGTCATTAGCTAGGAGTTTAAGATCTCTGCAGCCAGAAGAGCTAAATATTTGTGTGTAGCCACTCAGGGTTCATGCAGTGCTCATTTCCCAGCCTGCCCAGTCATATTTTATTGATTACAGAGTTTCTGGACGTCATTATTTAAGGAAAAGGCTTACTCATAATTTCTGGGAAGAATTCCTTCCTTCAGTTGCTTGGAACAATTGACCAACTGGAAAAATATGATTTTGAAGTAAGAAGTATCACACATTAGCCAAATATGTCACAAGTATTTTAAAATTTTCCGACCCATTCCAGATAACAAAAAAATGTTTTTGATGAGATAACATAAACAGAGTTTGGGGTGATATATTGTGGACACTAGCTCACTAACATGCAAAAACAAGCAAAAAGGTGTGTGATATGATTTCATATAATAACATCAAATAAATTATGTAAAAGAGTTCAGAAAAGTGAGCACAGAGTTACAATGTAGAGTACATTCACACATGCAAATATCTTGGCAAGAAAAGACGATAAAAAAACACTGGAAATTATGCTTTTGGTTTTACTTTACTGAGGAATGAGTTTGCCATTCCCAGCCATTGTTTAGAGCACAGTCAACATGCATCAACTTCTTGTAACAGGAGAAAGACTAACAAAAAATTAACTGAAATTGAAAAAAAAATGTGAAATGAGATAAAGTTTTTTTTGTCTTTAATAATTGTAATTTTTCAGGTTCATACACACAGTGCCAGTCTTGAAATACAATCCATTCCAAAATGCACTATGAGTGGATTTTTTTCTCTCTCTTGTTAAAAATTTACATTAATTCATTATGGGGAAATGCACTGAGCATAAACCATTGCCCTTTTTGGTTAGCAGACAGGAATTCAGACTGTGTAAACTGTGAATCATTTCTGGTAAATTCCATGACAAGCTTCACAGTCTTCTGTAAATTATATGGCCACTGCTGTCCACAAAGGTCCTTGTGCATTCAAAACCATTTACAAATACACATATAAACAATCAGACAGATATAGGTGGATAAAAGAATACAGAATTTGAAGGTCAGAGGTCTTCAAATACCAAAACCCACAGCACACCATGAGAAAAACTGACGCCAGCACTGGTTACTCCCCAGCCACTAATTACAAGTACAAATACATGCATAAAATACCAACACTAGGATTTTAACCGTCCAGGAACCTCATCTGTATGCAGTGCACTTGGTCAAAAAAGTTGTCTGTCACTTATGCTGCTGAATTTGGATTAATAGACACAAACTTGATTTAAAAAGTTTAACTAATAGTCATCTGCACGTTTACTATATTTCAAGCTAATTATGACTTATAAAGTAAAAATTGTATGCAGTTTTGTGTACCCACCAATGTAGAAATGAGGATATTTTCGACAATACACCACATCTTATCACACATAGACACAACATTGTGGTGTGAAGAAGTTGCGCAAATTTTTATAGATGAGGCTCCTGTTGGGGGTGGTGGGGGGGGTGGTTAAAAGAGTTGCAGCATAGGGCTGTAAAAAGAAATCTACACTTTCAAGAAGAAACCACTGTAAATCAATGCTCTCTACGGGCTTTTGAGTCGGGAGTAAAACTGCATGAGGTCATAAATGTCCACCCAATGACTGCAGTTTCCTTAAAATAATATTCCATGCTCTGAAAAAAAATTATCAGGATGTTTGCTTTTCCGAACATGTATGTGGTCATTCCTCTTCAGGGATGGAATGCAGTAAAGAGCCTGCAAAAGTACATGAGAATGTCAGCATGCTGTAAAATCCCTCATGATAATATACTGTAGAATGGTGATGACCAAAAAGGAATCAAAAACGTTTGATGAATATTTTTTTCAGCATCATACAACTATTCCAGTCTCTTGTTGCCCCGTCCAGAAAATGTTTAATTCTATTTCAATTAAATATAGGGTAAAAGTCATTCGCAAATCATTACATTCTGTTTCTATGTACACTGCGTCCCAACTTTTTTGGAAATGGGGTTGCATGCTGAGACATCACATTTTCTCATTAGTTGCCCAAAATATGACCTGTAATGTCCAAACGGTAGAAGGGTTATGCTGAGCTCAGCATAATTTGGTTTCATCCCGTAAGATAAACATCTCTTTGAGAAGATAAAGGCTATTCGCTATTCACAGCTTCCAGACATCTTGTATTGCGTAAACGCTAGACAATAAATCTAATTTCAACATAATCGAGCATTAAGGAGGAGCTGGAGAGATTATCACAGTGCACTTTTCATATGCCAGTCTAACGATCTCCAGTGGTCTACATTAACAACACAGGACCAGTGGCTGGCAATAACGATTTCCTGTTATTAAAGTTATTGGAAGGGATAGACTGCACTCAGTTGGCAAACATTATTTAAGATATTTTGTTAGGAAGTAGACAGGGGAACACCAGATGCAGGAACCCAAGTGTTTATTCAAACACAAAACACTAGGAGAAAATTGGCAAACAGGCCAGAAACAAAACACCGTGCACATGCACTGAACAATTGGGAAAACTAAGGTACACTGCCCAAGGCAGAGGGAAACAAAAGTACTCACTCAAGGAGTGGCTAAATAAGAAGGCAAAAACTGAACCTAACTAAACTGACGGATAACACTGGGAGACTAGACAAGGGGCAGACAAGACGAGGGCGCAGCAAAATACAAGACTCAGAAATAACATAAAGGAAATACTCGGAAGGCGCAGGAGCTGAGATTTCACAATGCAGCGCTGAGTCTAACAAAGTTCCGCCTGATGGTCGCTTCTCTCTTTCCCTCTGAAATACCGCCAGGAGGAGGCGGGGACTCGGAACGCAATCTCCAATGGAAACAGAAACACATGGGATTAATAAAACAATTAAACGAGAACGGGTTAACAATAATGACTCGAGATAAGACGCTGAGACAATCAATCAAGCTAAACAGTTTAGATTGAGGTAATCTAAACGTGACGAGTAAAAAGCACCACGAGAGAAGCAAAGGAAAGCATAGTTTTAAACGCAGTTAATCAGGGAAAGCTCAGGAAGGAATTACAAAAGCTAGAAACACTCGCACTCGCTAATGAGTTAATTAGGTTAATACAACGTGACGAAATATATACAATCACCCTCAAATAAGTGCTGGTTAGTACGGGTTAGTAATGATCCTATCAGAGAACGCATTCACTCAGTTTTGCGAGACCCAGAATTAAGCACAGGTGGAAGTAATGAATGAAATACCACAGCGATTCCGAATGAGGAAACGTGATTGGACAACGAGACGCAGGCATGCTGAAGGCTGTCACACGACAGGGCAAGAGAGAACAAGTGTTTGCCACTAACATGGCAATATCCCCCGCCGTCCGTACGATATGTGTTCGTACGGACGGACGTGACGGACGGACGGACGGAGCCCAATGCTATATCCCCCGCTTCGCGCTAAACGCGCGGTGGGGGATAATCAATCGTCAGACGGCGGGAATGAAAGCTGAAAAATAAAGCGAGAGTTAAGGCACGGGAGAAAAAGCACAAGCAAAATGACAAAACAGCACACATGAGGCAGAACCATAACAATATTTCATAAATTATTTCTTCTTAACATTTAAACAGCATTGACATGATTGTGCTCGAAGAAAAGCAGTGCAGCAGACTAATACTCAAACATCTGTCTTGTTCAGTAGCCTACAGCAGAAGAAATTTGTTGTGCATGTTTGCTTTTGCTTCGCACTGGGGTGTAAAAGTTATCTTTTCTCACTTCGCTGAAAAAGCTTCTTGAGCCTCTTAAAGACCTGCTAGGCTATTAGCCTCTGTACCAGTGAAATGTGTGCTTTCTCGCTCAAAAGCAAACACACACACACACACACACACACACACACACACACACCAAAACACCATGGATTCCTCTGATGCACTATCCACCAAGCAAGCCATAAAATATAAGAAATAAAGCACTGCAATAGAGTGAAAAGTGATTGCAGAAGAGGCATGTCTCTCACCAATGACTTCCTTTGAGATCAGATTTTTGGGAGCAACCAATAACAGCTATAACCCATGAAATCTTGGCTGACACCAGGTGGCAAGAACCCCCCCCGCCCCTTCCCCAATGGCCTACCATCCGTGAAATTATCTTGTATAAAATAATAACCTTCAATATGGCACAAATAGCATTCCTCACTCTGCTGCAAACATCAGGTGACTGATAGACATCAGTCGAATTATACATGCCACACCCACACATTGGAGGAAGGCGTATCACAGGCTTTGTGTGGGGGTACATCTGGATTTTCAAAAGACCAAAGCGCCTTCCCTGCAAGCAGACATGAACTAAAAATCGTTCGGCTGGCAGCAAAGATGAGGGCTGCGATCAAAAACCTAAAAAATTACATATTGTCATCTTATTCCTGACCACTTTTCCTTAAGCCAATCGGGATGCAGCCTATGCTTAGTCTGCAAACCGGTCATTGATGTGTCAATTTCGCTTTTCAACCACCAATTTTCATCAGTAGCCTAGCTGGACAAGTTACCAACAAAAACTTCTACACATGCTTCCCATTCCCTCAGACTGGGCTTGTTAGGGGTTGACATACTCCCACCCTTCCTAGTTAATATTAACTCTGTGGGTGTTGTATGGGTACATCCCAAATTTAATTGTGTGTTGTTGTTGTCGCACATTTTAGGTTTGTCTGGTGAATACATAGACTTGACAATTGACCAAAAGGGTCCTATTTTAACGCTCTTAGCGCTCAGTCTGAAACACGTGGCACAAGTGCATCTAGGGGGTGTCCAAATCCATTTTCGCTCGTTTAACAAACACTTAACGGCACATAATAAGGCGCTCAGTGCAAATTAATTAATCATAGGTGTGGTTTGAGCAAAACATGGAATAAACCAATCAGAGTGTCACCTCCCATTCCCTTTAAAAGCCAGGTGGGCTTGTACTTCGCCAAAAGCTATTATAAGGGTGGATATACTGAGTAGCAGGAAAGAAGAACGAGGTCTGCTCCTGTGCAAAGTGAAAGTGAGTGAGCAAAGCATTGCTTAAAGTATGGAAACCTGATCAAAGTGATCTCAAAAAATGTAATAAAAATATTTTTGAAATATTGTTCAAAATTATTTTAATCATATTCAGATGTTAAAAATCATGACAGTGAATCCCAGGGGCCAGATTTGAACTTTACATTACATTACAACTTCTGCGCAAAACAAGCAAACGGGAAAAAAAAGGTTTAATTCAGGGTCATTGGTAAAAAATAAATAAATTAATAAATAAATATGATTATGCGCTGGTGGGGAATGATCGAGAGAAATTAAAATGAGTGAGGAAAACAGCTGGCAAGAAAGAAACAAATCAAATTTTATATTGATTACGCTACCGCAATGCCTTGAATAATATCCAACAGGAGTGAAAAGATCTTGCTTCTGCTTGGATGACGATTGGAGGTCGGGTCAGATGAATGGAAGAAATGCGGATTTACTGTCATCTACTGACAGTGATGACAATATCATCAGTTGCTTCTGCTGCTGCTTAGAAGTTCCGCTTTTTAGGGCTACTTTGTTTGGCAGCCAAACAGTAAATAATAATAAAGCCATTTCAAATGAAATGCAGGGTTTTATATTTGATAATAGAAGCGGAATAGCAGGCACTGTAATAATGGATCAAGTCGGATTCAATATTGGTTTTTCAGATAATTGCAGATAACGGGTCGACCCGTACAGGACTTATCCAAACATCTGAAGCGCATTTTCAGCACTACAAACATTTGTTCTGTTACAGTTTGTGTTTTGTGTGATAGAAAAAAAATCTACACACTGTTTTAGACATTATATGCCATGTACTTAATAGCTATATAGGCTAACCAATGTCGCCGAAAAGCCACCCTTCCAGGGGGGATCCTCTGGAAGACAGCATGAATGACATAGTTCGTAATTGATAACTAAAGAGTTGCAGCTTTATTCAGAAAAATTTGTGAATACCTAGGCTCATGTTGACCTCTCATGTTGAATTGCAAATTACCAGGTGGAGCAAGTTCCTTTACGATGTGAATAGCCTGCATCTTAGCATGCTCTGATGTGAGGATGCAGATCACACTAACCATTCTGACTCTTTTATGAATTTTTATATATATATATATATATATATATATCTTGACAATAATCTTTCACATCGTAATCTTTTTATTTTTAATTGTTTGCTTGAGTGGGCTTTACTATTCGTCCCTGTGCAGTGTGTAACAAGCAGAGGGTACATGTGTTGTGCACTCTTCGACGAAAGCGCATAATATTAATATATTAATACTTAATACTGTGCTCCCATTAAATAGCAGTTGACTTTTGGCTAGGTTTTTGTTGGTCAGTCCTGCAATCTATTTCAGTAGCCTGAAAATAGCAACGCGCCATCGATGCGCCTGACCACACCTCATTTTGAGACCGACACGCCCATGGCCGCTCATTTTGGCGCCATTAGATTTGCTATTATTGCAAACTGGGCGCTGGATGGAATAACTTTAATTTCGCCGGTATATAAACTGGCAAAGACAGTTGCGTCACGCTTTGCGCCACAGTGTGCTGTGGTGTAAAATCGAGGCCAAAATGTGTGGACAACAGACACGATAAGGCCCTCCGTTTTTTAGTCAGGCAAATCATAGGTCAGTCCTGGGTAAAGCTACTCTGGGAATAACATTTTCCCCTCCGGACTGAAACCTAGGGAGTGTGCTAAATGTTTTGACATGAAGTTGTGCCCAGCTTTTGTCATTTAGGTAATGCACGTGTATTGGAGGTTCAAAGTTTTTTTTTTTTTTATAAAAATATGTTGATGAGTTGGTGTTAGCCACAATATGTCCGTAGTGGTAAGGTCCTGACAAAGAGCCGTAGCTGCGTTAGCCAGCCGAGACAGGAAGGACTGGTAAGAGGGCGATGTGGAGGTGGAAGTCCGCTAATGTTGATGTTACCGCGGTTCCGAAGCCACAGGGACAGGTGAAGTTTGCTTTGTAGCTGCCCCGTTGACACTTCGTTATCTGGGGAACTTTAATTACATTATCTGTGGAATGGGAACGTGAAAGCTGTGTCGGATCAGCATAGAATGCAAATTGCTGTCTAGTTTTGCGGATGACTAACGGGAGAGCTCGCTAATGCAGGAAACCAGCCCGAAAAGGCCGAGCCTCTGAGGAAATATTGTGCAATGCCAGCTAACGCTAGACGCTAACGAGCCGATTAGCAGTGTCAAACGAGGACAGAAGTCGTGTGAACGGTCCTTTCACAAACTCAGGTTAAATGCAAAAGGCATTACCGTGCAAAGCCCTTTTTCTTGTTTGCTGTTTTTGGTGACTATCTAACTTCGACTGTTAGCATGTTAGCCAGGTGGAAGAGATTGAATTGTTTAGGTAGCGAGCTAGCAATCTTACCAACATTATCCGTTAGCTTGGTAAGATAAGCAATGGAGTTTTGCTTGATTTAGCTAAAATGGTACCAGGCTAGCTTGCGATGGTTTAAAGAGGTTGTTTTCAGGAGCACAGAGACTTGGGCTTGTTTATCGTCTGAAAACAACTCCGGACAACTTTCGATCGCTGTTCGCTGTACGTGTCGTTAGCCTTAAGACGCTTTCACACCGGACGCGAAACGATTTTTCGCAGGACAGATTACATTCAAAGTCAAAGCAAAGACGCGAATACGCGTGTATTCGCGTCTTTGCGTTGACTTTGAATGTAATCTGTCCTGCGAAAAATCCGTTTCGCGTCCGGTGTGAAAGCAGCTTTACCAAATGCCATGAATACAGGCGTCCGCACAGAGGTGAATAAACAAGGATCCAAATGGTAACTTAAACACGACGTTGCTCTCATCGTTTAAATGACAAAAGTCTACGTGAGTTGCGCTGTCCGTGATTAGTTGGTGTTCATTCCTCTGAGTTACAGCAGCTGGGAGAAACTTGCTTGATGCTTCTGATTTTTGTTTGTGAATTACAGCAAAATTGCCAGATGCCCCTAGCTACTTAGCTAGCTTATACCTCATTTTACGCTCTCATTGGCTTGAGCAATTGAGTCCATATAATAATAATAATAATAATAATAATAATATATAATAATAATAATACATGTATTGGTGCCAGGATCGCATAAGTAATTTTATGCAATTGGTGTTAACCTGGGCATGACGATTTGTGAGGTGCCCGTTTATTAATCATGCACTTTCGATTTGTGTGATAAAACAAGGTCGCCGGTTTGACATTTTTAGAGCCATTCGCTATTGTACGAGGAGCACTGTGGAGCAATTTTGAGATTTCTGAATGGATTAT
Source organism: Gymnothorax javanicus (assembly GCA_029692085.1). Classification (NCBI taxonomy): domain Eukaryota; kingdom Metazoa; phylum Chordata; class Actinopteri; order Anguilliformes; family Muraenidae; genus Gymnothorax; species Gymnothorax javanicus. The sequence continues at coordinate 4,674,041 of CM056207.1, read as the reverse complement.
TAAATGTATCACTATACTTTACAATGCAGCGATTAATCTACCATGCGCTTTTGTATTCCTCTTGGGGAAACGCTAGTTTTTATCTATGGTGTTGGGGTTTTCTGAGCAAACCAAGGAACAAGACTGATGGGCTTCAGCGTCTATCTGGCTAAAATATGGAGGAGCACAACAGTGCACCACTGTTTCGAATAGTAAATTTAAATGATGTATGTTGTAGAATGCAGTGGACATTAGATTGGTGTGTTATGTAATGTAATGTTTCTTCCCGTGGTTGTTTTGGGCCCGTCAGATTATTGAGTGGGGTTGCAACAATTGTTTTCCCAATTGATCTAAGGGATTAGATATTTTGTTATGTTTTCTTTTTTCTTTGAGTGCTACTTATGATCTTTGAAATAATGTTTGCAAATAAGACCACAAATGTTTCGTTGGAGATCTTGCCTCTAGTTTCCTGATGCAGGCATGTACAAATATCAAGTCATTGTTTAAGGCACAGTGGGTAGCACTGCCACCCCACTGCAAGAAGGTCGTGGGTTTGAATCTGGCCTGGGGCCTTTTCTGTCTGGAAATGGCACGTTCTCCTCATGTTCGCATGGGTTTCCTCCGGGTACTCAAGTTTCCTCCCACATCCAAAGAAATGCCTGTCAGGCTAGTTGGTGTGAGTGTGTGTTTGTGAATGGTGTTTGCGCCCTGCACTGTATTGGTGAGCTGTCCGGGGTGTGTCCCTGCCTTTTGCCCATAGTCATCTGGGATGGGCTGCAGCTCCTGTGACTAGTGAGGAAGGAGCGATATAGATAATGGATGGATGGAAGTCATTGTTCAGCTTAATTTGTTGAATCGTTTGCAAACTTGGTGCCGAATGCTTTGCAGATACAATAAACATTCTGGGAAATTTAAAACGAAGCTAATGATTACAATAAAACTTTGGTTTGTCTAGTTGTTCATTTATTTATTTAGACCTACTTGAGTATTGCTGTGAGAGATCATGCAGAGCTATGACCTGAGCGTACCATCATCTACCCTGCCAGCATTTTTCCGTTTGGAAATGGACTTTATTCTGTTTTTCTCTTCAGCACTGTCAAAAATGTGAACCCATCCTGTTGTTTCTGATGCTTCCGTTAATACAGCTATAGCTGCTCACGTGGTGCCAAGATATTTACAGATTGTTTTGAACATGCTGGATGTCTTAGCAGTGAAGTGGAGCTGTCCTTAGATGTAGATTTTTTTTTTTCCCCCAGGAGCTCTGGTACAGACTTGTTAATGATTATTGGAGATTAAAATAATGTAGGTCTGACATTGGGGATTTTGTTTTGGTGACCATTATTAGTAAATAATCTGGACATGCATCTTATATCAAACTTGGTTTGTTTTTCTTTCCCAGGTTTCTACAAATTCTCGAAAATGGGTGATATGAAGACCCCGGATTTTGATGATCTTTTGGCCGCCTTTGACATCCCAGATGCCACCAGTCTGGACGCCAAAGAGGCCATCCACACAAGTCACGATGAGACAGAGGGTCACCTGAAACCTGGTGGGATGTGTTTGGATGACGGCATTCCTGGGCACCACTCTATTCCTGCCCTGGATGTCCCCGCAGTCAGTGTGATTGTGAAGAACACGAGTCGCCAGGAGTCCTATGAAGCTGGCGCGGAGAAGGAAATTGTTCGCCCGCCACACCTGGTGCCAAACGGGCTCCGTTGTGGTGGAGCTGCACCCTTGGACTACCACCACTTGGGTCCTGGTGGCTTTGGCAAGCTGGAGGCATCTTTCCTAAATGGAGACAGCTCAAGGAGACCTCCAGATAATGTGTCCACCCACAGGGTTGACAAAATGCCATCTTTCTCCCAGTTCAGCCCCATTTCCAGCCCAGAGACCGATGACACTCCAGGGAATGGGATTGAAAATAATTCAGATCAAGAAGAGAGACCGTACTTTCCTGCTGCTTCAAGCTTATTTGAGCCCATGGAACCATCGGAGCTGGACAATCAGAGGAAAATGCTTGCCTATAGCATGTTCGATAACTGCCACAAAAGAGACTTTGCGAAAGAACAGATGAATAGCCTCGAGAGAGAGGGAGTGTCCTACAGACCAGAGCAGACGAGGACTGAGGAGCGTTCTGAGGGCCTCCCCAAAGATTGTTCAGAAAGGCGAGGGATTCTGAGCGGGCAGGTGCTCTCTGTGGAGGACCATCGTAGCGCAGGTGTTGAGGAGTCAACTGACCTTTCGTCATCTGAGCCTGGAGTAAGCATGGGGCCACAGGCTGTCAGGGCGCCATCTTCCAAACTCTCGTCTTGCCTGGCCGCACTTGCAGCGCTGAATGCCAAAAAGGAGGCGGAGTCTTCAAAGGAAAAGAAGGCAAAACCCAGAGAGCCGCCAGTAACGGAAGCCCCCAAAGCAAAGTCCCCTAAGAGCCCGAGAAGTCCGCTAGAGGTGGTTAAACGGTTCATCAAACAGCCTGACAGCCCCATGAGCGCCTGCAGCGACAGCAGCGGCGTGGCTTCCCCTTCAGTGACCACAGGTTCTCCGCCAGCCATACCGCGAGTCAGAATAAAGACCATAAAGACGTCATCCGGACAGATCAAGCGCACTGTTACGAGCGTGCTCCCAGACTCCGAGCTTGAGGACCTCCTGTCTCCCGCCGATTCGACTGCATCGCATTACACCGCGTCCGCTGAGGAGATGTCCCCCAGTCCGGTACTAAGGCCTCCTTCTCGTAATCTCATCGGCGACTTTGTTATTGAGAACGGAAAGGGCAAACTGTCCCCTCAAACGATGCCTGCGGCAACGGTGACAACAGCCACATGCCTTCCGTTGAAAGCCACCAATGTCAAGGGAGAGGGAGGCTGTAACAAAAAAGCAAGAGGGCAGCCGTCCGCCACTTTACAGACTGCTAGCAGCGCGCTAATGAGAGCCGTTAACGTAGTGCAGCAGCAGCAAAGGAATCAGAAGGGAGTGTCCGTCCAGGGGCCAAACGCCCCCAACATCAACTTCCTCCCCAAAGCTGTGCACCTTGCAAACCTAAACCTGGTTCCCCACAGCGTAGCTGCGTCAGTCACGGCGAAATCCACCACCCAGCGTCCGAGCCACCCCCGGCTCTCCAGCCCTACGGTGTGCAGTACAGTTCCGCTGGTGCATCAGGTCAAAAATACCGCACCTGTCCCCTGCACTGCCCTCCCCAGCCAAGCCGTTGACACCTTGAACCGACTGTTAAATGCCACTAACCCGGTGCCGACGTACGTGCCCAATTTAAACCCTCCGCCGAAGTGTGACATTGGCTTGCCTGCCCGTGGGTACCGCTGCATGGAATGTGGCGATTCATTCGGGCTGGAGAAGAGCTTGGCCCAGCATTACGGACGCAGAAGCGTGCACATCGAAGTGGCCTGCATACACTGCTCCAAGACCCTGGTGTTCCTCAACAAATGCAGCCTGCTCGCTCATGCCCGCGAGCACAAGAGCCAGGGCAAGGTCATGCAGTGCACTCAGCTCTTCATGAAACCCATCCCCGCCGACCAGATGTTTGCCCCCCCTTCACGCAGCTGCACCGGTCCAACAGCTGCTGCCTCTCGGGCCTCCCCTGCCGGTTCCGGTTCTGGCCCTGGCTCCGGTTCTGGCTCTCCTGCCCTGGCACGCTCGGCGAAGCTCAAACCAGTCATGCCTTTGTATCCGGATAAAATCCTCCGCCACGGCCTCAAGTGTTTTGAGTGCAACAAGCAGGTGGTGGATTACAGGTCTCTCGCGGGTCACTACCAGAGGGTGTCTGAGCAGGTGGAGGGGCTGGTAAGTAAAAATAAGAAAGTGCTTATTGCAATAGGTAATGCTGAGAAAGAAAATTGATGGGAGGCATTGATTTCAAAATCAAGGAAGCATTATTTTGTAGCAGAGAAATGATTCTTCCATTCAGTGTTATGCTTGTTGGCATCTCGGCATAACTGTTGCCACTGTGCTTGAGCGGTATGTGTAAAATTTCTATTTCCCAGCTAGGAGACTATTTTTCTTTACTTAAGACTTGAGTGGAGGAGGATTCTGGTCTCATCCCGACGCGTCATGTATTGAGGTTACCTGACCCAGCATGGATATACGACACAAAATGAGGCTTTTGGTGTCATTATTTGGCGCCAGTTTAAAATGAACCCTACTCCCTAACCCCTAACCCCTAGCTCTTAAGCCAAACCCTAATCCTAAGCGTCAAATAGGATGGCAAAAGCCTCCTTTTGCACCGTATAAAGACGTTTGGTCAGGTAGCGTCACTATATGAGAAGCTGGAATGAGAATGTGTTGGAATGAGCTAGGGGCTTTCGCCAGAGCATTTAAATGTTTCAGCTGATAAAATTCGAACATCGCCTTCAGATTTTTCGAAGTTTAATTTTGCCTGAAGATGAACTCCTTTCCTGTAACCTTTACCTCGGCCTTCAGTTATTACAGCAATGAGGCACAACCAACTTCCCAGACAGGAGGCAATCCTGCAGCTCAGGAAAAGCTTTAGGTGCTTTTGATGATAAATACTTAGAGATGAGTTTGTGGTGGTTGACTTATGCATGACCTTTAGCCTGGAGCAGAGGCCTGCTGGAGAACTTGGCTGCAGTAAGGTGAAAAGTGGCCATTTGTGGCAGTTTTTATATTTTCAAAATAACTTGATTTTGTACGGACCAATATTTTGTGTTTATATTGTTGAGAAATGCTGCTGTTTATGCAAGGGATAACATTGCATTATGTTCAGGCGTTCGCCCAGTGTTCTCATCCAGAATACCTTGCACTGCTTATATTTATTCGGATGCAGTTTATCCATGACGGCAGGGTATTTACCAACACAAGTCATGTTCAGTAACTGACTGAGGTGTGCACAGCGGTGGCCCATCTGGAAAGCCAGCAAATCTAATGTTTCTGTTTTGTGTTCGGATCTATAATAATCCTGCAGCCCTGTCTCATGCCAGTATGTTTTAACTGCTACCAAACTACTGCATATTCTTTACTGGATTGACTAAGTATCAGCTTTCTACTTGATATTTTGACCTCAGACTTCTAGTGATTTGAGGCCTATTTTCTCAAAGTTTGTAGTTTGTTCATGTCCATAACTGTCTCTTCAATTGCGCGTTGTTTTCTTGGATTTTTTCCAGCCTACTACTTTCTCGAGTGATGGATAAAGCAAGTTTTTTTCTCTTTTTGTCATCTCCCAGACATGCAAGCTGTGCCCGATGCTGCTTCCCAACAAGTGCAGCTACAGGGCTCACCAGCGGCTTCACACCCACAAATCCCCATACTGCTGCCCTGAGTGCGGCGCCGTCTATCGCTCCGCGGAGATCCAGAAGCACGTCAAGGAGCACTGCCTTCACTACGCACGCAAGATCGGGCACAAGTATGCACATTTTGGCCCTTTGTCGTTGTTTCATTTGGCATCGGACTACCCGGGTGGCATAATGACTACTCATGCTCGTTGGTTGGCTTTGTTTGTCTGGCTAGGTGTCGTCACTGTGAAATGTTATACTTGTCCACCAATCTCCACAAGCGGCACATCGAAGAGAAGCATTGCGAGGCCTTCCACAAATGCGTGCACTGTCCCGTGGCCTTCAAGTCTGCAGATGGTTGTCTGACGCACATTAAAAATAAGCACAATGCCAGCGATCTGTCCCCTCAGTAAGTTCCTTTGTTTTTTTTTTTGTTTTTTTTTCGCTCTCTTGGCTATTGCGTGCTGGTGTAATTTTGTGTTGCAAGTGTTTTGTATCTGATTTGATGCCCTTCCTTTTAATTTTCTGCCAAATTTGAAGTGGAATTATGATGCTTTAAGGTTTGCAGCTGTGCACTAGAAGCTGAGTTAGTCTAGTCCGGTCAGACTTGGCCCTGTTAGTTTTTGTGAATGTATCTAATCATTTGATAATCATTCATAACATTGTAAAATTGTTTTAATGTACGTATGTAGGTTCTACATGGAGATGCCAATACTTGTTTTTGGTGTATAAATGACGAGCTGAAGTATTGGTATTTGAGATTCCATTTTGCTCGCATTTAATTACTTTTACTAAAGTAAATAAAAATTAGTTTCATGTTAGACCAATGTTGCCCAACCTTTACTATAAGAAATACTCCAACGTTCTGGGAAAAATCCCCTTTCTTCACCTTACCCAGACTGACACAAGATGTTCGATACCATTTCCACCCCTATACGTCCAAAGACTCAGTTCCTGTGGGAATGTATTTCGTGTTAGCTTAGCATAAAAAAATTAAAGTCCATAGGAGTCTTTAGCCTAAGTCTGTCAAAGAGAAAAAATAACCCTTGCATCTAAGGCTGCAACTAACTATTGTTTTCATTATTGATGAATCAATCAATTATTTTCACGATTGATCAGTTAATTATTTAGCGTCTAAAATGTCAAAACTGTGAAAAATGCTCATCACAATTTCTCTGAGCCCAAAGTGGTGTCTTCTCAGTGAATCGCCTCTCCGAAACGCTGATTTACTGTCATGAATGACAAAGAAAAGCAGCAAATTCTTAACATTTATGAAGCTGAAACCTGCAATTGTTTCACGCTTTTGTAAAGAATGACTGAAAAGATTAATTGACTTTCAAAATAGTTGGCAACTAATTTTCATTTGATCCATTAATTGACAAATTGTTGCAGATCTACTTGCAGCAACTCTGAAGCAGTTTTGTTTACATAATGAATCTTGCGTATTTGAAAACATGTCTTGGGAATTTTCTTTAGTCATTTTGGGAGAACTTGGATTGTTAGAACTTTCACTTGCTGAACACCTGTATTTGTCTGTTTAGCACAGTAATCCTTGCACTGGTGAAGGTATAGTTAGATCTGGCAATAAGTGCACTCACTCACTTGTGAACAAAACTCAGATGACCGGCTCGGTAGTTCGATAATATTACTTGTGATCATGAACGACTTTGTCTGAGTGGATGAAGATGATTTTGTCTGGACAGACAATGATCCAGAACCTTATCGATTTCAGATGCAGTATAGTGATGATGAACTACTCCTGGATCTGTCTGTAACTTCAGCGTGTGCAGATCTCTGTGCTAGACTGAAGGAATACATATGTTCCGCGGTAATAGTTCCTACCATCTAACATCTAAAACAACTTTTTAAAATTCAAAGATGTGTATTTCAAATACGTGGTTCATTTTGTATATTCGCTTCGGAGCTGTAAGGTTTACTTTTTTACTTTGATGGAGCTATGCTGATGACTACAAAAGACTTCAAGTCTTTACGCTGGGCTATAGTGCAAAATGCTATCCATAGGAATCAAGCCTTTGGGTGCACAGATGTGAAAATGGTAGCAAACATCAGTCTTGGTCTTTGTCGGGGTGAGTCGAAAATTGGGTATTTTTCTCAAAACGTTGGAGTATTCTTTTAAAAGCATTTGGTCGCTTACGCGCAACAGTTGAATTTAACTTGCCATTTCATGTTGCAGGTTAATCTATAAGTGTGTCTGCGAGACTGTTTTTAAGAAGAAGCAACAGCTGTTTCAGCACTTCCATCAGGACGCTAAAAAGCACTGTGTGTTTAAGTGCCCTGAGTGCACCGCGGTCTTCAAGCAGAAACAGCCCCTGATGCAGCACTTCAAGGTCGGCAAACGCGTTATACCTCAATCCAGCTTTACTTGAACAATGTCATTTGAATTGGATAATGCCGCTGGTACTCGGTTGCTGAGTGTTAACAGTGTTCAGTGCCGTGACTCTGCCCGTTTCTCTCCGTAAAGGCTGTGCACGTGAATGCGTCGCGGGTGACGGCGGACAGTGAAAGGACAGAGGAGGTTCCTCCACCGTGCCAAGAAGCCGCTGGTGCACCGTCTCGCCAGCCGAGCGCAAACGCCCTGAAACCAGCGACAGCAGGCAGCCAGAGAGAAGGACTGGCTACATTAAAGTCCAATAGCAAGCTGAACCTGAGGAGCGCGGGCTGGACGTGTGGGGACTGCCTGCAATGGCTACCCGATCGAGAGACGTACGTCTCTCACATGAAGACCAGTCATGGGAAAGTAAGTGCAGTATGTTTTTACCCGATTGTCATACCCTACGGCATCTGGATGGGCAGGCGGGTGGGCGGCGGCTCCATAATTTGCCCGGGCCATATCTCCGAAAGTGTCGACCGCAGGAGCTTTAAATTTGATGCTTCATTAGTGGATTTAACCTTTGACCTTGGCACAGTGACCTTTTAACTTAAAAATTTTGTCTTGGCCATATTTCCAAAAGTATTAACCGCAGCAGCTTCAAATTTGATATGCAGGTTCCTTGTGAGGGTTAGGTGTGCAACGTAAAGGTCATTAGTGGATTTGACCTTTGACCATGGCACAGTGACCTCGCTATTTATTCATATGTGTTTATGGGCTGTGGGGTTCTCTTGGCGCTCAGCAACGGCTTGTTTTGGTTGTTTAGAGTTGGTGTGTGTCTGTCTTCGTGTTGACACATTTAAATTCACTCTCTGGCATGAAAACGCAAGGAATTTTTGAAGATCCAAATCTGTGCGGCAGCTGTTCGAGTATAAGATTGTTGGTTTCCCCTTCACCTGCTCTATAGCCATTTAATTCATTTACCTCACAGTTTGAATGTTGCAACTATTGTAGTCATTCACTAAAGACCTATTTTATTTGATAAAAGTACACTGCTGAGTGTATAGTAAGAGGTACATTTGAGAAAGATCATTGCTGAAAATAATTCATGTAGCATTTAAATATTCTGCAGGTTTATCAGTCGCACATTGTTTGGTCACTGTTATGTCCACTTGGTGTCCATTTCCGTTTGTGTAGATTTTCCACCATTATGAATTTTTTATAAAACCTTTGACCTCTACCTTAAACTAGGTGTGACCAATTCTTATGACATTTTTTACACAGCATGTTCAGAACAGGTTCTTTTTAATTTTATATACTCAAAGTTGCTTTGTTAAAAGATGTAGCCGCAGTGAGGAAATTAATTTTGTAGGTGTGGTCTCTTTTGCTAAAATCAGCTCCAACTTATCTAAATCCAGTGATCACGGAACTTGAGATCCCTCATCCACAGGCCACGAGACACAAGCCTACCAAATTGGTTGTAAATCCGTCCGTTAAGCGGTGCTGTAGCAAACAGTCTTAACTTCGAAACCAATTGCCATGAACTTAAAATTTTGCAGGCTTAATGTTGGTCAAGGCTCCCATGGATATCTATACGGTTAAGGTTACTGCTCAGAAAATACGGCTGCCATCAGTCAGTCACATTTCAGCTACCGTTCTTCTCTCTGGATCATCATGTATCAGCATGAAACATCTTAAGATTATTTAGGATGTGTTAAAGACCAATCAATCATATGCTGGAGTGCTTCCTTTGGATATTTTGGAATTTTTTTAAATTTCAAATTTTGCAGGGGTGATGATGCCATTTCCTGATTGCTCTTGTTCTCTTGTTTTCTGTGTAGTCGGTGAAGAGATATCCATGCCAACAGTGCGAGAGATCCTTCAACTCCTCGACTAGCTTAAGGCGCCACCTCCGCAATGACCACATGGGCAAGAAGAAGGTGTACACCTGCTGGTGAGTTTACCTCTGTGCTGCTGTGTGATTGAGCTGCCTGTAGACAATACCACTGTCCGTCTGAGCATTACTCTAGAGACCTGCATATAACTGTGTTCAGTTTGTGTTGAATGAATTTCATAGGGCAAGGCCATTTAATGTTGTCATTGAAGCCATTGATGCTTCTACTGGGGCTGTTTCTTTAAAAGTATCATGAATGTTTTAATACTCCCCCCCCCCCTCCCAATTTGAAATATTTCTATGTTGTGACTGAAATTAGAAGCGCTGTACTATCCAAGGACTTGTGAAATGCACATAGTAGCACAGCCCAGAGGACCGCAGACTCCTCTTGTTGGATCTGATGGTGTTGAACACTGGTGTTGAACACTGGTGTAAATAATGGAAAGGGTTTTCTTCCCCCAGTGAGCAGCTGTAGTGTTGTTGGTAGTCCATGTTCTGATTTGACCACGCTTGTGTCGGTTGTACATTACGTATTTTGTGTGATCTCTCCGATGCTGCACTTTTGCAGGTATTGCACAGATGAGAAGATGACCTTCACTAAACATTTCATGCTGAAGAACCACATCAGCCTGATGCACGGCATAAAGAACCCGGACTTCAGTCAGATGACAAACCCGGTTCTACAGGGCCCCAGCCGGAGCACTGCAGAGGTAGCGGTTATTTTCAAACTTCCTGTTCTGTCGTCACAAGGTCCTGCACCAAACATGGGATATTAAGTCAGATTTGTTTAAAATAGAGGGTGCTCCGGAAGTCTTCAGATGAATGTTCTTTTTTTGTGTGTTATTGTTAATCAGGCTCAGTGAGCCACAAATTTCGGTTTCACTGTGCGGAAATTGCAGAAGTCCTCTCTCCTGGTCCTGCCGTTTCAGTTTGCCTTATTGGATGAACTGCTTATATTTGTGTTTCTGATTGGAGAATAGTGTTCAGTTTGTTCTTTTGTGTCAGGTTAAAGACCTTTCAGCGTTTGGTCTTGATTTTGGGCTTTCGGTTACCTGTGGGAACTGTTAGTGGCTTTTGAAAATTGGCAGTAGTGCAGTGAAGTTGAAACCACTATATAGCAGAGAAATTAGTAAAAAACAGTGGTAGACATGAGCTAAGATGCATTGGGTTTGCCTACATTTCCCATAGGCACCTGGTGCTAAGAGGAAAGTGGAGGACACCCCAGTGGATGGAGCCGGCAGTGCTGCCCCATTGGCCCCTCAGGCGAAGCGGTCCAAGCCACAGTTCCGCTGCGCCAAGTGCGGCTTCACCACCGAAGACGGCGATGGCTTCCAGCAGCACATACCTCAGCACAAGGCCGACGAGGCCACTCCCCAGTGCTCCCACTGCGGACTCTGCTTTGCCTCGCAGCTGGCCCTCAGCCGCCACCTCTTCATCGTACACAAGGTGAAACAGCCGGAGGAGGAAGAGGAAGAGGAGGAGGAAGAGGAGGAGGAGGAGGAGGAGGCAACAATCGCACAAGATGATGACGGCGAGGGCGTGAGTTCGCCTTACGCTGGTGAGAGAGCAGACTCTATGCTCCCCGCAGGACAGACCAGCCCCTCCACGGCGGAACAGGGAACAGGAGGCAGCGATGCCGGCAGCGAGCCGAACCCAGGCTCTGACCCAGATCCTGATGAACAGCACTCCTGACTGCAGTTCGATGAACAGGAGTCAAAATGGATTTTAAAGCTGCTACCCCCCCCCCAATACCACCCCCGAACAGGTGACTGAGGACACTAGCAGTGCTAATCCCAGAACCCAAGCAGCTTGAAAAATGTGGTACTTAAAATCCGATGCCTTACAGTTCACGTGTATTTTAGGTTTATGAACGTATGCGATCAAGAATGCCTCATACGTGATTAAGTTAGTGTTCACTCAAGATTTCACAGGACTTGATGCGGAAGTCCAGACTTAATCCGTTAGGATGGATTGCGCCTTGTCCGATTTTGTCTTTTCTGTTTGTTGCACATCGACATTCTAAGGTTTCCTTTAACTTGGAAAGTCCGTTTTCTTCCCGCGTAGTATTATGTATGTTAATTAGCAGTGAAATTGTACCTGGACACTGCAGCACTGCAGATCAGTCTGAAATGTCATTGGGAGTGTTAAATCAATGGCAGATGCAAGATTCTTTCACTCTAATTCATTTAATCTGAGTGCATTGGCTGGTACTGCTAGGGCACCTGGGCAAGTTTTAGGACACAATATCAGGAATTAACCTGCTGTCCTTTGGAACACACCTTGGCTCCATTAAATTAAATGAGTTTAAAGAAAATGGATAAAAACATGGACCTAAAGAAATTGAGATGTTGGGACTGGAAAATCGCTCCGCAGCCTGACTCTTAAACTTCCTTGTGAGCCATCTAGAAATCACAGCGGTGTGAAAATTGGTATTTGAAGTTTGGCCTATACAAGTAAGCAAGTATGCGTCAGAACCTACTGGTGCATTTTTGTGTTACTTGCTAGGATTTGTGAAATCCTCACATTCAAATGGTGGAATTTGTGCCAAGCAAGGCTATCAAAATTGCCACATCTGTGAAGAACCCCCTCAGGCCACTCATATTCTGACGCACGTTCCTCTATTGCTGCTGCCATAAAATGAATGTACACATATAGACGTCCCAGACTGTTTGGAAGTGCAGAATGCCTGGAACTCATGCTGTATGTGTTTTTCAGCGAACAGATTGGATCCTAAATGATGAATAATGATGTGTTTGCTGCCCTTTCAGGAACAGGTTCTATTCATGTTCTGTTCTATTTCGGTTCTCTATATCACTATCGAGTATTTGCCGTTTTGTTGCATTTCCAAATTGGTATTTGGTTGCATGCAGTCTTTTGCATTTGTTCACCCATTCTGTACCAAAAAAAAAGTTTGGTGCATGTTACGTGTTCCAGTCTTTTAACCAAAGTAGCATTTTCCGTGCAAGGTAATAGTATGTACATCCTGGAGTCTTCGGAGATCGTTTTCTGTAATAAATTTATTTTCTCCTCTCACATTAACCCTAAAATCTGTCTAATGCCGTAATAACTGACATATCAACTGTTGGTGGACAAAGACGATAATTAATCAGCATTATAAACCACAAGAAATTGCCGTTTCTTGTAATGGGTGTTTCTTGCATAGTGGCTTGCATAATTTGAAGCTTAATGTATTATTTTGCTTTGGAAATTGTTTGCTGGTGTGTGGAGTCGGACGAAGGCATGGGGATGTTAATGTACACGTGCGAAACGTCTGGTATATTTGAGTACAGCTCAGTCAGTTTAAGCCGAGTGAATCGGCTGCAGTGATTGGGCATGAGGCCTGACCTTGAATGTGCCATCACGATGATTGGCAGTTCAAGGATTTTTAAATGATAAACTGGTATTTGAATGGTGTTTGCATGCAGGGGGATAGGTGTTCATTTGCCAGCTTTTGTGACTATAAAATCAACCGCTATTTCTACCTCTATAGCGTTCAGAGGTTAGTTGGTAGCACAGGTCTTGGGGGAAGGAAGTGACCAGTTTTTATGGCTGCATTTTGAAACTTGTGCTTCATGGAAAAATATCTCCCATATTACTCAATTTTATAAATTACTTTGGAGATTGGTATTTAGTCATATTGACTTTTTCCCATGTGAATTTTCTATTATGTAAGTGCTGTATAACTGCATTTTCTTTCTACATATTTATAGCTTTGTGTTTTTTTTTTTTTTTTCCCTTTCCATAAAACTGTCTGTAACTGTTTACTGGAGAGTAATTTAAAATATTTATCTTGATGAAAAAAAGATTATTATACCCATTTGAATTTCAGCAATTTTGATACTGCTTACCCAGAGGAACTTTGTACCTTTTGATACATGCATTAGTATAAGGACCTTGTACATGCTAGCTTGTGTACATAGCAGATGCAGTTGATGTGTCTACAGCTGGGTCCACTCCCTCAAGCCATCGCATATCTATTTAACTCGCATTGGACTTTGTGCCTTGCTGTTATGTTTACTTAATATTACAGTAAATAAAATCCATATGTAATGAACCTGTTTATGGATGCTGTATTACTTGTCCCATGCTTTTGTTTCTGCTTAAATGGATAAAGGTGTCTGCCATAGTGTGCTTTCTTACCCCTGCGGCAACCGAGCTGGGAACAGGTATAATGTAATGGTTACTTGAAAAGCATGTTGTCCATTGCTGATGTGGTTTTCGTGGGTGGTATTTCATTAATTAATCCATAGTTTTACACTTTCTATAACCATACTTCAGCACATGATTGTAGCTGAATAAGTTAAGTCAATCTGGTGATGGCCCTTGTTAAGATCCATTTGTCAGCATGTCCTTATCGTTGGGGCCAAAAAAGGCCTTAATAAATAGAGGGGCATTCATGTCCTCTTCATTGAGACTAGCCATCTTCAGATCACCTGACCATTAAAGTGGCAGTTGACCCTTGTTGACTTGAAGCTTAAAGGGACTATGTCCGCGGGGGCGCATGCGCGTGACGAAGTGAAAAACTTCAAAACGTTAGGCTAACTATTTCAAGTTCATGGGAGATGTAAGGTGTAAGCATTTCAATCTGTTTATATCGCGTTCATCCTTGAAGTTTATTGAAATGTTTACCAAAAAACTATCTTTATTGATCGTAGAGCCTATTCGTAGCATCAGTTTGTCATAGTTTGGGTTTTTGTAGCGTTATTATTGCTTTTAAATCAGCCTGCGTTGATTGTTATGTGTCCCATGGCGGTTGTCGAACTGGAAGCGGTCGCAAAAGGATCTATGACAGCTGCATGTCAGACAAAACGTTGCGACAAACAGGTTCTGCGAACATTGAAGACAGTTGCTTGATAAAAATTTCCCCAAACTTCTCAAGGATGCACGCGATGCAAACAGTTTGAAACTCCACCACGAATTCACCGGTTTACCTTACCTCACACTTTCAATGTGTTTTCGCCCAAAGAAATATGGATGGTTAGTATAATTTATTCCTTGTGGGTTTCGGCAAAGATAAATGCGGATACTCTCGCAATTTCGCGTTTGCAGGCCATCTTCTGTATTTAAAACGGCGACGAAGGTACGTTTTACACACGTAAGCTTGGGGTTTGTATTTCTGCTCCCTTGATATTGCACTGCATGTATGAAAATGTTTATCGACTGGACTCTACTACGCATGTGCCCCAGCTGACATTGTCCCTTTAATGGTCATCAACATGTTTGCATTCCCCAGCATAGGTCAGTAAATTTTTACAAATGATCTAAAGCATTAAAACCACTCAGATGCAGCGAATAATGTTGATTATATCATAACGGCACATTTCAAGGCCTGCAGATAGATCTTAGACGGTAAGCGGTCAGTTCTCATATTCAACATGTTGGATGTGACAGAAATGGATATTGAACCACTTTGATGGGCCAAATTGTTAAGGCCCGACAAGTGGGTTAGAGCATCTCTTAAGTGGGAGGACATCCGGGGTGCTCCCTGCCAGCGGAAGTAAGTACCTACTGACAGTACTCCAAGGACGGACAAACCATGAATCGGCGACAAGGTTTTGGGCGTTTAAGGGTCATCAATGCAGTGTGGCTATGAAGGGTGTCCCGTCTGGTCCAAACTGACAGAAGGGCGACTGGCACAAGTTGCTGAAAATTTCAATAATACTAACATAATTAATGTGTCGCAACACGCAGTGCATCATACGCCACTGTGCATTGCACTATCTCACTTGCAGGCCAGTCAAAGTGCCCAATCTAACCCTGGTCCACCTCTAGAACTGCCCCCAATGGGCACGTTGCTGCAGTTGAAGTTTGCCGGTCCAGTGAATCCTATTTTCTTTTACATCATGTGCTTTGGCTGGGTCAGTGTGCACCATTTACCTGGGAGGAGATGGCATCAGGATGCACTGTGGGAAGAAGACCACCTGATGGAGGGCGTGCAATACTCTGAAAAATGTTCTGCTGGAAAACCTGAGTACTGGAATTCAAGTGACGTCAGTTTGATGAAGCTTTTTTGGCAGCACAAGGGGGGCCTTTACTATATTTGGCAGGTGGTTTTAATCTTGTGTGTCTTTTATCAGTTTATATGGCTATAACCTTTACAGTCTGGACAGCTTGTGAAGACTCATAACATAATTCAGGTTGGTTCAGACATTCCCTGGCAAAACTTATGGAATCCCCACACTTGGAGGATGTTCATTCAGCTTTTTTACTTCATAGCAAATAAATCACAGATATGATGCAAAACAATTTTTGTTTATTAGCATACCATTCAAACAACTCAAACAAATTAGATTAAATTCTTTTATTTAATGGCTTATTTTTTCCAGATCAATTGAAGAAAAAAATATGGAGTCGCTCAATGTTGAGGGAAAAATTATGGCATCACCTTGCAATTGAAATTTCTAAAAGAAGTACTGGCACAAATCTGAGTACACAAATTAGTCTGCAGTTAAAAGAGAATGCTTGCAGACCTTAAGGACGTGTTGGACTTGGCTAAATGAGAGTAAACGTGACACCAACAAGAGCCGGTAATTGAAACAATAGAAAGGATAATAAAACTGCTCCAAAAAGGAAATTCAACACGGAAAGAGGCAAATGATGTTGGTTGTTCCCAGTCGGCTGTGTCTAAAATTTGGTGCAAGTATAAAACAAAATAGCAAGATTATAAAAGGAAAACATACGAGCTGCCCATGGAAGATGTCAAAGTGTCAGGATGGAAAACTCAATGCAGTATGCCTTGAAAATGGAAAATGTAAATTAAAAAAAAAAACAACAAATGGGTGGAAAAAGGAGTCATTATTTTTTACAAAACTGCAAGAAATTGGCCAAATGAAAAGGGATTTTTGTACAGAAAAGCCAAATAAAAACCAGCACTAACTACTAAACAGTAGAGGTCACATTACCCATCTGAAAATGCAGATCATTCAGATTTACTTCATCCTATGGTACCGAGTGCTGACCGAGGAAATCTGCAGCCGTACTGTCCTTGCATACGCACCGTACCCAATGTCGCTTTAGTCTGTCAATAAAGTTTTTCTATGGTGGGCGGGGCTTCCGGTGGTTAGACACCGGATAGAGTGGCGTGTCAAACGCTCCTGAATTTTCTTTTATTTTAGCTTTGAATTCAAATTAATTTTTGCTTGTGGTACAGAAGCTTACCCAGAAAAAATGCTTTCTCTTGATTTTTTCGATGACGTGAGGCGTATGAATAAACGCCAGGTAAGTCCTGCCCAAAGACAAAGCACTGTGTGAAGACCAGCTTGCAGTACGGATGTGCTTGCCTGTGCCCATAATAACACGTCGCCTTCAGAGAATAGATTCACCTGTTAGCTTTGTTTGCAGGAGAAGTCTGGGTTTTTTTTCTTCTTTTACTGCAACCACAGTTTAATGCCTACGATAATATTAACGGAGGTTATGGATCGCTGCTACCATTATAAATCGTTGATTGAATGGATGAGTAATTTGGCTCTTCTTCGCATTTGGCAACCAGCCGTTATTCTCTCGGACGGTAATATAATGTATAATATAGCTGTCTTCGTAGCGAACGACTTAGCGGCAGGTAGTTTCCTCATAATCGGCTGGAGAAGAAGCGGTGACTGTAGAGTGCTACTTAATTTTGTAATAGCTCCAGGTTTTTTTCCGTTGCGTGCTGCGTTAAACTGTCACCGGTTGCTCTCTCTCCCCCACATATGCTAGACCATGGTTAATATTTATCATTTTGCTGAACTTCTGTGTACTGAGTATCTTAGCTAATTTATATTCCCCCAAAATTTCTCATAAGGGTAATTCCAGGTCAGATCGACAGATTATAGAATATTTTCCCGACTGACCACGTTGGATTTGCTTAGTGCAGGGCTATTCAACATTATCCTGCAAGGGCCGGTGTGGGTGCAGGCTTTCATTCCAACCGGGCCATTCTCAGTCACGTGTGTGACCAAAAATGTAACAAATAGTAGAAAAAATCTCCTTCAATTACAAAAGCATTGGAGGTTCATGACTGTGGACCTTATATAGGAGTACTACTTATCCAAGTCTATCAAGTAAAAATTTTATTTGTTACATTAACTTCAACTACTTAAGGTCAGAGGTCAAATACGACTGGTCACGTGTGTGACTTCACACGGAAACAGGTTTTTCATAACTCTATTTGACTTCAAAAACTCTGTGAAGTTGAAAAATCTAGAATTTTCATAGTTTTGGGGTATGGAGTCTAGCAAGGAATAAATTTGATACCTTACATTAATTTTCAAAGTATTTCTTTATTTGATGACATCTGGTCACGTGTGTGACATTTTGGTTCACTTCTCAAAGAATGGCCCAACCAAGCACTTACACACTGATAATACTAATCAAGCTCATTGGCATTGACTCTCGGGGTTGATTAGTAGCATCAGGTGTGTTAATGCTTGGTTGGAATGAAAGCCTGCACCCACACTGGCCTTTTCTGGACACGGTTGAATAGCCCTGGCTAAGTGCTTCTTGTAAATAATGCCTTTGCACCCAACAACTCGTCAGAAGTGTGTTCGCACATTCATGCAGGAACAAGAGATTAACATTACATTTAGCGTTTCATGTATATTGGGCATCATAAGTGGGTGAAACTGTTACCGATTACTAATATTCACCGAAATGTACATTATATATACCTGGGCAAAAGGTGAGCACCTCACAATTCTCAAAACAAGTTCCATTTCTCCAAAGGGCTTAATAAATAACATCAGCAAACATTGCCCAGTTCTTGGAAATATAGCCTGGGCATACCTTTCCTGGCATACAAAATCAGTTTGAAAGGAATTTGGTCATTATTTCACGCTTTATTAGTTTTATTAGTAAGGGTATGTTCAAAATACATTTGGTTCTGTTAAAAGTATGGGCTCACTGTCCTTTAACCCTTTTACACCCAGCTTTTACAAAACCAAACATGACTGCTCTGCACAAGTTAATGAAGACCAGAGATCAGATATGCTCAATGTTTATATGAAATTATGAGTTAGCGTAGCATAACATTATATGAAATATTTGTGTTAAATGTTCCTTATACATTTCAGCAAAAGTTGGATGTATTTATTTTCAGCACAGTATTTTTGATTTTACATATCAAGAGCAAATATTCAGAGATGCATGATCAGTTTGAACTTGAATCTTTGCTGAAGACCTTGAATAGTAGAATCCAGTGTGTAGCTGCTTAGCTAGAATGAAAGCCTGCACCCACACTGGCCCTTTCTGGATAAGATTGAGGATCTCAAGGCAATCAAAAAACATGGAAAAATCCGCATTCGGGCAGAGGAGTCAATTCGCATAATACACAAATTTCCCTATGTGGGCGCAAAAGGGTTAAAGATGGCGAGGAGACCTGTGTTCACCAAAATGCTGTCCCCTAAATTCTGAAATTTATTTGGAAGAAATAGAATCAATCTCTGACAAAGATGAAATGCAAGTTTTCAGAAGAGCCCCCTAACTGCTTACATTTAGCACAGTTGATGACAAAGTCTTTTGCATGTGAAATGCACATGGAATGCATGCTAAAACCTTCATGTAAACCTACGGAGTTCAGGACTGGCCAATTCTTGGAAAATTTCATTTTGAATTCGGTCGTGCTTAACTTTTGCCCAGATGTGCATTTTATTCTCAAGCTATTGTCCGTCTGTTCAAACCTGATCTCCATCAGCATGACAACTTTTTTTTACACGCAAAATCCCAGCAGTATTGTGTAGCTGGAAGCTGAATTTAAAGCATTGGATCAAACAATGAAAACTAATTCATGGGTTTTCTGTTATAATTAGTTAATAGATTTCTCTTCCTTTTCAGCTTTACTATCAGGTACTGAACTTCGGCATGATCGTATCCTCAGCCCTGATGATTTGGAAAGGACTGATGGTTGTGACTGGGAGTGAGAGTCCAATTGTGGTGGTACTAAGGTAGGAGATTTGAAGTTGCTCCATGGTAGAACCATAAAAGATTCAATAATTGCGTGCAGGTGCGGGCCCCCACTGGATTGAGTGACTGTGCTGTAATGCTTCCCATTAATAACATTGCTCACCACAGAATAAGTTTTTGAATGTTTTTTTTTTTTTTTAATGATGATGTCTTAATTTTTAAAAGGTAATGATGTCACATATCAAGCATGATATCCCCAGTCATAAGTTTTTCAGTTCATCTCTGTGTCAGAGGATTGACACCAATAAATGTGTTTTGTGGTGGCAGTGGGAGTATGGAGCCCGCATTCCACAGGGGAGACCTCCTCTTCCTGACTAACAGAGTTGAAGATCCCATAAGAGTCGGAGAGATTGTGGTCTTCAGAATAGAGGGAAGAGAAATCCCAATTGTGCACAGAGTCCTTAAGATTCATGAAAAGTAAGTCATGAATATGAAATGGGGGGTGGGGAGAAGAAGCCTACATTGCAGAATTGTACATTAAAGCTTGTGGCAAAAGCACCATTTCAGTTGCTTGCAGACATCTTTTGAAAATTTTCATTATGTTCAACTTTGTATATATTATTACCGCCGCAAAAAAAATTGGAGGTTATGTTTTTGCCCTCATCTGCCTGCCTGTCCATCTGTCTGTTTGTTTGAAAGTAGGATTACCAAAGAAGTTCGAGACGGATTTTGATCAAACTTTGTGGGAAGCTAATATATGACAACAGTAAGAGGTGATTAGATTTTCACAGGTCAAGGTCAAAGGTCAAAGTTAGCACTGTAGAAAGGGTCAAAAATGATGGTGCCAGCGGAGGTAGGCACTAGGCGCTTCACTGAGTGCCCCTCTAGATTAGCCTGTATGCAGTACGGATTTCGTATAGAGGAGGTACGTGTTGGCAGTGCAATGCTGTGCCCCATGGTCCAAATCTAAGCCTGACGGGCCTAGTTGATAGTGGGAGTCCAGCTAATGCATTGTGCATTGTCAGCCAATCTGCAGCACAATAATTAGTTTCACCCCATCCCTTCATACTGCATTGTGTGCCACTGCATGAGAGAGATACACCAGCCATTCTTCTGCGCAGCTCCTAAACGGAGGCGTAACATTACCGTGATTGAATGGTCCTGCAGTGGTCTATGGCCATTTAAAAGTTGAAGTCAACATACTAAGGACAAATGCTTTTCAAATACAGCAAGAATCTTCGCTTTAGAGCGGCAATGGTATTCAGTGGCGAGTGCTTTTTTGTTGTGAGCAATAGAGTGATATTGATTATTTGAAACATTTGTGTTGGACACTTTTTGACCCTGGTCAGCTGCTGAATTTGCACTGAATGCCCAGATGTACGCACACATCTCCTGCTCTCATCGATTTGGAGCTTTTTTCATCGTTTGGGCTTGGCTTCTTGATCCAACTGAACATCTTGGGACTATGGCATACCATAATTTTTTTGGATGATTCTGTACTTCTAACATTCTGGGGAAAGCCCTCTCTTGCGTCAGCGCCCCCTGCAGGGAGTTGGGTCCATTCATGGCTTGTCAAGACCAGCATAGAGGAACTTGACTTACTGCTATAGAGCCCTAACCACAACCCTATCAAGCACTGTTCGGGATCAGCTATAAAGCCAACTACAGCACTCGTGTTTCCACCTAACACTTTTGGTATAATACCTTTAGAACTGGTACATAGTTTTTATGACAAGTAATTGAACCCGAGATCTGATTTGCATTTCCAGATCCGTCAGTACTCTTAAATATAGGCGTGTTTGTTACCGGATGGTGGTAGTTGCATCAACCACGTAATTGGCAGGTTTGTGATAAGTTCTTGTCAAGCAGGAATGACTGTTCTCTCTTGACCAATCAACGGACTGCAGTCACTCTAGCTTCACCTTTTAGTATCAGATCAGTGTTTTAGGTATCTCAACAGATGAGTTACGAAAACAAAAAAAAAAAAACACGAGAAATTGGAACGGTTCTTTTGGTGCTATCCACAACTGTTGATAATGGAAATAAAAAATTCAAGTCGGGCCTCATTGATCAATATCGCTGCCCGACCGCACACTTGGAAAAGAAAAACAATGTTATAGCTTCTAATGGAAAGCCTTCTCAGGAGAGCGGAAATCCCAGAATGCCCGTGGATTTGGAATGAGATAGTGGATTGCCAGGGGTCCACATACTTTTGGCCATGTATTCTTTGATACGTTACTCTTTGAGTTGGTCTTTGTGGAGTCTGTCTTTTCAGAATCCAGTCTGTGTTTCTGTGTGAGCTTTGATTTTTGCTCTTTTTACAGAGAAAATGGAGACATCAAGTTCTTAACCAAGGGTGACAATAATGCGGTGGACGACCGAGGGCTGTACCAGCAGGGCCAACACTGGTTGGAGAAGAAGGATGTAGTGGGGAGGGCGAGAGGGTGAGTCCTTGTTACAGCTGAGCTGTCTGTAACTCTCATCCGCTCAGCAGTCTAATGAGGCAAATCAATGACATCTCTTTCGATTATGTTTACATAACATCACTCAGAGTTTACATGGACTTTAACATGAACAGTTCAGAGAACGTTTGCAGATATTATTTACAGGTTGGCTGGTTGTGTGGTATTATTCGTGAACCGTTTGTTTGTATGCTTGAAAGAATAAAAAAAAAAAACTGCACACCCAAAAGTTATAAATGAATCTGTGTTACAGTGGCCAGAATACTGCAAAAGCCAATAGATTTGTGATGTATTTAACCAAAATCAATTTTACCAGTCTAGCATCTGTAACCTCTGCTTGTGCAGCCATGCCTTTGCAATGCGCACAGTGTGGTTTTGCGTTGTCTTGTTGAAATATGCATGGGTGTCCCTGGAAAAGATTTCGTCTTGAAGACAGCATATGTTGCTCAGATATATTGGTGTACTTTTTAGCATTAATGGTGCTAAACAGTTGTGCAGTACCCCTTGCCAAGGGTACTGACACTACCCCATATCATGACAGAGCATGGCTTTTGTACTTGGTGCTGGTAATATTGTGGGTGGTCCTTTTCTTCTTTGGTCTGAAGCATAAGGCATCCATTTCTTCCATGAAATACCTGAAATATTGATTTGCTGCACCACAATACACATTTTAACTGTGTGATGGTGTGCTAAAAATGGAAGGAAGTGCTGTACAGCACAAAAATTGCAGGAATAATCATTGTTAACAACTTTAAAAAATATTTCTTGCAGGTTTGTGCCATACATAGGCATTGTTACAATTCTGATGAACGACTATCCAAAATTTAAGGTAAAACTGCCCGACCCACATTTACATAGAAATTATAATGACAGTTTACATCGCCTTTTTTTACCATTGTGATTGGTTGTTATGGAGGACCACAAGTGTTGTAGCAATGGTAATAAACCCTCTCATTAGTTAATCATCTATTGTTCAATAAAATTGGGCATTTATAAATTGATTTACAAATTAATTCATTAATCTGTAAACAAAAATAATAAATTGCAAAGTAATTCACTATTTGATATTTTAGTGGGCAATGAAAGGAGGAATTACAAAAAGAATTTACAAATGAAATACAAGTCAATTGATAAATTGTTGAAATTAGAAAGGGATTTACAAAAATATTATAAAACAGCCAATAAGTGCATAATTTCAAAATATTTTAATGAATTTGTAAATAATGGAATTTATAATCTACTTGAAAATGAAGTTTAAAAGAAAAAATAAACTTGCAGTGCGTGCATTTGGCTACTGCTGTAAAGTAATTTACTTGCCACACGTGACTCGTGAATAACTGTGCCTGGTGAACATTATATTGCAGACTCAACGGCATTGTGGCTACGCTTCTCCAGAAGCAGTAGCCATGATAACGGCATTTTCATCTCCTGTCCCTATTAGCTATTCCATTTGCTTAATCATTCAGCTTCCCCTTTTACTCTCTCCATTCAGCCTTTCTGTGACACTTTGGGCCTTGTGCTGGTGAATCAAGATAAAACAGTGCAAATGGGCTACTCGCACACGATGGAGCTGATCGCGTCCTAAAATACTTAACTGCGCGTAACAACTACCAGTTTACTTCTGTTACCGGTCTGTCCTCCTCCTTCTGTTACCGGTCTGTCCTCCTCCTTCTGTTACCGGTCTGTCCTCCTCAGAAGCTGAGGAGAAGACACAAATCACGCTGAAAATAGAATTTTATAGCCGGTATTCAAAAGATGAACCTTGTTTAAGTGGTAATGATGTTCACCGCATCCCGTTGCGATATCTGCTGGTCCACCGAGCAAGAAGGCTTTCAAAGTAAGGTTATTATTTTCTAGCCATTCTCTCATTCAAGTGTGGTGCACTGGCTTAATTAATGCAACTTAGAGTTTTTTTTTTTTTTTTTTTTTTTTTTTTTTTTTGAGCTAGTTGTTTTTTTTCATCCAGCAGTAGCAAAGTTCAGCACCAGTTAGCCAAGTTCGCTAGCTGGCAGGCGGGCTAGCTATTAAGTTAGCTCAATATTAGCTACCTTTTCCAACTGAGGTCAGATTGTCTTTATTTTTTTTTTATGTCGAATTTGCTTTTCTATCGTCTCATGCCATTTTCAAGATATAATTTGTCATCTCTTCAACTTCTGAGGAGAGATTGGTAGCAGAAGTAAACTGGTAGTTGTTGTGCTCACTAAAGTATTTTAGGACGCAGTCAGCTCCATCTTGCTCAAGTAGCCTATTTGCATTGTTTGACCTCGTTTAACCAGCACATGGCCCGAAGCGTCACAGAAAGGCTTAATGGGGAGGGTAAAAGGAGAGACTGAATGATTAATCAAATGGAGTAGCTAATAAGGACGGGAAAAGCTGTGGGTAAATGGAGATGTAAATGGGAAAGTAAATTGTGCTTTTAAAGGCCTGATTAAAATATGCTTAATTCAATTTGTAAATCCAGTTATTTATTTTCTTTTTAAACTACATGTTCAAGTAGATATATGTATTCTTTAATTTATGAATTAATTAATGCATCTTAAAATTATTCATTTATTGACTGTTTGTGTCTTATGTTGTTTTTATAAATCCCTTTATAAATTGAACTATTAATTGATGGATTCATATTTCGTTTGAAATTCTTTTTAACATTCCTCTTTATTGCCCAGTGAAATATCAATTGCTTTGCTATATTTTGTCTATTTATTTACAGATAAATTTGCATACAAATGTTTGAATGCCATTTTTTCGTTAAAAAATTAGTTCTTAATCAATTAACTGCTTTATTAATTTTTTTTGTGACACTTGTGATCTTGCATAGGTTCTGTTTCTAATGTCGTGCTCTTGTCTCTGTACCCACAGTACGCTGTTTTGTTTATGCTTGGCCTCTTCGTATTGGTTCATCGAGAGTGAAGGTGGATGCATGCATTCCAGTGAATTCCCAGCAGAGCTCGGTTCAAGCAGCTCGTATTGAGGAAAGCCTACTGCAACAATTCAGCTGCTGTCAGAACTGGAGCTGCTCCTGGGGTTGGGGGTGTTTATTTTGTTTTATGTCTTTTTGTAAAACCCAAGCTTTATAAATTACTGTTTATTTCTAATATTGTGATGCCAGTTTATTTCAAAATAAAGATGGGTTTTATAAGTCTAATTTAATGACTACAACTTTCAAGTGCATTAGAATTTTTCTTGGCTGTTTGTTCTGGACAGCTTTTTTGCGCACTGATAAACTGCTCCGGCATCAGGGGCCGTTGTCAAAGAATCTAATTGCCGCGTTGTGAGCACTCCGCAGTGGCGCTAAAAATTCCCAACTAAGACGTAACACTTAAAAGTGATTCTCAAAGGTGCTGAGAGCAACTCTTACCACTGATTTGGGCGAACTCTACATTAAGAGGAGGGGGTGCGGTTGACCGCGTTGCTAAGGATGACACCGTACTTCACGGACGCGCTTATCCGGCATTGTCCACAGTGGTTGATGAGAGGCCGATCTGATTCTGTTGCTGACTACCGCCCGTCAAATCTATTCATTCATCATAGGGAAATTCCAACTGTTGCGCTCTTGTGAATGATGTCTCCCATTGAAATAAAAAAAACTTCTAAAAAACTTTTGACTTCTTTCAGCGATGATTGTATTGCAAACAAAAGTAAAACGAAAGTGAACAACTTTAGTTACTGCATGGCTCCGCTCGTCAATGACAGCAAAATAACAACATGGAAATTCGGATCAGGCATTACATTGCCGGCAAAAAAAAAAAAAACGCACTTGGAATGACGTTTACGCGTGAATGCCTTTATTCAATTCGCCGATGAGTGTAAGAAATTTCAGCATTACCCGCAGGCAAGGGCACAGATCGCAGAATACTAGCAGCGAACATCTGTCACAGCTTGCTAGGTTTCACGACTTCCGTGATGAGACCTTGAACATGACTCTTTTTAGAGAGTCGTCAATTGCCTGTTTTTCCAACTTCCTTTTATCTGGGAGCCAAGTTTGATGACGGTCTGGCCAATAAGTGACAACAACTTCACTTAAATGCTTGGAAGGAGAAAGAACTAGGACTGGATTTGGGGACCACTGACCCAGCATCCTACCATACCCTCAAGTTCAGCAATGGCCATGAAATCAGCTTTCTGTTGAAGCTGGCGATTTTTCTGGCAAAATTTGATGAACCGCTGAATAATGTGAGGTCTGTAGAGTGCATTGACAGTTTTGTGAATGGTCCTTGGAATTCCGCAGATGTACCCAGTTTGTCTGCGCTCCATTGTTGCTTTTTTTCCAGTGACCAAATGCCTAAGTGGTCCAAACTTTGATATATGGAGATATAATACTTTTTGTTGCCTCATTGTTGGTGAGGTGAATGCATCCTGAACCAAGTCCACCACAATCATAGTACCGTAGCACTTGAGGCAAAACCGTGATGATGCCTCAATATCATTATATTTACCATAACTTCTCCTGATGAGGAAGCTGATTATTGGCAGTGGTCATAATGAGTTTTTGTGGCTTAGGAGTCCGCGTGACTTCAAGCGACTTGGAGATTTCTGAGCTAGGTTTAGCTCTAAGTCTGGATTACTCTTAGTGAAAAAAATTAGGAGTCCCAAAGTTGGGAGGGACATACCCATTTTTTTAGGAGTTAATCCCTAATTGGCCAGTCTGGAGCTACTTTTTAGCAATATATTCTTTGTGAATATGGCCCCAGATTATGTGTCATTGCATTTTAATGGTAGCTTTTATATCATACATTGAAATCAATTGGTTGTGACCTCTTTCCAAACTGTTCACTGCAATGCATGATGGCTGTTATGACCCAGACCAGGAATCAAATACGGAGGCAGAGCACAGTCTAATAGTAGGGTTTATTGGTATTCATGAGACAGAGCCCAGAGGAGGATGGCACAGTTCATTTCAGATGTTGTGCGCAAAGCAGTGTGGGCACAATGGGTTTTAACCATAAAAAAGCCAGAAAAAACTCTAATGGCATGAAACCAATGATATGTACTCCAGAAAATGGCGTAGAATACATATATGAAAACGGGAAAAAATCTGTTGGGAAATTTTTGAGAAAAATGTGTTTTTCAGAAATTGCAATTTTTGAACTTTGAGAAATTCAAAAAAGTGTTAAAATCCCCAAAAATGAGACATCGAAGGGTCATTCGTATGGCGTAGTCTCTTCGCTATTGATTCCACAATGGTTATGTCACATTTCATGGGCCATAGGTCATTGCACAATCGCACAATAAGCCTTATTATGACTGGGGATGGGTAACATTGATTATATCATCATTGATTACATCAGACTTGCCTACATTCACAAAGCTGGGCCCTCCTTATATTGTGCATTGTCCCTGAATTCTGTCCTTTTCCTGAGACATGCAAGGGGCTGGCGGCAAAATGGACCACTGCACAGCCATACGAAAGTTTGTATTCTCTGTTTCCAAAAAGGAAGCTATTCCATCGTAAACAAGCCCCCACCTTATCTCTGCCATCCATGATCTGATATCTGAGTATCATGTTGATGACAGACGCCTCCCTACGGCTCTCTGCGGCCCCTGTACCACTGCCATCTATGCCATGCAACGAGGAAAGGAGGGGGTAGAATTCAGGTGCCTTAGCCAGATTTAGGTCGGCCGCGTTTAATAGCAGCTTGGATCTGCTTGGCTTTGCTTCCATTTGATTTAGCAACCCAAGCAGATCCATCTTTGATTACCCCCTCCTTTCCTCGTTGCATGGCATAGATGGCAGTGGTACAGGGGCCGCAGAGAGTCGTAGGGAGGCGTCTGTCATCAACATGATACTCAGATATCAGATCATGGATGGCAGAGATAAGGTGGGGCTTCTTTACGATGGAATAGCTTCCTTTTCGGACACAGAGAATACAAACTTTCGTGCGGGCTGTGCAGTGGTCCATATTTGCCGTCAGCCCCTTGCATGTCTCAGGGAAAAGGACAGAATTCAGGGACAATGCACAATATAAGGAGGGCTTAGCTTTGTGAATGTAGGCAAGTCTGATGTAATCAATGATGATATAATCAATGTTACCCATCCCCAGTCATAATAAGGCTTATTGTGCAATTGTGCAATGACCTATGGCCCATGAAATGTGACATAACCATTGTGGAATCAATAGCGAAGAGACTACGCCCACAAATGACCCTTCGATGTCTCATTTTTGGGGATTTTGACACTTTTTTGAATTTCTCAAAGTTCAAAAATTGCAATTTCTGAAAAACACATTTTTCTCAAAAATTTCCCAACAGATTTTTTTCCCATTTTCATATATGTATTCTACGCCATGTTCTGGAGTAAATATCATTGGTTTCATGCCATTAGAATTTTTTCTGACTTTTTTATGGTTAAAACCCACTGTGTGGGTGCACCCAATGCCTGCATGGCCAGTGGCTTTCCAGGATGACTGCCGAATGGAGTGCGCACTTCGCCAGAGCTGAACTGTCCAAAGGCAGGATGGAGTGCTCCTCCTATGCTGCAGGTCCAATCCTGATGACCGTAGAAGGATGGGTAGCATGTTCCTAATAAACTGGACAGAGGAACGTACAACAAGAACACGGTCCCAATCCTGGAGACCGTGAGAAATGCTTAGGAGCTTGTTTCTATTAACTCAAAAAAGACAATTGAAGATTATGCTTAACTTTCGAAGGACGAAGAGTGTTACTTGTAAATACTGGCTAGTTCTAAAGTGCTATAGCAAAAAACGACAATCCTGCAACTTACAACTGAAAGGAGGGGGTATAGGCTAAATACGCCGCACACGCATAAGGTGGGGCAGCTCTGAAACGAGAGACAGCCTGGGATCAGGGAGCACGCAGGACGCTAACTAAACAAGGAAACAATGCCTCTAATTGACTGGCAAGTTACTGAATGGGAGGAGACACAGAAGGCATTCACTCGAAGGTTGCGACAGATGACAGTGTAGAGCATTGAAGGGTCAAATAATATTCAGCTATATTAGCGCTTTAAAAACTCGCTTATGCCCAGTCATTATGAGGATGTGAGGTGGTCAATCTAGGGAGAAAAAAGTGTTTATGCCGCTAAAGCTCAATCCAAAATATTACATTAATAACAGAACATTTCGTTTAAAAAAAAACGGAATTCTGTCCAACAGTAAGCTGTGAAACTAGGTAAAATATTCCTAGGTTTCTGTAATATATGACAGATATCACTGACAGTCCAGTTTCGATAACCGAAATCCCCAGGTAATACTTTTGTTTAGGCTGGCGCGGAGGCACAGTGGTTAGCGCTGCAATTTATAGCAAGACTAGAAGGTTGTGGGTTCGAATCTAGTCTGGGGCCTTTTTGTGTGGAGTTTGCATGTTCTCCCTGTGTCTGCGTGAGTTTTGTTCGGGTACTCAGTTTTCCCCCCACAGCCCATGCACGTCAGGCTAATTGGAGACTCTAAATTGCCCACAGATATGAGTGTGTGAGTGGTGTGTGCACCCTGCTATGGATTAGCGAGCTGTCCAAGGTGGGTCCCTGCCTTTCGCCCATAATCAGCTGAGATAGGCTTCAGTTCCCCCTAGTGAGGAATAAGCGGTATTGAGCATGGATGCTGATGGATGATTATCTTTAATACTTTTAACATGGCATTAAAGGCAGAAAATAGGAGAATAACACCTGATTTCACTACATGGCGAATACGAAATCCCCAGTGTTATGAAAACTTATGCCATTTGCTTAATCGCCCAATGACAGTCAGACTTGATAGAAGATAACCAACAAGGAGGTGGAGGATCCGCTCATTTCCATAGTAAAGACTATATATATATATATATATATATATATTGGCAGAAATGAAGAGTCAGCGAATAAAAGCCACACCATACTGAAAGTAGACCTGCCAAGCTAAGCAGATAGGCTAAATGGCTCTGGCTCATTCAGTCTACGTCCCTGGAGAGGTGGGCGAACAACTTGCCCAGTAAAACACAGCGATTATGCTTGCTTAGATGAAATAGATACGTGACACACGGACGCTAGAAATGTTTCATGAGCATCCTGGCACCAATGTCTAAAAGCATTAGTAGCTATGAAAAATTATTTAGAGTTGGCTCGGCAGGCTTGCGGTAGAAAGTTACTTCATGTTCAGCAAACAATAAATTGACTTTTTCCTATAAGCTTCCACGGCAATCCACGTTCCCCTCCTGCGCAAGTGGCACAGTGGTCTTCATCTCCACACTGGGAGTATTTCTGAGGGATCTCGGTGAAATATAAATAACAGATTTTTAGTGCGATGCCAATTGTTCATACCCTATCTACTGTAGTAGCCTAGATTATTTAACCATTTATTATTATTTTAACCCCCCGAGACTCTGCATCCACATATAAGGACATCAAATATGCTTTGCGCACGAGAGAAAAGTTTGAGTCTCGGGAGGGTGTGGAATAAGATCTATTTTGGTTGCGTACGTTCTGATGGTAATTTCTTTTTTTTTTCTCCAATAAATACAAATGCTTTTGCAAAAAAACGTATAAGCTACCACTTCGTGCTCTCTTCAGTGCAATTACTCCGCAAATGCGAACTAAGGAAACGTATGATTGGACGCGCGTAATGAATGACTTCATTTTTGTGAATATTAAAAAGCCCTCCCCATTGCCCAGGTAGGCATAAATTTTGTAGCGGAGATAGCGCACTAGGAGTCGATCAGGGTAGGAGGGGTGTAAGAATATATTTGCAATTTTGCAACACACCGAAAACAGTCTTAAAGTGAGTTTCTTGGAATTTTTTTTTAGCTTGAAATGGCCGGTGTTACACTGAGCAAGATTCACCGGTTTGGGCTCCTCACTTACTTCATCATATTCTCTTACATTTCCGTGACCACTTCAGTAAGCCTTGATCTCACTGAATTGAGAAACAAATTTGCTAAAATCAAAGTGAATCCGCGAGGGAATCTCTGGGCGACAGGTGAGTAAAAGACATGCGCTTCTCCGGTTTTAGTGGCATTTTTTTCATGAATCCTAATCTGTGTTATATAATTCTTTCATGTTTACAGTCAATAGGTGTCTGAATTTACAATATTCTAAGCTCTATCCGTCAAATTACAGGGATGTTTGTCTCAGGGAAGGATGTGAAAGGGCAGTTGTTTCTTCTAGATGCTACACAATAGCTGTAGTGTAGCTGACTATTCAGATTCTACCTATCGTTGTAACTTTTCAGATCGACTTGGATAATATTTCTTCTTTTTCTCACGTTAAACTTATGAGGTCATTTCATGGGAAAGAAGAGTGTTGTGGATAACTCATTCATGGGGTCTCCAAATGACCCGGCAATGAACCCATTCCAAGTGGATCTTAACTCGGACCAGAGGGAGCTGCTATCGCAGGAGGTGCTGAAACTCGCACTCCAGGCTCACCTTCAGGACACCCAGGGAAAACAACATGCTAACGACCAGGTGAACCTATATCACTATCGGAGTTTATAACTTTCAAATGATAACTGCTCTAATAACCAAAAACGGAATTGTGAAACTTTCCCTGTTCATTTTATACTGTAGTCCTGTGGTCCAAAATACAGGGGTCTTGTAGCATCGAGGTCGCATCAGAAAAGCATATGACGTGAAGAAATCGAGAAGGGGGCAAATACTTTTTCACAGCACTGCAGCTTATAACCTTCCCATCCTTCGTAACATTCAATTATTCTGAAGTTCTCAGTCAGCTCCAAAGAGTCGCTCATTTGTTGTAAGTAAGCACTCCACCCTTGGGGCCAGATTTACAATAAGCCCAACAGCAAAAGAAAAAAAAAGTTTGAGACCGTGCATAAAATGTTAAAGAAAAAAGATTGGCAAATCTGTTTAACATATATTCAATTGAAAATAAATAGTATGAAGGCAAAATTTAATTTTTTTGGCTGATCAACTTTAATGTTTTTGTCAAAATACATTTATTTTCAGACTTGGGAAGCCTGCAACACATCCCAAAAAAGTTGGGGCAGGCTCATGTTTACCACTTGTTCCATATTTTTTCCTTTAATCAGTACGCAGCAGTTATTTTGGAAGTAAAGATTCTAATTGTTGCCTTTTTCAAAGTGAATTTTTTCCCCATTCTTGCTTGATATAATTCTGATGAAGCTGCTCAACAATCAAGACCGGGTCTCCCCCGTTGTATCTTGCTTTCACAATGTGCCACTTGTTTTCAATGGAAGACATGTCTAGACAGCAGGCAGACCACTCAGGCAGCCTCACTCTTTGATTATGAAGCCATGCTGTTGTTGCCTGTGCTAAATATGATTTGGCTTTGCCTTGTGGATGTATGCTTCAGCATCTAAGCCATGGTAGAGGTTTTGCCGTTTGGTTGTGTACACTGTTGCTGACAAATGGTGAAATTCTAAGTCTCTGAGTGGTCAGCCCCTCTGGCATTGCTCTAGTCTGCAGCCTGCTAACTGCCGGGGCCTCATCAGCTTCGAAACCACCACACAGAACACACATGAAGGGCAGCACTGATGCCTGGAAAAACTGTGCCTGTTACTCGAGGCTTACAGGGAGCCCAGAGATTTTGGCTAATCAGAGCACAGAGGCAGCAAAGCCAAAGAGGGTCCATCAGCACACAGAGGGACCACACCTCTCATTTTCTCACAGGTCACTTACATTACAGATGTTTGGAGTCATTTTGGTTTTTTATGGCAATAAAATTTAAAAAAAAAAGTGACCATTACACAATTTTCTGCCTTACCCAGCCCATCTCGGGTGAGCTTGAGCCCACAACAGTCACTGACATTTGGGAAGTTGTTGATAAATGACTTTGTTTTTGCATAGTACAGCAGATACAGTGATGAACTGACTTTACTGGCAGCAGTTCACCAAAGCATTCATGAACCTGTGTTGTTGTATTCATTTCTATGAAAGCATTTCGGTTTACAGGGCAGTGCTGTCTGAGGGCTTGAAGGTCAGGGGCAGTCTGTATTATTTTTCAGTAGTGCTCTTCTTGCACTTGAATTTTTCTGGATTCTCTGAATCATATATTGATTTTATGGAATGTATATCCCCAAATTCCTTTCAGTCAAGCTTTGAGAAAAGTTATTCCTTAACTGTTGGTGTAAATTTTCATGCAGCTTCGCATAAATTGGTGTACCTTTGTTAGCAAATGGCCAAGCCTTTCATGGATATTTATTTTATTGCCAACCATGATAGCATCACTGATTACCAAAGGAATGTTCTAAACAGGTGTTTTTGAACACCCCTCCACCTTACATTGCCCCTCTCCCAACTTTTTTGGAATGTGTAGCAGTCTCAAAACTGAAATTAGCTTATATGCACAATGATGAATACTTAAAACCCTTAAGATACTTGACTCGGGCGGTTTTCAATTAAATAAAGATGAAAGGACATTTATCTTGTGCTCAATCTTTTAATGCATGCAAAACTAATAACAAGGCTAGTTATTGGTGCAAAACAAATATCTTGGTCAATCGTAAATATGACCCAGAACTGGTTTGACTCTATCATTTGCTTGAGTAATAGTTAATTAAAGCGACCGTGTATCCACGGTTTCACCTTTCATTGTTTACTTTGATTGGTTAATTTGCCTTATAGTAGCGACACACAGTCTCTTCATATAACAATGTATTAGGTGAAAAAAATGAAAGAGTCAAACCTATTTTGGGTCATATTTGTTATTAAGTTCAAGCTAATTATTTTGAAAGAACTCTAAACACCTGTGTTCAGCTACCTATTTTGGACCTTACTGATTTTCTCAGTTTCTAATTCGATCTGTTTTAAAATGTTGTTACCTGAAATTGCTTGCATTATTGAAATATAAACAGAATACATTCATATGTCTTTTACTCTTCATGGTACAGATGGATATTTCCGTCAAAATGTGGCGTAAGATGGTAAATATCATATTTAAACATAATGCATCTAATTAGAAAAAAAAATCATCATTCTATGCTGCAATCCAGGTTGGAATAAACACCATCATACACAGGTGGACATCAGGAACAAGTTTGAGATCCGCTGAAATGTAAAAAATGAATTAATAATTGTGCTTTGAAGTGAGCAGAAATTATCAAGTGTCATATGTTTCATTCTCTTAACTTAAAAATTCTTGAAAACATATAGTTTGACCGGGGTTGTTCAGAAGGGCATGATCTAAGGGGTTACGGTGCGACGTGTCCCAGCCCCAATAATGTGCTATGATAAACATCACATCAGCAAAAAAATGTTAGCAATTCTCGGGGATACGAGCATTGTCTGTTACTCCCTTAAGTGGTTATACTTTTGCTTATGTCTGTGTGTGTGTGTGTGTGTGTGGCCAGACAAAAGAGTGTCTCTGACAGTATTGCCTTCATATTGCAGGACGCTGACATCATGATGAAGATACTGGAGAGATACATTCAAAACAGGAGAAAGTGATGCATCAGTTATTCCCCCTGACCTGAATGACAAAGGTGTCTGCATGAAGACCAGCGGCTCTGGAACTGGCTTGGGCATTTATTCTATAAATCTCCGAAGCATTCATGTTGAAGATTCAGGCGCAGGATTTCAATTAAATTATTTTTATTTAAATGCAATGAGTCTGCTTTTATTTCCTATTTCAGCACTACATAAATTACTCTGAAATTGCATAGCCTTTTAGATGAGACAAGTGAACATGTTTGATTCTCTATATTGTATAATGTGTGCAATTTTATATTTTAATAGAAACACTTGTTTGTATAGACAGAGTTTAAAATTCAAGCTTTAAATAAAGTTGAAAATGTGAACAGAAGATTCATTTGAAAGTCCAGTGTCTCCATTAATTGGAGTGATATACAGCAGTGTTTCCCAACCTTGCTCTGGAAGTACTCCTGCCCTACACATTTTAGATGCCTCCCCTCCTGATTTAGCTGATCAGCTCATTTGTGGAGTATTTGACAAGCTTAACTGCATCAAGTACTCCACTTGTGCAGGGCAGGAGTACTTCAGTAGTGGGGATGGAGGTACTGACATAATGTACACTGATATAAGCTGATACCGGTTTGTAACCATATTCATAAAGAAGCATTAATTTTCCTTTAACCCTTTAACTTCCAGCTCAACCTTTTGGTGGAGCAAACCAGCGTTTTTCCATTGCTTTTCTTAGTGAGGAAGTTAAAGGGTTAATTCAGTTGATGTCCAGACTGCTGCAGATAAGGCTTATAGATAAAGGAGGTATATGGAAAAATATTTTGGGGTTTGTGTGTGTGTGTGTGTGTGTGTGTGTGTGCGTGTGTATGCGCATGTGAGTATGTGTATTTTTCAACCATTCTCCCATGGAAGAAATGAAAATGGGGAGGGGCCCCAATAAGGTAGGGGCGGTCCAGCCGTAAGTATTTACATAGGTTTCATCCCAGATAGACGCATCCTAGGTCATAAACTCTTCCATAGGCCTAATTCAGCGGTGCTCTAGTTGTTGGGTATGTGGCTCCCAATGAAAAAATTCCCAAAATATCCAATGGCTTTTAACCTAAAATACCATCCCCGCCCCCATCTAACTGGGACATGTCTATCCAGGATGACACCAATATGGGTGGGCTTAGCAACCCCCATACTCCTCCAGCACGGGTGTTCCTATGTAATATATTTTGATCCTTGTACCTGCCAAAGAAAACAACTGAAAGCCATTTGAAATTTCGTTTGGCATGATGTGCAGCAAGGTACTCAATGTCAAAGGTCATGATGTCATCTTACTTGCCATATATGAGTTCCTATATGTGATCAATAGTAACATATTAGCTATGCACAGTAGTTTTAGAGCAATAGCCTTCTCTCATCACCTTTGGTTTGACCTTTCAAGTTCACTTAAAGTCAAAGGTCATGAGGTCATTTTGATCTCTATGCATGATTTTCTTTATGTGTTTAATAGTAACTAAGTGGCAATCTATGGTAGTTTTTGAGATATAGTGTAGATTATGCGATTCAGATCAAAGACCTTGATCCCCTTAAATTGGATTTCATCATAGCAATGGATAGAATTATATTTTATTCTTTAAAAATGGGCCTTAGGCTATTTTTGGGATTTTTAAATTTAAAATTCATTTGAACAAATTTCAGTTGCACTTGAACAAACATGCCCAAATTGTCCAACATATCATGGTCAAAAATACATCAATTTATGAACAAATACTTAAACTGGGGTTGACATAATTGCAAAATAAATGTCTATAACTATCTATCAATCATCTGTACCGCTGCTTCCTCACTATATTCACGGGGAGGTGGAGCTGACTATGCCATGCCCCAGCTGACTATGGGCAAAAGGAAGGAATACACCTTGGACAGCTCGCCAATCCATCAAGGGGCGCACACACCATTCACTCTCTCGCTAAGCCTATGGGCAATTTTAGAGTCTCTAATTAGCCTGTCGTACATGTCTTTGGACTGTGGGAGGAAACTGGAGCACCCGGAGGAAACCCACACAAAGACGAGGGGAACATGCAAACTCCACATAGAAAGGCCCCTGGCCAGATTTGAACCCACCATAATCTTGCTGTGAGCCGGCAGTTCTACCCACAAGAGGGATCTGCGAAGGGGGTAAAATTTAAAATTTGTTATTTAATAGTTTTTGCCAGCTTCTAATTTGAATCTATAGAGTTTGACACAAATATTCTAGCGCCACCCTCGGTAAGGTTTGGCGCCGTCGAATCATAAAAACGTCAATAAGATTTGAACTTCACTACCCAGCACCGCTCTGGAGTTGCACTTAACACTTCCGGTTTAGTATGGCGGAGTTTGGCATGGTTGGAGCGGCGTTGTTTTGTCCTGAACCGTGGCTGAGGGTTACTGTTCCCGCTTGTAAACATGCCATTAATAATTATGTGTGGTTTGCCATGTAGTGGCAAAAGCCGAAGAGCGGAAGAATTGAAGGAATATTTATTGAAGAGCACAGAGAGACAAGTGTTTGTTGTTGGAGAGGAAACTATGTGTATCGATAAAAACTCCGTCTATGCAGGTAAGATATCCAAGCTGTCACGCTCGCTTTGTCGATAACCGGCGAGCTTTAACTTGTGCAGAACTCCTATGTGCGTTGCACGATAGCTAGCCGACTAACTAGCTAGATTTTACCAAGCTTGTGCCGTCCCACTGCACCATACAGTGAAAATTTGAACTTTACTCTGACGTAATGGCACATTATGATTATCCGACTGTGAACCATCTCGTTTTGTTAGAAGTCTGGCTAAATGAGTGTCCAAGGCCCAGCTTGTAATAACCTATGGCTGTCTTCCAGAAATTCACCCGCAAAATGGCAACAAATTTTGTCAACAACTCTATAGTTACATGTCGTAAAGAAACCTCTAGCCTTGACATAATTTTAGATTTGGCGAAGGATATTGACAGTTGTCATGCTACATAGCTATCGCTATAGCTTGCTACCTCGTTTGGGCTTGTTCGATAGGAGGAGAAAGTACAACCTCTGGCCTAAATTATAGAATCACCGTACTTGGGATGTTTATCCAGTTTTTTTTTTTTTTTTGAACTTAATGGCAAAAAAAAAAAAAAAACGCAGATATGACGCAAAACTATTTTTTTCTTAACTTACTATTGGGCTTCATGAAACACTCCTCTAATAAAGTTGATTATTTTCATTAATGACATATTTTTCATAATCAAATAGAGGAAATTAATGGATTGTGTTCTTTTATATAAAGTGATAATGACAAATTTTCATTCATTTCAGACTCTCAAAAGGAGAAGAATCTCAGAGGTTCTTTGCGGTCAGAAGTGGAGCGGTGAGTTTCCTCATAACATTGGTAGTTACCAAACTAGAGTTGATCATGACTTGGATGTCCTGAAAACAGCAGGCAGTTACCCTGGTTTCCTCCCACATGCATGGTTGGTAAATGGAAGACAAAATTGCCCACAAGTGTGAGCGAGTGAGCAGTCTGTGAGCCCTGTGATGGATTGGCTTGCTGTCGAGGGTGTGTTCCTCTCTCTTACCCATACTGAGCTGTGATAGGCTCCAGCTCTCCTGTGACCCAGATACTTAAGAAGCAGTTTAGGTAATAGATGGACAACTGGGAGTGTTTATGAAGCTTCTTCAGTCGTAGTTTGATAAGCCTGACCTGTGCACCCAACAGTGCTCAGTCTTTCTGTTGACTTGGGTTGATATAACTTGGAGCAATTGCAATGCCACAGCATTTCATGTATGGAAACATGACATCTGTACTTGATTGCTTTGTCAATGTAGATGGAAAATATATAGGAATGGCCATTAAACAACTGACAACAGTGCAAATATTTTCACGGAGTTGCCATAATTCAGGTTTGATTTTACTTTTTTTTTTTTTTTTGGCAACAGGAAGGTAAACAAAGATGATATTGTCATCTTGGATTCACTCAATTACATCAAAGGTGAATTAAGTTTCATTGTCATTTACTGCATATTGCATTGCTATTTCTGGTTTAACTAAAGGTGTATTTTATCATTTGATTTGCCGATATTTGGAGTCGTGTTGAAATGCAATGTGAGCAGATGTACTGAATAGGCACAAATCTGTCCTAAGGCACCCCAGAATTGAAGCGTATTTAAACAACATTACAGCTTATCACTGTGAAAAATTCAGCCATTTATGAATTATTATGACTAGATAGACATAAAATTCATCTATTTATGGGGAAAATGGTATAAATTCTGATTTTTTCACCGATAATATACTGTCCCAATTGAAACGCTTCAGCATACAGAATGAAGTTTTTAGAGATATTGTAAATTATGCACTTCATAAAAGTAATTTTGGAACAAAGAGAGATTGCCTGTACACTGGAAAAGAAAAATCCAGATTTGGAAGTCAATACAAAGTACAAAATTATGCGTAAAAGAAAAAAAAAGTACCCTTTATGGACTTAATTCCGGATTTATTTCAGTACGCGAGCACCATTTCCTTCCTGTTTCCTCCAGACTCTGAAACTCCACCTGATCTTACAGGACTTCTCTTGAGCTCAACAAAATTTTCTATCAAAACAATTTCACTTGATCCAATTTCAATATTAGTCCAAACTAGAATTTTCAAGCAGGACTCATAAAAAATGTTTTGAGGTGGAATAATTGTTTGAAGTAATGTCCTTTTTTATGGCCGGTGTTTTAACAAATGTTTGCCTTCTTATATTTTTATTTCTCAGGTTACAGATATGAACTTTTTTGTCTAATCAAACACGCACAAACTCCACACTGTCTGGTAAGCAAAACACGGAAGCATTGCTACTTCAGTCCTGCGCTGTTGCTAGATGCTGTGTGCAAACCGCCCATGATTTAACAGGTCCCCAAACACATACAGACACATTTGGGCAATAAAGGTATTCGTTTGTTAACTGCCTTTACCCATAAATGCCTGCACGACTGCACACGCTTTTAAAATAAGGCTTAAGACAGCACATCCCTCCAGTGCTGATTTGCAGCTTTATGGGATGTCCCAGAGTTCACAATTAAATGTCCAACAAAACGGCCTCAGTTTTCCATGTTGGAAGCTAATCCTTATAGTGGTGCTCGTGCAAGTGTGGCACTCTTTCATGAATTTTGTATATTTGATTTTCCAGGTTTATTGTGTGACGTCGGCAGAGGTTAGCTCATCCTGGAATGCCAGCAGAGAGGCAGATAAGCAGTACACACAGGAGATGTGAGTGCGCATTACTGCAGATGGTGTGTTTGTCTTGTGAATATTGAACATGTTTTCAAACTCCCTTCAAGTTGGCTTCCTCATTGCATGCACAGGCTGATACGGACTGCACATTTAACAGGTCTTGAAACTAGTTGTTGAATCTGCAGCAAGCAGCACACTTGTGCTTGGACTGTAGGTGGCACTGTTGCTCTCTCTGATGTGTGAAATTGGCTGTGTTCGATTAGTCAAAAATTTACGTCCGATTGTCCAGTTCCTAACCCCTTCTCTTTAACCTCAATGGAAAACGTCATGAGGTAAAGGAAAGGTATAAAGGGGAATTCACAACGGCTTAGGAAAACAAACGCGCCGCTGAGAGGTGACATGATCATGCGTCTCTCGCCCATCATGTTTGTTTTCGTGATTGGCCGGATGAATGGTCATCGCTGTAAATATTGCTGCCGCACGGAACTATGGGATATCATTATCTACTTTGTTTTCAAAAAGGATGGTTCAGTGTACCCTATGCTAAAGGTGATAAGTTAGGAGGCACTAAATCACCTTTCCTTAACAATTAAAGAATTCAAACACACTTATCATGGCTGCCAGGTAAATACTCCCGGGTTATTTTCTAGGCATTAGGAACTTCTCTTCGCAAGAAAATACTATTTGAACGCAGCCTGTCTGTTCCCTCACTGTGTTACACTGCTGTTCCCACAGCTTCGACGCCCTCGTTATGAGGTTTGAAGCGCCAGACTCCAGAAACCGATGGGACAGCCCGCTGTTCGCCGTGCAGAAGGAAGATGAGCCGCCCTTTGAAGCGATTGCAGATGCCATCTTTCACCGAAAAGCCCCTCCCCCAAACCAATCTACACAAAGTGTAAGGGAGCCTGTTCTACTGCAGCAGGGGGAGTGTATGACCAAGTCATAAATAACATGATAAATCGCATGACGGCTGACCATACGGAGCAAGGTTTCCAACCTCATTGTGGGAGATCTTCCATGTAGTTTTTTTATCCAACCCTAACAGAGCACACCTATAGCAACAGAACTTGAGTTGCCAATTATTACACTCATGACCATAAAAACCCCAAATTTGGAAAGTTATTCATTCTTAAATATTAAATTTCATTTGTAACAATTAATACATCCAGAGCTTTGCGTTGAGAAGATTGAAATCCTCTGAATGAAAGTGACCGATAATTAGTGATGCAGAAAGAAAAAAAAAAAAAACCACAACAATATCAACACTCAGAGTTGTGTTTTTATGGTCATGAGTATAGAGTCCAGTTTGGCTAATTTGGGGTTGCTGTGAAGCCTTTGAGGATGGATGGCCGTAGTTCTCCTGGGATAGTGTTGGGGAACCTTGGTTTGCAGTTCCTCAAACTTACTGTCTGCATTCTGTTTACCGGACTCCCCGTCTGCAGCAACCACTGTCATCCACAAACTTCCTGTACGAGTTGGACAAAGTCACCCAGGATGTATTAACGGTAGGTGGCATTTTTGTTTGTGAAAAAATATTGTTTGTTCATTTGCTGTAATGTTCTTCATAATTAAAAGTAGTTTGCACAAAGATTTACTGGTATTTTCTGCGTGAGATTTTCAATAACAAGCATTGTGTTGCAAGACTAAGCTTAGTAAAAAGACTATTATTCTTTGAGGCAGGTGGCACAAAATTATACTTGAGTTACTCAGACTTTAGCAATTCATTTTGAATTTTGAAACTTTATCATGTATTTGACCCTACAGGCAATTTTGAGCTCCCAGAAGACCTCTGTTCCTGGGGATCGCATTTTAGTTCCTGGAGCCACTGAAAAAATATCCTCTTTAAAGCTTTTTGCACACACTGTCTGTTCCTAAAACACAAGATTCAACCACAACCTTAAGCCGTGTACAAAATCCTTTTCTCTTATTGGATTTTATCATGATATAAGTTACTGGCTAGGAAGCCCCTCATACCAACCTACTATCTCCCCTGAAATGTGTGCTGACAGCTACCACTTCTGTTTATCTTGCAGTCTTTGATTTGGAGTTTTCTTCTCCCACTGCTGATGTAGATTCTCTTTGATCGTATACATCATCACGATTCAAATGATTAAGATTGGTTTTTCTCTGAGCTCAACAGAAATATTGGGGGGGGATCTGAAAGGTATTTATAATGACCTTTTGGCATGCATCTTTGGTGCCATTTTCAGCGTCCTTCCTTCAAATGTCAGTGCCACATCCAGACTTATAAATTTGTCAGTTATTGCCTACCTGCTGGGAAAACAGTGCATTTGTTTATTACTGCTCCAATCATCAATCTCCGTATTGGTTCCATTATAAAATTTTATATTCCAATCTGTACATTTAGGTAGAATCTAAAATGGCGTTCACATCGAGTTGAATTTTTTTTAGGTGTAGTGAGCATGTTCATGTTTCAAATTGCCTTTTTAGACCTTCCGCTATACTAGACGACAGTCTGTAAAATTCCATCACTTGACTGTTGTTCCTATTGGTAAATGGAATAACGATGACATCATTTGTTCGGCAGTTCAGTGACGGGGCGTTTCCCATCTCCATGCACTGGTGTTTGGCGCATTTCCTCCGCAACCCTGCGTTCTCGCAGTGGGATGTAACTGTCTGAGACGGAGGAGTCAATCAGCTCATGCAAAGGCATGGAGGAGTTGTGCATTTTTTGTTACCTCAGGGAGGTCGTGTGGGAATTTGTCCGGTTGTATCCTGCACGATACAACTGAACAACAAACACTGAATTTTCGTCAGAAATTGTTACTTTCCTAGATGTCCTCCTTCAGTCAGTTCTCTTGACCTGAGTCATCATCATTGTTTGTTTTCCTTAACCTAAAGGTACATAGAACTGACGCGAAATCTCAACATGTCAGAGCTGCGCCGACTCCGCCGTCAGTTCATCAGTTACACCAAGATGCATCCGACGGAGAACATCGGGCAGATAGCCAACATGTTCGTGCAGTATCTGAACAAGAGTACGCACTGATGGACAATTTTTATACCTGATATAGCCAAAGTCACATTTATTTTGCCTCAGTTTTTCAGGTTTATTTTGTCTCATTTTGGAAAACTGGCCTCACAGCATGAAGGGAGATCTGGATAAAAAATTTAATTTTTAACTGAAACCCATTCCTGGAAAACGATAGGCCCGCCTGTTTTTTCCAATTTTAATTGCAAAGCTGAGTGAATAATGGGCCAAGTTCTTAGTCAGGCTCCACTCATTAAGGCACCACTCCAACGCAAAGACAGGCCACACTGTTTCATATCAAATCTGTACCCTGCCTGTGTGGACAGCAGGACGCTCCTCGCCCCGCAGGATCCAGAGTAGTGAGCATTTCATCAGCTGCCATTGCCCATTAGCCTCATATACAGTCAGGTGCACCGACTGATCAGTTAAGTGTTGAGCAAAACCAAGCAACACAGGCTGTGATTTAGGCTACGTGTTAAGGCTGTTTCACACCAAAGACGGGACAGAAAAACAAAATGAAAAATGCTTCTATTAAAAAATTGGAACCCATTTACCACAGTGAGCCTATCTACACAGAATCCAAAACTTTCCTATCTCACCATCAATGAGTGCTCTGCATCTTTGAGTGTTATTTTGTTTCATCCTTGGTGTGAAAAGACCATTAGGGTGAACATTTGTTCTCAGTTATGACCTGGAAAAAATATTTCAACCGTTCAAAACCATATTTAAGGAAACCACTGCTTTTAATCCTCTCAAATTTGCTTACCCTCGCACTGGTCTTGGATATGCTGGATTCAAAGTAATAAACCAACCCTGAGGATTGCCAGGGTTAATTTTATCCCATTTAAAAAAAAACAAAAAAACAAGGAATCCTAAATACCAAGGCTGAAATTTACTCAGTGGAAGTTTGTTTTTAAATAAAATAAATACAGAATGCCTCCAATGTTTTTGTGTTATATTCTGAATGACTGGATAAAACTGCACAAGGGTGAACCACGGCCGCAAAAAATGTTATCCCGACACAACGACCACACCCACCAATGCATTTCCGAGTCACATAGCTCTGTAAAGGCCTGACTGCATGAAAACCATTTGCCCAAATCGCCAAACGGATAAGACCACTTTGACAATATGCACTACCCTGTGTACAAGTACACTATAGAATAAAGCATTGCTTGCCTTTTCCTGAATGGACACCAAGGTTTGCAAAAATGTGCCACCTGCTGTTAAAAAGTGTTACTGCACCTTGAGATGCTGGCCTATCCACGACAGCTGCAATACTGAGTCTGTGGATGCTGTTTTGCAGCCCTAATATGAAGACTATAAAACACCAATACAACAAAGGATAATGTTGAGACAAAAAAGTCAGGTGTTCCTTTTTGGAAAAAATTTACTTTATAACACACATAAATCAAGTTGCAATCTGCAATACAAATAGTTCCATTGGAAAGTAATAATGAAGAAATAAGCACTGAATCTTCGATTGAAAGCAGCAGAGAACAGAATCACATTCAGACCTGGCAGGGATGCACTGCTATGTATCGAAAGGTCAAACTACAGCAGGATATAGTTACGTATTAATAAAAATCAGTCACAGGCCTCCACAGAACACCGCAGACCCCTTTCCCTGTAGGCAAGTTTTGGAAACCGAATAATATGACAAACCGTTGATAATCTTATTTTACCTAAACGGTCTACTAAGGGGCTTCTTCAGCACAAGACGAGTAATGGTGCATTTGCAGAATCATCACTCAACTTTGACGTGCAACGCTAGTTCAGTAATTTGATCTGTGCGTTGTGACTGCGAGCCAGATGAGCTGAGCTGGTTAAAATT
The DNA here is from genome assembly GCA_029692085.1 of Gymnothorax javanicus. Taxonomy (NCBI): domain Eukaryota; kingdom Metazoa; phylum Chordata; class Actinopteri; order Anguilliformes; family Muraenidae; genus Gymnothorax; species Gymnothorax javanicus. The sequence continues at coordinate 4,629,901 of CM056207.1, read as the reverse complement.
CATTTTTATACAGAATTAAGCTGGGGTTTATTATATGTTTATACAGAACTGCTGAATGTTCCACACAGTTTGCCTGCTGCAACAATCACTCATCAGAGACTCCACACCAGTGGCCTTCACCCCTGTTCCTGGAGAGCTGCCATCCTGTAGGTATTTACTCCAGCCTAATTCAGCATACCTGGTACAGCGCATTAGCAGATCATTAAGATCTTAAACTGGAACATGTTCGCGGTGTGCTTAGCTCAGGATGAAGTAAAAACCTTCAGGATGGTCACTTTCCTGGAACAAAGTTGAAGACCCCTGCTCTACATAGAGAGGAATGGGATGCGTCCAGTTGACAGATTCGGAGTTGACAGCCCTCCATGGAGCACATCTTAACACGTGACCCCCTATCATTTCCTACAGCTAGCACACATGATTTCAGCCCATCATGAAATAAAGGCCTATCCAGGTACAGAGCTCAACAAATAGCGAACTTGCGCAGCACAAAAACTAAACCCACTTAATGGCAGGTAACTGCAAAGTAAAGGCACAGTCTGCTGCTAAAAACAGCCAAAAGCACACTACAAGCACTTAATCCATTTTTTCTGTAGTTTAAATCAGGTTTAGTTTTTCTGGTTGCAAAGCAAATTCAGTCATAATTAAAAATTATGGATGACAACTGATCCAGAATGAAAAAGATAACTACTGTTTAAAATGCAGAATTTCATAATGAGCTTAGAGTCAGAAATGTTTATGTTTACGTGTACAAACAAAAGCAATTGTAACTTGCGGTAAAAGAATTCCGAACAACCCTTTTGTTTCCACTGACAAGATCGATTAGGTGGCAGCACTTAATTTAAGGCAGAAATTGGTTCAGCACTAAGCCTGATTCAGCGGAGTCCATCTTTTCAGCTGGGTGATTTCGACTCACTTTTTCTCACTGGCAGCTTTGCGGGATACCGTTTTGTTGGTGTTTGTGTATTTTTGGCGGTCATTTCTGTCATTTAAAAAAAGCACAAACAATGCATTAACAATGTACAAACAACACACACTGAACAAAAAAGTGAAACACCCAGAACAATTTGTGTGTGATCTGCGTGCCGTCTTGCTTGCGAACGCAACCGCTAGCTAGTGTACCTGTTCATTTTGGCTTTGTTGCGGCAGCCTAGGCCTCCCTCCCAGTGGCTGGTATGAGAGCCTCGCGTCATCATCCCCCCACAGCTAATGCAGGGCTTCCCGCTGCTGTATGCCTGCAGAGAGGACACTTGTGTCAGCCTCGAGGTCACGAGTGGAGCTGCAGTCATGGTCTCGGTGCGCTTTTTGCTCTCAGGAGAGCCTGTCTGTGATACGCCATACAGACGGTGTTCACACTGCCACTACCACCGTATGTGTGCTTGAACAACTTGGGTCGAATTTACATAAGGTGTTGAGCCAGCGTTTTTCTAGTCATCGACTAAGCTGAAAACGCTGACTAAACATGGCTTACACGCACACATCTTAACACCCCTGATAATCGCATATTACAGCCGAGGATCATCATTCGATTAGTCGTACGCGTCTCGCCGCGTGGGCCTAGATTTTTTATTGAGCCGATCTAGGAGTTATTGTTCTGAGCAAGTACTTGACCGTTTATGGCACGCGGTCATCTCGGTATCAGTGTAGGCCTTTCCCAGCATGAAAAGAGACGGTTGCAGAGAATGGGCAAGAAAAAAAACAGTCCGAAAATAAATAAAATGACAATTTTACTGCGGACCAACAAATGGGACTTGTATGTTAAAATTAAAAGGAACTAACTTAAGTGAAGAATGGAACGGAAAGATTTGATTGAAAACAAGAAAAGCGATATACATGAGCAACTAGGCGCTGCACATACCGAGAGAAACACCACTTAAACAAGCCCCCAAGGATGTGTAAATTTTGCCATCGTTACTTGATCGCAGGTGACGCAACTTTGATAAACATGCTTCGTAATTTAGTGATCAACTTTGAACACCAGATCATCATCTGATCAGTCAAGTTATTCGTGTCAAAGAGAAAACTCCTTTTGTAAATTTGACCCCTTTTGTTTACAGTTGCGCTGATGGGGTTGGGCCCCAGGCACGCAGGAAGCTAACCTGCTCTTTAGCACAGTGGCCACAGATCATCCTGGTGGCCAGCTCCATGATATGGTCCTGGTCTTCGTCGTGGCATACATCGCACGGGTACGCCCGGCCGCAGCATGGAAACCTGCCATGGAAACGCATTTGACATCACTTCCTATTAAAGGGCAACATTTTACAATCGATTTCCGGCAACTAGAAGCACTGAAATAAACCGAGGCCATTTTAAATTACATCAGCAGCACATTTAATGTGACTTAATGTCACCTCAGCTTGGCGCACGGAATATTAACCCTGCTGAAATTACTTCATTTGTAATTTTTTGAAAATTTCTCTTGTACTGTTGAAAACCTATCACGTGGCGACTTGTTTAAAAGAGCTCCCCTGCGGGAGGCTCTTTTAAACAAGTCGCCATGTGATAGGTTTTCAACAGCTTCGAGTTTAATATCTTACATCATTGAGCAACACTATTTGTACTTAGCACTCTAAAGGGTTAAATGATGGCAGAATTGTATATCGCAACATACAGTGCAGTCAGTGATACAAAACATGGCCTGTCGGTTATGAGGTATGGAATTGCGACGATGAAGGGAATCACAGGTGTCGGTATGAGCAGAGTTACGACTTGAGGACAGGGGCGATAGATGTGTGGTATAAGGCGCAGCTACCTCAGCCAGCGCTGGCTCTGTTTATAGTGCTTGCAGGTGCCCTTGTCAGGAAGGGGTTTCCCTCGCTGTACCGCAGGGTCTCTGGGGTGGCGGCCAAATCCGCGCCCTTCACCGGCGAGCCCTGCAGCGAGAAGACCAACAATCATCGCAACCACCCCACCTTCGCCAGACAGCGAGCAGTGCTGTCATAAATAGGGGATCTTACACCAGTGAGCGTGTAATATAGAAGTTTATGAAAGGAGTAGAGCAAATTTTTCGTTTGTTGCCAGGTTTAACGAGCAAAAAACCCAAAATTTACTCAACAAGTTTCAAAACTTTCATATGACACAACCAAGAGCATAAGATTCCATTTATCACATAACTGAACCACGTAATATCACAGAAAACAAACTTAATTTTCGTTAGTGCCGAAATGGTAGCCGATTCCCATTATGTTAGCAGTGAGTTAACACCAACACTCTGATACCCCGTAAGTCACTGAGTCACAGACATTCGCGGTTGAACTAGCCATGGTGTTTACATTCACAGTCAACTGAGTAGCTAGCTTGCTAGCTGACAAACTAATGTTACATAACGGTTATGGAAAGGTACTCTGTGCACGCTGGCAAGCAAGCTCAGCAATGATAACTTGAATATCAGAGTGGTACTTATCTGGCTCGCTACAGTGCTAAGCCATACTGATTTAACCAACATCACACTTGGTATTCAGGTTGGCTAAACATTAAGAGCGTGACGTAACGCGGCGTGATTTTTTTCCCCCCAAGCTCTCAGCCGTTGAAATTTTCGCAAAAGTGATATTACCCTAGGGAAATATCAAAAATATATCACAAGTTGGGCCATGGGAAAAGTACTGCAGTTATGTGATAAACAACTTTCTCTAATCACAGAACGAGCGGCGTGAACAGTTACACACGGCCTTCCCTCATTACAGCGCGAACAGCATCCACACCTCCTGCCCCAGCGGCAAGTCAGCTGGACTCGGGTTTGACATGGTCATAGCGTGACATGGACCCTCACCTGCCTGTGTCCTGGGTCGGGGCTGCAGGACCTGGAACTGAGCGCTCTCCGCTCGAACCCTAAGCCTGGTGTGGCACTGCTCACAGTTCACCTCCCTGGTCTGGCCATATGACCACGTCTGTCCAAAGAACAAGAGGAACACTGAGCTACATACTGAACAGGAAAGCACACACCAGGCGAGAGAGGTCAAGAAAAGGTGTGCCAGAGTGACTGAGGGACAGGGAAGGTCAGCACGATTTAGAGAAGGTGGGAGGGAGAGGGAGAGAGAAGATAAGAGGGACAGGAGTGCAAGAAAGGGAGAGAAGGAATCAGGGTTCCTACACATTTGGAATTTCAAAATTCCATACTTTTCCATACCCTAATTTCCAGACTTCTCGGCGTTTTTTTTTTTTTTTTTTCAGAGAAATATGCTACATCTGAGCAAATATATCAGTGCATCATAAATAAAACCTCTACTTTAATTTACTTATTATCTTTATTTTAACACATTTTAACAGTTCAGTGCTTACAATTTTTTTGTTTCCCACAAGTGTCTGAACATTAAACTGTAACTAACCACACACACACCCACACCCACACCCACACACACACCCACACACAGAATTATGTGCAATTAATTGTTTAAAAAAAAAAAACTACATACATACCTATACCTAGGTTACATGCAGGCAATTCTGGTTGTTCCACTTAAAGTTGTACCATAAAAGTCAATCATGACCCTGTCACTGTCAGCTGAGTTGTGCACACCGCAAATTTGTAAATGCTCCACAATACGCGAAATTACAAGTACACTAGCTGGTCTGCTGCAGAAGTCTAATAGTCTATTTATTAGGCCTTGGCTTCGGTGACTAATTCTGAAAATCGGAGTGCAAATCTCGTGATATCAGACCAGCCGTTTTTCTTATTTACCAGTTATTATTATTATTAGGTTATTTACCAGTTTTTTTTAAATTTCTCTATTTAGATTTTGCGCATTTCCAAGGGTAGTGGAAACGCACACAGAGAGTGAGGACGATATCCGACGTTATTAGCCCCAAGAATCACAGTCTATGGCAAGCCGTTTTAACATTTAATAGCTAGACTGGATATGTGTTGCAGATATCCGCAATTCAATTCTTCCTAGTCAAAACGAGCATTTAAGATATCTACAATGACACTCCTCCTATCCACAATTGTCATTTAAGATATCTACAACGTCATTCTTCCTAGGATGAATGACGTCACTTTTTCCATTCATGTGAATGGGGTTTCTCACTACAGATATCTACATTTCAGTTGCAGATATCTGCAAAGTGAATTACGGATATCTGCCACTGAATTACGACTAGTAGTAACTCCAGTTTGAGATATCTACAATTAAATTTTGACTAGTCAAAATTCCAGTTCAAGATATCTTGAATTGCCCTCAATTCAAGATATCTACATTGTCCTATGTAGATATCTTAAATTAAGCTTTGCCTAGTCAGAGTGTCATTGTAGATATCTTTAACTGGATGTATGTCTAGTCAAAATTAATTAGTAGATATCTCAAACTGGAATTTGGGATATACGTAATTTCATTGTAGATATCTGCTATCAAGTTACAGATATCTCGGAGAGAAATCTGATAAGAGATATCTCAAATTGGAGATATCTTTCACTTCCATTCTGCCTAGTCGAAATGTAATTGAAGATATCTTGAACTAGAGTTTTGACTAGGCGAAATGACGTCGCAGATATCTGAATGCCAGAAAGTTACGGCAAGCGGGAGCGGCGCCGCGTGCTGATTCAAAGCTGCATTTAAACGCTATGTCAGAGCAAGCAGAGGCCGAAGTTGTTTTTGAGCGAGTTTTTAATGCCGCAGCCAGTCCACGACAGGAGCTGTCAAATGCACAGGGTTTAACGTTACATTCTGCAACAACGACTCTTTCAGCTGTTACTCCAGGGGCGCGTTTCCCAGAAGCGTAGTTGCTAACTAAGTTAGCAACTTACATAGTTCATCCTTTCACAGTCAATGGGCCCAACTATGTAAGGTAGCATCTGTGATTTTGGGAAATGCACCCCAGAATTAAATAGATCGTCCTCAAGTGTGTCTGGAGACTACAAATATTCGACACGCTGTAAATTTCTACCACAAGTCTCTAGTGAACAAAGCTCTCGTTATACAAAATTCCTTGGTGATAAGCTCTTTCTATTTTATGGCATTTTTCAACTAGCCATGGTGTTTATTCACAGTCAACAGCAACAATGTTAGCCATTTCTTCCACGCTTAACGCTCAGCAATGATAACAAATATCAGAGTGGTACTTCTGACTAGTCATAATGACGTTTGAGATATCTTTAAAGTTCATTCTGCCTCGTCAAAACTGAATTATTACAGATATCTATATTTCACAAGTTGGGATGGGAAAAGTACGCAGTTATGTGATAAACAACTTTCTCTAATCACAGAACGAGTGTTACACACGCTTTCAGTGACGTTTCAGCATCCACACCTCCTGCAGATATCTGTAATTCAGGTTTGACATGGTCAATGACATGGACCCTCACCTGCCAATTGTCCTGGTTGGGACTGCAAAACCTGAACTTACAGATATCCCTAACTGTAGTTTTCACTAGTCAAAATGACGTTATAGATATCTTGAAGAAAAATTATGACTAGTCACAATGTAATTGCCAGAGTGACTGACAGGGAGTCAAAATGAGAAGCGTTGTTGATATCTGCAATGTTAATCCCGGATAGTCAGACTATATCAGTGCATCATAAATAAAACTATTAAATGTTAAACACATTTTAACAGTTCGTGCCATTACAAGTTTACCACAGTGTCTGAACATTAAACTGTAACTAACCACACACACACCCACACCCACACCCACACACACACCCACACACAGAATTATGTGCTTAATTGTTTAAAAAAAAACTATATACATACCTATACCTAGGTTACATGCAGGCAATTCTGGTTGTTCCACTTAAAGTTGTACCATAAAAGTCAATCATGACCCTGTCACTGTCAACTCCTATTTGAGGCATTACGCTGGTCTGATAAGCCCTCCGGTGACGCAGGGAGTACATTGGGGAGGCGTTACCAGTTAGTTTTGAATCAGTGTTGAACATTTGCAGTAATCGACAAAATATCATTCTACTGACAGCTGGCCAATTATCGGAACCCCAAAGAAAACGGACTATAAATCTATAAGAACCGCAGCTTTTCTCATCTTTATCGTACTCCACTGAAAATAAATAATCTTGCACTCGGGCCAATCGGTCACCGATTTCATACATATTGCGTGAATAATCATGTGCACGCGGAACTTCAGATCAGAGTGGAAGAGCGCATCCAGCCTAATCTATCAGGGTAGAAGGTTAGCGATTGATGTTGAAACGCTAAATAAAACCATTCGCCACTGGACGCATGCATCCATAGCTGGTATCAACAAGACTCAAAACAGAAGTCTGAGTCACGAACAGACTACAGTCACGAAGCAGACTCTGTTTTTTGGGCTAATAACGTCGGACATCGTCCTCACTCTCTAGGTGCGTTTCATTACCCTTAGAAATGCGCAAAATCTAAATAGCGAAATAAAAAACCGGTAATCAAAACACTGTCTGATATCATGAAATTTGCTCTCCGATCTGCAGTAGCCTATTAGTCACCGAAGTCAAGGCCTATTAAATAGACTATTGGACTTCTGCAGCAGACCAGCTAGTGTACTTGCAATTTCGCGTATTGTGGAGCACTTACATCGTTATTGTCAGACGAGCATTCACAAATTTGCCGCGTGCACAACTCAGCTGACATTGACTAGGTAGAATGCTTTGCCATTCTCATCGATGCATGAGTAGCTACAGCCGAGCTGTGATTGGCTGATGGCATGTAGAATGGTATCACAGCCGAGCTGTGATTGGCTGATGTACGTAATAGTATCAACCGACCTGTAAAAAAAAATTCGCGGCTCGGCATAAAACACGATCCGGATTGATTACATTTTTGGAAATACCCAATTTTCTAATTTAGAAAACAGTATTTTTGAACATTCGTCATATTCTGGAAACATAAATATTTTTCCATACTTTATTTTTCATTTTCCATACTTTTTAATACCTGGAAATTAATCAAATTTATTTCCATACTTTTCCATACTTTCCATACTTGCGTAGGAACCCTGAGGAATGAGGGAGGTTGAGGCGGAGAAAAGGAGCGAGAAAAGGCATTTCAGGGTGAGGAAGGGAGAGCGAGAAGCTCCACCCACCTGCAGAGGCCCCTCCTGTGAGCAGCTGAGGCAGCCAACCAGCAGCTGGCATTCCTGCAGGACCAGGTCCACTGGCACGGCTCCGCTCAGATCCAGGAAGCCCAGCACGCTGCTGTAGTGGTGGAGCATGCTGGGACGGAACCCAGCGCCGATACTGGAGCCGCATTTCTCACACTGCGCCGTGCAGGGCAAACGACCCGTCAGGGTCAGGTCTGCTGCCACCTTACACCTTCAGCACACACACACACATATACAAGCACACACACACGCATGCGGTTACACACGCACCAAGTCACTCTGGCTCTGACACAGCTAAACCTGGCTGTAAATAAACAACTCAGGTGCTGCACTATTTATCCCAATACCCTGTTAGTTTCCAAATGACCATATGTGCATGTGCATAAATTCACCCACCATTTGCATCCACTAATTTCTCACAAACTCCCAAATTAACGCTGGTGTGTTAGTTTTCTCCTGATAACAGCTCTTTGCACAGCTAGCATAGGGAAAGAACATGAGCCTGCTCTCTCAGCACTCAATCCTACACTCTAACACAAGCACAGCGGCAGCCAACTGTGGCCCACCATGACCTGGCCTACGGTTCGGGTTAGTAACAGTGTTGAGGTTGATGACGGCACTGGGATTACCGGCTGCACTGCAGGGTTACGGTGATCTGCTGGGCCGTCACAGTGGCCGTCTCCTCCCCGAACTCCAGCCCCTGCAGCCGCACCTCCGTTCCCCTCCGGGGCTCCGAGCTCTTCACGTTTTCCACCCGCCGGCTAGACTCCTCCTCCTCCGCACCAGGGTCCGCCTCCTCTTCCTCTTGGTCTCCCTCCCCCTCTTCCTCCTCCACGTCGGACTCACTGCTGTGAATCTCGGCCGACTCCGGCTCCGAGCGCTCATCCCTGCACACCTCTGCTTGCAGCTGCTGGTACGGGACGAAGCGGATTCCTGATCGCTCTGCGTCTATGTCCTTCTTCAGCTGGGAGCCACACAGAGATAAGAAATGAGCCCTATAAATCAATCACCAATCTCTCTTACCTCCAAACTGACAGCGGTTAAACTTTTCATTAACATAATCTTATGTTGGAAGGTTGCGATGACCCAGCGATCCAGACAAGCTGCCCTGAGTTGAATGAAGTCACATTTCCCAGATGAAAGCTCAATGAAGGTTACTTGTTTACAACAGCAAGACACATTAGTTAGTTGGGTAGAGACTGGTTAGTACTGACAAAGAGAAATTAAAGGAGCTGTGTCACGATTACTGCGCATGCTCGCAACTTTGAACAAAGTAAATCCGTTCAACTGCAAGTCAAAATCTAGAAGGAATTTTTCTTCTTCTTTGATTACTGGTGATGTCATACCAGCTTACTTTCTTCATATCCCTTGGCTACAGGTTAAAATAGCGATTTAATTCCGCAAATTTACATAGAACTTTCCTTAATATAAAAAGCACAATGCCGAATTACTATATAATGCAAAACGAAGACAGATTGGCAAGCATGGTATAAGATCATGACTAGCGATCAAGCAGATTCACTTTCTTGGGATGTACATTCTGAGCATGTGCAGTAATCAGGAACACAGCTCCTTTAAACACAAGTAGGACACCCGACAAATAAAGTCAGTGGATAACAGCAAATGCAGTGTAGACTACAAAAGGATTATTTACTTCAATATATCGAGAGAGCAAATCGGTGAAGGCACATTGTGAAGGACATGGAGACTGCAGTGAGCAGACTGGTCCTCAAACCAGTAAAAACCACTAAAGTAATGACAGGTGGCAACAAGGATCTGAATCCAGTTGGTGCCGAGAGCATCTGTGGTCTCACCAGTCGGGCTCCTTCGGTGAACAGCCTCTCCATGTTGCGATCCAGCCAGTGAAGGAAGGGACGAAACAGAAGCTCAACCTTCCCCATCAGTTCATTGGTCGCCCGCCTGGCCTGCAACCATTCCTGTGATGCTTGGCACAAATGTCTGAAGGAGAGAAGAGTTTTCGTACACCCAATAATACTCAAGAGAAACCAATGAAAACGGCAGGAAAAACAATTCAAAAGAGTCTATAAAGCTTAGTCCATTTTACCTGCCCATAACAGCTGGGAGATCCTGGTCTTCAGGGACATTCACAGTAAAAACCTTCAGAGGAAACCCAGAAACAGCCAATGATGAGACAAAATCAAACGCCAAACCAGGTGTAGCAAACTGTTAGAAGCGCAGCGCAATGGTAGTCTAACAGTTGGTCCGAATGCGCCAGGATCACTTGTGTTTACTCACAACACTGCAAGATCTTTAATGAACACTCATCACCACCGAAACGCTACTTATCATATTTTTTGAGTTGAATGAGCTTGTAGGAACTAGCATTTACCTCTTGGGGATACTTCTCTGGGAAGCTCACCATGATGTCAATTTCCTTCAAGTCAAATGGCTGCCGGATAAAGAGGAAGGAGATCACACCATTACAGACATAAACAAACCCCTACGCCCGTCATAAAATGCACAGCTCAAAACTAACTTCCAAATTAAACTGTTTGGGAAGGTGTCCAGGGAATTCATGTTTACTATATCCAGAAAAATCTTTTTGAGTGAAGTGATAGTCCATTCATTTTTCTGACCTCCTAACCTGCCTCAATTTTAAAACGGTCTTTACATTAAAAGTCATCTTCTGAACACTTATTTTGTTGCCTTTTCCATCTACTGCTTAAGCTAATGATATTCATGTTGCACTGCTTCCATCATGTTCTTAGAACAGGCAAGTAGAAATAAACACAGATTATCTTAATCAGTTGAATACCAAGTTATTCATTAACTTATTTGAGTTGCCAAACTCTACCACTGTCTTGACCTTGCTTATTGCAGCAGAATGTGTGATCCTTTCAAAGAGAAACGAAAAACACTTTGTACCCAGTCTGGATCCGTGGGCTGAACAGTAATCCGATAGTACGTGAGCAGGCCATCCTCCCTCTCCTGCACGATGAGCTGGTCTTTGGGGACGCGCTTCAGCAGTTGGCAGATCTCGGTGTCCCGAAGCCTCCCCGCTACATCGGGCGTGAGCTCGCTCAGCTTCGCAGTCTCCTGAACGATGTTTGGCCGTGAAACCGGCGCTCTGGTAGCCGGAGTGTCCCTTTTCCTGGGACCAAGCTTGTCGTCCAATGATGGGAGCTGCTCTGGATGCCAAAAGCGACACCTGTCTTCCATCGCACAGTAGCCAGACAGGAAGTAGCGGCAGGGACGCCTGGGTCTCTCTCTCCTGGCCGAGCTGGCAACAGGGCCGAGGGACGGCGAGCCATTCTTGACCATGGAATCCTCCGTGTCACCATGAGCATGTTCATCTGGCTCGGCTACTGCATCATCTTGATTTTCCAGTCCCTTCAGAGCCTGCTTAGCTTCCCCACGCTGGTGAAGGAACCGACATCTTTTCCCGAACTGACAGAACTTCCCTTGAGAGTAGAAGCGGCACAGGTGCTGCGCCTCTGAGCTGCGTGTTGGCTGCACAGTCAGACTCTTATTCTCTTTCTCCGTCTGCGAGGGCTGTTGGGCGTCCCCTCCGCTCTCCATACCTGGAGATGGCTGTCAATTCAAAAGGCAGTCAAGAATGATGACACAATAACTATGCAAGCCTTAATTTGAGTGTCAGCAGATTCATAGGTGCTGCCTGCTACAAAAACAGAAATTAATGTCTTCATCTTAATATTCAATTCAGCATCAAGCTTCATTGCGTCACTAACAACTAGATGCGCAGATGAAATTCCATTATCCTCTCCATTAGTCATAACGAGGAGATAATGCACACGATTTAAAGCTCATAAGGAAACACACAAGCCTGAACAATTAACTATGCCCTCAAAACATTAAGCCCAACTTCAGTAAAACATGGGGAAAAAAGACATTTCAGCAGTGTACGGTGTTTGTACGTTGCATACAACTTCAAGACAGAAATGATAGCTTATGGCACATTTTTGCTTGAATAAAATCAAGCATTGTAAATGTATTGTCAAACAGCTCACATAAACACACGAATATTACTCAATAATATAAATAAAATATGTCTTTAAATAACAACATTTGGTCAAGAAATATGCCGATCAGTAGTTCTGGCGGTGGAAAATCGCAAATATCTTTATACGAAATCACCTTATCCATGTCAGCAGTTACTTGGTCAGCAGTTTAATACATTGGTAAGTTAAAGGCAAAGTCTGGTGAGGACCTTGATCACAAGACTTAGAAGTCTGTTTTCAAACTGACGGCAATAATTAACTTCGGATCACAATAAACAGGCTACTATTGCAGTGCAATCGAGTCAGACCTGAATGCGCTGCGCGTCAAATATAAACCATGACGGCAAAAAAAAAAAAAAAAAATTACTGGTGAATTAGTACCTACATTCCACCCGTGATCCGAGGTTTTTCGCAGGACGCCCACTGTTACTAGCCTGCTAGCTAGTAACGTTAGCTTCTTCTTCTTCTTCTTCTTTTTTTCCTGTCAGCTGAGACGCCCGTTGGCGTATTGCTGCCTCCCACTGATTTCGTTGGGTACTCCTCATTTTATTTTGCGTTCTTTCACCTTACGGTGCAGACCTGAGTCCAAAAGAAAATCCATCACAGCTTTCCCCACTGCCCTTTGATGTTCCTCCGGGTTGAGAATGTTCCTTAACCCTCGTCCAACCAAGGCGGGGGTGGTTACCACCCCCCCCCAACAGATTTTTTTCCTGTCGCACAAAAACGTTAACAGATATGATCTAATGCTTCTAGGTAATTGTTTATTCATCCTTTGCGCTCATTTTCATGAAAAAACGATGAGGGTACATCACCCCTCAGGGGTAGGGTAGGCCGTCAAAGTCGAAGGGTGGGGGGGGGGGTTTCCCCCAGCGTCAATTTTTTGTCTGTTTTTTATACAAATATGCTTACAAATTAGTTGCAAATAGTATGCTATTATTATGTTTCATGCTCAATGAACTTTGTAGACCACTCTGGTTGTCATCCTTATTGATTTATTGATGTAACTTGTATTAGTAAATCTTGGAATTACAATGACCAGCAGTGACCAGTAACCTTGAAGTGATCTTCGCCTAATAATATTAGAAGTGCACGACCGACATACTTTTACTTGTGTATTTGACTGGTTACTGTACTGTACTATTTTTATACTGTGCTATAGGCCTACTATTATACAAGTTCATAGAATTGTTCATAAAGTTGTCCTCATAATTCATAGATAAACCTTTTATGCAAGTGTGTAACATTTTGAAGATATTTGTACATCTGTCCAGTGAACTTGAATCATCATTTTGCAAGGTAAGTTGATTTTTATTGTTCATATTCTTATACATGAAAGTAAAATGACTTGCATTATGGGTGTAGTGTTTTGGGTCTGTTGGATGGATAAATGTGGGATTATGTGGGTGTTTATGTGAAGTTTGTTGTGTTAGTGGTATGTGGATGTGGGGTGGGTGTGAGTGTGGGCGCGGGTGGGGTGTGTACGTTTTGGGTGGGAGTATATGTTATACAATATTACTTGATACTACAATATTAATTGTAGTATCAGTAGTTCTAGAGGTTACAGAAAGTTACTTATTTTCAGCTAAAACTAATAAAAATATAAAAAAACATGGATTTTTGTCATTTTGATGTTTTTTCCTAATATGGTGTTATATGGTGTTAGTCACTATGATGTCATTATGTTGAAATGTGTTTTATTTGTACTTGATTTGAATAGAGGACATCTGCAGCTGTACACTGATACCAAACAAGATGATGTTTATCGCTTAATTTCGAAATAATCAGGGCCCCCCCTTGGTTGGGGTTGTAGTAGAAAAACCCTTAGTTGGACGAGGGTTAAAGATATGCACAGTAGTCCAGTATCAAGAACTACAGAGAACAGTATATTCCTCTCCGTTGTATATTTGGAGCACTCCATAAATACATGTCGCACAGTTTCTCTTTCCCCACATTCACAAAGTCCATTGTCATGTTTTCCAACGCGGGCCAGTCCCCACGCTAGGCCACAGTGTCCAAGTCTCAGTCTTGTTATGATCACCTTCCCCCTTCTGCTGTTCCCCTGTGGGCTGTTCACACCCCTGATACTGCTTTGAATAGTGTGGAAAAACCTTCCTCTATTTTCCCTGTCCCACTCACTCTGCCATCTTCTACTTATCCCTCTTTACTTACACTGCGGTACTCTGATATGCCTAAGGCTATGCCCACATCCACCTCCTCCCTCCTCAGGGCCTCTTTAGCTGCCCGATCAACAGCCTCGTTGCCCTCCACCCCCACATGCGCTGGGACCCACATGAATCCTACTCCAATTCCAGACAGTGTTATTTTATACAGTTATTAGGTTGGTAACATTAGCGCTAGCTTCTTTGCTATTTACTTCTGGGTGAAGGACAGGTTGAATCAAAAAATAAATAAATAACTAGGTTGAAGGAATTCTAAATAAATAAATAAATATTGGGGAAAAAAATAACAGCGTACTGCGGAGATGGTGACAAAAGATATTAGACCTGTCCATGAATATATGGGCGATTTTCAGCCAAGTGTGCAATTTAGGGGTAAAAAATGTCTTATCATATTTAACCTATTTAATCCAAAATAAACACCCAGGAAGCAATTTAGTATGTTGAAGTACACTTTTTTTCTAGTTTAAAAAAATAGTTTGGTCATGTTTGAGGGGACAAAAACAAAAAATAGCAGGATTTTTATGGTCAAAATGTCCATTTTGTTACCTGTCTCAAGTGGGGTCACTTTTACTCAAGTTGATTTTTTTCTTTTCCCTTGAGAAACCTTATCACTTACAAAACTTCACAGTTTTCTTAGTATTTTAGGTTTCTAAAACAGATTTGTCTCCCCATTTCCTAGTTTTCCTCAAGAGATATTAGTCAATAAAGCAATGTTGCAAACTTGGTTCAGTCACTATCTTTCATGTTACCACCATCACATCTGAGGACAATAATTAACGTTGTCTCCAATAGGTGTCACTACCATGGCTTTTTTTTTAAATACCAGGATGTAAGGAATCTATTTTGGCTGCATTTTGAATTTGAAGAGCTGTGGGAGGAAGAGACAGCTCTGCAAGTTTTTCCAAATTGTGTGTCTCACAAATTGCACGTCGTTCTTGTTACTACAAAATAATGCATGATTCCAGGTAGAAACTGAAAGAGTGACCTGTAATAGTGTAACTGCTTCAGTTTGCCATAATTAAGGCATGTTTGTGTGTGGACAAGTGCCCACAGTACTCTGAAAAACTTGTGGATGTGTCTTTCATCTTACCACAGTTTGTCTTTCTTTTTACCATTATTGAGTAACAAAAAAGACAAATTGGTAACACAAAAGACAGGTATGATGCCACAATTAAAAAAATAAATAAAATCCAGTTCACAGACATATAATTTTGATGAAATCTTGATGAAACAAGGCCAAGGCCTAGGCCTACTACAGTGGCGTGCAAAAATTTGGGCACCCCTGGTCTGTTACAATTAATCTCCAAGTGACTGAAAGCAAACCTGAACACTAAATGCTACAAAGTTAAACATGGCACATTTCATCACATTTTAAAGCAAGAATAATTTTTATTTTGAACATTTTACCCTTTCAAAATAATAAAACAAGGAAAAAGGCCTTGTGCAAAAGTTTGGGAACGCTGTCAGCTAGTACTTCATAACTCCTCCTCGGGCAGCTACAGTGCCTGACAAAAGTCTTGTCGCATAAAGACATAGTAACTAAAAATAGCATATAACTTTATTTCTAACCAATCAATTGTTATAATAAATGGTCCATTTTAATGTCAAGGGCTTTCACATTAATAATTTGGTGCAAAATGAAACCGTCAAAAAGGGTTCTGATGTTCACAGTCTGGCAAAGCCCATGACGTGTTTTTGCTAGGACAAAAGTCTTGTCGTCTCTTCAGATGATGCAACAAATCACAGATTAGAGTTTAACCTATGACAAATACTGTAATTAACACATTCCCAGATGTGTATAGAAATAACCCCAGCGCACCAGACTTTCATATGAGGTGCAACTAGACCTCTGACAACATACCAAAGATTCAACCACAGACCAAAGTGCTGATCATCAAGAGCCTGAAGACTGAGTCTGCTGCTGAGGTGGCAGACATCTTTAATGTATCCAAATGTCAAGTGGAGGGGATCAGAAAAATATTTGAAGAAACTGGTGATGTTCGTGGCAAGTGCAGGTCAGACAGACCCCGGTATGACAACTGTTTGAAAGGACCGTTTGTTGCTTCAACTGCACAAGGCTAGCCCTTCTTCAACTACAGCAAAGCTACATTAGGAAATGTCACCAAAAATCCCGGTATCTACAAGAAGAGTTTGTCAAATTCTCTCTCAAAGTGGTTTTCATGGCCAAATTAGTACACAGAAGCCTGCATTAAACAGAAAACAAATAACCTGCATTGCATTTGCCAAGGCCCACAGCTTGCAGAAAGGATTGATACTGTAAAAGTGGCTGAAAGTTTATTTTTCTGATGAATCATCCATTGAACTGCATCCCAGTCGCCGTACAAGACCTGTTGGAACCCTCATGGACCGAAGATTCTCCCAGAAAACAATCATGTTTGGTGGAGGAAAAATCATGGTTTGTTGTTACAGTCAGCATGGGGGTGTGAGAAAGATCTGCAGAGTGGATGGCAACATCAACAGCCTGAAATATCAAGAAGTTCTTGCTACTCTACTTATACTGCTGCTCCTTCTCATACTTCTGCCTCCATGTCACAGTTCCTGAAAGCGAAGAAGATGAAGGTGCTCCAGGATTGGCCGACCCAGTCACCTGACATGAACATTATTGAGCATTTCAGGGGTAAGATGAAGGAAGAGGCTTGGAAGATGAAACCATAGAATCTTGATGAACTCTGGGAGTCCTGTAAGACTGCTTTCTTTGCCATTCCAGATGATTTCATCATCAAGTTATTTCAGTCATTGCCAAGACGTATGGATGCAGTCCTCCAAGCTCATGGGAGTCATACGCAATATTAATTCTTTTTTCCAAGGCACCATGAATTTATGTTCTAATATTATGGTGGCATATTTGTGTATTCAAAATAAAGTGTATGTATAATTTCCACATTTTTTTTCAATGCAACAAGACTTTTGTCCAAGCAAAATCTGACCTTTCTGTACTAATTAAATAATAAAACTCAATGAATGACACAAAACTCTATTTTGGTATATTTTGCATAATCTAGAGGGCTTTGCCTTTCATATAAGCCATTTTTTGATTCCAAATGATCAACTACAAGTCAGGTTATTATTTGTTGTTCCTACAACTTGGATAAGTGACAAGACTTTTGTCAGGCACTGTTTAACAGTTTGCAAACGTATGTTACTGCGGTAACATGAAAGACAACATGAAAAATTTAAAAATGCATTTTCTCATAATTAAAAATAGTTCTTGCATTGCAGCTTTGTAGAATCCTTACAAATTCACTGAGAAAACAATATCAGGCCAAATTATGGGGAAAAAATGGTTTTGATTTTTCAAAAGTGTCTTTCATGTTATTGCACACTTGGCTGAAAATCGCCCATATAAGTATCGATGAAAGGAGGTTTTGGCAATGATTGCGATGTTGATTAATTGTGCAAGTGCAACTAATCAAAGATGTAACGGATTAGGATGGTGGTGCACTCAGCGCGGCCGTTTCCAGGAACAGCCCATAGTCAATGTAAAACGAGAGGAAATTCGAGGAATTTCAGAAACAGGGTTTGGTGGGAGCTAGTTGCCAAGTAGACAAACGCGTGTATATTTTTTGCGAATGAAGACAGTGGGCCAGGGCGGTTTTTTTTTTTTTTTTTTTGGCCACACATTGCGTAAATGTTTTGTAAAATTTTAGATCCAGTAGGTGGCGGTAATACTTCATAGGTTTGTCTATTTTATTTATTTATTTATTTTTTTACCTTTATTTAACCAGGTAGAAAAAACCCATTGAGATCGAAATCTCTTTTACAAGGGTGACCTGGCCAAGAGGTCAGCAGCACACGTCACAATAAAATAGAATCAACCGGTAAAAATAAATGAAATTCAATCTAATAATTAATACATTGAATCTTAAAGCGAGGCATTTTTAAATCTTAAAAGTGCAGGCATTTTTTTAAAAACATAGAAGCAATTTCAATAACACAGGCACTGTTCCATTATCTCACGTTGTCGATCAGTTAAAATAGTGCGAAAGATTGTAAGAGGGACAAGTTCTGACATCTTCAGGTCAGTCTGGAGAGTATTCCAGGCCGAAGGGGCGGCAAAACAGAATGCCCTTTTGCCTAGTTCAGTCCTGACACGAGGAACAAGCAAGTGAAGGGTGTTGCATGAACGCAGGGCATAATGGCTTGTAGATCTTTGTAAAATAGAAAATAAACAAGAGCAATCCGAGATTTCTGATCTCCGCCAAGGGATGATGTTGATACAAATGCAAGATCTTTCTCTTTGGAAGATTTCAGGACCACCCATGTGACAAGTTTAAATGGGATTTTTGTATGTTTGAAGCATCCATGAATCCATGAAGATCCGTCAAGTAGTTTTCGAGAAATGCCACTAAGATTGTAAATACAGATCCGGATCCGGATCCAGAATCCTGATCTGGATCATCAAAAAATTTTAATGGAGTCGTCCCTGGCCCAAGATCTGCCTCTGGTGAAAATTTCATGAAGATCCGTCCAGTAGTTTCCGAGAAATCCTGTCCACAGACAGACAGAAGGACAAACAGACAAATAAATAAATAAATAAACCGACTCGATCGCATTATCTCCTTGGCGGAGATAATAATAAACAGCGCGATTTCAATAGGGCCCTCCGCAGACGACTTGCAGTCGGCTCGGGCCCTAATAATAATAATAATAAACAGCACGATTTCAATAGGATCCTCTGCGGACGACTTGCAGTTGTCGCTCGGGCCCTAATAATAATAATAATGATAACAAGAGCAATCCGAGATTTCTGATCTCCGCCAAGGGATGATGTTGATACAAATGCAAGATCTTTCTCTTTGGAAGATTTCAGGACCACCCATGTGACAAGTTTAAATGGGATTTTTGTATGTTTGAAGCATCCATTCTCCAAAGCCGTCATCAAAGTACAGAGCGATCACATGATCATCACGTGACCATGATGTCACGTGATGATCGTGTGATTGCGCAATCGCATCGATGTGACTGCACAGGTCGTGATTGGACAATCACTGCCGGTGTATGATTGCGCAATCAGTGGTGTGATTGGATAATCACCGCCGCTGGCGTGTGATTGGACAATGGCCGCCGGGTGTGATTGCGCAATCAGTGGCCTGACTGGACAATTACCCTCGGGTGTGATTGCACAATCACTTTCCACCTTAATTTGATCAAAATCTGTTCATTAGTTTCGAGAAAATGTCACTGAGATTGTAAATACAGATCCGGATCCAGAATCCAAATCCGGATCTGGATCATTACACAATTTTAATGGAGTCGTCCCTTGACCAAGATCTATCTCTGGTGAAAATTTCATGAAGATGCGTCAAGTAGTTTCCAAGATATGCCACTAAGATTGTAAATACAGATCCGGATCCAGAATCCAGATCCGGATCCGGATCACCACAAAATTTTAATGGAGTCGTCCCTGGCCCAAGATCTGCCTCTGGTGAAAATTTCATGAAGATCCGTCCAGTAGTTTCCGAGAAATCCTGTCCACAGACAGACAGAAGGACAGACGGACAAAATAAATAAATAAATAAATAAATAAACCGACTCGATCGCATTATCTCCTTGGCGGAGATAATAAGAAGGGACCAAGCCGAGAAGAGCCTTGTAAATCAAAGTCAACCAATGATTATAGCGACGGACACTCAGAGAGGGCCAGTCAGCTTTAAGATAGAGCTCACAGTGATGAGTGAGACGTCTACAACCAGTGACAAACCTAAGAGCACTATGATAAACAGAATTTAAAGATTGCAGACATTTGGCCGAGGCAGTCATGTACAGCATATCACCAAAATCTAACACAGGGAGAAAAGTAGCCGATACAAGATGCTTACGAGCTCTGAGTGAGAAGCAGGATTTATTTCTGTAAAGGAAGCCTAGTTTGATCTTAAGTTTAGATACCAATTTTTCTATTTGGGTTTTGAAGGAAAGCTCACAATCGACAATAAAACCCAAGTACTTATAACTTGCAACCATCTCGATAGGCCTACCTTGCACGGTTGAAATAGTTGGGGGGATGTTCCCTGTTAATTTACTTTTGGTTGAGAATACCATAAGTTTGGTTTTGTCTGCATTTGAGACCAATTTAAGTTTCTGCAGAGGAGACTGGACCACATTGGAAGCAGACTGTAAAAACTCAAGGGCCTGATCAATTGATGAAGAACAGCAATAAATGATTGCGTCATCTGCATAAAAATGGTAAAATGCATTTGACAAATTGTCACACAAGTTGTTAATGTAAATAGTGAATAAAATAGGCCCTAAGACCGAACCCTGCGGCACACCCTTAGAGACCTCCATAAAAGAAGATGTAGAGCCAGCCAGCTGGACACCCTGTGTTCTGCCTGATAAATAGTTGGAAAACCAAGCTACTGCATGGTTTGATAAACCAATGTGTTGAAGGACATTCAGCAACAAACTGTGGTCAACAGTATCGAATGCCTTTGATAAATCTATAAAAAGTGCAACACAGTATTTTTTGCAATCCAATGCCGTGAAAATATCATTTAAAACTTTAAGAGCGGCTGTCACAGTACTGTGTTTTTTTCTAAAACCAGACTGGTATGATGATAAAAAATTGTTTGTCTCAATGAATTCTTTAAGTTGGTCACTGACAATTCTTTCAAAGACTTTGGCCACAATGCATAATTTGGAGATTGGCCTGTAATTATTCACATCTGAAGGTTCCCCGCCTTTTAGCAGGGGTAGAACAAAAGCAGATTTCCAGACTTTAGGGATTTTATTACTAGTGAGACTCAAATTGAAAATAACCGACAGAGGCTCTGCAATAAAGTCAGCAGCCAGTTTGAGAAAGAATGGCTCAATATTATCAGGACCAGCTGCTTTTCCAATATCCAGTATTTTTAGAGCCTGATTAACATCAAAGGCCGACACAGTAGTAAAATGAAAAACACAATTATTGTGCCTAGGTGCAACCTGTGTAACCTGAGTATCAGGAAATAAAACTGAATTAGACGACGCAGAATCTGAAAAATCAAATAAAAAGCCATACGAAATAAAATGTTCATTAAAACAATTCAGCAAAGCAGCTTTTTCTGCTACAGTAAGAGAATCCTTTACAAGGACGTTTGGGAAATCACTGGCTGTTTCAGAGCCAGTGAGTGTTTTTGTGACTCTCCAAAATTTTTTAGGATCATTTAAACTTTCGGAAATTTCAGTCAAATAAAATTCAGACTTGGCTTTCTTAATGACAGAAGTACACTTATTTCTAAGCTGTAGAAAGCAGAGCCAGTCACCCTCGAGCTGAGTTTTCCTTGCCCTGGCCCAGGCAACATCCCTTTCTCTGATTACATTTCCCATCTCAGATGAAAACCAGGGGTTATTTCGTCCTTTAACCCTGAACTTGCGGACGGGAGCATGCCTATTAATTAAGCTTGTGAATTTGTCATAAAAGTAGTTCCATGCCAGCTCTAAATCATCAAAAAGAGACACTCTGTACCAATTACTGCGAGCTAGATCATGCATAAAAGCCTGCTCATGGAAATTTTTCGGGTCTCTTTTGCACAGAATACAAGGCTTGGTTTTGGGTAATTTAGTATTTCTGACAGCTGCAATAGCACAATGGTCACTCACATCATTAGCAAAAACCCCTATATCCGTGTACTTATGTGGGGCATTTGTTAGAAATAAATCAATTAAAGATGATCTAGTTGGATGTTTTAAATTTGGACGAGTTGGACTGTTAATAAGTTGAGTAAGATCTAAAGAATCACAGACAGTTTTCAGACTGTCTGAAGATGAGGTCAGCCAATCGAGGTTTAGATCACCTACCAAAATAAGTTCATATGAATTCAACTCTGCAACATATTTGGATAAAGAGGACAAGGCCTCAGCACAGGCTGAAGGTGGTCTGTGGTTTGAGTTTATTAAACTCTAAGGAAGAGGAAGAAGGAATTCTAATATTCTATAAAGTTTTCAGGGCCGTATGTAGAATGTTCGCATCGTCTGTTGATTTTAGAATCATAAGCGGGCTTCCTTGATGTCACTGAGATTACTTTTAGCTGGATTGTCTAGCACAATGTTCCTCGAGTGCCATCTCATAATTTTAAAATGCTGTTTTTATTTATTTTTTTTTTTTTCAAACGATGTAGACTACCTGAGGGGTACCTTTAATGTGGGATCACTTAAACTCCGAAATCGCCGTCAAAAATAGCTAGTTGTGTCATAAAGAATAATATTCACGCGGCCGTACAAAACTTATTGATCTTGTATGCATTTTAATATGCTTTAAGTTGCATATAGGTCGTCACAACCCTTGTGGGAATGCCTTCTGTCTCCTCCCATTCAGCAACTTGCGTATCTACTAAAAGTGATGTTTCCTTTGATTGGTTTACATCTTGTGTGCTCCCTTTATCCTCCGCTGTGTCTTGTTTCATAGTAACCCACCTCTCTTGTGCGATGTATTTATACGCTCTTTTTTGAGTTCCAAGTTGCAGGATTGTGATTTGCTATATGTGTTTAGAACCAGAATATTTGCTTTAGAGAGTAATATGTAACCTTTAGCGATTGTAATTTATGAGAGTTTCCTTCCTTATTTAATGAATAGCAACAAGCTCCCAAGCCTTTCTCATGGTCTCCAAAATTGGGACCACATTCCTCGGAATAATTTCTCAGTATGTTCCTCTGTCCAGTTTATTAGGTCATTAGGATTGGAATTGAGTTCCTCCTAAGCTACTCCATCCTGCCTTTGGACAGTATGCTAAATGCCCTGTTTGGTAGATGTAAGTGACATTTGATGGAGAAGTATTGTCTGGAGCTGCTGTCTCATCCACTCGTCCACTTCTTCCTTTTTGCCCGACCCGGTAGGGTCACTCTATTACCACACAGACTTTCGTCAACTGAGGTGCTGATGGGAACATTATCCATAGGGGTCTTGTTCACCACTGCCAGCATCCCTCCAATCACAGGTCTCTTCATGACGACACAGAGGCATCTCGGCCGCTACCCATGCTGACGTCCAGGAAACCACACCAAAGAGTTGGCATTTTGCGTCATGGAGTCACCGCATGGCCTCATGGTGTTGGGAAGGTCCTGACTTGAAGGTAATAACCCTTGTGTGGACTAGCCATTGGGATCTACTCTGGAGTGGAGTCTGTCATATTCACACCAGTCCTGTCTTTCTGCAGCTTCCTGCTTAACTGCACCTCCATCCTCTGACCATCGTGAAGAGCTGCCGTACCTGAAGGGTGTTACCCCCATCTATCACGACCTAAACACGGCCATGATCGATGTCACTACCCCCACACAGACCCTGTGATTGCGCCATTAACTCACGGTCCAGAACTTCGACGCCCAGAAGTTGGCAGCACTCCCAAACCAAACAGAAGTCCCAAGCTATGGAGGAGTACACAAATCAATCCCTACCTGAATAATCCGGGCTTCTGCATCTCCTGCCGGAGCTGGTTTCTACCTCGTGGTCAAGAAAGATGGGTCTCTATGTCCCTGCATTGACTATTGGGGACTTGATGCAATTACAATTAAGAATCATTAAGGTAGTTTTCTTCTCCTATGATTATTGGAGGTTGGGAAAACAGCTTTCATTCTTCATATCCTTTGGCTAGAGTGCTAAAATAGTGCTTTGAATTCTCAAATTTCCATAGAAAACTCAATGTAAACAGCGTAATGCCTGAGTAACTAAATCATATACTGTAAATACAGTGCAAAGCAACGGCAGATTAGCAAAGATGGAATCAGATTATGACTTGCAGTTGAGCAGATTCACCTTGTTAGGATGTACGTTCTGAGCATGTGCAGTAATCGTGACACAGCTCCTTTAAGCTCCTCCAGAAGCCTCCTTTCTCCTTGCTCATTGTCTCCTTAATGTGCATTTAAGGGACTGGAAGACCCTCCATGACAGGGGAGGCTGAACGATTTCCGGGTTACGGAAGAGGAGAGGATGCGAGGACACGCTAGTTTGCATAATGAAAAGCGCCCAGTGACCTGTCCGCCACTGCGCCAACTGCACCCCCCGCACCCTGGTATTTCTGCCACCGATAAAGGCCGCAAATAAACAACAACAGTTCATAATTCATATTTTAAATTAAATTTCATGGAAAAAACTATTATACTGAATCACATCTGTTCTGACATTTCTGCATTCCTCATTCAATGATCTCAAAATCATTTGTGTCAAAATTATTACCCAAACAATTATTAATACCATAAAAATCATATATATTATTCAAAAAAAGTAGGGGATATTGGATTTACAAGTACCATGAAATGCAGATCATGAGGTCAGGAAGGAAACAAATGACTTAAAAACATTAAGGAAACATTTGTCAATTTATTCAAAACCCTGTGTACAGTCAGTAAAGGACAGATTCTCCAGAATAAGGGTCGACACAAACACAGGGTCACACAGCAAATTTACCACCATTGTGAAACAGAGTCAGTAGCGGGTAAAACCGCCTCGGTTGGCTAGACAAGCTCGAATTCGGCGTGGCATGCTCCTAACGAGACGTCCCAGGTCATTTTGGGGAACGTTATTCCATTCCTGTTGCAATGCTGCAGCAAGTTCTTGGACATTGGCAGGAGGTTGTTGACGTTGGCGAGTCAGTCCAAGCATGTCCCAGACATGCTCGATGGGGGAAAGGTCCGGACTGAGTGCTGGCCATGGTAATGTGGTGATATTCTGCTGCTGGAGGTAATCTGTAACGATCCTGGCCCTAGGACATCTGGCATTGTCATCTTGGAAAATGAAACGGCGGCCATAACGATGTGCAAACGGCACAACATGGGGTGCCAAGATGTTGTCCCGGTAGTACTGCCCTGTGACACGTCCAGCAACAACATGCAAGTCTGTTCTGCCGGCAACAGTGATGCCTCCCCACACCATTACAGATCCACCCCCATACGGATCATGTCTAATGACGTTAACGCCATGGAAACGTTCGTTACGCCGGGCGCCAAACCCTCCTGCGCCTGTCAAGGAAGTCCACAGTGAACCTCGACTCATCTGAGAACATTACGTTGTTCCATCGGCGATTATCCCAGCGTTGATGATGACGACACCATTGAGTCTGGCCCTAATGTGACGATCCCTCAAACAGGAAATGACACGAGGACGTCGGGCGTAAGTGAAATCTGTGCAGACGATTCCTGATAGTCTGGCCACTCACTACCAAGCCAGTATCCCTTTGAAGTTGAGACCTTATCTGATTTGCTGTTACCATACGATTTCTCAAGACAATAGTGCGGATGAATCTGTCCTGAGCCTGAGTTGTTGCCCTTGGTCGACCGGATCGTGGTCTATCCTGAACAGACCCTGTAGCACGATGTCTGGACCATAATCTGCTGATGACAGACTGGGAAACATTCATTGCCCTTGCCACAACGACCTGTCTTGTGCCAACCTGTAGCATGCCAAGGGCACGAACCTCTCCTCCTGTGTTAGACGGCGATGGTCTCTGTTTAATTAACGACTTCAACCACTGATAATCTGATGCTTTCTCTCAAAAATCTTCCTTTACAGTGGCTCTAACCTTCCAATTCAGAGTCATGCAAATTTGTGGCACAACCCCCTTGATCATCAATAGCATCCCGTGCAGATCATGAGAGTGTCATTGATGTGTTTGGGTGATGAATTTCTTTGGAAATGCTTCCTCAGTAAGGAACTATACAACATGGTTTCGTATCCCTTTGTATATGTGAAAATTTTGATCTCAAAATAAAATATCCTCTACTTTTTTTGAATAGTATATATATAATTTTAATATATAAAATATTTTTATAATATAAAAAATATAATATATTAGATTATATTCATATATATGTTTTACATATATTTTATGTTATTTTTATTATATACTGTATATAATGAATATACATTATACATTTTTTTATAGTTTTCATGGTATTAATAATTTAACAATTAATAATCGTAATTAAGTTAATCTCATGGAAGGAAACTCTGTTGTGTCATTCCATTAACTTTCTATTCCAGGTATAAAAATTAAGTAAAATGCATACATAATCCCTTTATAATTATTTGCAATAAATGTAGACCTCATTGTACATAAAGGTTCCTTTTTAAACTTAGAAATTCTGTGGTGACACATGCAAAATATTACAGAAAGCATAAAAACTTAGGGAAAGAAAATATGCAACCACTCCATTATTAAAGAGAGAAGTCAGACACGACCATAAATATTTCAGTACAACCTCGTCATGTTACCGTTGATACTGTTGAAACTGCAAGAATCCTTCTAACTGAGCCATACGGGGAAGAGTGCTATCCACGGGCCGAGGTACACGTCTCAGCTTTGCTGTTTGTGTTTGTTTCATCATTCTGAGGAGGACAAATAGAAATACAAGACCGTATTATAACCTCATTGTAAGTGTAGTATGGATACAGCAGTGGCCTATGCGAATATGTGGACTAACTGGCTTGGTAATGACTCTGTGCTGCAGCCTGTGTGGGACCATCTGCGCCTCTATCGCGGCCACACATTGCGATCGCCGCTCTTCCCCATCATCCTGACGGTGTCCTCCTACTTCTTCTTCTGCCTGCCCTACCTGCTCTGTGACCTCATGGGGGACAGGTGGCCGGCTGCTCACAGTTTCAAGATCCAGCCGAGCCGGAGCCCCACATCCGCCATGCTGATGCGCTGCCTGGGCGTGACCCTTCACAACCATGCCCTGCTGGTGCTGCCCGCCACCGTGGCCCAGTGGGCCTGGAGGCCACCGGTCCCCCTGCCAGAGCTCGCCCCGTCCCTGCTGGAGCTGGCGGGCGGCGTTACCGCCAACCTGCTGCTGTTTGACTTCCAGTACTTCATCTGGCACCTGCTGCACCACAGGATCCGCTGGCTGTACGTGACCTTCCACGCCATCCACCACGACTACGCTGCCCCCTTCGCCCTGGCAACCCAATGCCTCGGTGGGTGGGAATTGGTTACCGTGGGCTTTTGGACCACTCTCAATCCCATCCTGCTGAGGTGCCACGTGCTAACCACCTGGGCCTTCATGGTGACCCACGTCTACGTTTCAGTGGAGGACCACTGCGGCTACGATTTTCCCTGGTCAACATCCCGCCTCATTCCTTTTGGGATCTACGGCGGTCCCAGCAAGCATGACGTCCACCACCAAAGGCCTGGTACAAACTTTGCTCCCCATTTTAGCCACTGGGACAAGCTGTTTGGCACACATGCCGATTTCTGCTTTTCCAAAGGTCACTCAGGAGAACAAGAAACGACTGACTTTTATAGCAAGGACAATCAACTCATGAATATGTCCCAGAAAGACGGGATGGATACTGCCAAGATTGTTAAGACCGAAAACAATGGAAAATAATGTTTTGAAGGCCTCTAGGGAATGAAACGGAGGTTGATTCCAATGACCAATTGGAAATGTGGAAATTGGAAATGTTTAAACTAGACAGAAAAGTGACAGCTGTGCACTTAACCAATATTTAATGACTATATGATCAGCCAGGGTATGTATATTTGTATGCACTTTATTTAGAGGTTTTCCATCGCAAAATCAAACTCATGAGTAAGAAGGGACGGCAGAATGGTATATTAACACATATAAGAATTGATTTTTGATCTCAATGTGGCAAGTGCTAGATATTTTTTTCTTTATTGGTGCCATGCAATGTACTCATCTACCCGTAAAACTATTAAATGTTGGGTATTCGGCTGCCCCGGTGGCTCGTCGGTCTAAGAGCGCGTATAATAACGGTTGTGTCCTTCCCGCAGCGACCTAGGTTCAAATCCGGCTCGGGTCATTTGCTGCATGTCTTCTCCCCAGCTTTCCTGTCTCTCTACACTGTCTAACTATCGAATAAAGGGAAAGTTTCCAAAAAATAATCTTTTAAAAAAAAATGTTGAACATTTGCTGTTTTACTGATTTTAAAGCACTTGCTAATCTCTGGGCGCTCCTGGTGAGGATCTGTGTTTCAACCACATCTAGGGCTTAAAATCATACTCCCTATTTCACTTATTTATCGTACAGGTCTCGTGATGCGGCTGTTATTATACTAACTCTGGTGATGTGGAATTAAACGATTAACTTTCCTGTCATGCTCATAGTAATTTTATCTGTGATGCGCTAATGACAAGAATTCTTCTCGGATAACTGTACTTGGTGCACAGTAGTTTAAGGAATAACCCCACTGAGAACTTGTTGAGTCGATCAGCAAGATGGTTCCTCAATAACCACCAATATTACAATCAGTGTGACACAACATATTTAACTTGATTGCGCTCTGCTGCGCTATGTACCCCTCGCTCGGCGTGTCGTAAAATTAGGTCAAAATGGGATCCATGACCTTGACATCAAACAGGCTTCTGGAAGCACCTAATTTTCAAGAATTGTTTAAATTTAAGGGCTGTCCCTACAACGTTCACGAGTTAGAGCGATAATAATCGACGGGAAGACGGACAGAAGGACGGACGGCGGAGGGGACGACAGTACCCCATCGGCAAGAACTCCCGGGGGGGCTGGGTGGTAAAAAAACAAAGCATGGGGAGGTACACCGTTTGGCCACTAGATGTCGACCTGACCTTGATTATTTCTTTTCACTATTAGGCCTAACAAGATACTAATAATAAGTAATGATGGCAAGTAAAGGCACACCCCTTCATTGCATTTCAAACTATTTTTTTCCTTCCAGAATGCAACGAGCTTCTTATGAGCTGTCGCAGAAATGTAACATTAAATATATTTCAGATAATTAGAAACTAAATATGTAAATAATCAGCAAATGAAGTAATGAACTTCAAAAGGCTATGGAAGCTCGAGAGACGATTATTTACAGCCGTAGGAATTTCACCCGTTGTTCTGTAATTGGGGAGCTTCTGGCAAAGGAAGAACCACAAAGAGTTTTAAGATGACAGAGGTCTGGAACAGTATACCGAAAGAAAAAATGGAGAGAATAGGCATATTTTTTTTTTCCGATTTGAGCTGAAACTAGTGAAGACCACGGTCCTATCAATCAGACTTGAATAATTTGTGCGAACACACAGTTGATCAAAGTTGCAGTTATTTACATGACATTTTCAGAAAACACACAAAATTCAAAGACATATCTAACTAGAAGGCACTATGAGACCGCATGCCTCCGCCAGCAGGCTTTGATCTCCTAGCAGTGATCCGTTTTGGTCTGGAAATTTAATACCTCTTCGCATTCATCGCGATTCCTGGAGTCTAACTTCCAATTACATTTCGCGGTAATCCATTGCATAGTTTTTGAGTAATCCTGCTGACAAACACACACACACACACACACACACACACACACACACTCACACACAATGATCACAAAGTGATCACAATATCTCCTGGCGGAAGTAATTAACACTCAAGTAGCCTAGTGCACCGCAGTAATGCATCATGCTCATGAGTCATCAGTGTGACACAATGCAGTTGCTATTCGCCTAACATTTATCACTTACGTCATCATCAGTGAGTGTGGTGTGATCAGCTCTCTAAAAGCAGAGGTTTTGGCACATTATTCAAAAGTTTCTGTGAAAAATGCAGACAGTTGTTAGATTAAATAAATGCATCACAAATGCAGACATCAAATGACAAATATCACAAATGCAAATGCTTCTGTTCTGTTCATTTTCCTGGCATGGTTTGGGTCCACGCGTCCCCTGAAAGGCAGAAGGGTCTCTGCAAGTTATTCTGTGTGCAATCACCTTTATAACCTATCTTGTGGAACATTCTTACATGGGTGTGGTCTGTTCCAGGATGACAGAATGATCCAAGCCCCATAAAGCACAAGGGGGTCACTGAATGGCTTCATGAGTATGAGCATAATCCTAAACACGAGCCACCGCTTTAACAGTCTCCAAATCTCGAACGAACTGAACTCAAACGGGAAACTCTGGAACAAACTGTAAGACAACGCTCTCCGTCACCATCATCAAGACACCAAATGCGAGTGTATCTTGGAAGAAACTTTACTCCTACAGTGCAGATAAACAATCGTATCTTCTGCCGTTAAAAGTGCTTGCACTGATAAAAGAGCAATTGAAGCGCAACGTGTTCAACTTTGTCGAATAATCCATCAGTTGCCGCTCGTCTGTATATTTTTCACTGGTGCTCACATGTAAGTGATAGGCCTATCGACTGCGTTTCATTACAGTGCGATCAAGTGATCATATGAGTTCACCCAGTAATAGTAAAAATGTTTTTAATGGTTTCTCGCGATGGAACCATCACATTGGTGACCTGCTTGTTCCACTAATACCGGTGGTTAAACTTGATCAGATTTTACATTTGGGAATAAGGAGAGCAAATTTAAGGATTTAAATTATATTCATGATTTTCTCAATTAACCGTGTGGGCTTACTGTTCAGCATTAATGATAATAGGTGTTTCCATAATATTCTCTCAGTTTATTGCCCAGAGGTCACATTTGCAACATTTAGCAAAGTGAGGTAACAGTAAAAAGGAATTCTAGGTCTTTTTTTCTGAGTAAAAGTAGCCGACAGACAGCATTTTATAATACTTTTGGGCAAGGGTTTATAACTCAGGTTTGTCTGGCATCCAGTGAAAGCGGACCGCTTAAGTTGCGAAAAAAGATGCTCTCATCTAGTCACATGACTTGATCCAGCTGGTTGGTTGCCGTGATGCTGCCGTTATCCGGAGAGGCGCAGGAGACCGAACTGCGAGTTGTCGGGGGTGGGTTGTGAAGTACGGCAGAAAGACAGCCATTTTTACTGAAATACAGCGACAATTTCTCAAACATCACCAGGAGTAAAAATGGGACAGTGTGGTATAACTTCATCGAAGACGGTTTTGGTATTCCTGAACCTCATATTCTGGGTGAGCTTAAATGACGGAGCATTTGATGATGCACAAGGCATGCAGACCGCTTCAGAAATACTGCACTAACGTTAAGGGTAGCCAGACAGCGTTAGCATTTCTTGCTTTGTGGTCAATCAAGGTTGGCTAGCTTCGGTTATATAAACACAGTTCGCGTGGTGTTAGAGTTTTTGACATTGATTCTTTGCTGGTTTATTACCATAGCCGCTAATATTACAAGACACATAGCAAGCCAGCTAGCATTTCACTGAAACGTCAAATAACGTTTGCCCTTCACAGCAAACAGCTGTGCTTTATTTCGGTCAATGGTGTTAGCCTCAGTCGTTTTGCGTTTCATGTAGCCTGCTAGGTTGTCTAATGTGGCAATTTGTTGATCAAAGTGTCAGCATTGGAAGGAAAACTCGAAACACTGTTACTGGAAAACGTCCAGCTGGAGCGCTGCGCACCTGCAATGTCATACCGAGCTTTGTTCACATGATTAAGCTGATGAAGCCAGCATTAGCGTTTGCATAAGTTAGAGTTCTGGGAATTTATTTCAGATTTATCTCAATGATCCCGTCAAATGCTAGATTTGCCTTTGAATATCTGGTGTTGGCTGGCTAGCCGTAGTCCGTCGCGCAATTAGGGTGACCAGGGGCGCTACTCAGGGACGATGTCGTTGTTGACGGTCCACTAAAGTCTATTGTCCGTTAACTCTCAGAAAGGGTCGTTCATGATGGGACATTTGGTCTTATTGGCCCTCCTTACTGTCCCAGGTGGAGGCAGGAAAGTTGGCCTGTAACTCTCATAAAGGGACATCAGTCCTGATTCATATGCGACACAGAGGAAACTTGAGAAGAAACCGCATTTTCCTCATTTCTCCCGGCATTTGAGTGCGGTTCTGTCTGCTACTTCTATGGCCAAGCATTTAGTGGGTATTATCAGGAAATGCGCATGCGCGAATCTTGTCTCCGATCTTGAAATTCTTCACCTTTCAAGAGGTGCAAAGAATTTTTAGGATCTTCGAGTATCCCGAGTTAATTGGTGCAATCCTTGCACTCTGGTATATTTCGGCTGTTTTGCCATTTAGACTGATTATTGCATCATATTTTTGAGCCGTAAGTTTTGTTCTGGTGTCCTGTTGTGTTTGTAAACTCTAATTCTTTGTTCATGATTTTTTTGTTCTGGTAAGTTCATTTATTGGATGGAGGGCCATTTAAAACAAGACTGAGCTGGTTTGAATTTTTATTTTTGCACACCCTGGACAGCTCACTAATCCATTGCTGCGCGCACACACCACTGACACACCATTCACTCTCATACCTATGGGAGTCTCCAATTAGCCTGAAATGCATGTTTTTGGACTGTGGGAGGAAAGGAGTGCCCAAAGAAAACACACAGAAACACTGGGAGAACATGCAAACTCCGCACTGAAAGACCCCAGGCCGGATTTGAACCAGTCATTTTATTGAAAATCCATTAGATTTTTGGAGCAGTTTTGAAGCTACAGATGACAAAGTTCTTACGGGCCTAGGCCAATTAACTTTACTGCTTGAGCAGGCACCAATATTCTGTTTGTGAATCATTTGCCATTTTGTAGTTGCCTGAAATAATTTTTGTGCTCTGGGGCTCAAAAGTTAGAAAAATCACACAAGTTGTGATTTTTTTTTTTTTTTTTTTCATTTTCAATGACTGTTAATGTCTGAATAAAGAGACATAGACCTTTGCAATTTGCTGTGCTAATGGCCCGCAAACTTTTCTATTCATACACCAAACATCATGGCTGCATAAATATTGACTTTCTGGATGATTGAAGTTGGATCCAGAATAAAAAAAATTTTAGAAAAGTTTTTGTCCCAAATGTGGGGGAGGGGGGAGGGGGTTGATGTCTTGCGAGGCTCTTCGTGCATCATTGTGAAACTTGGCCTGCTGAGAGAGTGAGCTTTGACAGTGAACAGTGAACATAAGGAAAAATGAGTGTTATTTTCTTGATTTTTGATTTGCAGTCTGTCAGTCATGTCCACTGATTTTCTTATTTGAGAGTGCTGTCAGGTCTCACCGGCCCATAGTGCTCACTTCTCACATAAATGTGACCCGTTGATGAGTTGATCAGTGACGATGCTGAGGCGTAGCCGAGGCAGCATCAATGCTTTGTGTTGCAGATTAACAAAATGGATTGTTATACAATTGGGGCTTCCGTATATCGCAAACTACACAGTACACATGCGCAATCCTGATGCACGTCTGACTCGAGACTTATGTATCATCATGAAGCTGTTATATTTACCGGTTGACATGCTGGTCAGAGCTGTGGTGGATGGTCCACCAACCAAAGAGTTTATGCTACTTAAGCTGCTAGAATGCTCTGCGCTATGAATAAATGGAGGCGTTAATTGCGACATTATTGTTGTTGGACTCACTGTCATATGAATAAATAAACAATAAAATGGAGTCAGTTTTACTCAGCTGGTTGTTTTATTGTCTGATATTTAGAAGGAATGCTCCTATTACAATGTAGAGGTGGAAAAGAAACTAAAATGAAAATTAGACACTGGGCAAAGGTTGTTGGTGAGTAAACATCCCCAGGATGCTTCTCCTGCTGGTGTGACGGTCCAATGTTCCTGATACTCTAAACCTGCACTTATATGTCAAAAGATAGTACTGTCAAGTTCTAGATTTGTACTTCCACACAATAGTGTCCGTGAGTTCGAGATCCCTGAGCAAAAAATTCTTATGGAAGCCCCACCGGTGACTCTGGTACCATGCGGATTGCATAAATGGATCGTCTGCAAATATTTCCATCCATTTAACTAGTGCCCCAGGATCTCTACAATTAAAACAGTCCCAGAACGTCACTGAGTCACTGCCATATTTCATTGAGGGTATGAGGTGCTCTTCCTTGTGTGTGTCTGAATGATAAAAATGCCAGTGCGGTATCTGTCCAAAAGCTCAGCTTCGTGTCTCCTGACCACAGTCCCCAGAAAACAAGTTCTTGCAGTCAGAATAGACCAAAATCGAACATTTTTGGTCAGATACAGTATCGCCATGTTTGGCGGTAGACGTGTCTTATGCCCACGGCGAAATAAGCCGGTGGATCAGTGATGTTAAGGAGCTGTTTTAATTCCATAGGTCCTGGGGAACTGGTTAAGCTCAATGACTAAATGGATTCCACAAAGTATCTGGCAGTTTTGGCAGACTGTCTGTCTGTCTCTGTCAGAAGGCTGTAGGTCTACAATACAGCGAGACAGTGGTTGAAAGCTCGCCTCAAAATCCACTCCGAATAGTTTCTGGGGAAACAAATTGAGTGTTTTGTAAAGTCAGTCACAGTCACCAGACCTTAATCAAATCAAAAACCTAAGGGCTGAACTGAAGAGGAAAGTTTTTAGCACAAACTTCAGAATTAGACATATCTCTGAAGGATCTGCGTAGCGGAATGGTCCAAACCTCTCAGAATGTATGCTTTAACCTTGTTGAACAGAGCAGGAAAAGACTCCATTCTGTTGGTATTGGATGTGGCTACAGCAACTACTAAACTAGGGGTGCCTTTAATTGTCAAACCTTATTTGGGAGAAACTGAGTTTTAATTAAATGAATAAATAATTTTGATAAGTTCCATTGAAACACTTTTATCAGTAAAATGCTATTATTTATGCTTGAACAATATTTTTAGTGCCTTTCTAGTCAGGGTTGCCAATAATTCTGGAAGCCATTGGATTAGCCTTAGAAATGCTCTTTTATCCACACAAAATATAAACCTGGATCTTACATCTTTGTTGTCTGGAATGTTCTGTTTCAAATAAAATAATTCATTGTCGAAGAGTACCTTGGTCCAACACAGTCAAAACCACCTTGTACTGTTTTGTTTTGTCATTTGTTGATGTTTTTTTTCCAGCCGGAGGTTGTTTTACTCTCTGTCCGTCTTTCCACAGGCAGCTGCTGGGATACTGTGCTACGTTGGAGCCTACGTGTTCATCACGTACGACGACTACGACCATTTCTTTGAGGATGTTTACACCCTGATTCCCGCCATAATTATAATTGCCGTGGGGACACTCTTGTTTATCATCGGTCTGATTGGCTGCTGTGCAACAGTGAGGGAGAGCCGCTGTGGGCTGGCCACTGTAAGTCCGGGCTGAGCGGTTATCCTAATTCTGTCTGTTCATATCTGCAACAGTGCAGGGCTGATTGAAAATATTCAGTTATTCAGCTTAAAATATCCTTGTGGGGAGTCTACCTTGAAATTATTCAGTCTGTGCACTGTGCAGCACTCGTTAAAATATTGCCCTGGAGGCTCTCTTACGTTTCCTGTCCAATTTATAGCTATTGGAGGGCATAAGTAAGTCTTGATGATTTATGATTTGTTTGGTATTTTTTTTTTGTACAGTGTCTGCATGTAAGAGGCTGAATAATAGAACGGTTCGGTCTTTGAATAATGCAACTTATGACTCCTCTTGTTTTTTAACCGGCAGCTGCTACCCAATTTGATTTACTGTTGTACGGTTCAATACAAACTTACACAAAAAATAAAATTTAAGGCAGCAATGATGGTAGTGCCATACAGCCATAAAATGATTTCAGCTTCCAGGTAGTGGGTGAAAATGTGCTCTTTACCTCTATACCCAACAGTTCGTGATTATCCTCCTGCTGGTGTTTGTGACCGAAGTCATTGTGGTGGTGCTCGGCTATGTTTACCGAGCAAAGGTGAGTGACAGCTCACTCGGAAAATATTGGCAGAGAGCTAATATTTCTTCTGTACAGTACTGTGAAAAAGTATTTAACCCACTCTCGATGTCTTCAATTTTTGCCTATTGTCATATTTGAATGTTTAAAATCATTTAACTTATTGTAATATAAGCCAAAGACAATGGGAGTAAACACAAAATGCAGCTTCTGAATAATCAATTCATTTATCGTAGGACAAGAATTATTCAAAACCTATTCCATCCATGTGAAAAATTAATTAGTCCCCAAAGCATAATAACTGGTTGTGCTACCATTGATGACAACAACTGCAGTCAAACATTTGCGATAACTGGCAATGAGGCTTTTACATCGCTGTGGAGGAATTTTGGCCCACTCTTCTTTGCGGAAAAAAAAGTGAGAACTGGGGCGCCCCGGTGGCTCATCGGTCTAAGCGCGCTTACCATAAAGGCTGTGTCCTTCCCGCGGTGGCCTGGGTTTGACACCGGCTCGGGTCATTTGCTGCATGTCTTCCCCCATTCTTCTTCCCAACTTTCCTGTCTCTCTACACTGTATAACTGTCAAATAAAGGAAAAATTCCCAAAAAAATAATCTTTAAAAAAGTGAGAACTGCGTCTAAATACTTATGAATTGCGCTGTACATTGATGTTTTATGTGACAGAAGCCAGGTGCTGAACAGGATATGTGTAGCTGTGCAGCCAGTGCATCGTTAATTGTGCCAATACACAAGCAGAATTGCCAATATCTGTTTTTGTGCAGGTGGAAAATGAGGTCAATCGCTCCATTCAGAAGGTTTACAATGAATACAATGGTACCAATACAGATGCCCCCAGCCGTGCCATTGACTACGTACAGAGACAGGTAAGAGCATTTAGATTTGCATTGAGAACAGAATTGGATTGATCTCTTTCTGGCAGCTGTAGGTGGGATCATGGTCTGAAAGGGTTGGTGGGTGCACCAGACCTTCTGAAGGTCTCCTGAAGCTTCACTAGCTTGCTGTGGACACAGGCTGTCAGGTACGGTCTGATCCACTGGTATGATCTCCGTGTTCATGTTGTCTTCTGCGTTCCTCAGCTCCACTGCTGCGGAATCCACAACTTCTCTGACTGGAGGAACACTCGCTGGTTCAAAGAGTCTCGAAATAACAGCGTTCCCGTGAGCTGCTGCAAACCCAGCGCCACCAGCTGCTCAGGCACTCTCTCCCGCCCCGCGGATCTCTACCAAGAGGTGAGGAACAGTGAGGGGTTGCATGCTACAGCACCCCCTGTAGGCTGGATGTCTGCCTGATCCGATACAGCGGGTAGCTATCGCCTCTGACAGTCAGCTGCTCAGCCCGTACCATGCTGCAAGCGTACAATTAGAGATATGACACTGGGCACTTTCCTGGTGTTTTATGACATTATCTAGAAGAAACACTCTGTTCGTAAATTATATTGGTCTGTCTTTGCCCTGTGCTGGCATGGAATTTAACTACTTGGTTTTAGTTTTTTTGTTACCACCTGGAATAACCAATACACCTACAGTACTCTGTTGTAACTGATGTGAACCTCAGACGATGCGCTCTTGACATTTCTAGGGATGTGAGGCCCTCGTTGTGAAGAAAATGAAGGACATCATGATGCACGTCATCTGGGCTGCATTGACTTTCGCCGCCATACAGGTGAGCTACGGTACTGCAGGAGAAAACGAGTCCGTTCCTGAGCACGCAGACCATAATCTGCTCATAAGCACACAAACTAGTATGTAGACTATGCAGTGATCGATTAAATACATTTCTTTTTATTTTTTATATCAACTGTGGTCCAGGACCCTTCAGTAGAAAAGACTGTTTACTGAAACCATGAATCAACGATCAACAGATAACAGCTGTTGATTTTCCTGATGGAACAGGATATGCACTCCCAGTACCCGGAACTGTTTTGTTTGTGTTGCTTGCGCCATCTGACATGAACCCAGGGCTTGTTCATCCGATGGCCGTGCCAACATTTTACCGGCAGTCTGTGCCAATATTGCATTGGCATTTACTGGAAAGCCAGAGAGTCAGTAACGAGTTTCGGCAATCCATATTCCCTGCTCATTTTCAGCTGCCTGACACCACCAGATATTTGATAGAGCCCTTCGTAAAGATAGGAATTCAGTATAAAATTTTCCAATCAATGGCTGCAGGGAAGAGAAGAAACAAAGAAATAAGCCAATGGTGATGTGTATTTATGGCTTATTTTAGGATTGGATTATTTTTGAGTCCTCCGCCACTGAAGGGGCGTTGGGTACTTCTGATGTAAGCTGTGTGCCTCTGTGTAGGCGTCCCTCCAGATCGTTTTCTGAGCGCTCCTAACGCTGTTGACAGTAGGGTAATGCCATTTCAAATCAACAGAGTTTAATACATTTTCCTGACTGACCACCTTGGGTTGCCACAGGCTTCATGTAAATAATAATAATAATATAATATAATATAACAATAATAATTTTACCTAACAACTACTGTGCAAAATCTTTGAGCTCATTAATGATCTTAACCTTACATTCTCCTCTTGCAAGAGAAAAAAATCTGATGTTAAGTTTGATTACTTGACCAGAACTTGACTTCTCAGCAGTAGAGCAGCAGTAATGCAGTGTGGCGTCTGAGGGAGTTTTCTTCCTCCAAATTGGCTCCAGACTCTGGTGTGACCTGATTGTGTCAGGACTTTCTCCAGCATTTTGGCTGACTGAGCCCCTGCTGTGTGGAGCTATGGGTACAGGGACCCCACAAATGTGCAGCCTCCAGATCTACCTGTGCTGTCCGTCTCTGTTTAGGTTTAAAGGTGGTGAAAGCAGCTGTGAGATGGGATAACTGAGTACAGTGAAATGGGTTAGTGTGGGAATCCTGGAGCTGGTTTTTCTGAGTTTCTCAAACTCCCTACTCATCTAAAATGTTTATACAAGAGAAAGGCCAGCCCCCTCATGTCTAATTAGTGGCATCACATTTTTGAAAAGGGAAAGGTTTCCATGCTCAGGAAAGCAGAAAAATGTGTGTCCTGATTGGAAATGAGTTGTTGCAAAACCTTCAGATCTTTAAGAATGAAACCTCTATCAAACCCTTTTATGCCAGTTGTTCCATGTACGCGTTTTTGTCCTCAGAATTTTTTTGAAGCCCTTGCAAAATTGGCTTTTTTGATCATAATTTACATGAGTACATGTTTGAATTGACACCTAGTTCTAACGTAATGTTTTATTTTGCCAGATTCAAAGTTGCTGAATTCGAGGGATTGCAATTAAACATCCAAGCCTTGCCGAGGGTGGAGCTGGAATGTTTGTGTTGCGTTACTCACTTCCAGTTTCAGCTGTGGAGTGTATTTACTCAATGTATATCGTGCATGAAACTGTTTTCCCCTTTACATGTTCATGCTACAGGCAACAAAAGCAAGTTACTATTTAGGAATTGTTCATGTATTTTTTTCTGGAGACATAATTGTATATGTTTATGCAAAGCAAATACTGTAGCTGTATGTCGTACACTGCGTTGCTAGCATACAATTCTGGTTGCTGTATTTAAACGGAATCGCACATGCCGACACGGAGAATTGACTTCCCTTTAACTCCAGAGCGTCAGCCAATCGCATGCAAGGATTTGGCGAGAAAAGCAGTAGCGCCACCAGCAGCAAAGTTTGGAAATTTAGTTTCGATCCCTCGAATTGTAATTGCACTTATGAATGTATCGTTAGGGGAAGGACAGCTTTGGGTTTCCATTGCCGGGGACAATAAAATGTTTGTTGGAGAGTTGACACAGTTCCGCATGTGGGAAAGCGCATCAGTTCATTAGCATAAGAGTGTCCTGTTCCCCAGTGAAATATCATCTTCTTGTTTTCTTTATCTCATGCTCTTCATACAGGCCTTGTTGGGGTGGGTTTGGGTTTGCAGGGGCTGGGTGATGTGTAGTTAGAGTACCTGAGCTGGGGGGGGTTATAAGTGTGAATCACTCAGCAGAATTTTAGACACTCTCTTATCCTCACCACTGCGCATCAGACACCGTTGTAAACACTCTGCGGTTGCCACATAAGCACAGAATAGTCCGGAATCCCAACATTATGAAGCAAAAGTTTGCGCAGATCTCGGCAATCCTTCCCTGGTCAGGGTGACAGCTGCAACTGATATTCTCTCCGGCGTGCACTACACACAGACGAAAGCCTGTATCTAATCGCGTGACCCTGAGGGAATGGGAGAGGGCGTGGGACCTGTGGCCTGTGGTGGCCTGTGGACTTGCACAAAGCCCCAAGCCCTCCTCCATGCCTGAGCAGCCTTGTGGGGTCAGCGAGGGTCCAGGGTCATGGTTCCTCCTGGGCTCTTTTCACTGTGACGCAGCCCCTCTTTCGCTGGTGTCTGCAGCATTATTGCGCTCCCTCCCAGCATCTACTTAGACCTCTGCTTAGGATCTGGGTCCAATGGGCTGTATTGGTGTTGGATGTTGCAGCTACGGGGTTCTCTTACATCCAGTTTCACTGGCTCAGGCTTGGCCATGTCCAAGATTAAATTAATATTTGAATGCTGATTCTTCTTTAAAACTCTATTTAGTCTTGGATTCAGTTTAAAGGACGAGTGTGTTAGATTTAGGGGGGATCTATAGGCTGAAATATTGACAGGAATGGAATATTACATTCATAAGTATGTTTTCATTAGTGTATAATCACCAGAAAATAAGAGCTGTTGTGTTTCCTTTGCCGTTGAGCAGTGATTTTCAAACTTGGACCTTGGGCACCCCGGTGTATGCTGGTTTTTGTTCTAACCACAACTGCAATCAAAGGATTGTGACAATCTGTAAATAAGTGTGAATTAGGTGCTTGAAGGAAAGCAAACATTGTGATACATTGGAAACAACTTCTTGAAAAGAAGGGGAAAATTAATGAATCAAAGTAAACAATCAGTCGGCTCCTGACTCTGAAATCTGTAGACACACGGTTACAAAAACTAACAATATATTAGGCTAATGAATGATGGAGTCAAACCTGTTTTGTGTCATGTTTATGTGAAGTTCAAGCGAATTATTTTGAAAGAACTCTAAACAGAGTGTTCAGCAAACTTACTGGAAGCTTACTGATTTTCTCAGTGTCTGATTTGATATGTTTAAAAATGCTGGTTCCTGAAACTGCTTACAGTTTAGAAAAATGAACACAGTATGTTCAAGGGTCGTTTATTCTTGATGGCACACATGGATATTTCTGACAAAATGTGACTTAAGATGACAAATAACTGCTTTAAACATGAAATCTACCTAATTCGGGTCAATTAACAGCTTATTAAAGTCCTGCAATTGCAGTTGTGGCTGGAACAAAAACCACCACTCACACAGGGGCCCCTTGACCAAGTTTTGGAGCCACTGCTTTAGAATGAGCCCTCTTTATCAACAGAGGAAGTAAGTCTTCTCCTGTGGAGCCGGTCATGTTGCACTGCTGGCTACCTTAACTAGCGGTAGTAAGCTAGCTAGCTAGCTAGCTAAGTTGCTGTTATAGCAATTAGTAGTGTGACTCTAACCTTATCGTCTGAAAATTTTTATTTGCGTACCGATCACTGAATCTGTATGATTAGTGGACAGTTTCACTTATTTTACGAGCTAGCCAGAAAATGATTCCAAACATGGGCTAAATCATGCACAGTCACTTATATTTGTGCACTCCAAGCTTTGGCTTCGGGTGAAATTGCAAGTTTTTAAAGAGTCTTGTGCAACAAAGGGGAGAGTGGTGATGTGCGGGGCGGAGGAGATGGCTTCTTCTGGGGCCGGAAAATAAATTTTGCGAACGCAGAACAGGCAACAACAGCTGGCCGGCTATGAAGTGTATGGTGTAAGGAGACCGACAAATGATGACTCTCATTGCCTGGGGTCATTTGACTGGGAAAAGCATGCACTTCATTTTGCTTGGCGAAGCTTCAAAGTAACCGCAAATAAACTGACCAGGATAAGATAGGGGAACAAAAGCACACAATCAAAAATAAACATTTTAACCTGCTTATCAAAATTGTGCTAGCTGTGCGGCCTC
Organism: Gymnothorax javanicus; assembly: GCA_029692085.1. Classification (NCBI taxonomy): domain Eukaryota; kingdom Metazoa; phylum Chordata; class Actinopteri; order Anguilliformes; family Muraenidae; genus Gymnothorax; species Gymnothorax javanicus. The sequence goes on along the minus strand of CM056207.1, from coordinate 4,588,230 downwards.
TGCAAGATGATGAACTTGATGACTTGTCTGTGAGTGTGACACTGATAATACTCTCATGCACATTCTGCAAATATATTGAGTTTTATCTACTGGGGTCCCTTTATGCCTCAGGCTTAAACCCAAAATGTTGCCAAATGGACCCGCGTGCAGGAATTATTTTCAGCCCCAGCTCTCTCATTCACAAAATACGCATCTGATAGAATCTTGTTAGTTTGCTAATACAAATGCGCCTACTAACAGCAATATGCTGGGAGAAAATAGGGTATCGCATCAGTTTTACATATTGAAAAGGGCACCAGAGCGGGCCCAACGTTCAGGAGTCTTGAGATTTTGTGTCTCTGCCTTGTGTAAAATATAATAAATACTCCAATGTAAAATGGCTTCCCGAAATCCAACACAGCAGTTTGGCAGGCCAGCCATCTAATAAAGATAAATCGCAGATAACAGTAACTGGAACTGAGTTGAACAGTTGCTAGAACTTCTCAAATTTATTTATTTATTTATTAGCATTTATTGAATGCTCTGGAGGTGCTTGTCTTTGCAAGAACGGAGGTGGGTTTTATAATAACACCAAAACAACTGATTCTGCTAAAGACAAAAATGGCCTATACTTTTAAAAATCCTAAGCTGATGAAGACTGCAGTGAATTGGCTAGCTAGAATTAAAACGCGGAAAGTGGCAAACGATGTTGGTTGTTCCCTGTCAGTTGTGTGTAAAATTTTAGCACGATCCTTTGTCTTCTCATACCTGAATGTGCATTTTTATGGGTTTGTGTCAGAAGTCTGCTGTGATGTATGTGTGTTATGCTGCCTGATGTCAGACGTCGCGAGAGGTTGCCCCTGACGACCTATCCTTCCACGCAGATGCTGGGAATGCTGTGCGCCTGTGTGGTGTTGTGTCGAAGGGGGCGGGACCCTACCTACGAGCTGCTGGTCTCCGGAGGGACGTATGCATGAATGTCCGTGTAGGGGGCGGGGACACACACGCACTCTACCCGTCCTCTCCTGGAGCCACCTGAAGCAGTCCTACCTCTGGATCTGCTCTTCTTCTCTTCTGTAGGTTTAAGCGGCGAAACGAACCGTCATTCACATGCTTTTGAGGATGGCACTTTTACCCATTAAAACTATTTGTTTTCTGAAGTGCTGCAAAATATTGTCGGCCAAAGTCTCTGAACTGTCAGTGAAGTATGATTTAATTTGTTCTTTTTTTTTCTGAAGAAGAAATGGCCGCTGAACCAGCTTTATTTCCCCACTTTTGTGGGGTTGTCTGGGGTGGGGAAGGTATTCCTGATCCCTACATGAGAAACTACTGTATGAAGCGATATTTGGGATTCACTCTTTCCTCATGTGTTGGTTTGCACTATGTGTAGGGCTTTGGAAATATTTTATAAATATTTAATAATGTGTACATACCAGAGACAGGGAATCCCTATTTGTATGCGTGTGTGTGTGTGTGTGTCTGTAAGAGGATGCTCCAGCTTTTATGAATTTTCCATTCAGACTCGATTCCTCCGCCTGGTTGTAACTGATGTCCATTCATGAGCAGTAGTTGTGTTACATCCCTGCTGGCTATAGGACTCACAGATTGCAGTAGCGCCCATCCAGGTCCAATTAAGCTCTCTGTTCTACCAACTGGAGATGTGGTCCCATTTTAAAAAAAACAAACAGAAAAAAAAACTATGCTTTCCTCTTTTTAAGGGAAAGATTCATCCACATGAAACACTTAAGTCTTTTCGTGTACTAACCTTTAGATCCTATAGCTAATTGTGTGGTAAAATGTACTTGTTAGGACATACTGTAGATTATTGATTTTGGGATGTGTAGCTTCGTAGAATAACTTTACCTTGCTGTAAAAGTCAAGTTACTGTAAATAGGGATGGAAAACAAAAACGACTGTCAATGGAAATAAATCTGTAAATTCAAAATGAACACTGTTTTGCTTGTTATTTTGGAAGAGTGCACCTTTCAAGTGCACCGTTCTGCTGTAGAATGTTGAAAAATGATGGCTTTAAATCTGATCATCTCTCATTTGTGTTCTTGATCGTTTCTTGATTTTCAGCCATATTGTGGTTGAGTTGCTCTTTAATTATTTCTGACACCAAGTAAAGATTCGAGCAATCACACGAGGTTCTTAAGTGGAAAAACCTGTTGGGGACATAATTAGTTGTTTTAGACATTTTAAAGGCTTAAGACCAGACTTTATTTTTAAATGGTCTATACATGTATCTCTCGCTCCCTCGCGCTCTCTCACACACACATTCCTTCACAGAGAGGTATGCCCAGTGCTGCTGCAGTCTCTCCCAGCAGACAAAGCCTGCAGACTCACAATGGCTCATTGTCTGAACGTCGTCTCAGTGAAAGAGCCGCAATCTGCACACTTGCTTAATATCCCTGTGTGGAAAAGGGGGCCAAAGGTCACCGCTTTCCCAGGGAAAAGGGCTGTGTTTGGCTATAATTAATGCCTTGTCAGATGTGGTGTGTGTGTGTGTGTGTGTCTGCATTACAAGATCTTGCAAGTTTAACGTTGCGTTTAGTTTGAGAGCCATTTGGGTGCCATTAACCCTTTCTGCAGCTGCTTTTATTAACGTCAGAAAACCTACAGACCCATGTATACACTACAGGCCAAAGTTTGGGGCCACCCTCAGATTTAAAAAAAAATCACAACTGTTCTTTCCTTATTTTTTGCATATGAAGTGACTTCAGTGCATAAAATATAGGAAGCCAATAGGTTTTGGGTGAATTCCAGACCCCAGACCACATTTTAAAGCTGCCTTGACTGATTGATCACTGACCACAATGTTTTATAATTGAGTTCCAATGCCTTTGTGTTACATGATTTTATGTCACTAGGATGTGAACAATTTTATGTAACAAGAAAGCATGCTGTATAAATGCCTTCCCCAAAACCAAGGGGTCACATTGCATTTGGTGCACCATTAAAAATCTGAGGGTGGCCCCAAACTTTTGGCCTGTAGTGTAGATCTGTCTAACACAGTTGTTGTGTTTAAACCTGTGGAACTTCAGGCCTATTTTAAATTCTGGGGGAGATCCTTAGGTGTCCGACCATCCTAAATGTGTTCTGCTGAATTACAGGGAAATGTGTATAAAATGATGTACAAGATCTGAATGTTTTCCATTTGATGTAATGCTATGGCCACAAAATCATGGCGCCCTGGGTTTGAATATTTTTCTGAGTTCTAAGTGTGATGTAGCTTCAATGAAGCACGGCAACCAGCAGATACAGAATACGTGTGCAAAATTGTCCAACAATATGATGCTTTTTCTGACTTCGAATGTACTGAAGGATAAATTTCACTGAAAAGTTAAGATTTTAAGAGGTTTGAATGGGGAAGCCACATAACTGCCCTGCAGTTCCCGACTGGATGAAATCTATCGTATGTTACCCGTTTTTCTCTTTTGTGAAATAAGTTGTTCTCTTGTCTCCTCTGGCTTTTTTGTATTTGGTTTCATCCACTGCCAGATTTTGCTCAGGAAATGTTCATCCTTTGGGCTCAGACCAGCCAGTGTCCTGAGAAGGCATCGTCACAAGCTGTGTGTGTAAAGTGCTCATAGGTTGTGAACCCAAATTCGAGTTCAAACTGTCTGCAAGAACAAATATATGAGCCCTTCAGACACTCTGGTACCAGTATGGTATGGTACTTTTGGTTTTGGCCATTCAGATAGATATTTTCATTTTTTTTAAATTAAAAAAAACTTTGATTTGCCCCCCCAGAACCTGAGGAATCTTCAAACATCTCTAAATGTGGGAGTGGGTGAAATTTATGTCAATTATAGTGAAATTTGGTGCTGTGCTCTATCAGTGAATGGTCGACAATTCAAGTAAAGGTCTATAAGCATCCCTTTCAGCTCCATCTGTCTGAATTAAAAGGGGATTTTCAAATAGTTTTGACTTTTTGTTTGCAGTAATGAAAAGCACAGGCTTGCAGACATGGTGGCTGGCTCAAGAGGAAGATCTTGAATTGACACAGTTAGTGAAAACATTAAATCTCTTCAGCAGCAAAAAGCATTTTCCTGGCTGTGTATGCGTGTCGTTTCCAGGCTGGGAAGCCACTTCGGACAAATCACAAAACTGCATCACAGCACCATCTTGTGGATACATTACATCAAAGCACGACCGGTAAAATGCGTTCCCACATTCATTTATTATCCTGTCATTTGTAGCTTTGATAAAAATTTATCTTTTTAAAACAAAAAAAAAAATGCATAAATAAGTAGTTAGAAGCTGGCAGCTTCAGTCTTTGAAAATTACAAAGCTGAAAACGGCTCTCACGCTGATCTTTGTAGTCTGTGACAGGACATGAAGGTGCAATGGCATGCAGGACTAGATGATAGTCAAAGGCAGGCCTTATTGTCCGTTAGCATGAAGTCCTCTGGGTGTGCAGTCAGTCGAGGTGAAACATTCTTGAAGTCTGTGCACTGGATATAAAGACTCTCAAATAGTCTTTGTGTTCTTAACTCTCAGAGACATAAAGGGGTGTATATACCACTGCTTTGTCATCTGGTACTTTAAAAGAAGAATTGGTGGACATTTCCTCAGGTACTGTTTTGGGGCTTGGTCTGGATTCCTGTCTGTGTTTGTTGATATCATGCAAATAATAATGCATGTTACGACTCATGTCTGTCAATGCGCCCCTTTTCCAGGGTTTCAGTCAGTTTTTGCCCTGAAATATTCAGTTTAATAGAATCTGCTTCCTTTGGCCGTTTGTGTGAGAGCCGTGTGGCTGTTAGGCGCATTTTGTAAGAACCAGCATCAGTGTTTATATGAGACGTATGTGCAAATGCATGTTTGTATTTGTATGAGTACATATAGTGCGTCTGCATGTATAAATGTGTGTGTGTGTGTGTGTGTGTGTGTGTGTGTGTGTGTATATGAGTGCATGTATGAGTCTGGGCATCTGTGAGCACGAGTGTGTGCGAGTCTATGCGCTCACACATGTAAGCGACATACATATTTGCCTGCAGATGTTGGTGTTTGTGTGTATGTAAGGAATGTGTGACTGAGAGAGGGAGGTCAGGCTTTTGCCAGGTATGACCCCGGCACCAGTCCAGCCTGGCCATTCCTCTCCACCATCCACCAGCCATCGTCACTCCGCTCCAACACCATCACGACGTCCCCCGTCATGATGGACAGTTCGTCTTCATTCTAAGGAACGCAGAGAAGGCGGCTTATCGATTTTTATTTTAGTGCTCTTCCTCACTCTTCTCTCCAATTTGTTATGGTCAATCAGTTGTGTGCAGCAATGCTCAATTAGAAGCTCTCACCAATTCAGAGGGCACGTGATGTCAAGAGCCACTCACTGCACACAGCAGGAAGTATAGTGAAAGGTCAGAGTGGCACATATGTGCATGTAACAAATCTGTGTCGCAACTGGCATGTGGCATTACAGGTGAAAGTCACCTTGGAAATATTGCAACTCACCTGCGCAGTGTAGTCATACAGTGCTATATATCCATCATCTGTAGTTGTCGCATGTCTGGGTTCCCCCTGCAGGGCAGGTATGGCTGCATAATCGCCATCTATCTTCTCCCAGGAGTCTACGAAATGAACCAAAAATGTTAGGCTAAATGAAAAAAAAAAATCAACAAAATCGGATGCTGGATTATACCAATTCAAGCAAGAACACCAAAAAGGAAGATAAATATCAATTTACCACGCGAGCAGAGTATTATAAGTGTTTCAATTGATTATTATAACATTGTTGCTGATACATTTTACTCTATTTTTAGCAGCTGAGAATGATGTAAGAACAGGACTGAATACGGAGCGTATTTTCCCTCTAGTGGTCATAAATGGAAACGCACGCTAATCTACTGTAATTTATTGTCGGCTGATTATATCTACGCGCTGCAGTGATTCCAAAAATACTTGTCGAGAGCCCCAAGCCGAATCGTGGTATTTCGTGTGTTCCACTTTAAGCACATGTCATGAAAATAATCAAGGGCACAAGTACATGGCTGGGAGAACATCAGGAGAGATTGGGGTGTAGAAAGTGTACAACTTCATGTTTAAAGCTGCCAAGGCAATTTTGAAAATGCAGTCGGTAATTCTTGACCTAAAATATGCCATATCAGCACTGACCTCCAGTTGGTGGAATGTGTTCAGTGCTCTCGCTGATATTTATTTTTGAGCCAGTCGAACAGGATCCTTGCAATAGATTTGAAAACCTAAAGAGGAAGGAAAATGCATTGCAGCATATGAGCATTAGAGGCGCAAATTGGAAAAAAAATACCAGAAAAATTAACACTGCGCAACTTGCTCAGACATAAAACCAAGATCCCGACGCAGTGTGGTCATGAATGTTTCCATGTAACTGTTCGACAAGAGTAGGAGGTTCTCCGGTGTCCAGGCTAAATTCCCGACCTGGTTTTTTTCAACCTGCCTCCTAATTATCCTGATGTGATTGGCTATGCAAATTGTTCTCTCCATCTCCACCTCAGCAGATGTGTGGTAAGCGTTCTGGCACATAACAGCTGTCATGCATCACCCAAGTGGGTGCTACACATTGGTCGTGTTGAGGTGAGATTTCCTCATTTCACAATAAAGCACTCTGAGTGCCAGTGAGAAAGTGCTATAGAAATGTAACATTCATGAAGAACAGAAAATACTGTGATGGATACAAAGACATGCAACTTCCATGAATAATGTGCCAAGCTTTAAATGACGAGAGAATACTTGCAACAATCCTCCTGAACTAAAATGGGCTTCCTTACCGAAAATTATCACCAAATTTGTGGTCAATAATCTCTTACATAGCAAGTTAGGGGGGGTGCACTGCCAGGGCTGTGAGGAAGGCTCTAATATAATTACAATTTTTGTGAAGAAATGTCATTTTTGAAGAGCTTTATGGATTTGGTATGATAATATGGCCTCTGGGCTACTTTGTGAGTCATTTCTTGTCTGTTTCTCAGCAATATGTCTCTCCCCATGTCTAACCCCTCCATGGTTTCCTGCTCTCTCACAAGCGCACAGTGCTCATCTACAGAGGCGACTGCACCCACCTTTTGATCACCGCCCCCGCGCCACCGAAGCGCGCGCTGCCATTGCTGTCCGGCGGATGCTCCGTATTATAGTAATTCTCAAAGACAACGGGTGCTGAGGAGACCGAGGTGGTGGGGTTTATACAGTGGGGGCCAAACCAAACATTTGACCAGTTCAGCTTCAAAAACACTGAAAGTCATATTGAGCTGCCATTTCTTTTGTAGCTTAACCTGTTTAATCTCACTGCTCACATTTGTGACTGTTTTTTTTTTCCCCTCTAGAAGCTCTAACAGTGTTGTCGTTGGCTTTGGGCAAGAAATGCAACTTTGAACTTAACCATCATGAAATCAAAAAATACATACAGTTTATGTGTCAGGGAGGTCTAACAAGTAAAATGCATGAACTTACATTACAAGGAAAACTTTGGGATTAAACGGGTTAAAAATAAGCTTCAAATGATTTGGCTGTCATTCAAGATTATCATCCGTTATGTACCTTTAATTATGGCAGGTCCCTGATCGACTACGGCAACAAACAACATCAATGGCACTCTTACATTTTTTTTTTTTTTCGTGAAGGGAAATATTTCCACCTAGTTTCACCAAAACTATGAATTTCTGTCTTCAGTATGCACAGTTTATGTGAAAATACACTCGCGCTCAAAGCTGAGAGCGACCCGAGCAGAGAACAGGCTGCTGACCTGGTGGAGTCGGTCCAGTTTTCCTCTGCTCGATGAAGCAGTTGATGTCTGCAGCAATGTCGCACTGTTCCAGACTGTTTCTCACTTTTTCGTATAACTGCAAACACACAGAGTGGTTTTAGAAACCTCCCACACTTTCTTCCATGTCTCATACAGTACAGTGCTGTCTCGCACAAACGAGCCTATCAGAGGTGAGTTCAGCCATTGTTCACGTACGGTCATTGACAGGTTCACAGCAAGCCGTAGTGAGGAGATTTGACACCCCCCCATCCCCCGGAGGGACTAACCTCGTCATCTTTGACGCACTGCATGGAGAAGTGGTTGCAGTGCACCCAGATGGCGTTTCTCAGGACATTGATGCGATCCTCTTCCTGCTGCTGGAACACCTGTAAACCAGGTTATGTGGCTAATCACATGGTCAATTGAAAGACAAACAAGACCACATCCCCCCTGCGCTGGAGGAGGTGTAGCAGGTGGACAGGAGGGAGAGCAGGAAGTGTTGGGAGGGTGTGAGGTTTTGGAGGGCGAGAAGCGAGGACCGAGTTATAGAGAGAGGAAGGACGTACAGACGTCAAGCAAATTCACCAGTTTTGAGCAAAATAGGATTTCTGTTATTGTCAATAGTGACTCCCACACTGTACTTACAGTGCTTGGAGATTTTTCCCTTTTGACAGTAAAAACTCTCATAAGCCCCCCTTAACAAAACACTCCCTTAAATTGCCCTCTTCAGGATTAATCTGAATCTGCTATGGTCATGTGACCCAAAATCATATGTTATGTGAAATATAGAGATGTGAATACCTCACAGGTGCTCCGATGTGTGCTCTCCCAGTCCGTACGAACACCGTCCAGCTGCTCCACACTGGACATGTACGTCCTCTCTACAGAGACAGGGGCCCAGCTGTCAGTCAGATTGTGTCGCTACGACCGGACACATGATAGCTTATGTGGAAACGTACATGCAGTACGTTACTAGGAACTGGTGTGTGGACAATCTTTTACCAGATAGGATGCAGAGAAGTAAAACAAGATATGAGGTGAACAGGATAATAGAAACGTCATCGACCCTTTGAAGATCAGGTTTCGTGGAAAGTTCTCTCGACATTCCAGGTCATGGATCAAGAGTTTCTTTACTATCAGCAATTGTGACATCAGTAGTAAAATGGTCAGTTAAAAACATTCAGATCATAAATTTGTAATGTCACAATAAAGGATTAACTCTGATCTGATGCATCACTGCTTTGTGAGGCTTTGATCGCTCTTGCATTTAGCTTCCTTGGTCAATGATACACATACATCTTTTTTAAGCTCCTAACACCTGCAAAAACGTGTGAAATGTATGATGTCATATCCTGTTTGCTGCTCAAGAGCAACATCAAGCCCTTGTTACAAATGATGGTACGTGTCAAGCTATTCTCCAAACAGCACAAGAATTACACACTGATGAAACATGAGTGGTACTGGGGACAATATATATATATATATATATGAGAAAAGTAGAAAGTAAGATGTAATTTTTATATATTAGGAATGTTTTAATTTGCAAGGAGGTTTAAAAACAGGATGTCAGGTTTCTCATGGTCATTTACTGACATACTGTATGTGTTCAGAGCAAATTAAAACAACCTAAACCTAAAAACCTCTGTAAATGTCTTGGCGTTACAAATGAACCTTTCCACAATCGAAACTCAAAACAGAAGCTTTTAAATGCCATTATCACAAATTAAAACAATAAATATTTTAAATGAAAAAGGCATTGAGAAAGAAATGCCAAAAGAATGAAATGTGACCCTGTGAGCAGTTTGCATCATATAGTAATACGTATAATAATACACTGTATTATTATTATTGTATTATTTTTATAAATCTGTAACACTTTACAACTGCACAATAGCCCTTAGAGCGCTAAATGCAACTACTGTTACTCAATGATGTAAGATATCAAAATCAAAGCTGTTGAAAACCTATCATGTGTCGACTTGTTGAAAAGAGCACCCACAGGGGAGCTTTTTTAAACAAGTCGCCAAATGACAGGCTTTAAACAGCTCAAGATAATTAAATTTATATAGAATAAGTTTTTTAAATTTATTTCAGCACTCTAAGGGTTAAACTTCATTCTGATGGCCGCAGTGTCTAGTGTTATCGGGCACATTTCAGCCCTCAAATGAGTAACTTAAATCACCAATTAAAAACTAATCTAAAGTCACTGAACTACTTTCTGTAAAGCTGTAAATCGACGGCCTGTTAATGAAACGGAAAACACAAGAACCCCGCTGGCACTGCGGCCCTCTAAGACCGTTGCTTGATTCTTAAAAGAGAGGTGACAGGAAGCTGAGGTATGAAGCCTCAAGGTGTAACTCACCAGCTTCATTGGCAGCATCTCTGGACAGCTTGGCCTTATTCTGTGCCTAAACAAGATGGGGACACAGCAAGAGTATGAAAGGTGACAGGGAACCTCCGCTGAGAACAAAGGTAACCAAGTTCCTCTTTTGGGATCTAAAATGGGATACATGAGACTCCGCACACGCTGGAACGGGGCCCTGCAGTGCCTCCCTGTGGTGAGCACTCTCACTTCCTGCTCCTTAAGAACCACAAAATATCATCTAAAGGCCCATCAAAAGAACATCTGTTCGCCAATCACGAAAAAGAAGTCACATGCTCGTTTCATTTCCAGGAAGTGGTGAATTCTGAACAATACGTGATACCAGGAGTATTTATGGTGCTTGGTGATCCTTGGTCTGAGGTTGCGGTTCAGTTCATTTGAGCTCACATCACTCCTGCTTCATGGATGAAAGTGAAAGGGCTTGGCATTCTAACAGAGCTTTTACATTGTTGAGGTAATGGAGGAGTATAACCTCATAAGAATATAGAGTAGTATAGAGTAGTAGTTCCCTGCCACAGTTTTAACTCAAAGCAGGTAGTAGTCCCTAAAACTGCAGGTTAGGGTTTAACCTATAGTTTAGACTCCAGTATTTTGCTCTCTCTTACTGGCATAACTGAGAAGTAACAACAGAGGAATCTTGAATCTTATTGGTACAGATTGAGAGAACTTCCAGGAACAATAACACACTGGCAACAGTTAATCATTGAGTCGTTAATTGTTCAGATACCCACATCCTGCACTGTGCAGCATATAAGAAACCCACTAGTAGAAACTGGATGAATGAAAATGTGTTCAGCAAAACCTGAGAACCACAGATAAATGCAGCAAACACAGTACAAAGTGGTGTTTACCTTATCAGTCTGCTTGGGTGTGGCTGTTGCCATGGTTCCGAGCCTCTCCACAGCTTGCTCCGCCTCATCAGCGTCTTTGCACTTCTGCTCATACGATCGTTTGGACTGGCAATAAACAAACAAGAAGGGTTTCCCCACAGTCACCCCAACCAATCAGTGGCCAGCTCTGGACATACCCCCATAAGGTCCACTACTGTACCATACCACACAGTCGAGTATTTTACCAAGTGTTTCAAAGTCACTACTCGGCAAACCTCAGCCGACTCGTTCCTCATCAAACCTTGGGGGCGTATTCGAATCCCTGATCTTGGCGACACTCGGAGTGACTCGACATGAGAATGGCGTTCCAAACAGCCGAGAACCAACGCAAGAACGCGTTCTTGCCACTCCCCACTTTTTGGAGAGTACGACGAGTGTCGTCAAGAACAAAGATGGCGGACGCGGGAGATACGTATGTGAAATTTTCATCAATTTCACCAATTAATCTTGTTAATAGCCCTCTATTCATGAGAATGAGTAGTTGCAGTGGCAATTAACTATGTATAGAAGCATAAAGTGACTTTCAGGCCCGGTTACTAGGGTTGATCTTGCTGAAATTTTGTAAAAAACGTCGGTATCGCAATAATTCAATTCAATTTAATTACTTTGAACAGAAGGACATCCTTCACAGCCGCCATTTTGCCGCTGACCGAGAAACCCCGAACTCGCACTTCCGTGTTCGGAACGAAAAACCCTGCACCTCGCACTCGTGTTGACCCATGTTGGGGATTCGAATACGCCCCGGATGTGTGACTGCGGAAGCCATTAGCCGGAACTTTTTTTTTTTTTTTTGATAAACATGGCGGCGTTCAGTGGCAGCAGCGCTGGATTCGACGTCAAATTGGTGAAAACGTAGTGCTGCCTCCTGAGTCAAGACACGATGAAGCGTCGCCACACATAGATTTTGCGAAGGTCAGTTTTGCCTCCATGTTTAGGTGGCGATGTAGCGTGCAGATTTAGACAACTGTGTAAATTGGCCTTGCGGCAATGAAATGTCAGGTGGAGCAGCATTTCAACTTTCTGTCACAAATCCTAGGCTTGATGAAGAGTAGTGGAATCTGCCAAGAAGTTCCAAGTCATGAGAGAATTTCTCAGTATGTAACAATGAGAAGATTAGGTTATGCAAAACAATTACTTCCTCTCCCCCCATCCGGCACTTTCTGCTTAAATATAGTGTTTCTCAAAGCATGGACTGAGAAGAAACAGGACTACATTTCAGGAACTACCAAGCTTCCCTACAACATGACTCAGGGCGCTTTCACACTAGGGACTCCGGCACGGGTCCGAGTACTTTTGACCCTAAAGTCCGCTTTATGTGATAAGTGTGAACACTCGCTTACCGTGCCCGAGCACGGTACGAGAGTCCGCTTGGAAGAGGTGGTCTCGGACACGGTTCATCCATACTCATACCAAATGTGAAAGCAAAGTGGAGTACTATGTGACATCTTAACAATTCGACTCTTTTGTTCAAACAAATATTGCAGCAAAAGGATCTCTCTGATCAAACGAAGAAATTAAATGCTTGCTTGAAATTTGGGCAGACGAAAAAACACACAATCACAACTGGATGCTACACAGAAAAAAGCGGAGATTTATGGAATTCGCGAGTATTTACATTTGCGTGGTTATCGCGGAACAACAGAACAGTGCCGTGACAAACTAAAGAAAATGCGGCTGCAGTATCTTAAAAGTGCGGAAGGCGGTGCGAAAGTCTGACAGTTAAAGTGATGAAATGGATAAATTTCCGTAGCTTCCTCCTCTTTGTGTATATTTCTCTACTTGAAAACCACCTAGGTGCATACTGCCACCTACTGTATCAGAATTTTGATAAAATCAGCCATACTCGGACACGGTAAAACATTGCTAATGAGAAAGCTGACCAGCGGGGGGAGAGGTCAGGGGGGACAAACATACTGTGGCACGGTACGAAACAATCGTACCTAGTGTGAAAGCGCCCTGAGGGGGAATGCACAGATCCTGCCTCTCCTGCTTGCGGTTTCTGAAGAGGCTCAGGGGCCCAGCAAGCGAATGACTTCACAGGAAGTAGCAGTAAGATGCAGGGCAATGACAGCGGCATTCGGTTATTGAGTACGCTGCGTGCCTTTCGAAACATCGAAACCTTAAAAAAGCCATTGTGGTGCAGCAACTTCCTGCAAGCCTTCGCCCACCTTAAGTACCAGCCGCAGAAAACCTTCCACAGGCTTTTTATGCCATCACTAATGAGCACGCCCAGTCCAGTGCTCAGCATCATGTAGCTAGCAGAATGAAATCACCCTTTTCGGGGTGCAGTACAGTGCCACATCAGTGCACACGAATGTAGAGGCAGAATCACTTGCCAATTCAGGCAGACAGACAGACAGACAGACAGTTTATTCAGTAAAAGGCCTCCGGCCCAAAATACTCAATACATAATATGTTGTATAACAGGCGCAGTGTCAAATGGTCTTCATCTTATTTACACAGTATAAAAACAGGCACACATCCTTTATGACATCATAACTGTTGCTTCCCATGATCTTTACAAAATTAATCACTGTAGGATAATCACTGATGTATTTCTGGATATATTTCTTCCTGATATCTGAATATAATTCACAAACATAAAAAATATGCCATTCATCTTCTACACAATATTTACCTTTTGACTTACAGGAAACACAGTATCTTTCATTATAAATAACATTTTCATACCTGCCAGTTTCAACAGCTAATTTAAAATTACTGCAGCGAAACCTTGAGTATACAACTTTCAAGTGCTTGGGTAGCTTAATACATAGATATTTTTCAACATTTAATAAAGATTTAAACTGGTTATAATATACACATTTGTGACTAGAGGATAATGATGATTTCCATGATTGTACAAGATTGTCATACAGCCTTTGCTTAAAATAGGAAATGAAAGCACTGACGTCACCAATATCTTGGCTAATCCAGGCATAGCCAAATCCAAACTGAAACAATATATACTTTATTTGGGTTACTCATGTACTACGCCCTGTGTCATCTAATGACTTTAACATAAAATAACACTGTTTAGGCAATCTATTATCTGCTAAATGCAATAGTCTACACAAGTACTTAATAGCCCTTGTCATATATACATATTGCAATGGTACTCCGCCACATTCACCCAAGACCATATTATTACATGTTGACTTGCCAACCTTTAAAACAGATTTACAAAATTTAATGAGCACAGATTCAATAATGGTGCAATAAGAGGTAAGAGGTATCATCGGTAAAAGGTATTCATCGCACCAATTATTAACCCCTGTTAAATACAGGTAGGTCCATGAATATTTTGACAGTGACAAAGCTAGCGTTATTTCAGCTGTCTGCCACAACATACAGGAGGAATGACCGCTGATCCGTAATATCTCCCGATACTATTGTGCAGGGAATACAATCATCAGCTAAATCGCAAAAACACTCAGTGCGACCCAAACATTCTACCTGAAACATATCCCATTTCCTCAAGTAAGTGGTGGTCCATTGACTAAAGCTGCTTTCACACCGGACGCGAAACAAATTTTTCGCACGACAGATTGCATTGACTTTGAATGTAATCTGTTGTGCGAAAAATTCATTTCGCGTCCAGTGTGAAAGCGGCTTAACTGAAAACAACTTTAACAGGTTCTCGTCCATGGAGTGGACATCCTTCATTGACCTGAATAACTCTCCAAAAATATCACCACCCATATTATGAGAAAAAGCTAACATTGTTCTCAGGGGTAGGATCATTTTTACTTTTGGATAAGCAAAGCTTAGTTGTGATGACACTCGAGCGTCACTCACTAATCAATCAATCTATCAATTTGCCGTAAGCATGACCACGGGCGATTATATAAATATGATCTTGGCATGGATGACCGGTCCCTAATTCGAAAACAGCTGATCCAGGAGTTAACGATAGTGTCACTCTGATTAATTCCTCATTCAAAGACAGGAAAAAGAAAGAAAGCACAAAGAAGGCAGCAACAACCGAAGCAAAAGCTATAGCTGTCAGGATCTGAATCTGTTCAGTTATGTTTTATTGCATTTTTGTACTTGTATTTATTATTTTTCATGTTCATGTGTTTAGTTTAGTGTTTCTGTGTATTCTATAAAGTATTGTTTTCCCTGCTGCAACATGCTTTCTGTTTTCAATCCCGCACACGCTTCGCCCCTCACACCTCCCTGCATGCTTCTCTGATCCCCACACCTGTTTCCTATAGAATTAGTCCCTTTGCTTCCCTTTATATTACCTTTCCTGCCTCGTCCAAATTGTGATTTTGTTAAGCCTTTCCGAAGTGTCTTAAGAGTGGTTTTTTAATTCCTGCGGCCTCTGTGGCAATGGTTTGTTTTGTCCCTGGTTCACAGTTTCAGTCCTGTTCCTCATTTTTATCTGATTACCCATGTTTGATTTGTGATTTGGCTTTTTGGATTCTCTCCACTTGATTTGGCTTTGGCACGCTGGCTTCCTCTGAACGGGATTCTTGTCTGCACATGAGTTCTGATTCCTCTGCGTATCAAAAACCTCAAAATTCGCAATTCTCCCACTCAACCAATTAAAAAAAAAATTTAAAAAATGAGATCCAGGACATGAAAATTCAAAACCATAATCAACCTTTAAGCTCATCATCTCAGGCAGAGATGAAGATAACATTATTTTAAACACAATTACAAAACCGGTGAATATCACGGCAATTAGCCAAAACAAAACTAAAAGAGAAAGCACTCATCACAGCAATCAAAGACTTGTACGGACCTGCCAAGTAACCCAGGAAGCATAAATCTCACTTCCAGAACCCTTATCAAAATTCCATCATTCTTATAATGATCCTTGCACCACCAATCTCCAATCCTCTTCGGATAAAACAGATCTTCCTAAACTATCGATGGTACAGACCAAGTCTCCAGACCAAATAATACCCATACAAGGAAAACCCACTTCTCCACTTCTTTCAGTAATAAAGCACCTGGTTCAAGGTGGCTCCCCTGTAGAATCCTGCAAACACTTTCAGCTGCTAATTTTCCCATAAGACATTATCGGGCAAACCATCCTAAATATACATCCACATATCTGCATCTGAATTTAAAATCACGATTCCCCTGCTAGACATAGAACCAACAGAATGCCAAGAACTATCATTAAAGGATCCTGCATTTGTTTCTCAACAAATAAAAAACATGACTGTTTCATGACCCCATCCATAGAATCAGGTCTTAGTGAAAATTCAGCCAAATCACTACAAACTCTCCTGCAAATGAACTTGCTGTGGTGAGGCATTACCCAGATTTTCAGATGAAGAATAACCCCATAATGAACCCATCGTTTTCAGCACTTGAAACATGTTGTCAAAAACGGTTCACTGATACCCTTCTCAGGCACTCAACCACAAGTATGATATAAATGGCAGGGATTGCGCTAGCCGCTCGCCACGTTCGCCAATGCGAAGAAAATACCGTTGTGGCGAAGAAATTTTGCGGTGAATAAGCCACGCGGGCGAAGGCCAAAATAAGGCCAAAATAAAAAAAAAAAAATTAAAAGAGGCGAAATAACCCTATGTTACGGTGATCTTCTAAATTTTGTCAGAAATGAAACGATTAAAACATCCCTGCTGTTATCACACAAAGCTAATCATCCTGAAATCTTCGGACTGCACCGTGGACTCCTCCTCTAATTCAGGCTTACAGTGAGTAGCGCTCTTAGCCAATCAGACTGCTGGGAGCCAAAATTATTCTCTTCGTGGGAACGTAGCGAACTGAGACCAACAGCAACAGTATATACATTTGTCGTATTGTGAAGCCAAAAAGGGTGCTCAGCTAAATCAAGATAGTGTACAGCGAGCACCTCATGATTTCTTTAGGGGAAATCCTCCCCCATCAAATAAGCCTGAAGCTTCAGAGCAGCCATATGACAGAAACGAGAAACGGCTATTCTGCCCTAATGGTTCCAGGATTTTCCATGGCTGGAGCAATCCAAGAATGTCGACGGGCCACGGAAGCTCTGCTGCGTTTGGTGTGAAGAAGTTGGCCAGAACAGTATATTCGCCAAGGCATTCAGAAAAGTGACAATATTGCGGAGCACGAGCGTGTTAACGACAAGTAAGTTACTTGTTCTGTAATGAAACATGCTCATGTAATGTCATGAAAATAATCCGCGAGCCTGCAAGAGTTAATGAAGTGGGCTTAGTCAGTTCGCTGGAGTTTGACAGTGCATTACGTGACCTAAAACGGTGCGCACTTATTTGGGTAATTCAGTCATTATAGTAACCGATAATATTTTGCTAACGAATGTCCGCGTGCGATTGTGTGTAAAATAACAGCTGACGGGTGCTGTATGGAGTTTGGATGATGGAGCCTGACTAAACAAAAATTAAAAACAAAAAAAATAAATTTCAGTTCATACCTCCCTTTTCCGCTGCCGAATCGTTAACCCTGCTTTTTTCGGATGTTCTTTAATTTTTACAGGGCCCGTCTTTATTTCTGGCTGGAAAAATTAAGTAATAAACAAGGAAACTGTCCTGACAAGAATATGCATTTCAGCTAATGTCCCGCCCGAGTTAAAAAATCTTGCTAATGATAAACGGTCATATATAGTTGGCTTCATTCTCATTTTCAGAATAGTGGCCGAAGCAAAGATTTTTTTTTTTTTTTGAACAAGCCACCAAAAAGCGCACAACAACGTGAAGGATGCAATCGCTGCTCAGATGAGGACAGTGCATCGGGTGGTGCAGGAAAATATCGCAAAGCAGAAATTCAGAAGTGCAATCGAACTGCAACACCGCAATGCAAGTTAAACGGTGTCAGTGCCAAACCTAAGATTTCTTTATTCCCCTGAACCAAATTTGCAGTATAGTTTAAAGGGAGAAGAGGTTGAGCAGAGGAGGAGACTAGGAGCTGTAACTACAAAATGAAATTCCAGAAGGCCGATATTTTTCATTCATGACTTAGTGAGTTAACAGGGTGATCATTGTTGGCGTCAATTCCTTGTGCAGAAGAGAATGTGAACTAAAACGTTGAAAAAATGAGGCCAAAGATAATTGAGCTGAATTAGCCACAGTGGCTAAAATTTTTAAAATGTGGCTAAAGAAATTTGAGATGAATTAGCCACAGTGGCTAAATTTTTTTTTTCTCCTAGTGCAACCCCTGAAATGGTTATAGCTTCTTGCAATATTCACAGCTAAAATACAGTCTGAAAGGAAAAATAAGCCTGTCAAACAACAATGTTTAACTACCACAAATGACAGACAATTTCCAACTCGTAGCCAGAGTAAAATTATGGCAAAAATCTATTAACTTATCTTCAGAACTAATGACCATCTTTGCAGTCAAGCACTGAGATGAAGATCTTTCTGCTACCGCTCGGCATGTAGAAGCCAGCCTACAATAACACTTTCTTTTTGATCAATAATCAAACTATGTAAAAATCCAACACACTCTGGATATCTCACCCAATACAAACTGTACAAAATGGGTTTCACAAACAATGATATCTCACAACGCACTCAGCACCCGTTACCTTCATGCCACCTTACTCAGTCCACAAACCCAAGCATTCTGGATAAATATTAAAACTAAACTCTCCTCCATCTTGGGTCACAGCATTTAAGTCTATCCATCCGTTAGCCTTTTGGGCCATTCTTTGAGAAGTGAACCAAAATGTCACACACATGACCAGATGTCATCAAATAAAGAAATACTTTGAAAATTAATGAAAGGTATCAAATTTATTCCTTGCTATTCTCCATACCCCAAAACTATGAAAATTCTAGATTTTTCAACTTCAGAGTTTTTGAAGTCAAATAGAGTTATGAAAAACCTGTTTCCGTGTGAAGTCACACACGTGACCAGTCGTGTTGACCTCTGACCTTAAGTAGTTAAAGTTAATGTAACAAATAACATTTTTACTTGATAGACTTGGATAAGTAGTACTCTTATACAAGGTCCACAATCATGAACCTCCAATGCTTTTGTAATTGGAGGAGATTTTTTCTACTATTTGTTACATTTTTGGTCACACACGTGACTGAGAATGGCCCTTTTAGGAAACGTCTCTTCAGTTGAAATGCCACAAGAACATGAGCCGCCTACATTGATCACATTGAAATTTGCCCAGAATGCAACATTAATTGACTGGATGAACAGGAATCATCTTTTAACATCCTAATTCTTTACCACGTTTTTTGGTTCATGAAACAAGTAAGATGGCCTTTAAAATCAAATTGAAATTGTATATGTTTACACAAGGTGTTATATGATTTTTTCTCTTTTAAAAGAGGCTATGCACCTTTTCTTTTGGACCTCATAAGTACACAAGGGTTTTCAGACTATGAGTTGATCAGAATAACCAACTTAAATCAAGTAATGATTTTCATTCCCTCTTTTTATTGAATGTTTTGTTTGTGTTGTATGCTGTATGAATGCATGTTTGTGTGTCTAAAAATGGATATGCGATTTGTAATTTTGACCTCAGGAAGAACAGCACTCGTCTGTGTGCGAGATAGCTGATTGTGGATCAATAAACAATTCAATTCAATGGTTATACCAGTTTACTGCGCATACCGTTGCGAGAAGACAACCACTCGGCAACTGCTGGGCCAAACACATAAGCCCCATAACTATGTAAGTTAACCCTCCATCATTCACACATTATGCAGTCATACTCCTGATCAAGGGATGGTCTTACCCCATTTTCAGACAAAAGCGACAGGACATATTTTGAATTGTATGAGGATATATCATCTGCTTTGGTTCAGCCAAGTGCTTCAAAATCAAAGGAGGCACGTCGTCATATAGATGCACAATAATCTGAAGTATACTGTCAAAACAATAGACCGATCCATAGCTCCGCCCACCCCCTAACTACGCATAGCAACGGCCGGACCTAGGTCAAGCTTCGCTGAAGATGGCGCCAACGTCCCTTATAACCTCATTGGAAGCGCTTCCTGAAAACATCAATCTCGAGTTTTTAAAAACGGATCGCATCGCAAAAAAAAAAGCAAAAGACAAGGATTATAATTATTTTTTATCTGGGTATATTCACGAAGTGTCAATTTCTGTTATAAACGCCCGTGAAGTTGAAGCGAAATGTTGAAGTCCCAGAAGCCACACTCATTGATAATAACGATCGACAAGGAACAGAGAAGCATTGTTTGCGGCCAGTGCTCTTGCAAAGCAGGGTACGTAGCATTCTATTTACATATGGTGTGATAAGATAATAAACCTTTTCCGGAGCACCCAAGTGTTACTGCCCAAGATAGTCTTTGATTGAAACGGAACTCTGTATGAAGCCTGCATTAATCGTATCAGGTGTGTTTCTGCTCTGTTTGAATGAAAACCTGCAGCCTCTTGACCCTTTTACGGCCCAGTGCAAAGCCATCAAGAGGCGTTTTATTGTTCGTAAACAAAGCGAGTTGAGCTTTCAGAATAATGAGTAATTATTAGCAAATAAATTGCCATATCCAGCCCTCTCCCTCCTGAAAGTAGTGTTTACGAACCTGTCTGGGTACCTCGTGTCCGATTTACACTCACCGTAACAACACCGCTTTGCCATTGTGAGATTTTATCATTACAAAAATGCGAAAACAAAGCGCAAATGTACTCTTCCCAATAGAGAAAGCAGTTCGGATAAGTGTTTGTTTGTGTGAGGTTATGGCGAGAGCTAGCTGAGTGCGGTCACGTGACTGCAGCCCTGGATCTCATTGGCTGGATAGGCCTGGGTGGGCTGTACTCTGGATAGGTCTATTCTAGACTTCTTTGAAGGCAAAGAAATGGAATGTTCTATAATGGCCAGGACAATCAACTGAGTCCAACTGAGCGTGTATTTCACTTACTTTTGGCAAAAACACTCCAAGAATAAGGAAGAATTGTTCAAATACTTGTGGATCTCACTACACATTTCAAAAATTTTAAACATAGTACTTTGGACAAATTTAAAGGGTCTCGACACAGCGTTGGACCCTGGAAGACCACACGGAAACTACTCCACTGACTCGAAGGTCTAAAACTGACAGTGAGGCTGTTTCAATAGTTCTGTGTGGTTGTCTGTGTGTGTTAGTGAGCATGTGAATAGCTGTTTCAGTGGTGGAGATGTGAGCACAGTGAGTGTGGTTCTCTTTCCTGTTCCTCTAAAAGGCGTTGTGCATTTTCATGCTTTCCTCTTTTTAAGCTCTTTCTTGCAAAAAAAAATGCAAAATGTGTCATTTTGCAGTGTAAAGTGCCTCACCTCCATAGTCTTCTTAAACGAGGCCACCTTGATTTTCTGAACTTTCTCTATGATTCCTTCAAACTGGTGCAGGGAGACAAGAAAAAACCATTAATTCCAGAAAATATACATGCCAACAGCTATAGAGTGCATCTAGTCTTCTTTCATCCAAAATAGCATCACTATGCAAACATAACAATGTTAGCTTTGCAAGGCCATTTGGTAGGATGCGGCATCAAAGTTGTTAAGCAAACACGATGGAAGTAATTTGAATCTGCTCTGCTCAGGGAGGGGACAAATGCTGAAAGGCATCTGCAGGCAGGTGTCCCCTCAGGATAAGGAGTGAGTCGGGACAGGCCCTCTCCATCATGTTCTGCTTTTTTTTCTGAAAGGCTCAATTTCCTCAATTTCAATTTGTTTCCAAATTTGGAGAGCCCAGTCAGGGTGTGCAGTGAGGTCCCCTCAGCGGAGTGCAGCCATTACACTGCGGGTGCTGAGTCAGCATCACCTCACACACAGCTGGGGCAAACAGGCTGTAGGCACCTGGCCAACCAGAGGAGTTCCTCACACATCACATGACACTCCCTCCTGCTCTTCTCACTTTTTTATGGCAGTAATGTAGGCTGCTGAATCTTACACCTGCAGGTGAACTGACTACGGGTGGCACTGGTGCAGTGGATTCGCAGGCCAGCGAAACATGTCCGCCGAGACAGGACGCCGCGGTGTTATTGGGGTATTTCTGTACCGAGAAACATCATAAATTCCCACCTTTTTTCTCTGTTCCTTCTGTCGTTCTCGGAACTGCTCCATCCTCTTAACTTCCTCCTTTATTATACCGGACAGTTGGATGTGCAGCTGGCCGATGCTTTCTATCTCTAGAATGACCAAACAGACCCTTATTATACAAGTTATACTGTATATGCCCTCCATGCACGGCAAAATGAAGTCCAACATGGAGGATGTATTAACAGTAAAAAAAAGACAGAAGTAAAATAGTAAGTAAACAACAAGATGCGCCTTTGTTCAACTTACGGGCCTTGAGCTGGTCAAATGATGCTCTCAATGTACTATAAAAAAATAAAAATTAAAAAAAGGAAGTCAGTCGAGTTGAATTATGACTGTATTTCACTGATTACTGCGTAGATTTCTTGGAAGCATGCCAGTTTGTGACCTTCCCATTCTAGCATAAACCATGCTCTTTATAGATGGTGTTCTGAACTGTCATTTAATTTAGTGTGCATACAGAATTATTCAGTCGGGGTGTTTTGTGCAATAGTCATCCAGCCCTCTGTCTTTCTATCCAAAATCTAACCCAATTATTACAGGACTGTACTGAAACCTATCCCACTACCCAAGGGGTGAAAGGCAGGAACACACCCCAGACAGTTAAGAAATATCCATGTACACACAAGTCATTCTCACTCATATACTCACAAGAACACACACACACACACACACACAAAAACACCTGCCCTCATATCCTACATACAGTACTTAATTCCACAGTTTCAAAAGAACTGCTGAAGGATTTCAAAAGACATTGAGCCAATAGCACGACTGGCCACAAGAGAAATGACACAGATGGCGTTCAGTTACGCAAGCCAGGGCACACCCCAATACCAGAAAACCCTACGTCAGAATAGCCTATGCAGACGTCTTATGTGGTTCGCTTCCCTCACACACCAACGTCTGCGCACTCGAGCTGGGTTTTGTGTTCAACCAATCAGAGAGAAGCTCTGAAACATTTCAAAGCTATCAGCATATACTGTTGCAGGAGGTTAGCGAAATACGCAAGACATCTGAGGGGGTTAACCAACACCAACACGTTGAAAACGCTCAAAAGATGGAATTTCTCCAATTTCTTCGGTGTTGAAGTTTTCCTGAAAACAAGTTCTTTAGCTACAGAGCAGCGCACTCCGGTCGCTGATTCGGTAGTTAGACGTTTGACACAGGGCTGGTCGCCCTCATGGTAAAGTCGCTTGATTTCCTTTATGTTCTCATCAAGTTGGCTTTTTATTCTTGATAACTTTTCTAATACACGGTATCATCCAGTGACGTGCGGTGGAGGTTAGTTTGGTGAGGCAGAAACCTCCCCTTTGCTTGATTAGCAGACGATTAACTAGTTTAGTAAGACTGTTCGGCAGAATGACGGGCCAGTTTAAGTTTCCGTGGCGCTATTACTCAGTAGGCTACATCGAACTTGAAATGCTCACGAAACTGCAGATTTGCGAGTATTTGCTTAAAGGAAGCCAGAGACGTGCGGTGAGGTGAGGCAGAGACCCAAACTTTTATCTCAGGATTTTGTGAACTTGTTCCCAAGTACTATTCCTGATTGACAATCAAAACAATTAAGACCAAGCCTATAGGAAGCCTGATACTGATAGAGGAGATAATGACAAAAAGATTCATTCACGTATACGCTGCAATTCGAGACTGCAAAGATGGAAATCTGAATAATCAATTAGGAAAAATTCTCGGCTCTCAGTAATTCTGTATATCGTTTAAACATTTTGTTAATCGGATTATGAAAGAAGACTGAAAATAAACGCCCACTTTTTGTTTGGGTGTAAAAGCGCGTATTTAAAGGAGAATACATTGTATATTGATTAAGAATTGAACTCTGCATAAATCGAACTGTTTTAATATTCGTTGATGACATTGCTTCGGCTTCCTGGAAGCAAGTACGCGCAAATCTGCTGTCTTGTGAGCATTTCAGGTTCGATATACTGAGTAATATCGCCATGAAACTTAAACTGGCCCGGTCATTCTGCCGAATAGTCTTACTAAACTAGTTAATCGTCTGATTGCTAATCAAGCAAAGGGGAGGTTTCTGCCTCACCAAACTAACCTCCGACTGCACGTCACTGGTATCATCCCTTACAGCACACAAACAGTTTGCTTGAGGAATATGCAGCAGTATTTCTGGAAAGACCATGACTTATAATTGAAGGAACATGGAGTTGACTTCTTCCATGCATTTTCTCTTCCTTCGATCCGATTCTTATTTTACATACTAAACAAATGTCATTATCATTGAGTTTTTAGGAGTTTCTGTACCCGCCATTTTTGTTTATTAATATTTGACGGGAAACCCAAAAGGACTATCATTTAACAAGCATACTGATTTGCTTATTTCGCACAGTGCCATTATGTCACAGAACTCAAAACCCGGCACGAGTGCGCAGACGTTGGTGTATGAGGGAAGCGAACCACAAAAGACATCTGCAGCGGAGGCTAACTCTATAAAAAATGACCTTCATATCTCTCAAACAAAAAATCTGCACCTTAATTCTGACAAATTAATCACTAAATGGTAGTGGATGCTACAGATCAGAAATGTTTCCTTTGATTCTGTGCACTAGCATGTTCTACCAGTGCTACAGTTCCATTTAAACTTAGTTGTCAATGGTTTTGTTGAGTTTCTTTTGTAAATACTTCATAGCAGCTTTTATGTAAAAGCCTACAAGCTAACATTGTTAGGCTGATACTATTTTCAAGGTTTGAATTTGTTAAAATGCTAAATGTCGGGCAGTTCCATCAACTACGTATAAAAACATGTTTACCTGTCCTCAGGTAACCTCAAGAAGAAGATAATTCGTTTGAATAAACTGTACTGGCCCTTCAGTTTTCATTTCCTGGAGGGAAAATCTATGAAAGCGATGGAATGTGTGACCGTGAGCATGTGAGAAAGAGAACAAGATCGAGGGGTTACCAGATCTCTGTCTGACCCCCTGCTTTCCCAGCTATCGACAGCAGGTCCTTTCCATAGCGCTCCTCCGCTTGTGCCCTGTAAAAGATAGAGGTGTGCATACATTCTATACTGCCACCTTTGCTTCACAGCTCAAGCCATGAGTATGTAGAGAAAAGAAACACACAACTAGCATGGACTGTGGGGACATAGTGCATTCTACTACTGTTTGGAGACATGTATTACATCAGATAAAAAAGCTTGGATTGAGCAAAACTTTTATCCAGAATAATCAAGGTTAGTGGGATCGGTATTCATGGCTGCCCAAGAAATGTCAGCGATCTACAGATCTAACAAGTTCTGCAGTGTAACGTTTTGGTTTCTTCCCAAATGGACTTCCCAAACTCTACGATTATTTCACAATAGATCCCACTAATTGCACTGAATGAATAGCGTTTCACCTAAGAACATAAAAGACTGCTCTCTAAATGGTTTCAGAGGGAATGTTGAAATGTGACACAATCGCATTCTGTGTGGTCAAATGCCATCAAGAAAGGAGTGAACCACTTTTTCAGTAGCAAGGCTTGTTGTTAATGGTGCGAGTTCAGGATGATGACAGTCAGAATGAATCCTGGGTGTTGTCTGTTTGTGGCTCATAAGCTGTCAGTGTGATCTCCTGTGGGCTGTACCTCATCTTCAAGAGGTCCTCGAAATCCCTGCAGGCACGTCGACCATCTCGCATTCTCTGACTCAAGGCCTCGTACCCAGGATGGCTAGTGTAATCTCCCCCCTGCATTAACACAAGCACCTTTACTGTCAACAACCATCAATAAACGGGCCTCCTAAACCTGGGACTTTCCCTGAAAATCGACTAAAACCCAGGTGTTATTTATGGAAATGAAACGCAAATGAAATGCAAAACTGGAAGAGGAGTTACAGCGCCCTCCATAATTATTGGTACCCCTGGTTAAGATGTGTTAAAAGCCTTAAAATAAATTCAATTTTTATTGCAGAAGCATACTCTCACACTGAAAATTGTAGAAAAATGTAACCTTCAACTCAAGTGAATTTTAAGGGAAAAAAAAATCCCTGACTAAGAAATAATTATTTTTCATAAAATCACCTGTTCCACAATTATTGGCACCCCTAACAATTCATAGGAAATAAATGTAATTGAAGTATTTCTGTCATTTCTACAGTAGTTTACAAAGTTGATCAGAGTAACTAGGAACATTTAATTAGTAATTCATCATCTACTGTTTCCCTGGGGTATAAATATGATGTGACAGAGGCCATTTCTCTTATCCACTCTTCAACATGGGAAAGACAAAGGAACACACCATTCAAGTAAGGCAGATGTGTGTCGACCTTCACAAGTCAGGCAATGGCTACAAGAAAATAGCCACTCGCCTGCACCTGCCCATATCTACTGTCAGAGGAATCATTAAGAAGTTTAAAACAACTGGAACAGTGGTAAACAAGCCTGGACGAGGACGCAAGGTTATTTTGCCACCACGCACAGTGAGGAGGATGGTAAGAGAAATAAAAAGTTCTCCAAAGCTCACTGTTAAAGAATTGCAACAAATGGTAGCATCTTGGGGTCACAAAGTCTCCAAAACAACCATCAGGCGCTATCTACGAGCCAACAAGCTGTTTGGGAGGCATGCACGGAAAAAGCCTTTTCTCACTCACAATCATAAACGCAAACGTCTGGAGTTCGCTTAGTGGTACTGGGACTTCAACTGGGACCGTATGCTTTGGTCAGATGAGACCAAGATAGAGCTTTTTGGCAACAAACACTCTAAGTGGGTCTGACGGAACACAAAAGATGAGTATGCAGAAAAGCACCTCATGCCCACTGTGAAGTATGGGGGAGGATCGGTGATGCTGTGGGCCTGTTTCTCTTCCTGAGGCCCTGGGAACCTTGTTAGGGTGCATGGCATCATGAACACTTTGAAATACCAGGACATTTTAAATCAAAATCTGGTGGCCTCTGCCCGAAAGCTGAAGATGGGTTGTCACTGGGTTTTTCAGCAAGATAATGACCCTAAACATGTGGCCAAATCTACACAGAAATGGTTCACCAGACACAGAATCAAGCTCCTCCCATGGCCATCTCAGTCCCCAGACCTCAACCCCATTGAAAACCTGTGGAGTGAGCTGAAGAGGAGAGTGCAGAGGAGAGGACCCAGGTCGCTGGATGATTTAGATAGATTGTGCAAAGAGGAATGGTCGAAGATCCCTCTTTCTGTATTCTCCCATCTTGTGAAACATTATAGGAGAAGATTAGGTGCTGTTTTGTTGGCAAAAGGGGGTTGTACAAAGTATTAACATCAGGGGTGCTAATAATTGTGGCATACATGATTTGATGTAAAAGAATTATTTCTTAATGTGGGATTTTTTCCCACTGAATAAATGCACTTGAATTAAAGGTTGGATTTTCCTCTTTTTTTCATTGTGGTCCTATATTATTTAGAAAAAAACTGAATTTATTAGAAGTTAAAGAACACATCTTAACCAGGGGTGCCAATAATTATGGAGGACGCTGTATCAAGCAAGACTGCTGTTCTGCGAGAGACTCAGTGCTCCCTTCCTCTACCCATACTTCTCTTTCGCTCCTGACCTTTAATGGTTGTGAATCAAACGTATAACTGACAGGGTCAACTGAAACCAGTTGGGTGTACCCAGAAAGCAACAGACAGAGGTTTGGGCTGGTTGTTTTTTCAGGAGCGCATTACCACAGGGAGTTGGTCTCGGTAACCACAGACAGACCTGAGCAGCGAAAAAAAAAGAAAAACACCTCATTTCAGTCCGTCGGCAGTTGAGCTCCAGAGATCGAGATTGCCAGAAGATCTGCGGACTCAACGTCCCATCACCGCCGCTCAAATGTTCCATGGTATTTTATAGACTGAATTCATTGTATCCTGTATAGCTATCGCTATGCTCACTGGCTCATGTCACCCATCCCCCCAAAGGACTGCCAGCAAATCATCCCCCCCCAGGAGCCAAATGATTCAACAAAAAAAAAAAGACTGTTTTAGAATGAAAGGAAGTGACACGATTTCCTATTTCTGTATTTCCGGAAAAACGTTCAAACAAGCTTTAAACAAACTGTTGTACTGGGCATGGAGACATAATTATGTGTGGTTTTATTTAGATACATTGTTTTTCATCAAATGACATGAACAACCACCCGCAATTAGTTCTGAGTGCAGAGAAGCGGCACATGGTCTAGAATCAAGCTAGCCAGCTTCTGGAAACACAGCTAACCAAAACATGCCAGTTGGCAGGTTCAAAAAGCAGTGAGCAGTGCAGCCCCTATAACTAAATAAATAACTGAGTCGCTGGGCGTTGGCACAAGAAGAGGTGCCAGCTGGATGCAAGCATTTCACAGCGTGGGAGTGCTTAACCCTCTGTTAACCAAGTACCTTTCCAACTGTGTAAAAATCATTTCCCTAGGCAAATATGCTGATTATGGGCCAATATTTGGAAAAATAGTTAAAAAAAACAATTCGACCCTTTGGCCCACCTTTCCAAAATGTAGCAGATCTGCTACATTGGGTAATAATGCTAATGGAAAAATTAAAGTGACGGACCATTCAAGTTATTCTCAAATGTTTATTTGGCAATAAGAAACAAAACCAGCAGGGTGTCCAGGCTGTTAACCCTTTCACTTTATGCAGCAGATATGCTACGGTCGTTAATAGAGGGTTAGGAATGTGGTTCTCCAAAGATGTTTAAAAGAGGAGATTAAACAGTGGTTCTTAAATAATGATAGATGGAAAACAGGCCAAAAAGCAGCACTTTAAAAGAGCAAAGGGGGAGACTGCCATTCAGCCACAATCCATTGTCACAAAGCAAAGATGTATTGAAAGCAGGTGGTCATGAGAGCGATGGGCATTTAGTTTAGTCTGATGAGACAAGATATCAGAAGGGGATGCATGATCGAAGTTTGGAACCACAGGTATTTTGCAAAGCAGTTACAACTCAGCCAAATCAGCTAGGGCAA
The DNA here is from genome assembly GCA_029692085.1 of Gymnothorax javanicus. NCBI lineage: Eukaryota > Metazoa > Chordata > Actinopteri > Anguilliformes > Muraenidae > Gymnothorax > Gymnothorax javanicus. The sequence continues at coordinate 4,559,369 of CM056207.1, read as the reverse complement.
TTCCTAGGCATGGGAATTTATCCCTAAGCTGTTGGAGGGTAGGCCACATCTTATGTTCTGTACCTTATCATAAGCCAAAATTAAGGACTTGTGAAAGTGTATCAGATTTTTACAAAACAAGATAAAGGTAAATGAATCCCTCAACCATTCTCAAGAGAAAGCAACAAAGAATTGAAATGCAACCACTGCATCCTCACTGCAATGGCGGAAGACGAATCACCTGAATGCCTGCACCTGAGCTCTGATGTTATATATTCAAATGATTTTCTCATCCAAGTAAAAAGAGCGAAGGCCTTATAGACTGGTTACAGCACAAAGCCGTGAACATTAACCGACAGTATAATCTGTGATGTTAAGGTCACACTGATTGACAAATTAATGGGTGATAAATAACTTTCAAATCCCCGTTGGTATGCTGAACTTGAAATCATGGAAAAAAGAAAAAATGGCAATAAAATTAAACATGAAACACATTTTTAAAGATATCCATTCAACCTTATTATCATGTCATATGAAATAATGATGCAATCAAGGATCTTCAGTCTGATTTTGGACTTGACTCGGGTTTAAACGCTAGAAGGGGATTACTATTGTTGTTGATTGAAGAAGGTATTTGAAACTGGCCCACTGCAGACCTGACATTAGTAATAAATATTTTTTTTCTCATCACACAGACCTGAAGGTATGCCACATGTAGGGGAGACCGGGTCTAGTTGTTACACGTCCATGTTGTTACATTCTAAATAGTTCCGATAATAAAACACAGACGGCGCTCTAATTTTTCTTGCTGCTCCGCGAAGGTGACCCGCGTCTTTACGTGCCAGAAGGACGTACATCGAAAGTCGCAGGTTAGTGTTTCAGAAAAATGCTTGAAAAAGTAACTTTCTTGGTGTTTGGGAGATTTTGATTCACATCAAGCGTAGCTGATACATACCCGAGATTTTCTTGATTTTGAGAGAGGAAGACATTAGCCACTGTGTCATGAGACACCCATGTAGAGATTGCACTGGAACATTTCAAAATGTCGGGACAATGGCGAAGAGTTGCTGATGGACTAGTTGATACACCCAAGTTGTTACAGTAAGAACTTGCCCCAAAACCTGTAACAACTTGGGCAAGATCAAATTACCTCACTGAATGACTGTCTACCTTTTTGCTATTTCAGAAAGATGCTTTGAAATTACAAACGAATAACGAAATGTGGCAATGCCATTAGAGAATGACTCAAGAGGTTCCTTACTGTGGCTTCGTGGGATAATAGTAGTAAGGCATCCCCCTTAACTTGCCGACTTAAATGGGAAACACGTCTCACTTAAGCAAATTCTTAGTGTAAAAAAATGCCCCACAACCTGCAACAAACTACCCCTCCTGTAACAAACAACCCCATATATGGGGTAGTTTGTTACAGGTGACAGGGGTCTATTTTTTCCTAACCAGCATTTCGCATGCGCAGAATATAGGGGTTGCTGCAGATCAGTCATGTAGTCTAATAAACTTTCTATCTTTACAGTGCATATTGATAACAAAAACCAGATAATGTCAATTCTACAGCCGTTAGAAGAAAAAGTGTAACAACTAGACCCGGTCTCCCCTACTTGCTCACCAGGACTGAAAATGGAACATTTTTCCTCAAGTCCAGGCTTGACGATCTAATATGATCTACTTGCAAAATTTCAAGCCTATGCTGCTCTTGCAACGAAGCTCTCAAAATTCAGTAGGCTTATACTGCTGCCACAAAGAAATTATTTTAGAATGAAAAAAAAAAAAAGTGAAAAAAATTGCGTGAATTTTCTCAGAACTAAAAAAGACCGTGTGCACCACTTTGAACACGTCCTGCAGCCTCCCGCCTCACCAATATTCAAAAACTAATCGTTTTGTAGGAAGGGTCATGCTACAGAAATGTAATTTTTCATGCTTGCAACATGGTTCCTCAGCAAAATTATCTTAGGCAGTTTAAGAAATAAAGCTTCCGCACAAAGCGTGGCAGGACACAGCAATCCACCATGGCATGGATGCCAAGTCATACAGTAAACTTGCCATATTTACCTCCTTAAACAATGTTTACTTACAAATGTGTTGTGTTTAGGTCTCAGTTTTTGGCCAGGCAAAGGCTATACTTTTTTGAAGGATGCCGGTAGGCTAAATCAAATCGTGTCTTTGGACACCACGACGCGTGTTCAGTGTAACCAAAATTAATTCAATCAGATATAAATGATGCACGGAAAAAGGTTTCCTCTCGATGCGGAAACTTGCAAAGCTTGGTAATCCAATTTCGGTCGGTGATATGCGTCAAAAAATTAGATTGCTACTTACCCAAAAAGCATCTTTGAATTGCAGCGCTGTCATTCCGACAGCAGTTCTGTGTTCGAAACAAGCTTAACTTACTGTCTGCTTTTTACAACAACTAACTTTGGACAAGCAAATAAATATGATTAGCCAAAAAAGAAAAAAAAAATCTCCAGCGGTTTGAAAAGCAAAAAGATGAGCTTTAAAATTTACGGACAGCCAGGGGAGAAAAGAAAACCGCATTAGAGAAAACACTGGGTATTTTCTCTGTGTGCTCCCTGAAAGCAGTGTATTGTGAAATGAGGAAGCACGGACAGCTTAAGTCATTGAGAGAACTAAGTGTTTATTGCGATATCGGCAAAGCCTTGGTTTGGATCGAGGCCAAACTTGGGCGATTCATCTGACATACAAAAATTACGTTGATCTCGGCCTAAAAATATTATACACAATTTATCAACCGCAGGAGTAGGGGAATGAGTTGCAGATACGTTAGAGTCATTCATAAAATCTGTTTCAATTTAAGAGAATATCCAGGCAGATCAGAAAAATACCGTTATAAAGTAAAGAATGCTTTTTAATTCATGAAATATTTTCCGGTTTATGAGACCTTCGCGGAGACTAAGTCGCTCAAGAAGGAGGTAACCCTTCCTAAAGAAAATACAGTAGGCTAATGTTGATAAACAAATGTTAGTATCTTTGGAATTTTGAGACCTAAAAATATTTTCCCCATTACCTATATGGATTATACAGCGTCCTCCATAATTATTGGCACCCCTGGTTAAGATGTGTTCTTTAGCTTCTAATAAATTCAGTTTTTTTCTAAATAATATAGGACCACAATGAAAAAAAGAGGAAAATCCAACCTTTAATTCAAGTGCATTTATTCAGTGGGAAAAAAATCCCACATCAAGAAATAATTCTTTTACATCAAATCATATGTGCCACAATTATTAGCACCCCTGATGTTAATACTTTGTACAACCCCCTTTTGCCAACAAAACAGCACCTAATCTTCTCCTATAATGTTTCACAAGATGGGAGAATACAGAAAGAGGGATCTTCGACCATTCCTCTTTGCACAATCTATCTAAATCATCCAGCGACCTGGGTCCTCTCCTCTGCACTCTCCTCTTCAGCTCACTCCACAGGTTTTCAATGGGGTTGAGGTCTGGGGACTGAGATGGCCATGGGAGGAGCTTGATTCTGTGTCTGGTGAACCATTTCTGTGTAGATTTGGCCACATGTTTAGGGTCATTATCTTGCTGAAAGACCCAGTGACGACCCATCTTCAGCTTTCGGGCAGAGGCCACCAGATTTTGATTCAAAATGTTCTGGTATTTCAAAGCGTTCATGATGCCATGCACCCTAACAAGGTTCCCAGGGCCTCTGGAAGAGAAACAGGCCCACAGCATCACCGATCCTCCCCCATACCTCACAGTGGGCATGAGGTGCTTTTCAGCATACTCATCTTTTGTGTTCCGCCAGACCCACTTAGAGTGTTTGTTGCCAAAAAGCTCTATCTTGGTCTCATCTGACCAAAGCACACGGTCCCAGTTGAAGTCCCAGTACCGCTAAGCGAACTCCAGATGTTTGCGTTTATGATTGTGAGTGAGAAAAAGGTTTTTTCCGTGCATGCCTCCCAAACAGCTTGTTGGCATGTAGATAGCGCCTGATGGTTGTTTTGGAGACTTTGTGACCCCAAGATGCTACCATTTGTTGCAATTCTTTAACAGTGAGCTTTGGAGAACTTTTCATTTCTCTTACTTCTCTTTCTCATCCTCCTCACTGTGCGTGGTGGCAAAATAACCTTGCGTCCTCGTCCAGGCTTGTTTACCACTGTTCCAGTTGTTTTAAACTTCTTAATGATTCCTCTGACAGTAGATATGGGCAGGTGCAGGCGAGTGGCTATTTTCTTGTAGCCATTGCCTGACTTGTGAAAGGCTCGACACACGCCTGCCTTACTTGAATGTTGTGTTCCTTTGTCTTTCCCATGTTGAAGAGTGGATAAGAGAAATGGCCTCTGTGTCACGTCATATTTATACCCCAGGGAAACAGGAAGTGATGAATTGCTAATTAAATGTTCCTCGATACTCTGATCAACTTTGTAAACTCCTGTAGAAATGACAGAAATACTTCAATTACATTTATTTCCTATGAATTGTTAGGGGTGCCAATAATTGTGGAACAGGTGATTTTATGAAAAATAATTATTTCTTAGTCAGGGATTTTTTTTCCCTTAAAATTCACTTGAGTTGAAGGTTACATTATTCTACAATTTTCAGTGTGAAAGTATGCTTCTGCAATAAAAATTGAATTTATTTTAGGGCTTTTAACACATCTTAACCAGGGGTGCCAATAATTATGGAGGGCGCTGTATGCCACCTACACAACAAATAATAAACACAAACAGACCGCTTACGATGGTAGAAAAACTTTAATCAGTTTAAAAAAAGCAATTCACGATTACAATTCATCATGTGTTATTTGCAGCTGCCGTCCATAGTCAGTTACTTCACTACTCATGAAAAGCTCCATATTTTTCAGTATCTCTGCTTCGGACAGCTTTCCGTCTCCATCTTGGTCCATTTCCTTGATCAAGTGGACAGCCTGTTAAAATAATTGAACAACAAAAAAAGAAGAATGCAGCCATTTACATACTTTCAGGTCACCTGTTGTTCTCTGTAAAGCATAAGTGGTCGATTTAATCAACATGTTGGAGAGTGGACTGAATGTCCACCAGTCTGTGTACCCTGTGACAATTTCTAAGTTTGGACCTCAGGTTTTACAATTCAATTTCATCCATAATTACATCTCTTCTTAACGATGTGATTCAAGTACCACTGGTTTTAATTGTAATACAAATGGAGAGGTGTTTTATTTGTGAGGTGCTGAGAAATGCGAAAAAAAAAGTGTGATAATAAAGTGCTTTTATGCTAATTCATGTCCCCATAAAGCACAATATACCGTATGCAGTGTTGTGGTTTGGACCTCTTGTAACCACTCTGCTCATCAACAATTAGTTGCTCGTTCTTTGCTGTAACAGCCTACAAAGACAATTGCACCAATTATACAACGCAAATGCGCTTATAAATTGACTGAATGTAACAGTTAAATGGACGCATTGTTTCCTTGTCATTTTCACAGTAGGTAGAGTCCTGCGCGCATTTAACTGTGGTTTATAGTTAACATACACGGAACCATGAAATTGGCGCGTCACTGCAGTGGTCCAGGCTTTGCACGCAGCTGACGCTGATGGGGTACGGCCGCACCAGGCTGGCCCGCGGGGTATTTACGCAGTTTTGACCCGTCTGAGGTTACACAAGTGATACGCAGGAGCGCGAGGATTTGAGTCGCCATTTGTACTCTGTTATAAACTGATGGCAAAATTACAGTGAAAATAACTGGCAAAAAGGTGCCAGTTAATAAGAGTGAGTAGTGTTGAATAAACTAATATGGATACACGTGTGCATTTTGTACAGAGAGAAAACAGTTGCTGTAATGGCTATGTACTGTAGCAAAGATGATTCCCACCCGCTCACACCACAAAAAATAAACAGCACTCTGCAGTCCATGATATTTTTCACAAAGTAAAATCCGCACACCAGAAAATTGCTCCAGTCGAAAATTTAATATATATAACCACAAACGTGACGTTTCGGGCCTCAGCCCGGCCCGAAACGTCACATATGTGGTGATATATATAAAATTTTCCATTAGAGCAATTTTCTGGTGTGCGGATTTAGCTTTTTTGGTTTTGCAGTCATATTTTGGTCCAGCACCCAGACTTTATCTTTTGTTTGGATGTGTGTTTTTGTGAATTTCTACTTTTCACAAAGTAACACTGTCCTCACCAGGATCATCACACCACACACTGCGGTTTCCTCAGCACTGAAGGGCAGCACTAACCTCCTCTCTAGCAGTGCTGTAACTGTTTGGAGCCACCCAGCGAAGCTGCTCATCGCGGTTCAGTTGACCGTCTTTGTCCTGGTCATACAGTTGCTGGAATCTAATGGTTTCTTCGATCTCCCACTGCGAGGGTTTGTCTTCAGCTACAACGGAACACAGACAGAGACACTGCTCATTTCACACGAGCCGACCATCCAGTGTATTACACTCAGGGCGCAGTGCTGCTCTCAACACAACATCAATTTTAAACACCTACGACACCACGGTCTCTGCAAGAAACCTGTGATGCATTTACTTGCCATTGGGTCGTATGTCTCCCAGAAATTCCTTGAGGCTGATCAACCCATTGCCATCCTTGTCAAATTCATGAAGAACATCCTCAATGGTGAAATCCTAGATATGATAATGTGAATGTAATGATTAAAGGATTCATCATTGAGGGCCTGGGATCTAAATTTCAGATATAACATTCCTTCTCTTACACAAAAAAACAAAGCTATTTACTGTGTACATGAAAAGCACCTTAATTTTCATTGGTAGGAAAGACTACAATGAGATGATAAAAACACAACATCATGGGAGTCAGCTTGCATACAGACCATAATACTCTTTCCCAGCTGACAGATAATGTTTCTGATCCAGAGTGTTTGTCAGGGTTACCATGTTGCCACTCCATGGCAGTGACACTGTGATGAAACTTTTATTGGCTGTGAGCACAATAGCTGCATTAGTGCTTTGTGGTGTAACTTACAGCCATTTCGTCCACTTCAGATGGATGTGTAAATGCCAAGAATTCCTTTACAGTCAAGCCAGGGATATTATCTCCATCAGCAAACTCAAAACGCCTCTTTTCCTTCAAATGCAGCTGCCAAGGGGAGCAACAGTGGAAGTTAATTAGCGATGTCTAAAACTCAACAAACTGGCTGTTAATTTATGTTTAATTGATTTCAACTTGGCTGGTTTAGCGGAGCCCTACAAGTCGAACAGATTCTTCTTCGGGGTCCTCAAGAACTGTATTATTGTCCACGTCAATGGCGTGCCCGTGCACGACTGTGTTATACTCGTTCCACGATACCACGCCATCATTATTTGAGTCAAATTCAGGAAACCTTTCCTCTGTGTCTTCTAGAGCATACTGCCTGTACACTAGCTGTATCCAGAGCGTGAGCTCCTCTGTAAAAAAAAAAAAAAAGGTTATAAATCATATCATGTTGATCTTGCCTTTAAACTAACCATCTGCATAAAACATCCACCAAAACCTTACTATTCCTGAATTAACCATATCTGCACACATCACACCCAAAAATATCAAAAAGTAAAAATCTGATCTTGACCTGCAGTCAATAATTTGTCTGCATCCGTATCAATCTTCTTTACAATTTCCACCATCCTTCTCCTCTGTTCATCTGGACTGAGCTTCTTAATCTCATCTTCCCCCTTCATATTATTGGACAATTATTGAAGAGGAGATGTGAATTTAAACAAAGAAAAAAACAGAGCAGGGAACTACTGCAAAAGTGAACTATATGAACAATATAATTTAAAGACTACCTGCTTTCCAAGAAGTACATCAATATCATGTTCAGGATTGTGCTGTCCACCCAAAAAATGGTCTTCATGAAAGGATTTGTGATCTCCTTCTGCCAAACTTAATGCGAACAAAGTAAATGCCACAGCAGAATACTTCATTTTCATGAACTTCTGGACACAAAAACCTGAAAGAGACGGGTCAGGGTCAAATTAAGGGGACCTATAGCTAAGCAAAATGCCAATTTTGGTTCAAAATTTTAGTTCTGAGGTAAGAACATGAAGTGGTTTTTGAAAAAGTCCACTTTCAGGACATATACTCAGTAATTGGTCTTAAACTTGATTTAAAATTGCCCTGAAATTACTCTTTTACACGAAAAAGCACTTTAAAACCTTGATTAAAATACAGATGATTTTCAACAAGAAAATACAGATTTCTCAGCAACTGTACATCCAATTAACTTCATATTTGGCAGTTTTCTTAATTTTGTGATGATCCATGTCTGTACACAGCTTTTTTTTTTGCAATATGTACCTCTGAATATGAGTAAATCAAAATGTGAATATTTATTTAGCCGTTTCCCGCCAATATTGAGTTTGGGGGGGGCGGTCAAAATCAATACTAGAACATAGAAACCTGGACAAAAAGCTCTGTAGTGACATTAGGAATGTTTTTTTCCTTCAGATTACAGCTGAAATTATAACCAAACACTGTTTAGTTATCACAATAACTGTGTTTCTCTAAGTATCTATATATTCATTAAAACAGCCGTTGCCATGGCAACCACTGATGTGATGCTACAGAAACTCAGTGTTTTAAGTTGCAATTTCTAATAGAATTATTTAGATAATAATTCTTAGTTTAAAAAGTGAATACTTTGGAAAAATGTTTGCTTAACTATTAGTCCCCTTAAATGAATCGTGGAAGCTCACACGTCATTGCTGATTCCAGCGAAGCCTACTACTTGACCACTACAAGGCAGGACCGTCAGTAATGAAGACAATACTGCCACTCAGTGAAACTCAGTAGAAATTGCACCAAAACAATTACGATTCCAAGAGCAAAAAAATTACTTCTTTTTTTTTTACCTGACCCCAGTAGCTAGCTTGTAAGCCGAGCTAGCTAGTCTCGCTCAGGCGGCTTTGATCACTTGTTGGAACAAATGAAATTAGCTGGATTTATAAATGAATGTAGGATTTGCAAGGTTAGCAATAATAATGCGTGGGAAATTTTTACCAATGCAAGCTAACTACCCACCTAACGAAATTTACTCGCTGAAATTGAAACTGAATTCAATCCTCCCCGAACAGACGTCAGCCAAGTTAATGACAACTCGCGCTTGTTTTCATTTTCACAGTTTGTGTTTTGATAAAATGTCACTGCGCTTACGGCATTTTCAGGGTCACAACCCATCAAGTTACTAAGCTGATTAGATACCTTGTCGATGCGTGAATCCCAAGACGAGTTTAGAATCCCTTGATATTTACGGCCTTAGGACGAGTTCACTGGCTGGTTAGCTAACAGTTAGCCGCGTTTAGTCTAATTCATTTCGATGCGAGAGGCACGAGTGGCGACAGCTACTTCTATTCACACACACGCTGGCATGATATATGAGCATGTAGCTATCTACATAAACTTATGCGTAAATTGTGACAAAAGCCGGCGAATTACTGGCAAAGACACGTTACCAGCTAGCTACATGGCTAACTACACCTGCATTGCTTGGCAGTGTCAGACGAACCAAGAATTTTGAGTCGTTCTGCGGTTACTTGGTTGCCATGGCTCAAACTTTACCATAAACGTTGACCCGAACACTGTCCAATAATATCGACAATAGCGTTTTCAGTACCCGCCTTTTCAGGAAATGCGACCAGGCGATTGGACGATCATGCGTTCAATCATCACTATGACTAGACACTTCCGGTTTCAAGCTTGGTTGCTCCTGAATTGTCAGTTGTTGACTGGTGTCGTTTGTTGCAACACCTGGGTCCATGTTAGCTGAGTTCTGGTCGATGAAACATATCTCTACCAAGAGCGAGAGTTACTAGGAGTCCTGCAGATGTCAAAAGACAGCCGGCACGATGGCCGAAGGCGTGGCGGTGGTCAACACCGACTGGGTCCCAGAATGGGTCAGGGCGCTGACGGGAGGGAGAGGTCTGGGAGCAACAGCTCTGGGTCATCACATGGAGGGGGCAAAGGCAGGAATACACCCATAAACCTTACCTTAAAGGTGGGCTGCTAGCTGCAAAGTCATATATGGTGCCATAAAATTGCGATGCTGCTGCTAACATTATCGGAGGAAAGCTGGAAACCATGTCTGCTCGTCCGCTAGTTGCATCCTAAAGCCGCTTTCACAGCGGACGCGAAACGAATTTTTCGCACGACAGATTACATTCAAAGTCAATGCAAAGACGCGAATTATTCGCGTCTTTGCATTGACTTTGAATGTAATCTGTCGCGCGAAAAATTCGTTTCGCGTCCGCTGTGAAAGCAGCTTCACTGTCGTATCTAAAGTATATTGTATTCTACTCCAGTTTGGATTTTTTTGTTGTGCAGGTGGGATTAGTCCTCTTGCTGGGCATTCAAATATGGTCTGAAAATCCTGCCATTGATGTAAATGATACCTGTACCTCCAACCTCTGTTTCGCTGTGATATAAGGAATTTTGATGTGTCCTTTATCTGCTAGCGCAAGAGAGACTTAAGTTACTACGAATAGTTCATTTTGGATGTGACCTTTCTACTCTTGCTCGGATATCGCCAGTAATCCTGCGAACGAGCTGTGCAGGTTGGTGCAGAAATGAATGTGTGGCTTCACTGCATGACATACCTGCTGCACCATTTTAGGTCGCTGAGTCAGTGAAATGGTTAAAAAAATAGCAGTGTCTAGAGATACGGCAGTTTTATGGGTACGGCGGCCGATTTGAAGGGATTAGAATAAGAATCAGGGATTAAGGTTAGGGTTGGGGGTCAGGGTTAGGTTAGGTAATTTTTCCCGCTCTTCAGAGGCACCATGCATGTTTACCCTCGTAATTGCGCTCATGCAGCTGGATTTCTCTTGACTTGCTGAAGGGTAAAAACATGACATTTGATGCAAATATTGGTGTCATACTTGTAATATGCAGTTACTAAGCTGGAAATGATCAAAGATACTCGTGTTTAACACACTGAGTAGAAGGTGCATTTTTAGCACAACATGCCCTGCTAGGTGTTTTTCAGAACATGCCAATTAATTTCTATTCTGAAAGTCGCTGGGATTGCTGACATGGGTCAGGACCAGCAGTGATCTACCTCCAGGCATGCATTTAGAATATCTTATTATTTTAACTCTTAAGTTTTGTTCCAAAGTACAACAATTTAGACTGTCAGCAAAAAAAGTATTTTTTTTGTGTTCCTTCGCTAATGAGTACTGCTTAATTATAGTAGTAAACCACAGTGGAATTGGGAACAATTGATCATTTTCTGATTCCGTCCGTAATGCATTCATAATTTGCATCTTTGGACTGATCATACAAAATCTCATTATTTTTGCTTATACTGCAGAGGTATCCCAACTTGTATCAGTCATGCATACCCAACCTAATTTTAACTCTCACACTGTTTTTGATGGAACTTTATTTCTCTGAATTCCATTCATAACGATCAGACCCACATGATGTTGCTCCAATGGAAGTAGGAAAGGTTGAATGGTCTAAAATTTTATTAGCCCGCCCCACCTGAAGGGTGAGGGCAAGGGGTATTGTTTTTGGTTCGGTTTGTTTCTGTGTTTTTGTGTTTGTTTGTTTGTTAACACTCTAGCGGCAAAACTAATGGGCACATTCGCCCCAAATTCGGTATAGGGATTGCCACTGACCCAGAATAGATCTCTATTGAATTTCGTACAAGTAGGTGAAAGTATGTGCGAGGGGCGGGGTTTTTTGTGCCTGGCACCACTTGTTTAGAAGTGATTACACACAGAAATGTAAGAGGCTTAGCTGAATCTAACCAAACCTGGCGTTTGACACTGGTTAACGGACTAAACCTATTTCTATAATAAATTATTTTTTGGGGAAAATTTCCTTTTTGTTTATTCACAGCTCTTATTGGCACCTGGGCAATGTGTGAAAGTAGAGCTTAGTCTCTCAGGTGTGCTGGTGAACGGCAGTCATATTGATGACATGAGTTCATGTAAACTGTTGGTACTCATGGAGTAAAACCTTTCTCATATTTCATTCAATGACTTGTAATATTGTCTTCTCTAAAAGGGGTATTCTTGCGGGTTATGCTGTTTGGTCAATAGGGTTTATTTTGCTTAAATCCACTCACAGTTACTTCTGTAGTTACTCAGCAGTTTTCACTTGTTTACCTCCTGCCTCCCATGTAGCATCACCTCTGAATAAACATTAGCTCATGCATACGTAAATCAGTGTTTGCATTTTTGAGCATGTTCTGCTGCCTGTGGTCTTCAGAGCTCTTTAGCCTTCTTGTTTGTTGGCTGCCTTGTCCCAATTTCCCTAAACCAATTTGTTTTAGTGCAGTTTGTGAGTTCACATTACATGGATGTTGTGTTCCCATTATAAAAGGATCCAGGCCTGCGGATCTGGAGCAGTGTCTAACATATCCTGGAACAGTATTTGGGTGTGTCACTGTCTGTCGTTAATGCAAGAGAGAAGGAGTTTATTTGTGTTTTCACGGCTCTAAGGAGATCGCTGTTCTCAGGTTACTGGGATGAAAATATCAGTAGCCCTTCCTGTGCAGGTTGGTGGAGGATACGTGTCGTCGGGCGTTGTGCGGATCGTGTTTGATGTGCAGTGGGCTGGGACAATGGTGCCCTTGTGTGGGCTGAGTGCCTCAGCAGTGCTGGACTGATAGGAGGGTAAGAGAGGATCAGAATCAGCGGAGAGCCTGCTATGCTGGGCTGCTTTGGTCTCGCTGTTCCCCGGCCGCTCATGAGCAGGATGTCTCCGAATGCAGAGCGGGAAAATGGAACCTGGTCCGCTGGTATTGATGCGAGTAGAAGGAGTATTCTGGGTTGTTGTTTCCTGTGTTTGGTGTGTGATTGACGTTTCGTGACCCTTCACTGCTAGCGCTGGGGCGAGGTGCTGCTGTGGTAGAGGCAGTGATGGTGTGAACTTCAGAACGAGTGCATGTGAGAGGGAGAGGGAGGGAGAGAGAGAGAGAGATGGGCACAGAGGGAGGGCGGGGGAGAGAGAGAGCACAGAGAGTGAAGGAGAATGAGAGAGAGGTTTGAGGCAGAATGAGAGCTTGGGGATTGAGAGAGGGAGAGATGGTGAGTGGGAGAGAGAATGAGTGAGATCAACACCAGAGCAGGAGAGGGAGTCACAGTGAGAGAGAGGGAGGGTGAGAGAGAGAGAGAGAGGGAGGGAGAAAGAGAGTGTGTGAGAGAGAGAGAGGGGAGAGAGAGAGAGAGCGATCTCTGTAGCAGCAGCAGTAAACAGGCTCTCCAGCAGCAGTGAACAGTGGGGCGAGGGCGCGAGGCTAACGGGGCGCGTTCGGCTCGAGGCCTCGCTGCTGCTGAGCTCAGCACAGACTGCACCGCGAGAGAGGCAGTGATCTCGTCCCGCCGCGCTCTGCACGCTGCAGGGAGTCTATTTCTGGCCTGGTGGCCAGAGGCTGACGTCGCCGCTCCGGGGCTGCGATGCCAGCGCGGGGCGGCAGGTCTCCTGAAGCGGGACGGGCGCAAGCATGTCGGGGCCGGCGCGGGACGAGGACCCTTCTCCCGGGCTCTGCTTCTACTCCGTACGTACCGTATCCCCCCTGCACCTCCCTCTCTCCCCGCTCCCTGCTGGCCTCCGTGAGAGCTCTCTCCCTCACCCCAGCGCTCCGAACAGGTGCAGGGGGTCTGCGCTTCATGAAGAGGTTTAGGGAGAAGTGTGGGTAGCTTTAATCATTTTTCCGAATCAGGATTGTGCGGACATCAGTTGCTCTCTGACCGGACGTTTCTCCTTTGACCCCCCCGATATATCTGCAGGCAGAGCTCTGGGAGCGGTGTAAATATTTACTGTTGCCGGGGGTCAGGACTCCCTGTCCGTCTCTTTTTGGTGTTTGCGCCCTTCTGTCACTGTTCTAGAACTTGTGTGCTGTTGTCTCCCCTGTTCTCTGCCTCTGAAGGAACATGTCGCTGTGACTTCAGTTCAAATGCTGGCTCTCTCTTTAGAAGTAGGTCAGCTGTGTATATTAAGCTCGGGGACACTGAGGGAGCGTGCAGGGACAGACAGCGTGTGCCGTTTGCGCTCGTGCGGGTTACGAACATTGCAAGTGGGGGGTGGGGAGCACTGGCTATTTTTTTTAAAGGGGCTGACATTTTCCAGTTTTTGGCAGAGTTGAGCCGTTTATCCCGGCCGTTCGAATGGGAGCGAACGAGCGAGTCGTTTCCGCCACTCTGAGGAGGCAGGCATCAGCCAACGCCATCGAAAGAATCCGCCCGGAGCGCAGTCGTGATCGCTCCTCCGTTAATCGCGCTCGTCCCGCGCCTGTGGTTCCAGCACACAAGCTGGCAGGGATGAGCGAACTTTCCAAGCGCTTTCTTCCTCCGGCTTTTAGATGCTCGAGCGGCGGAAGGGAGAGGGAACATGGGTCATGTGACCTGGCAGTGACAGCAGTTTTTTTTTTTTCGTTTTGTTTGCTGATGTCCTTTTTCAGCGAGACTCCAGTAGCTCATATGGCACTATATTAAAGTGCCTTTTTACTTTTGTTTTGTGGAGGTTTCCTGCTGAAGGATGCATTTGCCCTGCTCCTGTCTGTGAATCAGACCTGCAGCATTGCCAGCTCTGGAGTTTCCTGCACAGAATAACTACGCAGGTATTGCAGAGAGCTGTGAGCAGGCTGGACACAGTGCTGCAAACACTGTGTATAGTGGGTCAAAATTAAGGTTAGATGGTTGCATGGCTTAAATTTGTTATCAGGCAATACATTAAGCTAAAATTGCTTCATCAAAGCCAGTTTTATTTGCCGCACCAGACTGGGGAACTAAATGTCACCATGTGCGAAAGACATTAACTGCCATCATCACGTGTTAGTTTGTGCTGTGCCCTATTTGGATTTTTCTATTGGTGTCTATTTTTACAGTGACGTAACGCAATTATCATTCGTGCATATTGACACGGCCATTTTCATTTGCAGCCTTTCCTCTTGGCTGTCTTTAGCACACTGCTGTGCTGTTGAACAGGAGCAGTCAGCGTTCAGTTCACGATCGATACAGTGAGCATTTGCGGCAGTAATCTATCGGAATACTGCCAGTCACGAGTTGACAGTGGTGTTGCCTGTTCTGCTAGTGTTTGATTTGAATGGGATTCATAATTGTGTCATTATTTGTACAGTCAAAGGCCTTATGCAAACCTTTGAAGTAAAGGGGACTTATCGGAACTGCCCTTGTTTTTAGCGGCGTTATCTTTGTACCCTCGAGCTCTGTTGTTCAGGCAGCAGTAATGCTTCAAAGGGAAATTATTCACTGAAAAGCAGGCTGCACATTTATCAAGCTCATTCAATCAATTTCCTTTTATCTAGGAAAGTGCACTGACTGTCCTTTTCCAGGTCTACGGAGATTTCTGGTTGGGCATGATTTGTGGGTGAATAACATAGAAATATGGAACAAGATAAAAACGCACATTATGAGGGATAGCAGCATTTAATGTGTTAAGCAGTAAACTGTGATTCCATGTTACATTGAACACTCTTTTAGCAAAAGCTATAGACACTTGTCCCTTGGCTTGCTATCAAGTTTTTTTAACTCGCTAAAGCTACATACTGTATGTGAAAGGAAAACAAGCCCTTTTTTCCTCTTATTTTTCATCCTTTTGGACATGCGTTGCCTTGGAAACATTTACTGTGATATTTCTGAGCCGACCACAGACGCTCATTTTGAATATCAATCGCAGTATCCCAGTCAAGACCCGACACCTCCAGCCTATGTGTGTGTTTCGCATCAGCAAACAGTGTGACGAGGACGAGGCTCATAAGTGCTGCGAATCACAGATTCGTGGGCGTTACAGGCACTGGATGGGGTTATGGATGCGATCAGAGAAAAGCTCTGATATTATGTAACGCGAATAAATGCTACAGGCTTGTTGCTGCACATTGCCTGTAAAGAGAGAACAGGTGCACTACCTGTCACTGAGGGAAGCGACTGAACTGCAGTTTTACTGAAATGTGTCTGTTGTGCTCATTGGCTGAAAGAGCTGAATTCATCCTCTCCACTCTTCTTAGATATACCCCACCCTGGTTTATGGGCTCTGCTTCAGATTAAAATTGGCAAGACTGAGGAGTTTATTCTTTTATTTTCATACATGAGGCTGTACATTCGACCTGAACATCAGGCTACATCAAGTACATGTGAGAGAAAAACTTTGTGGATGGGTTTTGCCTGCACTGGTTTGAAAGAGTGAGTGTGTATTACACAGTCTTATGGGTGTCACTGTGTGGTCTGTGCTGATATCAGACTGCACTGTGGCTCACTACCTGTATCATGTGCGAAAGACATTAGACAATCGGTCTGTGCTGAGATCAGGCAATGCATTTTTTCTGAGCTGATGTCACTGTGCAGTTGCTCTGTGCTGTATTTCTGTGCTGGTGTAACGTAGCTCTTTGCTTGTATCACAGTGCAGTGGCTCTGTGCTGTAACTGTGTTGATATCATCACAGTGTGCTGTAGGTTGGCGCTGGTATCACAGCGCTGTAGCCCTGTGCTGTAACTGTGTGGTCATTGTGGTGCACTGTTGCCCTGAGCTGGTATCACAGTGTGCTGTACTGACATTACACTGTACTGTAGACCTGTGCTGGTGTGACACTGTGCTGTGGCTCAGTGCTGGTGTCAAACAGTGCTGTACTGTAGCTCTGTGCTGGTATCACTGAGTTTAGTACATTTGCTTTAGTCACACAATGGTTCTGTGCTGATATCGCATTGCACTGTGGCTCTGTGCTGGCATCACACTATGCATACTGTAGCTGGTAGAACCCTGAGCTGTAGCTGTTAGTTGGTACAATACTGTGCTGTTGCTGTGCACCTTTATAACACTGTGCTGAAGCTGTGCTTTATGTCACACCGTGCTCACTGAGCTGGTATAACACAGAGCTGTAGCTCTTAGTTTGTATAACCCTGTGCTGTAGCTCTGTGCTGATATAACACTGTGCTGAAGCTGTGCTTTGTCACACTGTGCTCACAGATCTGGTATAACACAGAGCTGTAGATAGTTTGTATAACCCTGTGCTGTAGCTCTGTGCTGATGTAACACTGTGCTGAAGCTGTGCTTTGTCACACTGTGCTCACAGATCTGGTATAACACAGAACTGTAGATAGTTTGTATAACCCTGTGCTGTTGCTCTGCGCTGTGGTAACACTGTACTATAGCTCTGCGCTGGTATAATACTGCTGTCGCTCTTAGCTGGTGTCACACAGTGTTGTAGCTCTGTGCTTATATCACACAGTGCTGTAGCTCTGTGCTTGTGTCACTGTTCTTGTAGCTCTCTGCTTGTATCACACAGTACTGTAGCTCTGTGCTTGCATCACACAGTGTTGTAGCGCTATGCTTGTTTCACACATTGTTGTAGCTCTGTGCTTGTATCACACTGTGCTGTAGCTCTGTGCTTGTATCACACTGTGCTGTGGCTCCATGCTTGTATCACACAGTGCTGTAGCTCTGTGCTTGTATCACACAGTTCTGTAGCTCTGTGCTTGTATCATGTAGTGCTGTAGCTCTGTGCTTGTATCACACATTGTTGTAGCTCTGTGTTTGTATCGCACTGTGCTGTAGCTCTGTGCTTGTATCACACAGTGCTGTAGCTCTGTGCTTGTATCACACAGTGCTGTAGCTCTGTGTTTGTATCGCACTGTGCTGTAGCTCTGTGCTGCTATCACACAGTGCTGTAGCTCTGTGCTTGTATCACATATTGTTGTAGCTCTGTGTTTGTATCGCACTGTGCTGTAGCTCTGTGCTTGTATCACACATTGTTGTAGCTCTGTTTGTATCGCACTGTGCTGTAGCTCTGTGCTGCTATCACACAGTGCTGTAGCTCTGTGCTTGTATCACACATTGTTGTAGCTCTATGCTTGTATCACACAGTGTTGTAGCTCTGTGCTTGTATCACACAGTGCTGTAGCTCTGTGCTTGTATCACACAGTGTTGTAGCTCTGTGCTTGTATCACACAGTGCTGTAGCTCTGTGCTTGTATCACACAGTGTTGTAGCTCTGTGCTTGTATCACACAGTTCTGTAGCTCTGTGCTTGTATCACACATTGTTGTAGCTCTGTTTGTATCACACTGTGCTGTAGCTCTGTGCTGCTATAACACAGTGTTGTAGCTCTGTGCTTGTATCACACATTGTTTTAGCTCTATGCTTGTATCACACAGTGTTGTAGCTCTGTGCTTGTATCACACAGTTCTGTAGCTCTGTGCTTGTATCACGTAGTGTTGTTGCTCTGTGCTGATATCACACAGTGCTGTAGCTCTGTGCTTGTATCACACTGTGTTTTAGCTCTGTGCTCGTGTCATATTGTTGGGTGCATTTGCTGGCAGTACACTCTGCTCTGGCTCAGAGATGCTATCTCACACTCTGTTAGAGTAATAAGCTCCTCTCTGCCTCCCTGTCGGCTCCAGGCCTCCTTCCAGCGCTCTAACAGCCATGATAAGGTGAGGAAGATCGTTGCAGAGGAGGGGCGAGCTGCGCGGAACCTCATCGCCTGGAGCGTACCGCTGGAGAACAAGGAGGAGGACGGTGAGTCACGCTAACTGAGCGCAAACATGGAGGAGCTCGCAGACACGCAAACACACGCACACACACACACGCACTCAAATGTGTGATATACACTCAAGTATGCACATTAACCAACATGTGCAAAATATGAATCTTTATCACACAGCTGTGGTACTTTTTCCATAGCCCAGCTCATGACCTATTTTTGATGTTACACTAGGGTAATATCCCTTTTGCGAAAATTTCATTGGCTGAGCGTGGGGAAAAAAATGCCCACGTCATGTCACGCTCTTAATATCTAGCCAAACTGAATAGCAAGTTTAACGAATCGGTATGGATTACTGCTGTAGCGCGCTGGCTAAGTCCACTCTCATAACGAAGTTATCGTTACTGAGCTAGCTAGTGAGCATGCAAGGAGTACCTTTCCATAACCATTATGTAACATGAGTTTGCTAGCTAGCTTGCTGCTGAGTTGACTGAATTTAAAAGCCATGGCAAGTTCAACCGCGAATGTCTGTGACTCAGTGCAGTATGGAGTTAGCTCAGTGCTAAAATAATGGGAATTAGATACTCTTTTGGTGCTAATGGAAATTAAGTTTGTTTTTTATTAAATTACACTATTTAGTTATGTGATAAATAAAAGCTTACTCTCTTGGTCTTTTCATATGAAAGTTATCACTAAAGCTCGCAACAAACACAAAATTCACTCAACTCGTTTCATAACTTTCATAAGACACGCCCACTTGTGTAAGATCCTTTATACAGTATATACACCTGCATGCAGCCCCACATGTGGATGTATAATTTTCTCTGAGTCCGGTTGAAGAAGTGCCATGAAGTGTGCTGCTGTCTCACTCCCCCTGAGACACACTGATCTCCCTCTCCTGGACCCAGTGTTCATGGGCCGACACAGGCAGATGAGGGCAAGAGCATGTAATGAGTGGGCTGGTGTGGATCAGAGGTTACATCTCCAGTTTCTCAGTCAGACAGAGCAGGATCAATACAGCCGGAGGATTTATGCCCCTCGCAGCACAGAGACGTCAGTTAATGGAGCCGAGAGGCTGGGACTCGCTGCAGCTGCACTGCAGGGCTGGAGCTCCCAACCAGCCGAAGCACGAGAAGGAGCACGTCATGGGGATAAAGTCCTGCATTCTTACCTCTACTCTCACCTTGGGCTGGAGTTACCCGTTAATTTTATGGATAATTAATCTGTTGATTATTTTCTCAATGAATCGATTAGTTGTTTGGTATACATCCTCAAACGTCTTGTTTTGTCCCCTACTCAAAGGTATTTGGTTTATTGTCAAGTAGGAGTAAAGAACCGGAGAGTATTCACATTTAAGAAGCTGGATGGATCTTGAGAATTTTGTCTTTTATTGCACATCTCAGTGGTTATAGATTCGTTTAATAGCTGCCGACTGACCGATTAATTGACTAACCGCTGCGGCTTTACTCTCACTAGACCATCTCGATCAAAAGACAGGGTTGAGGAATCGTGTATCAGCGATATGGAATGTCCTTGTTTCTACAAACTTTAATTCAAAGCGATGTAACAGATGGTTTATGCCTGGCAATTGGGGGAGGTAGATTCATACTATGTCAATCATCACCAGTCAATCACAGCTTGTACGCAGCACATTCTGGAAAAAAATGTAAAAGAGCACACGTTCCATCAAAGAATGGCCGTGATGTTCTTTAACTGAACTTACCTCAGTTTCTTGTTCCAGACCATAGACTGTATTTAAAGATGGATGATGTGTCTTTACTTCCTAATGCTGTACAAAAATGGTACCAAAATATCCTTCATACAGACAGTGCCATCTTGCTCGTTTGGAGCCAGAGTCTGCTCAGTCATGATCAGAAATTAGATTGTTACGACCAATTTCTGTTGCCATCCATGGTGACCAGTCATCGAATCTTGCTAAACTAGCAAGCTTGCTTGCTAGCGAGCTCAATGGTTTTACTTATCAGCAGCAACACCACTGCTAACAGTACATCACATCATGCTCAGAGCAAAGACCTTTTTGCTGTCAATTTTCATTGGACTTTCAAAATAACTGTGGGTTGTATTCAGTTGTGTTAGGACCTAGCAACTTATGCATGCGTGATGTTAACATATCTCTTCTCGATGTTCACACTCCAACTCTGTACAATTCCCAAAAATAAATCGGCAGGTGACTACTTCTCTCAGAGTTGCTGTCAATCACAGCTGTTGTTTATGACATCACACCCACTTTTAATAGTATCATCAAATGACTAAATATAACCAAACTTATCAGAAAAAATTAACACTAGAACATACATCAGCATGGTATGAACTACTTTAAATAACAGAAACCATCTTCTGAAAAACATTATTTGACACCACCTAATTTAATTTTTTGTGTAGTCCATGTCCCATAGGCCAACATTGAGCAGGTGAGCCTATAACCTGTACTGCAGCCAGCCACTAGAGGGTGATCAAGATGTTTTCTCTTCACTTATGGAAAGATGCTCAGTCGTCCATCTTTATATACAGTCGGTGTTCCAGACTTTATTACAAAACCCAAAACCAGTGAAGTTGGCACGTTATGTAAATCGTAGATAAAAACAGAATACAATGATTTGCAAATCCTTTTCAACTTATGTTCAATTGAATACACTGCAAAGACAAGATGTTTAATGTTCAAACTGAGAAACTTTTTTTTTTTTTTTTTTTTTGCAATAATCATTAACTTAGAATTTAAAGGCAGCAACACATCGCAAAAAAAAGTTGGCACAGGGCCTTTTTACCACTGTGTTACATCACCTTTCCTTTTAACGACACTCAGTAAACATTTGGGAACTGAGGAGACCAATTTTGAAGCTTTTCAGGTGGAACTCTTTCCCATTCTTGCTTGATGTACAGCTTAAGTTGTTCAACAGTCCGGGGTCTCCGTTGTCGTATTTTTACGCTTCATAATCGCCACACATTTTCAATGGGAGACAGGTCTGGACTACAGGCAGGCCAGTCTAGTACCCGCACTCTTTTACTACGGAGCCATGCTGTTGTAACACGTGCAGAATGTGGCTTGGCATTGTCTTGCTGAAATAAGCAGGGGCTTGGATGGCAACATATGTTGCTCCAAAACCTGTATGTACCTTTCAGCATTAATGGTGCCTTCACATATGTGTAAGTTGCCCATGCCTTGGGCACTAATACACCCCCATACCGTCACAGATGCTGGCTTTTGAACTTTGCGCCTATAACAGTCCGGATGGTTCTTTTCCTCTTTGGTCCGGAGGACACGACGTCCACAGTTTCCAAAAACAATTTGAAATGTGGACTCGTCAGACCACAGAACACTTTTCCACTTTGCATCAGTCCATCTTAGATGAGCTTGGGCCCAGCGAAGCCGGGCGTTCTGGGTGCTGTTGATAAATGGCTTTCGCTTTGCATTGTAGAGTTTTAACTTGCACTTGCAGATGTAGCGACGAACTGTAGTTACTGACAGTGGTTTTCTGAAGTGTTCCTGAGCGCATGTGGTGATGTCCTTTACACACTGATGTCGGTTTTTGATGCAGTACCGCCTGAGGGATCGAAGGTCACGGGCATTCAATGTTGGTTTTTCGCCTTGTCGCTACGTGCAGTGATTTCTCCAGATTCTCTGAACCTTTTGACGATATTACGGACCGTAGATGATGAAATCCCTAAATTTCTTGCAATAGCTCGTTGAGGAATGTTGTTTTTAAACTGTTCGACAATCAGCTCACGATTTGTTCACTAAGTGGTGACCCTCGCCCCATCCTTGTTTGTGAATGACTGAGCATTTCAGGGAAGCTGCTTTTATACCCAATCATGGCACCCACCTGTTCCCAATTAGCCCGTTCACCTGTGGGATGTTCCAAATAAGTGTTTGATGAGCATTCCTCAACTCTCTCTTTTTTGCCACTTGTGCCAGCTTTTTTGAAACATGTTGCAGGCATCAAATTCCAAATGAGCTAATATTTGCAAAAAATTACAAAGTTTACCTGTTCGAACATTAAGTAACTTTGCAGTGTATTCAATTGAATATAGGTTGAAAAGGATTTGCAAATCATTGTATTCTGTTTTTATTTACGATTTACACAACGTGCCAACTTCACAGGTTTTGGGTTTTGTAATTCTCTCTCTCTCTCGCTCTGTTTCTCTCCTGCTCTTTATCTTGATGTGTGTAACTGTTATCTTTCCCCTGATCTTTCTTTCTTCCCTCCCCTGTCCTCATCTTTCTCCCTCTTCTGTATTCTCCTTCCTGCTTTTCTCCCACTTTCTTTCTCTCTTCTCTCACGCTCTCTTCCGTAATTCTCGCTTCATTGTCTTGCACTCCATCTGTTAACAACTTCAGTCACAAGAGTTCGAGAATAGACACTCTTACATAACCTGTGCCGATAAAGTGGGCCACATGCACTGTGAATGTACATACAGCACAGTAAAGGGCCAAACACGATATGCAAATAAGCGGCTAATATCTCCAAATGGCTTCGCCCCCCGTGTGCGAGACTTCCTTCCATATGTATGTCCCGCGATGGTATTGCAGTGAACAGTTGAACTTTGCACTGATCTACTGTAGCAAAATCCGCCAGTCACCTGCGCGTGCATGTGTCGTCCATCGGCGCTGCGGGTTTCACGAGGACGAACTTTTTTCTCCGCTTCGTCACGGTGGACCTGGCAGAAGTTCGGTCGTCGCCCACCTTTAATTGAAAACGAGTGTATTTGACCCTGAAGTTTATGCGTAGATAATATGAGGGGGACCTAGGGGTAGCGGAGAGACTCCAAGATCTCTGTTCCTCCAAGGAGCGAATGCGTTAAATTCAGTCATGGTACTTCAACCAACGGTCACAGTGGATGATGCTAACTAACCTCCATAGGCTGCCATGTGTACAGAATGAGGGTTATTACAGGGATATGTGGGCTGACTTGGAGCGGTATATATTTTTTAGCTGCTGTACCCCTAGCCATGATTGCGTGGGAGGAGAAGTGGATTATAAATCACAGAGGAGATGTCGGCTTTTAAAGTTTCCTGTCTCCCCTTTGTCCGCACTCCTATCTGCTGAAGCGGTTTCCATGGAGACCATGCGCTCTGTCTGCTGTGCAATGGCGGGTTGGTGTGCTGACGGCTTTATCTCGCCCAGCTATGTTTCAGCGGCCCACTGGAGCGGGTCAGTCCCGCAGAGACCAGAATAGCTGCGCTTCTGTTTCGCTCGCTCAATGAGAGGCTTTGTGCTCCGCAGGGAAGTCCAAGCCGCACTCCAGCGCCAATCCGCGATCACAGAGGGTCAACTCGGGCCTGCACAGGAACAAAAAACAGGTGAGTGCATCGTCCATTGAAACAGTTCGAATGACACAAATTAGCGGTACATTTAATCACAATTGTGTGAGATGTCTGCGGGAATCCTGCAGCACAGTTACCAACCTGAAGTTTATTTCAGTGGTAGCCATTATTGATCTACTGTCATGTCGGTCTTCATTTAATTTATGATTTTACTGTCCTGACTGCAGATCAGTTAAATTCTAGTATTTACTTGTTGAAACGAGGGTGTACTTTTTAGTGGTCGGAGTGCATTGTACATTCTCAGGAACAGGATTGGTTCTCACCGGTTTAATTTAATGCAGCACATGTAGCCACTAGAGGGAGACATAGACCCCTATATCCTCCTGTCTCATGCTGCCTTATACTGGAAGCTGAACTACCTACATCTTTGTCCATGAAAACTGAGAATAAAGCAGGGTCTCCACACAAGGTCCAAAATGGTACAAAATATGCTCTATTTTTAATTCAAGCTATACTAGCAGTTTGTTAGTTTTGATTGACTTGTTTATACTTACTGGAATTGTCATGATTTAACGAAGCTCGTTGTAACAATTTTTTTTCACAAGGAATTACAGTTATTCCTCTATATTTACGTTAATTTTGGCTGTTGAATTTTTTATTTGTTCAGAAAGGTAATTGTTTGCTCGTGGTAAGTGTAATTAACCACAAAGAGGACAGCCGTTTTGCTCAGATTTGGCAGTTGACAATTGTAATTTGTATGGAATTAGAAGAGATGTCTATTAATCAATATTACTTGATGTAAGCAGCATCATTATAATATCATATACGCACTATCAAGTAGTGTGTGTGTGTGTGCTTTACAAGGAAGTAAGTGCAGATTAATTGTAGAGCTGTCGATACGGCTCGTGTACAGCTCAGTCACACTCCATTAATGGAATTCTCAGCTCGAGCGAAAGCCTGTAAAATTATGTGCTTTTGCACGCGAGTACTCAAGGCTGTCTCAGCGCACGCCTCAGCGAGCCTGACGGGGTTCCGTCACCGTTCTGTTCCTCAGTCGTCCTCGGTGTTAAACTCGGGCAGTTCCGAGTTTACGGCGTACGGTTCAGTGGGCCCATTGAGACGGCTCATGGGCGAGTGGATGCTTGGCGATTGACCGGCCAAGAGTAGAAACGCGCATGGCTGTGCTGGGCAAGAAGTGTGAAAATCCTGAGGCCTCGCGGGCGAGGAGATCGCTGTCTCCGGGCTTCACCTCTCCCATACAGCGCACAATCCTGAGCGCACAAGTCATTGTTTTATTACATAATATGCTCTTTAGAAACTCTTCATTCATTGTTTACTTATTCATTTTACTCCATTAAACTCTCATCAGCAGTGTTTATTCATTTGAAGACCACAAAGGAAAAACGATCAGTCCAAATTTTGCATTTTTGTATGTTTTATATAATACATATTATTATAATATTTATAATAATATATAATAATATTATATTATTATTATATTTTATATTTTTTGCATATTTTTTCAGTGCTTTGTTTCTAAGATCGCTCTGAATTTTTAATTCATAATTTCTCCACGGCGTCAAAATGTGACTGATGATTTTTCCATTGTTGTCTTCATTTGGTTTGCACCATGAAACTTGCATGAATATTAAATTCACCAATGAAGTTTACTCTGCAAAGAAATATATCCTCATTTTCTAGTGTATACCAATTCTTCGCCAATACATCGGTTACCTCTGCAGTTTGTATAAAAGAACTCCTATCCATACTCTATGTAATCACCCAGTTTGTTCAACAAAACTCTCATCCATGTGTTGTTTAGTTACCTAGCGCTAGCTGTTAAACCCTCTTCCATACACTGTTTAGTTATTGAGCTCCCATGCTAAAAACTGTGTCTAACACTGTTCTGGAAAGCAGTTCAGGAAGATAGGTTTTCCTGTGTTAACCTTTGCTGGGCAGCCTAAAACACTGTAGGATTAGTCAGATATTCCTGGAAAGCCTGGCTACGTGCCTCAACAACTGATGTTATCTGGGAAAAAATAGACCTCTGGCTCTTCAGAAATACTAGACATGATTAATGGCTGTTGATATCCCTACAGTTATTGAATTTCTGTGTCAAATCAATGCACTGGCTGTGATTATGAATTTTCCTCCATTGCAGTGACACCTGCAGTGAGTTTTGGGTTGTTTTGGATGTCAGTTTAACTAAGTAATGTAGCCGGTGACCCTGAGGTGTCAGCATGGCTTGGTCTGCAACGTGTGTTGCGTTCATAATGGACTTCATGGTAAAGAAAGGAATGATAATAATAAGTCTCTAATTTTATATTTTAAAAATTGTAGTGTTTAATGATAGATATAGATATCCTGGTATTATTAATATTGACATGATATTTCAATAATATCTGTTGAATAATATCATAAATAATTGTGTAATAATTCAGAAAATATTTTGGCCTGAATTCTAGTCACTGCTGGGGCGAGGTGCTTTGTGCGTTTGTGTGTGAGCAGCAGGGTAGAGTTACCTATAGTGAGGCCACTAATGGGGTGTAAAACTGTAGCAGGGGTCGGTGTGGTCGTGGGGCGCTCCCTGGGGTGGCACTTCTGGTGCTGTGTGGCATGTGTCCTCCTCTCGGGGACCCCCTGACCTCTCGATTAGCCCCGCAAACTGCCTGTCTGGCTGCTCCCTGCCCCGCCCCCTGTCACATCCTGTGTGTGCGTGTGCCTGTGTGTGTGTGCGCGCGTGTGCCTGTCGTGTGTGTGTGTGTGTGTGTGTGTGTGTGTGTGTGTGTGTGAGAGAGTGGCTGCTGGCGAACAGACTCCCTGTGTGTGATCTGGCCTCAGATGCTCTTTTCCCTCTCAGCTGTGTGGTTGGTTTTGTACAGGTACAGAGCAAGCGAACGCAGGTAATCGGTCACACCGCGCAGTGTTGTCCACCGGGCTGATTCTCAGTGGCTAACAGCTAACCCCTCCTTACTGCTGGGGCCCTTTATGAAGCCCCGCCCCTGTACCCCTCGCTGTTCTCCAGCCCCTGCTCTGTGTGTAACCTGTTCTGCAACCTGCCCTCCGCTGCATTTACTGAAAAAATGGGACAGAGTGTCTCCCTGTCAAATAAATACATCACTGTTTTTTTCCTCGAAAGTTATTCTGTGCGCACACACACACACACACACACACACGAGCACAGTCACTCGAGCACCCTCACACAAGCGCGCACACACGCTCACACGAGCACACTCACTTGAGCACCCTCACACAAGCGCACACACACACATATACACGCACACACACACACAAACACACACACGCACACATCTGCCTGTGGTATCCTGGGATCTTCCCTGGAATGGGGGAAAGGGGTAGATTCGCACAAGCCTGTTCTCCTCATGACAGACGGAGGGTGATTGCTGTCAGGATATACAAAATGGCCGAGGCACAGCTCTCACTGACATCGTCTACAGTGGCAGCCCCAGAGCTGCTGAAAACCTGCAGCTGGAGAGGGAGGGAGAGATGGAGAGAAAACTTTCTGTTCATATCCCTCACCAGAGGTGCTGCTACTGTGGATTAGTGAGCGGTGCTACATATTATGCCGATCTGGTGTCCTGGGGGCCTGTCCACCTGAGGTCACAAATGAGTATTTTCCATGCTCTGTGCAGATATCCAAGCTGTGACAGATGCACTCACATAAGACTCCTATCCTTCAGGATGTGACATGATGCCCGTTTGCCTGGTGCGAGCTCTTGCTCCTCAATGTTTTCGCTGACTTGGTGCCCTATGGCTCCTTCCTTGCATAGAAAGTTGTGTACAAAAGGCGTATAAAAGACTTATATTGTCAAAAACTTGTGAGCTAAACTCTTTAAACTGGTTGACTTGATACATTGGTGGCTATTTATGCAGTAGCAGTAAGCTGCTTTCACGCCGGACGCGAAACAAATTTTTCGGACGCGAAACGAATTTTTCACACGACAGATTACATTCAAAGTCAATGCAAAGACGCGAATACGCACGTATTCGCATCTTTGCATTGACTTTGAATGTAATCTGTCGTGCGAAAGTTCCTTTCGCGTCCGGGTGTGAAAACAACTGTAGAATATTTGAAACTGAGGTTATGGTCACACATCTCACGCCATTCAGGCACAGAGACTCTGTTGAGAGACCAGGCACAGTCTGGCACAGTTTCTCTCATGCGCAGTGTCCTAATCCTGTGTTTGCCTGTGGACAGAATGTGGCCTTGGACAGTAAGAGCACAGCCGGGCCCTTGCTCGATAAGAACACAGAGAAGAGCCCCACCAAAGCGCGACAGCCTCGTAAGGTGGACCTCAGGGCTCGATACTGGGCCTTCCTCTTCGACAACCTGCGGCGGGCGGTGGACGAGATCTACGTCACCTGCGAGTCAGACCAGAGCGTGGTGGAGTGCAAGGTATGACCCGGGCCTTGTCTGCCCAATCTTATGGTACTGGCGCACGCCCCCTCTCAAATGTGACTCCGCCCTCACCCTCATCACTTGACCTCCTGTACTCCTGAAAAAAGAGCTAAAAGCAGTTTAATGTCACCTTGACTCTGTGCTGTTTGTTCATAAAGGTAACCGATGCTGGAGATTTGTGTGATTCTTGTAAATGATACTGCGATCATTCTGGCCTAACCCACTAAATGATGTAAGTTTATTTTCCAGTACAGTGCGGCATGTTTTCTGGAACAGTACTGCATATTTTCTGCAATATTGCACTGTATTTTCTAGAGCTGTATAGTATGAATTCCAGAACAGCACAACTTGTTTTCCTGAGTGGTGCCGGTTTTTTTTTTTTTTTTTCAGAATCATTCAGTATTAAGTGTTTCAGAGCAGTACAGTGTGATTTCTGGACGAGTGCAGTATGTTGTGTTGAACAGTAGAGGGCGATATTGAAATTCCTTTCAGTTCCCCCTCCCCACCACTGAAGCCTCAGACATTCTTCTTGTTCTCTGGTTAATGTCCGAGGGGCTCTGAAGGAGTTCCAGCCTGGGAGACTCGCTGCTGGGACCCTCCCCTGCCCTGCTGGGAGGGGGGGTTAGGATTGATAACAGTGTTTAAACAATGTGTGTGAGAGGGGGCGGTTCTGCTGAAAGGTGTGGGAGAGGGGCTGTTCACAGCTGAGGTGGGTCTCTGGAGGGGGGGTCGCTGCTGTGTGTCATTACATTATCTCTCTGTGGTCGGCTAACCTGCTCTCCTTACTGCTGGATGTCAAATTCATCCTGACTGGTGCAGTGCTAGGTTTAATAAAACTGTGTGTGTGTGTGTGTGTGTGTGTGTGTGTGTGTGTGTGTGTGTTTCAGGGCATTTTGTTTGTGTGTGTGTTTGTGTGAGTGTGTATGACTGTGTTTGCGGTGGTGATGAGTGGAGCTGGTGCAGCCATTAGCCTGGGGCAGGGTGGGGGGGTGTGATCCCCTTACAGAGCTCTCATGTATGTATGTCTGACCGCAACCGCCAACAGCGCATCTCCGCCTTACCCTGCAACACACGCCGATCAATACATGTGTGATCAAACCAGAGCGGCATGTACACACACACACACACACACACACACAGGCTCAGTCATACTCACTCACTTCCTCACATTCACTCTGACACACAAAATGTCGCACACATTCACTCACTCAAACATACAATCACACACTTCCTTGCTCGCGTTGGCGTTACCAAAAACACCTGTTTCCTGTAACCCCACAGACCCTCCATAAATCACACTGACCCCAAAGATTTTGGACTCTTCAAAAGTGAATTTAATGAATATTGATCAGACCCTGTTCCTTCTCGGGCAGCATCTGGATTTTGAAGTTTTTTTCGTATTTTGTCACACACACACGCACACGCACACACACGCACGCACTCCATCCCTCCCATGCTCGCATACTCACATGCACACTCAGGACAAAACGTGCACTCTCAGAATCAGAAGTGTCACACTGCCTGTCCCCCCACGCCCGTGGCGTCATCACGAGCTTCTCCCCTCCGCCCTCACTCCCTCTCCCGCAGGAGGCTGCCCCACATCATGCCGGTCTGCACCCCCTCGGGCCCTGAGGGGGGCAGCAGTTCTCCCCTTCGCTTTACTGCACGCTTGGCTGTCTTTGGCACTTTGGCGCGAGACGCATAACGTACGGCGAACCCCGGCCTCGCACTGTTTGATCATAGAGAGAACAAGCTTGCCGTTCTCATCCTTATTAAGTGTAGATGGGAGCACAGGGCGGGGGGCTGTTTGCAGTTTCCATGGACACCGCGGGCAATCTTTCAAAACAAGTGCTCCGTTCGCTCGGACCCGTTTGACTCCTTAAGCTGTGGAATTGCGGAGAGGCGGCTGATATATGGTTTTATTTTAATAACACCGAGACCCCTCTCACCCCCAGCGCAGGGGCCTAATTAGTCCTTATCATCCTCCTCTACCCCCCCCCCGCGCTCTGATTTATCACGTCTCCTGCTTTAGTGGGAGTTCTGGCTCTTTCCGCTGGTCCAGACTCAAGTGTTTGAGAACGACCAGTCTGCAGGAAGGAAAAAAATCTGAAGAAAAAGTGTGAAAGTACTGTGTAGTACTGATGTTATTCACCTCTAAAGGCATGGATTTGCAGCATTTTACATGATGAAAATCTTTAGGAAAGGAGGTTGTGACGAGCATGAAATGAGTGAAATGTTTTGTTTAGAGTTATACAGCTAGAATGATTTCGGCTGTTTATCTGGTGCAGCTGGGCTGGGCATCTCGTTTGAATATGTGAGGCCTGTATGTGTCAGAAAAGACACTGATTCAGAGTTGAGGTTTTCTCTGGTGTGGTGTAGTTTTGCACTTAAACAGTAGAGGCAGGCTTTCTCCGCTGTGTCTCATGATTCTCCTGCATTCACCTCTGTGCATGGCCTCGGCTGGTGGCATTGCACTATCATCCATTTCATACGTCTTGTTCACCATTGGGTCGTTGGCGTTACAGACTTGCAGACGACTGTGCAGTTACAGTCAGTCCTCGGTGTTTGGTTTGCGGGTAAAGGTACCCTTTCGTGGCCAGTACATACATGTAGCAGGCAGAATCCAGCCAGAGCTGCTAGCCAGTTCTGCAGCACCAGACAAGCTCTTTGCCGGCTGACTTGTCTGTTAAATACTAGTGTCACAGGGCTTCCGTCCTGATTGGTGCTCCCTACAGGGATCCAATAAATTTCATGCATCTTTTTCTCAGTGTGTGGCGTTCCACAAGGGCCCAGCTCTGGAGCTGCCTGTTTTCCCACTGAGATTTGCATTAAGGAAATCGCTTCAGCTGGAACGCCTACTGCACTGTGTAATGGAGAGTAATGATGTTATGGTATTGCAGACTATTGTCAACGCAGTGGACGCGGTTATGGTCACAGTGTCTTGGTAGGAGTGTGTCCTTGTGTCCTCATTGTGTCTCTTTGAGTTATCTCTAGTAGCCTGTGCTTTATGTGTCAACACAAATACTCCTGTGCTCTCTATATAAGCAAGTGTGTCATGGCTAACAGCGTCACATCAAGAAGGATGTGGGTTTGATCTGGCTTTTTAGCTGCGCTGTGACTACAGTCATAGTCAGCGGAGCTTTTCTAATTCCGAGTCGTCCGTCGTCCGTCTGTCCATCCGTGCGGCCGGCGTCAACTTCTCTCTTCAAATCTGTTCTCAAAAACTGTCTGTTAACTTTTTTCCTAATTTGGTGTGAGCCTTCCTTATGATATTCTGAATATTCACCGTGAAAATTAGAAAATTCTACGTCCCGGTTTTTGAGAAATTCAGCATTTTGGACTTAGAAAATCATGTGTTAATATTGCAATAGTTTTCAAGGATTTCTGAAATTAAGTTATGACATTGATATTTCAGTCATCCTCAGCGGAGCTCTCTAGGCCAACAGGCCTCTTGTTGTGTGGAGTTG
Source organism: Gymnothorax javanicus (assembly GCA_029692085.1). Classification (NCBI taxonomy): domain Eukaryota; kingdom Metazoa; phylum Chordata; class Actinopteri; order Anguilliformes; family Muraenidae; genus Gymnothorax; species Gymnothorax javanicus. Next base: position 4,527,806 of record CM056207.1, on the reverse strand, counting down.
CCATGTTGTGTGTTTGTGTGGGGTCCCTATGGGCACTGTGCTTTCCTCCCACTGCCCAGAAACATGCATGTTAGGTTCATTGGAGACTCTATATTCCCGCAGGTATGAGTGAATACTGTGTGAGCCCCCTGATGGAGTTGCGAGCTGTCCAGGGTGCGTTCATGCCGTTCCAACACAGATGGTTGGGATTGACACCAGTTCCCCTGCAGCTAAAATGAGAAAGAAGTATTAGATAATGGATGGGTGGATATCAGATGGAGTTGAGCGGTTTTTGAGAGTGCAGGCTTAACTGCGCATTTGCTGTGATTATTCATGTCCTTCCTGTCGGATGGATCTTCTTCTGCGCCTGCTGCCTGTGATCCGTAAGCTATGCGACCTCTTCCTGAAGTAGGCCCTGTGCGAGTGTGTCTCGTGTACGTGTGTGTGTATATTTGAGTGTGTGCGTTTGCATGCATGTGTTTGCTATGTTGTGGGCTTGTTTTGGTTCCTCAGCATCCTCTGCGTTTGGGCGTGTTTGTGTGGCTCTGTGCAGGTGCGCTGGGTGGAGGGGGCAGCAGGTGGAGGCGGTGTGCAGGTGTGGTACAGAAGGGGGTGCTGTGGGGGTAGAGAGGAGCTGGAGTTGATGTTGGGAGGTTAGCCGTGGAACTGCTGTATCGATACGCTTCGCTCCCCGTGGGGCTCGAGCCTGTGGATTGTGTGTCACCAGGACAAAGACATGGCGCCGTTCCCCCTGGTCCACCCACCAGCAATCGGAATTCATTGCCAGCCAATTATATTCAGCACTGCCAATTGAAATGCTAATTGGTCATTTTAGCTGTGGCTAGAGCATCGGTCAGGCTGGACCGCAGTTCTCTGAGCGCGCTCTGTCCCCCTGTGACGCCGGCCGTCCCGCTTCAGCGGAGCGGCCTGTGTAAGGGAGGCATCACGCACCCTGTTCGCTGTACCCTGTTTGCGGTGTGGCGTTTGGGGTTGGACCCTGATCGTTCCCCTCGAACAGAGCCAGAGGCCAGTTTTGTTGTCCCCTCTCTCTTTGGCCGTTCCCTGTAGGGCAAGAGTGGGCACCAAGCTGGCTTTCTGCATCACCAGAGCTGACCCCAGCCTCAGACAGTACAGGGCAGTAGCTGGTCTACAGCTGGGAACGCTCACTGCATTTTATACTGCTGTTCAGCAATTCACCAGGTGCAGTGTCTTAATCAGAGCTCTACCTACTGAGTAGTGTGTACTGTGTACTGTGAGCAGGCATGCTGCTCCAAGATATCCTCCATTCAATTTTCTGAATGTTGGTCATCCGACATTAGCGCCACCGTGCTGATGTGTCATCTTTGGTGTCGTCTGCTCAGTTCATGTTAAGCGACGATGCGCATCAAGTTTAAACAACCAACCTGATTGTTTACTTTTTAAAATGTATGTTCCGATATCTCCTCATCAAAAACTTAGAAATTTGTGTATGATCCAGGGATGTTAAGTAGATGAAAGTTCACTCACATCTCGACTTTTTCAGTCGGTGTACTCAAGAGTTATTCTTCGTACTGTAGACGGGCGTGGATTTGGACGCCGCCCATGTGATCTCCTCATTTGTCATTATTAGTAGCCTAACCTGCCGGCCGTAAAGCTGTGCAATTATTTCATTGCCTGGCGCTGGTGTTTATGGAGGGTTTATAGCTTCTTGGCTCGCACCGCATCGTGTGCAGTTTTTCATTTCTGAAAGGGAGTGTGCAGGCCAGCTTTCGCTAAATCTCGCCAGCCTTTGGCCGCCGAACGAAGTGACCTTAACTCCCCTCAGCCAAACCGCAGGGCGGGGGCTGGGAAGAGCTCCAGCGCGGGTCCTCCTCTGACCCTGGCCTGTGACCGAACTGAACCCCCCCCAGTCCTACCGTTGGAATGGGAAGGTGCACTGGCGGTAGAGCAGAGGGGGGAGAGCTTGGATTTCGGTCTGGAACACAGCCTGCGCTGTATGGAGTGGGCCGAGCCCATTTGAGGTTATCGCCAGTGTTCTGACTCTTTTTGGTCTGGCGTTTGGCTGTTTGGTGACCTCTCTCCATGATGATTCCAGACTCTGTGCCAGGACACCATACGGCAGGGCTCCCCAAATCTGGCCCTCGAATCCAAATCCAGCCCTGGTTTCCTTTCCCTCCTGGCAAGTATTGAACATTTATTGTCTCTGATTGGCTTGGCTGTCTTTACACCCGCTTCCCAGGTAAAGGGAGGGTGGAACCAGCAGGCCTCGGCCCAAGAGGACAGTGATTTGGGAAACACTGCCATACGGTGTTACTTTTCTCAAAAGTTTTGTTTGTCCCAGGAGGTCCTGATGATGTTGGACAACTATGTGCGGGACTTCAAGGCGCTGATCGACTGGATCCAGCTGCAGGAGAAACTGGAGAACACCGACGCCGAGAACAGGTGTGTGGGTCTGTGCTGATGCGCTCCAGGTGTGTGCGTCTGTGCCAATGTGCTCCAGGTGTGTGTGGGTGTGACTGGCCCCCCATTATCGCCGGTCAGTGAGAAAAGTGTAAAAGGGTGACCCAACCGTTTAACAGCAGCTCTTTAGCGTCCTCTGTAGGATCGATTAAAGCATGAAACTGCAGCTTTACTGGCTCACCCTTCCGTTACTGTGTATCCCTGCTGCAGTCTGTGGAATGATTGACCTTCTTGAGCTGTATTCGCTGTTTCTGTTCCCATACGGTCTTTTTTTTTGATAAAATGACTTTTATTGTAAACATCATTTGTGGGGTTGAACTGATTCCAGCATTGCATTCCAGCAACATCTTTCAAGCTTTTTCTGCCACCATGGTAGAGATGGACTCAGTGCAACCTCTGTTATCAGACCGTATCTCGTACTGTCTCATTGTTGGCATTTTGACAGCTCGAGAGACGAGCCCTTAAGAACAGTTGCAGCTAGTGGAGGCTGGCAGTTTAAATCTTCAGTCTCGTACTGCTGCATTTACTGGAATGAAATTTGACGTGATCGTTTGCATTTTTCCTAACCTTAGACCGACGTCTCTGGCATGGGAGGTGCGGAAGATGTCCCCGGGACGTCACGTGATGCCCAGCCCCACAACTGACAGGATCCTCCCATCCTCCAGCGCTCGAAGGTCCCTCAACTTTGGGTACGACCCTCCTGCCCTCAGTCCATCGCCCATCCCCCCGTGACCTGTACAGCCTGTCCCGCCTCAGCTCAGATGGGTGCCGCTTCTACATCTTGGCTGTTTGATGTGTCAGATCTTTCCTTTTGGCACCAGTTAGTGGGGAGAATGATGTTTACTTGGGTGATGACAGGTATTACCACAGCATATTGTTTCCTTGCCCTCAGTGCATTCTGGGAGGCGAATATCACTCAAGCTTGTGTGTCACTACTCATGACGCTCAGATTTCGACTACGACGGTACTTGCGTTCTGGTGCACGGCATCGCCCGATGGAGCTCTTGTGTAACTATACAAGAGACTGTTCCCGAACCTTTAACCTTTAGTTTGTAGCTTGTGCCTCATTATTGCTGATGCAAGTAAGGGGAAACCGTTGTTACCATGAATAACGGCGGAATCACCTGCACATGGACAGACCCCATCTGATGAATCCTCTGTGGAAGTGAGTCTCCGAAGCAGTTTCCTGTTTGGATTCGCCCTGCTGATGGCTAAAGGAGGAATCGATCCCGGAGTGAAGAAGCATTTGTTTAATTTGATTTCCAAGGATTCTCTCGCGTGCGAGAGCGGAGGAACGGTGTGGGACTCAGATAAAAGTGTGCGCAGTGACTGCCGAAGCATTGGCTCAATATGCGCATTACTCTGTTACCCGACGCCGCAGGAAATGGGTATTGATTATCCCTGAGCGCTGCCATCCAAGATAACGGTTCACGCTCCCTCTGTTCGAGTAACCGAAGCGCAGGGTCTCGCCACGGGTGGCAGGACAGCGGGTCACATGACCCATCTGGGGCTGTCTGGTCAAGTGAGGCGCAGAAGGCTCGGAGATTGGCTGTTCGAGGATGCAAATACGCACATAGGTTTTCCTTGGTTTCAGCATAATTCTTGCCAATAAATGACTGCAGGAAAGTTAATTTATTGCTGCTTTTGGCTATTTGCCCATTGATGATATTTTTTTCCTGCTTTTAGATAATTGATAAGATTGTTTTTGCTTTTGACTGACTGTTGTTTTTCATCTTTTCCCGATTGGGTAAAATTTGATAAAACTGTCAGGATTTTTGCTATTGATGATACTGTTTCCCTTAGACTGCAAGCTAACAGTCAATCCTCGTAGTTGATGTGGTCGATGTGAGAGAAATGGGACCTGAACGACTTTGACAAGGGCCAACTTGTTGTGGCCAGGAGGGTGGGTTAGTGCATCTCCTAAGTGGCGAGGTTTCTAGGCTCTCCCATTCAGCAGTTGTGTGTACCTACTGACTGTGTGTACCTACTGGCACCATGATGCATTATGGGAAGAAGACAAGCTGGTGGAGGGCGTGTGATGCGCGGGGAAACGTTTTGTTTGGAAACCTTCAGTCCAGAAATGTGAGCGGACATCGGTTTGATGTGTAGCCCTTTTGGCGGCTCAAGGGGGACCTACACAATATTAGGCAAGCGGGTTTAATGTTATGGCTGGCCGCTGTATAGTCTGTATGCTGTGTACCTGGAAAGGTTTGAGCTGCTCAGCATTGGCTCCAGAGGAGTGAGGGGTCCCTGTGATTGGGCTGGAGTGAGGAGGCCATGCTGTGCACCTGTGGTGCTGCTCCCTGTGTGCTTCTGAGGGGCCCTCACCGCTCCCTGCTCTCCCTCCCCAGGGGCCCCCCTCCCACCCTGGCCGTGGCCCGTCTCACCCACTCGGGCCCCAGCTGGGCAGATCGGGTCCGGTCCTCGCAGCCCCTGCCTGTCTCCACGCAGGGCCCTCCGGGGTCCGGCCTGCTGTCCTGTCCCAAAGAGAAACCAGGTGAGCGTGACAGATGGAACCTTCTGGGCTGTTATATTCAGGACCAGTGTTTTACCTAAGTGCATATTCTGACATATTACATCAAGAAAACTGGTGATATTCAGGCTGCAGCTTTCTCAAATTTTGGAAAGAGGGTCAAGTTTTTGACGCACTTACGCCAATAAACTGCCCATCTACATTACTGTTCCTAAAACAAAACATTTATATTAGGGCTTTGCAAAGACTAGATTCTATGCTGATGGAAAATCAAAATATTTTTGGAAATAAATGCCAACAAGCAAAGAAAACAAATTTCTTACAACCACTGTTTACCAACGATGGTCGCAGAAGAAAATGACCTAGTTTTCGACGCGTGTGCTGAGTGTTTATAGATATAGCCATAGTGGGGTATGGGGTAAAAAAGTATTTTAAATATTGTTCCTTGGAATAATTCGTTCCTGAAAATTCATGAAATTTTATTGCTTAACTCAAAATAATATGGTATTTAAATTATGCAAACTAACCTGCTTTTCTGGCATTTTTTCTTCCATGATACAAAACTGATGACTTACACGAACAAATGCAAGTGCTGACCTCTCATGAATGCAGGGCTCGCGCTACCCGTTCGTCAATTCGCAATTGACGATCTCTCCTGCAGTTTGACGATCTGTAAGTCACATTTGACGATAAATTTGACGAAGACCTTTCAAAAGTGGGGTCACGAGATTTGCGCAAATCTGCAATAATATTTTGGGGGGGGGGGTTAATATATAATATAGAGTCGGCCAAGAAAACACAACTCATAAGCCGACTCTGGCTCTCCGACTCCGCGTGCCGCACTCCGTCTCCCGTCCGGGGCGCAAGCTCCAGGAACGTCATGAAGAAGCGTAAAACGAACCGCGTGTAGCCTACTGTACCCTTATGCTGCGTTCAAAATAAACTCGAGTCGGAAAAACGAGCTCGAGTTGTCAAAAATGAATTGAGCAGCGTCGAACTTCGGAAATTACAGGTCGGAAACTTGGGTGTCATTTCAGGGCTCCGATTTTCCGACTTGACGTCACATTCACCGAAAAATGGCGGATGTGTAGTTTACTTTTAAGCAAATACGGACGTTTTTCTGATTAAAATACATATGTATGAAATCAATCATATTTCATGGATCACCTGATCGGTTTCGGTTGTTCTTCAGTGTCACGAAAAAACTGGAAACGGCCGTCAGTGTTTTCTTTAAACGCTCCGAGCATTTAAATACAACTCAACGTCTTTGCAGCATCCATGTTTTTCCCACATTACGACTTCAAAGCACATGAACACAACGAAGTCGGAAGAACGATTTGCCGACTTGGGAACTCCGACCTTCCGACATCACATGAATGCAGCATTATTAGGACGGAATACTCCACCCACCAGCTCATGCTCGAGCCAATAGACTACGCAGCTGTTAGTGGTACTGATTACAGTTGTTGTTCCTTGAAGCTCAATGGTCAGTAAAGAACATTTGAAAGTACTTTGTTATCAATATTTGGTCCTTTGTACTGAATAAAAAGCAAGTTGTTTTTTGCATAAATCTTTTTTTATTTGCATTTCTTTCATAGGCAGTAGCTTCTGTTTTGCCAAAGCCTTCTGACCCCCTTCCTCTTCTTCTGGACTTGGGACCAGCTTCTTTAACCTGTGTCAGTAACATGCAGATTAAAAAAAGTAATTCATGCAAAAAGCAGACTGGGAATGAAGCAAGCTAAGGAGAAAAGTCCCAAGTGAGGTGGGGTTAATACTAAAAAAAAAAGCATGCTACTAGCACAGGAAACAAGGAAGGCGAGGCTAAGTCAGAAAGGACAGAGGAAAGCACACGGTCAGATAGGACATTTAACAGCACATGGTTGTAAGTAAAAGCATGATAAAAATAATACAACGACGGTGCAACAAAACCTACAAGAAATCGATTGGTATTAGAGACCCTCACAACTGGACATCGGATAAAAAAAAGTGACTAGGGGTAAAGTTATTTGACTAATTGACATTGCTTTTTGGCTAATCATTTGACTAATAGGTTTCAGAAGCCAGCTCTAGCCCTGTGAATGGAAATAAAAACATCGAAAAAATAGAAAGTGCCGCCTGGTGAATGAAAATGAACACCTTCCAACCTCAAAACAAAAGGCAAAAACTACGAGTAAAATTGATGCGTCAAAAAACTGGTGATGTCGAAAACCTGACCCAAAGCGATATAAATTGTACCATACAAATGTACACCTTGTCTAATCAATTACATGTTACAATCATGCAGAATCTTGCTTTGTATTTTAATTGGCTGTATAAAAGCTATTTTAAAAAACCCTTATTGATTGATTTACCTGTGTTATTCAGGCCTTCCCAGTCTCTACCTCTGCTGCATATCCAGTGCTGAATCCAATTAACCAACTGGCAGTATCTGCTAAGAGAAGAGGAAAAAATGTCTGGACTTTGATCTGTACTCTGTACGCAGGATGCTGACCTATCAATAGTTAGCTATGAAGTGCGTCTATAGTATTCACAAAGCACATTTTGGTTAACGGTCTAATGGGTCTAATGCAGTAATAGCTAATAGCAGGTGTTACAATGTGTATGGGCAATAGCGGATGGGAATATCAATAAGATGCTTATGAATGCACCCACCTAGCCACTTGTAGCCCTGTATCTACGGTCGTAATCCTTTAGATTTTAACAATTCTGATTCCGATTCTTTGTGAGGCAGGGACAGAACAGCTCAGGAGCTTATTTCCCGGAAAAATCTTCTAGTTTCATAAACCTTCACGCAAGTCATATCATAAGACAAACGTGACTTATTTTTCTCTTGCTCATTTGCGACGAGATGCTGCATGTTGGCTGACTGTTGACTGAGGAGGATGAGACTCGTGAGAGAGAAGGGGATCGTTGCTACACGTCAGACTCAGTACACTTGTTAAGTTGTACATCATACTGACAAGTGTTTTTTCATGTCAGTATTGTATTCTCCCTCACCCTAAATAAGTTCAGCACAAGTGTTGCAATGTGCCAACCCTCTTTTTTTAACTAAATGGGGCCATGATTTAGCTGATGTGGTTCATAGTGGCGCACGAGTCGTGTTTGCTACTCTTATTGACCCTCCCAGAAAACAAAAACTAAATGTATCTCTTTGCGCAGCGTCATCCAGTCCAGATAGAGCACCTGTGTTCAGCTTAGGAGATGGGTAGACATGCATGTGTTGAACTTGTTTGTCTGGACATGCAGCTGCGGACAGATAGCCAGTGACTTGAGTACTTTCTTGTACTTAAACTGAAAGTCGTGAAATTTGCTTAGAGAACCATAGGCGGAATCAAAATCAACATTTCTAAACGATTGTTTTGGAATCGGATATTTGGAACTGGATCTTGACTCCAAGGCCTAGGGGTACAGTATGTGTGGTATTATTCCCATATATTTGTTTGGACTTTGTGGGTTACTCTAATTCATTTAAGGTCCCCTCATTCAGAGTTGGCCTCATGTTTCCCTGCCCCCTGCCCCCCTCAGGGAAAACGGATGCTGAGGGCTGGGAGACCGTGCAGCGAGGGCGTCCCGCACGCCCCCGTTCCGCCGCCATGGTGGCCAAAGTGAGCCCCGTCCTGGCCCAGGTCAGCCCCAAGGACGACAGCGATAAGGAGAACCGTCACCTCCACGACCAGACCTCTCCGCCCACCCCCGCCGACGCAGACTCCCAGCCGGACGCAGAGAAACCCCCCGAGCCTGCCCCCCCGGAGGAGAAGGGTGACATCACCGAGGTACGGAGCGCGCTCCCGAACACTGACATCACCCCGCGCGGGTCTGTGGCGTGGGGGCGCCGAGGGGTGATGAATTATTCACGTGGAAACGCACAGCAACACAAAACCGCTTTATTGGCATCTGTGTTTTTGTTTTGGGGGTCTGCATGATTCATCGATAAGCTCTGCAGACGTGGGAATATCAGATTTTCGTGATTGATTGGAGGAGCGTCATGTGATTATTTCCACCAGTCTGACAGTGCTTATGAATATGCCAACTAGTATGTGCTCAGCAAAGGCCTGATGATGTGCAGTACACCAGCGCTTAATGTGTTTCCATTTTTCACTCTCAACTCAGGTAAAGTATACTTCGTCATGGCTTATCTTGACTTGAGTGACCTTTTTTTAAGTGCACTGAGTATTGTATGTGGGGCATTTTGACTGTACATCCTGCATGTCTCGATGGTGTGTTTGGCTGTGTTCCCTCTCCTGCTGTACGGTGGAATGCTGCTGCTGTTGTTTTGTTGTTGTTGTTATCATTGTTGTTATCGTTGTTGGAGGGCGGAGTCAGCCAGAAAAAAGGGGCGGAAAAAGGTTTAATTGGGGATTGTATTGGTGCAGCCCCCGGCCGACCTCGCACAGGATTTGGTGCCGCCCGCTGGCACGCCCCTCGAGGAACCGCCCGCTCCACCCCCATCCACGCCCCCGCCCCCTCCCCCGGAAACTGCCCCAAACGGTACAGACGGGTCGCGTCCTGCTCAGAGCGAGGGCGAGGGGGAGGGACAGACGATCGTCCCCACAGAGTCTGTCCCGGGACAGTCCCCCACGGCAGCCGTGAAACTGGAGAGCCGGCTGGACCCCAGCGAGCTTTCCACCGTGAGTGATGAGTGACAGGGTGGGGCAGGGGGCGGGAGAGAGTGGGGGAGGGAATACACCCCTTAATGAAGTCTTTATGGAAACCCATACTAACCTCACTTCCTTCACCAAGAATGACTGACTGAATGACTTTGTGTGTGTGTGTGTGTGTTCACGTTTTTTTTTTTTTTTTTTTTTTTTTTTTTATTGGGGACCTTTTCGGACCTTATTGGGTCCAGTGGTCTTTAATGGGACCAAAGCCTGGTCCTGATACGGCAAAACGTCATTTCTGAGGTCCTGGTTAAGGTCAGGGGTCGGGTGTGAATTGAGATTAGAATAACGTTAAGGTTAGGCATGATTTGGTTACGGGTTAGGCTGTCCATAATGAATAAAGGTCAATTCAATGTCCACAATGTCCTAACAAGGATAGCTGCGCAAATTTGTGTGTGTGTGTGTGGGCTTTCAAGTGTGTGTTTGTGGAAGGATGTGCGGTTTGTGGGTGGCAGAGTTGTGCCGCGGCTCTAGTTGGTTACTACCCGCGTACATTAGCGATGGAAGGTAGCGTGTGCGCGGAGCCGGCAGCTCGACAGCCCCTACCTCCCCGGCTCTGTTGGGACGCCCCCTGTGGGAGCGCATGTTCCGGTGGGTTTGACACCGCGCTGCGGCCGGGAGACCCGGCTCGGGTTTCGGGTTTCTGACGTGAGGCGCGGCGGATCGATCGCTCCACTGGGGATGAGGGAGAGGGGGCTCTGCTTTCCCTGAGCTGGTCCTGACCCCACACAGTCACTAACCCCCACCCTCACCCCCCACACCCCACCTGCTCCTGCTCATTAACCCTGATGTGGAGGGGCGGGTGGGTTTGGTGTGTTTTTGGGGGAGCTGACATCGTCGTTGGTGCTTAAGTTGCCTCAGTTAGCCTCTGTTGAAGGAGCTGTTAAGTCCTGAAGCCAAGTTTTCAGAACAGTGAAATGAGTAAATGTCTCATTTTTTGGTGACTGACTTGCGTGATCGTTTTGTGCGTGTGTGTGTGGCATTCGGTGTGTGTTACGGAGGTCTGAGAGTGAGGACCTCTGTGTGAACCATCATTGTTGTGTTACTCTGTCACTGGCAGCGTGAAGTGAGTTGGTTTGGGAATCACTGTACGAGAACTGGACCAGCATTGGCAAAATATCTGTTACACACCTGAGAATGTGCCGTCACGGACGTATATGAACTTGCTCACAGTGTTAGTAGTAGAAAATGGCTTCCTCTTCATTTAAAGAAAAAACAACGCTGGTGGTTTGAGCATGTCAAAAAATCCAACTATCAAAAAATCCAGGCTTTCCTCCACAATGGAGAATGAATTTTTCTCTGTTTATTTGGGAATATGATACATTTTTAGGATTACGCTCAGTACTATTATTGTTGTGGCTGTAGCTCAATGCCTGTTCAGGTCACCCAAACCCAGTGGTCACTGCTTCCTTGTTGGGTCATACCTGATTTTGATTTTGTGGCTGGCGGGTTTCAGAAACCTGAAAATAACTCAGAGCAGAACATATGAACTTTGAGAAGATGGGATTTATGCCAAAACATTCTTTTTCTGCAATAATGGGGTAGAGCTGGAGTGACTTCACCTTGCAGTCATTGGCCATGTAAACGCTGGGTTAATTAAGGGTTACCTGAGTGGCTGCTGATACCTTTTCAGCACAGGTGGGCACTACATGTGAAGATTATCCTACCATGAGAGCTTTACAGTGGTTTCGCTACTTTGGCTTTTCATTACTGTACTTTCGCTGCTGCTCACTGTACTTTCGCTACTATGTCCGAGTCCATTCGCTACTACAGATAAATGCAAGCAAGTTAAAGAGTTTACTCAGAGGCTCTCCCATGGCTTTATTACTTTACTTCTTACTTTATTTTTACTTTATTTTTCTTCGATCTTTGATTTGATCTTTGTTTGATTACAGTAGCAAACGGACTTAGACATCGTAGTGAAAGTACAGCATGCAGTGGCTTAAGTACAGTAGTAAAAAGCCAAAGTAGCGAAAACAACCGGTTACCTGCTGCAACTGTTGGGTTTGTAGCTGCTTTGAGGAGATTTATTCATGCCGGCGTCGAGAGGAGGAGGTCAGAGGTCGGGCTGGACAGCTCTTCTGAGCTCCTGCCTGTTTGATAAAGACAGGATTGCCTCGCTGATAAGCGGAAGCAGATCTCCCAGTCTCCCCCATCGCATCAGCCCCCATCTCTCAATCTCTCTCCGCCTCTCCTTCCTCCCTCGTTTATCTCATTTCGTGACTTATAGCACCGCAGAGTACTGCGTGCCCCCATGTGAGCAGTCTTTGTTCCGGCAAAATCTTGGTTTTTCAGGAGGGCTGCATTCTCGAGAGATCGTGACGCGCTGTAGCACCAGATCCCCTCTCTGAGGCTTGCCTGGTCTCTGGTTTGTGTTTCACTGCCCCCCCCCCCTCCTGCACACCTCCCTCCTCCATCCCTCCATCCCCACCCTGCATCTGCATGCTGTCTCGCTCGTGCTCTTGGAAAGTGCTCGTGGTTGTGGAGTGATTGTACGTGCTGTCGTTTTTAAATTTGTGATGGGTTGTGATGTAAGTTATCCTGAACTGTGCTCAGGATGATTTCATATCCTGAGCTGAAAACAGAATTAGCAGCGTCAGATAATCATGCAATAATCTCAACAGTGTCAAAACCTGACCCTTGTCCCGGGGACACGCCGTTTATGAGGACTCCGATTACAGGATATTACATCATGGCCATTGATTTGTTTTGTAGTCTTTTCTCTGTGATTGCCCTGTCTGTTCTTGGAGGATGCGCAAGTGAATGTGTGCTGAACTTCGAACTTTGCTGAACTGTAATTTTTGTGCTTTTGCGGAGTTTAAATGAGCTCCTGGAACTGATATTCAGCCATAACAGTAGAGAAACAGACAAACAAACTATTGTGCTTGTTTGTTTTCTTTCTCTGGCCAATACGTCTGCAAAGCCACACTTATTTACACCAAGAATTCATCTGAAACCGACGGTGAGTTTTCAGCGAATGGCTGAATCGGGATTAAGTGATGGACAGTTTTGCTGTGGCAACATTACATGCGCGGAGTACCACGGGAGAAGCTGCAAAAATATACTTGACCATATAATCATGAGGCACAATCACATTTATAGTGCATTTTGTTGACATTGTGGGTCCATACCTGTAGTGTTGAAGGTTGTGCGGTTGGTGGGTGGGTAGCTGGCGGGGGGCGGGGCCGGGACCATGACGCTGTGCCTCGCTTGCAGCCCCAGTCCATGGCTGAGGTTCTGGCGAAGAAGGAGGAGCTGGCAGACCGGCTGGAGAGAGCCAATGAGGAGGCCATCGCCAGTGCCATCGCCGAGGAGGAGCAGCTCACGCGCGAGATCCAGGCCGAGAACAGCGAGCTGGAGACCGACAACGAGAGCGACTTCTCTGTGAGAGCGCCCTGTGTGTGTGTGTGTGCGTGCGTGCGTGCGTGCGTGCGTGCGTGTTTGCGTGTGTGCGCGCAGGTGCATATGATCTGCTATCTGGAATGTGTTTCAGTGGTTGGGTGTATGTGTGTGCACGATTGTGTGCGTGATATGTTAGATGTATTTGTGTGCCTGTGTCTGTTTGTATGCATTTGTTTTTGTGTGTGCGTGTGCTGTGTGTGTGTGTGTGTACGTATGTGTGTGTGTTGTTAGTTTCTAACTGCTCTCCTCCCTGCTTCCTGTAGGCCAGTATAGGCAGTGGCGGTTTTGGGCTGAATATGGACTGGAGTGAGATGTTGGCCGATTACGATGGTGAGTGCTGACCTGTCACTCTCAGCTTTACCTTCCTCCGTGTCTCAGAGAAATGTCTGAGTCTGACTGCGGATGGGTTTGTGGGAGGGGCTGTAGAGACTGGGGGGCGGGCCAGACCCCACACACACACACACACACACACACACACACACACACACACACACACACACACACACACTCATGCTCTTCTCTGCGCGTCCCGCAGCTCGCGAGCCCTGGAGACAGAGCACTTCCTGGGGGGACATTGTGGAAGAGGAGCCAGCGCGGCCCCCGGGACACGGCATCCACATGCACGAGAAGCTGTCCTCCCCCTCCCGCAAGAGGTGAGCCGCGCGTCCGGAACATTCCAGAAAAACATTACTCGACTGCTGCGGCTCGGCGCTGCAGCCCTCAGCCCTTTAGCGTGTGGACAGATGGGTCTATTTGTTTGATAAGCTCACACACACAGGATCCCTCCTAAAACACAGAAAAGTGACGCTCCGCATGGCAGCCAAGGCCCAGCAGCCTGTGGCTGTCTTATTACTGCCTGCGAGGAGATGTTGGACTGATTTGGGGAAAAATGAAAGTTAAGCAGATTGTATTTGAGGCAGTGATGTGCCCAACAGTCCAGAGTAAATCATAACCATGTCAGAGGTTTTGGTGTCTTATATAGCTTAACGTTACACAGCCAGAACTGCGCCGAGGTGTGCGGGCTCTTATCAAATCCCTTTTTCCCTGCAAAATGGCAGCCTTTGCTGTTTCATCAGGCACTGAAGTTCTGACCTGGCTTCAGTTGCAGTTGTTTTATCCAAAACTTTGTGAAGGAAATGTGGGAAGGTCTGTGGTCTGCATGTGCAGGGAGGCACCTCACTCGCTCACTGCCCGTCTCCTCCGTGCCCTCGCAGGACCATCGCCGAGTCCAAGAAGAAGCACGAGGAGAAACAGCTGAAGGCCCAGCAGCTGCGGGAGAAACTGCGCGAGGAGAAGAGTAGCAAGTTACAGAAACTTCTGGAGAGGGTGAGTCGCTCCTGCTTCTCTGGCCTTAAGCCGCTTTCACACCGGACGGCCGCGAAATGAATTTTTCGCACGACAGATTACATTCAAAGTTAATGCAAAGACGCGAATACACGCGAAACGCGTGTATTCGCGCCTTTGCATTGACTTTGAATGTAATCTGTCGTGCGAAAAATTTGTCTCGCGTCCGGTGTGAAAGCGGCTTTACCCTCTGTCTCTCTGTCTCCTTATCCATGTACGCTGTCATCTTCCTTACTTCGTTTTCCCTTCTCTTTTCCTGTCCTTCGCTTTTTTTCTCTTTTCTTCCATCCCACTATTCCTGCTCTCACCAGCCTTCTTTTGTCATTTGTTTGTTGGTATTCTTTATTTGGTGTGTTTTGTTTTTGCTGCTCATGGTGCAGATTGGCTGCTGTGTCCCTGTCCTTTACTAAGGGCCCGCACAGTGGTGCATTTGCTTCACAGCAAGAAGATCGTGGGTTTGAATCCAAAACTGGGGCCTTTCTGTGTGGAGTTTGCATGTTCTCCTCGGTTTGTGAGGGAATACACTGGGTACTCTGGTTTCTTCCCACAGTTCAAACACATGTATGCTCAGATAACTGGAGACTCTAAATTGCCCACTGGTTTGAATGAATGATTTGTGCTTCTCTCTCCTCTTCTGAGGAACAGGTGACATGAGAGGGCTGGAAATGTGCTGAAAATGTCTTTAACCCTTTATCAGACAAGGAACCATATTTGGTAACTTCAGTCGGCATCCAAAGTGGCCCCCCGTGCCTCTCCGTGAGGCGATAGACCCGCGGCGATTTCTCCCAGCCAATCAGAGAAAATCAGGCAATAT
This sequence comes from Gymnothorax javanicus, assembly GCA_029692085.1. NCBI lineage: Eukaryota > Metazoa > Chordata > Actinopteri > Anguilliformes > Muraenidae > Gymnothorax > Gymnothorax javanicus. The sequence continues at coordinate 4,512,697 of CM056207.1, read as the reverse complement.
CACAGGCAGTGACATCAGGGTGTTCGACCAATCAGCAGTGGCCTAGAGCGTCTCAAACTTCTTTTCTTCTCCAGACCTCTCACAGTGCGGTTGTGTGTCCTTACCCAGTCCCACTCACAGGGACCTAACATCATTACTCACAAAAGAAAACTGATGAAAACTCACGCATTAAAAAGTTGAAAAGGTGTTTATGTAGGATTTCCAGAAATTAGTGAGATTTTGCGTGAAAAACAAAAAATTTAGTAGTGAGGCCATATTTGATCATGCGCCCTTTTCACCTAAGCAAAGAGCAAGTGATGGTTAAATTATTTATGGACATACGCCCAACGTACGGTACTTTTTTACACTGTGCCTCTTAGGGTATTTTTAGTGCCGTATAAAGGGTTAAAGAATTAAAAAATGAACGATCTGTCATGTACTTTCTCAGTCTCTCGCTCCTCCTCTGCGCAGGAGAAGGAGGTGCACAAGTGGAAGGAGGAGCTGCTGGATCAGCGGAGGAGGATGCTGGAGGAGCGGCTGCTGCATGCGGAGTTTAAGCGCGAGCTGCAGCTGCAGGCCATCGTGAAGAAAGCCCAGGAGGAGGAGGCCAAGGTGCGCCCAGGCGTCCAATCACAGGGCCTTACCCCGTCTGCGCACGGAACACATGACTGAAGCTATAACCCTGACCGCCTGACTGAGTCTAAAGAATGTCATAGAAATATCTAGATCAGTCCAGAATTTTTTCTCAAGAATTCCATATGTTTTTTTGCAAATTAAGGAATTATGTCTCCCCCCCCACCCCCGGAGGGGGAGGGGAGACCTATTGTTTTAGGTGCAGTTCCCATTCGCGTCGGCGTCAGCATTCCCTCTTCATTTCCGGAGCGTAACTCCGAAACCGTTCGCATGATCTTAACAAAACTTTGCATACTTCCCACTCAGGTCCTGCAGTGGTGCCTTCTGGTATGTGCCTGTCCGTCTGTCCGTCTGTTTGTCCGTCCAATGGGTTCGGCAGGGAAGGGGGACGGGGGGGGAGAAGTCTGTTCTTACGAGTAAAAATGCATTCTAGTTACATCAGTGGACTTTTATGCTAATGTCACTCGGATTCAAGTTTTTCTTCAATATTCACTCTTTATTTTCTTAGTCATATAAAACATTTTCCAATTTGGAATAAGATGACATTTTAAACCTTTTTTTAGGAAGCAAACTGAAGGAAAGATTTTTTATAATTAAATGTCCGAGTGAGGTGTTTCTAATTTTTGGAGAGCTGTGCCTCGATGAAGACATCTGACAGCACTCCAGACAGAAGTAAATAATTTTGTACAGTGTTGTGAAAAGGTTGGATGCCTGCAGCTCTTTACTTGTTAGTTTGGGTTCTTCTGTGACCTCCTGGATGAGTCATCGACGCGCTCTTTGAGGAATTTTGGTAGGCCGGCCAGTCCTGGGAAGTTTCATCACTGTTCTAAGTTGTCTGCATTTGTTGGTTTGCCTCTCTCTGGAGTTTGCTGGAGTCTCATAACCTTAGAAATAGTTTTGTAACCCTTTCCAAACCGATTGATGTCAATGGTTCTCAACTGTTCTTGAATTTATTCAGATCACAGCATCATGTGCTGCTTTTTTTTGCCTATTTCACGTTGCCGGACAGGTTCTATTTAGGTAATATTTACATTTAACAGGGCTAGCTGTAATCATGGGTTTGGCCAGTGAAGTTGAGCCCAGTAATTCATGAAATTTGTTTAAATGGTTGATTTAGTGAAAGAGGGGGCAAATACATTTTTCCCATGGTGCCAGGTAGTGTTGCATAGCTTTTTTCCTTCAGTAAATGACGTAATCATTTGAAAACTGCATTTTGTGTTTATTCACATCATCTTTGTCTCATATTTAAATGATTTTGATGATTTGAAACATTTTAGGGTGACAAATATGGATAAATGGAAATTGGGAAGGAAGGAAATGCGTTTCCACTGGACTGTATTCCTTCTGTGTCGTTCTGAGCGAGTGGTGTCCCCTGTGCAGGTGAATGAGATTGCCTTTATTAACACTCTGGAGGCTCAGAACAAGAGGCACGATGTGCTGGCCAAACTGAACGAGTACGAGCAGCGACTGAACGAACTGCAGGAGGAGAGACAGAGGAGGCAGGAGGAGAAACAGGCTCGAGACGAGGCCGTGCAGGTGTGTGTGTTTGTGCGTGTGTGTATATATATATGTGTGTGTGTGTGTGTGTGTGTGTGTGTGCATGTTTGAGAGTGTGTGCGCATGTGTGTGTTTCTCCGTGTGCATGTGCGTGAGAGTGTGTGTAGTGATTGTGAGAGCTGTATCTGCGCTGTTCTCCCTTGCAGGAGCGTAAGCGGGCGTTAGAGGCGGAGCGACAGGCGCGGGTGGAGGAGCTGCGGCTGAGGAGGCGCGAGCAGGAGGCGCGTATCGAGCAGCAGCGGCAGGAGAAGGAGCGAGCGCGGGAGGATGCAGCGCGGGAGAGAGCCAGGTGCTCCCTCTGCCCCCCCCTCCCCTCTCTCTCTCTCTCTCTCTCTCTCTCTGTCTCTGTCTCTGTCTCTGTCTCTCTCTCTCGGCCGGGATACGTCAGTGACTCTGGGTCTCTGGTGGCCCAGTGTACGCAGCCTCCCTCTCCTGTCAGTGTCCTTCAGCTGCCTGTAAAAGACTGAACTGGGGAAAAGGGAGACATGTTTACAGCAACAGAAGTGGGAACTGTAGCCGCCTGCCTCTTTTGTGCTCGTGCTCTTGGCTGCGTCTATTTTCTTATTACAGTAGATATTCATGTTTACCGTGAAAGGGTTTCATTTGAAATTGGCCCAGCAAATCTGCTGCTGAAAAACTTGAACCAGTAATACACATATATCTTGGAGTATACGGTGTGTTTCTGCAGAAAATAGAAGCTGAGAATCTACACTTAATACAAATTTGTTTTTTATGATCAACAATGTAAAACTGTGGAACACAGAGTAAAAATACTTTGTATAAAAACATTTGTTTGAGACACATGGAGTGCGCTGTATATTATCATCCATCATCATGCAGGTGTGTAGAGACGGACAGTGTACTGGTGACACAAACCTCTTATTTGTGGTTAAAGGCTGTTTTAGGTTTGTAAGACAGACATCTTAGGAAAAGTGTCAGACAGCAGTGATGCGTTTTTGCTTTACCGAAGTGTTGGACGCCATCTGGCGTCAGCTGCCATTTGGTTGCGTAGAAATGCAAAGCAAAATTAGCCAATACCTCAAATTATAATCATGCTACACTTGTTAGCCTGAATCACAACTGGAGTCGTCTAGATGTAGGAGTCGCAATCTTTAGCAACAAATATGCTGAAGAATAACCTACATCTTTTGGATTAAATTAAAATTTGGCAAGTGCAAGACGCCATTGGATGTCATCTTTTTGTCCATCAGAAATTGTCAACAGACTGAAGCATGAAACAACCTGAAAACTGTTGCATTTCCTGGAGGAGCGCAGGGCGATATGATAATGTTGCGTGTGTGTGTGTGTGTGTGTGTGTGTGTGTGCGTGTGTTCCTGCACAGAGACCGTGAGGAGAGGCTGGCGGCGCTCAGTGCAGCTCAGCAGGAGGCGATGGAGGAGCTGCAGAAGAAGATTCAGATGAAGGTGAGTCTCTCCCCCCCCGCTGTCTCCCCTCCCCTCTGTACGACACTGACAGAGTACCCCTCCCTCTCTCCACCCCTCCCTCTCTCCATCCCTCCCTCCCTCTCTCCGCAGCACGACGAGAGCAGCCGGCGGCACATGGAGCAGATCGAGCAGCGTAAGGAGAAGGCGGCGGAGCTGAGCAGCGGGAGACACGCCAACACGGACTACGCCCCCAAACTCACGCCGTACGAGCGCAAGAAGCAGTGCTCCCTCTGCAGCGTCACGGTGGGTGGAGCTCAGCGTGAAACCCCGCCTTCTGAGGTGTCACAGTGGGTGGAGCTCAGAGTGAAACCCCGCCTTCTGAGGTGTCACAGTAGGTGGGCTCAGAATGAAACCCCGTCTTCTGCAGTGTCACAGTGGGTGGAGCTCAGAGTGAAACCCCGCCTTCTGAGGTGTCATAGTGGGTGGAGCTCAGAGTGAAACTCCGCCTTCTGCAGTGTCACAGTGGGTGGAGCTCAGAGTGAAACCCCGCCTTGTGTAGTATCATGGTGGGTGGAGCTCAGAATGAAACCCTGCCTTCTGTAGTGTCATGGTGGGTGGAACTCAGTGTCAGACTCCGCCCTCCATAGTGTCTTGGTGGTTGGAACTTAGAATTAAGACACCACCATCCTCAGTTTCAAGGTGGGTGGGACTGCGTAAACTCTACCTTTTGCCATTTAATTATGGGTTGAACTCACATAATCCTGCCATCATTGGGTGGGTGTCGTAGTTTGCGCTCTTATATGTTACGCACTTTTTTAAACGTCATATATCAAGGTGGGCGAGACTCGCACTTTTGCCTTGGGTGTGAGAGTGGCCTCACTGAGGCAGGGTCATGTGATCTTAACCCAGAAGTCATTCAAATGAGGGTTTAGCTACATTAAATAAACATGAACCCCCGCGTTTGAAATTTATGTTCAGGGTGGATTGCACTTGTGTAAGTGACAGGTCGCAAATCTGCAGGAGGTGTGTGTCTCTGCTAAGGGCTGCCTGTCAGATCAGGTTTGACACCTCCTCACACAATCTTCCCCCGCGATCGGAGAGAGGATAAGGGTGGGGAGAGATGGAGAGCAGAAGAGGGAGAGAGAAAGAGAGAGATGGGTGGGCAATCAAATCTTGTTAAAAATGTCAGATGCCCTTGGCCAGCCTCTGACACCACTGATGATCCAGAGGTCAGCGAAGAGCGCTCTGTTTAATGACATTACCCTCCCTGTCCTCAGCTGGCTTTACTTCAGTGCACTTTTAAAGCTGCCCTCTGTCCTCTCTGACCCCATGGTCTTTTATATAGCTCTCCATAACTATTCCCCCCCCCCAGCTATGTACGTGGCTTCTTATTTCTCCTCTGTGTTTTTGACATTCCCATTCAGTACAGGATGAGCACAGTCTCCAGGGTTGAGTTTTGTTGGTCTGGTGACGTTGCAGGTGGAGGTTCTGGAGGTATTAAGAAACTGTCAGGCATTCTGACCAGTAATGAAGGAAGTACTGAGCACGAGTGCTCACTGTCGGTTACGTCCATTTTCCTTCGCCTCTTTATTCTGCGCACATTGAATTTGCTCTATATCATATGACATTGAATTAAGCCCATAGAACATTCTAGTGAGCACAGAGGTTCTGTAAAGAGGGTGAACAAACTATTTTTGAGACGGGAACAATATAGTATCCTCTCTCTCTCTCTCTCTCTCTGTTTTCTCTCTCATAAAATTGTCTCTCTAGCTCTCTCTCTCTCTCTCTCTGAACTTGCTGGTCAGCATCATCATCTTCAGTCGGAGCCCTATGTGTAAAATTGATGATCATTTCTCTGAAGATTTAAATGACCTTTTGTTGGTATTCTAAAAGTACCACTCGAGGTCCAGACTCTCACCAGCCCCCTCAAAAAAAACGAACGGTAATAAATCCCGGGAGCTGAACGATAAGAAACCCCGTCTGTGAGTCATGGAGCTGGTAAAGACTCTCGATAAATCGAGAGGCAGGTATTGGCACAGCAGGTTTTAGCACGGCAACTATTGTGACACACTTACTTGAGCCTCTTGAGATGGATTTTAATATCGATTATCAAAAACGAATCACTCAGATTTGAAGAGGCCTTGTAAAAAGAAGGCCGTGGGAACCAAACTGCAGTCTAAAGAGGTTTGTGTTCAGTCCGCACCAGGAGATGAGCAGGAATCTGTGTTCAGCTGATGGGCCACATGCTGCTCTGAGCTCCTGTGAATCATTTGGCATAAGATGTTTATCACGTGAGCAGCACCCCAGTGTGACGCACCGGCTGATCGCTGTGTGAACCAGCAGAGATTATGTTGTTCAGTCACGTATGTTGAGTCTGGACTCCCGGCCGTCCAGGCCACATCCTCTTATTGGATACAGTGCTGTGCTGAGGGATGCGCAAAGGGAGAAAAAAAGCCTTAAAATGTCCATGTTGAAATCCTGAAGGGGAGTAACCACCAGATTTCCACTGAATGAAATTCCTACTTGGTAGAAGAGGAAGTTTGGAATGAATGAGGAAACTTGTGCAGAATTTGAGTGACATTCTTACGTGACTCTGGTTTGTAATTGTTTACTGAGAACTATTCCCCCATTGTCTTGACTGAAGTGATACGGCACAGTGTGGAAGAAATATCAGGTTGTTAATCTCAAGAAGAGATTGATATGCTGCCAAAACAATATCTTACCAAGCGTTTTAATCTCGTATTTAGACTTGAGCATTTATTTCTATTACCTTTTTTGTTATAAAAATAAATTTTGCCACTGATTTGAAGTCATTTTAACACATCTCTTGACTTGCCAAATCTAGAAATGAGGCAATATCACTTCTAATTAATGGCAGAATTACTTTTTCTTACAAAAAAGGTGATGGAAAAAAGTGTTTAAGTCTACCGACAAGATTTAAATGTTTGCTAAAACTTTGTTTTTGTAGTGTAGATGTGAGTTCATGTTTTATGCTTTTGTAAATGATGATAATAAATTAAACTCTGCTGTTATAAAGGGCAGGGACCTGCATGCTACTAGTGATACTCTGCATGTCCGAGCTGATCGCACAATGCCCAAGTAGTCAGTCCTCATTGTCCTCTTTTTCATTTCTAGTGCGAAAAATAATAGTGATGTGCTGAAGACTGTTTTCACCATTCGATAAAAAAAAATCCCCTTATTTCATTGTGTGCTTGGCTGTGGGAAGGATAAAAAAATAAAACCACACATCATTGCGGACAAATCTAAACAAAGTGAAATATTCTCTGGACGTAATCTGGCGCGTTTTCCATGTGACTCAGTTTCCCGAGCGCGGTGCATGCGTAAGTGATCAGGTCAGAGGTGGAGAGTGCGGTCGTGACGCTTCGGCGAGGGATAAACCTCACTGACACCAGATTTATCGAGAGTCTTTACCAGCACCGTGACTCACAGACGGGTTTCTTATCTTTCTGTTCCTGGGATTTATTACCGTTTGTTTTTTTGAGGGGGTTGGGGAGAGTCTAGATCTCCAGTGGTACTTTTGCCTGTAAATTTTAACCTGTTCTACTGCGGATCTAAAAACTGCGGTCATAGCCGTGCTTCAGTTGGCAAGCGCAGGAACACCAGTGATGTGGGGGGTGTCGGTAGGCCTTGTGTGGATGGTGATGTCAGTTTAGTATTTCCTGGATGTAAAATTCTTGTACTGTAAGCCTGCAGTGTAATGTATTGTAATGGGATTTGAGGACTCCTCTTACAGCCCTTCTCTGATGCTCATGTTTCGCAGATCACCTCAGAGGTGCACCTGTTCAGCCACATCAAGGGCAAAGGGCACCAGCAGGCGGTTCGAGAGGGCAGCAGCATCCAGGGCAGAGAGCTCTCGGACGAGGAGGTGGTGCGTTTCTGCAGCCCTGTCAGGAATAATGCTATATGGTCACTTCCATACTCCATATGTATTTGTGAAAGCATTGAGTAAAAACTGACATTTGATGACACTTTGTGGTTTTGAGGTAAAGGCTGTTAAAGTTTGGCACTTTTTGCATGATCTGTGTTAGCGGTTTACTTCTCATGTGATTCCATGGGAACTAATTGGTGCATCACTCTAACTTTTTAAATCAAATACTTTATGTGTACATACAACAAACTTTAGCAAAAAGTAAATAGAAGTCCCAAGTGTCAGGGAATGACAACTTTTGCTTGATGCATTCACATTCGGAACTGTTATATACTGGCCTATAATTCCTGCACTTAATTGGGATGTGAATACAGGCAGTTTGAAGCTCTGTACTTACGGATTGGACATTACAGGAATTTTCTCACTGTCCAAATTTGTACAAACCTCATTGCAGATGGGCCTCCATATTGGGGCCGGACCCACCCAGGTGGGCATTCACAATACTGCCCTACAAAGGCTAAGTGCAGTAACTACGCAATGATTTCAACAGTAAAAACTGGCCTTGGAGTTTACTTGCTGTCCTAACAAATGAATAGCTAGCACATCCATTGTAGATTATGGTTAACTGATTTACCAAGGTATAATTTCTGTCCGAATAAACCCTGACCTTCATATACTTTCAGGCCCAAAACTGTAACTCACATTTTACCCAATATGTATTTACTGCACTTAGGCTTTTAGGGCCGAATAGCCCATGATAAGATGTGTAAGGTATGTGGGTGCACTGGAGCATAATTTATGTAGCTGTGGCTCTCCTCGGCTCATCTATGCCTACACCTGTAGTGCGCTCGTCCCTGGGGTCTGGCCCTCTGCTTTTAACAGAATAGTTGCCTTCACGACGAAGGGTAAAGTGGAACAGAATTGAGTGTTAATTCATGTTTTTATCGCATCCTCAGCACTGCAACAAGTAGGGTTTCATTGCAGTTCTCTGGAGAATCTGAGTGCTTTTACCCCTCAGCCCCGACTCGGGGAAGAAGGGGTATTGTCGTCCTGTGCGCGGACAGGCGGCGGTATAAATCGGTTGCCGTCGATTTCATGGAGAAAGCCTACGTGGAACGATTCCATTTTCACACCACATATTTGTCCTCACGAGAGGATGATTCCCTTCGAAAACCGGTGTAGTGTGCTAACCAGTATGGCGGCCACAGCTGCCATCTTGATTTTGGTTTCCGCACGATAACTAAAGAACGCCTTGTCCAATTGATGCCATTTCTTGATGGTGTATTGGAGGTGGCTAGAGGAAGATTCCTTTCGAAAATTGGCACCGCACGCTAAGCAACATGGCCGCCGCAGCAGCCATCTTGATTTTGGTTTCCGTCGATTTAACGGACAACGCCTGCGTGGAACGATTCCATTTTCACATGACATATTTGACCTGACCAGAGGATGGTTCCTTTCAAAAACCGGCATCATGTACTTACCAATATGGCCGCCACAGCTGCCATCTTGACTTTGGTTTCTGCACAATAACTAAAGAACGCCTTGTCCGATTGATGCCATTTCTTGGTGGTGTATTGGAGGTGGCTAGCGGAAGGTTCGTTTCAAAAATTGCCACCACACGCTATATCGGTGCTTTCTATTCAGTTCGCTCAACTTCAACTATAATTTCATGTGCTGGGGCTGAGGGGTACTGCCTTCACCCCCGCGAAGCGCATTTTTCACCGTTGTTTCAGCTAGCAGTAGATCAATCGAACAGCGTAAACAGTGCGAGGACTGGGTGAGGTTTGTGGAGTGACATCATGGCTGTGTCTGTTAGCAGTCAGTGGGCCTATTGTGTTTGAATCAGGCCAGGTCCTCTCTTCTCAGCCCCGCTATGTAATGTGAGGTCGCCGTGAGAACGCGCCCTTTGTTCGCCTGACAACTGTTGGTGGTATATGCCTCACCTTTGACCCCGACACCTTCATCGCTTGAACCTCTCCCGCAACTAATCTCTAATGCGTCCAGCCCAATTTATTAGCTCCCTGTCTCCGCTGCCACATTGCAAAATAAACAAGTCACTCACCCCACCTCCCTCCCAATGTAAAGTTCTGCTTTAGATCCCCGACAAATTTTCTCATGACGTCTTTTTTTTAAAATCCCATCTCCTTAAACTGGGAGTGATCAATATTATTTAAGACCATAGTGTTTCGTGGTTATTGTTGCTTTATTTGTTGAGTGCTGACCGTATTGCGTTTGGAACGGCAGATCCTGGAGTTTGTTGATAAGGTGAGTTATGGTGACGCTGAAAAGCCTCGCTCTGTTAAAGCCCAAGCAGGCAATTTGATTGAGGTCTTTATAAAATGAGATGGAATAAATAAACCTCGACTGCCTCCGACTTGAAACTCGGGTTGCATAATTCAGAGGCGTAGGAGTTTGGTATTGATATTTGATGTATGGCTTGAGCTGTTTCCAATACAAAGCAGGCTTATTGAGGTATGTATTTCTTTTATGTTTAATGCTCTGGAATGTATATCAAGGAGCTAGAAGGATGAAAGCATTGGGTGACGGTCGGCTTTTGCAAAGAGGACGGCTTATTCAACTCGTTTGCGTCTGGCTGTCAAAACACGACTGTTGCATGGCGATGATGTCATCACCACCACATATTATAAATGACAAGAATTCTTGCCCTGCTAAGATAGCGAAAGTGCTTTTCCCCCTTAAATTTTGCTACTTTACTGGCAGAAGCGCAAAGTCAATGGGTGACGGTTGTAAAAAAAAAAATGTGGTTTGGCCAGTAGGAAAGGTTGTAATCCTGAGGTAAATCTAATTGGTGTTTTAGCCAGCTACAGGTGACCTCTGCTGTAGGTTAGAGCAGGTCAGAGGCGCTGGTGTTTTTGATGTATTGTTATGAGAAGCCCTAGTGAAGTGCTGAAGTGCGGGCTGTACAGTATTTGTTTTTGACTCGGCGGAGGGTTGCGTTATTTATGTCCTCTCGCGCACCGTGACGCCGTATTTCAGATGGACCCGCCTGGCCCTCCTTGGGCTTGGCTTCCATAACTCTCGGCGGAATGAAAGATTTTTAATTAAAATTAAGACGACTTGCTGAACCTCGCGGAGGTCGCTAAATAGTCCCTCCCCCGTTTTCCTGGTCTTCGTGCTCCTCGCGACCCGCCCGGGTTCGGTCGTTCCTTGTTACAGCCCTTGGCCTCCTGTGGAATTAAAAATTAGACGCAGTTATGGACGGCCTCGGATCAATGCAGCAAAGTAGCCCTTGCGGATTGAAGCTGGCAAAGTTGCGATTTCAATCTCCTTCTATGCTTTTTTTATTGGTTGTCAGCCACCGTGTTATACGGTTATATACACGTGTCCGTACGAGTCTTTCTGCACTTCGCACTTATTGAATTTTTTTTTTTATTGTTCACCCATGACCTTGCACAAACGAATTCCACCAGGCTCCTGGGCTGGACCCATCTGTGACACCTTGAGTCTGTGGGCGTGGCTTATAGGGATGTGATTGGTCAATTTAATGAAGTTGGAGTGGTGTGGGAGTGGCTCCCTCGGGCCGGGGTCAAGTTTGACTGTCCAGTTCATAAATCCATAAATGCCTGTCAGTGGGCTGTGCCTTTATTTGAATTAGCAAGGTGGGATTGGACCCCATAACCTGCTGCCTCCCACACTCTCCCTCCTGTAGTCTGTTGGGTATTTAGTCATTGAGCCATGAGTCCCCACGAGACTTAGTCCCTGGTCTCTCAGGCCCAAGCATTCGTGCTTAAAGATTTCCTGGGAGGTCGGAGAGGGATAGGGTCTCCCTCCCTTTACTTTAGGCTTATGAGCTGATGGAAGGGTGAGTGAAATCCAGTCGTTGCGGAGGCTTACAATGCCTTCAGAACGCAGGACATTTCTGCTTTTCATACCAATGTATTACGAGAAAATCATCCATTTTGCCATGATATGCTAGCTTGCAATAATAATAACACTATGAATGCATGTCATTCTTAGTTTTATCATGACAGTTGCTGCAGAAATGTAAAAGTGGATGAAAAAACGTTCAAATAATGGTGATTAAAACAAATTTTTATGCTAAAGAAAGAATCGACAGGCTGATTTCTATTTGAAAATCAGCTGGAGCACAACATTGCGTTCTTGGCTTTTAACTTAAATCAAGCATTTTCTCTATCTATCTGTCTTTGTGTTCAATGGCTTTTGAAGTACTATGACCCTTAAACAATATGGACCCAAATTTTCCTGTCATATGCGCTACACGTTAGGACAAAAGCAACCTCTCTGCAATCTGTCAGTAAGGGTGATTTTGTGTTCATTTAAACACAGGCTGATGCGATATCTGCTGCTGTGTGCTTTCTGCTTTCACTTCAAAGTTAATGAAAGTCCACTCAAGCTCTGCCCAGCTTAAGGAGAGGAAGCTAATTTTGACTTTTCCTCATTTTCCGAAATGTTTCGGAACACAAAAGGTTCATATGCGTAATTGCCCGGTCGGTCTGGAACCCGATACAGCCAGGCCTCTGTATAATAACGCCTCGGATGACACTCGGCCATCGTTTGAAGGGCTTGCGGAGCGTGCTCTGTTCCCTGTTAGAGAAATCAAACCCGTCATTTCACCCCGCCGGGAAAGCCATCCTGCCCGGCCTCTTTCTGCCGCAGACAAAAGGGGCCAGAGGAGCGAACATATCATTCTGACACGGTGAGCTCATAAAGGGAGCCTTTTTAACCGGCCTGCGAAGGTGTGATGTTTTGAATGGTCTCTCGTGTTACCCTGACCAGAAGCAGACCGCTGCTGTCGAATCGCTCCGCCCTGGGGGGGCTCTCTCCGCGCTCCATTGTCCCTCCCCCGCCCCCTCCCTGCCCTGCTGCAGGAAAACGGGGGGGAAAAAATGTTGGAGGACAGCTGTCGCTCAAACCAGTCTCCGCCCCTTCACCTCTGACACGTGTAATCTGAGGTTATTTGTGCTACGGAGGAGGCGAGTCGATCGGCTGTCAATCTGATGCTGGTTATTTAATGGGCAGTGGTGGAACATTGCTGTCTGTAATGGCTGGCACGCTGGTTTATGTCTTTTACCTTTACTCAGGACGGCCGTTTGTAGCTGCTGTTTGTCACTGACGGTGGTTGCCATCTCAAAAGAGGGCAGGGTGACTTCAGTTCTTTACAGGTTCATTCAGTGAGAATTCACTTTCTCCCCTCTTTATGCCACGTCAGTGTGGAATTCCATATTTGGTCATCAATCCATGACATCACCGCAGCGTCCTCCGCTAGCTTCAGATGATGATTTTGTCCACCGGCTGCACTGCGCAAGCATGGTGTTGTCACTGTGCAGCCACTGCTTCAGAAGCAGGTGAAGCACGCGGATCGCTGGCCACCAGCTGGTGGGATGAGGGGCGGAGCTCACTGGAGTGCAGTACAAACTGCCGCTTTAGCTGACTTAGACATTCATTGTACCCTGGTAGTCTAAGTACGTTTCCATTACCCTTAGAAATGCGCAAAATCTAAATGGCGAAATAAAATACTGGTAATGGAAACACGTGAATTTTGAAAAACCTCTCAAATATCGCTAAAAAGTTCTTACGCTGTCATGAGATGGTTTTTCAGAGGTGTCAATATTGCAATATTTCGCAGAAGTGGGTTGGAAACACTTTTTTCCGCATTTACAGTCACACTCCCTACACGTAACAGGTTCTGACCCAGTCCAAGAATATTCATCTTCAGTCGAAAAGAGTATCGCGAAACGAGAGTTTACGAGAATTACGAGGTTTATTTGCAAAACATTCTCAAATGGAAACACTTGCAATTAGCAATTGTGCTTTGTCGAATTTTTGGAACTATCACTTTTATTTTGCGCAAAACTGTAATGGGAACACAGCTTATGAGAACAGGACATTTTATCAGTTGAATGTTTTTAGATTCATAGAGAGATGGTCTTAATTAAGGAGGTGAAGGATTTTCCCTCATTTCCTGGGGGTGGTTAATTTGAGTAATGAACCCCACTAACCAGCTAATCTCCAGCTGCATATGTAATCATTAAAAATTAAAGCACTGTATTTAAAAGTAATCCTGCTAATTGCAATGCTTCTCTCCCAGTGATGTGTTGGTAATTGCCTGTAAAGTGAGGAGGTGCGTAGTGTGAATCAGTTCTGAATTACGCTTTCCTGGAGGCGTTCAGATGTGCTACTCAACACCAGGGTTCCAAAGGGGTGGAGCCTCCGCTGGGAAGGGAGCCCAGGAGGGACAATGTTGTAGAGGCACATGGAAAAAGCTGTCAGTAGAAGTATGGTCACTTTTTCATGTGAAATTATTTGGAGGAGTTTTAGTTAAGGTTCTTTCTTAGTTTTTCAGTTGAAATCAATGGTAATTGACATGGCCGCTTGTAGCCTTGTACACTAATCTTGTTGATCCTTGGTTGAACTTGGTTCTTTGTCCTCTGGCATTACAGGCTTAATCTTAACTCCGTAATGCACTGATACGATCTGTGCTGACAAAGCACAGGTACTTCCCCCTCGTATAATTGATCCAGGTCAGACACGGAAATCAAAGGCAAAAGAATGTTTTGATGTTTTCTTGGAATCCGTTGCGCCATGCACACCTCTTGCCAAAACACGAAGTGTTGCCTGCTGTGGTGAGGTATGGAAACTTTGATTCCACACCCTGTTCGACCAAATCATGTTGGGAGATGACAACATAATCGGGTAATTAGTAGCTGTCATGTTGCGTTGCTCATCATGACTGACGATGTCATCAATCAGTTTCCTGTCCGCTTTTCAAGGGCGGGGCAGGATGTTGCCAACATGATCTGAAAGCCCCCTGATGTATCCTTGACAGGAAATGACATTTTGGGCTCGTTTTTCAGTGGAGTGATTCGAGTTCAAAGAACTGTCGGATATAGGGGACGCCCTAAGTAATAACTAGCCACTATGGGCATCTTGGCCCCCCCTTGCAGCTCCAGCTGTGGGGCACGGGCATGTCTGGACATGCCCCAATCGGTAGGTGGGGGCCCAAATGAACCTGCAAATTATTTATGTATTTATTCTTTTTGCTCTGGCAGTCTACGTCTTCTCCAGCATGCCAGCTGCTTCTGACTCATTCGGTGGTGCTGCTTTTGCCCTTTAACTGTTGCGGTGGTTTCCACCCCCGTAATGTGTACGGCGTAAGGCGAGCGCTCGAGGAGGCCCTCTGCCCTGCGGAGGGAGAGCTGACCCGTCACGCCAGTGCTGAGGGTCATTGGCTGGGCCCCTTATTTCTGGGGAGGGCGTGTTATGTGGCGAGCAGGATCTACGCTCCTGTGGGCGGTTTCGGTTTCACGGGTTTGTTTTTTTGGAATAAGGAGATGGAGACAGGCGAGAGATGGCCTCTAAGATAAAGACTTTTCCTGCCCGCAGGTGAGGAGACAGGCTTTTATCCTCAAACTGCCCCTTTCTGAAAAAAATACGCTCCAACAGGACCCTTCATTGATTCTGTAGAAAGACATTAATCACTGTCTGGAAAGTGCCAGATCCTGGGAGGGAAGATGTATGATGTAATAATGAACATCAGTCAGCCCCTTACCATTTTCTTTTGACTTCAGATTTCCCGAACTCCCACTGTAATGAGTGTAATGAATACTCAACCATCCAAGAATGTGTTTTTTTGGAATGCCCCTGTGTGAAAATGCTGCTCTTTACCCTCTTTACCTTAGACTCTTCGTTTTTTTTGGGGGGGGGGGGGTTGTTCATGGATTAGTCAAGTTCTTTAACATTCTTTACCTGATGAATGTGGTCCATTGACTCCTTAAATACTGCATGTGTCCCTAGGAACATCTGTCCTTAAAGAAGTACATAGTGGACATTGTGACAGACAGCTCTATCACCGTGGAGACCGCCAAAGACAGCGAGGAGAGGCAGAAGGCGCGGAAGAAGGCGAAGAAGCTGCGGGGGAGGATGAACTCCAGGTGACATATTCTGTTCCATCACCGCGCGATTCATATAGAGCGCATATCTCTGCCTGTGTCGTTGTTTTTAACGATCTCCGCCATGTTGACCTTGACGTTTGACCTTGGCCGGTGAAAATCTAATCACCGCTCACTGTTTACATTTACAACCTTCCCGCAAAGTTTCATCAAAATTGGTCTCAAACTTTTTTTTTTCAGTAATCCTGCTCACAAACGGACAGAGAAACAATCAAATAAAATCACTTGCAGAGCAAAACTTCGAAAACTGGAAAATGCAGAACAAGAGAGAGGATCCTCGGATTGTCAGCAATTATTTCTGATGGGGCCTGATAGATGTTCAAACTGAAATGAACAAACTTAGTGCTTGTCAGACCAATAATTTGTCAGATCAACCATGAGATGATACTTGTACAGCATTCAGTGCGAAGGTTTAGATGAAATCAAAGATTTTGCTGAGTAATAATTGGAGCCATTATATAAGATTAAGATTTTCATCGCCATGGAAATGGTTCTAGGGTCGAAACGGCTGGTCCAATTTTATATCTACCGTCTCTGAAAATTGTAACGCATTTGTTATGAAACAAAAAAAGTCAAAATTTGACCTTGAACTTTAAAATTTTATACCAGAAGTTGTTGTCATGAGTCAAAATGACCCATTATTGCAAGAAGGGGCCAACCTGCTTGAACTTGAAGGCGTGGGTCTTGTTTCTAGCTTGTCTCATTCACAAGATGATGGCTAAAATAATAATGAATTTAAGCAGTGTAGGCACTTTTTTCCCACCACATCGTGGAGACCGAATCATGTGTGTGCTGAGAGAGCCAGCTACGGGCTCTGAGGCAACTAGCATCTTGTTGAATGTTTATCGCCCATATTTTAATTGGGCAACACAATGTCAATTCTGTGCTGCCACTGCACTGCAAGGCTTCCAGCCACAATCAGGACTGGTTCTGCACCAGTTCAATCCAAAGCCATGTTACACCGTAAAAGGATCTTTTAACGATTTTATTTGCAGGAATTCCAGACTCCTGTCCCTCCCACTATTTGTTCACTGACCTCATGAAACAGAGCAGATATTCAAAAGGGAAGGAGGAAAGTTCATCAAAAAAGAAAAAAGAGGGTGCCAATCATTCCGATTCATTTTTTTTGGAAGATATACGTTCAGAACTTGGGAACTTGTCAATGTAAATAATTAGCTTACCTTTGTTTATTGTGTTAGTTTTTTTTCTCCTCTTTATGAAGAATGCCAATACCTCTCGAGCTCACCTCACTCAGTTGCTCATCCATTACATCCCACTTCCAACACACATCCATTATTACATCATCACTTTATCTCAAATCCATCAGTTTTCCTCATCCGAGAAACCCTTTCATGTCCCTCAAAGAACCGCTTGATTGGCCGGCGCATCTTAATGCATTTTTCAAACATCTGACATACATACATCTATCACACCACCATCTCAGACCCATGTTGGTGCAGTTTTTATTGATATGCCTGAGAACAATGACAAATTAAGCCGGTGGTAACGGGAGGGGGTTTCGGTAACAAGCATTGGGGGTGGGTTTGCATTCTTTGTGGCTGTACTCAGGGCAGCAGTGATGAGCTTAATTTATGGCCACTTTCTGTGATTGGGGAGGAAACGTGGAGATCGATCCGTAGCCCTCGCTTTCACCTGTTTAGAGCTTTTCTCCTAATTGGCTGCCGGAGTGCTGCCAAAACGGCAGCCCTTTCTCAGAACACAATAGCATGTTAAAGCATGTGTAAACCAGGCCTGTCCCCACCCGACACCCCCCCCCACGTCCTCTCCAGGCTATTGATTTTTAAACGATGTATCAAAGAAAATCAATACTAATCAACAAATAGGACATTACGCACCTCTGTTTCACATCCTGGCACTGGGTCCTGATGCATTTTGTTGCCTGTCGCAACATGGGGGGTCGAGTGTCTGTGTGGAGCGTTGGGGGGGGTATTGGGAAGTTAGTGATGTTGTCGGATGGATTGAGGGTTGAGTGGTGTGGTGGGTGGAGACTTTGGTCATTTGTGTTGTAGGAGGGTGGGGCTTGGTGTGGAAAATGACTGGTCCAATCAGTCACACCGACACCTGCCTTGTGAATGTAGAGATTCCCCGCCCCCCACATTGCTGAACTGACAGAGCAGTGCTCTATAATTCTAGATCACATCACTCCCTCACACCCACGCCTCACTGACCTGTGAGCTAAAGTCTGCCGCTGGCTATCGAGTCTCAAACAGGGACGGGCGCTAAGCGCTCGCTCAGTGCCGTCGGCTCATTTTTACTGCTTCACCTGGATCAGTGAAGTCGCGTCCAAGCACTCTGTCATTACTGCATGAGGCCAGGTGCTGTAGGGTGGGACAGTGGCGATGGAAATTTGCCTAATTGCTTCGGTTTCCTCTGCCAAGGCACACGTGCACATACACACACACACACACACACACACACATTGTAGACTGAAAGCACAGTGAGGTCTTTAATAGACAGAACCCCCTCGGTGTGTGAGTGACAGCAAGTGGACATTCTGTTCCCTGTCAATCATCCCCGCCCTTTCCTGCAGTGACAGACAGTTAAAGGGAACAGGCTCTTCCAGGTCATAAAGATGAAGGCCTGAGTTCAGGAGCAGGCAGTACTCAGAGTTACACCACAGCCCTCCGGGGGGAAATTATCCATTTTATTGGGCTGCAGTCAACAATTTGTAAAATGCAGAGTGCGTGCGGCTGTTCTGTCTTCATTGTAAACCTCTGAGCTGTTTGCCAGACTGAAAGTTTGGGCTGCTCAGGGGTCAGTATGCACTGTATATAGATCTGTCTTAAACTATTACATTTTTTCAGAACGTTTGTGATAGCAGTGTTATGTTGAGTCAATGGCATGATTTTGGCGCTGAAAAGTGTCCGATTAGAAGTCTTTTCCCCCCTTTGTGTCTTATGTATGTCTTGTGCTGCATGTGGGCACATGATACTCTTCTGCAGGAACAGTATTTTCAATGACCAGTCTTGCCTTTTCTCAGGGGAAGAGCAAGATACACAAAGCATTCCTTGTCTACATAGAAAGAGGTTGAATCTGCCGACTAGAGCAAATATCCCTCTTTAAAGGGTCACATGACCAGTTAGTACATTTACCTTTTCCAAATCCCAGGAAGATACGCACACTGCAGCAGGAATATCCAGTGACCATTACTGTGTCTGACCAAGTTTTAAAGCATCTCTCTGGTGGAACCAAATGTTTTTTTCTGGTTCAATGAATAAATAGGAGCTTCTGTGACTCATCTGTGACTCACCTGCGGACTCCTGCACTGTTGGCCCCGTATCTCCTGTCACTGACTTCCTTCAGCTGCAGGGCTCCTCGCTCGTGAATCACCCCTGCGGGCCAGCGTGTGTTTTTCGGATGATGTAATATATACATGTATATTTTTGCTCATGACAGATTGTGGAGATGGCATGTGCTCATGCTTCCTTTAAAAAAAGATATATGTGCCCTGTCACTTTAGTGTAAGCAACATTAAGCACGCCGTGTAGCGGAGACGCTTTTATGGACGAGCCGTTGGCTGCCTCTGTCCATGGGGGTGGGTACAGCGAGAGCTTGTGATGGATTGATTATTAGTTCTGCATTGTAGCCCTGTCCCTGTGTGTGTGTGTGTGTGTGTGTCCGTGTGTGTTTTTCTTCGGCTTTCTTTAACTGATTACTGTTATTTATAACCCTTGCCCATTTCACTGGACCACTATAGCCAGTGATGTATGGCTTAGCAATGGCTCCTCGTTTGACCCCGGGAAGCGTAAAGCTGTCAGGCAGGAACAGTGTAATAACTGCATTGATGAAGAGGTTGAATGTCGCGTGAGCTTTGTTGAACGGTTGACGTGTGTGTGAGCGCGCATGAATGCGTGTGTTCATGTGTACGTGTGTCGAGCCCTCCCCATATGGATTTGATGTAATATAATTGGATGATGCATAAAAGATCTCTCTACTTTAAGATGATGGATGAAATAGAAATGAACTCCCATAATGCATTGCTATGAAGTTCACACCCCTTCTTTCCCGCCTCTGGGTTGTTGGTGAATCTGAGTGTCACACGTCTGAAACTGCTTTTGTCTTCATCTGACCCTCTATAGGACGGGCTAAATAGATTTCAGGTGAACGATGAATCATTGCATTCATCGTATCGGCTATAATTAAAAAAAATTTTTTAGCAGTTTTGTAATGGAATGGAAATATTATCCCTTAATGATTAATTGGCCTGCTGGTTGCTAAGTGTCCAAATACTTCCCCAGTGTTGTTTAAATATTCTTTAGGCCTGTGGCCTTGAGATTATGCTCAGAGCTAAACTGTGTGACGTGTCGTCAGTCTGGTAATGAATGAAGAGTCACTCATCACGCCGGTGTCACCTGAGGGATGCCGAGAGGGAGCTGCTTCTCTCATCAATGTAAAACGAGTGATTTTATCTTACAAATGTGTAATTACATCATTCTGGTAGAGTTCTGAGTTTTCCATCTCATTTTTAATGATAATACAAGTTAAGTCATGTTGATGTAGCAAATCGCTGATTTCTTTTTTCATTCATCGATCGCCAAATCTGGCCCTCAAATCCGAATCCAGCCCTGGTTTTCTAATCTCCCATGAAATTAACTAACTAACTGAAAAACTGGTGCTTCTGTTTGGCTTGACGGTCTTTACACCTGACTGCCAGGTGAAGGGAGGGCAGAAAACCAGCAGTTCTTGACTCTTGGGGAGCACGAGCTGTTTGTCCCTGTTATTAGCCGAAACACTTCAGTATTTTGTTTGACCCAAGTAAAAAGAAAATTAAGTTAAACTTTTGTAAGGTTATCTGTCAAATTGTAGTTGACCTGGGTCGTCTAAAGGCACCTGTGCAGCCGCCTGAAGTGCTTGTGGGTAATAGAGATCTGACTGATTCACCGATTGGGTTGAACTCTCCTGCCGTGGCTGTGGAGAATTGTTTACTCTCCGCAGGCCTGCAGACGGTGATGCGCAAACATTGTTCGCTCTGAGCCGTCTAACGTGGTCCAGACTCTGAAGTTGTTCCTGTCCCCCGGCAGGAGAATAGGGGGGAGGGGGGGTTAGTCCGTCATCCATCTCTGTCAGCGGTGTTATCACCTGGAGGAGGGCAGTGGACAGGGGTCGAGTCGACTGCCTCTCTCCCTGTCAACACGACTCATTGTCAATTTTAGGGAGCCACTGGGGTGAGGTGTGGACCCTCTGGGCAGCCCGAAACCCAACATCGGTGTGACCGGACGGGGCCTGCAGCATTTCCCTGCAGGGCAATTCCACCGTTACGGACGTTACATCAGAAGGAATTTTTAGCCATTCCAACTACCCTCACAGCTAATGTTTTACTCCAAGAAACCCAACCTTTTGTGTATTACCAGCTCAGGTCTGAGGCTGTTTGATGGGGGATGAAAAGCCATCCAGTGATGTCTGTGTGTTTCGCATGAGCCACAGTTATGAACCTGACGGATGTTACATGAAAAAGACGTAGAAAAAATTCAGTCATGTTTATTTCAAAATACTCTGTGTCTCAACAATGATACACATGAATGTTTATATCAGAATTGTTTGAGAACTAGGCCACCTTATACACAAATTTTAATACAGCTCCAAATGAGAGTCTCTTGGCAGGCAATTGTAGAATTGCGCAAAATCCTCTGTGACGGACTTTACGTGACGGATGTTACATTTTGTCCACTGAAGTAAAATGAACCTTTCTGCTGAAAAAAGTCAATGTCGTCCAGTGGAATGATGAAATAACCTACTACAGTCATGCATAGAAGTGGTTATCAGATCATTGTGACTTTGTTTTGGTAGTGTGCATCAATTACACAGTATCTTGCAGTTAACGTTATTATGAAATAGTTTTATTCAGGTTTCTCTTTAATCAATCAAACTCAATAGCTGTCCACTTCAGGTGTGGAGCAATCAATGCACTATACTTACGAAGGTGTTTATATTCTTACTCTGTTGAAACAATCCTGTTTCTTTAAGGGATCAAGCCTGGGTTCACTCAATTTAAGTACTTCTAAACACTAAAAACACATAAAAATTGTGTCAACTGAAAAAAGCTCAGAATGGAATTTGATTTTAATCAAATTTAATAAGTTTGTTACCGTGAAAACCGTACATTATTGGCGAAAAATGTGAAATCTTGTGGCAACAATATCTCAGAAATTATACCAAATTTTCCTGTAATTCTTTTTTGTTCTTTTGAAGCTAATATCACCAGCTATACAATGACATACTCATTCTGGGTATTTTCATTGGAAAATATTTTGAAAAATTATTTGGTCATAGAATTTTAGAAATGGGTGGCAGAACCTGCCTGGCAGATGGATCATAAATACACCATGTATCTACCTACACAAAAATGGCTATGTCAGTGTATAGACCATAACAAACTGATGCTATGGTGAAAATTTAAGAGCAATACCTTGAAAAATGTGGATTTTATGCCCGCCACAAGCCTGATAAACTATGAAATTTTGCGATGCGAGAAAATCGCGTTTTTGTCGCGAAACGAATGCACTGGAGGCGTTCACATGATAAAAATCCACTTAAAAGATAGTTTTTTGGTCTTAAAATCACCTTTTATGAATGTTTTGAAAGATTTTTTACAAAATGGAAAAAAAATATATTTTTTCAAGTCTGAACCTAGTCTTGACCCCTTAACTGTAAACTGAAGACTGCAGACTCAATCCACTTGCTTAATGCATTGCTTACTCAAAACGAGAGCTGTAGAAACAATTCTGAGTGATAATAACTTACTCAACTCTGGACTGTAAGATTTGAAGCCACAAAACTAGCATTAAAACTTGTAGGGAATGATAAATCACACAGGTTAAATTCTGTATTCTGACTTTGACTAGCAGAGGTCTGGGAACGAAAATAAACTAACAGGACAGATCGTCAATCTAAAACAAAGAATGCCGTGATCAAGATTTCGTCTTTTTTATCATAGCAGTAGAAATTACACAAATAGAAATGCTTACTGCAAAATACACAGAGGATCTCCAGTGAGTGAGCCTGAGATATCAAATTCATGCAACGAGGGAGGTAATCTTCATTTAAATGAAAATTACTACTTGAGTTTCATAAATTTGATGGGTCATTCTCATGAATTTGAGATTATATTTAGCCCATAAATGTCAGAATGGTATTATTTGGAAAATGGAAAAATAGCGTTTGGCTTCTAGTTTACAGTTTATTCAAGTCAATGGGATGAATAATTTGCTAGCTAGCATGCTAATGCTTTTCATCATTAAATTTATTAAATTCAAGTGTTTACGGTAACGGTTACATGTGTAACTCATTACTGGCCAAAACTGGGTTAGCATGCTAGCTAACAAATCATTCATCCCTTTGAATTCTATAGACAGTCAACTAGATGCAAACACCAGCGATGGTGAACGTTTCCAGAAGAATTGGCCTTGTGAAAATGTTAGTTGACATTTGCCAATGAACGGAATCTGAACAATTGTGACACGAGAAAGCTGTATTACACGTGTGTGATACAAAACCTGTATCTAATGGGTTGTATCACACCCATTTTTAATCATTTATGGGATAAACGTTATTATGCCACTCGGCCGCCTCTGGGGCCCTGTAAGTAGTTTTTTTAATATGCCATTTTCTTTACTTAAGCGCCATACGCGCATGGCGCACTGCCTTCCCAATCTGTGTACGTGTCTCATTTTCACAGAAGACCTGTGTTTACGCCTTCTAAGTAATTTATAAAATCCTTGTCCTTGTCCATTCCTATTGTTTAAAGCACAGAATAACTGGATACAGACCTTTAGCTATGATGATGTTGCTTCATGAAAATTGAAATTGAGCACTTCAAAAAAGCTTGCCTACATGCCCTTGGAAATGATAGGAGAAGTACAACTGCATCATGGGTAAATTTTGCCCTGCTGCAGCTGCCACCTTTGAATAATTGGTGGAACTATCATTTATTCTAGAAAGCTGAAAGAGTATAATAAAACCCAGTTAATGTTGAAAATCTTGTGACAGTCTTTGACAATCTTTGACAATCAAATGACAATCTGAGTAAAACTTCATCCTTTAGAAATGAGCACAATTATACATTTGAGCCCCAATTCAAAAACATACATGGCAAAAATTCTCTCTTTACCTTTTATCTAGAGAAGTTGAGCATTCCTCCACTGTCTGGGGGCGTGACGGATGTTACAGGACCCCTTTTCCTGTAACAGACGTTACGGATTTTGATCCCCTGCTAAATTTTACGTGCCAAACTTTCAGGCAGACTTTGTCCATATTTGACTTTGCCTTGGCTACAGCTAAGAGAATTGAAAAGGTAGTTTTTTCCAATAAAAATAATTCAGAATTTCCGTGACGGACGTTACATTGACTGAGATGATGAAGTAACCCCTACCTTCTGGCCAGCAAACTTCCACATGAGGGTTCAAGCTCCCTTCTACTTTAAATTGATGCTCATGACAAATTGAAAGATATGAATTGTAGTACCCATTTAGTTACTGGTAATTTCAAAGGTCCTAATTACCTGATTTTGGGCCGATTTCAGGGTAAAATTCGCACCATCTGTTTGGATGCAAAACTCTTGCTGAAAAATAGTGGTTCAGCCATAAATATGTATGTTTCTTAAAGTTATGGGTTTTGTGGATAGTTTGAGGCCCTTTTCTGGATGTTAAACAGAAATTTAATTTTTGCTCATTATGTCCCTCTTTTCATGGAATTGCCCTACAGCCTTTGAGCTCCGGCCGCACCTCACGTTTGAGTCCTTTTCAACTCGGGCTTTGACGTTTGGGGTTTTCTTAGTTTGCGCGAAACTGTGTCTGAGGATGTGGGAGTGTCTGGGTATGCAAGAGTGTATGCTTGCTTGTGAGTTCATACGTACTTGTGTTATATGGCGTATTCATGCATAAAGCCATCCTTGGTATCAAGTGAGTGAACTTAGATGGAGTACAGAAGGGACGTCATCTGCCTTATGTCATGTATCGGCTGTAGACATGAGACCTGGAGGACCTGTGGAATATTTGGAAGCCGTTTTACAGCAGCAGGTCAGTCTGCTGCTTAATTTGGCCGTTTGAAGGATTGGCAGGAACTCTGGGCCTACTTTGCCCGCTCTTTGATATGGATACAACTGCTGGCTCGAGCAGAACCGTACACGGTCGTCTGCTCTGTAAATTATGTTTTGAGTCTGAAAGGTCCTACGACCAGTATGTTTCCTCGACAACCTTTACTGTTGATTCTTTTGATGTTCATTTTGGCTTAATTTTCATTGCAGTGAAGTAGTGTTTTTCCTTTATTTGGACTTAAAATCTTTTCTTTCTCTCAAATAAAAAGCATCAGCTTTTGAGTTACTTTTTCGGCGACAAGTGAAATTGTGTTATCCCATTAGCAATCCTTTCGTCATTAGCGAGAAACCGTAGATGTAACGTAACATAGAACATGAAATGCTTCACCTGTGTGTTTTGATTTTTGCTGTCCACAAAGGGCTGTCCATCTTTAGGATTTAATACAGGCCTTGTTACATTGGCAGGCCCTTCCTTTTCAGGGAATTCTGGGAAGTCAGGTTTGTAGAGCCTCTTCAGAATGTTCCAGGAACAGGTTGGGTTTATCAGGGGCTTTGGCAGGATCTCAGCGGCTCCTCTTATCTGTGTTGGGGGAGGAGCCGACCCACGGCGACGTCCCCTGCCCAACCATGTTGTGCCACACGCATAGCGGCGGTGGCGACTGACGGACAGGAGCGTTTACCAAACTCCCGAGGCGAAAGTGTGAAAGTAAACATCGCTGGCGAGGGAGCCGGACCAACAGGGGGAGAGGAAAATAAACACGCGTGTCGCTCTCGGTTTGGCCCAGTGCCCCTCGCCCCTGCTGTTTCGCCTATCTCCTCCTGCCCTGATACTGGAAGCGCGGTGCGCTGCGGCCCATCACTGAGCAGCTGTCTCTCCTCCTCCGCAGGGCCAAGGAGTACGAGGCCTCCCTGGAGGCCAGGACGCCCGTCCCTGACTCCCCCTACAAAGCCAAGTGAGTCCCAGCGCCGTTCGTCCCGCCAGCTTTGATCAGCTCCGTCTGCGTGTCCTCCTCACGGGGAAACGGTGCCCTCCGCTGCACTTCTGATGGTGCCAGAAAATAACAGGCAATGTTGAACAAATGAATAGATAACGATGAGGGAAGGATGGTTTCTGAGGCGCCGAAGCTAACGATTACAGGGCTAATGAGTACTGAGTGCGCGCTACAGGCCCCAGCGCACCTCGTGGAAGCTGAGTCACTCTTCTTCTTTAGCTTTGATTTTTGAGTGCTCCTGAGGTATCATTACTTTTGTTTGACTCAAAAAAAAAATCTATGATATCTCCTTTTTTTTGGTTGATAGTTTTGGCTCATCATTTTTTTTCAGTAATTTACATTCCTTAATTTCTCCCTTATGAAGTGAGAATTCACATTGAGATACAGGGTTTTCAGAATATTACTGGCTAATGTGTATTCAGTATGTTCAAGAGTGTCTCAAATTGGCGAGCTTTTTTTTCTTTTATCCTCTTCTTATTCTTTAAAGTTTTTAACAGTATACATGTTGAATTATCAGTCATTCTCCGTTATCATTATAGAATGTTAAATGAAGAGTGATGGAGATGCGCGCACTGGTCTCTCTGCTGCCCCCTGCAGGCTGCAGCGGCTGGTGAAAGACCTGAGTAAACAGCTGCAGGGACAGGATGGGGGACAGTGGGCTCCGAATAAGGTGTCGGGTTTGGACAGAACCCTGGGAGAGATCTCTCGCATCCTGGAGAAACAGGTACAGCATCTCTCCTTTCGCCAGTACGCTGTGTTTAATCTACTGTCTTTTAGCTTGTGTAACCCATCCAATCAGCTTTCCGTATATATACATGATGTCCAATGGGCTCAGCTCGCACGTAATGACCAATCTGCTTACAGGATCTGTATTTTGTCCGGTTTCTTATTCTGCCTGTTTGCAGTGTCTTTCATATAAAATGTCTGGTTCCGCACCTTTATCCTCATCTTTGCAGACCATCTGCTGGAATATTTAACGATGTAGTTATTCATGCACGAGAAGCATGAGAAGTATTGCAGCTACGTAGCTCAGCTCTGCATGTCCTCATGCCATAACGGCGACTGTTTTTTTTTTCCCACGCATTCAGTGTTGAGCTGTGCTCAGTCAATAAATCAATCAGTCAAACTGCTTATGTGAACCAGAAATTACACATAAAATTGCAGGAGCCCAAGAAGGTAGTGGGTCGCTCGTTGCCATGGACGCCAAAGATTAGCTGATTCACTCATTTCCCTGAGTCGGATAATTATAGCTCAGGGCTCTAGATCACAGTATCGACGGCACCGGGAGACGTGAGCCCAGACGACTAAGTACAGACTCGGCGGAGACTCGGGGCCCAGCACAACGTGGGAGGCCCGGGCTCCGCCGGGGAATCGGTTCTCCCTCCCTGTCCTGGATCAATATGGCGGGAGAGATGGATGGAAGAGCGGCCGGTGTGTTTGTGACGCGGGGAGATATACTGCCTCTCTCTGCAGGGAGCTGTAACTCTGCCGCGCTCTCCCGGCCCAGAAATCATGGGACACGTCTGTCACATCGAGGGGCGGCGGACAGAGAGTTGATGACATCAATCATTGACGCTGGGCGGGGCCGGGGGCTGTTAACGTATTTCCCCGGGGAGGGCGGGGAAGTGTAACGGGGGGGGTGCAGTCCAGCGGGATACACGGAGAGCGCGCAAGCTGTCGACGGGGCTGGGGATTTGCTCTGCTGAAGCGCGTCTGCTGCTGGGCACTGAGGGGACGACCTGAGGGGTCAGAGGTCATGGGGGAGGGGAGAAAAGATACACACTGATATGATCTGTTCAGAGCCTATGCATTAACAGCACAATCTGTGCTTATACGCCTCTTCGCAAGTGCTCAGCTATGTGTGTGAGTGTGTGCAAGTTCTACCATAAAAGTGCATATCTGAAGACTGTTTCCAAAATGCAATAAGTGCCAAAATGACAAAAATTGAGTTAATACCATAGAGCGATAGCCCTTTGCTTCTTACACAAGGTGCAAAAATCAGTTTTTAGAAATTCATAGTATAAGGTGTGTTTTTTCATGGTCAAAGTTTGTGTTTTTCTGTAAAATGTAACAGGCGCCAATGGAGAAAAAGCTGATTTACACAAAATGAGTAAAATGGATATATTGCGTTTTGGAAACAGACTCTTCATATGTATGTTGCATGCACAAATGCATAATTGCACGCGCAGGAAGATAGTATGTGTGATACAAACGCACTCTGGCTTATTAATGTATTGTAGTTTAAATGTATAAGGTGATTTGATGTATGCAGTGCATACATGTGTCTGCAGTAGCTTTCACCTGTATACGGCCGTGTTTTGTGTCGTGGATGAAACCGAACTTTATACCAGCACACATTTATCCTGAGATGGGAGACTCTCCCAGTGTCGCTCGCGGGGAGAGCGCATTTCCTGACCGGGCCGCTGGTTGTCCTGCTGTGCTGAGTGTTTTGGTGGGTTGACAGTTTCTGCAGGTTGTGGAGGGGTGCAGCTCTCTCACCCGCAGGGGCTCTGGTCACAGTGTGACCCCTCGCTGTGCTGCGACACAGTGAGAGAGGTGGGCTGTTACCCGAGCCTGGTGCCCCTCCAGTCCGCGCTCTCTGCTAACCTCAGAGTAGCTTAAATATCTTAGCCCAGCTCTTACCGACCCTGTGCTTCTCATGGCCTGGATCGTGCGTGCGTGCGTGCGTGCGTGCGTGCGTGCGTGCGTGCGCGCGCGCGCGCTTGTGTGTGTGTGGGGGGGGTTGCTGGGGTTACTTCCTGCCCTCTCCACCCCCAGCAAAAGTCAAATAAATGTTGTCTCTCTCAGCGCGGGGGGCTCTTGCTGTCTGTTTAAAGTCAGGGTCCCAACGAGCGTCACAGCGCTGCCTACGCCACGTTTGTTTTCACTGCAGTATCTGATCCGGGCTCCACTTTCTCCCCAAAATTTGCAAACCGCACCCGATACCCCCAGTGCCGCTCCCCCCCACATTGCTCACAGACCCCCTCTCCGACAGCCTGAGGCCTTCCCCAGCCTCTGACCCTCGTTCGCCGGTCCCTCTGTGGCTGGTAATGGTTTATTTTGCGTCAAGGCACATTTTCTATTTTTCGCCGAATTTTTTTCGGGGGCCCCCCACATCTTCAGTCGTGAGGTCACATGTTTACATTTCAAACCCTTTGTTTGTCACCCCTTTCAAATAGCAGGCCGGTCGAGACGGGAGAGTGTTTACAACGGGGCGAGGGCTGCTCAGAACACACGGCTCCCCTCTATGTGGTCGACGGTGCCCCTCTTTACGGTTTCGTTTGTGGGCTGTAGAGGACCACTCGGCCTCTCCTGATGATAACTGACTGCACCTATGGGCTGGGTGGACGACTGGTCCCTGTGGTCTTGTTCTGTGACCACAGACCACAGGCACGGTCCACCTGACGGTCTTTAACTCGTCTGACGTGTTGCGTAAGGAATATGCGGGAGAGAATGAAAGAAAGAGAATCGCAGAGACTGAGTCCTTTAGCGAACGCTAGCCCGTCTGTAATGGAGAAGCGCCCTGAGCGAACACGCTGCTTCATTAGCGCTCTCTGTTATCGGACTGTAATCCTCTCAGTTTTGCCCCCTGAGTACCGCGAAAGCCGATACGCCGCAGTGACACATTCAATGGCCTGAGACCAGCCAAAGCCTTTCAGTGCCTTTGTTCCGACTGCAGTCGCCTTAAGGAAGCCCTCCGTGTTCGTCTTCTCACGTGTGAAAGGACATGCTGTATTTAACCTGTCGGAGCTCCGTCGTGTTTCGTGGGCCCTGGCTTACAAACAAGAACGTTTTTCTACTGTGTGAACTTTTATTCATGGGACACAACAAATTCAGAAAGTGAAGAACGCAGCTCCGCGACTTGACGAGAACTCGGAAAAAATTAGCCTGACTGGCTTCACTCGCTCACTCGGCACATATTTTCACCGATGGCCACTAGGTGGCAGTTCTCACTTCAGCCCTGGGAAGCGGCCTGTTAAAATCCCCTGAAACAGCTTATTGTTGTTCAGCGACACTCAACGCTGTTAGGATTAGCGGAGGGGAAAAGAGGGAACAGGGTTGTGTTTAGGCATTCCATCGCCTTGTTCTGTCAGCCGCGATGATCCCCTCAGTCCAGCACTGAGCGGTGCTGTCGTGCCCCCGCCCCCAGCGCTGGGGTTTCACATGGAGGTGTGGCTGCATTCGCTAAGAGCTGCTAACAAGCAGGAGCATAAGTGAGGGTGGAAGTATGGCTGTGTGTGTGTGTGTGTGTGTGTGGTGATGGATGGTGGTTTCCCAAAAATGCCTTTGCTTAACACTGCAGAAGCCTTTATTATTTGAGCGTGCGTGGGGGGTGTAAGGTGTGCTGTGGTATGAGGAATTCTGCTGTGCCAAAGTTAGCCAAAGTTTCCACCTCCAGGAAAAATGTCAAACTGGTTCTTAACAAGGGCTTGTGTGGTTGAGATGAACGCTCGTCATTGGATGGCGCTGCATCCGCTAAGAGCACTGGATTAGTGGATTAGAATTCCATGCAGTCTCACCATAACCGTTACCAGTGATTGGTCTAATTCCGTTGCCTGTTGTCCAGAAGACTAAACCCTCAGGTCTCGAGATTTAATCACCCACCTTCTGGTGAGACGAGTTTGACCGTGAATGTTAGTTGCACAGATATACACTTTATTTTTTACTCATTATTACTCTTTATTTTTTCCACCTTTTAAAGAAAAAAAAACTTGGTGAAATTGGGTCAGTTTTATTTTCCATGGGAACAGAGAAGCCATATTTTGGCTTGGGCTTTCTTGTAGACCGTTGTCACGAATGCTCTTGTTGTATTGGTGATGGATGGCTCCGTCTGACAGCCGAGACTTTGGTTCCTCTGTTTAGAGGGGAAATGGGGGATGGGTTTGAGTTTTGTTATCTGATGTTACGACAAGCACACCAGTGTGATGGGACCCGCGTACACAGAGTACACTGCTGAAGTCCATCTCTTCATGGTGATCTTTGATTCCATCTTTTTCATTGTGTAAAACTACTAGCTGGCTGAAGCTCGCATCCATGCAGTCTCAAGATGAGGCTTTTATTCCTGAAATATGTATCTGTTAACGTTAAACGACTTTCAAAAGTGGGCCCGCATTTCAATTCTTGTTGCCTGAGTCTGATTAATTTTGCTCGAAGTTTCATATTTTAAATAAAAACTGCAACATATATGTGATACTGATATCAGCTCATCTGTAACTGACGCTCCGGGTGAAAGATGGAGTTTATCCAGCCGCACATATTCCCCTGATCTCGTCATTCCATTAGTACTGCTGTCATGGGCTGTTCAGAAGCACTTCCTCTGTTGTATTTTTCATTTCTGGGTTTTCAACTGTTGGTGGTCACTGGTCACCATGGTTGCAGACGTGCGCAGTGAGGGTAGGGTGCTGGTTTGTGACGTCAGCGACAGAGTTTTGGTTGGGTACAGCATCGCTGTGCGTTGGAAGTCAAACTCCATCACTGCCAAACAGGAACCTGCTTGTTCACTCGTTGTGGTTTTTGCCTTTTTTTGGCGTGGCGTTCACCAGGAGGTAGACATGAAGGCATCGGATATAAAAACCATAGCCGTTTGCCAGTTGCTGCTCCTTGACAAACATTATCTTTTTTTAAATGTAACTGGTATACAGAGGCCTCTGTATTTCACGGGGCCGCCCCACTCTTATAGCCAGTCAACACCTCTCAGCGCTGAAGTGTTTATTCTGTCTCAGTTTGGAGAGGGAAACTCCCTTCACTTCGTGGGCATTCCTGAGTTTGGGATGCATTTGCTAATTGACCAGTGTGTTTGTAACTGAAGAGGTTTCGAGTTTGGCACAAGTCTCTCTCTGTGGGAATTAATGAAACCCCTGAGGGCTTCCCTCTGTTACGGGAGGAAACGGCGGACTTGAGCTGCAGTTTCGCCGCGCTGTCGGCCTGCATGCTGCTGCCTGTGCTCCGACTCAAACTTTTTTTTTAATCGTTGGAAGGTATTTTAGTCTATAGTCTTGGCACTGGGGGAATTGAAACATTGGCTCGACTCTTGTAGTCACTCAGCACCGGTGAAATCCGTCATTAGTGGTGCTTTCATACGGAGATAATTGTGGATGGAGTTGGGTTGGTCTCTGAGGGACGGGGCGGGTTTGATTCGCCCCCTAATCTCCCCCCAGGATCTCCTTGGCTGAAGTCAAATTTGTCAATGAGCTGGTCTCTCCCTCTCAGGGTCTGGGGGGCGAGAGCCGCATTCTGTCGCTCGGATCGCGTTTCCCTGTCCGGCTGACCTTCGGGTCAGCGTCTGACATCCTCGCCCTCGCAGTATTTGTTGTTCCTGTCAGTCTGCCGCGGCAGTTTGCTGCAAGTGCCGCAAATCACCAGGTTTACAACTCCTGCAAGTTCAACAAAGTGACCACAACATTGTGGCTTTTTCTGCAAAATCTCTTGAGAAAATTGATAGCAGCGGAGCCCCCCCTCTGTTTTTACCGCCATCCAAGCGATTGTTTTCTCCCCCTCTTCAGTCTAAACATTTTTGTCGGCCTGGCGCAGTCTCTCAAATTGAATATTTCATGCTCTTTATTGCCGCCTAATTGAATTATTGAAGGGCATACGTATGTAACATAGTTGAGGGCAGGGTGTGGCCACACAAGGACTCTTGTATGAATAAAAAATAGACTTCGGTCTGTCCTGTAGGTATGACTGAAGGTCTGGAGTGAATTGTTGTTAGGGTGAGTCATGGTATGGAAGTAAATAATAGATTTTAAAATCTACTTCGCCTGTCAAGTGCCTGTTAGTTTCCAAAATTTACTGTGGGAGAGACTAGATCGTTAGCGATACTAGAAATGTCTGTTTAATACTTTATAATTACAGTCCTGGCAGTTTCATGAACTAAGGTCAAACAAACTGTGAAAACAATGTATGAAGTTGATTGTAAGGGCGGCTTTGAAAGAACTCGAAAGCAGTTAATATAGTCTCTTTGTTTTTAAGCCTTAGTAGTTGCGAGTTAATGTAAAAACCTAGTATTTATTATAAATGTTGCCGTGGAAACGGTCTCTGAGGCAGGCGTATGCTGTTCGGTCGTCTCTCTGTCGCAAACATTGTGCCATTAAGCTCTGTAAAATCACTGATGCTTTTACTTCACGGCAAAATATTTGGAGATCGGCGCTTCAATGGCTGTGTCTGTCTTCCCGTCCCACCCTTTGATCCTGGTTTATAGTGAACTTCGCAAAATTGAGCTTTTTTGTTTATCCTCAATGGCTTTAAAAAGAAATTTGTTTTTGTATGTTTCTGCCCTGGATGAGAGGAGAGTTTGTGACATTAATTCATCACTGCTGGTGCTGTTTGGTGATTTGTGCTCCAGCGCTCGCTCTCTCTCTCTCTCTTTCTCTCTCGCTCTCTCTCTCTTTCTCTTTCTCTCTCGCTCTCTCTTTCTCTCTCCCTCTCTCTCGCTCTCTCTATCTCTCTCTCGCTTTCTCTCTCGCTCTCTCTCCCTCTCTCCCTCGCTCTCTCTCTCCCTCTCTCTCTCTTTCTCTCTCTCTCTCTCTCTTTCTCTTTCTCTCTCGCTCTCTCTTTCTCTCTCCCTCTCTCTCGCTCTCTCTATCTCTCTCTCGCTTTCTCTCTCGCTCTCTCTCCCTCTCTCTCTCCCTCGCTCTCTCCCCCTCTCTCCCTCGCTCTCTCTCCCTCTCTCTCTCGCTCTCTCTCGCTCTCTCCCCCTCTCTCGCTCTCTCCCTCTCTCTCTCTCGCTCTCTCTCTCTCTCCCTCCCTCTCCCTCTCTCTCTTTCTCGCTCTCTCTCCCTCTCTCTCTCTCTCTCGCTCTCTCTCCCCCCTCCCTCTCTCTCATTGACTAGTTGACCATTCACACAGCTCTATGTTACAGTCTGGCTCCACTGTCCCGGAGCGCAGACACTGGCCGCTGGCCCGGCCCCGCCTCCCTCCCTAATGACCCCGGGGCCAGTTGTTTCCCATCTGTTGCGGGGACTCGAGGGGTCAGGGAAGCCCCTCCCCCTGGCGTTGTCATGGGCTAATTAGAGTGGCCAGCAGAAGGCCAGTACAAAGCCGAGTCTGGTCGGCCGGCCCTCTATTTTCCCACCTCCATCATCTCCTCAAATTAGCAGCTGCTTGGCCTTTTGATTAGCTTGTGTAATAACGGCTACCCAATATAATAATTGGATAAGATTCCTGGGCCGTGTAATTCAAGTTTGCTTTAGGCCCATCGCCCCCCCGCTCTGTCTTTCTACAAGTCTTTAGTCAAGCTTTTTTTTTCTCCAGAAAAGAGCCACTAATCCTATTATTTAGGTGGTAGACGGCCTTCGAGGGAGGACCAGCGATGGGTTGGATCATGCCACACTTCCTCTCGGCTCAAAACAGGGGATTTTGTAAAGTCAATTTGTTCATCAAACAAGGGTGGTATGGTTTACAGACGACCATGTAATATTTCCTTATCTCTTAATCCAGATTTGTTTGCTTTGGGACTGCAGGCTCGTTGGAGACGACTTCTACGAAGACACACATGAATCTAATTCATACAAGAAAGCGTTTGCGCCAAAACTGTTTTATTTCAAAACGCAGCTGTTGAACGACTTACGGTAGATTAAAAGAAGGACTTAGATTTATTATGACATCTTATGTTTTTTAACAGGTACATGTGTGCTTAGTGTCATTCTGCTAAACCTTCCACCACAAGTTTATTAAGTCCTTTCTTCAGCTCTGTATAATGTACTCTGTTTATTTTGAGAAGATGGCGACCGTGATATGAGTAGCCTCAATGTGTTTGGTTTTGGTTTCCATTTTTTGTTTAGTTGCGCTCAATGGGTCGAGTGTTCGCGCCTCATTTCTGTGTTGTGTGTTGCCATGTCAGCGACATGCAAATGTTTTGCATCTCGCCAGTCCTCACTGTATCAAGCCTGGCTGTCGAAAAATGCCTTTATCAAATGCAGATGTTACGGTGGTAGAACTTGGAGAGAGGTTGTGGTTACGTCAGTGGTAACGGTGAGCTCCCACGGGCTGTGGATTGAGGAAGGTGTTGGTGGTATCTCTCCTTAATGCTCTTATATAGGCTACCGTCTTTTGTGAGGGCCATTTAGTGACAGGTAGTGTTTTCTGGTCCTCGGCATTAATCAGTCAACACCGCCTCCCTCAAACTACCAGTATGTGGGCTTTTGTGACACTATACGAAAAACGAGCGCACTGCCCCCGTGATGTGTTATGTTTCACTAACTCGCTCTATCAAATATATCATATCAACTGCCAAGTGACAACATTTCACTGTCGTAACGTTGCGGCCCCTCCCACCAAGGGGGCAATAATGGGAGAACCGTCAATCAAAAAGCTTTGTCGCCAGGCACCTGTGGACCAGACATAGCCGCACGTGACTCTGAAAACTTAAATGCTTGAGTACGTCTCATTTTTCTGAAGTTTTGTTTCGCCATCGCTCAGCCTGGCCATTGCTGCCACTGATATACGCATTCTTCCTGAAAAGATCGAGCCGAAGCACCGGTCCGACTGTTGTGGCTTTCGGGAGAGTCGGCGTACAGAGAAGCTAATCTTCTGAAGTCTGGAGTTGTTAAGATAACAGGGGAAAGGAGAAATGGGTGATTACAGGCGACAGCAGTGTTGTCGTACGTCGGTGTACTGAGCAGCGCAACTCGAACTTCTCAGAGGAGGGCTGCTTGTACAGTCTCGGTTAGCGCCCACGCTAAATAGTAGGAAACAGAAGAGCCGATGACAGGGAGGGCCTTCAGCTTGGGCTGTTATTGGACACTACCTGAAGAGGAATGCAAGATCTGCAGTAGTGTGGACCGCAGATTTTGTGCTGTAATGCAGTGGTCTGCGGCGAACTAGACACATCATGTACTTTGTATAGTGCATCGATATTTTATGCATAAGCCCTATATTAAATATAAGCCCTGTGAGTAATTCTGGATGATGCAGACTGCTTAATAAAATATGTGATTGATTGTCTTTGGGGCAGCTGATTACGGCCCAGTTGAGTTTCCTCATTGCCGGTGCTGTGTTGTAGCTGTTGATGCTTTATGGGGACCAACATCCAGCCTCTATCGATGTTTCCCATTTATGCTGCTGAACCCCTGTAGCCTTTCCCGATAGCTGCTGTATTTCATACAGCTACAGCTCTGACAGTTTGCCAAAAGAGTTGTGGGAAAAATTTGTTCTTTCAGTTTCTACTTTTTTAAGAGTAATTCATCTCTTTTCCATTAACACTGCAGGCATAAAGAGAGGGTTTAGATGAGTCCTGTCCTGATATTATGGTACTATTGCTGCTTTAAAATTGTTCTAGAAGGGGAGAAATGCCTCCTGAGTACTTCTGTCAGCGAGTCACAAATCTGGACAAAGGTGGCTGCTCCTTAGCATCAGACAAATGGCAAGTAGCCACAAATATTCACATCTTTGTGCACCTCGCATTTTTCCCAGAGATGTACCTCCTGCAATTGTCTGCAAATCTGTGTTCATTTAGCATAGCCGAAAGGCTTTTAGGGGCAGTTTGTAGACGGTTGGTTTAAGAGCATGTTAAGCCTCTCTCCGTTGTCAAACCCTATTGATCCGGCTTACGGACGCTTCTTAGTCTCTGCTCTGCGAGACGGGAACTTTTGAGACCATCCTGCAGACGCGTTGTTGTGGACTGTCGAGGGGACTTGGCCTAATCTGCCCTATGCCGCACGTAGAGGCGAGATTCTCAGGGTTGGGGGTTGGGGGATTGGTGTATCGTTGCAGACTCGACCCACGCCCACAATTCTGTAAAACCCGGTTCTGAAAACACTTTAGAGCAGATAATGGAGAATTATACCACAGGCACGTGTGATTGACAGGGAAAGAGCTCGCATGCAATTTTGAGGGAAAGACCCTCCCTCGTCTCAAGTGAAATGTGTTCAGACTCGCCGATCCAGGGAGCCGAAAATCCTGAATCATCTGCTTGCTGAAAAAACGCAGCTGCATGGGGATGGCTGGGCCCAGGCTTTCCTTTCAAGAGTCTTTTCCACGTGTTCCCCCTCTCGTGTCTTTTTGGGGCAGGACCCAACGGTCAGCGCCCCCAGCCCCTATCCTGTCCCAACAACTGAGGCGCCAACCCGTCCAATTCGAGGGCTTCAAAGTTCGGCTTTTGCGAGCCTCTGACGCCACCCCCACCCTGTTCTCCTAAACAAAAGGGAATTATTTCGACACTCTGGGGGTCTCAGCCTGTAATTACAGGTCTCCGTAACCCGCTGTCGCTCAAACAGCGAGCCTCGGAGCTGGAAAGAATTTTAGGAAGTAAGTAAATATGTCACTTGTGCAAACAGATCGCTTAAGCGTACCTGTTCAGAGCTGACGAAGCTCGTCCGCACGGCGATTACTTCTTTCACTCAAGCCATTTGCTTTCAGCGCGGTTCTTCACAGATGACAGTTTCAAGACCCTGTATGAGCCCGTTTGGCAGTTCCCTCTTTGCGCCAGGCGTCTCTCCTGTGATCTCGGTCACCACGCCCACCACTTGTCAGCGCGCTTTGATTGAAGACTAAGACTTCTGTTTGTCTGCTGACCTCACGACTGCCTGCATGAAATTTCATAAGGGCACATTAAAACCTAATGTGTTACTGAAATATGTGGCGTAGGTGTTGACTTTTTTTAAAATGAATCATCTTCGAGGTGTGGGGCGAAATAAATGTGGTAAGATTCGATTTGAAAAAATTTGCCCTTAACCCTTAGAGTGCTAATCACTACTACCTGTAAGTCCCTCTGAAGGTCAATTGTCAACTACATAATGAATGATTAACTTTTGGAGGGATAGGGTGAGTAAGAATTTAGCACTTTAAGGGTTAAGTTTATTGCTATTCATTTGTATTTGTTTTTTTTTTTTTTTTTCATTTTTGACTGGTGAATGCATGTGCGCCATTTCTGGAGACCATTGGTGAAAATTTGTGGGGAATGTGTAGCTGTTGGTGAAACCAACAGAATTTATTCCCTTGGTTTCTTTCAATTCACTGCCACTCCATTTGTGTTCCTGTCTGCACCAGTCCAAACACCCCTTGTTCTGTTGGTCTGGACATCAGTCTCTGCATTGAGATTACACTGTGGTGGGAGGGGTAGTGCTTTCCAGCTTTAACAGGGACGCACTGGGGATTGCTTTGTTTCACATTTCAGGACGACTTTCCACCATTTGAAAGAGAGAGGCTCGGTAAAGGAGTAAAACGGGGGCCAGAACAAACCTCTTTTTCTGCTCCTCCGTTAAAATAATTTGATCCTCCCAGGTCCAGCTCTTCGGCGCTGACGGCGTTTCTTGTTTTCTCCCTGCAGAACAATGCGGATCAGGTGGCGTTTCAGATCGGAGGAGGACTGTCGGCCCTGGAACAGATTCTGCAGGTCATCACCGCGGCGTCCACTCCTGCCACAGTCCCGCGAATACCGCTAAAGTAAGTCTGCAGCCGGACTGATCCCTGATCAGTGTCCTGATTCTCCACCAGCGGCTGGCATCTCATGGCACTTTGGGAGTCCAGTCTGTCTCGTCCCCCAGCTCCTTTTGAGAGCGTTGAAGGGGAATTTGGGGGGGCAAACTTTTATTGGCAACACCAGGGTCCACAATGGAAGTTCCTACAGTGGGCCTAGGGTTTACCAGAAATTTCCCAATAGCATTGCCACAGTAAATGTTCTGAAACTTAAAAAGAACTAAATCTTTCATAGTTTTCACATCCTAAAACATTAAATGCACGTGCTAAGATGCTACACAGTTGTGAATTTAATGTTACAGTATGATGATATAACTATTTGGACTTACAGCCTGTTGGTTTAGTGGTGGGTGTCTTGTGGCCGGTAATTTGTTTGGCAGGAATTGGAATATTCACGCAGACAGAAAGGGCGACTTATTGATACAGGGGATCCGTATAATTTTTATAGAAGATTGCACTCAGACTGTGCCCCAATAGGTAACTTCAGAAACAGGGTTATGGTTATGGTGGCTTTCAAAAAGTTCAGGAGCTTTTGTCTGAACCACAGTGATCACCAGCTTAGTGAGAGTTTAAGAGAGTTTATGTCAAGGACTTCGGTCAAGCTTCCATGAGAATGTCAGCTAAATGTTTTAAATCACATTTTTGTTTGATTTTGTGTTTTCTCTGTAATTGGATCAGAGAGACTTAGGAACTCAGCTCTCTCTTTCACTCCGAGGTTTATAGTCCTCCCGTCTCAATAAATGCAGCTAAAATCATAATGGATTCGGCCCTCTTATCTCGCTGTGGCCCAGCTTGGAAGAAATCGCTCCATTTAAGAAATTTTTTATTTTCATTTGCATGCAGGTTTAGTTTTTTTCTGTCTCCCCCCATATATCCAAAATGCACATTAGCATAATCCATCACGCGAAATGCTTCTTGTTGCGGGCTCTCGTGTTATCATCGGTCTACCGCTGATGCCCCCTCCGAGTACAGACGCTCACTGGTAACAGGCTCTAATGGACAGGGTGGACCACTCAGTTCCTCCATTAGCATTAGCGTTAGCATTTCTTCTTTTGGCACTCGCCGTTAATGGAAATAAATGCGCCTTTGTGTTCGTAATGCTTTTTCTGGGTACCTCAGGGTGATTAATTTCCTCGGCAGACATGGACGGCGCGGGTCGGTGCGCGGATGTTCTGAGGGAAAAAGAAAAACGCTCGAGCAAGCGTGAAGCCTGCGACTGCTCGGGCGAGGTTCCCACCTCCACGCGCACGATTAAACGGTGTCGGCGTGCTGGAATGGGCCGGCTTTGAAGCAGCTTCCCTCTCCCGCACTGACGGATCCCCCTGACATTTTCTGGAGCAGGTGCCGGGGGGGCGCGGAGGAGGCATTTCTTTCATTTATATTCATAGGCGCTCAATCAAAACCCCAGACTGGCCCTTTGTAAGTGTGAAGGAATGGCCTTGCAGTGAGCTTCTGTCGTGACTGTTATTACCCTGCCTTGACTTGTTGAGAAGCGTGGAACGCCTTCTGGGATTACCAGGAGTGTCCTTGGTAGCGCTGCACATAACATTCAAATGTCTTCAAACTGTCTGTGATGAAGGCACTGGGGGTAGCAAGTTTGCTTGATTTATAAAAGTAAAATCAAAGACTGTCTGTTTGTACTCAAGTCATGAACTAGTTGTTGAAACTCTGCACCAGGCTTGGAAAGTAACTGGAGGTCATGATTTCTCCAGTGATGTGCAATCTCTGTCAGGATTTTTCTTTCCTGTACGATAATATTTTTGGATACATGGACTTCTCAAGCCATATTTAGTTGCATGCTGTCTGTGCTATTTGCGCATGAAGCCATTTGGGCTCCAAAGACTGACCTGCCATCTCCTGATGCTCAGTTACCACAAAATGTCTGACAAGGACAGTACATTAGCGAGTCCTCATCATCATCTCTGATCAGGAAGGCTTAGGGAGACCGCAGGGATTGCTGAACCCACACGCTGATTGTTTGCCTGCCGTAATGCCGCACGATCGATCGCCTCTGAAGAGTCTGAGCGATTAACTGTGAGGAAAGCGGCAGACCAGACGGAATATTCCCCTCCCGAGAGTCGATGGAGGCCGCCTCGCTGCTGTGTTTGTGAGCTAATGGCTCGGCAAAACAGCGTTAGACTGGCTGAGGGCCCCTGGAGCCGGGCATGCTGGGAGTGTGTGAGATATGAGGTGAGAAGAGGAGGATACGGCTGTAAAAAGTCACACACTGTGTGCCCGGAATATTCCTGCGGCATCCGCCTTCTGCTTTTTCATTCCCTTACAAAATAAAAGAAAATAAAGTAATAAAAGCTTTCACAATGCAAGTACTCTAATTTACTGTATTTACTTGTGTGAACACTTCGTTTGCAAGCAATGGATTTAAATCCAGAAATATATGAAGAGTTTGTTTCCAAAACGCAATATGTGCCAAAATTACAAAAATTGAGATAATTCCATAGAGCGATAGCCCTGTGCTTCTCACACATGGTGCAAAAATCCATTTTTAGAAATGTGTACTATAAGGTGTATTTTTTCATATTCAAAGTTTGTGTTTTTCTATAAAATGCAATGGGCGCCAACATAGAAAAAGCTGATTTACTCAAAATGAGTTAAATGGATATATTGCGTTTTGGAAACATGCTCTTCATATGTGCGGGCTTATGGATATAATCATTTTATTTCAAGCTATATTCGATACTGGGAGGAAAAAAGACATGATGCCAAAAAGAGTTTGTTTTAATAATCCATTGCTTTGTACCTGAGCATCAGGGCTGTGTGAATCCCAGCCTGTCCCTTTGTTTTTGCAGCTGTGTAAATGGAAGTGTAAGGTTTGCCTGGGGACCTGGAGGAAGAACTTGTTAAAGGAGGCTCTTACCGGGGCCAGGTCCTCTGTAGCAGAGGCTGTGATGGCTTGGCAACAACGATTTGCTGTGATGGTGTTTCGCTAGTCATTGCTAGCGCTGTTATTTATCATTGGGCTGCGGGCAACTGAGAGATTGTGGACGTCAGAGAGCCAAAACCTGAGTGACGTGGCGCCGGCTGTGGACACCTTACAGCATGTAAGGCTCACTAACCCAGTGCTACCCGGGGCGAGATCGCTGGTGTGACTCAGAAATATTCAAACTGAGAGCGAGGATGTTGCAGAAGAGGAACAGGTGGCCCTACTGCGTTGACCGATGTCATCAACATTACCAGCAGTGAAAAAGAACGATCGCTAATTCCTCCGATTACCCGTGTTGTACAGCGAGCGGAAGAGAGCCAGCGGGCGCAGAGCAGTGGTTTAACGAGCCGTCTCGGCCCCTCTCGGTATCGTGTTACTGGCCTTGGGGCTTATCCAATGAAATCAAAGCTGCTGGGCGGTGTCATTTCAGGATGCCGTTACTGCGTGCGAGGCCCCGACCTTTGGCGGTAGCCGTCTTCGGCCTGCCACTCGCGGGGCGTCCGAGGGAATGGGAGTTTTGGAAGCGTTTGGGGGGGGTATTGGAATGATTGGCCACAGAATCAAATTAAATGTCATCAGCAGCGAACTGAAAGGAAGGTATTGTGTGGCTGCCCAGTGAAGGGGATTCGCTCTCTCTCTCACTCTATCTACCTCCTCTTTTTCTGTCAAAAGGCTTTTTTTTGGCTCCTGTTCCACAGGCGCGGGTCCGACCTGGAAATGTTGGGGGCTCCCCGGGGAGGTGTCTGCCTCGGTCACGGCTGGCTGGGCGCAGGAGATGGGAGAATCGGGCCGAATGCGAGCTGCGGTTTCGGATCTCGCTCTGTTCTCTCCTCAGGCCTCAGACAGGAAGCCGTGTGAATGGCTCTCATGTATGAGAGCCTTGGCGCCCTTTTAATTTTATTATTTTCGGAAGAACGAAGTGGTTCTATCAGGGGAGGCTTTGTCATGTGTTGCTGTGGGACACGGTCTCACCGGAGTGAAGTGTACGGTGTTTACACGCCGTGTCGTGTATATAACCAAGACATAGCATTGTGAAGGGAGGGAATTTTCCAGGTGAAGGTCAGTAATTTTTTAGTAATTTGGCCATGTTTTGATAGCCTTGAGAGTTTTCCATCTCATTATATAATGATCGTTTCACCATAAGATGAAATTTCATATTTTTTCTCTTGACTGAAGTATCATCTGTCTGTAGACCTCTACAGAACATACTTTTTATGGCGAACAATGAAATTGTATTGTGTGCGTGTACGTACAGGATGGACCACATTAACTCAGTACTTGGTATTAATTGGTACTCTCCAGGGCAAAAAAATGGGCCAAGGCAAAAATGGCAAAATATTAAGCTTTTAATGATATCAACTTCAAATCAATGGTCAGAACATTTGAAACGATTTCACAGGTGCGCTCCTGAGACCTTCCGTGTCTCCATTTGCTCGTTAACCTTTGCTGCTGGGAACTATTTGGTTAAAAAGCTGGAAATTGCCTCACTGTGAAGCTTAGCTGCAGCACCATGATACAGTCATCAATGCATTCATCTGTCCATCCATCCGCCTGTCCTCCATTCCACCTGTCCATCCGTGGACATTTAGTTTCTGGGACAGAACTCGAATACCGTTCAGTGTTTTTTTAATGAAACTTGCTGTGCTTATTAATCAGGTCCTAGACTGGTGCCTTTTGATATTTAGGGATTCGTGAGATTGGATTGCGGGGGCTGGGGGTCATAGGTCATCTTCTGAAGACCAGTTTTTTTTTTTTTTTTTTTTTTTTGCTCAGTGGTGCAAGTTGTTCCCAAACAAAGTAGGCAAGTTATCAGTCTGCCAAAAGAGAAACTGATGACTTTTCAGTCCGACTGGAAAGTCTTTGAGCAAACAGTCTTTGACACTACATGCACCCGAGGAGTATTGTGCCCACAGATGAGGCTAGCTGTGGTTGAGATGACTGATTAGCATTGATAAAGCATTTAAATTCTGGTTTATATAACCTCATTTTAATCAAACTACCATGTTATTCTCAATGCCATGGGCATATCCAATTTGCTTAAATGAAAAGAAATTACTAAAATATATTAGAATTTCTGTTTCCTTATTTAATATGCTTTTGTCATTGTGCATTTGGGGAGAAAAGCATACGAGTAAAAGTCTTTCCACTGTGGCATGTCATGTTTGTTTAAAATTCCTTGTTTTCTTTTCTAAAAAGCATTTTCTGCAACCCCTCAAACAAGGTCCTGTTTGCAGAAAACCTAATATATGCTTAAGATTTAGAAAATAACCTGAAATTCTTTAAATTGGAGAAATTTTCCCAGGACTGAACTACCCGATCTTATCTTCCTATCTGTTCAGTCGTCTTTCATGTCCGTCTGTGACTGGGATGGGAAGTGTCTCTCCAGTCCAAGACTGTAGTTCTATTTGATCGCAGGTTGTCCCTGTTGTGTTAATAGTTCTTCCTGTAGTTCCAATTTAAAAGGGTCCTTCAACTACATGATGAATGTGTTCTGCATTCTGTACAGGGAGAATCCAGAGCATTTCACCCTGATGGATAAAATTCACTTCTGCTGTAGAGGACCTTTAGATTGATTGTTTATAGCCATTAGGTTCGCTAGTCGAGTTTTGTTCTTTTTCAAGCGATGATAAAATGCAGCATCAGCAGAAGAGGACAGCCCCGTGTGACTGTAGTGACATTAAGTGTAATAACAGCTTGATTTGTGGCTGGTTCTTACTGACTAAAAATGCTCAGTTTTGGGGGCAGTATTCTGATTCACTCCACACATGCTTAATAGGCGGAGTGTGCACACATGCGCCCACAAAATACACGCATACTCATACCAACACATGACGCACTCACACATGCAAACGTACATGCACACATACATACAAAAGCAACCATACTCATGCACACACACACACACACACACACACACACACACACACACACACACACATACAACCATCTGCCCTTTTTATCTGAGCTGAATCTGCCCCGAGGATGCAGAGCAGACATCTCTGAGAGCTGAACTGAGATCAGGTGACTCTGATTCTGAGGTCAGATCGGTATCCCCCTCTCTCCCCGTCCCAAACGGGACAGCCCCAGAGCTGTGAGGGCTGTGTGTTGCAGTACTGTCCCGCAGGACTCTCTCCTGCCCGCCTCACTGTGCCTGGATTAACTGTTTGTTGTCCTGTGTGGGTGAACCCACTGCTGTTGACAGGGTCAGGCTGTTTAAAGTAGGTGAACAGATTACACAGCCTGCTGTCTGCATCCCTTCTACTCACCCCCCTCCCCCTCCCCCCACATCCCTTCTACTCACCCCCCCCCCACCCACATCCCCACATCACACCCCCCCTCCCCAGCGCAGCACAGCGGAGCAGACCTGCTCAGCAGTGTAATCTCAGTGTCTATAAGATAAGGCTGCATTATGGGCGCGCTAACAATGCTCCTGTTGTTTCTGTGCGGACGGCAGGCTGGCAGGCGGAGGCAGAGGGAGGCGGCTGAACGCTGCAGTTGGGGGAGCAGGGTTTGGGGGAGCGGCCGGTGGCGGATGTGAACTCAGGAGGTGCTGCAGGCTGGGAAAGGATGGAATAAGGCTGCCTGGCATAGAGAGACATGCGTGCGCGCGCGCACACACACACACACACACACACAGAGGCACGTGCACGGGTGCTTGCACACACAAACACACAAGTGGGCACACACACATGCACGCACGTGGAGGCCTATGCATACAAACGCAAATATCCACACACACATGCTTGCACCTATACATACAGACGCACACAAAAATGCTTATACAGTTGTACACGTGTATGAGATTAAACAGTCACACCATTGCAGTTGTACACCTGCAAAAGCCTACACACACACACACACACACCCTCACACACATATGGACACAAACATGCATACACTCACTCTGTGGTGAGTTTGCCAAACTCGTATTGGGTAAGAAGAGAAGGGCACTGCGTCCTGTCACTCCCCCCAGATTGGTGTTTAAAATCTTTGACTGGGGAGTGTCAGCCGGACGGGAAGGAGGCGGTGATTTTGGCGAGCGGAGAAGCGCCGGTGTCGAGTGTCGCATTAATCAAGCGCAATTAGAGAGGGGGGATATGGCAG
Source organism: Gymnothorax javanicus (assembly GCA_029692085.1). Classification (NCBI taxonomy): domain Eukaryota; kingdom Metazoa; phylum Chordata; class Actinopteri; order Anguilliformes; family Muraenidae; genus Gymnothorax; species Gymnothorax javanicus. Next base: position 4,467,820 of record CM056207.1, on the reverse strand, counting down.
GGAATCAGAGCGTGGAGGTGCTGGGGTGTTGAAGTGCGATCCGCTGCGCTCCGCGCGATTAACTGCCGTCTTCATGAGCCGGCAGGTCCGGCGGGCGGTCTGAACATGCCCGAGGTTTGTGTGTGTGTGTGTGTGTGTGTGTTAGACATCCCGCTGCAGAGAGACGTAGGCTGGAGGAGCTGCAGTCGATTCTCGTCCTGTGAAGCCTCAGTTTGGTCTCTACCTCCCTATTCCATCACACCATCCTCTCTGCAGACCCTGGCTTCATCCACACAGACAAATGCTGTTAATAGCTGGTTCAAAAATGCTTACAAGTAAATGCTTACTGTCGATTTCAGAAAATAGCAGCCCTTAAAATTTTGACATCTGGCCAAATATTCCTGCATTATTATTTATGCTGCATCATATGCTATGTTATTTTGCACCGCAGCAAAATTAATCTCAAGAACCAGAATGACTAAAGCACTTTTGTTTTTGTTTTTTTTATTTTTGTATCTTTAGTTTTTGTAGTCAGTGATGTGGGATTTTGTCCTCATGCGATATTTCCTTAATATTAACAGAAAACGGGCATCAATTTGTTAAAGTAAGCCAGTGTTAAACAAACAAAAGTGTTGACTGAACAAAAGAGATTATCTGAGGTGTTCACTATTGTACTCAGTGACATTGTGTCTCACACAATTTAAGGGGTTTGTTGTGCTTTTTGAGTCACACAAGGTTTGCTCTGGGACTCTGACAGCCGACAGCTGTTTCCTCTTTAATAAGATTAGAGTAAAGAAATTAGTTTTGTGCCCTTTAATCTGCCAGCTAAGGCTGCGAGGCACATGGGCCTCGGCTAATCCTTCACACTGTACATTCCTAATGAGATCCCCCAACGATTCAGCTGCGGAGAGACCGCGCTGGTGTGACCGCTCTGGGGGGTTCCTTACGGTCCGCAGCTCAGAAACCGCAGCACTGTGCCCAGGAATATTGCGCTCACCTCAGAGTGGTCTACCGTGTGAGTTTGACTGTGGCTTCATTAGATAACCCACCCGGTCATAAACCTGTTATTACCCAACAGGCATGTGTTCTAAAATTTAGGGGCAGATTAATGCTTCCCATTTAGTGATTTCAGTTTTTCTGATTAGTGCCATCAGTTTTCAGCAGTAAATCGTCGGCCTCCTGATAAAACCTCTTATCCTCAAAATGATAAACTTTACAGGAGAGCATAAAAAAATGTTTAATTTTGCATGTAAGAATGCAGTTGAGCTGTGTTTGGGTAGGATGACTATTTTTCTTCCAAGAATGTATTTTGTATTTTGCAATGTTTATGTTATTATCGTGGACATACGAGTTTTCGTTTCTTATCAAATTTGGAGCTACGCGGTTTAATTAGCAGGCCGACGAAATGCTGCTTGAATGGAGTGCTTATGAAACTCCCCGTTCAGAGTGTTCCATCGTGTTTACATGCTCTTAGCTCTCGGTAAAGAAGAGCTCTGTGCGAGTGTTCACTCTCCTCTGGAGGCCTGGACGTCACCCGCTGTCTTTAATCGCACCTCGGTTCATGCTTCATGCAGAACTCCGTAAATGACCTCAGGGAGTCTGATCGAAAAGCCAGGGTTGTCGATGAGCGATACTGTCATCCCTGCCGAATGGAGGCCCTCCTTCCCTGGGTAACGCCAGCGCGAGCTGGGCACGGCCCTGTGGAGCTGTGAGCCTCCGTGATACTGCCTTTTTTGTGTTCGTGTTTCACTGAAGTAAAATTATTTTCCTTCAAAAAAAAAAAAATCCATCGCGGTTGTAATTTATGGTAAGAACACAATGCTTAATTCTGACGGCATACCATTCAACCAGTTTAGGCTTGAAAGCAGTCAGTTTAAGCTGTCAGAGTTCCTTTTGCTCAGAAAACTTCTCCCTGTCCAAAAATAAACATTTGTGTAATCAGAAGCCAAGGGGCAAATTTTGTGGTCTTGCAAAAAAAAAAAAAAAAAAAGTTTTTTTTTTTTGTCTTTCACTTCCTTTGTGAACTTCTCTGTTTACAAGGCCTTTGAGAACTGTATGGCACCATGTGACCTGTTTTGTCCAATTGGCTTTTGCCCCCACATTCACCTCTTTCATTCACAGCCACTCCTGTTTCTCTGTCCTACTTGCCTCTGTGCCTTTCGGGCGGTTGCTTGGAGACATCATCTTGATTTATTGATTTCCGGAGCAAACCTTTTTCTGTGACTGGCAAAAGTACAGCCGGCACCAGACAAAGAATCATTCAGCTTGATAAAATAGACATTGTTATGATGCTTCAGATGTCAGCGGCTCTGTCTCCTGGTATAATTGCCAGTTGACAGTACATCAGTTAGAAAATGAGGGAGCGTTTTCCATGGAAGGATTTCAAACAGTGCTTCTGCCCTCGTGCCCCACCCTCGCCAATCTTCATCCATCTATAGTGCTGACAGTGTTGTAACCAAATCAACTGTGTCCAAATTGTTTTGGCTCGGTTTCAGAATTAAGTTTCAGTCGTGATCATCTGACGCCTCGATTGGTTGCCCCGGCACCTGGGAACGGGGGCGGTGTCATGTGACCCTCATCAATCCGCACCTTCCATGGCAGGCTGTGACGGGCGATTGCTGGAGGTGGGGCCTGGGGATTTCATCGTCGAAGTGCTCCCCTGCGTCTCCTTATCCTATTGATTGCAATTGACAAATCCGAAATCAGCGCCAAAAACGTTGGCACCGGCGCCGACTTTTGTTTCATTGCTCCTAAGTCGTCAGTGAAATTTTGCGTTGGGCTGGGTCCTTTGTTGCCATAACGCTGGTTAGGGCTGAGGAACACAGGCTTTTTTCGTCTTCTTTTCTTCCCCTGGCAAATTAATCAGCCGGCAGTGGCGCTGGTTGGGTGCCCAGAATGCATGGTTTTGAGCGGGGTTCTCATGTTACTGCGACGCTGTGACTGAATGGGGCCTGTTTTACTGCTTCGCTCGACCGTGCTGCTACTTTTTCACGCTAGTGGTCTTCCGTGACTTGGCGGACTGATCCCTTCCTCTTCAGTGGAACAGAAACGGTATCCCGTTCACCGAACTGGGCTCGGGCGGCCCCCGGTCCCGTTCCTACAGAGTGCAAAGCATCATGGGTAAAAAATAATTACCTGGGATTCGAACCGAGGCTCAAGACACAACTCGCAGCTCTGGCTTCAGTTTCTCTCCCAAAACCATGCCGGCTTTTTTTTAACCCCCCCCTTTTTTAAAAATATTTTTTGCTCTGACGGCAACAGATTTTATCGGAGCTGTACGCGCTGCTAACGGGTCCCAGCTGTATTTCCATGCGGCTGTTTTGAAAGCGCAGTGGTAAGGACTGCTCCCAAAGTTTTGCCGACCGCAGCGAGTCGCTGCTCCTCTGTGACGTCATGTTATTATTTGGTTATTCGCTGTCCCCTGCCGAAGTTACTCCTCGCGCTTCGCTGTGAATGGCTGCTTTGAGTTCTCACCAGCCCCCTCCCCTGGAAACTTAACGGTATTTTTATTTCGGTGAGCCGATACCGACAGACCCAAGACCACATCTTTGTTCGCGACGAAATTTTGCAGCGGGACAGGGCCTCGTACACAGGTCTATACGCCTGTGAGGTTTTGCTGCGAATGAGTAGCAGATGTTGTGGTTATGGCAGATAGCAAAATATTTATGGTCGCGAGGTAAACGGTCTCCTTCAAAACGAGCTGATCTGATTGGCTGGTTTCAGTGTGCCAAGAGACGCTGGCCTTTTGGTGTATGTGGACGTAATGAGGTAACGAAAGGGCAGTTCGATGGAGAAAATGTCCAGCTCGACTTAAAGCCCGACCAATCTGGCGACCACTAGTTGTCACTGTAACTCGCGACTGGTTCTGGATTAGCGAACCTGGAGTCCAGCGTTTGCCCTCCAGACTCCCCAAGTCCTTCCCTGTCAATCATTCCTCGCACTTCCTGTTTCGCTGGCCCTGAAGAATGTGCTTTACTTTTCTTAAAATAGAAACTGGGAGGGGTGGGCAGTGGGAGTTAAGTGGGGGAAGATATTTCCCTAAAGGAAGGTGGATTATTATAACCATGCAGTCAGGGCCATTATGCTGAATTTTAACACAATTAGCGATTGATTCAATTGAGCTGCAGACCACCTTGTGTGCCCCTGTCAGCTCGCGCATCAGCAGAAATATGAGATCTCCGGGAAGGAGGGGGTCCGTCCTGGAACTTGTGTGATTGACATCTGCCCTCCCCCCCCACAGGTCCCTGTGCTCGGCGGTGAACACCTTCTCCCTGGCCTGCTCCGGCTGCTACAGCAACTGCTCCTACGTCCTCTTCAGCAACAAGATCACCTTCCTGATGGACGTGCTCCTGCATCAGCTCACGGTAGGCGCGCCAGCAACACAGGGCGAGAATGAACGGTTTGAAGTGACAGTTTATCGTTATATGGTCCATACAGAGCACAGTGAGTGCGACACAGAATGGTTTGTTTGTTGATTTTATGGCCTCTTTACGCAGACATAATAGACCTGTGTTTCTGGAAAAAAGAAAAACTGGAAAATTTGTGTCCTTGGACACGGATGTCCCCGCCACTGAGAGTTTGTGAAGCCCTAAGATTGTGAAATTATCCAATTGTGTCAAACAAAATATGAGATGCTCTCCTTCAGTCTATCTATAAAGCATTAACTGAAGCTTGTTGAATTCAGTCCAGTAGTTTTGAGTAGAAGCGGATAGACGACATGCTTTATACAATGCTGTACGCACAGACAAACAAGGGTAACTCTGCACACCCCTGCTGGATATGGCAGGGGCATCAAAACTGTTCAACCGGTGATACTTTTATGGATTTGGAGAAATGGTGTTAGGCAGTGTAAGCAAGTAAGACAGAGATAAAGAGACACCTGAGCATCGTGCTGTTTATGCTTTTCCCAGCATGCACTGCTCCATCTCACTGAGGTCTGGCCTTGTGTTTTCTTTTATCGCAGGATTCACGTGTCATTAGGATGGTAATACTGTAGGGGGCTCCATTTGTTTACAGCTTTCTGTCCATCAGACGGTGTTTAGTCAGCAGTTCTGTGGTTTCATTGGCTTGTCGAGCGCTCCACCAGACAGGTCCTGTGTTAATTGGAAAGTTGTGTCACGCGCACGTCTCGAACCGTCCAAACACAGCACGGCAGGAATTGGCACAGGGATTTCAGGCTCCGCTGCAAGGCTTTAATTGAATGAAAAACAAGCAAAACGCCCAACTTTTTTTAAAGCAGGGAATAGGTACACGCTGGGAGCGCCAGAATATTTTCCTGGCTGCCCACAGTGTGTGTTTTGGAGCCGTCGTGGTGAAGTGCAAGACTGATCGTGTGGCAGAGCCGGGTTTGGCCGTGTGGTCGACGTGAAACGGACTGAAAGCAGGATGCAGCTGGGGTTTCCCCGGAAACGCTGCGCTCTGTCGCGGGCCATATAAAACGAGGGCACCGGACGGCAAACAGCGTCTCGTCAGCGTGACGTTGGCTGAAGACGAACGCTTCGGCTCTAGTTTGGTTATACCTCCTCCCCCTTGATACAGCCGGGCGCTGGGCGAGGCTGTTAAAAGGCCTGAACAGGCTTTACTCAGTAGAGCGATGACAGCGCCCCGCCTCTGATCTGGCGCTGGTCTCAGCCCAGTAACTTCTGCGGCTTTACCTCCGTCTGTCTGCCTCGCTGTCTGTCTGTCTTGTGTTTCTGTCTGTCTGTATCGCTATTTGTTTGCATCTCTCTCGACTCCTGAGTCGGTCTCCTGCCCTCTCCTGTCATCTCCACTTCCTTTGCTTTTCCTCTCTCTCTCTCTCCTTCTGTATCTCTCCCTCCCTCTCCCTCTTGGGACCATGCCCATACGCAAACACATTACCCTGACGGGGCAGCCCCCTCCCCCACTCTTGGTGGAGTTTCTGTCTGTTGCAGTGTTCGGGGGGGGGAGGGGGTTGGGGGGCTGTAGGTGATGACTGACACAGGTGTCGGTGCTGCTGTTCTCGCCGTGTAAACTGCCCCACACGGCCGCCACCACTGCGAGCACAGATTATTTTAAAATGAGTTTGACAAGAGAGGTGAACAGAGATCACTAGTGCAGAGACCTTGACCTGTGATGATAACCAGTCAGTCCTCTTTGGATGTGCGCACGCGCACACACACACACACACACACACACACACACGCATGAGTGTGTGCACGCTGTAGTACTGAATCTCTCCTGATTTGGGGTGGAGTGTGTTATAGAGGCAGCTGTGCTGACACACTGATCTCTGAGGCTTTGCACTGTTTGTGTGTTTAAAGGGGGTGTGTCTCTCTCTGCATGGCTTCGACTCACCACCCAGCCTGGCGCCCTGTCGAACAGTGCTGCTATACCTGTCTGTCTGTGTGTGTGTGCGCCTGTCTGTCTGTGTGGATCTGTGTTTGTGTGTGTGAGAGAGAGGGAGAGAGAGAGCATGTGCATTTGTGTTTTGTGTGGTTTGTTGTGTATGTACTTGCACATTACAATGCTGATATGTGCTATTGTGTATCTGTGGGTGCACGTGCATGTGTGCAGTATCGTGTCTTGTGCGCCTTTCTGTGCTATGGTGTGGTGTGATGTGTATGTGGTGTGGTGTGATTTGTTTGTGAATGTGTGTTTGCCTGTATGTGCGCACATGTGCATGCGCTGTGCATCTACGAGAGAATATTATGCTCTCATGCACTTCTGCGGGTGCTGGATAAATAAATTCCACACAAATGACCAGGCTAGTGCACGTTGCTGCGTTAGATAATCTTGCTGTTACTCTGATGGATTTGTGAGCGCGGGTTTCCTCCCTTCCTCCGGTGATCCAGGCGCACATACAGACCGGCAGATTAGGGGCTGACATTTTGTTCGGGAATTTTGTGGGTCACAGCATCCCCTGAAGAGGAGTCAACTTCACGACTCACCCCGTGATCGGGATGGAACAGGAAAAAAGTTAGCGGGAGCGAGCGGGACCGGGAATAATAAAAATAGTTGATCAGTTTTTATCAACAAATACACTGTTCTAATATGAATAAAATTTGTTATATTGAACATAACCCTAGTCTTTTAATATATTTTTAATTCAAATACCTGCAATGCAGATAGTCGGATTTAGGGAAGACGGCGTTGTAATGCTTTGCGACAACAACCCGCTTATCACTCAGAATTTCGGGCAAGTCTGAAGTTTTAAAGAAGGTCCTAATCGAGAGTGACGGTGTTAAAACCCCGCATACTGTATGTTAGTCGTGTAAAGTAGTTATCGAATACACCACTAACTCGGGCACGAGTGCTCTTCAGTGACACCGTCGTAAAGCAGGTGGCGGAGAAATGCAGCCAAAAAATCTTTCGCGAAACGCGAGTTTGCAGTCGCCGTGTTCCATCTATTGTCATCGGATCTTCAGTGGATTTTTTTTTCCCCAAAGAAAGATAATGCGAAGTTAGCACGTTTTCATCAACTGGTTTGGAGCGATTAAACCCGGCTGGGCAAAGTGCAGTTTCATCAGAAGTTGGCGGCACAGCTGACCAGTCATCTGAGTTCAATGTTCGCTACATCAGAATTTATTTTGCAGGGGTGTTTCCATCTCCCATTAAGGCATAACTTTCTTTCGAAAAAGGCAACAAAAAACACCTCAAGCGAGTGTAAAACTTTCTTTTTCTTTTTTTTTTCGAATTTAGGCGTTTCCATCAACCTTTTCTAATGCGATACTTCAAAATGCGCATGGAAATGCGTCAAAACAGGGCTAGTGGTGATGATGTCTCGACTACCCAACTGCATTGCTCTCATGTGCAGCCAACACATCAAGATACAACATCGAATGCCATGTTTGAGTTTATATTTAACACAGGTAGGCATGGTGTAATCCATGACATGTACTATATTTTTTAATAGAACTGACTGGAGTTGTTGAATACTACGCCAAAAATATCAATAGATTAAATAATAAGTGGTTACATTTTGTATTTCTGACCACATGAATAATAGTTAAGTGTATTTTTCATTATTAATGATTAAATATAGGCAGTCTGTGAATATACCACATAAGATTGGGTTCAGTTTGTAAAAAAGGCTGTCTGGGGTAATACCATATCTTGGCTTTCCTTCTAGGGAGCTTTCCCTCGGCTTTTGCCGATTAACCCTTTGCTGTCGGGGGGCGACAGTGTAGTTTTTGTTTTTGTGCCCTTTAGTGGAGGAATTATTGGTCTTTGGATCGAGGCCATATATCCCTAATGCCACTGGCCTATTTCCACAAGCGAACCAGACAGAGGTCTTGCTAGCATGATGCCGTTGCACAGGCCAAATGGTGAAAATTAAAATAATAAATACTTATCTTGTAGAACACAAAGCTCATACCACAGGAACGGGATGGGACGGGACAGGAGTATTTTTCAGGGGAGGGATGGGACAGTGAAAACCCACCCCTGCGTCACCCTCTAACGCAGATGTACCCACACCTGCACACGTACACGTACACTTTACCCACAAGCCTCGGCGGTTCTCTGTGCTGAAGTCACGGGGTCGCTGCACATTTCCTTCCACTGTGGAAGCTCCTCTGAGACCTCTCACCCTCCTCCGCCTGGCAAACCACCAGAAACAATCTGTTATGGTGAGTCGTAACCACCAGCTCTGAGCCCACAGCTAATGAATAATGGAGAGGCTGGTGTGTAGTTATTTATGTCTCAGAGTAACGGGACTCCTGCTCAGCCTGATGGGCTTAGCACCCGACTCAGGGGAGATTAGTTTATTTGCACCCCTTTGCCTTAAATTCTGCCCACTTTAATGGGAACTAGTTTGTATTTTTACTAGCTGGTAACTGTATCAATACTACTTAGAGCCGTTGTTGCAGTGAAACTTGGTGCTTGACAGTTGAGCGATAAGAAGTCTTGATAAACAGGACAAACAAATTAGAAGCTGAAGCTGTGCATCTTATTGCTCTGACTGGTGATGGCCTGCAGCCTTCGTGTGTTTGTTATCGGAGCGGAGTTGTGTGTTTGAGAAGAGCGTGGGTACAGTATGTGTTGAATGTGCTATGGGGAGCTCTTGGTCCCTCTGTGAGTACACTGTTGTACAGCTGCTCAGTCCTCATGTGGACCTCTCAACTGAGCCATGCAGCTGGTGCGGCAGTGTTGTGTGCAGTCTGGACAGGGCTGGTGAGGTGGGTTTAAGCTGTGTTTAGCTCCTCCCCAGAACTCCCGCGGTCTATAGCAATCCAGCAGCGGTAAATACTCTGCTCCTCTCAGGCGTGCTGCATGCCCCATGTGCTGCCTAGTGATCAGTGGATTGCGGACTAGGGATTTGGGGAAAGGAGATCATTGAAAGGCAGAGTTTAATTCCAGATTGATTGAGCAAGTTTTATGTAATCAAAGCATTTTCAGTCCGTAATAAAATGAAGCTGTTCTTCGTTATTACTGCAACTCTCTAGGGTGAAAGGTCGTGCGTTAAGATGAGGACTGAACTGAGGTTTCTGCGTGCTGTTTTAGGCAGCGACTGACTGACTGACTGACTGAGTGACCCGACTGACTGACTGACTCTCACTCACTCACTCATTCAAAAATGGCGTGCGGCTCCTTCTGTTGTGAGCTGTAGTAGCCCTAGACGGAAGAAATGACAGCAATGGAGTGTAGCCTATTTTTACTTTTCCGCACTTTTTAGATTTTAGCTTGATGTAAGGAGGAAGTCCAGGTGTGTGTGCTGAAGTTGTGTGTGTGTGTGTTCTCTCCCAGCTTTACGTTCCGGATGAGGACACCTCCATCTTCGGGCGCGGTGTAAACAAGCAGGTGTTCGAGGGCTTGACCACCAGCCTGCTGCAGACCAGCGCCACTGTCCTGGAGACGCTGCTGTGCCCCCGCCCAGAGGGCTGCCATGGCGACGGCCCCAGGGTGACCTCCCCCGATGCCAAGAGCAAGAGCTCTGCTGTGGAGCCCTTCACCTCTCGTGTGCAGGACCTCATCAGGTGCTAATGCTTTACCCTGACTTCTACGCCTCTCTCCACCTACGTGACCACACTGCTCCTGCATTTATAACACCACCCTTTTCTCCCCGACTCCACCTCGCATCTCCGTCCCTCCACCTGCCTCTCTAGAACCCTTCATGTTCTCCTCGTAACGCTCGTCTTTTATCTACAACACCACCCCTCTGTACCTTGCTACGCCTCCAGTCCCTATCTCTCCATCCTCCGCCCTAAAGCCCCTTGTCCTCTTTCAGTAAACAATAACTCCACGCCTGCCTCCGTAATCTCTCTCTCCATACCTCCATCCTCTCTTCCCTCCGGCCCTCCCGCTTCTCTTACCTCACCCTTTCCTTCTCTCCTCCGCATCCCCGCAACCTGATCCCTTCGCCTCTTTTCTCTCGTAATCCGAGTCGGACGCTTCCTTGATACGCTGATGTATTTCTTCCTTGCTAAATTTATCCCCATTTAAATTAAGTGGGGTTTTTTTTTTGTGCGATCTCTGGCAGCGTGGACTTCAGTAAGATTTGCAGCCGTGTCACAGGCTGTATCTGTTACCATCTGTTTGGACTGACGCTCCCTCTGTATGAGACTCTAAGACCAAGAGGCCAAATATAAATGTCACGATGGAATCTCGTGAAACATTACGGTTGGGGAGCCTCCAAATCGTCTGTAGTTGGAAGTTTTCTGTTCGCTTTCCCCCCCTGACGGTGCAGGTCAGGAGATCCTGGTCTGAACTCTTCCTCGCTGGGCGTGAGCTCAGCGGCCGTTGACGCCGAATCTTCCTCGTCTGTAATGTGTCAGCGCTGTCAGTGGGGCGAGAGTGCGGAGAGACGGCCGAGACAGCCAGACGAGCTCACGTCTGCTCGGGTCAAACGGACCAGCAGCCAAATATTCGGCCTAAGGGAGCTGCCGGCGGTGCACCCCCGCCATGTCTGCGTTTGGGGGGCGGTTCCAATGCAGTCATCCGTGAGGAAAGGCAGGCCACCCGCTAGAACCGCGGACGTCCAGTTCACACGTTCCGGCGTGAGTCATCAGAGCGGAACAGCTGCGGCCGTCCCTTTTGAACTCACCTCCGACCCGGTGGGGTGCGACTTGGCGACTGAGAGGTGCAGCAGTGGGAAGAGAGGAAACTTCTCCCCGTCGCAGATCTAATCCCGAATGACGAATATCTGCAGGCCTCTGTGCTCGGACTGGGCTCATATGGTGCTCTTTCTGGGAAGCGCAGCGCGTGGGTGGGAGGTTGGGAAATGAGTTAATCAACAGCATTATTTTTACTCGGATTTAGCTGGCAGCCTCGGCCTTCTGCAGAGCGTCAGCAGCTATAAACCACTTTTTCTCAGTTTTTATCTGTCAGATCAGAGCTTAAAGGTCCCACTTATTTATATTTTTTCCGAGGTCTTTCATTATTACATGTCCAAAAGGGAGGTTTATAAACTGTTTAGCTAACAAAAATCTCCTCGAAACCATTCACTGTGTGTTATTCTCGTCCCTCTGAAGAACAGGCTGATTTCAGTGGGCGTCTCTCCTCTGATAGTAAGCTCTGTTCTTACTGGTAGAAATTGAGCCTTTATCAGGCTTTGACTGAATTGCTAAATTTTATTAACGCGCTAGCTAGCTTGGTTAGCGAGCTAACTGATGGAAGCAACATGCAGTCCTAGTGGATTGCACAGGCCGTGCGATATGGTGCTTTTTTTCATATTGATTTAGTATGATGCAACAACACAGATTCAGCAAATTTTAATCCGCTCACTCACTCACTCTCTCTCTTCCATTATGGCCATATTAGCCTGCTATCGCGGGAAAAAATTGATGTTAATGCTAGGACAGAGAGATGGGTGGGGAAAGATGTTAAACAATAAGCGAGTTGGGAGAGGCAGCAGAGAGATAAAACAGGAAGTGCTAAACAAGCGAGAGGGATGGGTCGGCTGAGTCGGTCTGTGGTCAGAAGCAGGGCGTTCAGGCAGAGGTGGTTGGTGTGAACTGTGCTAAGCAATTTGTGACATAAAAATCAGCAGGATTTTCCTTTGGCATCATTCTAAAGCTGAAGTGGGGGGGGGAAAGGGTTTAGTGATTAAACGGTGCTGGTTTGTCTTCAAATTCAACCTTTTCTAGAATGTTTAGTGCAGTGGTGGACACAACAGGAAGTCCTGACCTAAGGAATAGTTAATTAAATTTTCACACCGAACAGCCGAAAGATGCAATAACAAATAGAAGCACAACTATGGACTGGTCACAACTCACCTAGGCGATGTTTGGTTCCCTGACGACTTTCAGATGCAGACTCCAATGTTAAAACTCTACTATACAGATACTTGTCTCTCCTCGGCCATCTGTCTGCATTCTAGACGTAGCGTTGCCGCACTGACAGCACTGACACGGTACAGACGAGGAGGAGCAACTGCACCTTCTGCTGCTGATCTCACGCCCAGCTGAAAGAGCTCAGGCCTGGGGTCGCCTGACCTGCGGTATCAGGGGGAAACGAGCAGAAAACACACATTCTGGAGACCTCCCGAGTGTAATGTCCGTAAAAATACTGTTTCAAGAGTAGTGCTGAACGAAATGACGTAGAGCTCTCACGTTCAAATTTTTTAAAGCCCTAAAAGACTTCTCATGCTTTTAATCATTGTGGATTTCATGACATAAAATGAATGGAGGTGATTGGCTACTCTGGCTATTGAAGTTCATTCACTCTAAAACTAGAAAACAGTGACAGGACTAGATGCACTCAGAGAGCGCAAACCTCCGCCAAGCCTATCCCCCAATGGTAAAGAATCCTTTAAAAAATTAGGCCGAAAGGTACGAGAACAGACAGGGCCGCGATTGAACTGGTCACAGTTTGCCTCATTCGCCTCGGCGCCATGTTTGGATCAGTGACATCATGTGGGCGATTAGACTCAGAATTGCCATCAATTCCAATTTTACAGATCTCACTTCAAAGCTTTAAAAGGCTTCAAATTAATTTAATCATCTTGGTTTTCATGGGAAATGTTTGTAGTTAGTGTTTCACTGGAGCGATTGAGCTCATTTCCATCAACCGCTGATTGATCCTGATAGTGCTTCTGTGACGGACGTTTGACTTTTTCATCAGTGGCACTTTCGCATCTCGCCTCCCTCGTGAGGTTCGTTAACATAACTAACGTGCGAGGAGATGACATCAAATCACTCGCCTGCACCCTCTGCGGACGTCCGAGCTCTGCGCGTTCTGGTTAATTAACGTATTTAGGAATTCTCACGCCATCGGTGATTTCGGATGTGCGCGTATCATACATGAACGCCTGACAGGCGAGGGGTGCCGAACACTTAACCTGCTTTCACGCCGGACGCGAAACGAATTTTTCGCACGACAGATTACATTCAAAGTTGCATTGACTTTGAATGTAATCTGTCGTCGAAAAATTCGTTTCGTGTCCGGTGTGAAAGCAGCTTCAGAAAGCAGCCGTTCAAACGAACAGGGAGCCACACGGGGCAGAACAACAACAGCGTGTTAAAAGGCCCTTTTAACTCCAGTCGTGTTACAGAAGAGGATGAAGTCATAACGAGGGGTGCTTTGGTTCGAGTGACAGCTCAGCTATTGAGACGCGGAGAGGGTAGGAAGAGGGGTAATTGCTGGCGCTTCCTCGGAGTGACAGCTCTAACAAAACAAGAGGGAGGGAGGGGGAGGGAAGGGGGCGGGAGGGAGAGGGTCGGAGGTCAGGATGATGGACGGAGACTGTGCCTGGTTGGAGTAGGTCAGGTATAGCAGTGCCTGGTCAGCTGCTTTTAGAGGTCCTGGGCACCTGTACAGCAGCGCCATTGGCTTACTGAGGGCCTGAGGGCGGGGCCACCTGCAAAAGGTACTGGTGTAGGATTTGCAGGCTTGGTGCCAGCGTTGCCCCAGGAGACATGGCAGACAGCCAAATAGCCCAATTAAAGATGATTTGTTACAAAGTGGGCGGAGACAGACCTGTCAGTCTTGAGCAAATTAACCGTATGACTAGAAGTCACAGCGATTGGCTCTAGTGTCGTTTCTCAATGGTTGTGCTTGCTGCAAAGATGATCTTGATGACCTTTCTGGCACTCGCAGACAACTAAATTTTCTTGTCTGTACCTCTTTTCTTCGTGTCAAATATATGATTTGAATTCATTTTTTCATGCAGGTAATGTGTTTTTCTGTATTAGGATCTTTTTTTTCATATTTACCATTAATTTCCTGCCTATCCTTTCTGCATAAGAGTAATGACTTATAAAGACTTGAATTTCATTGCAAGACGCAATTTAACTCCACTTTCAAAATCTTGAACCTCCACTGCATGAAGAAGATCATCATTGGCAGGGGAGTCATACCAAATTCAGCCCTCAGCAACACGCTATATATCCCTGGGTTTAGCATGCTTGAACATCAGCTTTCATTCCAAAACGCAATAAACGCCAAGCTGGTTTTTCTGTTAACTGCGATATATGCGTATAGCCAATCAGCGATGGAGAATCCGGCACTGCCAACAAACTCCGATTGTTTAGCAACACTTGTTTTGGGCAAAACAGAAATATGAGTGTCAATGCTATGCTGCAAGCTCTGCAGGGGGAAAAAAAGGTTCCCTTTATCCGTCTACAATGCATTTCCCATCACTGGACATAATTTTCCTCCTGCTGACCGAGTTTTTGGCAGCACTGAGCCGCAGATTCGCAGAAAGGACAGTGTACTACACGTGGAGGAGTATTGCAAATGATCACGGACACAAAATTATTACGGAAACGTAATTGTTTACATCTGTGATATTGACTGGCAAGCATTTGACTTCAAGGCGCACTTCTGTGGATATGCTGCATTTTGCCAAATAATCACAACAAAGTTAACTTTTTCATAAAATTAATTATTCTTAGATTTAATTGCATCGTGGTGTAGTGTTTTAGCTTGTTTAGCAAGATATATTAACAAATAAGAAAACTTTCCTATGCTTCCTTTTCTCATGACAAAAATGTGCTTCTTTTTAAAAATGATTTAAATGAATATTTTGCTTTTTGTGATGAAACTCTTCACTTGTATCTTGCTATAATACAGGGAGGTACCATTGACTGGTGAAAAACGAAATGACTATGAATTAGAATTTTTTCTTCAGTATATTATGACCTCCCCCTAAAACTCTTATGTGCTTCTGTTCTACAGCTACGTGGTAAACATGGGTTTGATTGACAAGTTGTACAGCTGCTTCCTGTCTGTCCAAGGGCCAGTGGACGAGAGCCCCAAGATGGCCGCCTTCCTCCAGCAGGCAACGGCGCTGCTGCACAGTATGTGCAGGCTGTGCTTCGCTGTGACTGGCCGGTGAGTCGCATCTCCATGCATCTCCCTCAGGTCGTCTCATTCAGCCTGTGCTCGTGTCCTTTCTCTTGAGCTGGTCAGCATATGCTCAGATTGTGTGTATATTTATCTGCCATTCTCTGGCTACATTTTTACATTCCTGCTGACTAACTGCTGCGGTGAGGAGCTGCGTACTGTTGCTCACTTGCCCTCTGTGCTCGGGTGCAGAGCTCCTGACTGTTGCTTACTTGCCTCTGTGCTCTTGGAGGAAAAAAACCTGTGGCAGGGTACAGCATTCATGTCGAGTGCCAACTCCAGACAATTTGAAACTGGTAAGGATGGCAGTACTTGACTGAATTGGCTAGCAGCTACAGGCTTTGCGTTCAGTCCGTGTGCGAATTTGCAGCGCTGCTCTGTTTTTATGCAAGTGTGATGGACGAGCATTGGCTTTGGCTGCAGCACCTGCTGCACACTGTAACGGCGCCCAGCTGTCTGACGTCAAGGGCCACTATGGGCCCGTTACCGAATATCTGTGAGAAAACGCCGAGCCTTTCTAGAGCTCTGTGTCTGGCTTGCTCACCCTCCCTCCCCCGGTTTAGGATGAGTGTTGGTGTGGGCACACTGCTGTCCCGTACTCTAGTTTTAGGATGCTTGCTGAAGTTTGCATTAGCTTGTCTTCTCCGGGTGCTGTGTTCAACTAAGGACTGAAGGTAGGCAAAACTACTGTCTGGAATTGAAAGGCATTTGGCAATTTTGCCACTAATCATAAACAGGTTTATGAATTATGCCACTTGAATTGCCTGGCATGAAAGTTCTTGACATGGGGGGTTGATGGTCGATTGGAACACATGTGGATAGTGAGATCATTTAAGTCCTGTTATCCTTGATATTACAGCCTGCTGGATAAAGGGGACATTTAAATCTTCCTATTTCTGACATTAAAAATACTTTTCAAGTCTTACTGTTCCAGCGGGGGAGAGCTGGGCATCAAATGACATCTCCGTGATCTTTGCTGTACGGTAAGTTTGTGAGCAGATCGGTCTGATTTGTTTATTTTGGAAGTTAGTGATTTTTCATTGTATTCCTCAAGTTTTTCATTGTGTTCTTCAGTACTGCTTGAAATATCAAACCACAAAAACTTCTCGCAGTGGGACATTGCTGTCACATTAGAGATTATTGCCAGCAGTTTAAGTAACAGCTCTGCATATTACATTGCATTGCATCACATCACTGGCATTAGCAGATGCTGTCCTCCAGAGCCGCTTAATTTTTTTTAATGAAGTGAGGTCACGATCTGGCTCTCCAGGTGGTAGAAAAGAGAATCCCTGTAGTAAGGGCTTGCGAGCACTATTGGGACTTAGGAAATCAAGCTCTTTCAAATGGTTGAATCTTTTTGGCAGTAGAGCATATTACACTCCATCATAGTGTCGCAACCCTCGTGTGAAAGTCTTTCATTGGTCTTCCTATTCAGCAACTTGCCTGTCAATTAGAGATATGTCTCCTTTGATTGGTTTACATCTTGCCTGTTTCCCCTCCCTGGCTGTGTCTCGTTTCATGGTTTTTTCCTAATGGCTCTGTGATGTGTATTGCAAGTTGCTGCATTGTAATTTATCATTGGCGCATAGAACCAGTCAGTATTCCGTGTAGAAACGCTTCCTCTTTATTAAATGTAACATCATCTTTAATGACACCTATTCATGGAAGCTTTCCGCTTTACTCTGTTAAACAAGTTTCCAGGCCTGTTCTGGGTCCAGGACTGGTATTACGTTCAAGTTAACCCAGCTCAAGTCAGTTCCTCTGTCCAGTTTAATCGGAACAAGCTTTCCAATCCTTCTACGGTCATCAGGATTGGAACCAAGTTCCCCTCAAGCACCTTTATCCTCCTGTGGGACAGTTCGGCTCTGGCAAAGTGCGCTCTCCACCTGACTGTTTTTCCCTGAAGCCTCTGGCTGGCAATTGGCGGCCCAGCTTCACCTATTACATCTGTGCTGAACTGCGCTCTCTTCTTCTGGGATTCCGTCCCCGAACATTACCATACTGCTGTTAACCCTTTCAGCGCCGTGGGCAACTATAGTTGCCCAATGATGTAAGATATCAAAGTCAGATGCTGTTGAAAACCTATCACGTGGCGACTTGTTCAACAGCTCAGGATAACTACATTTTTAATTCCTTGAAAATGTATTCGGCGCTCAAAGGGTTAAGAAACCTACCTGTTGGATTGTATTCTGCTTCCGGTCTTGATTCCCTGGTCTGGAACGTGACACACGGAGCTGTACAGGCAGGTCTCTGTATTGAATTAATGGAATAGAGCAGCCGGACCTGAGGAACTTCGCACACTAGGAAGCGCTTGTGAGGTAACCCAACGCCTTTTGTTCTCCTCCATTTTGTGTAAAAGTAAATGGAAGGGTCGAGTGTAAGTTTACTGACTTTGTGTATTTATGGCAGAATTATAGCAGACATCCCGATATCCTCCGGCCTGGTTCTCATCGGGTTTCTCCCCAACCAAGGGCCTTTGGTCTGATTTGAATTCTCAAGTGCCTGCCCATGAAGGCCAGCGTGATTTTGGCCCGGCGCAATTTCCCCTGTGTGTGGCTAGGGGGCTTCCTGATCAGTTTGCTGTGTGCCAGTTTGGCCCAATCTCACACATAATCAAAGCCTCCTCTTGTGAGAGCTTTTGGCACACACCTTACTACCTGTTCTTGGCATCTGACGGCGGAAAGGATACCCCTGTGTGGCCTCACTGATGGGCACTCGGATACTATGATGGAAGTGAGCCTTTCAGTCTGAAGGTGTAATGATGCTGTTCTTGGAAGCCTTTAATGCCGGGGAGCCTTATCAAGTGTCAGTGTTTCAGGAGCTCATCCTTGACAGTAACCAGTTGAATAATTATGATAATGGTGCTAATTCAGATCCCGCACACCAGGAAATTAAAGCCTCTTTGCAGTTCTTGCTTCTTAAACCTCGGTTACTCATAGCCAAATGCTGATAGGCTCTGCAGTACTCTCAGAGAATTCTGATCCTTTTCCCAGAGCTTCCAACGGGAAGTGGAGGCAGGAAGTGCTTCTGTTTTAGCCTCAGGGAGCACATCGGCCTTTCTCCGGTAACCCTGTGAAGGTGCTGCTTTCCATGGTTGTTCTGCGGGCAGCTGGAAGGCTTTTCATAGGATCCTTATTTTTGTTGATCAGATCGTGAGTGTGTCTTGTCCATACCTGCGGTGGACATGGGAAAGTGATGCTGCCTGTTCTCCTAATCTGCCTCGTTGTGCTGTTTTAAATCCCTCGACTGAGGCCCTGATTCAACATACTGAAATGCGGAGTTTCACGGTTCATACATGTTTGTATTGTGGTGGCCACTGTGCCGCTGGCTGTCGGAGCACGGCACAGATTTCAGAACCTTGGGAAAGTGCACCTTGCGACTGGCCTGGAGGGGCGGAGGTGGGACCAGGCTCGGTGTTCATTACGCATTTCTGTCATGTTTAAAGGATTCATGGATGTTTTATGGGTTGTAGTGATCGAGTCTTCACACCCTCGTCTCTATTCAAAGTGAAAAATGACCCCTCTCCCTCTGTTTTGCAGCTGTGTAGTCCTGTCCCCTGGCAGCCTATTTTATGGAGCTCTCAATATTTTCCCGGCCATCGAACACCCAAAACCCTAAATGACGTAGCCTGGTAATCTCAGAGGAGTATTTTAGTTTTGTTGTACGTTGCTGCAGAGCTGTTGTGTGTCTCTTCTGCAGAGCTCCCTGCATATTCGGAAGCAAACGGCCGGACCCGACGGGGCTGACGGCCCTCCTGCAGTCCACAGACCTGGTGGGTGTCCTGCACACGCTGTACTGCATCCTGCTCCACGGCTCCGCCCCCGAGCCCGCCTCCGCCGGCCCCCAGGACGGGTACCCCCCCGCGGTCATCCAGGTGGCGCTGCAGGGCGTGCGATTCCTCAACAGCTTCGCCCTGCTGGACCTCACAGCCTTTCAGGTACAGCGCTGTGTGCACATGCTGGGAGTTATTTATGTGCCCAATTAACTCTTTACTCCCTAGTAGCTATCTTAGACTGCTGCCCTAGCAGCCACTGACCCCTGGTGCCCTAAGACAATATGGCTACTAAAATACCACGACTGTAGTCGGGATTCGCCGGCAGAAGCGATGTGTTTATCACGCCTGTAGTCGGGACTCGCCTGCACAGCGACCTAAATTATCACGACTGTAGGCGGTATCAGGGAGTAAAGGGTTAACACCTGCCCTTATGTGGGGGGTCACACTTACATTTTGTTTTCGCGGAGCAGGGCGGTATACAGTATTCAGCTCTGTCTGTCCGATCGTACGTTTGTACGTACGTATGTCCGTCCCGTTGTTGTCAACGCGATATCTCAAGAACCAGGGGACCGATTTTGCTCATATTTACCACCAACATGCACTTAGAGGGTCCCTCAACAACAGGTGATTTTGGTGACCTTGAGGTCGTTTTCAAGGTCACAGGGCAATTACAAATACATTGCCTTTGTAAACCTTGTTTACACAATATCTCAAGAACCAGTTGACCAATTTTGCTCATATTTAGCACCAATTGTACATGCGGCGTGGGGCACAGTCACGTTGGTGCAATTCCTTGTTTATCTTCAGTTTAAGCACCTGGATTTCCACTGTACTGATTCATGCTCTGAGCCTTGTGTTGGACAGTAATATAGTAAAACTGGACCACCTGGGAATCCCAGTCGCTTTTTTGTGAAGCACTTATGCAAACACACTAACACAGATACTTTACTGTAAAATGCAAAATGGAAGAAACTGAGTCAGTGCTTCATAAATCCTGCAGGTGTGCGTGAAAGGCATGGAGGAGCAAGACATTGTCAAAAATACTGACAGTTTGTGTTACCCCTCAGTCTTGGGGAAATGCGAGCGCAACATAAAAGGACACATTGGGATTTGACGTGAAGCAAAGTGAGCGATTTATTTAGCTCATACACCCGGATAATTCTTTTTTTTTTTTTTTTTACACTGGAGGAAGCTTAGACTTTAGGGCAAACCGAGGCCAAAATGACAAACAAAACTGAAACTGGGTACCGATCCGGTATTTTCCTAATCCTCGGAAGAAAAGAAACACAAGACCAATTGCTGAGCTGATCTCCCTGGTCTACCCAATAAACAGGAGAAGGTAGTTTAAACAAAACGGCAGTTCCCCCCCTACGGCTTCATTAATCAAGCATGGCAATACATGGGTCTGAGGTTTATCAAAAACTCGCGAAAACGGTAAGGGCACAATTAGAATATTTCTCAGCGGTTCACCTAAGAGCATCACAGCACAACAATCCAAAAAACACTACCAGTGGCACCGTTCTACGAGACAATAACTGACATTGCACGTTGTTATGAGAAACGCCAAACACTTAAAATACAGGACGAGGAGAGTCTGCGCTGCCAGCCCACACCGATCCCTCTGTCTCCTTGCGAAGCCGGAAGATAAGTAGGCCAAACCCCCGGATAACAGCCAATCTGCAGCGGCCACGCTGGTTCCAGCCCCTGTCAAATGGCAAAGATTACAGGAAAAAACAGAGTTCCAAGTCTACACAAAAAAAAAACGACATTTCTTAATCACAGACCCGAAATACGGACAAGGCCGTAACAGTTTGTCAAACTAAGGTTCCGCTCACCAGTGTGTTTCCAGTGCCATAGGCGTAGCCAATATGTTAGGCACCCTAAATAATGTATTCGCTGAGAAACTGAGCTCGTTCAAGAAGTATATTTCACATATATTTCTATCATTTTGATAAAGTTCAATTGGCATTCAAGTAATAATTTGACATTAAATATGTGCACCGTTGACTATTCCTGTAAACCGTCCTATTATGTGTGTCGTCTTTGAATTCCTGCGTGCTATATTTCCTTTATTTGCTTCAAGTGACAGCTGTGTGATGGCATTGTGTCTTCCGATGGGCTATCTCATAATTTTGTTGCAGAGCTGGACTAGAGTTCCCACGCTGCAATTTGGGTCTTTTTAATGATGTAAAATAATTAGGTAGGAGCTGCTTTGCCACAGAGACAGATATTACAGTGTATTTCTGCTGGGATTGAGCAGGTCAGAGTAAGTTTCAGTTCGGCTCTTGTTTCTTTATGTATTGAAAATCCTCCAGACTGACGTTCCCTGCCAGGGGGTCATAAAGAGCTCTCCTCTGAGTACAAGCTTCCACCCGATCACTTACAGGCCCCAGAGTCCCCAAGCTGTCGTTAGGGAAGGACATTTCCAGCAGGGAACAAAGCTGACCCTGCTAGACAAACGCGCGTGCCCTCTGACCTGCAGTAATTCATTAAGTTTAGGGGGGTTCGGGACGGGTCACCACGCGAGTGGACGGGTCCGATTAGCGGAGGAGCTACGGCCGCGTCGCGGGGCTGGGAGAGGAAGAGGAAGCTGACCGGCCCTAAATCAGCGGAGCGTAAAGCGGCCCTCCCTTTGGTCCCCCCGCGTAACTCACTGCTCAGTGCGCCGCGCCGATGACACCGGGACCTCCTCGCTCGTTCTGTCTCCCTCTTCCTCCCCATCGAAAACAGCTGGTGGTCAAAGCCGCTCGCCGCAAGAATTTTAGCCAACATTCATTGTAGCGTGTTTTTTATGGCCTCCTGGTTCGCATTACCCCGGCTCTCCTTCCCAGCTCGCCGTCTGACACGGCCCATTACTGCAGGGACTTCAATATCCAGCCGACAGTACAAGTCCAGAATTAGACTGTATTTATAAGGCAGAAGGAGCGGGGACTCTCTATAGCAGGCCTGTCTCGTGCGTTTCCCTGTCAGCACAGAGTCTGCTCATCTACAGGTGAGTGAAATGCACAGACAGTCTGTGCTTTAGTTTTCAGTCCATATGTACTGACCTGCTGAACATAACTGCCTGACATCCCACCAACAGGACCGTCACAAACATTAGTAAATGTTTCGGAGCAGGGAAACTCCTGCCTTAAATGAAGCTGGGCCTTCATGAAGGAATTCTGCTGGCATTGTGTTTTCTCAGGCATCCAAACTGATTAATCGGAATGGGCCTGGCCCATTACAGTCTGCTTCGTCCCTAAACTATTCGGAACCGGGGACTGTGATAAACTATCGTAAATTCCGTATTCATACCACAGGCTTTGGGGGCCTCAGTTTGCATATGTATTTTTATATGGCTGTACAGAGATTTCCCCCTCCCCCCCCATCCCTAAATTTTCTGTTGTCCTGTTCTTCAGTGCTCTTTTCCTTTGCCAACTTTAATAAATACTATCTTTGGAACCCAGAAAGCTGCTCATTTGCTGTGGAAAAATGGTTTATTTTTTTTTCTAAGGGGTCATGATGGACCCTGCTGCTCTGTGTGTGCGGTACTGACCATCACCCCTCTCCTGTTCGCAAGCACCTGCTTAAACTTCCCTATTGGTCACATGATTAATACGGATCTGTCATAGTATTATTTAAGCTGGTGTCTTGTTATTTTCTTTGCTATGTCTGTATTACTTTGTTTGCGGATTGCAGATACTCAAGATGCAAAAACAATCAGATCGTTGTCAGATTTAGACCTTTGATTCTGTGCTGGAGGTTGACTGGACATTTGCTGTGGTTATTTTTGGTTTGGCAGTGGCGATGCCTGGCGATTGACCTTTTTCTGTGCTGTCCAGTCTGTCTTAGGTGCAGAGGGCCTCTCCCTGGCGTTCCGGCACATCGTGGGGTCCCTGCTGTGGTACTGCTCCCAGCGTCCCAGCGAGGAACTCCTGCACGAGGTCATCATCTGTGTGGGTTACTTCACCGTCAACCACCCCGACAACCAGGTAACCGCCATCGCCATCGCCCTGTGTGCTGCATCTCAAGACCTGTGTTCATCACTCATTCAAAGGGGCAGCATGGCTGAGGAGGTAGAGCAGGTGGTCTAGGAGTCAGAACCCCACTGAGCCCCGCACTGAGCCCCACACTGAGCCCCACACTGAACCCCACACTGAGCCCCACACTGAGCACCACACTGAACCCCACACTGAATCCCCCACTGAGCCCTACACTGAGCCCCACACTGAGCACCACACTGAACCCCACACTGAATCCCCCACTGAGCCCTACACTGAGCCCCACACTGAGCCCCACACTGGGCCCCACACTGAGCCCTACACTGAGCCCCACACTGAACCCCACACTGAACCCCACACTGAGCCCCACACTGAGCCCCACACTGAGCCCCACACTGAGCCCCACACTGCTCCTGATGTGCAGGCTGGCGCCTTGCATGGCAGCCTCTGCTATCAGGGTGAACATGAGGCATAACTGTAAAGCGCTTTTTGTCATGTGACCAGAAAAGCAACATATCAACGCATTTCATTTCCTTTTCAAAGCGAGTCAGAAGAATTGATTTTTTTTCAACTTGTAGAACACGATATTTTTCCTGAAGAGGAGGCTTAAGTTGTTTAAAATTCTGCGCAGTCACTGAAAGTTTTTCTCCATATCTTGACTGAAATATGTTTTCTGTAGAACCTTTATGAATGTAAATGTTAGTGTTGTGTCTTTATGTCCGAACTTGTCAAGAGTTCCTGACTGGGATTCAGGGGCCCCCTGAGGTCCCTAATTAAAGCAGGGAAAATATTTTCCTGTTTAAATAATATTCTGTTTATGTGTGTGTGCTTCATATCTCTGACAATATCTGACATATTTTAGACTCCCAGATACAATCAGGAACCTAAGAGCTGAAGAATGTTAGTTGATGAGAACCAGTCGTGAACTAGAGGAGAACCGGTCCATCATTTTACCAACTGTCCTCTGAGATGAGCTTGAAATTAAATGAGATCTTTTTTATTTAATATTTGAGAATGTGTTTAAATACTTGTATGTTTAAAAAAAAAAGTACTGCCACTTTTGAGGGTATTCTGGCTTCTACTCCATGCTGTCACAAGTCGTGGGAATTTATTTGTCTAATTTTACTCTGTCCTTCACCAGTGTAGTGTTGGATGTCCTGTGTCTGCTCATTTGAGCATTTTTTCTGTTTATATGTTGAACAAAAGCAACAAATGGAAAGCCTCATAAATGTTTCAGACCCTTTGGCAGGGTTCGCCAACAGGTCGTCCGAGGTCTACTGCCTTGGCACCGTCGCCACGCATGACGCAGTTAGCCATCCTTCGCTAAAGGGAAGGTTTCCGTGCCAGCAGCCCTGCGTCTGGGGAAATCTAAGCAGAAAGTGTAGCGTCCTCGAGAGATTGACAGCGACACACGCGGGGCGATGGCAGATTACAGATCCTACTTAATTTCGTTTTTTTTTTTTTTTTTAAACCTGGTCTTAATTTAAAGACCTGCTCCTTTTTTTTATAACAGTTCTTCTACCCTTCTGCTGCCGCTGTCAAATTTAATCATTCTAATGTGCGTAATTAGCATGTGCTTGCCATTGTAGGGTTCATTTGCATATTATATTGGATAATTGAATGAGGCCTGGTGATTGGATTAGAAAAAGGGGGGTCGGAGAGGGTAGGCAGGAGGTTGACAGATGATTCAGCTTTGTTCGTACACGGAAAAGTTTGCAGAGATGACTGGGCTGGGAATAGCAGGTTCTTACATATTCATTTGTCCTGAGCCCCCACTTTGCTAATTTAAAAAATGTGTTGCAACTAACCCTTCATACTGATCCCCCATCTTCAGCATCGCTTCGCCTCCTGCCGTCTCTGAGCTCGACCTGAGGGAGACCGCATAGGTAGCTGGTAGGTGAGACTTGGAGATGCACAGAACGTAAATGGCTGGTGATAGAAATGGCTTCCCATACTTCTTGAGGGGCTGTCTGGCCTACGCTCAATTTCATATTTGATGGGGGAGGGACCTAAATTCAACTTCAATATCTCCTCCATATTTAGGTTTTCTGGATGAGTTTCTGAGCCTTTCTCAGAATGCCCATGAGAAAAGGGAAAAATTTACACGAAGCGAAAGATTTTGTCTCCTTGAAACTTAGATTGCAACCTTCTTGTCTGTTTGTTGGCTTGTGTGTTGCAGTTCAAATCAACGTCCTGTTTTTCACTTTCGACATTAACACTGAAGTTGGCCATATTGAAAATCTGAACCTGTAGGGAGAGCAGAGTGACTGTACTTGGGTTCGTCATTTAAAGACTTAAAGTGAAACACAACTTTTGCACAAAGCCAATGTAAAATGAAGGAATTGTCCAAATGGAGTCCAGACATTTTGACTTTCATTTTTTCCTATTATTTTGTAAAGTTGCTCTAATAACGAGAATGCAACCAAAGAATAAACCTTACGGTCGCCATCTTTCCATCCCTCAAAAAGGTTGAGTCACTTGGAGGCCGAGGAATGCTTTGGCAGTCAGTTGACTGTGACATCGACTGACCAGAGCTTAACCAAAGTCTGCGGAGGCTTAGCTCATTTTGCAGTGTTTTGTTAGCTTAAATTGGTCAATACAAGAGCTAGTGCTCCCCTTCTCTTTCTTTGTTCCTTGTCTAGCAAAGTAAGATTTGTTTATGTTCCGTTTTTCTCTTTCATTGTTAGTGTCTTTTCTTAAGAATACGCATGAGTGAAACTTGAGTTGTCTTTCATGTTCATTATATAGAGCGGATATTTACATTAGCTTAGGTATTACCGTGACTAGCTATGATGAGGATGTTACTCTATTTATAATTCCGCGATCTGAGAGGTTTGCCGTAGATTTGACCATAACGCAGCTGCTAGCGTGGTTAGCAAACTATTGCTTTACCTTATGTGCTTAGCCAAGCTTGCATCATTGTTATATTATTTTATATAATTATATTACAGTATATTATATTACAATATAATATTACAATACAATATTATATTATATTATATTATATTATATTATATTACAATATATTATATTACAGTAGTCTACTTAAATATATCCTTTCACATTTCTTCCTGTTTGTTTGGTTATGTCACAGAGAATTTGCTGTAATGGCGGACACAATTCTTCACAGACCATTAAATTGCCAGTGTGTTCGGCTGTTCGGCGTCAGCTCATTCATGAGAAAGCAGACATTTCGGGTCTCCAGTGACAGCTTTTGTTTTACCTCCTGCAGTTAAAGAGCTGTTGCACATTTGACATAGCTGTCAATGGTGAAATGGCAGATTCCGTGAGTGTTTTGATCTGGATGTTTGAGTATTTATTTTTCAATTCAGCTTTTTCTTAGAATTAATTATACCTAAAGCCCAGTTCTTCCTTCTGCAGTTCACTTCAGACTAAAGTTGTCCTTATCTTCAATTCATAGACTGATTGATAACATTTGAGAGCTCTCAGTTTCTGTAATATGATGGCTGGTCATATAATGCCAAATAAGAAAATACAACTGGTTTCAGTTAAAGGAGTCATAGGATTATTTTTGTTGAAATAAACAAAATATATATCTTAGATTTTGCTCCTCTTTACTCACCAAAATATGATCCTGAGTAGTGGTTGAGTTTCTGGAAATAGAATTTTTGTCTCTTCTCCCCCCCCCTCGCCTTTATGTTTGGGCTTTAAAGAACATAAATGTTTAGAGCAGAATATTCAGAACAGCTTAAGATTTTCACATGTTAATGTAAGCAGTGGCGGCGGAGGAAAGTGCATCTGACCCGGGGCCAGTCCCGTCACACAGGCCGCCGATCCAAGGCCGGCCGCTGAGACTTTGTTTATGTGTATGCAGGAGAAATAACGCAGAGCACAGAGAGAGAAACGCGGCTTTGATGCAGAGCCACTATCCAGAATGATCTACGGAGCCGCTCTCGGGGTTTACATAATTCAGCCTGAGGCTCAGAAATGGCCCAGTACAGTTCACCTGCATGTCATACAGATCCCCTCTCCGGACGTTTAGGGGAAGTCAGAGAATTATTTGTAATTTTCAGGCTAAAAAAATTGTTACTTCGGGACTTTTGCTAACAAGTGAGCCATTTTGAACGAGTGAATTTCTCACTTATTGATAAATCTACTTCTGTATATTTTATGAATTCACCAAAATCGGTTGTCACTTTTTTTTTTGGCTCTTTAACTGCTGAAGACTGGCTTAGCTTTGGTAAAAGAAGGAAGGCAGCTGATTGGTCTTGCCTTAATGATGCGTATATGTGGGGTGAAATCATGCTTTTGATGCTCAGCGGATACAACATTTCATGACAGGCCTTGGTTCTTTCCTAGCATCATACTGACCTTACCAACCACTGTAGTCATTATAAATTGCATGACCATGAAAACATTTGCACAATGTTTGCAAGCAGAGCCTCTGCTTGCAAACATTGTGCATGTGTTTTCATGGTCATGGAGCTGGATTGTCCACCTCTGTTTGAGACAGATAGCAAGGTTTCCGCCAGTCTGGCGGAAACCTTGCTATCTGTCTCAAGCAGAGGTGGACAATCCAGCTCCAGAAAGTAAAAGTCCTTCCCATTATCTTATTGCAACCGCCTGGATCTAATAATTCCAGCAACCCTTCAGCCCAGAGGTTGAACCAATGAGGGAGATCAGCTCCCTGAGCTCATGGCTGAAAGTAAAACACAGCCAGACTTCTACTTTCTGACCCCTGGAATGTCCACCTCTAGTCTCAAAATCGTATGGTTTCTAAACGACTGCAGGAAGACTCGCTCGTGGACCAGGTTTCACGTCGAGCCCTGTACGCCACTTTCCTAACACTCATCTCCGTTCCCTCCGTTACTTAAAAAGGGCATGTCTGCTTTGCTGCAGTTCTAGCCAGGCAACGCAGCCCGTTAAACCGTCAATAAGCGCTTTCCTCGAACAACCAACCACCCTCTGTTTGAATCACGGAGCCCTCGTCGTCTGAATGATGAGCGCCGACCGGCAGGGTTCAGCGACTCGCTACTTTTAACTCGCAACAGCAAGTGGGTATTTTGAGCAATTGAACGATGGAGTTTGGCAAACCGACAGGCCCCAGCAGTGCAACAGTGCGGGCGAAATGCGGGCGCCCACCTATATTTGATTTATTGAATAATGAGCCCTGGTATCAGGTAACAAGTTCTTTGAAAGAGCTGTCTCAGTTTGTCTTCTATAAACCTTTATGAACAGAAGGGAGGACAATGACTTCATTTGAATTTTTAGGTGAGGGGAAAAAGCTTCTCCAGATATTCTTGACGGTTTACGATCGGATCGAAGTCCGCATTCGCCCGAGGCCTCAATAAATCAGGAGATCAGTCGTGGCTTTGCAGGCTCTGAACGCACATCCTTTCAAGAAAGTTGATATTTTTTTCCCCTTTGTTGGAAGAAGCCTTTTTCAAATTATCCTCCTTTTTCTTCCAGCGAATGTTTAGGTGATTGTGCAAGCTGCCGTCGGGATGTCTGCTGAGGGCGGGGTTGGGGGCGGGCGGAATCTCGTGACCTTTCCCGTGGGTGGCATGAGCTGTCGAGAAGAGTCCTTTCGGCAGCAAGGGCCCTCGTCATCCCCCGGTCGGCCTGTGATGTGGTTTCCTCTCTCTTATCAGTAACTCAACCGGTCCTACTTTATGGTAATACAAATGTTTAGAGAAGAGAGCGGCTGAGTCTGTTTTGTATTTCCAGCAGTGGACTGGCCCTAAAAATTTGTGGCTCCGTTTTAAGGGTGACTCGCCCATGTCCCCTGAGCAGGGGATGCTGAGGGCGTCTAGACGCGCGGAGTAACTGGAACTGGGCTCTAAACTGTTTGAAGATTTGGCTTTATTTATCTATTTGTTCTTTCGGTCATTGTAATTTATGTTGTTGCTCTTCCTCGTGACCTGGGGCTCGCGGGTCAGGTCAGTTTGTGGACGCAGGTCAGCCCTGTCGGTGCAGGTCCAAGTCCGTCCCTAAACCTCAAACATCCCAGGGAAACTTGTACTCAGCTCACAGCACTAATGACAGTCAACCACGGGTCAAGGGTTCAAAGCCCATATCTGTAAAACTAAATCAGCCTGGGAGAGGCTAACTGTCCTTGAAACAAGGAATGTAACACACTTTTCCTCACAGTGGGCTCGCCATCGTCTGCTCTGCATTCACTTTTTTTTACTCTGAATGAATTATGTTACAATTCAAAGTAGGTATGCGCTGTTGCTCATAAAGTTGGAATAAAATATTTTTTATTTCATTAAATGATTATGGCAATGTGATTTATTGTTGATAGATAGATTGTCTGAATACAAAATTATTCCAAATTATTGGGCAACAGTGTATTTTTTACTTTGACGTGGGTCATTTGGATTTGCTATAAAGGTCTACCCATCAGGAAAGTGATGCCCTGGATGCTCGTATATGCACGAGCGCGGTCACACTCGCCGATTTCAGTACTACACGCTCATATCCGATCATAAGTGTCGCGGTTCAGCGGTAGAAATCAAGCGTCCCGTTAAAAGCCCTCAGTCAGTCCTGTTATTTCCTTTTTTAATGTGGTTTTGTCTGGCTGCGTTTGCGTTTCGCATCACTAAGTTTACGTGCCCTTGTGTTCCCTGAGAGACGCTCTGTGGTCTGCGCTGGGGGGGGAGGTTTGGGACGGCCGGCCATGCAAGACGCCCCGGACGCGGCTGCTCCGCTGCGATCGCGGCCTGATTCACGGCTTCAGACAACCCGCCAATGTGTTTATTACCCAAGGGCCCCAATAGATACCTGCGTTTACGAGGAGGGTCTCGGAGCTCTACAAATCCCCATTTGGAAGGGCCCAGTACAGAAAAGTTATTTTTCTACTACTTGTAGGAGCCAAAAAGTCAGTTCCGAAGGCAGAGCTTTTCCCATCCTGTATCTGTCAGACCTCCATGTTTTATGGTCACCTGACTGAGCCCACTTGAGGTCGGACAGTATCTTCGGAAGTTTGGAGATAGAGAATTATGAGCTGCCTTCCTGATTTGTTTGAGGCCTCAACCCCCTAGATGCACATGCGCACACACACACACACACACACACACACACATCTGCATGCACGCACCCACACACACGCCCGCACACACACACACTCGCTACTTCAGAGTGCTTTCATTCATTGAATCTTTTCCCACGATTCCTTCTTCACTCGCTAAGCAATATTTTATGCTGTGGCGGATTATAATGTTTAACGTTCTGCTGAAAGATTAATTTACTTTAGGGCCCTGTTTTGCAGATTTATGAAATGCCCCTGCAGACCCTACCAGAACAGGAGAGATTGATCCAGAATGTCAGTGAGGTATTGCACCCAAAAAATGTTTATCTTCCTCCTTAAATGCATCTCAGCCCTCATCTGCCTTAACGCTGCAAGCAACGAACTGCAGTCCTTGGCCATTTATCGTGATCGCTGAGATCCTGGGATTAGTTCTGTGACATAACAGGGATTGAGAGCCTGTGCACTTCCCCTCAAGCGCTTCATTAATTGAGGCAAGTGTGATTTTTCATGGTTTTTGTTTTTGGATGTTTGGTTGATGTTCTGCGTGTGTTGCAGGTTAGCTCAGTGCGCTGGCTGCAAACAGACTTAAATAATGGGCTCCATGGTGGAAAGACTGGCCTGCGCTTGTTCCTCCTCCGCATGGAGGAGAGAGACGAGAGGGGAAAAAAAGCCTGATCCTTGGTTTTGTTTTAGCGATTCACAAAAACATCTTAAAAAGCAGCCTTAATTTGATACGGCGTCATCTGAGAAGGCTTTGAACACTGCTGTAGAACTGCCGTCCAAAGAGGCCTCACCTTGAAATGGTACGAAAAGAAGGGGAATAAACAGCCATGAATTATGGGTTTGTTTATCGTGCTCTTAAAACCCTAAAGTGCGTTATTAAACGGAGAATGCCCTGGAAGAGTATTGTTAAAAGTATTCTTGAAATCTTGTAAATCCTGGGTAATTTATGTCATTGTGGTCGCGGAGCCTCACCCGCCCCTGTGCTGTACGTTGGGTTGAACTCGGTTCCTGTGTTTTTTCTCCGTTACGATTTACTGTCCTGACCCCCCTGGGACTTTCCTGGCCCCTCCCTGGCCGGCCCCAGCCTGCCCCAGGCTCCGAGGAGAGCGGCAGAGGAGAGCCAATAGCAGGGCAGATGTCGCTCACTCGCTCTCCAGCCCCGCCCCCACTGCCGTCCTGCTCCCGCTGCCTTCTCTCCCCGATCAAACGAGGCTGGAAGTGATTTGACTTTAATATAGGTCAGCTGGATATGATGGGGTGGGCGAAAGGCCCAGGCTCCCGGCAGAGGGGCTGGGGGGGTCGGGGGGAATAAGGTGTCGTTTTGTTGAGATTCCATTAACGGTATTACCTCATCTCATAGAGTGGCTGTGAGACGGCCGCAGCAGGAGGGCTCGGCCACCAGCTCTCTCTCTCTCTCTCTCTCTCTCTCTCCCTCTCTCGCTCTCTCTCAGTCTCTCTCACACTCTCTCTCTCTCTCTTTCTCTCTCTCTCTCTCTCTCTCTCTCTCTCTCTCTCTCTCTCACAGTACTTAGCTGCCTTCATTGGATTCTGTCAAATACACTGCCAGCATTTTTGGTTTTCATTTTCAACTTCTTTACTTTTTATGTAACTATTCTTTTTTTTTTTTTTTTTTTTCAGAGGTAATTGTGATGTATCTGTGTGGACAGAGTGTTTGCCAGTGGTGCCACTAGCACAATTTTACTGGGGCTTTAGCTCCCAAAAAATATTCCTCAGCCCCTCCCAAATTATGAGATTATTATTTTAAGTCATCAGTGTTTGGGACAGTGCATGCCAGACCCCCCCCTCCCATGTAAAGGCTGAGCCCCATAAACTGCCTGTGACGCCCCTGCCGTTAACCTTTACAGAAAATGGGCCTGTTGGTTTCTGTGTTCAGAAGTGGATCTGGGCTTTACTGAGCTGTAATGAACCTCTGGTCTCAGCTCTGTGGACCTGACTCTCTGAGCGCGCTCACCACAGAGCCTTTTACTGAGTTTCCCCATTTCCTAACAGCCGCTCCAGCCTGTGGTTATAAGGAAGTAAAGAGGGGGGTAAGAAAACACAGTTAAGCAGTCATTGCGTTTTATAGCATGTAATTGTGGCGTGGGCGGTTTTGACCTTCTTAAGCGCTGTGTTTGTGTGTTGCTCTTGCAGTGGAGGGTGGGGGGGGTGGTTTGATTATCTGAGCATGCTCTGTGTGTGCTGCAGGTGACTGTGCAGTCAGGCCGCCAGCCCAGCGTGCTGCAGAAGTTGTGCCAGCTGCCGTTCCAGTACTTTAGCCACCCGCGGCTCATCCGCGTGCTCTTCCCCTCGCTCATCTGCGCCTGCTACAGCAACCACCAGAACAAGGTCATCCTGCAGCAGGAGATGAGCTGCGTGCTGCTCGCCACCTTCATACAGGTACGGCTCACCTGCGCACAGGTACAGCGCTCCTTGGCTCACCTGCACACTGATACAGTGCTGCTGCATTCACATGTGGTTTACCTGCACACTGATACAGTGCTCCTTCATTCCTGGTTTACCTGTACGCAGATAGAGTGGACCATCACAGAGTTACTGTAAATTTCTACCTCAGTGCAGATACAGCAGTCCTTCATACGGATATAGTTTACCTGAATGCAAATACAGTGCTTTTTTTACAGGTGTGGTTTACCTGTATGCAGGTACAGCAATCCTGCACGAAGATATGGTTCACCTGCACGCAGATGCAGTAGTCATTCACACAGCTATGGTTTACCTGTGCACAGATACAGCAATCCATCACATGGGTATAATTGACCTGTATTAGGATAACATTTGTGACACAGGTGTTGTGTATCTGTACGCAGATACAGCAATCCTTCGTACTAAGTCGATTTTGATACAACAGTCCTTTGCTCAGGTATGGTTTACCTTTATGCAGGTACAGTGCTGTGAAAAAGCATTTGCCCCCCTGCCTCATTTCTTCTATTTTTGCTTGTATTTTTCATATTTAAATGTTTCTGATCATATATAGGACAAGGACAGCGTGCATCAACACATAATGAGGCTTATAAATGAGGAGTTCATTTGTTGAAGGCTATATCTCCTGTCTGAAAAAATAATTCCCCCCCCATTTAACCTAATAACTGATTGTGCCACCATAGGTGGTAACAGCTGCAATCAAACATTTATGATAAATGGCAATGAGTGTTTTACATTGCTGTGGAGGAATTTTGGCCCCCTCTTTTTTTGCAGAATTGTTTTAAATTTAACATCCTGTCCAAACTTTTTCTGATTTTTGGTTTGTAGGCCTGGGGATATTTTACATAGTTTGGGCTTAGTCTTGATGCTATTGCAGAGTGACATTCTAGAAGATTCCGTGCCTCGAACAGTTTTGGGATCCCCTTGTGTCTGTGTCAGCAGGACAGTTCCCCCAGTGCGTGGAGTAAGGTTCATTCATGACTCTCAAGATCAGGCTAGAAGAATTTGGCTGAATTTGGCTGGCCAGTGTGGAGTCCTGAGCTCAACCCCATTTTACACCATTGGGATCATATGGAAATCCACCTCCGAGCCAGACCTCATCTCCCAACCTCACTGACCTTATTACAGCTTATCTGGCTGGAATGGGAGCATTTCCCATCAGCAATGTTCTAACATCTGATGGAGAGCTTTCCCAGGAGTAGAGGGGGAATAGCTCTATATAGATTCTCATGATTTTGGAATGAGATGTTCTTTGAGCAGGTGTCTACATATTTTTTGCGACGTTGTGTTTGCACTCGGCTGTAATCCATCTAGGTATTTTCATTGTGCATCCTATGTGGACTTTGCACCTTCATACTAATGCGCTCCCACGTACCTCATTCTGCTCCCCAGTAACCCTGCCTCACCTGTCCGAATTATGAGTAAAACCGTATTTTCAGTTTCGAGTTGGAAGAGTGAATTCCTCCATGCAGTTGTATCAAGTGCTGGAGAGATTGAGGTACTGCTATGCAGCAAGCATGTTGTCTACTGAGGATTTTTTTTTTTTGCAGTTTAATGTTCACCCTCGTTTCGGTGTTGGAGGGGCAGATGTTACAGATGGCCGTCTGGGACATTCGCACTAAATTTACCTGCCATGCCTTGAGCCCGTATTAAACAGGTTTTCACCTTCATCTTTCCCGTCTGTCTCGCCTCCCACCTGCCGTGCTACCTGCAGTATTTATCTTGAGATTAGTTTAACTCTAAAATGGAGAGATTGCTGTTGTTTCCCTCAAACAGTGTAAAGACGTTTGGGTTTCTGCTGTTTCTCTTCACCCGATCATTTATCCGAGAATGAGTTAGGGAAACAGAAGGCCTTTTTTTCCGGCACCAAGCACAGTAATTTAGCACAAGACAAGATATCATCAGCGACAGTCTTTCTCTTTAAAATGACATTGTTGCAAAAGAAAAGAACTTATCAGAGGAGTGATAATTGTTTTTAGCTGAGCTGAACAGGTTTTAAAGGAACTCTCTCTGAAGCTCACTCTGCTGCGGAAGAATGAGCTGTATTTCTGATGTTTTGGTTTTGCGGTAAAAGAGCTGCGCATATCAATAACAATTTCTCCACCATGCCTGCAGGGGCTATTAACACAGGCCTTCTGTTATCTGTGTAACTTCAGATTAGAGGTGATTACATCTCTACCTTAACCAAACAAAGATAAATCCTTTGCAGTTAGAGTTTCTGAAGAGCTTAAAAGGGACATCTGAAACACACAGTCAGTCAAATTTGACGGACAGCTGTCACTCACAGGCACAGCAAACACAACACTAACAGTAATATTAAGTCTTTGGGGATCAATGAGATTGTCTACAGCTAGATCTTAGAGCTATCAGAGGAAACAGAGTTTTATGAAAAGAAGAGAAGTGGGCATTTGGTGTGGCTCATTTTAGTTTGGACTTGTGAAACTGCTGGCAAACTCTCTAGGCTGGGGCCCTGTCGTCAGGACGGTTAATGGAGACGGTGAATGGTCCGCTGTATAGTCGCCCAGCCAGAATATGCAGATATGGTAAATGGAGAACATTTCAGCCGATTGTGCAGGAGTGCAGGTAAAGGTGGCCTTGCAGAATCTAGCAGCTTCTGTTTGACTGTTTTGTACAGAAGTGTATTTAATTTCTGCTTTCTCTGTAGGATTCTGCCCAAAGTCCCAACCAGACAGAAAGCAAGATGTCCTCTCCGGCAGGTGAGTTTGAGCTCCAGCTCTGAGTCTAACCCTGAAGGCTCTCCGTTCAGTATGTTCTAAACACAGGGCCTGAGTCCAATTTGCTGTGCGGATGTTAAAATGAGACAGTTCTTATTCCATTATTTTATTGTGCGCTGGTTTTTATTCACACATGGTTACTGGGCAAGAATATCCTGCCGAACGACCCCCCCCAACCATGACCGTTCACCATCCCCAGGGACCCTGTGGCCCTTTTAGCTCATCTCTCTCCCCTGCAGTCTGTTGGTCCTTTTTTTCCTCAGCCGTCTTCATCTCTCTCTTTATTTCTCTCCTGCAGAACGGGTCCCGCCGTCTCTGGGCTACCTTGAGCTGTCAAACCGTTTCCCCCGGGACCAGTGGGATGCAGCCCTGCAGTTTTTCCTGGAGAAGCCGGCCGACTGATCCGGCCTGCCTGCCTCCCTTAGAACTGTGCTAGCGAGAGCAAATGCGCTAGCTCACTTGCTGCAAAACGCAACAATATGAATGGCCTCTTAAGCTCTGCCTGTTTCGTTTAAGCTAATGTTGGGTTCAGTTCAGTTGCCCAGTTCTGTCGGGTGGGTTGGGAGTTGACATTGACAGCCTCCATTTGTTACGCCATTAATTTCCTGCTGTTGGTCATTAGTCGGTTTATAGTTGTTTTGTTTTGTTAATATTGAGTGTATGGATCACGTGCTATGAGGTGTGTAATTAAAGAATGCAGTTTGAAAGATTTATAAGAAATGCGAAAAGCACTCTCTAACCGGTCAGAATGAAGTGATAAGTGAATGGGTTGTAGTTCTTGTTTATATGTTTGTGTCGCTAACTGTCACTGTGGTGTTAAGCCTCAGGACTTCGCCAGGTTTACAGTTTTTGCCACCAGTGTTTTTGTACAACTTCCCATCATATCCATGAGCAGCGTGCATCCGTTCTGTACGTTTCATGTTTTTCTTTCTTCCAGATGTACAGGCCATCCTCACTTTTTCTGACATATGTATACTGTATTTTTTTCCTTTTTTGTTCTGACAATGCCTTATTCTGGGCCTTTTGTGAAGCACTGTTAAAGAGCCTAATTTATTTCATAATTTACTGGTGTATCACTTGTAATAAAAATATTTATCACTGCGCTTGCTTTTCTCCTTTTTCATACAGTTGGATGGGGGGAGTTTTTAAGCTGTCAGTGAAAGAATTGTAGACAGGAGTTGGTATTAAAGATCATAGCCTAGAGTTCGGAAACCATGATAACTTCAACTGTGTTTTTTGGAGTCCAAGAACCTCCGGATCCTCTGGCCGTCCTGAGACAAATGGACTGTTTTTGCTCAGTGCTCACCTCTGAGACCTCGCCAGCGCACGTTACGCAGTCACTGTACTGTTCTTTCCATTAACGTGTGAAAATCAGGATGTGAAACATTTCTCATGACCCAAGCTGTTTAGACTACATCATGACATGCAATTAGCAGATGCATTTGTCCAGACTGGTCATACAGTCAGGGCTGCATAATTATTGGCACTCCTGACTGGGAATTTACTAAAAAGTACTATGAAAAATAAAGTACATTAATGATGAAATGCCAACATGAAAGAATTACTGTATTTTCTTAATGTTTCAATGAAGCCAACCACAATAATTAATTCTTTTCATGAACTCATTCCCTACGGCAAGCCGCTGCCAACGGCGCGGCGAATTCCACCATTCCCTGCGGTAAGCCGGTGCCAGCGGCGTGGATGACCATTCGCGGTCCGATGAAAACACGAAATCAGTTGACAATCGTGGTGATGGGCCACCTGTACTTCAATATTTTATATTGTGTAATTTTTGGGAAAAGTATTCCGTACAAACGCAACAATCTTATATAAAAGTATTCCGTAGGGAATGAGTTAAGTTTAAATTTTCACCAGATCAAGTATCTGCAGTTAATGGCGTCCTAGATGATTATTGTAAATGAAATTGAGCAAATTTACACCTAGAATAAAATTCAATCTTAATTCATTTAAGTTCTAGTGAGCCACAGTATAGTCATTTCATTGCATCCTTTTCCACTGAGGTATAAAAATTATGTAACCTGCATGTTAAATCCCTCGTTATCCAGCACCCACTGAGGGAACGAGAACTGGCTCCGTCTGATCGTTGTCAACCATCATACACTGTCTGGCAAAAACTGAAGTGGCACGCTCTAATATTTTGTTGTACTGCATTAAGCTTGGATCACGGCGTGCTTTTGTTGTGACCTTATGACAATCTGAGGCAATGTTGCAACATTTATTTCCAACCAGAGTTCTTATAATTTTTGGCTGACACCTTGTGTTCATGACGGGAGGGTCAATCCAGTGCATAAAGGCTTCTCCAGCTCATCCTGAGGGATTTCATTTGGTTAGTGGTGGGGCTCTGGGGGCCTATTTATGTACAAAAATGATTCCTTGTGCTCACTGAACCAGTCTTTCAGAATTTGACCCCTATGAATCTTGGCATTGTCAGCCTGCAATATGCCTGTGCTGTTGAGGGTTTTAAAAATCCATTGATGGTATAACTCGGTCATTAGTACATTCAGGTTGTCTGCTGACTTCATTTAATTGCTGCATAATGTTGCTTGTACAATGGGCACTTTGAGTGCATCGCTTTATGGGCTTCATATTGCTTTGGCAATAGCTAACTTGGACTCATCAGACTGTTTTCCATGGCTGCATAGTGTAATCTTAATGAAGTTGTTTTTTCCAGATTAGCCTCTCTAACAAGGGACTTTCTTGTGCCCATGCAGCTGTTAAGTCCCAATCCTGCACGTCCTTGTTGCATTGATCATGTGGAAATGCTCTTATTTCTGCAAGTAAACATCGCCATGAGTTCTATTGTTGACTTTTTGCAATAAGACTTCGCCAAGCATGCTACAAATTTTCACCTATTATCCTTGACCCAGTGTTGATATATAGGGTAGATTCTGAAGCCAGTATGGTTGTCCTGGTATCTGATTGGCTGGCACATTTTCCAATTCATTTCAATTTTCAGGTGGTACATTTGGAGCAAAGTTGCTAAAAGTGTTCAAAAACTTGGTCCAGGTGATGTTGGGATGTTGATATTGATATTTCTTCAGTGCATCGATTAAAAATCCATGTAGTACGGCACTCTCAGGACTGACTCGCTAACCCTTATTTTCTTACATTAGTGACTTTACACCAAGTTAATTGTGTATTTAGTGCCACAACTGTCTATAAGTCTGTTTCAGTCTAACATTCCTTCATTACTTGTGCAGATGATCACATAACTATGTTGGCATGTTGTAGAGCTGACTGATGTTTACTTTATAGTGCTGTATAACTGAAAAGAATTGTTACGTTGTCAACCCAGATTTCTGATACAGGCCCCCTGGGCCTCTTGTTCTCAATTACTGACATTTAATCCCAGTATACATTCCCTGGGTTAGGTTAGTCAGGATCACTTTTTTAAGAATGTAAAATGTCATAAAACAACCCCAACTCAGGAAAGGTTGGGACAGTGTGGAAAATGTGCATAAAAACTGAAAGCAGTGATTTCTAAATTTACTTTGACTTGTATTTCATTGCAGACAGCTTGAAAACATAATTAATGTTTTGTTTGGTCAACTTCAATTTATTTGTAAATATACATCCAGTCCTTCCATTCAGGCCTTTAATGCCTTCCAAAAAAGTTGGGACTGGGCCAATTTAGGACCAGTAATTAGGGGAAAACATGCATTTTTAATAACATCTCAGCAGGAGATTGTAATCATGTTTTTGTACAAAAGCAGCTCCCAGGATGGACCTAATCCTTCTAGTGCAAATTGGGCCAAGGATCAACAATGTGTCTTCACATTTTGTGTGAGAAAATCATCGAAAAATTTTAAACCAATGTCACTCAAAGAAAGATAGGACAGGATTTGGATATTTTATCCTCTCCAGGACATAATGAAATGAAAGGATTCAAGGAATCTGGAGGAATTTTTGGTGCATAATGGGCAAGGGCTCAAGCCAAAGCTTGAATACCACTGATCTCCAATCCATCAGATGCCACTGAATTAAGAACTGTCATTTATGTTAATTAGTATAACCACATGGGCTCAAGATTACTTTCGCAAACTTTCCTCCAGTTTGACAATATTTTGCTGCATCCACAAATGCAAGTGAAAACTTTACCCCGCTCCGCAACAAAGAAGTCTCATGTTAACAGTGTCCAGAAGCGCCGTTGACTTCTCTGGGTTGAAGGCATCTGAGATGGATCACGACACATTTAAAATGTAATTTGGTCTGACCAATCAATAAATGCAGTACAGTCTTAACCGAAGAGGAAAAAACCATCCAAAGTGCAAAGCCATAGTTTGTCATGGTGCAGGGTTGAGTCTGTGCCCCTGGCAAAGGTAACTTGAACTTTTGTGAAGGTGCCATTAATATGGAAAAGTACACTGAGCTTTTAGAGCAACAAACGCTGCCTTCAAGATGACATCTTTCCCATGTATGGCCATTCGTATTTCAAGTAGACAACAAAGAAGCACAATCAGCACGAATTACAAGGGCACTGCTTCGCAAGGAGAGGGTGCGGGTGCTGAACTGGCTTGCCCGCAATCCCAACTTGTCCCCAATAGAGAATGTATGGTGCATTTTGAAATGCAAAATGCTGCAACAAAGACCTCGCACTGCTGCACACCATTAGACTTGTTTAAAGGGAGATGGGACAAAATTAACCCTGAAACATTTAATTACTTGATTTTTTTCAGTCCCCAAATGTCTCTTAAATATTGTGAAAACGAATGGCTACAAAATAAAGTATTGAGTACTTTCCTGTCCTTTTCTGAAATATGTTACAAGAATCAAAATTGGAATTTGTTTATTTTGAAAAAATCAATAAATTTCCTGCAGTAAAACATCAAATAATGAGTTGCTGTATTGATTCAAACATAATACAGGTCAAAGATAATTTATTAATCCCTGCTTTCAATTGTAATTTATATTATTCATAGAGTCCAAACTTTTCCTAATTTTGCGTAGTAATTATTGAAATAATGAGTCATTCTGGCCTTTACATCTCTCATCACATTTTGATTCAGAAGCTTACGTATGCTTAGTTAATATTTGGCAGCATTGCCTTTAAATTGAGTGAAATGTTTTGGCTTTCCGCAAACTTTTTGCAATAAGTTGCTGGAATTTTGGCCCATTCCTTCTGACAGAACTGATGTAAATGAGTCAGGTTGTGGGCCTCCATGCTCGCACAAGGTTTTGTGGTTCTGCCCATAAATTCTCTGTTGAAGTCAGAACTTTGTAATGCTTGAGTGTTATAGAAAAGCCTAGAAAGTCCAATTTTGGTCAAAACTAAGTACTTACTAGGCTTTGCCTCATCATCTACGGTAAGATATATGAAAAATAATAATTGATCTCCAATGTTTTGCTATGGCAAAACCTAGCAAGACATCGGTATTTAATCAGTGGTGAAGTAAAAACCTAGCAAGTTGATCTTCCTTGGTTCTTCCACATAAAATTTTCAGTTTTTTTGTTAGGACAAAACCTGACAAGGTGAATTAGCCAATTATGAAGCAGCATGCCTATTACATTATCTTTCAGGTCAGTCCCCATGCAGGGCATTGGATGTGCAGGACATTAATGGTCAGAATTCATAATTCACGCAATTCACGTACTAATAACGACTGAAAAATGGCTACAGGAGGGAAGCAGATGTTGGAGTTAGCACTGAAAACTATCAAATGCCACTGCAACTGCATTATTGTTAGGTTTTTGTCCATCATTTTGAGAAATGACATTTTACATTTGAAGAGTTGGAATGCAAAACCCACAGTCCACTCAATCTCTTTTGTTTTAAAATTAGCTTTTTTTATGCTGAGTAAAAAAAAAAAAAAAAAAAAAAAAAAAAACAATTTAAAACAAGAGGTTGAGTGGACTTTGTGGGTTTTGCATTCCAACTCTTCATTTTCAGATGGAAAAATTTTGAAAGTCATTGTCATGGATACTGATCAAAAAAATAAGAATTTCCTCCATAAATATCTCTTATTATGTAATGAACAAATAACTGCAGTCGGTTTCATTGTCGGACAGGAGCTTAACTCCAGAGGGATACAGTTTTCTGTCTTTTTCTCGGAATCTGCTTTCGTCACTGACAAGGTTTTTCCTATAACACTCAATAATGGCCTTTTCGCTACCCTGACTTTGCTGTCCTTCAGCCATTTTACTACGACTTTGGAAGTATGCTTCGGGATGGCCCATTCGCGACCAAGTTTTCATTGGCTGGCTTATGTCATAAGCTGCGAAAAATTCGTTCCGCGTCCGGTGTGAAAGCGGCTTCAGGATGTTGCTTCAATATATTTACAGTTTTTCTTCCACATAATGCCATCCATTTTGTGAAGTGCACCAGTCCCTCCTGCAGCAAAGCTCTTAATGCCACTCCTGTGCTTTAGCACTGGAATGGTGTTCTAATCCTCGCAAGCCTCACCTTTTTTCCTCCAACCATAATGATAGTCGTTATGGCCACGCAAGCCATTTTGTTTAGTCAGGACAGACCACAGTTTTCCAAATAGTGAGATCTTTGTCCCCTTGTGTGGATACAAACTGTAGACTGGCTTTTTTATGGCGGTTTTAGAGCGGTGGTATCTTCCGTCCTTACTGAGTGGCGTTTCAGGATACATCAATACAGGACTCATTTTATGGTGGATATAGGTACTTTTGAACCTGTTTCCTCCAGTATCTTCACAGGGTCTTTGCTGTTATTCTAGGATTGATTGGCACTTTTTTCACGCAAATACATTTGTCTCCTGGTGACAGAGCGCATCTCCTTCCAAAGCATGCATTGTCATATGTTTACCAAATTGAGATATTGGCTGCCTATTCTTTCGTTCTGGTAATTAAAAAAAACGCGTTTTTTCTTCTTTTTAAAGCCTTAAACATAAAAGTGGAAAAATAGAATTTGTTCTCAGAAATAAATAAAACTAAAAAATAGGACGAGGAATTATGCTATGAGGCTAACGATCTTGTAAGACGATGTTGCATACATATTCTGTGTCTGCTTGTCGCTGCTCCTCACTGAAGCTGCATCACACTCAGCCTATATTAAGAATAGTATTCAAACCCAGGACGCCATGTTTTTATGGCCGCAGTATTTCATCAATTAGAAAACACTTGGATCTTGTTCATCATTATATAAACATTTCCGTGCAATTCAGCTGGACATATTTTGGGTCGTTGGAAACCTTGGAATCTCAATTAAAATAGGCTTGAAGTTCAACTGGTTTGAATACAGCACCTGCTTGGGTTTTAGGAAGCAGAACGGGACTTCATGAAACTTCATACTGAGTCTAATTTCAAACGAGAATAATTTTGATCGTTTAATACATTTTACTCCTGCCGGATTCATTAGGCTCTCAACTGTTAAATCATTTTAAAGCCTAGTCCAATTTCTCACGAAAAATTTCCAAAAATTACAAACCGGTGAGATCAGTTCATGATAAGCATTCCTTTCACCTTTTGTTATCTAAATGATGAAATATCAATGTGCCTTTCGTGAACATTACTCCATTTATTTTCATTCTTCCTCACTGGTCAGACCGCGCTTCGACACTCTTTAGGGGCGTAGATTTACATTGTTTATTTATATTCCACTTAATGACTAGCATAGATGCGCCTTTTTGATATGCATGGAACCCGATAAGTTAAGTGTTACCTGATATTAGTCAAATAAAGCCCGGAAAACCCTCGAACGATTGTCATTTAAATATTGCAGTTAATATGGAATATTGCTAAACTGAAATGGCAGGTTTTAATTTTAATGTGGGTTAACCTTTGGAAAAGAATGTTATCTCAACGAAGAAAATTCATGTCTTTAAGTGCTTCCGATTTCAGGTGAGTGCCCCTGAAATGGTTCGAGGTTATGTTTAAAACTGCAGCCTTGGCTGATGAGGTCTGTAATGAAGTCTAAAGTGACACCGCCACGCCAAAACGTGATTATTTAATCGGATGTCAAGCCAGTGTTCAGCGCTTCCCTGATAAGAGGCCACTAGATTTTCAATATTCTTCGGCCACAAATCCCTGTACAGTGTAAAAACCGCTCGACCCAACTCAGTTTCACGCTCTTGTAAATTAACACCAGGTTACCTACAAATTTCAGTTAAAAGTTTTGTCCCAGGGACGATGAATCGTTTATTTCGTGGAACAAGTCATCTGGTAAACCAGAGTGCAGGGAGAATTGTTTCTGAATGGATGCCGAATAGCTATAGGCAGTGGTAAACTTTGCTACTTCGTCGCGTAGTGACTTCTGAAAGAAAGCTTAAGATTGCCTAGTTGAGTAAGTCTGAAGCCTATTCTTATGAGATGATTTCAATTTAATTTTATTAAGGCACTTTGGAACGACCGTGGTGACTGTCGACTGTATTTTAGCCTTCAAAGGACCTATGCATTTTCATCAGTAATGATGCATTTGTAGTCACGAAACACGGAAAATTATGGCTTAAAACAGTTCAATGTCTACTGTCTCGTCTAAACGTCCGCTCTTGCTGACATCAGTTGTCTGGCATAGACTTTGTTTAGTGTTTGTCTTTAGAGAATACGCTCGATGTTATATGCAAGACAATTCTCATACGGTTGGATGACAGGGCTTCATTTTTTTTTTTTTTTTTTTTTTTTTGGGGGGGGGTTACGGCAGAATCTGACCAGATGGGAGGAGTCTGTGTGTCTGTTTGTCTCGACAGTCGTTCATCCTTTACACTTGGCGAGTGTATTACTGAGGTGCCAAGGAAGTGCTGTGTCGAGTACGCAGATGCTTCAGTTCTCGAGGAGGCTGCGAGCAGCAGTACCAGAGGCTCAGCGAAAAGCGCGTTGCGAGCGGGGACTCGTGTAGGGGCGCTGCATTAGTTATCTTAATTTCGCTTGTCATTAGAGAAGATAGAGGAAGATCCGGATAAGATGCGCTGATTTTAAAAACAATAATGGATCACTTAAAATTTAAATTTCTGTTGAGTTCGTGCCCCCCCCCCCCCCCTCCGCCCCCTTCCGTTTTGCCGCACAGAAATGTGTAACCTCAGAGTAAGAATAGCTGCAGTAACCCCCCCCACCACCACCACCACCACCACAAAAAAATAAACAAACAAACAAATAAATAAGACGAATTGTTGAGACTTCGTCTTTTTTTCCCCC
This sequence comes from Gymnothorax javanicus, assembly GCA_029692085.1. NCBI lineage: Eukaryota > Metazoa > Chordata > Actinopteri > Anguilliformes > Muraenidae > Gymnothorax > Gymnothorax javanicus. The sequence goes on along the minus strand of CM056207.1, from coordinate 4,423,561 downwards.
CGCTGATGTTTCAATATTCAGACTAAATTCTTTTTTTTTTTTTTTTTTTTCTTTTGTTCATATGAGCTGAGCTAAAATGCACAAATCTTTTGGGATTGGGGTTGGGGGCCTATAGGCGTCTTGCGGGGCCAAACACAGAAACATAACTAAATTTAAAAGAGAAATTCCTTGTAGAAAGTGAATCACAAATGTAATACAATGTTCTTTAAAACAAAAGCTTATATTTTTCCTGTTTCTAAATGCATTCAGCTACCCCATTTAGTGTCTGGAGTAAGCTATTTAATGGGTGATTTGCGTGCCCTTTGGCAGATACACTGTTGAAGAATGGAGCTTTTTTAAAAAAAAAAAAAAAGATCATTTTTTACCTTTATTTGACGGCTACAGGGTGGAGAGAGACAGGAAGGTTGGGGAGAGGAACGGGGATGACATGCGGCAAATGACCCGACCCGGAATCGAACCCAGGTCGCCGCGAGATGGACACAGCTTTTATGCTGCGCGCGCTTGGACCGATGTGCCCCCGGGGCGCCCCCCAAAATGGAGCTTTTTAATTTTTTTTCCACATTCTTTAGTTTTCATAAGTAGTTGATGCATGTATTCATAATGAGCAGGCAAATCACTCAGGCCTAATTGATAACTACGCCCAATAATTAAACCTTACACAAACACTGATGCATTCCATTCTGCTGTTAGACGAGAAACTTCTCTGAAAAATAGATTTCAATATCAGTCTGTACTGCATATGGGAACGAGAATGAGCAGATTTTTTTTCTTTTTCATTCGCTCTATATCCTAATAAATAACAGTAGTATCATATTTCAAGATTTAAAAAATACTTGTTTCTCTGTTATATTTTCTTATGCATTATTATTTTTTTATTTGCATAAGACAATTCTAACAGGCCTGGAATATATCTAGTTCCCCTTAAAGGCCCCTTATATGTCACAGGTGCATAGCCAAATATGCATCACGAGCCATTTCAAATCTGTCCTTTATGACATCATGCTGTGGAGAGATTGTTCAGAAAAATGGAGGAACCGATTAACTGATTGGCTGAAGCTGAACAGGCCCTCTGGCCTTCAGGGGGTCTCTTCCCCATGATGTCACTAAGAAGCAGACTTTGAAATGCCTTGTGATGACTAACTGGCTGTGCACCTTTAATAGATTAATGTAATAATAATAATAATAATTCTATTGTTATTATTTGTATTATTTGAGTAGGTTATAGCCTACCAAGCTAAAGCTAAAAGGAATACAGCTCAATGTCCTGCTTCCCAGACACCCTTCCCGCGGCCGATTTTTAAAAAAATGTTTGTATTTAGCCTATATACGATGAACACGCACATATCTAGGCCTATGCATTTTTCAGCATGGCTATAGTGAGTATATAGCAAGCTTATCACCTTGGGTGTTACTGTAGGTTACAGCAGTATTTGTATGAATGGAAGAATCATGGCAATCTCTCACGAGATTGACATCAGCCAAATTACCTAAACGGGCGTACTGCTGGCCTAAATGAGTGAGATGCATTGTTAATAATACTCATCTCCTTATCTGTGACCCCGGGCCACCTGACTAAGGTAATTTTGTCTTTTTAGTCGTTATTCTTGAAATTTAAATTTTTGTCTTATCGTCAAGTATAATTTCCTTCATCGCACATTCCACAAATACCCCAATTAAGCACAAACAGATAACCCTCCATTTGCAATTTAAATTGACGATTAGTCTACGTCAAAATAACGATTCAATAGTTCGGTTCTTTTAGCGTTAACAGAAAAATGCATGGCATGCGCGCTTAAAATGACGATACACTGTTGTTCTTGCCCTCAGACTTGCCATGATTTTTCAGGAGTGAATAAAAAAATTATGAACTTAGAGGGAGTTAACTTTGATATAAGAATATCACGGCGTCGAGTGAGATGAATGATTAGAAATAAACTGTTAAACAGCCGTTTTGGTTGTTTTAAAAATCTGCTGCCTCTACTCTGCCATAACCTACTGTATTGCCAGTATAGGCCTATGATTGGCAGCCAAAGACAGCTTAATTGGCATTACATGTAGCTGTGAGGGGTAATGAATCCTTCTATAGGCTAACCCTGTCTTTCGGTTTCCATCAATGCACTGAAGCGCTCATCCAGTTTTCAGGTAAAAGGTGAATTATTTCCTGCTACTAAGAAGCCCCATCCTGTGCAGCATATTGTCCAGGTTTAAACTGTGAAGGGTCCTTCCAATAAGACCGAGGTTGAACGAGCCTTGTCCAGCGGCGATTTCGAGTCCGGAACAAAAATATAAGCTACCCGGCACATTCAGCGCGTCTGAAAGGTGGCGTTTCCCGTCCACGCCTCCGTAATGAGGTGGGTCTGCTGCGGATTCAGTCGATGTATCGTTTGCAGGTGATGCCAGCCACAGATAAGCAGCCGCCGATCGTTGCCCTGCGTCTAGACTTGTGACATAACGAGTGAAACTGGCCTGATCACATCGCAAATCCACTTAGATGGTGCAAGATGACCATGTCACGATAGCCTCCTTCCCCCTTTTAACCACGCTCTTGGTCATTCCTAAAAGAGTCGCCAAATAGGGTGAAAAACATTCAAATCGTCGTTGATTCTACTAATTTCACTGCTTTGTGCGCTTAATTGGCTCAAGTGAACAGGCATAGGTTTCAGTCTGACAGTCAGCGGAAGAGTGAATTTCTTAAACAGATTTCATTGTTCATCACGACAGTCGCTGTCACGTTGAAAATGTATTATTACAGACCTATTAATCATTTTCATGTTTTAACCATAAAGTGTCGTAATCCAAAATATTTGCAATAGCAACAGTTTATTAAGATTTATGTTACTGATTAAACATTTCACTAATTATAGGACACTGTAATAATTAAACTGGATACAACTATGCATAAACCAATTTAATTTTCCATCAATGATTTTAGTCCTTTCATTACCTCTATTAATGGCAGTAAAATTAATTGAATTTTTTATTAGCAATTACTCATATTTAATTTTGATATTAACCACATAAAATCTATGGGTTCGCCAAATACAGTTGATTTATTCAAGCCAGTATAACTTTAGACCTAATTTAAATTTCACTGGAGATCCCAAGGTTTCCAAAGAATCTCAGGAAAATAGGATACAAAATGAAGCGCGAGATCTAGATATTTTCCATTTGATGTAGGCCTAATGCTATGGCCATAAAACATGGCGCCCTGGTTTTGAATAATTCGTTCAATATAAGTGTGATTTAGCTTCAATGAAACCCTGTAACCAGCAGATCTGCATGCGACACTGACCTGCAATATGGAACAAATGTTTTTTTCTTGCTTTGAATACTCAGGGGGAAATTTAGGCAAAAAATCAGAGTTTAATGTTAAACGGTTAATCGTCGAAGTACTCTGACTGAAAGGACGCTAGGCTCTTCTATGTTAAGAGCAAAACAATGCATGAATGGTTATGCTGCAAATTGAAATTTGAGGTATTACATCACTGACTTTTGCTCGTCAGCAAGGCGGAAATTCGTCTAAAATGATCCGGAAATTAGCGGGAAACACTAATGTGCCTGGACTCAAACATGGTGAGTTTTCGGTTCGCTGATAATGTCCGGGCCCTAATGCCAAAAAAAAATGAATTTAGAATTCTGGTTTCAATTCCTTATCTCTCTAAAGTGCATGGAGATCAACTAATAAAGCAGAGACTATTTCTAAATAACCAAGCGTCACATTTGGCGAACTGACTGCGCTCCGAGCTTCGTATAAAGTTTCCCAGGCATGGAATTTGCATTTAACATAGGTTTATTCAGATCAGTTATTCATCCCTGTTTGAACTGTCGCTCTCATAATAAATAACAATAACTTACGTCTGTTCAAGCGGCTCAAACATTACCATAAAATATTTACAGTGTTTTATATAATCTTCTGAAATCATGCGGATGAAGACAAAGCCAGGATCTCTGGTGTCAATGACAAAATATGAAGAAAAAAAACACGTCCAAAAAAAAAAAAAAAAAAAAGACACAATGATCACCATGAATTAAAAATGTTCATTTCGTTCAACACAGAAGAGTCAGTTGAACTAATAAATTTCTGGACGGTACGTTTGTATATCCATGACAAATATTCTCTCTTGTTGGATTAATGTGGTGACATCACCGCAGTGGCACTTGCTGGTCGCGCAGGGCACTGTCGAAAGCCGAGATGCTTGGAAAATAATTTAAGGAACATCACTGTGAGCGAGTTACGGGACCTTCGCTCACACGCTGCAACTTCTCCAGTTCTCTTTGAAAGAAAATGCCTTGGACACTGTAGCCTATAAACTTGTCTGTTCTGTTCACATGCAGGGTTTCAGGGGCATGCTTGTCCCAGGACCGTCGGAAATGGGCCTCTCACGTCTCGACGGGGCTTGGTACCATGCTGTTAGGAGTGTCAGGGAGCTGAGAGGATAGAGAAGTCACGTCGCTGCCAGAGGAGTTACCCAGGGAGCCAGATTCCGAAAACGATACCTAGGAGGAAAATGTAGTGTCATGTCGTTTGAAAAAACTACTTTCAACGTACAATTAGCGATCATAGCAACTTGGCAGCATGAGCACAATGACATGGTAGGTTGTTGCATGGCAGATGAGGGTCTAGTTACATTCAATGGGCTAAAAGTGCTGTAGTGGGCCAAGAGTGCACGAAAGCATTAAGAGTCACTGCAAGAGGCTGGGGGTGATAAGAGACCACTGTCGACACACATTTGAAGGATGCTCTTGAAAAAGATTACTTTTAATGTACATAGGCCTACATTTAGTTGAATAGACAACATGTTGACAACACTCTCCATTTCTATGTGTGAATTACTTCTTAAATGCTAGGATAGTAAACTACTGTTGCTAAAACCGAAAAAAAAAATTTTATTACTCTGGCGAATATGCGTATAAGGGATTTTTTAATGATCTTTTTCCCTTACCAACTGCTGAAAGGCTGGTTGTTCCAGATCACTCTGCAAGGCGAACTCGCTCAAGGCTTTCCAAGGTGGCTGAAAGGTTTGCACCTCCACTGGGTTACCCTGGACCGCACTTTCATGTCTAATAGGACTTCCCGCTACAAGAGGTGTGCCTGTGAGTCCTTGCAGATTCTGAATGGGAAAAAAAAAAATTTATTTAATTCAGGAGATCACTTAAGTTCAGAACATTTTAAATGTTTTAGTGCAGTCAATTTCCCTGAATGTATAAATTTAGTATAAATGTTAAAAGAGATTCCTCGTATAACTACATATATTTGTTGTGTAAAATTATTGAAATTAAAGTGTTATAGCGCGGACACACACAAGCACCCACACAAACATGCAAACACCTACATACTCATCTTATCACCTGTACATCATTAACTGACATCTAAAGCAAGAAAAGGTCTCGACACTTGATACAGATCAAATGTACAAACCACAAAGCAGAATTGGCTTAATTTTCACTGAAGAAACTTAAAGTTGTAGCATAGTAAGGAAAAAAAAACAAACAACAACATTTGTTGACATCAACGACTGAACTTGTTGCATGGCTGAATTGTCCTTGCAATAAACGGGCAAACACAACCCTCAAAATATGGAATTTTTCAGGCTTAAAACAATGCTCAATTAAGCCAACTACGTCCTGTTGTTTATTTCAAGTATTCACATTCAGCAGATAACCAAACTGAGACATTTGAAAGCATAAAAAGTAATAATAAACAAGTATTGAAGGCGGTATATTTTCATGAATAAAAGCGCGAGATAACTTACAAAAATGCTTACAGTTTTATCACTGTGCTGCTGTTGCTGAAGTTGCTTCATGAGAATAGATTTCTTCTTGTCTTTACATCGTTTGTTTTGGAACCAAACTCGTATGACCCTCGGACTCAGACCGGTCATTTCAACTAGTTGTTCTTTCATTAGAGCGTCCGGTCGTGGGTTAGCGTTGTAACAGGTCCTTAGAGTGTGGAGTTGTTTCTCATTTAGCACCGTTCGCACGCGAGTGGTCTTCTCAGATTGCTTGTGGACGTGGTTTCGATGCGGTGGCTGTCGGACTGATACCGGATCTGCTGGAGATATAATATATCGATTTAAGCTCTTGAAAATTTTTTCTCCAACAAATTGAAATTAAGTAGCCTGCTCAGCGTTAATGTGAGACTATTCTTAACATTAAAATATTAGCTTGATGGTCAGGCTGACCAGTATAATTTTAAAAAATCAAACCACAGGCCACAGCTACAAATTATCTGATAAATATAAACGTGTTTTAAAATTTGTTCAACAGGATTACCCTGGTTTTAGCGACAACATTGGTATTAACCTCCAGAAAAAAACTAAATAATGAAAAAAATAAGGGCTCCGACCCATGGAATAGTCAATATCTTACAATGCTTCACTTATAATTAAGCACAGAATCATAAACAACCAGACAACACTTGAAGTGTTTAAGAGAGAATAACCCCCAGCATGCCCACAGATAGAAAATATAAAGTAGTTTAAGAGTAGCTCTCAAATTAACTAATAGGCTAAGCTTATTTTTTCTATGAGCTCATTGGTCTTATTCGTTATTATTATTATTATTATTATTATTATTATTATTATTATTTATTATTATTATTGTTGTTGTTGTTGTTATAGCCAATCTATTACGACTTTAACTAATTGCATTAGATTACATCCACTTTGTATCAAAAGGAATCATGACAAATAAACATCGGGTCTTCAGATATCAATGAAAAATAATAATTATGATTTTCAAATAAAAAACCTTGGTGCCGTCAAATAGCCCACGTTTGCTTTCAATTTTTTCCCTTCGTATTGAAACTATGTGTGCTAGTGTGACAAAAAGTAATACGTTTACAAAACGAACAGTAGCATGTGAGAAAACTAATCCAAATAGAATGCAAAACTGACACAAAACAAAATTGCCTCCTTACTGCGAAACAGGCAGCAATATCTTCAAATTATGTGGATTTGTTCGAAGCGGAATCGGCTTTAGTATAGGGAGACTCAGGAAACAACACGAGAGGTTATTTAAATAACCATCCACTTCCACTGTATAAAGCGGGTCACGTCAAAATAATTCAAATTCCATTGACGCTAAATCCCAAATTTTGTCTTGGTAACAGTGGGGATGGAACCCATATGCCATTACGTCTACATATTTAAAGCTAGATAGTCGATTTAATTTCATCAAAATATTTATGCCGATACGGCATTTTTTCATGATTCGGTATCGTTGAATTGCTGGGCTGGATTATCAACATAAAGATGGTTACTGAGCAACTAAAGAAACTGTGTCCTAAATTTAAGCCTTGATTTTAAACCGTCGGTGATCCCAAAACAGCATGTTCTATAACAGAATTAAAAAAAAAAAAAGAAAAACCATTAGGCATTTAACACAAACATTAAGAAACCAAACAAGTATTTCACAGTCATTCCCTTATCCTAAAACAAAATTAATTAATCAGCCTATTATTTTTATTATTATTATTATTGTAGTAGTAGTAGCAGCAGCAGCAGTAGAATTTGTAGTAGTTGCATAGTAGTAGTTTAGTTAGCACCGTTTCTAATCAGTTATTTATTTAGTTAGAACCATTTCTAATAAGCTTTACTTTATACTACTACTACTACTACTACTACTAATAATGATGATGATAATAATAATAACAACAACAACAACAGACGTTTGACTGACCTGCCATGTGAAGGGGCCTGCTGGAGTGAATATGTCCGGGGCTTATGGGACTACCCGCTGAACCTCGCTCCATTAGTAAATTGTGGTCAGCCCGACAAAGTAGTTCCTCCTCCCGTAGCGAGAACTCATCGCCGGGCAGTAGTTGCCTGCTGCACACCGAGCACCTGAAGCACTCGATATGGTAAACGCTATCTCGGGCTCTCATCACCAGGTCGCTGCTGCTGAAGCCGAGGTTACATTTTGCACATTTTATCCCAAATAACCTGCAAAGGAGACACGTGCGTTTCAGAATAGACTTTTGACAGAATTGCAGTAACTGACAACTACATGAAAACCAGCTGATGCATTTGTGTCATTGGCGTGTTATTTGTCAGCCGTTAACAGATGGTCTATTTTTTGTTTTACTTAAAAGGAAATAAAATCGCATTTAACACAGAAGATCATTGCAATTTTGTGAATTGGACAAGACTAAATCAGCAGTATCCAAGGGACTTTGTTTAAAACAAACCACATTTTGACTCATACATCAATTGGTATAATTTCACAAGATTGTTGTAATTTTAAATTTGTGCAGAAACACAGGGAATAGCCATTTTCTCATGCAATGCCGTTAAACTTTTGTTGAATTCATACGAGAGGATATAGTATCGGTGTTCGTTTGCTTTTTTGTTTTTCATTTTAAATAAAAATGCCTTTTTGGCATGTAAATTAGTAAAGAACAGGCGATGAATAAAGGACCCCTACCTTACATAATCTCTTTTGCAATATGTCTTGCCTTCTCGAACGAAGCAAGTGCACGTTTCATCCAGGTACTGATTGCATTCAGCGCACTTTAAGCAGGCTGCATGCCACTCCAAATCCGGGGAAACTCTTAGTATGTACTGGTCATGAATCTGACTTCCACAGCCTACACACATAGCGATTCCAGACTTCTCTGTGAGAAAATTAACGACATAACAACTTTACATATTAGAATCGTTTAAAAAAATCTTCTCGCTTATTGAGCATGATCACGGTTACTAGCAATGCGGGGTTTATATTTACATGAGAGGAAGGCTAAAACGTCAATGGATCCACAATCACTTAACTGCCAGAAAAAATGTAAAACGTTATATATTCGCCATATCCACGCCTAATGTCGTAAGTTTTGTAGTACGAGGAATCCACTATACGCTATATTTCAGAATAAAATGCAGGAATGGGCTGTTCATTATGAGCCAGCTTTTGAAACTGTCAACAGCACACATTTCTGCAAGTCGTCTCAGCTTTGCTTCCATAAAATTCCCTAGATGAAGACATCGGATGTTTCTCTTTCCAATTCAAAAAATCGCTCTGCATGGGAAATTAAATGAATCCTATACGCTACTTAAAACATTAAAATATATACTTTTTGCTCATGTAAAAGAAGGTTTGATGGAAAGTAAAACATCGCACGCACGCAAAATGTGAACTTGAATGATGAATCATTTGTAGTCAGTTTTTCTTAAAATAGCCTATATGAAATCTAAAAAATAAATGATTCGACTTACTTTTTGAATGATCCCCCATATCATCCAAGAAAGAAGAATTGAAAATGATATCCACCATGCAGGACGGATGACGGAGTGTGCGATAGATGCAGAAATTAAGTTAAGAGCTACCTGCCCGGGCTGTCGCAGGCTAATAACTTCGCTGTTCTCGGAGCTGTGTAAGGGGAAGAAGGAGCGATGTCCCACACGCAGCGTGACGTCACATGCAAACTTGAACCCAGACACGTCAAAAGGGGTATGGGGGACCCAAGCCAACGGATTGGACGGCAGAAGGCAAGGATCAGATACATTGGCTGCAACTTTTCTAAAGGCTGGGCATTCGGGCGTCCTTCCATTCAATCAACCACAATAGTCCATATATTGTTGTCAGGAAATACGGACTGACTTCTCCTCAACATAACCAGCAGAAGCAGCATAGCAGCCATAAATAAAAGTGTTTCTTATGCGCACAAACAAAACTATTCAGGTAGCGTTAGCCTTTGAGATTTGAGCATCCACTCGAAGGTGCCGTAAGCCGGTTCGCATAATGCTTCAACAATACCAGTAATAATAGAGAAGCTTTTAAAAAACATGATACTTTGAGCAGTATAGCCTAGCCTATATAACATCGTATTGCGCTGTATCAAACAGCTAATTTTGATTTTTGCACAATTATTTTCGAAATTGGAGCCCTCTAGTGGCGGTGAAGTGTACTGGAGCATAAGGGTCCTTTTCCTTGAGAAATCTACAAACCACTGCCAGTGAAATGTATCAAACGAGCCAATACAAACTCACCGCTTGTCAGGAATCCAAATAAACTAATTAATGCAAAATTGAGTTTCTGTCAAAAAATTTTCAGGAAGCAAATGCAGCCTTATTACCATTATCATAGTGCATTTTTCTTTAATTGACATATAAAAGGTTATTCAGAAAATACTAGGCCTGTTCAAATGGCTTAGCCTACAAAAACTGAATTAGTTGCCTGTTGATTTCAATTATTTGTGGCCGATTACCTATGGCCGACATGCCTCTTGATTATGATTTTCCAGCATCAAAAACAATTTTTCAGACAACACAAATATACCTTCAGTTTAAATGAAAGGACATCTGTGAGAGTCTATTCTTCGGCGAGCTTGTGTGAACGGACTGAAATAGCAGGCTGACCGGAATCTGAGCGATGAGTCATAAAATCCCAAATTTATTGACCATTTAAATTCGTGCTTATGCGCTCTTTGTTGTCTGTCAGCAGCCGTAAGACGTTGCCTAAATGAGCAAATGACCCTCCATGATTGTGCTATAATATGATTAATTTGAGCAGCTTCAATCATTTTTTACTGTTAACACAAAGTATGCATACAAAAAAAAGGTGAAACACACTGTGCCCTTCATCTCTGGATGAAGCTAGGGAACGCAAAACAGATAACCTGTAAGCAAGTTTATTCAGCCTATCGGTTATGTGGTCATTTATCAATTTATTTGTCTATATTCTTTCGTTTTAGAAGGTCTTATGTAGGCTATGTATCGACTCTTCATACATGGCATCTTTCTGAATAACCTCTTCAGTAAATGATGCTCGACTCCGTCAAGGCTGAATTTGAGGCTGACCCTCGGGTTCACGACACGATGCCTGACCCCTCCTCGATTTTCACCTTTGACATTGACCTCCTCCCAAGACTGAGATAACTTAGATTTACAATTTCACTCAGCGGGATTCCGTTCTCAAACCCTTGAATTTGTTCGGTTCTCATGGAAAAGAATCGAAACTAATCGCGACAAATCCTCCGGTTATGAATAAATATTCCAAGCAATTTCCGAGGCTATATGACGTTATCATAGCTGTATAGAAAGTACTCGCAACTAGGCCTATAGTGATAGGATACATACAGCATTCACATAGGCCTATAACGTAGGCAACATTTTCTTCAATAAAATGTTTTTTTTTTTTTTTGTCAATAAATTTGATGTCACAGTGTGGAAAGGCAACAATCAGCAGCAGGAGGATTGACCGATTGGCAAGGGAAGAATGCTCGCAGCCTAATTAAGAGCAGCAACTCCCTCAATGTCCATCAAACAAGACTATGCAGACCACTAACAAGAGTAATAGGTCAGGAGATATGTCCAATGGAAGGATTTTGTGTTATCTCATCTATGAGCCCAGCTAATGAACAAATAGTAATTTTTACTAAAGGAAAGTAAGATTAAAGTCTGTGGGACTTGATATTTTTGGTATGACACAAGTTTTCATTCGCATGATGAATTTTAATGGGCAAATATAATACAATTGCCCTGCCACGATGCGGAGAATTTTTAGCAAGTGAAACTGAAAAATTAACTTGTAATAATAATAATAATAATAATAATAATAATAATAATTGGCTACATGACTAAATCTTAAGCCTGATTGATGTTCAAAGTTTGTTTTTTTTTTTTTTTTTTTGCGCAGGGAAGTTGAATTGGTCTGTTTCTGACATGCATGCAATTCCATTATGAGCAATTAAGCGCCTACACAATCATTTCACCATGGGCTTAAAGAATTTTCCCGCGAAGGTCTCATGGAAGCTCACAGAATTACGCCAAGACAAGAAATAAGTTCCGTCACGTTATTTCATTACGGGACTGTCCTATGTCCCTTTCAAGTCTAAGTCTCCAAACAAGATTGTACGCCAACTCAATACGCAAAAAATCGTTAAAACGTATGCAGAAGTGTACTGTGGCTGCCAGTAAGCTTCTCACGGAACGGATGCGCCTGCAGTTCAGTTCCACATGGATCAGTCTCGCGAGAAGACTGGTTAACGTTCCGCCGCCATCATTTTATGTGACGTCACATTAAACTAACCCAAACAGCTATAGTCTATTAATGATTAGTGCTGTGCTTTCTGTGAATAATGTTGAAGGCGATTAACAAAATAAACCTGAGACAACTGGTGAGTTTGCGTGATCTTAAGTTTGGTTTGCGCGTACTGTAATGATTATTCGTGGAAAATGTAATGCACGATGCAGTGAGAATATATTTCTGGTGAGATGACAGTCGCCAGCGTTGCGGATATGGGCGAGAGGTCAGGCGAGGACAGGTGAGTGAAGCCGCTTTCACACTGGACGCGAAACGATTTTTTCGCACGACAGATTACATTCAAAGTCAATGCATAATTCGCGTCTTTGCATTGACTTTGAATGTAATCTGTCGTGCGAAAAATTCATTTCCCGTCCGGTGTGAAAGCAGCTTGAAGCTGAGTAGCGGCTTGAATTTGGGTTTAATCAGTAAGTAAATAGCGACGACTGTTTTCAACTGACCTTCGCATCATAACTGGATAGCATTAAACTTGCTGCTTTGTTCACGTTAATATACTTACTGGCAAGCCCAGTGTTAACAAACTAATTGCCAACGTATTCATTTTGCAGAATGATGTTGGCCTATATTACCCATTCTAATATGTTTTATAAGTTAACGTAGTTGGCCAGGTATTTAATGTACACAGAAGACGTGGTAAGTTATGCGCATTACCGGGGAAACTGCTGGTCATGTAGCGTAACATTGGCTATCGAACGAATGTTGGTAATGTTCGCTTTCAGCTGGGTTGGTTGACTCGATTCCTTGCTGGCTCGTTGCTGTTCCAGTTGGACATTATGCAACCCAGTAAACAAATGGTTGCAAAGCCTTAAGTGACCCATGTACTGTAGCTGGGTGACTATTGCTAGTTCATTTTGCGTTCTTGAAAGCATCGTATAGCTACAGCCCCTGGCAAAAATTGTGGAATCACTACACTTCGAGGATGTTTATCCAGCCTTTTTTTTTTTTTTTTTTTTTTAACTTCATAGATAATGGCTAAACAAATCGTAGATATGACACAAAACATTTTTTGTTTAGTAGCTTATCATTCAGGCTTCGGGAAACACACGTCAAACAAATTAGATTCAATTATCGTAATTGCATATTTTTCATAATCAAGTAGTGAAAAAATTATGGAATCATTTCCAAATTATTATTATCAGAATAAGTGCTTTGTTGCACCTGCTTTGGCTTTTATAACGGCCTGAATTCTTTGAGGCTTGGACTTCACTAATGAAAAACAACATTTTCCATCAACTGTCTGGAATAGTGGTTGACCGATCAGCCTTGCAGGATGGGGCCTTGTTATGGACCATTTTTTTAAAGGAAGGGTTGTTTTAATAAGTGATTTTGGTCCACAGGAGTTACGTTAAGGATAGGAAAAATTTATTTAAGCATATAAAAAAGTCTTGTCATTTCCAAGTTGTAGGAACAACAAATAATAACCCCTTAGTTGATCAATTGGAATCAAAAATGGCTTATATGAAAGGCAAAGCCCTATAGATTATCAAACAATATACCAAAATATAGTGTTTTGTGTCATTGATTGAGTTTTAATTTAATTTGTACATGTGGTCAGATTTTGCTTGGACAAAAGTCTTGTCGCATTTTAAAAAAAATGTGGCTTATAATACACTTTATTTTGAATAGACAAATGACCACTGATAATATCAGAACATAAAGCCATGGTGGTGCCTTGTTAAAAAGAATTAATCTGTCTGAGGTGTATTTCATGCTTGGAGGACTGCATCCATTAAGCAATGACTAAAATAACTTGATGATGAAATCATCTGAATATCTAGCAATTTGTCTTGCAGGACTCCCAGAGTTCATAAGATTCTATGGTTTCATCTTCCAAGCCTCCTCCTTCATCTTACCCTGATTCCAATAATGTTCATGTCAGGTGACTGGGTTGTCAATCCAATATTCACCTTCTTTGCTTTCAGGAACTGTGACATTAGGCAGAAGAATGAGAAGGAAATGGGCAGTCATCTACTCAGCAAGAACTTCTTGATATTTCAGGCTGTTGATGTTAGCCATCCACTCTGCAGATCTTTCTCACCCCCCATGCTGATGTAACAACAAACCATGATTTTTTCCACCAAACATGATTGTTTTCTGGGAGAATCTTGGGTCCATGAGGGTTCCAACAGGTTTAACTGGCATGCAGTTCAATGGATGATTCACCAGAAAAATAAAAGTTTTGCCACCTGTTCCATCTTTCAAAACTTTCCCTTTGTTTTTTGCTGTTCGGCCTTTGCAAATGGTCAATTCCACAGGTTTTTTGTTTTCTTGTTTAGCAGAACACAGCCATGGTAAGTTGTTGCTCTTCTTGTAGATACCGGATTTTTGGTGACATTTCCTCATGTAAGCTGTAGTTGAAGAAGGGCTAGCCTTGTACAGTTGAAGCAACAAACGGTCCTTTCAAACAGTTGTCATGGTCTGTCTGACCTGGCAACTTGCCAAAGGTGGGTTTCTTCAAATCTTTTTCTCATCCCCTCCACTTGACATTTGGATACATTAAAGTCTGATGCAGCAGACTCAGTCTTCAGGCTCTTGATGATCAGCACTTTGGTCTGTGGTTGAATCTTTGGTATGTTGTCAAAGGTCTAACACCCCTCATATGAAAGTCTGATTCATGGGGTTATTTCTATACACATCTGGGAAACAGTTAATTACAAATTTGTCATAGGTTAAATTCTAATCTGTGATTTGTTGCATCATCTGAAGAGACGACAAGACTTTTGTCCTAGCAAAAACAGATGTTATGGGCTTAGCCAAGCTGTGAACATCAGAACCTTTTTGACGGTTTAGTTTTGCACCAAATTTTAATGTGCAAGCCCTTGACATTAAAATTATTTATTGTAACAATTGATTGGTTAGAAATAAAGTTATATGCTATTTTTAGTTACTATGTCCTTATGCGACAAGACTTTTGTCAGGCACTGTCTATCCCCATAGTCTTGTCCCATATACAAGCTACCTATACTGTCAAACACTTCCATACATTTTTGCCCCATAGTTTTCTTAGTTCAGCCATGACATGTGCTTGAAGTGATGAACTTAAAAGATTTTATGCAAAATGTGGTTAAACATGCCTATTCAGATATAAATCTATGACCGTGATGACCAGACCAGTTTTCCCCCAGTTAAAATGATTTAATCTGTCTGAGGTGTATTTCATGAAGCCTGAATGTTAAGCTAATAAAAAGTTGTTTGTGTCATATCTGCAATTTGTTCATTTGCTATAAAGTAAAAAAAGCTGGATGAGCATCCTATATGTGTGGTGATTCCATAATTTTGCCAGGGGCTGATTTGTCAGGGCAATATTCACCAATGAAGTACCAACATCTCTACATTATATGAGAGATAGTGTTATGAAATGGGTAGTCATCTACTCATATTTGTGGTTTCAGATAGATGTTAGAATCGACTCCCCTCTGAACCGATTAAAAATTACATGGAACGCCTCGTTGCGTTTGCTTCCAGACAGGTTTAATGTCCTTGTTTTTGAAAATGAAAAGTTTTGACCTGTTGATCTTTAAAGTGGTGAAACTAACCCTTTGTTTTTGCTGTTCGCCCTTTGCAGTCTGGTCTCTTCCACAGATTTCAGAGTACCTTGGTTGTAGCAGAACACAGCCATGGTAAGTTGTTGCCAATTACGCTCAACGCCATCACTGCAGCTAGCCGAGTCGGTGGGGAGATCTCTTGCCTGGTCGCTGGAACCAACTGTGCAAAGGTGGGTTTCTATCGAAATACGCTCAGTCCCCAGGATTTATCTTATAGTGATGCTGCAGAATTTAGAATTTATAGCACCTTAATCTTGTAATGAGTCCTAAAACAAACACCCTCTCTCAACGCCTGATTCATGCTCTTCTTTTGATAGGTCGCAGAACAGCTTGGCAAAGTTCAGGGGGTAAAAAAAGTTCTGCTGGCGCAGCATGATGCATACAAAGGCTCTCTGCCAGGTGACTTCACTAGTTTCTCTCTTTAATGATGACCAGTGTTTGTGGCATTCGGCCTGTAACGGAATAGTTTTGGTAATAATTTTCTTGCAGTTGAGTTGTTTATTTTGTGGGATGGTTTGGACAGGAGTAAGTCCCTTTGGTTTGTGTTTTATGTTTAACCCTCCTATTATGTTCCGGGTCAATTTTACCGGACTCAATGTTTAATGTCTCTAAAAACATGGTTACCGTAATTTTTTCAGCTAGACTTTTTTTCTAACTTTATGGGTGAAACATTAATTTAACTAAAAAAAAAAAAAAATTATTTTATGTTTCATACGCATGTTGTAAGCATTGGTGTTGTTTGGGTCATTTTGACCCCAGGATCAGTTATTACATAAAACCATCATTTTGATCTCGTTTTTTGTGGCGTTGCCTAAGACTGAGGGCATGTTCAAATTAATCTCTCGTTCATTTCAAATTGGGTCTCATTCATTTTGCAATAATCAAATAAAATCCATGCTTGATGTATGAGGGGAGGATGAGGGAGTCATATTTTATTTGTTTAGTTATTATGATGATCAGTAGAAAGGCATAAATGAGCTGAGAGGAGATTGGGTAACACTTTCAGTTATAAACTTTATGTAGTTTTACACTGCGGGGATCAAACTGACCTCAGACAGACAATGTTTTACTAATTTGAATATAATACAGGGTTTAATTCAGTGCTGGTTATGATGTTTCTTATACAGAGGAGTTAACTCCACTGATCCTGGCGACTCAACAGCAGTTCAGCTTCACACACATCTGTGCGGGAGCGTCAGCCTTTGGAAAGGTAAGGTCAGGAGAGCTCTGTCCTCCTCAAGTCTCATTATATTCGTATTATGTCCTTATTATCCCCTGCCACCGAGCGGGATGGAGGGTATTGTATTGCAGTCTGTCCGTCCATGCGTCCATCTGTCCGGGCCACAACGGGGACAAGATTTCTCTGACACTATGAAATTCTGTGTGCTTAATAAGCTAGTCATGATCCACGTTGAGTTTGAAAATGGACGTCGAAGCATATTTTTTACGGAGTTATGGCCCTCGATCATGGCGGGGGATAGTGATGGCAGTGTTGTCTTGTTTTTCTTTGTTAAATTGTATCATTTGGAAAGAGAGTCGCTTTGCCCTCTCTCAAAGCTTTTTCAAACCGGAGTGCCATCTGAGACAGAAGGGTGATTGAATGGTGAGAACTTCAGACGATGCTGTTGCCGCACATCATGAAGATTGTACACTGCAAGACTTTCAATTTTAAGTCAAAGCTTATCGAGTATGTTGGGCCCCAGTGTACTCTCCTGGAGTTAAACACCGGGTATTTTTTGTGGGTTTGGTTGCATCTCCCTTTAGGTACTGTGGTATTTTCACATGTTCTTCCTTGTATGACTGTATACTTGAGTTTTACCATTAAAGCCTGGGTGTACAGCTCATCAATGCAGTTCATCCAACCCTTAGTCAGTGCAGTACAGTTGGAGCTGGTGAAATGACCAGCTGTTGTTTTAACATGTTTTATAATTAACCAGTTGGTCCCTGTGTTGGGGTTTGTGGGTGATTTTATTTTTTTGTGTGAAAACTAATGCAGTAACATCACAAACAAGACCATTAATGGCAAACACATGATCCTCCAGCAGTGGGCAGTATAAGTATTTTTTATTTTTTTTTCTTTCCAGAAAAAAAAAAAAAAAAAATTAAATATGAGGAATAATGTGTATGAATGGAATTCTTTGTTCCTTTTTAATACTGCTGTTGAAAAATGATGATCCAGGTCATAGTTCTGCGGGGTTTTTACATTGCTTATGTTGACATCGAAATTCTTTTCCCCTCTTTCCGAAAAGGGGTTTTTGTGATCACGATGTTGGTGTTGATGTGGACGGAGGCGAATTTTGGATTATGATTGACAGGCATATATCTTCATGGTTTACTCAGAGCTGGGTCAGACAGGGCTATGGTGTTGCTCCTCACTGGCTTTACTCAGTGCAGCTCTGATTCCATCCTACCTCAGTCAGGGCGCTGCTGGAACCATCTAGAACAGTTTTATTATCCGTCTGTCCAAACTCTGCTTTTCATCCTTGAACTGCAAATACTGAGATTCAACCACAGTCGTGAGGATCCAGAATCACCTATTCCTCCAATTTGTCTTTACATTTACGGCACAGTGTGGCAGTGTGTGTTGCCCTCTCCTCACAGCAAGAGGGTTGTGTGTTTGAATCCAGCCTGGGGCGTCTCTGTTTGCGCATTCTGTGTGGGTTTAGTCTCGGTGCTCCAGTTTCCTCCCACAGTCCATAGAGTTTTATCTGATTGAAGATTCTAATTTGCCAAACTTCTGAGTGAATAGTGTGTGATTGGATTCCTACACGTGTTTAGAAGTGTATGACCGATGACACGATATAGCTGTAAAATAGTCTGCTGAAAGTGTGGTGAAACAATAAAATAAATTAAGTTCCTGTTCTGCTAAAGATCAGCTCTTTGTATCTGTGGTTAGGATACTTTGCGTCATATCCTGCATCGTGTCTGACTCTGAGTTGAAGGTTCATTGTGTTTTGGGGCTTTACTTTATTAATTTTAGTGCGGGCACTCATATACTTGGCTCCCTCTAGAAACAAAATGGCCGCCACTTTTTTTTTGATAAAGTGACCAGTCCAGTTTATCTGAGAGCAGATGGAGTCTGCTCATGTCAGGGACATGGAAACCATGTTGACTCCTGATAAATGATCCAGTGTTCAGTTCCAAGCTGTATGTATTAATACTCTGTATGATTTCACAGTGGAAGTTCTTGTGCTGTATTTTTTTCCTCTCAGGGTAGAAGAGGCCCTCACCCTTAGCTCTGCTTCAGATAGTGTTCCTCCATTGTGGCAGCTCAGTGATTCACAAAGCTCCTTATTGCACTCGCTTGAGAGGAGTGTCTACCATAAGTGTGGTACTATCCTCAATTACAAGTTCTGTAATCTGTCATTCTGCAATAGAACTGTCAGCTTGCAGATCTAATGGTATTTAAATTGAATTACGATGCATTAAACAATATCTTATGCTTTATAACCAGACTGGTATTGACCGAAGCAGGATATTGGTCTCGGCTTCCCTGAATGGCTAAATGCATGGCAGACATTGTGCTGTAATCTGGTAGATTCAGTTTCTTCTTCTTTCTGTAAATAATACATTTTTGGTTTCTATTTTGTTTTCGGAGGGCAGTTTTTAATTGGCATGTCATTAATTTTCATGCTGTAGTCCATTCAAAGTTTAAGCCTTTCTTCGCACTATAGTTTTGCATAATATCAGGGGGTCTCTCCCATTCAGCTTTGTAATGTGCAGTTATGAACACTTCAAACTCGACTTATTTAATTTCAAATCCATCATGGTCCCAAACAGAGCCAGAATTATAAATTGTTTTGCTGTCCAACTGTTTATGGACTTGACTGCATTTTGACATTCTCTTCGAAGTGTATTTATCTTGATTTGCTGTCTTATTTCTCATTTTAAGATTTCACCAGTTTTAGCATTAAGGAAAAGAGTCAGCATTTGACTGTAGCATGAAAGAACATTTCTTGCAGAAGCCAGTTACTGTGCAGCAATTCTGTCATGTGACATCAATTGGATTTTCTTCCAAAACATGGCACAAGATTGCGGAAGGTTTTACAGAATAAGGACAGCCTGTCTTAAATATGCATTTGGACATAGTGATGATCACACAAACCAACCAATAAAGTCCACATTAGGAGGTTGTGTATAAGGAATAATCTATATCAACTTTATATTTTTATTAATGAGACACTTTTTGAGGATAATACTATGAGTGAAGTTTCTCTGCCTTCTTCAGAATCTCCTCCCCAGAGTTGCCGCCAAGCTGGACGTATCTCCCATCTCCGACATCATTGAGGTCAAATCGCCCGACACATTTGTCAGAACCATCTATGCAGGTTAGTTAACCCCTTGGTTGTCATGGTCAAACTAAACATTTACAATTAATTTAGTTGCCATTTTTATTTATATTATTCTATGACGGAAGGATTCGCACTCTCCTGTCTGGTCAAGGCGAGCTCTGCCGGTCACAGTAAATCGTGATATTCACCACGCGAGAGGTGAATATAACCATCCGATGACCTTCGGATAAAAATAGATTAGGCTTCCACGCAGGAGCTATTGACAGTGTCCGTATTTCGTGTTGCTTCATCCCGGTGAGGTGCTTTACGTTAGAGTTGTCACCCTTCTCTTGTTTCATATTTTCATATAATAAAACAGTTATTGACTTCAGCTATCGGTGAATCCAATGATTTATCCACCTTGGCTGTATCTCGGTGAATATCACTTGTCCAAGGTGGATAAATCATTGAATTCACCTCAACTGAAGTCAATAATTGAATAATATTGCACAGTCTAAATCTGTGCACTTAAGTGTTCATCTTACAATAATATATTTTGAATATGTGCTATTGGAGCCTCTAATTTAGTTTACTGCCCCTGCTCCTCCTGTTGTCTTAGTTTTGGCACAGTGCCCCAGAGCAGGTTTTGGAAGCGCCCCCATTAGGGTTCCTCAGGCCTGGCCTGATCTGATCTGGCTTCTGTAGAATCATGAAATATAAGCTGTTGAAATTGGAAACTTGGAGCAGTTTAATCTGTGGTTGGGAGTCATGTGATTGCTTCGGGGGGGTGGGGGGTGGGGGGGAATCTGCCTGAGCATTTCCTGTACCTCGGTCCTGGAGGTTTGATATGGGAACGTCCTGCAAAAAAAAATCTGTTCTGGGTTAGGGAGAACTAGAGCTTCATGACCGTCAGGGCTGTGCTTTGGCTGTAAAGATTAGGGCTTCTTTACCACCAGTTTTTTAGAACGATGGCCACTGTCCATGACTAATGTCACACGGTTAGGCCACCATGCACTGCGCTCTTCATGTGCCTTTAATTAAATAGAGCTTTTCCTGAAGGAGCACAGCAGAGAGAGTCGGGTTTGCGCCTCCTGTCAGACTTTCGCTGTCACTCTGTTTTCACAGGGAATGCGCTCAGTACAGTGAAATGCAGCGATAAGGTGAAGGTGTTCACGGTCAGAGGGACTTCTTTCGAGGCTGCCGCAGAGGAAGGGGGCAGCGCGGTGACCGAGGAAGGTAGCGAATGAGTGACGATGGTGGACGGGGTCTTCTTCTCTGCTCTTATACTGAGCACCTGAAGGACTTAAAGACAATCTTGCGCAGCATGTGGTTCTATGAAAGTCATTACAGAAACTCCCACATTTCTTACTCTGCTTTCATCATGTATTTACTCTTGCTCTCTGCTTTTTTTGCCTTTGTGCCATATTAGAAAATGAAAGCGATGAAAAGCAGATTTGGTTGCAGGTTTTTGGGAGGATTGATTTTTGAAAAGTGAAGTCAAACATAAGACTGTACATAAGAGCCACAACGTGCTGTATATGAATACATCTCAGATGTTGCCATTCGAGTTGTGAGGGCTTCTCGCTCAGTGCTTCAAATTTTGTTCGGTTTCAGTCTCGCCCGGCTCTCCCGTGGGTGTGTCTGAGTGGCTGGAAGAGAACCTGACCAAGAGCGACCGTCCGGAGCTCACCAGCGCTAAAGCAGTGGTGTCAGGAGGTAGGAGGCTCCCCAGTCCTGTCTGCCTGCGCTCTGTGGGGTACCCCTCGCCATCATGGCTCCAAACTCCACGAAAGTAAATGACGTGGGCGGCTGCGCTTGCGTTTTCCCTCCTGGCTTGCCAGAGTCGTTTTTACATTTTTTCAGTCGTTCAGTGGACCTTATGTGGGAATATTTTAGGTTATAAACAGCATTTCCATTATGAAGGATTTAGAGAAACGTGTATGTGTGTTGTGTATGGTTTCATGAGTTGGCATACATGAGTGCTATGCTTGGTTTTTCATTGTTGTTGGCCCAGCATTTATTACCCAGTCTGCCCTGTGCTCACGCTGTGTAACGTTAGCTTCATGGTCCTGGGTTTGTCTCATGTTCATCCAATCAGGCCGGGGATTGAAGAGTGGAGAGAACTTTAAACTGCTGTACGACCTGGCTGATAAACTGAATGCTGCAGGTAAAATGGTTGTGCCTGGACTCATGTTTGTGTGACGTGTTTCTGTGTGTGTGTCA
Organism: Gymnothorax javanicus; assembly: GCA_029692085.1. Lineage (NCBI taxonomy): Eukaryota > Metazoa > Chordata > Actinopteri > Anguilliformes > Muraenidae > Gymnothorax > Gymnothorax javanicus. Next base: position 4,401,483 of record CM056207.1, on the reverse strand, counting down.
GCGAGTGTGTGAGCATGTGCCTGTTTTTGTGTGTAGGTGAACTGTGCATGTACGTGAGTGTGCATCTAAGGTTACTGAAAAACCTTTTATTTAAATTGTACTCTGCATTGAAATGATTTGCTGTACACTAGAGGCCAAAATATTACGAACCCCCTGCATTTCTCAGAATTTGGCTGGTTTTCGTCATCTTAAAGTTGATTTTGAGCTGCAAAGGCACACAAAATGCCAAAGGGACGCTTGTATTGACTAAAAATGCTCCTCACTAACAGCTGTACGTCTTGAAATTCAACTTGAGTTGCTGTGGGATGAGCTTGACTGGGCAGCCAGAGAAGTGCGCCCATCAAGTTCAAAAGAGCTCATGAAGGAACTCCCGTAAGCCTGGAGTGATTTACCTGGAAGTTCTCTCCTTAAACTGCTGGAAAGAGTGCTCAGGATATGTTCGGCTGTAATCAAGGCTAAGGGGGAGGGTACTTTGTAGAAAGTCAAATTTGAATATGTATATCGCTCAACAAATAATTTTTCACATGTGTTTCTGTGTTATTCTGTTTTTGTTGTTGCTGAAAATATACTTTTAAGGTCCCCTATTATGCCACTGGGCGCGCAGCCAATTAGTTATTACAAGCCATTTCAAAATCTTTCCCCTCTTGACATCTCGTAGGGAAGTAACCAACCAGAGGCAAGAAGAGCTGATCGACTTCAGCCAAGCAGTCAATCAGATTTCATTATTCTGGGTGGTCAATCCCCCTTGTGATGTCAGGAAGGGGAGATTTTTAACTGGCTCATAATGGCTAATTGGTTGTCCACTTGGTGGCCTAATAGGGGACCTTTAAGTTGAGAAAAACCAGCCAAATTCTGAAAAGTGCCAGGCGTTTGTAATATTTTGGCCTGTAGTGTATGTGATTCTGATATACGTATGTGTTGAGTAGATTAGTTGCGAAGCTGCTCTGTGTTCTGAATGCAGTTGGAGCTTCCAGAGCCGCCGTCGATGCGGGGTTTGTCCCGAACGACATGCAGGTCGGACAGACTGGCAAGATCGTGGCCCCGGTGAGTGACAAACGTACAGCCCTCACTCCACTGATTTCATTTATTAACCCTTAGAGCGCTATAGGCAACTATAGGCAACTATAGTTGCCCCATGATGCAAGATATCAAAATCAGACGCTGTTTAAAACCTATCACGCGGCAACTTGTTTAAAAGAGCTCCCGCTGGGGAGCTCTTTTAAACAAGTTGCCATGTGATAGGTTTTCAGCAGCTCAGGATAATTACATTTTTAATTCCTTGAAAATTTATTCAGCGGTCTGAGGGTTAATGTAATGTTCTCATGGGTTAAATTCATTTTAAAATGTGTATTATTTAAGTCGGTCCTCTAAAGGATGTGTGGCCACATTTTTTTTGGTGAACCCAACTAAATGCCTATTATCACTGTCATTATGGGCCATTAACTCAAATAGCCGCAAAAGTTCATAAGGTTGTAATGATATTTAAGGCTTTTATATCTGTTTTTTATGGTTTAAATCGCTTACAGTGAACAACTACTTTTCACTAATGTAGTTGACAAAGGACAAAGGTGTTTTTTTGTTTGTTTGTTTCAAGGAATGAAGAAAGATCATCACTGTTGCTATACAAAGGAATTCATTTGATATTCTATAGAAACAACCAAGGATGACAATGTGGAGTTTTGTGTTTTCTGAAGCACTACACACACACTGTGCTCCACATACTGGCTCTTAATTGCATTAATGGGACGTTTTTCAGGCATTCTGACTGTCTGAGTCGCTTATTTTGATTTGTGAATTTCAATAATCAGGCTTAAACAGTTTTTTTTTTTTTTTTTTTTTTTTTAACCGTCTTTGATGAACACACATTTTTACATCTTTGTGTGTGAGTGTGTGAGCACACATCCGGCGTGCCTGTCTTGCTGTCTGCTTATGTGTATGTTTACATGTATGTCTGTATTCTCGCCAGTCGTACTCACTCAACACCCAACACCTCAATACGACTGCCTCTCTGTGGGGATATTAGTATGAGGTGTATGATAAACAAAGTGGTTTCCTGTCAAGGATAAACATGCTTTGGCATTTTAGTCAAAGTCTGGCTTACTCACGCGACGGAAAGAAAAATTATACACTGAATGTTTGTCAGCCTCAGTGCACACGCAGTACTTCAGATGTCCGGCATCATTTGGCGTTTTCAAATCAAATAATCTTAAAGAGGTTAATTTTCCATTATGCTGTTCGGCTGGGAACTCCCAGCTGTCATTACCCGCACATTAGGGCCGTTTAGCCTTCCGAAGTGTCGTTAGTGTCTGATCCCAGGTCCTTAATGATTTACCGGATCCATTAGCCGAAAGACCTAAAGTACCATGAGGCTACCGAGCCCACAAACCAGAAACTTCCACCGATATCGAATTTTAAATGTTTTATGTTTTATCTGGGCCGATGATCTGAGCTGCTGGTGACCTGTTGGCTTCTGCTATGCTGGGTTCATTGGGAGGAACTAATTGGGAATTTTGGCAAAACCGGTTCTTTGGACCCCCACCTGCGCAGCGGAGGGTTCGGGGACGGTAATGCATGCGGCTGCTGAAAGTACAACCATGTTGGGGATGTATTATTCATAATTCCTCAGAGTTAATGCAGTATTCACGTAATAATTAATATTAATTTTTGATTCGTGCCTGCAGGCGGTTTCTGCATTGTTTGCCCGGGTAGTCGGGGCCATTATCCCCTCGTAAGTGTGGCAGTCTGTCGCTTCCTTTATTGTACAAATGAAAGGCTTGTATCCTCTCTGGCCTAATCCTCATCGTTGCAGAGCAGCGTTACTTATTAGAGCCGCTAACAGAACGACATGCCGTATCTAATGGGGAGTGTGACGCCTCCGTCTGTCCTGTTCAGACGCGCAGCGGTGTGCTTGGAGACTGTGAGAAACTCACTCGCTATGTTGCAGATGAATTCCTCACACTTTCACTTCATCGCGTTTCAAAGCAACTTCTGCCTGCTTCAGATGTCTGCTTAAAACCCCTTTGCGCAGATATAGACAAAATTAAATTCCTAAACTAGAGGCACTCGTGGAGTGCAAACCTCCGCCAAGGCAGCACAATCCAAATCTTCATGAGTGGGAGCAAAGTTGAGTTATTGCGTGTCATATGATTTCAAGATGGCTGCCGTGGAGGCCATATTGTTTCACTGATCGCGGTGAAAATCAATAGGGCCCATCCTTGATGTAATAGCAATCCACCCACAAAATTTCATACAAATCCGTGCATTACTTTTTGAGTTCTGTTGTTCACAAACAGACACACAAACAAACAGGAGCGAAAACATAACCTCCACCCCAACTTTGTTGGCGGAGGTAATAATTCTGTAATTGTATTTCCAGATTTCTTGCTTCACTGGAGTAATTTTCCAGAGTCTCTGTGACACAAATACTGAGTTATAAAGCCTGAATCATGCAAAATGGGAAAAATTGTCATCATTTGTATTCTGAGCAAATGGGTTAAAGTGAAAAATGATCTTTGAGAATGTCAGTTATTATGGATATTTGGAATTAGTCAGCAAGTAAAATGATAATTAGTAGAATTTAATATGTGTCTTTTAGGTTGTATCTGTTAGTTTTCTTGGTGCATGATAATTATTAATGTATGAATATGAAGAATTCCATGAGCCAGTGTCGGGAAGGCGGTTAAAGCACAATTATAGTCGGCCTCTGCTTTCAGAAAAGGCTAAACCGAGGAAATGACCTAGTAATGCAAGTCATTAGCCTTTCTCCTCTGTGGACAATTGAAGTTATATTGCAGTGCTATTATATTGGAATGGGGAGGGAAGAACATAATGTTGAGATACCAGAAGTGCGGTGCCCAACACTGTTTATCATTGCATCATACATACAGGGTCCTTATATTGCTCATATAGACTGTCATTAATCACACAATAACCACAACTGGCATGTTTCATATACAATTATGCCTGAACTGCTCTTCATGACACCAGACTGATGGACTGTTTGCAGCCCTTGCTAAATAGTTGATAATGTTTTGCAGTGAGAAGTCATTGTTTTTGCGTGTTGTAAACACTGTAAAGTGCTTGTAAGGGGAGGGATTGGGTCAGGGGGGACCCGTTGCTCACTATTTGTTTATCCTTGAGCGCGGCATCGATTCAGGGATCGGGGGGCTGTCGGGGGATGGATGGGGGGGTGCAGGCGATGGTATTGGACAGAGCCCTCCGCCCCCTCGCGAGTCGCGCGCTCGTGTTCTCACACCTGGGCCGGGAGCTCAGGCTCAGGTTTGGGCCGTGCAGGGCTGCAGGACAGCAGGTGCGAGGGGTCGTCCCGCCGTCTCCTGACAGCTGCCGCGGGCCCCGGCTGGGGCCGGGAAACGCCTGAGCGAGAGCAGCAACCCGTCTGTGTGCTGTCTCCCCCGAAACGCCTGCTCGTGCCACGTTTTTCATACAGATCAAAGTGAACGCTCTGCATATATCGACTGCTGTGAGCACTAAAAGGTTCAGCGCATTTTTGAAGGTTTTTTTTTTTTTTTTTTAGATTTTTTTTTTTGGGAATTTTTCCTTTATTTGATAGTTATACAGTGTAGAGAGACAGGAAAGTTGGGGAGAAGAATGGGGGATGACATGCAGCAAATGACCCGAGCCGGATTCGAACCCAGGTCGCTGCGGGAAGGACACAGCCTTTATGGTACACGCGCCTAGACCGATGAGCCACCGGGGCGCCCCTGAAGTTTTGAGAAAATGTGAAAAATATGATTTGCATCCAACTTACTGGTTTCTTGGCAGGTAACCGTGTTTAATAATCATGTTTCAGGTGAGTATAATTTTACATCAATAATTTGACAAAAAGCAAATTTTTTTCAGCAATAAATGTACTTGACACTTTTATGCTCCTAGCAGTCGATATAGCAAAACAAGCTTTCCAGAAGCATGTAATGGAGAACTTTCGAGAGTTATGTGTGTGCTGCTGTTGACCAGGAGGATTGTGGGATTGCAGGACTCCTCCTCGCTCCTGTTTGTTTTTTCCCTCGCTCCTCGGCTTTAGAAAGACGTATGAGGGAAGAGAAGATTGGAAGATTGACGGGGGCCTCTCATGCAGCGCTATCCGGGCCGGGCTTTTAGCTCCGACAGAACTGTGTTCACAAATTGATGCCCTGCCACCCCAGGGAGAGCCGCAGAGACATTAAATGGCTGTGAAATATTCATGCGGCGGTGCATTTAGCTGAAAGCACTGGATGTGGTACAGAGGGGGCCCCAGGGGGGCAGGGGAAGTGCTGTTGGGGCCCCTGCACTCTGTGGCACGCCCCCGAGCGCTCCTCTAACTGGGAACTGTACAGCCTATCCAGTAATGCCCCGTCGAAGCCGTGGCCTCTGCTGCCTGGCACCAGTACAGCGCATGGCATCTTCTGCGCACGGCTTCAAGAGCGGTGCCAGTCTGGTGTAACGTGCGATGCCTGGAATTTATGCACGCCATCTGGTGCTTCCACGAGCTTGTGCAGTCCACTTCCTGACAGATTGGCCCACAGTTCATTTGTAATGGCGGAGTGCATTAGTCCTGTAGAGCACACGCAATTAGAATATTTAAAATGAATCTGTTCCTGAAAAAATTGTTAATTGTGTTTGGCTCTTTTTAGGGAAAAAAAATCTATCCTTTGGATTTCTGGGTCTGGCGTTTTATTTTCAATGCATGTACATTTGTTAGATGTAAGGCTTCTCATTGACTGTTCAGAAGCAGATCTATCTATTCAGAATTGCTTTCTCTCATTCATGTGCAGTTTGGCCCAGAAGGCATTTTCTGAAAGTCCAGTTTCTACGTCCTCTCTCTCAGATGCGCATGAAGCCTGTGGTGTTTTCCGTGTCATGTGTCAGATTGAGTTCCTAATGTCTCATAGGAAAGAACATTTAAGTGGAAACTTATACTTTTGCGATGTCAGTTATGCTAGAAGATGTGTTCCTATCCGTTGCTGATGATTTTCAATCAGCTCTAATGGTTAATGGTTTCTAAGAAGTAACTTTGAATACATTTGCCTGCTGGATAAAGTGCTGTGAAAAGGTATTTGTTCCCTTTCCGATTTCTTCTGTTTGCCAATGTGAATGGCTGATCTTGATGATACTTTTTGGCTCATTCATAATGGCACATAGAAGCTGTGTACCAAATTTTGCACAAACAGGCCACAAGGGGGCGCTGTAATGGATAATATCTCTCGAACTGTGTGGCTTGGGGGAAAAATATATATTTTTTGCTCTGATTCCTTGTGATCACCCTAATGAATTTGGACTATTTGCAGCTACTTCAGCACCAAAAATTTCCCGCCATTTTGATTCCATGAAGACTGTGGGTCAATAAACTTGTCAGGGGCCCTTCATCCAATTGTGGTGAAATTCAGTGTTCATGATCACTAAACCATCTTAACAAACTGGGGTCAATGAAAGTGTGATTCCTTGATCTGTTTCAAAGCTGGCCATCAATCAAATTTTAAGGTGTGGCCTGAAATGACTATGGTCAAAATCTTGTGATGTCAAAGTTCAAACTTAGAGAAACGTAAAATACTGATTCAATATACATTCTTTGTTGTAGAAACAAAGTTGTAGAATGTTGTAGAAAAATTCAGCCGTAGGTGGCGCTACAGTTTATGCATTTCAATATCTGGAGAGCCACTCCAGTTAAAAACTTGAAATTTGGCGTACTTAAGCTTGGCCACATTTGCTTTGATATTCGGGAGCACCAGTTGGCTTTCTAAACAAAATGGCTGCCAAAATTTGTAAAAATAACTGCGGCCATTTGGCCACATTGCGGTCAGATTCTATGTAGTTGGCCTAAGTCCCAGTGCATGTAATCAAGATTACATAATTTTTGCCAGTAACTCCGCGTGGCACACCTACACATTTGCTCAATTGTGCTGCATTTCTTGATATAGCCCATGTCCATTTTCACGTACTATTTTTTTCCCCAAAATTGCAAAATATGCAAAAATGACTCTCACAGCCTACTAGGGGTTTATAAGTCCAATCTGCATGAAACTTGCCGCTTGCATTTACAGACTCTTATGATCTAAAGAAATTTTGATACAACAGCCTGTACTGAAAGTGTGCATTTTTTAACCTGTGTCCGTTAGTTCAAGTTTACATCAACGCTCAAAAATTACAATTACCGAAGGTGATTTTAACCTAACTCTGTGCACGTTGCCTATCCTGTTATTATAGTTTATATCCTGTAATCAGCTGCATAGATTTGTGTGAAATTTAGTTTGCATGATCTAGGGTCAGGACTCAGTGCGTAAATTTTGATAGTAATTGATTCAAGAGGGATCAGCTTTTTTCAAACAGAATTTTTGCACATTTGTCATATTCCTCTTCATCAAAGGAATAGCATCTCTCAGGCTCTAAACCGCTGATCTTCGTCATGACCTGCCACTTGTGTCGCACGTGTGGACCTGCAGCTTTGACTAGCATCTTTCGAAGGGTTGTCGGGTGCGAAATGCGTGGGGAGCTCGGACCCCGTTAATACCTGCTTGCAGGTCGAATCCTTTTTGCGCTTAAACCTACAAATTTTAAGGTTTCACTGAAATTTGGCGTCTTAAAGAATGATCATCTGTTCAGTGTCTTCTCTTGCTCTTCTCCCTGACTGACTCATTGCTCTTGCCGTAGAGAGGCCCAGGGCGTTCATAATTACCTCTCACTTTAATGCTGTAGTCAACACAGCCCAGAAGTCATGTCTCATTAGACTACGCTTGGAAAGTCGTCTGTGTTGAAATGACTGAAGCTGGGAATGGTGATGCTGTGCGGAGGCTGCATTGCAACATGTATCAAAGCATTTTATTCTTTTGAACAGGGCAGTGCTTATATCCTTTATAAGGCATTTAAACTACAACCCCATTTCCAAAAATGTTGGGACACTGTAAAATGAGAATGAAAACTGCAGTGATCACTGAAACACCATATTTAATTCAAATGATACAAAGACAACATGTACAATGTTGAAACTGAGAAATTTTATTGTTTTTAAAAAAAAATCCGCTCATTTTGAATTTTGATGCCAGCAACATGTTTCAGAAAAGCTGGGACAGGGACTGCAAAAAACAGGAGAACATGTATGATGCTAAAAAATATACAGCTGATGGAACATCTCACCGGTAATTAGGTCAGCTGGCAGCAGGTCAGTAACACGATGCGGTATAAAAAGTCTTTCAGAAGTAAAGATGGCGAGGGCTTCACCACTCTGCTGGAGACTGAATGGGCAAATTGTTTAACAATTAAAGAATAATGTTTCTCAATGTAAAAATCAAAGAATTTTGCATCCTTTATGGTACTTAGTCTTCAGGCCCTCAGGCGACTCTGCATTAAAAACAGGCAGGATTCTGTAATTCAATTCACAGCGTGGACTCAGGAACACTTCCGCAAGCCATTGTCATTGAAAAGTTTTTTGTTGCATCCAAAATGTCAAGATAAAACTCTGCCATGTAAAGATTAAACCATATATTGGCAAGATCCAAAAACCCTGCCACCTTCTCTGGGCCAGAGTTAAGATGGACTGGGCAAAGTGGAAAACTGTCCTGTGGTCGGACCAATCAAAATGTGAAATTCTTTTTGGAAATCATGGACGCCGTATCATCCAGGCTAAGGAGGAAAGCGACCATCCAGCTTGTTATCAGCGCAACGATCAAAATCCACATCCATGATGTTATGGGGGTGTATTAGTTCACATGGAATGGGTAACTTACACGTCTGTGAAGACACCATTAATGCTTAAATGATATATACCTATTTAGGAGCAACATATACCGCTATCCAGATGTCCATATCAGGGAAGGCCTTGCTTATTTCAGCAAGACAATGCTAAACAGTACATTCTGCAAACAACATGGCTCCGTTGTAAAAGAGTTTGGTTGCTAAATTGACCTGCCTGCCAGACACCCGCTGAAAATATTTTGCACATTATGAAATGAAAAATATGACCGAGCAGCTGAAATCCCTCATCAAGTAAGAATGGAGGACATTTTGCTTTCAAAACTACAGCACTTGGTCTCCTCAGGTTCCAAACGCTTTCAGAGTGTTAAGTAGTGGGGATGCAACACAGAGGTAAGCATGCCCCTGTCCCAACTTTTTCTAAATGTACTGCTGGCTTCATATGCAAAGTGTGCATGAATTTTTCAAAAACCGTTACATTTCACAGTTTTTACATCTGATAAGTTGTCTTTGTTCTATTTTCAATGAAATATAGGGCGTTAATGATTTGAAAATCACTGCATTCTGTTCTTATTTACATTTTACGCAGCACCCCAACTTTTTATGAAATGAGGTCTTGCGTACTGTTCACTAATTTGGCCTTCTGAAACACAGGTGTTTAGTATAACTGAAATCAAATAAAGCCTGAAAGAAAATGCATGACTTTCAGTTAGACTGTAATTTGTTTTGTGCATTTATCCAAATTAAAATTGTTCACAATCAGTTGTTTTTGTCCTCTTTCATTGCCTGATATGCGCCAAGATTTTTTTTTTTAAATCGCTGGATAAGTATTCATACACTGACTTATCAGTTTGTACAGTGATTTCATAAGATTTATTGGTGACATGTTGATCTTCATTTCTAGGAGCTGTACATCGCAGTTGGCATATCTGGTGCCATTCAACATCTGGCTGGGATGAAAGACAGTAAGGTGAGCTCTGAGTTTTGGAAATGAAATTATGACAAAAGAATAGTGTAGAAAAAAAAAAAAAAACTAAGGGTTGTAAAAGAGAAGGCAAGATGTACAGTCTTTAAATGATAGATTTTTTTTTTTTACCAGTGGAGTTCCGCTCCTGGAAGTGCTTTATTAAACATGCCAAAACAAATGGGCAACTCCATGTTTCAATAATTTGGCCTCAAAATGTGTAAATTCTTCCTTGCTCATGAAAGTATCATAATGGGATTTTAGGATAATGTATAAATTACCTTGGAGAATTAAGGTGAGTCGTACAGATGTAGCAGTGACACTGGCTTTGTCCCCCAGCTCCCATTATTACTGGATCTGACCCACTTTTATTACGAGTAATGGATTATGAAGAAACACCCTCCCCACAAGACAACTCTTTTATGTAAATGTGAAAAAAAGAACACTTCTGTAGCCATGACAACAGTCTCCTGAGTGGATTCTGTCTGCCAAGTGACCCGGTGTGTTTCAGGATTCCGTGCTCTTAGTAAGTATGTTTTTTAAGGAGGCATGGAAGCTTTTTAAGGAATGATGTATTATTTATTTGGAAATTCACCGTGCTTCAAGGAGCACAGAAAGTGTGTGCTAGTCAGGATTCCGTCTAAATATTGGGCCCGTGCCCGACTGTAATTTGGTACAGTCATGTTTTAGTCAGTGATGTCAATGGGATGTTTTATTGCGGCAAAGGAACAGGAGCAATAGTTAATTACATTAAATATTTTTTTGGCATTTTTGCCTGACAACTTCTTTTTTTTGTTCAATCGGCGAATCTGCATCCTTCCAGGCAGCCTCTGCCCTGTTCTTTCAGAATATAACGATGACCAAAGCGCAAACTTTGTTTTCATCACTTTGAATGAACAGCCTTCCTTGTTCTCATCATCCAAAGTGAAATTCGCCAATCAAAAAAATTCTGCAGAAAGGTTTTGCGCTTTGGTCATCGATAATCCCTACTGCACTGCAATGTGTACCACAATCCTGCAGCTGCTACTGATTGTTTCACCTTTGTCTAACTGATGCACCTGGCTGGATCAACCTTTTTTATGAGGACAAAAAATGCCCACAAGCATTTTAAAAATCTGTTTTTGGAGGAACAGCTTTTAAAAATGGTTGTTCAAAAAAATTATTTTAGAATCGCATTCACCCGTTCTGCTATTCCAGTCTTGTTTTTAAATTCTATTTATATGAACTCTAGAACAGTGGGATGGTCATTGTTCATCTTGAGGACATGTTTGTGATCTTAATTAACAGACGATTGTGGCCATAAACAAGGACCCAGAGGCCCCCATTTTCCAAGTGGCTGACTATGGTTTGGTGGCTGATCTCTTCAAGGTGGGACGCTTTTTTTTTTTTTTTTTTAATTAAAAAAAAAAATGTATTTTTATTTTTTGGAAAGTATTTATTTTTCCTCTACTTCTAGTGTTGTGAAGCATGTACAATGGTTCTCTTTTTTTAGTGAAAAAAGTACACTGCGACAATTTTCAAACTTATCCTCCTCAGTCCTAATTTGGGATATTCTGTGAAAAATGCAGTTTTTGCCAAATTCTTTGTCTCAGAATCAGCTGCAGAATCTGTTGCACATAATTGATGTTGCCATTAATTCTGCTCTCAACCAGAAAACCCTGATGGAGAATGTCAGGCCCTTCAGAGTATGACCTGAAGCTCAAGCACTGTTGTGTTATGCAACAGTACAACGATTCAAAGCAAATAAGCAGGTCCACCTCTCAATGGCTCAATACAAATAAAATGATGGTTTTGCAGCGTCCGAGTCAAAGTCCTGACTTGAATCCAATTCAGATGCTGTGGCATGACCTTAAACAGGCAGTTCATGCTCAAAAACACTCTAATCTGGCTTTGAAAAAAACAATCTGCAAAGGAAAAAGTGGGACAGAATTCCTCCACGGCGATGTAAAAGACTCTTTGCCAGTTGTTGCAAACGTTTGATTGTAGTTGTTACCGCCAAGGGTAACAGAACTAGTTATTTGGTTTGAGGGGCAATTATGTTTTAACATGGGTGATACAGGCTTCCAATAACTCTTTACCTTCAATAAATGAGATGATCATTTAAAAGCTACTTTTGGTGTTTACTCACATTGTCTTATATTAAAACTAGTTGGATATGGATATGAAACATTTAAATAAGATATGACAAATGAGTGAAAATAGAAGAAATCAGGAAGGGGCAAATACTTTTTTTTACAGTACTGTAAGTCTTAAATTAAAGAATCAAGTTAAATACTCAAGGAAAATGAACTTTTTGGCCCTGTAAATTTTATTTACCGCTTTATCTGTCCTACAATCCCAGAGATCAGTTTAAATGTGTGCAATATGCCTAGTTCCCCCATATTGAAAGTAGAGTTGAAGTCATAAACTGTGTCTGAATGGTATATTTTATTACTGTCTAAAAGTATGGCTCGATAATGTGAGGGAATGCCATGTAAATTGATTTGACTCCTAATTTCCTCATCAAGAGGAAATCTTGTGTTTGTCAGTGGGATCACTGAATGTTAATGCCTTTGAAGTGATTTCCCTTTAGCCGTTATTAATTAATGGCTTTAATTATTAAGGGTGCGACTAATGGTCAGTGCTAATACACTCCAATAAGTACTTCCTTCCTGGTTGGATATTCTGGCTCTCACAGGAGTCCCTGTGCTTCGCAGGTTACAGGAATGCCTGTGCTAGTCTCAGGAGGAGCGCACACTCGGATACAAAAGCACATTAAAAGTAACCCGCAGTAATATTTTATTAAATGTCTTGATTCATATAAATGATTAAGTTTTCCCCATTAGAGTTTTCCCTCTGGTATCAAATCATTGTAATATGCAACGGAAGATTTATGACGTCCTCTAACGATACAGAGCATCCATTGCTGGCATATAGCAAAAATTGTATTATATATACTGTATATATATATTTTTTTTTTTAATCAGAAGCTGAATTTAACCCATTAATGCCAGAATTACTTGTCGAAGTAGAAGCTACATTTCATTGGATATGGTGTACAATGAATGTGTCAGGCTTAAATTCTGGTGAAAAAAAAAAAAAACTATCTGGTCATCAAGGACTCCAAATATGTATGTCCTGTTACAAATGTACACAGATCGTCGAAAGCATAAACAATCATCATTCTGTGAAAACTATTTAGATAATGCTATTATCTCCAGTTTTTGTTCTTCGTGTTGGATAAAAATGTGTCTCAGAAAAAATGGCTCACTCGCCTTTTAGAGCTTCTCTAGTGTTAGTTCTGTAGTGCTGTTGCAGATTCAAGAAATTCATGCGAATGGCGGCCCCCGCCACTGCTGCAAAGGGACACTACTCTCATGAGCACTTTTGCTGGAAGCGAGTTACTTCCCTTGATTAACCTACAGCAGCTTAGTTACAGTAACACATTCACTTGGGTTACAGAGGTTACAATGTGCTTCATCCCAAAAATGGAACAGTGGTCATTAACGGGTTAAAGCCTTGGTCTGAATTCTGAAGGCTATCTGCTAGAGGATAGAAATGACTAAAGACAAGAATAATCACAAATGCTTTCGCAAATGGCTCGAATGCTTTGAAATTTCTGAATTGTATATCCTTGTCTCAGAAGGAGATGTCTAATGTATTTCCAGAGCTGCAGGATGATGTTGTATCTATCATCACTGAACTCTTAATGAAAGGCAGGATTTAACTTTCAACAACAAGTCTTTTGTGTTTTTGATTGAATAATTGACATAAGTGAGGTTGGGGGATGTCTGCTTGTGAACTTGACTGCCTTCTCCGAGAGACCTGTTGGCCAGCAGTGGTATCATCACCACCTGAGAGGAGCGTCAGTAGCGGCAGCTGCTTGTGTTTATCACCAGTCCCAGAGCGGGAACTGAAGTTTCCACCAGTAAGCAGAGCGATTGCAGTAACTCAGACAAAAGCCACAGAGGCAACCACATGTACACCTGTTACCCTGATTAATATTGTATGAGGCATTATCCAACCCAACTGAAAAAATAGGTTTGAGCTCATAATTTCATTTATGCTGGTTTCATTTTTTGGTATTTGGACCAGCTTTGTTCAAAATTCAGTCTCACGAACCAGCTTATACTGTTGTATTTTTTGGAGACTTGTTACACCTGCGCAGTTCTGTTTATAATTCCAGATTTCTCTTGCAGTGTTCCACCTTGTGGGCTTTCAGAGTCGATCCAGAGAGTTTGAATTTGAGGTTTAAACCCATCCAATGACTATTCCTCCCCTATTAAGCAGCAATGAGAAAGTACTCATTTTTTTTCTTGGTCTTTTCTTCCAGGCTGTCCCAGAGATGACCGAAGCTTTGAAGAAGTGATCAGACACGGGCAAAATATTCTGGGTCTTCACTGTTTCAACACAGAACCGCAGCTATGATTCGCCCCCATTTTCCCCTTTCATTAGAACGTTTTTAAACTGCCTTAAGAGCTGCAGTTCCTATTGTGGGTCATGTTATCAGCGCTCAGAATGACTGATGCAGTCAGATGATTTTAAAAAATTTCCTTCTAATTTGAGTTGGGCTTTGCCTCTCACAGTAATGTTTCTAGCTGATATATTTTATGATGTGGCAAAGTGCAATAAATTAACCCATTTAAACCGGGACAGCATGTGCGCATTTTAAGAATGTGTCGTTGCCGACAGAGATATGCGCGTAATTTTGAAAGTACCGTAATTACTCTAAGTTTTGCGCAATAGAAAAAAATTCCAACTGTTCCTGAAAGCTGAGAAGCTGTGCTTCAGCCCAAATACAGGTTACTATGGTAAACATGGCAGCATGATTCTCTGCTGGGATTTTTGCATTAGGCCTTAAAGGGTTAATTTGATTTTGTGAATAATGCACTATATCAAAGTCGTCTTCAGTTCCCTCTCATAAGGCTTGCAATTTTGCTTTGTATGATACTTTGGATTAAAAAGTCTTCTAAATAAAATTTTACGCAATATCAAACTGGACAAAAAGTCATCAGTGGTGTTTCAGCATTGCCAGAGCTAGCCTGAGAAGACAGTGGTGTAAAAGGCAGTGGGATTTTAGATTCACTGAAGTAAGCTGTTATTCCCTGGTTATTTTATACTTTAAATAAAAAAAAAATGAAAAGAATAAAAATGCTGCAGGATGTATGGTCAATCATACGGTCACTTATATCTTCAGACAGTTCAATTTTTTAAAAATAATTAATGGCATACTTGCCGCATTATTGCACTGATGAAGTTTCCGCAAGAACGTATCTTCTCTGTTAATTATGGTATCTTTTACGATCTTTTTAATTGTACAGTTGAAGAAGCTTATCCTGGATGCTCAGTATGGTTTTTGCCCAGTATATGAAATTGGATGGTTGAAGTATTTGCTCTGTCATATGTGGTTATTGAGGCTTCGGCCTGGACCATTTTAACATGGTTCATTCGGTGTGAAAAACAAAGAATACATAATTAATGTGTTGTTGCCAGTAAGTCAGTGCTTGAAACAGAAAACACTAAATTATGTACTATGGTTTTACAATTTCTAATTATGATCGGCCTCTCCATGGTGGGTTATGTGACTTTTGCTTTGGAACTCAAGAGAAGCACTCGTAACACTGAATGTATAAATCTGTGGTTAGTACATGGATATGCTTGGCATCTTACACATGCCAATGTCAGGCATATCCAGCAGGTCTAGTTATATAGCAACTGAAATACATATACGACTAGTGAAATTCTTCACATTTTGTTTTCATTTGTTTGTTCCTTGATGTTGAAGTCGAATTATTCTCATTGGTGCCCTACCTTTTGTTTACAAACAATGAAAAAGTGAAGCATAATTTGGGCCCTTTTAGGCCAATAGAATATTTCAGCCTCATTACAAACTTCTACTTAGAGCTAAATTCCAAATAACCACTCATTCACAAATCAGTTGGCCAACTCATTCATTCGTATTACACAGCAGATCAAATTAAATAAGAATGAACTCAGGGAATTTGTTTTGAATCATTCTGCATGACTGCTGTATGAAGAGTTCATCACCAATTATGATTATCAATTAACAATTTAAATGGGAAATAATTGGTGTAAACATTTAATTAGCACAACATTGTTATCTTTTTAATTAAATATATTATAACAGCTAATTGCCTTTTATAATCTGGGCGACCCAACATCCACACATACCTGTCCATTGAGTTACAGTTCTGACAGTTATAGGATAAATAATTCAAATGTTTTACAGCCATATGCAAATAAGGGGAGTACTGCTTAATGAACTATGGCTGGCGGTCCGTATAGAAATTCTACTTGACAATAAGCGCCAACTCCTGGAACCCATTTGAACTGTCAAAACATTTCCGGCTCAAACCCCAAGAGCATTTGCGTTTTCTCAGTCGAAAGCTGTTGGCTCATTTGCTTACAAAGATGAACATAGTTTGAGCTATGAAGGCTTACATTTATATGAAGAGGCATAAATTCTCCAACTGTGTATAAATATGCAGTAGGCTACAATCGATTGTGGACCACTCTGATCCTTTTTAATTCATCAACGCGTTCAACAATGCTGCAAGGACATTCCTAATTGAATACTGCTGTCGGTAATGATTGTTAAAGCATTAACTCACAAACAGATGCGCAAATAGCCATGCTTTGTGGAAACTAAGAAATGAGTAACAGTAATGAGTATTTAGGGCTCATGTAAACTGTTGGTCTATGAAAACCTTTACTTTTCTACTGAGGAAGATTTATGTATCAGCATTTTTCAGTTACTCATTTTCTTTGTCAATTTTAAGCACTGTCACCCAGTGGTCCCCAGCCATGATATACCATGCAGTAGGTTTTCATTCCAGTCCTAACAAAGGACTTTAGTAAAGACAACTGTGCTGCTAGGAGAGTCCACTGCACTTACACTATGCAATGTAATCGTGTCCCTTGCCAGGCATGTTTGTTTTCTTGAATGGCCAGATGGATGATGTGTCGCCTTAAATATTGCTGCCGCATGGAACTGTGGGACGGCATTACCTTCGTTCTTTTCATAAAGGATGGTCCAGTGTACCCCATGCTACAGGAGATAAGTTATGAATCACCTTTCCCTAACTTAAAGAGAATTCAAGCTGCCAAGCAAATACTGGTGGGTCATTTTCAAGGAGTTAGAAACTGTCCTAAGAGAAAAAAGGATTACTTGAAGGCAGCTTCTTTTCATTGGCCCTTCAGCGGAGTCAGTTGTGACAAATCACGGTTGTAATGAAAACCTACAAGAAGGCTGATCCATTGGAACTAGTTCGACGAGCACATTAGGCCCTTATACCTAGTGATGGTTAAACCTTTACGTAGACATCCCTTTCATGGTCCGAAACGGTCTCCGATTAAGGTTTTAAACTGATTCCGCATGGGCATGTATTGCTAATTATTCCAACTGTTGTGTACAAAAATAACAAAACTAATATTTCACATGTAACCTTGTGGCAGCTGACATCTGCAATGTGGTCAATTGCATGAGGTTTCAATGTCACATGTAGTGATGGAAATGACCAAGGCAAATATAATTTCCCACTTGGCTTTTAATTGAATGACACTTGTCATCTGAAATTTGCTTCCTCCATTATTTGTTTATAAAATATCTGTAAACATTAAAGTGCACAGAGTTGGTTTGCCATATTTGGAAAGCAGGTCATTTTTGAAGGTTCATGCTGCAAGCATTCTGTTCTAGAGCATTCTAATTCTTCAGTCAGACATTCTGTCAATATGCACTTCTCCTCGCTGATAATTTCCCCCAGTTTCAAAAGACTGGAGTTGATTCAGTTTAACCTTTTTTATATTTGAATAAAAATGTCATCATCTGTAATTATATAAAGATAAAAGGTAAGAAATTTGCTCCAATCAAATGTACCCTGCAGTGGCTGGATCAGAGAGGACCGTACATATTGTTATAATAGCTTATTAAAAGAAAAGAAAAAAAACTTAAAACCCCAAAAACTGGCCATCCTGCAAATATCCTCCCCCTTTACCTTGCACTTAAACCATCACCAACCGTTGGAAACTGTTCAGAATCAGCATTATTCAGCATTAGCCATTTCCGTAAGAACATCAGTGTGCTCCCTTGCTGGTTTCTTGTACAGTGCATTGGGGTTCCGTTCTCGTCTTTGCAATGGGAGCTGATAAAAACAGTAATTCCTGATAATTATTCAGTGCTGGCTTCTTAGAACATCCTCCTCATTCACCTCCACCCTTACCTGCCCGGTACAGTTGTGCGATTTCTCGGTAGGAGGGTCGCTCATTGCTGCCTCAGACTGCAGCAAGAGAAGGGAGATTAATGCAGTTCTCACAGAAGAGCAGCTCACCAAAAACTGCGTTCTGTACACCGTTTCTCGTTGCATCTGAGCGGAAGAGTATGTAGAGGAGATGAAACAGCGCCTCCCCCTGGTCACTATGCATCTGGCACTCGCCCGAGTGGCGTATCAGAGGGGTTGAGGATGCGGTATTTCTCTCCCAGTGGGGTGTCGCTGGCCTGCAGGTGGATGAGAGGCTTGGTCTGGAACACCCGCAGGCTCTCCTGGTTCTTGCGGTTGTAGATGTTGACGCGGTGCTCCATCTCTGGGCTGGTCTCGGTGGAGCCCGTGGGGCTGGGCAGCTTCAGGTTCACAGGGTCCAGGCCTTTTTGGGCCAGACAGGAGTCCCCAGACAGGGAGGAGAGGAGCTCCTGCACCACGGTGGTGGGGTCCCGCAGAGGAGGAGGAGAGACGGCGGTGCTGTGGTAGGGCTGGGGGCCAGCTCTGGGAGCCGGGGTCCAGGGAGGTGGAGGGGGGCTCGCGGGTGGTGCTGCTGCTGCAGTCTGTGGTGGAGCCCAGGGTGTGGCTGCTGAGGCTTGGGCCTCTGGCGGAGAAGCTGGGCGTGGAGCGCGAGGTGCTGACGGAGGTGTTGCTGACCGAGGTGTTGCTGAGCACGCTCCCCGTGCGCTCCAGGCCGCAGGGCGTCTCCGCGCTCCGCAGGACCGAGGACGGCCGGCTGGGGTTGTCGGGGAGGTGCACGTCGATGGCCGCTGTGGTGATGATGCGCGCCCCCACATCAGGGACACCCACGTCTGCAAAAATCCATAAACAGTACCATCAGTGTTTAGCAGACTCCTTAGATGAGATGAAAACATTTTTAAAGGGAGTGCAATTGAAGTGCACTGTCATGTCTTATTCAATGCCTAAAAAAAAAATGTGTGTGTGTGTGTGTGTGTGTACTCGCCACCCTTGCATTCTTACACACCTCCTATGTAAAATCATATACTCCTCTACAAATAAATTTCCACTTCCAGACGATTTCTAGAGAAAAATCATACTGTAGTGTTATGGCTTGACCATTACAATCGCAAGAATTGCTATTTGGAGTGTTGGTGGCCTTTTTCTTTGAACAATGATTGTAAGCTGCACAAGATAAGAGGGCCATCTAAATGGTTAAATAATAAAAGAAAATATAAAATGCGCTATTATTTTGGTCAGTCTCACGTGGGTGTTTTGATTATGGAATGAAATACTGTGACACTGGACTCTTACCACTGCTGGGGTCACTGTAATACTGGCTTATGTAGTTGTTCATGTCATCGCAGACGACTGGGTCTGAAATGAGAGGTTATGGCCAGATATCATGAAAGATTATCTCTGTTCCAGGATTCTAGATTATGCAGCTCTGAAAAAATATTTGACCCCCCCAATACTTTTCACTCCTGGACAAGCGAAGCTTCGGAAGGAGTGTTGTGATGAGACTCGAGCGTCACTCACTAATCAATCAATCAATCAATCAATCAATCAATCAAATTTGCTGTTACCACGACCACAGGCAGTAAGATTTACAAACAGCTTATTCAGGAGTTAACGATAGCGTCAGTTTGATTTGAAACACAATTCAGAATGAGGAGAATGTGGATAAATGCTGATCATATTGCGCTTTTAAGCCAAGACATTATCTTTTTATTTCTGGGCATAAACAAGTTTAGTTTACTGTTCAGTCTATAACTGTTTACATTATGACTAATCACCATTTTCAGCAAATCAATGTTCAGAAAGACAATGGTGGTTTGGAATTAAAATAAATTGTGGTCAACAGGTCATGAGTGAAAATCTGATGTAAGCTCTATATTACTCATAATAATTATATTTCACATTAAGTAAAAAAAAAAAAAAAACTGAATTGGAGGTGATGGCACATTTCAACTGAGGACACAAGAAACATAAATATTAGGCATAGTGAGGAATTCAGTTTTTCTCATGTAGGCATGTGTACTGCAGTTAGCATTACGGAGGAACAACACACCACTGAAAATGTATATTTAGCTCATTCTAACCGGCTCCAAAGCAAACAGTTGCTAAATGATGGGATTCAAAACCCCGATTTCTCTAATACCAAGGGATGTGAAATATTGGTCTGGTCCAAAACTGTATTACAGAGGGTTTGTGAAGATAATAAGGAGACAAACAATATCACTAAAAATACTGCGTGGTCTCCCATACAACTACAAACAGCCAATGCACAGATTATGTTCTCCTCAAAATAAAACCTGAACTGATTTTACTTTGCACAAGCTTTTGTGACAATATGAAAGACTTATGTATGAATTTGCAGTAAATAAGTTTCAGGGTGGATAGTTTTGGGTACTGAAGTTTTTAACGTGTATTAAATAATAACCGGCAAATACACTTCAGTTCATGTTTACTGTATTTAGTTTGTTGTCCATGAAGGGCAACCTAAGAAAAGCCTAGAGCTGAAGAGCCGCGCTCAGACATGCTGGTCAGGCGGAGCTGTAGGTTTATGGGACGAGTCCACAGGTGAGTACATGTGTTTGCGGCAGGATCTCCAAACTCGCATCAGCACAGTGCAGAGTGGCTGAGAGCTGTGGGCCTGAAAACCTGCGCAGGTCAGAGGTCAGGCTGTGCTGCGAGGGCTCGGTTAGCGGGGGGTTGGGGTCGGGTGGGGAGTTGACGCTGGCGGCTCACTTTGCCCGGAGCGAGCGGCACACCGCGTGCCTCGTGCTGGAGAGTAAAAGCTCTGATTGCCGCGTCCTCCTCCCGCGGGACAGTCTGCAGACTCCGACGGGTAATTTCATTTAGATTTGGGCCTGAAATATTCATTTGGGCCTCCCCCAGGAGATGAGACATTGCACTCACTAAAACACCACAAGGACAATCACTCCTTCATCAATAAGACATGAGCTGAGAAAAAAAACCGACACACTCGCACACCTAAAAGGGCCTCTCATGTGCCGCTGTTCATCCTCCAGTACACTCACATACTGCATGGAATATTTCAAAGCTCCAAAATATTATTTTTGTGAGGAATCACAGTATGTTCCATATGACAATAAGTGAAACACTTTTTAACTTGCCAGTAATGCACCATGTAATGTGCCACAGTAGCATGCACATTAAATATTATTTTAGCTAGAAAATTTGCATCCTTGCATCTGGGAAACTCGACAAAATTTACCTAAGTTCAAACACCTGAAAAATCATCAAAATTATTAAATTACAGAAACATGGTATGAGATGCGCACCTCTGGGGCTAGTTTCACAGACACGGATTAAGCCAGTACTTCCCAAACCTCTCCTGGAGGCCCACCTGTCCTGCATGTGTTAGATCTCTCCCTGCTCCAGCACAGGTGATTTAAATGATCAGGTTGTCATCAACCAGCTTTAGGGGTGATTAACGAGCTGATCATTTGAATCCCCTGTGCCGGAGCAGGGAGAGATCTAAAGCATACAGGACAGGTGGGCCTCCAGGAGAGGTTTGGGAAACACTGGATTACGCTTAGTCCTGGACTAATTTGAGTTTTGTATTGAAAAATCTTAATCTCATTAAATACGATTAAGCTTAACCTGTGTCTGTGAAAGTGTCCCTACAAAGCAAATTGCCCAAGTTCAGTGAACTCTGTTGACCAGTTTTAGAGACGAAGTGGATGAATGATTCCCTCTCTCAACACGATCCTCCCTGTACAGACACACACATATGTGTAAATGGCGGGGACATAAAACCCAATAAGTGTAATTATGTGTAAAGCATAGAGATGCAGAAAACCTATTCTACAATAAATAGCAAAGGCACATTGTGATTTTAGTGCAGCGGATGTGGTTTCAGTGTATGT
Organism: Gymnothorax javanicus; assembly: GCA_029692085.1. Lineage (NCBI taxonomy): Eukaryota > Metazoa > Chordata > Actinopteri > Anguilliformes > Muraenidae > Gymnothorax > Gymnothorax javanicus. The sequence goes on along the minus strand of CM056207.1, from coordinate 4,379,728 downwards.
ACTTGGAAACTGAGCAAAAGACATTAAGAGACAGTATGAACGAAAAGAGGCATTTCCTTCCCATTTCTGGAATTTTCCTTCCGTTCATGAGCGGCAGGAACACGCCCTCACTCCCTCAGTGTCATGGAATGCTGTGTGGTAATCCACGAGTAATCCTAACTAAGCAGAAAAAAAATAGCTATTATGACGTTACTGCACGTTACCTCAACAAATGTTGCTCCTGAAGGTTCACTCACAATTCAGACTAACAGCAAGTTTGCCAACTTTGTTTATAAAATAACAGGAAGAAATATTTCTGTCCTTGGGATGGAACAGTCCCAAAACATGAGTGAAACCCCTCTTCCGCTCTCCGTGCTCCCTGACATGGAGCGTGACTTGGGTCTTTAGAAGGAATAACCAAAGCCCATGATGGCATCACCTCAGGCAAGAGGGGGGCAGAGGGGAGAGCGAGAGAACAGAACCATAAACCCACTGCTAAAACCCCAAAGTTGTGTCTGCCCGGCGGCTCGCCTGCACCCTTTAAGTGCTCTGGTGATGGATCGCATCTCAGGAAAATTCTGCACTCATTCTTACGGCCAGATTTACCCACAAACCCCCTGGGCCGCCGGTGTGACCACGGACGCCGTGCGCGTAGCTTTCAGGTGAAATGGAACAGATGTCTGTGGAAAAGCTCTCTCACAGTGTAGCAAGCCCCCCACCCGCTGCACTGCGTATTCAGAACCTGTGTTCTTCTTCGTTCAGAAGGTCTTTAAAAGCTTTTTCAGGCCTCACTGATCCCAGACCGCCAGCAATGTGTGCTCATGCCTGAGGAGCAGGGCCCAGCCTGAAACCTGCCCGGGGCGACTCCGCCAGATTAGCAGAACAAGGCGCAGGCATTTTGGTTACCTGCTGTCACATTTGTCCTCAATAATCACCTACACATCTCCCGGCAAAGACTTTCTCTGGAGATAGACTGCCAATGTGATTCCTCCCATTTTCTTTTTCCTTACAAAAATGTTAGTCAATTATGACATCACTTCCTGTCCTTAGACCAAGATTATAAAGGAAAGAGGATGAAGTCAATGTGGCATTATTTACCAGCAGCAGTTTGGTTTGAAGGCAAGAAACTCTTTAAGGAGCCTTCAGAGACATACATCAAAGTACCTCTCAAAAATGGAACAGCTATGAGGAGAATCTCCATCATGTACTCAAGGCATCTGGCATTACATAATGTAGAGTTTATCTATATGCAAAACAAAAAAGCGTGGTTGGATCGCAGGTCAGAATTAATGTCCCCATGACCTGCCCCAAAAAGATGCTGAACTACTGAACATGTTACCAAATAAGTAGGGGCTAGTAAATTGCTTATTGGCAATAAACCCAATTCAAAAACAAAGTCACAATCAAACAACATCCCCACAATACAGTAATTCCCCAGTTCTTTTAAATCACAATTTCATGTACAACCCCATGTCCAAAAAAATTTGCATACTTTAAATTTGTTGGCTGCACCTGATTCCAAAATAAGTTGGCACAGACCTTCAATACGATGGAGGCAAGCAAGATTTGATGCCTTTAAAATGTGGTGCTTCAGAAGACTGCTCAGAGAATCCTGGACAAAAAGGAAAACTCACCAGGGGGTTTTAGACAAGATTGGGACAACAATACAACTGAGGAAGAGCATAAACAACAATAATAAGAAGAATTATCATTATTTGGTGGCTTATGTAGCACATCTTCCATGACATAATGATCAAATGCACTATAAAAGAATATAAAAATATAATACACCATATAATAATAATAATAATAATAATAATAATAATAGAAAATTCGACTAAAAGAGAAATGCAAAAAAGGCACAATGGGAGCGACCTGATATACACACATGCACATTGCAAGGCGGATATGATCGTGGATAATGACGGATCAACTGTCAAAATGTAGACGACTGAACTTCCGCCCATACCCGCGCGCGATCAAACACTTATAACCGCGATTTAGGCTATAGCGTGTACTTCCAAGACGTGAACACAGGCTTAAGCCGCTTTCACACCGGACGCGAAACGAATTTTTCGCTCGACAGATTACATTCATAGTCAATGCAAAGACGCGAATACACGTATTCGCGTCTTTGCATTGACTTTGAATGTAATCTGTCGTGCGAAAAAATCGTTTCGCGTCAGGTGTGAAAGCAGCTTTAGATTAGAATTTAGCGGTATTTTTGAAGTTCACATCCACGATGGTTTTCTTTTGCGAAGCTTCACAATGGTCATCGCGTAGTGAGAAAACGAAATCAAATCACAGTCGAGTTCGAATACGATAGCACGGTGTCAGAGCTCGATCGTGCGAGAACACCACAAGTATACAGTACAGTGCAAACGCCACCTCGCTGAGTCATATTGTAAATATGTGATGTTTATTTAATTTTATTTTTATACTGTTTAAAAAGATCAGAATTACGACAACAGTTCAAATAATAAATTACACCTTACATATTCACTTCATCACTTATGTGCCGCAGCGGCTGGGGCTTTATGGCCGAGCCGGCGGCTGCATGCATTGGCTTGGCGAAGCTGGCCCTATTACCGGAAGTGCGGGCGTCTAAAAGACATCTCATCTCCCGGTTTACGACAGTTTTGCGCTATTTCAGGTCGCTCCTATTGGAATTAATGGATAATGAGCCAATGTGGACACCTGATCAGGTGAGGAGGAATGAAGCAAGTTATCATAGAAGGAAAAAAGGAAAGTAAAAGAAGGAGGGGCAGACTGATAACATAATGACATAAACAACATAATGATTTGGAAAGATGGAGACATCATCACTGTGGTTCACGAAACACAAAACGGGGAAAGATGGCGAGATCTTGTGTCAATCACAGCTTTGCAGACTTGCGCCACCTGAACAAGACGATGATGATGAAGCAAAACGTACAGGAACAAAGGCCCCATACAACTGCAAATAGGATAACCAATGTAATGATGGAATGGGGGAAAAATCCACAAGCTAGATATTAGCAACAGGTGTCATCAGTGCCCAAATGCTTCATGAGTGACCTTTAAAAACATGGTGATGTTATACAGAGGTAACCAGTGAACTGTGCCAACTTTTTTGTAGTTATCACAGCACCATTGTATACTATCAATCAACAACTAAATTTACATGTTTGAGCATCAAATCCTGTGTTCTCTTACGGTTTTCAATGTAATAGAGAGTGCAATCACCTTTCCAATCAGTCCTTTTTGATTTCATCCGAATTTTTCCTCGATGTGCCTACCTTTTCGGAATTTGGGTTGTACTTCAATTTAAATAGGCAACAGACTCCTCCTAAGTGTCTCTTGGTTCATCTTTCATTATGTTTAAAGGAATGGGACATTTCTGATTGAAACAAGACTTTGGGACGTTACCTGCAAACTGAAGAACACAGTGGGCACCCTCTGAAGCACACAAATGAATGCACCATAGAATGCGGCATCGTACTACTCAGAAAAGTTCATCTAAGCACGAGCCGCACTTCCTACATTAAAATGGTACCTTATAACCCTGCATTTCGGTGAAATGGACCGCAATCTCCGGTCACTCAAGTCCACTCACGGATAGTGCAGTTCCCTTCCTGTATGTGCTGGGGTATTTATTATCATTGGATCTTTCACACCAGTTATGAAAGATGGAGATGGTCAGAAATTGATCGCAGACGGGAAGTCAATTTGGAGTAAGTGTTGATAAATATTTAAGCTGAGACAGCACCTTTTAAATTGCGGCCACTTTCTCGCAACCTTTGGTTGGGCAGCTCTTTGCTGGACATGCAGAGATAAGGGATGAGTTGAGGGGGGAGGGGAGAGATGCGGTGCCCTGAGCCCACATCAGCATCAGTCAAATTAACGGAAAGGGCCGGACCCGTTTATCAAGTTTTGGGGGTACCTGCAGGAGGCATGGGGTCCTGCGCTCGCCCATGGCCCTCCTCGTCTGACTCCCCGGGGACCAGACCATCCACCACCTGGAAGCTGCTGCTCTGCTTGTCCCAGCCGCGGTGGATCTGCATGGCTGCCTCTCGCTCTGCGACCAGGTCCAGATCCTGCTGGGCCAGGTGAGCTCGCAGCTGCCTGATCTCAAACTGACCCACGGAGAGAGGGGGGTCAACATGGGGCGACAGAGAGGAGCAAAAGAGGGGACAAGCGAGCAAAGAGACAGACACAGGACCAAAGAGGAGAGAGAAGAGAGACACAGAGAGAGAAAGAGAGAAGAGGGACCGGGGGGGGCAAAGTGGAGAAACATGAAGAGAGGGCACACAGAGTAGGAACATGAAACAAAGAGGGAATCAAACGGGAAAGAGACAACAAAAAGGGGACAAGCGACCATAGAGACAAACAGGGGGCCAAAGAGAAGGGAGGGAGACAGAGAAAGAGAGAGAGAGCGGCGTGAGAGAAAGAAAGAAAGTAAGAGAGAGAGTGGAGAGAGAAAGAGAGTTAAAGTTGGGAAACATGAGGAAAGGGCACATGGAGCAGGAATGAAACAGGGAGCCAAATAAGAGAGAAATAAAGAGATGGAGGAGTAGAGTGACGGAAATGGGGCCCAATTGGGGAGACAGAGAGGGGGCGAAAGAGGTAAAGTGGATGAATATGGTGATTGAGACAACACAAAGAGTGAGGAAGAAAGCAGAGTGATCAGACAGGAGAAAACTCCTGCAGTGTGCCATACATACAGGGCAGTCTGTAAATATTTGAATGGGGACACTGCATAAGGGTTTCCATTCGAATATGATTATATATGACAGAATCAAATCGCCACATTTTCGAGTTTAAATTCTCCACTGTAAACTCATATTCATGTTTTAATCCACTGGAATACAGACTCAAAAAAAAAAAAAAAAAAAAAAAAATGTCACCATGTCACGGTCCAAATACTTAGAGACAGTGCTGTACACAAGCAGGGCACACACACTTGGGGCACAGCCAGACACACGCACACACACACACACGCCTGCATGTACGGGCATGCAGAGATACACAGTTTTTATGTTTTGTGGGGGCATCCATTAGACTGACATTTATCTCCCAACCTTAAACATAAACAATACATGCCTAAGCTAATCTCTAACCCTAACCTTAACCTAACCCTAACCATAACCAGCAACCCTAAAATAGCTCAGTTACCTTGTGGGGAGCGGAGAATGGCCACATAAAGCTGCTTTCACACTGGACGCGAAACGAATTTTTCGCACGACGTATTACTTTCAAAGTCAATGCAAAGACGCGAATACGCACGTTTCGCGCGTATTCGCGTCTTTGCACTGACTTTGAATGTAATCTGTCGCGTTTCGCGCGTATTCGCGTCTTCGCACTGACTTTGAATGTCATCTGTCGTGCGAAAAATTCGTTTCGCGTCCGGTGTGAAATCAGCCTAAGGATTAAAAAAAAAAAAAAAAAAAAAATCTTGAACTTGTACCCAGTCACTAGTGGGGACATATGGTTCCCACAACAGTAGGAATATAAGCTCACACACACACACACACACACACACACATACACTCACTCAGCAGCCCCTTACACAACACATACACATACACACACACACACAGTACCCAGCAGCAGCAGCAGCAGAATCTGTGAGCCTCCAGCCCCAGTGATCTCTCTCACTGCCCCCCCCCTGCCCCCAGTCCCTTGTTCTGCCCCATCAATCCCATAACTGGGTTTCCTTCACCGAAAGGCAGCAGATATCGACAGGCTCCCAGGGTGCACTGTAGCTGAGCTCCTGCCATTATGCTCAGTATCTCATAAGGATGGTGGTCTTAGGGTCAGCAGTGACTGAAACTCACTGCGATGCCCAGTTATAGCTCCGCCTGGTATTGATTTTCAGGGTCTTAAGCGTTGGGGACAAATGTGATTGTGAAACTCAGTAGACTGGAAAAGCTCAGGTCATGTACAGTGTAAGTGTCACAACACAGGCACGCGCCATTCTGTCCTGGAGCAAACTGAGGTGAATGGATCCCTGGGTAATTTTTCTTTGAGGAAGGAACAGCTCCAGGCCATTTATGCTGATAGATACTTTTATGAGTCAATATTGACCATGATTCTGAATGAGCTGAGATACCAAGACAAAGACCAAATCCATAATAAGCATGGAATGATACAAAAGTAATTTGAATTGATTAAGGGCAAACATTTCTTCAGAATCTAGAAAGTGAGGTCAAAATAAAGATAAAAATCAATCACAACAAGAGTATATCACAACTGGTAACTGATTACTGAAAATAGTTCCATGAGTAAAGGCACAGCTTAATAATAGTGGAATTGTTTTTTTTTTTGTATTTTATATCTACAGTACTAGTGAAAACTGACAATTTTGAGCAAACAGCTTAAAAAGAAATAAGCACCTTTATTTTACAAAATGAATCTAAACCCTGTATTTACCTAAATAAGCACCATTCTCAATTATAATTTCTTAGTTGCTGTACTGGTTTTGTTTATTAATATTTGCTAGGACAGTTGTAAGGCTGTGAGAGCTCACACCAGAGCAGCTGTACAAGTTCCCACAGATGTGCTGCCTCAGCAGTGCACTTTTTCATGACTGTCCAACCCAGTAAGTACGAAACTAGTTTCATTTTAATTCGGCTGTTTAATACCGAAAAGATAGCACTCTTCTGTTTGTTTGGCAAACAATAGCTTTTTTTAAGAATTCCAAAATTTTTGACATTACTTTGTGAACTATTTTCCCCCCCCAAACTATTTACCTCTTACCATTGACTCACTGAGATTATTAACTGAAGAAAAATCACTTAAATTTTACAATAAAAGAAGTATCATTACGTGTGTAAAGTGTAAGTTTTTGATTGATTCCACATGCTGTATTTTTTTTTTTTTTTCCTGAAATGTATTTTTTGGGATTGAAATGAAGTCGTTAGGCTTATTCACAGATTTACATGGAATTTGACTGCCCTCTGCAGGCATAAAATAAAAGTAATTGAAGTCGGGTAAATAATTAAAATGTAATGGGATTAAGCAAATGTGGCGCTCATTATTATGGGTCAGAGATGACACAGTTAGAAATTGTTATCATTGCATGATACAAATTAAATTCAGCAGAGGGGAAAGTGATGATAGCAGTTTCAAATCTAATTCCGGAAGACGTTGCAACATCAATGCAAACTAAATTGCCAAACCAGAAACGTTTTACAAAAAAACGGCCACAAGTGTAAGGTCACTTGCGACAGACAGACTCCTCAGGCAACAGAGCAGGCTATGTTCTGAGAGGAGCCGTGCGCAGACTTGGACATCATTAATGAAAAATGAAATGGGGCATGAACATGAATTGTGATGAATTGTGATCTCTTCATATTAAAGATAAGTCGTAAAACATTTTATCAAATAAGGTGCATCATTCGTTGTTTTACTAAAAAAGATAATTTGTGCAATGGAATTAAAAGATCATTGGAAGATGGCTCCCACTTAAATGCCATCATCCTAGCCACTGAAAACACATCCATCCAAGCCTATGCTAATGGAGACAATAAGTACATTGTCATGAAGAGGCTCACTCCTGCTAGCCTCCCACAGCTGACACAGGTACAAAACTGTTACTGTCAGTTCTCTGTGCTAGCTGATTTCACAATGGTGATAATTCTGTTTTGCAATGGCTCCACCAAGTGGCAGATTTGGGGAGGTACAGATATCTGTGCATCCTCGGGCAAATGCCAGACAAATTCCGGAGTAACTTCATTTACAATGGTAACAAAGCTTTGACTGACAAAGCTGCACATGAGAAAGTGGGGAATTCGAGAACATCGACGTAGAGGAGGACCCCTGGAGGTTCGGGTCCTCAGGGGCCACAGAGGGTCATCTATCCTGCGTGTCATTTGAGGAGGGGGATGTGGGTAAGATGACATATGGCTGACAGGGTCAGTGGGGGTCAGCTGATGGGGAACACTGACACAGTGAACGGGACTCACAGCCTGTTCCTGACAGATCTGGGTGAGTCGGTCCAGCTGGTCCTCTCTCACTGCCTTGGCCTTTTCATACTGCTGTAACTCCAGTTCCATCTCCACCTTCACCTGGAGGACATAGGCTGGGGGGGACAACAGCAGAGTTGAGTTACTGTCAAAGCAGAAGCCCGAAACTGCTCCTCGCCCCACCCATTCAATGTTCCTGGACCAAAATGCTTTAAAAGAAGAGGTGATGCAACACAACGGTAAACATGCCCTAGTTCAAATTTTTTTAAAACGTGTAGCTGGCGGCAAACTCAAAATGAGCATCTATTTTTCAAAAAACAATAAAGCTTCTCATTGTTTTACATCTGATATGTTGTCTTTATTCTATTTTCAATGAAATATAGTGTTTAAATGATTTGAAAATCACTGCATTCTGTTTTTATTTACATTTTACAGCGTCCCAATGTTTTTAGAAATGTAGTTATATTATGCTTCAGTCATGTACTAGTGTAGACAGTGCTCACAGTACTACAACCTACAATGTGGGGCATTTTGATTCTGAAATGATTTGAGATCTTTTTTCTTCACAGTTCCAGCACATTTCTGAGTAGATCATCTCATAGGAAGTAAATGCACAAAAAGTGATTTGATTCAAGGCAGTGTTTTCATGTCATGATTTGCTGCCATCTTCAGGTAAAAAAAAACCTCCTCCAAACACCGAGACATATCTTGATCTCACGTCTTGAAAATATTCTTTATTCAAACAACACCGAGAGCAGGACGTTCTGGTCGTCAATAGTGGTCATGGATAATGACTATCAAAATTTTAGACTGCACCCCGCTCTATGGACAGACTTGTCATAAAATTTCACCCTGGATTGAGCCATACAAAAAAGTTAGCATCCTTGAAACATTGTTACCTGAGTACGTTATGAGGGCCTCAAACTTCGAGAGATAAAGACTTAACTGTCTCCATATGGCTCCATTTTTTTTCACATCAATTTGGCTGGTTGAATACAGGCAGTTTTATGTCCCAGTCTGCCATGTATTCTGCTTTAGGCTCTCTTCCTGTGACCTAGAGAGGGCAAAGTCCTGCTCCCTCTCTGAGACTGCAGTGCAAATGAAGACCTGCCCCTATTCAGCCAAACTCTCTAACAATAATGAACAGGTCCTGCGAATACAGGGGGGTTGACTTCACAGCCTGAAATGAGAGCGTCCTCACATAGGTGATGACAAAGACTGGCACTTCAGTTCAATGCCACGATTTTTTAATGCGTTTTTTGGGGCTTTTTACAGCTTTATTGTCATGACAGTGGAGAGAGGCAGGGCAATGAGGAAAGGGTGAGAAGTGCGACAAAAGTCTTAGTTGGATTTGTTCCACTGACGTAGTGGTTCATAATGAGATGGGCATATGGATTGTTCAATTCCACCAAGTCGCCCAATCAATGCTGCCACTCATACAGCCTGCAGTGGAAGCAAGAACAAGTGTCATGCTTTGAGTCGCCACTAGGGGGTGGACTGTTTTAGTGGAGGGCTGTTAAATTATAGATGTCATCCTTCCTCTAAAAACCACTATAAGCAAAATTAAAAAATCTGTAATGCTAAGATGTTGGATTATAACAGCTGAACCCGGAAGCATATCTAGCCAAACAAGTGGTTACACTAACGCAAGCAGACAGTAAAGATATGTGACAGTTTCAGGTGATTTGGTGTTCCTTTATTTCAGGTGGTTTTTCATCCTTGATTCTAGAAAGGCATCACCAAACTAACACTCTGAATTGAGCCATAAAAAAAGGTTAGCATCCTGAAACCTTGCACCTCTATTTTAGACCTTTTTTTAAAGTTATCAAATGTTTCAAGCGTTTTTTTTTTTTTCATCAGGTTTGGCTGGTGATTCAATACAGGCAGTTTTTATGTCCCAGTTACCATTGAAAGTCAAGTCAAGGCTCTCTTCCTCGTCATCTAGAGAAGGGCATGGTCTGGTTACCCCAAAGTGACGGGTGGTGCCGAGATGGCTTTTAGTTAAATGCCTTGTCTGTATGGATTGTGGCTGTGGGTAAAGGACTCCTTGATTGGCAGATTGGGAGTGTGAAAGCAATGACAGATGCAGGTAAAGCACATTTAAATCTGTCAGTCGCACCAGCGCTGAGTCAGGTCCAATCAACCGCCTATCTCCCCCACCCTGAGGGCATAAGATCCTAAAGCACAGCTACACACCTCCAAGGACGATGCAGCAGGATATTAGATTCTTATGACTCTTGTTGATGCTGCAACATCTTGACCTCAGGCATACTGAAACAGAGACCAAAATGGCCGTTTTGCTTCTGCAGAGATACATTCTCTTCAACACTACTGCATTTAATTCATCCTTCCTCTACTTTCCGACAGATAAGTTAAGTTAAATAATATAGTAGCTATGTTTGGATTAGACAAGGATGTTTTAGAAATCACTTAAGTATTTTGTAACGGTAAATATTATAGTGGGATGTTTTTCAGTTTAAAGGCCGCAAACCCTAATCTTAACAGAGGTTTTCATCCTTGATTCTAAGAAAGGAAAGAATGAGAGAATGATGAATGAGAGAGAGAGAATGAATGAGTCATATCTATGCTATGCATGCTTCTGTGGGCAAGCATTCTTGCCCTTGTCTGGGTAGCTGGTGGACATTGTAAGCAGAAAAGACACAGATCTGATTGACAGAAGCTCGTTTCCTTTTGCAGAGCAGCTAATTGAGTTTGTTAAATGGCGGAGTTTACACTGGATTGTTGTTGCCTTTCTTGCGGAGCCTGCTGAATCAGCACATTAAGTTACTCTGATACTTTGCAACAAGCTAAAAACATAACGCGTTGCTGAATACCCCTCGGCCCGGACACGATTTCCTGCCTCAACGTCACAGCGTAAAGGTCAAGGTCAAATCCAGCAAAAACCTGGCGTTGCACATCTATGTGTCATAGTGAGTTACCATACCAAATTTGGTGAAGCTGCGATCAGTAGTTGCTGAGTACTGACCCATATAAGATTTCCTGCCTCAAGGTCACAGTGCAAAGGTCAAAGGTCAAATCCAGCAAAAACCTGACATTGCACATCTGTGGGTGATAGTGAGTTACCATACCAAATTTGGTGAAGCTGCGAGAATTAGTTGCAGTACTGACCCGACAAGATTTCCACAGTCAAGGGCGCAGAGCTAAGGTCAAAGGTCAAATCCAGCAAAAACCTGGCATTGCCCATCTATGGGTCATATTGAGTTACCATACCAAATTTGGTGAAGCTGCGATGATGAGTTGCTGAGTACTGACCCGGGCAAGATTTCCAGGGTCAAGGTCACAGAGCTAAGGTCAAAGGTCAAATCCAGCAAAAAACCTAACATTGCACATCTATGGGTCATAGTGAGTTACCATACCAAATTTGGTGAAGCTGCGATAATTAGTTGCCGAGTACTGACCTGGACAAGATTTCCAGGGTCAAGGTCACAGCGCTAAGGTGAAAGGTCAAATCCAGCAAAAAACCTGACGTTGCACATCTATGGGTCATAGTGAGTTACCATACCAAATTTGGTGAAGCTGCGATCATAAGTTGCCGAGTACTGGCCCAGACAAAATCATGGAAGGACGATGGATGGCGGACGACGGACGACAGACGGACACGCAGGTGACGACAATACCCCTCCGGGCCGGAGTCGGCCGAGGGGTAAAAAAGCAAAAACAAAGGCAAGTAAATTGGAACACGCAGCATTCACTGCAGTCTTCGGCCTGAAAATGTTTTTCACTTACCAAGAACATCCACCCATCCATTATCGACTGCATTCATGGCGACCTCCGTGAACACGGAGAGAATATGCAAATCTTGTGCAGAAAGACCCATGACTGGATTCAAACCTACAACCTTCTCACTGTGAGGCAACAGTGCCACCCCCATACCCAGAATACAGGTGCCCAAACAAGGACGCATAGTCTACTTTACTGAACCCTGTGGGGTGATTGGTCCTCTGCATTTCACCCATCCTATTGTCAGAAACAGAGGCAGCCAAAGAACAGTGTCCAGGGACTAGGAGTGTTCCCATAAGGAATTTTTTCCTGGATGGCGGAAACCAGAGCACCCGGAGAAAACCCACACAATGAGTCCACACAGAAAGGCCCCAGGCCAGATTCGAACCCACAGTCTTCCTGCTGTGAGGCGGCAGCACTAACCACAATGCCTCTGCAACCATGTCACCCAAAATATTATCGTAGTTATTGTTCCAAAAGTGAATTTCCCATTCATTCACTCACATTTCAAAAAACCTTATATAAAGAGTTTTAACCCAAGAACTAAGCCAACCAAATGGGAGGTGAATTCTGGCCCTAAAACAATTGATTCGGAGCAAAGGAAAAATTGGGAAACATATTACATTGTTTCACAGTCACATAGCACGTAGTATGTACAACATCATGGCTAATAATCAAAATCCTCAATTCAGAATACAAATGGGATTTTCACTCCCGTAACTGAACTTTTGAGCTCTATACAAGCTATAAGTACATTACATACTGTATACATAAAATATAATGCACCAGCCTCTCAAAAGTTCCTGCCATTGTCAGAAATTAGCAAAAGCTAAACCTGAAAGCTAAAATTTGAGCTAAACCTGATCATACAGACAAGACATTCGACAGCCATCCTCTCTGCCCTTATGTGGTGAGGGACAGCAGGTCATCATGACAGTAACTAACAGAGACTTGCGTTAGGAAACATCTTCCAAGGAAGGTGCCCCAGTGCAGCGTATTTGAATTTAACTCAGGACAAAACTTTATTACAGATCTTCGTCCCTCTCATTGGTTCAGGCATTAAGTAAAAGATCAATATCATTTTAGAAGAAACAACTGTTGGCAATTCACCAGCTGTTCACATGATCAATAAATATATGGTAATGAATTGTGAGAGGACGTGTAATAATGAGAAGAGTTATTGCGCTGTCAATGCCAGATTGATTTTCCAATAGTCAATTTAAGGGCCAGTTTTGCACGAAGTTCAATGCTGGCATTATGCTCATAATATCTGAAGCCAAAGTAGAAAATTATAGAGGAAAAATGATGTGCTGTACAAAATCTGCCTTAATGTAGCTGACCCTCAAATGACCTGCCAAATGTGTGTTAGCCTGATTTCACTCGCGTAATGGGAAAACTTTCTGCACGTAAAATGCAACTGTCAAGTGAGACAAGAAATTAAGCAAATGACAGGAGCACAGTTTAACTCCAACTATTCCACATATGTCCCACCCCTGGGGAAGATGAACCCTTATTCCAGGGTCTGACCAATCTAAACACCCTTTTTAAGACCATTCTCATCAAGAGGCACAATGCTTTCTGGGTTCTCATAGAGCTTATTTTATGACAGTTCATTGTAAATACAAATACATGATCATAATGGTAGTAAAGATGCTCCAGCTGGGCATGACTCCCCCACTAAATAAAAAATACTGATCAAAAGCACCAGGAACCCCTGTTTATGGCAGTGAACTCTCAAAGTAAGGGTGCATAGAGCGCAGAAGGGATATGAATCAGATATGGTTAATGCAGGGAATCTGTGGTCACACATAGAGGATCTTACATGAGTGGGAGTGTCAAATGAAAGTTATGAAATGAGTTGGGTAAATTTTGTGCTTGTTACAACCCAAAATTTACTCAGGAGTTTCATAACTTTCTACCTACACGAACAAGAGTATAAGATTCTATTTATCACATAACTGAATTGCGTAATTTCATTGAAAACAAATGTAATTTCAGTTAGCACCCATTGTTTGTTAGCACTGAACTATCTCCATCATTCTGCTAACAAAGTCTTAGTCATGTGAGTGGCACATAGTGAGCTTGCAACAGCGCTGAGCCATACCGATTTAACCAACGTTACCAAAGATGATAAAGACACTAGGTATTCAGTTTGGCTAAATATTAGCAGCGTGACGCAACAGAGAGCGATTTTTTTCTCCACGCTCTCAGCCAATGAGATTTTCGCAAAAGTGATATTACCCAAGGGTAATATCAAAAATCTGTCGTCGGCTGGGCTATGGGAAAAGTACTGCAGTTATGTGATAAAAAGACGATATCACACGGGCCCCAGATGGGCTGATGCTCACCATCGATGATCCTCTTGACCCTCCAGATGCGGAGGGTGATGATGAGGCTGATGGCATCCCAGGGGCTGCTGGGTCCGTTGGCAACTGTGGAGGCCACCATGGGGGCCAGAGAGAGGATGATGACGGCCCCGTCAAACACCTGCCGAGATCACATGACTCAGATCACATGACACAGCAAGCGTGGGAGACGTCAGTCAAGAAGCAACTGTTATCTGTTTGCTCGTTCAGAGCTGGTTTTCAGAGTAAAATATAATCTGCCTGTAAGACCGGTCAATAAGCACAGCATCCGCCATTAAATTGAGACTTACATCTTGTCCTTTTAGATGAACATGACTTGTGAAGTCACAGAAAAATCACCCCGTTCTTTTTCCCTCAGTTGTAAGATCATAAATGGAGGAAGATGGGGACAAATACTGTTCTCACAGTGCAAAGCAGTCTCAATGGATATAAAAGACCTGCTTTCGCATCTTTAAAAAGATACCATTTGAGTAGTTGGTATATTCAGGCTCACCTCAGATAACAGAAATCGGAGAATATTAAAGGTACTTGGCACACAAATCACCAAAAATACTCTCCTAATCTTGGGATCTGGCTTACTGATCAAAGAATGACATCAGAGGCGGACGAGTCCAGCTCAGTGCTGCAGTGAAACCAACTCTCCTCTCAGTACTTCTCAGTACAGACATCGGACCTGGGTCAGACAGACCCCAGAGTGCTTACCTCAACTTTATTTTCAATGTAGTCCCAAATCCCCAGAACTACAATCCTGAAGACAGTCTGAGAAGGAGAGGGAGAGGGGGGGGGAGAGACAGAGAGAGAGAGAGAGAGAGAGAGAGAGAGAGAGGAAAACAAGAGAACAATTACTAAATGAGAAAAAAAACTGCCAGGGATGTAACATGTAAAGAGAAGATTTTGATAAATTCAGCTTAATTCACTTTTAATACAAGATTTCTATTTTTCTATACTATAATAATATAATTTCTATTTATTTTGGGTGAAAACGTTACCGACCAGTTTTTTGCAGTTTTAACCCAAAATAAATCAAATGAACAAAGCAAGCTATTTTGTTATTTGAAGTGCTAGGGAGGACCTACACAAAGCCTTTTAAACTGTAACTCTATCTCACTTAGTTTTGGAGCTATGATACAAAATACACCAATTTTGTAACTCCGTTACTGCTTGAAAAGGCCCAAAAGACTAAGCAAAAATGGTACCCATGAAAGATCTAAAAGCAAAAACAAGTGATGAATAAAAAAAATACAAAGGCTCATCTCCAATTTGCCAAAAAAACAGCTTGATGACCTCCAAGACTTTTGGGATAATATTCTGTGGACTGATGAGTCAAAGTGGAACTTTTAGGAAGACATGGGTTACGTTACATACAGCTAAAACACAATAAGAACATCATACCAACAGTCAAACATGGTGGTGGTAGATTAATGGCTCTGGGCTGCATTGCTGCTTCAGAACCTGGACAACTTGCCATAATTAATTGATGGAACCATGAATTCTGCTCTCTATCAAAAAATCCTGAAGGTGAATGTCCTGCTATCAGTTTGTGACCTAAAGCTCAAATGCAGATGGGTTATTCAGCAGGACAATGATCTAAATCATAAAAGTGAGTTCACCTCTGAATAGCTCAAAAGAAATAAAATTAAGATTTTGGAGCGGCCTAGTCAAGTCCTAAATTGAGTCCAATTCAGACGCTGTGGCATGACCTTCAACAGGCAGTTCATGCTCCAAAACAGTCCAATATGGCTGAATTATAACAATTCTGCAAAGAACAGAAGCCCAAAGTTCCGCCACAGCGATGTAAAAAACTCCAGTTAACGCAAATGTTTGACTGCAGTTTTTGCTGCCAAGAGTAGCACAACCATTTTAGACATTTATTATATAGGTTCTTTTTTTCACCTGGGTGACATAGGTTTTGAATAACTCTTTACCTTCAAGAAATGAAATTATAATTTAAAAGTTGCATTTTGGGTTTACTTACAAAGCCTCGGTTTCTAACAAAATTAGAGGGATTATCTGAAACATCTAAATTTGACGAATAAGCAAAAATAGGAGAAATCCAAATGGAGGAAAATATGTTTCACCAGCACTGCATTACTTTCTAGCTAGGATTTCAAGCATTTCATTTGATAAAAATGCCTTGTAAATAAAACTGTGCAAATAAAACAGTGGGGTCCAACTACTGACCTCTGAGAAGAACACGGAGAGGATGACGAGGCTAATCCAATGGATGATGCTGGCGAACTGGAAAGCACTAGAAACTGCATGTAAGATAAGATGGAAAAAAAAAATGTAAGAAGACATCAACACAAAACCATCGATCCAGCTGACCATCTATCTTCACATCCAACTGTTTTTCATTAAACTGAAAAAAGCATGTGCTGTCTTTTTCCATCACATGTGAACGACACATTCCACAAAGTGTCATCACTTGCAAAAGAAAGCTTGGGTACCAGAATGCAGTCAATTTCCTTGGAGAGCTTCCTTTTGCAAAACAATTCTAGTGCCTGGGTACATAAATCGGGTGGGAAATCTGCACTGGAAGAGAAAACACCAAGCCGATTCTGCACATTGTTACTGAGATCGTATAGTCTCTAGGGCAGCAAAAACAATATCCACAACAGCTAAAAACTGATAGAGAAATACTGAATAATACTGACAAACAATTGAGAGAAACTGCATCAGCTGTCCGCAGGTAACTGAAGGGACTGGAAATGACTCACGAGCCAAGGAAGGCAGTTGAGTTTAGGAGGTTCCAGTGAAGATATGAAGTTCAACTATAAGACATTCAAGGGAAATAAATGTACTTGTATAATGCGATTGCATAATGCATAAGATCAGTCAGGAGAAAAGGACATATTTAGTGTCATGGATAAAAGCTAAAATCTTGAATTGGAGGCAGGTACTTGGGCCATGTCACATGGCATTTTCTGACAGCTATATATTGCAAGACGTCACAAAGAACCTTGCAAAGCAGACTAACCTTAACCCAATCCTCAATCAATTTCTGGTCGTGTTTAGCCCAGAAGCCATGAGATATTAGCACTTATACAATCCCTCGTCCCCCCCTCATTCACACTGCCCTCCCGCTACATCCCAGTGGTCAATACGCCCACGTATTTATCAGTTTGATCATGGGCTGCACCCACCGATAGGCTGATTGGTTTCCCGCAATTTTTCTCCAGGACTTGCTCCCCTGGTCGGCTCCATTCACTGGTCTGTCAATCAGTTCATCCCCCCTGTCTCCCCCTGGTCTATTAATCTCCAGCCCGCCTCTGCTTCTCGCCATTCCTTCATCCACTAATCCTTCCTCCCTCCATCCATCTTGGTTTCCCTCACCTCACTTATTCACTCCATCTCGCGGCGCTGGCGAAGGCTCGAATGAAATGGGGATATATCTGAAATGACTTGTGGCCCCACAACCTCTTCAACATGCCTGTGGAATCATTAAGGCCATAAGTCTCTAGATATGGTGTCACCCCCCCCGCCGCACTCTCTCCACCTTCTGCTGTAATCGATGGGGCTTCTAGCAGCCTGCTGCAGACAACAGAATAACTCAGCTTCACACATCACATGTGGCAGACTCATTAGTCCTGTAAAAACTGTAGCAGGGCTACGCAGCACTGTTTCTGAAGATCTACCATCCTTTATGTTTTACCGCATCTACGGACATCAATGATTCCACTAATTTACAGCTCAGTGCAGTCTCAAGCTGTTGAATGACATGTCCTTTGACAGGGTTGCAGTAAAAACCTATTTGACAGTCCACTGACATATGCAGTTTTGACCAACCCCCTGTCCCCTGAGATTTGCACAGATACCTTACATTATAGATTTGCAAGTGGCAGCAGTTAGACCTTGAATCTGTTTACACAGCCAGCTTAATACGGAGGGAAACACGAGTTATACCTTTGCACAAGCTGCAAGTGTCCCGGGCCATCTGGGAGCTAAAACTGCAACCTTGTGAACATGTTTTATTACCTATTTACGACATCCCACTGTCAGCAGCTGTATTTGCAAAAAAAAAAAAGCATGTGGATTTAATTTTGGTGTTTGAAAGCAGAACATATATCTAAAAGCATTACACACAGTCCACTGTCTTTGTTTTTTTTTTTTTTTTTGGTCTTTCCACAGGACCTCCCTGATGTGATGACAAACACAAAAACAAGGAAATAGAAACACTGGTTTTCTCTGGCAGCACAGGGATCTTTCCTTCATGATCACGCCCAGGTGCACTATTTCATCCTGGATAAAAACTGCCTCCTCATGGCCCACATGCTGCCTGTGGAAACCTAATACAGACAGGCCACGGCAGTGGTATGGCCCCGTTGACCTTGATTCACAAGGCTTGGTGCACAGGTGCCTCTGCTTATTAGGACCTAAGTTTCCTCATGAAAGTGAATCATAATTTGAATTTCTTCATTTAGGTCCTTAAATTTTCTGAAGTATACTTCAAGGTCTGCGCAACTGGGAAGTTTCATGTTGTCTTCCTGATCTCTGGCATACACCGTCTTTAGATCGAGTGCCATGGAAAGGTTTTGCATACTTGACAATCATCAAACCTCTACATACTACACCTACTTATTTTTTCACAAGCCTTATGTAAATGAACAAATCAGGGTACACGTCTTAGGTAGAGTGTGACATTTATCTGGGCATATGTCATCGGCGCAGTTTGACTCTTGTGTTTGGGGGTCTAAATTTCCAGTTGGTATGAATGAATGATACAGCGATCAGCCATAATATTATAACCACTGACGGGTGAAGTGAATAACATTGATCATATCTTTACAATTTCACTTGTCAGTGGGTGGGATGTGTTATGCAGGAAGTGAATATTTTGTCCTCAATGTTGATGCGTTGGAAGCAGGCAAAATGGGAAAGCATATGCATTTATGTATGCTTTATTGACTTTTGTAAACATGTGATTGTGTGCTATGAACATGAATAAAGATGTGAATAAAGATTATCAGATGTGGCCAGTTTTCATTCATAACGCATACCGATTACGACTCCGGACTACTCACGCTTTTCTTTACTCAGGGATTGGAAGCAATGCATGTGTTTCATGATCGTTTAAATGGAATAAGATCATTTGAAACGTCTTTATGCAATTCCATTGCTTCCAACCCCTCCATGCGCAAGGACTTCAATTCCGCGTGAGAATCTCTTACATAGCCTACGCGTTGATTGAATAATTGCTGACTACAGCAGAGGAGCGTACAGCGCCCTCCATAATTATTGGCACCCCTGGTTAAGATGTGTTCTTTACCTTCTAATAAATTCAGTTTTTTTCTAAATAATATAGGACCACAATGAAAAAAAGAGGAAAATTCAACCTTTAATTCAAGTGCATTTATTCAGTGGGAAAAAAAATCCCACATTAAGAAATTATTCTTTTACATCAAATCATGTGTGCCACAATTATTAGCACCCCTGATGTTAATACTTTGTACAACCCCCTTTTGCCAACAAAACAGCACCTAATCTTCTCCTATAATGTTTCACAAGATGGGAGAATACAGAAAGAGGGATCTTCGACCATTCCTCTTTGCACAATCTCTCTAAATCATCCAGCGACCTGGGTCCTCTCCTCTGCACTCTCCTCTTCAGCTCACTCCACAGGTTTTCAATGGGGTTGAGGTCTGGGGACTGAGATGGCCATGGGAAGAGCTTGATTCTGTGTCTGGTGAACCATTTCTGTGTAGATTTGGCCACATGTTTAGGGTCATTATCTTGCTGAAAGACCCAGTGACGACCCATATTCAGCTTTCGGGCAGAGGACACCAGATTTTGATTTAAAATATCCTGGTATTTCAAAGCGTTCATGATGCCATGCATCCTAACAAGGTTCCCAGGGCCTCTGGAAGAGAAACAGGCCCACAGCATCACCGATCCTCCCCCATAATTCACAGTGGGAATGAGGTGCTTTTCTACATACTCATCTTTTGTGTTCCGCCAGACCCACTTAGAGTGTTTGTTGCCAAAAAGCTCTATCTTGGTCTCATCTGACCAAAGCACACGGTCCCAGCTGAAGTCCCAGTACCGCTTAGCAAACTCCAGACGTTTGCGTTTATGATTGTGAGTGAGAAAAAAGTTTTTTTCGTGCATGCCTCCCAAACAGCTTGTTGGCATGTAGATAGCGCTTGATGGTTGTTTTGAAGACTTTGTGACCCCAAGATGCTACCATTTGTTGCAATTCTTTAACAGTGAGCTTTGGAGAACTTTTTATTTCCTTACTATCCTCCTCACTGTGCGTGGTGGCAAAATAACCTTAAGGCCCCTCGTCCAGGCTTGTTTACCACTGTTCCAGCTGTTTTAAACTTCTTAATGATTCCTCTGACAGTAGATATGGGCAGGTGCAGGCGGTGGCTATTTTCTTGTAGCCATTGCCTGACTTGTGAAGGTCGACACACATCTGCCTTACTTGAATGGTGTGTTTCTTTGTCTTTCCCATGTTGAGGAGTGGATAAGAGAAATGGCCTCTGTGTCACGTCATATTTATACCCCAGGAAACAGGAAGTGATGAATTACTAATTAAATGTTCCTAGATACTCTGATCAACTTTGTAAACTACTGTGTAGAAATGACAGAAATACTTCAATTACATTTATTTCCTAGGAATTGTTAGGGGTGCCAATAATTGTGGAACAGGTGATTTTATGAAAAATAATTATTTCTTAGTCAGGGATTTTTTTTCCCTTAAAATTCAATTGAGTTGAAGGTTACATTTTTCTACAATTTTCAGTGTGAGAGTATGCTTCTGCAATAAAAACTGAATTTATTTTAAGGCTTTTAACATATCTTAACCAGGGGTGCCAATAATTATGGAGGGCGCTGTAAATATGCCATTTAAACTCACACCGAATGCATGAGAGTTGACAGGTATGCGATATAAATGAAAACTGGCCACACCTGATAATGTTGAGAGTTTTTGGAGTTTCTGTAATGGTAATTTAAATGAATGATTGAAAACAGGTTGTGACCAATCATTAATTTTAAGGGATTGTTTTGAGCCTCCCCTATCGCCAGTTCACCAGCTGCCTTCCAACAGAAGAGCTATTGCACCTCAGTTTGCTGAAGAAGTTAATACTGGTTCTGATAGAAAGGTGTCAGAACACACAGTGCGTCGCAGTTTGCTGTGTCTGGGGCTGCGTAGCTGCAGGCTGGTCAGGGTGCCCATGCTGACCACTGTCCTCTGACATGGTGCCTACAGTGGGCGTGTGAGCATCAGGACTGGACCATGGAGCGATGGCAGAAGGTGGCCTGATCTGATGAATCACATTTTCTTTTACATCATGGTGACGGCCAGGTGCGTGTGCATCACTTACCTGGGGAAGACATGGCACCACAATGGATAAAGGCAAGCAAGGAAAGCAGATAAAGGCGCCCTGCCACACTGCAGAAATGGCTCAGGAATGGTTTGAGGAACAACTATGAGTTCAAGGTGTTGACTTGGCCTCCAAATTCCCCAGATCTCAACCCAACTGGGCTTCTGTGGGATGTGCTGGACAATCAAGTCCAATCCACGGGGGCCCCCGCCCCGCAACTGACGAGACTTAAACAATCTGCTGCAAATGTCTTGATGCCAGATACCACATCTGCAGAGGTCTAGTAGAGCGTCCCTTAAGGGGTCAGGGCTGCTTTGGTGGCAAAGGGGGAGGGGGGGGGATCTACACAATATTAGGAAGGTGGTCATAATGTTATGGCTGATCTGTGTTAGTTCATGCTCTGCGTAAATGAGCAAAGCCAGAGTTAAAAGGCTCACATTGTGGAAGCCCAGTGTAAATGAATTGGTTGAGGGGTATGGTTATGTGTCGCGTAAATGGGCAGGTCGGGGTTGATAGACGCACGCTGTACGTAGAAGCCCTGTGTATGCAAATGTACAGGTTGGACTGTATGTTCCTACTTGGTGTAAATGAACTGGTCTCGGTCGACAGACTCACACTGCAGAAGCTTGGTGTCGATTAGAAGCTCCAGGGCTAGGAGTAGCACCACTAGCACGACGCAGGCGACCAGGAAGCAGTTGAAACCGGCGCTGAGCAGGAAGACCTGCCACAGTGCTGCCCGCCGCCCGCAGCAGGGCTTCAGCCAGTTCGACCTGCGAACGCGGGGAGAAGATAAAGGTCAAAGCAGCCCCTTACTTTCCCTTTCATTCTTAACCCTTTCAGTGCCGTGGGCAACTAATGATGTAAGATATCAAAATCAGACGCTGTTGAAAACCTATCATGTGGCAACTTGTTTAAAAGAGCTCCCGCACGGGACATGACATATAAGAAATCTATACTATCGAAGGAACTCAACAACCACACAACGTACACACCTGGAACTTGGTACACACTTCAACTATTGTCATCTATCTAAGACCTCCCCTTGCCAATGACATAATGATCACGAGAAACTGCATTTTAGAGCCTGTTTTTGACTCTGAAATCCATGATCAATTTATAGAACAGTTACCGAACCCGCATTGCTCAACGAACAGTGCTGTAAAATCCCGATTAGCCCATTGCTGTGACCAACTGTTTAAAAAAGGTTGATAAAGGAGAACAAACTTGGTTGAAAACACCAGATGGCCAATGATCACAAGATCTCAGCAAGCTCACGGGTACTAATATGCTAGTACTAAACTAATACAGCGAACACCTTGTTGTCCTAAGCCAAACACTACCTAATTATACAAAACTGGTAAATGTGATGCATTTGAAAGAAAATGAATGCTTTTACTGAGCTGATTAAGTCACCAAACTTAAACCAAATCAACGTGTAAAGTAAAAAAAAAAAAATAGCACAGCAAAGGCTTGAATCACGAGTTATGATGTTCCTGCTACCAGCCAAAAGAGGGCGTTGTGTGTGAAAACAAAAGGTCTTTTGACTGGATGGTGACAAGCTCATTGCAGGGAAGTGACCTTGTTTTGCTCTTGGTTGAACACTTTAAACTTGTAAGGACACTTCCTCAGTTTGAAGGACGGCGAGAACACTGAGCAGGACAGGCATGAGCCGCGGCAGGAGGACAGCTCTCCGGTCTGGCGGGGTATTTATTGGCAGCGCACCATCAGTTTTTATCGATATAGACTGAGTAAAACCTACATTTCACCAACCTCTGAATTAATTTGAGGGGGAAAATTAATGTGGTCTAGAAATGCAGTATGTCTTAAGCCCTGTGATATACCACTCCGCAGTCGATGAAATAATAAAAAAAAAAAAACAGTCTTAATGCTCCCCTGGCCCAGGCTGTGAGCTGGGGTTCGCGGGAGTACTGTGACCGCATGGGTTTGTGAGATTGCAGGTGGAGAATGCAGGGCCTCAAGACAATTTGCTGCTCCACTCTCCAGCCCAGACACCATAATCGACAGGACAGTCCATTTCAGACAGACAAAACTTGGCTAAAAATGAGCGTTCGCGAGCACACTTTCTCCTCTAACCCTGATCCCAAAACTTGCTTCAATAAAATAAATCAGGCAGGCTGTACTGAAAAAGCTCTGCGCAACCAACTCAGTATGGTGACATTAATTACAAGCAATTATGAAGAATCCCCAGCCATTTAAATGATTTGTTCTGGCAGCTAATTAAAAAACTTTCCACTGACGTCTGACACAATGTGAGGTCCTCTGGAAATAACTACCTCCTGATTGGATGGAAAGGGATAGACAGGAAGTGTGAAACCAAGCCAGAAATCGCAACCAACTGCAGCCCGTCAAACCGCTCTTTGTTTATTACCAATTTCTAACTTCCTCAAACCTCTAAAAATGGTAAAAAGGCAATTTCACCTCTCTAAGCTTTGTGAAGCATGCTTCATTTTTATTTAATCGAGGATGCCATTAAAAATTTCTATGAATCTATCTACCATCAAACCATTCGCCTACATTGCATCAGCCCCAAGCACATTACAAACCAGAGGAATTAATATAAATCAAGGTAATCTAGCAAGAGAACATCACCGCGAGGTAATTAGAGCGATTGCAGTCGACCATCTGTCCAAAGTCTTATAAGGAATGTGCGAAGTAGTAATTGAATGCGCCAATGAAATGCATAATTAGCTGACAGCCAACAGATTTCCCAAGCATTTATCGAAGCATCTGGAGATACTTTGCTGACGAAGGCTTGAAACCGATCCCAGCTGGTCAGCATGTCTGCTCTGCAGTGAGCAGCGGTGCTTTTGGATCATTTGCTGTGGCAAGTGGGAGCAACATTTAAAGACTGATTAAAAAGTGACCAAACATTGATCATACATTGATTACATTTCAGTGACACTTTCTTGCTCTCTGAATTTGCACTGGAGGGGTAAGATTGGGCTGACTGGCATTACCGAGAGCGCTGTGAGTGAGCCAGGTGGAATATATTCTCTGGTCCAAGACTCACTGCAGTGCTTCAGGGCCTCGGGCTACAGGTGGTGCTCAGCCCCTGCTGCAGCCCACCTGGACAAAGGAAGTGATGCTGGCCCTCTGCAGTCTTCTGCTCTGCACATGTGCAGTTCCACACCACCAGCGGTCTCCTTCATTTCCCATCTTCCAACAATCTCAACTGAACACCCTTTTCCCAAAGTACGCCTCTGCTAAAACCATTCACTGATTTTTTTTTCCATAGGAATACTTTTTGGCGTATTATACTCTGACACACACACACAGCCACACACATATACAGTGCAGTGTAAAAGTAATTGCCCCCTTAGTTACTAAATCAACCAAATAAACAACTTTAATTGAAAAGAGGGTTCAATTTCACAAGACACACCCTGGCTTAATTATTGCCAGCCCAGTTGAATCTAAATATCACTTAAATAGAACCTGTCTGTCAATATAAAGTCACAAAAGACAGCACATGATGCCGCGATCTGAAGAAATTCATGAACAGATGAGAAACAAAGTTGCTGACATCTATCAGTCTGGAAAGGAACATGCCAAGCCCCTTTTGTGAATGCCCTGCCTGTATAAATTCATTGTGGTGCTAATGTAGTTGCTGGATTGTCCTGGTTCATACCCTACTAAGCCATCCAGTCAGTTTTTGTCTGTTTTTGAACAAGCTCCCAAGCCTTTATTGCGATCTCCAGGATTGGGACCGCATTCTTGTTAATCCATTTTTCCCGCCAGTTCCTCTGAGTCAGTTTATTAGGAACACCTCCCAAGCTTTCATACGTCTCAAGGATTGTGACTGTGTTCCTGCTAAACCCTTCAGTTCTACCGTGGAGCAGTCCTGCTTTGGCAAGGGGGATTCAACACCTGGCTTCTGCCCTTGATTGGTCACTGGCCTGGGCACAGACACGCCCCTACCCTCTTCAGTCATTACCTACTTTGCTAAACTGCCCCTCAACAGTTCTGTGCCACGGCCTTTCCCTCCTCTATAACCATACTCCTGCTAATAAATACTCCCTTGCGGATTGTACTCTAAATCAGCATTTGGTTCCTTGTCTGGATCATAACATACACACCCACGCATAAACTTCCTCTACTCTAAAAAAAAAAAAGGTCCCAGATGATCCACGCAAGGACATAGGCAGGGGCCAGTAAACGCTGTCAGGATAATCAAATGACAGCATAATCACGCTGTTAGCAATAATCTTCTTGGCTCACAGCAAGGCCGGGGGGGGGCTTGTGAGTTCTGTTTTCTCCAGATGGTGTCGACGCCACGTTGATCACGACGCTTTCAAAGTGCTGATGCCAGTGCTATGACACTCGTGATGTAGGCTCCAGCTCCACCATGTCGGCCAACTGTGGATCCTGCCTTTTTAACGGGAGCTCAGCCCAGCCAGAAAATATCACTCTGTGCTGTATATTCCATATTCCAAGCCAATATTTACGCCACAAAAACGCAGCATGTTACATGGAGAAGGCAAACAAACAGAAAGGGGTGGGGGGGGGGGTATGGGCTAAAACAAGATGTGACATCAGCAAACAGTAAAGAGAAAATGAACTGAAATTCAGCCTGCTAAGAGCATTTAGTCAAAGTCTCTCTAGTTTCCTCAAGGGAGTGAGACCAGCAAAAACCTCTGGGCAACCCTGTCAGAACAGTTTTGGAGTCACTAGTATTGCATGTGGCTCCTGAATCTACCAATTAGCACAGCAGCGGGAAACAACGCTTTTAAAGTCGAAAAAAGTTTCAAAATCCCAACATGGCCTTTAAGTTTTGGACTGCCTGTGTTCCAGTATCTATTTGCATGGATTCGGCAACTCTCAAAGGAGAGGGTCTGTAAAAGTATCACTCCTTGGTCGCTACCCCCGCACCCCCTGGCCATTTCAACGCCTCCAGATTTACAAATTAAAGACTGAAAATAAGCATTTTTGCAGCCTGGAAACAAGAATAGGGCCATCTGTTGGGAACAGGATGCACACGCAGACTGCCCAACAGCACCTGCTGATCAACTTACAAACCAGTAAATTTCAATCTGCCAGAACGGTGCAAGACATACAATGCGACAAACACATAAACATACTGTGTGCGTGCAGTGCAATACAATGAAACTAACTGGCAGAGATATATGCAAAAGAAGCTAAGAGTAAAGACAGAATGATGGTATAGAAAGACAGATACAAGCAAGGGCACTTTAGTACTATGCAGTATTACGTTACACTGTGGATCATTATGGCATCAAACGTTACCAATGGTTAATATTCAGGAGTGATGGCAATATTGATAACAGGACCAGATATGCCGCTCTGGTAAACACATTGTGAACTATGTTTTCACTGTGTAATGTACCCTTTCTAAGAATGAGTTTTGCACGGTAAAATCAGCTCTTCGACTCAAATAGGCCACCGATATATGCACTTAAAACATGGTCTACTTTTGTACTTCATCTCCTTTAGCACAATCTGCAGGCCTCCACTCGATGAGAAGCGGACCGCTCTTGCTCGCTTGACCCCAAACGGGCCGTAAAGCACCAGAACATTCGCCGAGTTTGTCTCTGTCTCCGTGCCGCTCGGCAGTCAGGACAGCTTTGCCACAGCATCAATCTCAGGCGGGAGAAATATGGGGCTGCCACAGCGCACTGACAGCCACAGAATGGTGCATTCGAGCAGAGCCTCTACACACCTCCACGAGGTAAACTGTGCTTGGAGCGGGTGAGTATCGAGGTCAATACACTTTAGATGCAAACAGAAGACCATGAGCCAGGTTGAAATGTTTAAAGAGAGGGAGAATTAGATTTAAGAGAGAGTCCAAGAGACAAAGTGAAATAATAGATAGAGGAGAGAGAAGGGTGAGAGAGAAAGTTAACTTCATTATTTTACTGTACAGCACTGTAATAATTTAATTGATTTTAGAGTGATTCACTTATTCTTATCTCCAGCCAATGAAGTAACTTGAATTTGAGAGAGGAAGACAGTGGGGGGAATGGAGATGGAGGGAAGAGAGCAGAAAGTGACCGAAAGAGTCAAGCAGGAGCTGGCAGAGAGTGAGTGAGGAAATGAGGTCACCGAAAGGCCAACTCAATTAGTTTGGGTTTACAAGGAGCAGCGATGCCACATGTGATTAATCTTCCTCCAACACAGTCATTCATTCTCAAGTGGCTCCAAAATCCACCATTAACCGCAGCTACTGGGACCAACGCGTATTAACGCCAGAAAAGTTTGAAGAAAAGTTGGAACAATATTTACGCCTGCAAGGCTTTGAGTATGCACCTAGCCAAGCAATTATCGCTGCATTGGAATCACAAATTAAAAACGTAATGGTACTGAGAAAGAGGAGTTTCGCATGTGGTTCAATCAGAGGCAAGGTACATCATGATGCCGATCTTCTCAGGTACAGAAAGCAGAAACCTGGGCCTACCCTGTACGATAAAGCTATTGATAACTGTCACAGGCAATTTAGAAAGATCAATCCAACTGCCCATGAAGTACAAGTAATTCAATAAGTGTCACCAGTCTTCTTCATTGTGACAAAACTCCTAGGACCAGTTTCTCAGGCACCGAATAAGTTTAATCCCAAACTAATTTCTATTTAGAATAGAGATTCTCTATAGAAAAACACAGTTTAGTACTGGACTAAGCTTAACCCACGTCTGTGAAACCGGCCCTTACAGTACTTCTTAAAACTCAAAATACATTACCAGCATAAAAATCCTCTATAATGCAAGGAGTAGATGCAAGTTCTTAAACTCTCTGGGACTAACCTCCATTTCGAACACTACCCCAGAATCAAGACCAAGCAGACTTGGTGAAATTGTACAAAACATTGTTTATTCATCTCATAAATTACACTAGTTAACAGAAAGACAAACGACAAGTCAAATTCAACTAACTGAGTGCTTGCAATTTATGTGCACTGGGGAGTGATAATGCGTTCAGTGAAGGATATGTTCAATGTCTAGAATTTCCTTGGATGCAATTTTCTGAATGATGGCTAGAGTTTGTGAAACAGATCATATGTTTTTAAAACTGGAACCATAAGTATTCCATTTGTCAAGATGCATTTGAAAACAAACACCAGAGGAACATGCTTTGGCAAGCAATGGTCAAGTAATCAAGCACTCAAGACAGAGACTAACAATGCCCTCCATACCCAACTAAATCCTTAACCCTGAATACAACACAGCTCAGTCAGTGGCAGTGCAAACAGAAGGCCTGAAGTCCATTTCCTGAACAGCAGCAGCTAAAACAAGGAACAAGGAAGCAAAACTGGAGAGCAGATTGGTAGGGAAAACACAATATCACAAAAAAGCCAGATGAATATACACATACATATCTGTAGTTCAAGCATAGAAACTGTCTCTCACACACACGCGCACACACACACACACACACACACACACACACACAAAGATGCGGGCAACCACTCCCTTTCAGACATGGTACATGCGCACATACTCACACACCAATCCAGGCTGGCATGCCCTTTTCTCTGTTTCATCCATATAGGTACACATCTAACACGCACCACAAGCGCATGAGCGCTGTCACATACTCACGCGAGCAGGTCCATGCAGATGCAGACACAGACACACTGATACAGCGGAGGGGGGACTACGGCTGCCTAATGGCTGCAGGCGACACAGAGCTGGCCGGCCGCGCAGCCTGACGGAGAGCCGACCGCACGACATCACCTGATAGCAGCACGGGGCAGCGAGAGATTAAAGCGAGCAGGCAATCAATAACCGCAGGCAGGAAGTGAGGCGCCAAAAACAGCGTTGAAACCGGCCCGGAGAGGGGGAGAGGAAACGAAGGGAGGAGGGGAGGGGAGAAGAGGTGATCGAGGAGGAAGGACAGGGGAGGAGAGAGGAGGGAAAGCGATGAGAGGATATTGGGTGTCAAACCCACACCATAGAGACCTGAGGTCTGGCTGATGGGCAGAAGAATATAGGCAATATAAAGAGAGATCGACATGTGCAGCAAAACAGCTCCAAGGTTTACAGCCCCCTAGAGCCGAGACCCAGGACAGACAAGCAATGATATTCCAAGATGGGATAGTTCCAAACGAGGAGGTACAAGAGCAATTTTGGGAGAAGAGGTTCACGGCATGAAATGGCAAATTCAATACCGGATACTACAACGTACTCATTTAATCTCCACCTTCACTGGGAGGGAACCTATCAGATTTCAAAAACTCTGACCGGCAGTAATCATCTTCTCACCACGAGAGAAGAACAGAAACAATTCCTCACCTCAGAGCGATGCGACAGAAAGAGAGAAATAACAAATGTGAAATGACGAAATAGCAGGATGTTCAGCATGCTCTGCAAACCTCCTCGACAATCGATCGTGGACTCTGACTGATGGCTCTATTACACCTTCGCACGTGGCTGAGGTTGGGTTCTGAAGAACAAAAACGATGAAATGCATCAGTAATCAAAAGCTGTACAGGCCTGAGCCACTGGTGGAAAATCCCAGTCGGCGCATGAAGTTTTTTGGAAAATGATTTTGGACAACCCCCTGTTGAGCTTCCTGTTGCGCTGTTGGCGCTGGTTCGATTCCACTGCCCGTCTCATTGTTACCAGCCTTCAACAGCTCAATGAGGGGGAACAATATAAAAGGACCTAGAACCTCTTAAAAAATTCAGCTGACAGCTACGACACATTTACAGGCTTTAGGAGACAGTATATAAACCTCTGCCAGAACACTAAACCCCTCTCTTCACACACAGAGCAATTAGGATGTAATAGATATAACACGTACAAATTGATTCTGATGCAAACAATACTGACTTGACATGAAATATATAAAGCCCAGCTTGACTCACACTATAGGTCAGGGGTTTCCATACTGAGGTCCAGTGACTCCCGGAGAAAGGCCTACGGCACAACCAGCAAATCGGATGAAAAATATGCTCAAATACTCTGAGGTTTTCCTGGACTCAGGAGAAAACTAGCATTAGACAAAAGCATGGATTTAGTCCACACTCAGTTTAAATATACTACTTGTCACTGTGAATTGTACCAAATGTTCTTTCCTCATAATGTTAAGAACTGTACGCAACCCTTGCATTTGCCCCCCCTTAGTGAGACTAGTGTTATTGCACAAATCTTGAGTGAATTCAGCTCTCAAAGTTTTGAAAACGAAAATGATTAAATCAGACAAAAATCGGACATACTGTATATCAATCCCCAGCCTACGACATGGTAGAAGCCAACCAGGTCTTAAAATCTTGCGTCTCCCTACAGGCCGTTTCTGGAAAAGAAAATAATGAAACCAGACAAATATTAACCAACAGCCTACAGGCAGGTACGCACCAGCCAGATTTCAATGTTGTAGTAGTCCGCTTATAATTCACATCCTGTGGCCAAACCATCGCTCACACAGTGGGGAAGACTGGAGGCCCTCTGAGCAGAAAATATATGCTAAATGCTACTGACACGGATCACAGGTAATTAATTTTACATTTGGCCACCTGTGCTACATCAGTAGTCACGCCGCATCCTCTGAAACAACACACACGGTACATGTAGCAAAAGGAGCACAGAGGCAAATTAAAACATTCAGTAATGACCTTAAGCATATTAAAGCTTTGGAGGGCCAGTGTTTTTCTATCTCAAATAAATGAACACAGCTATAATAAGGCTATATTATACATGAAGACCATCACTTGCTTGAGGTGCAATTTCCCACATTGGGGTTCATTTTGTGTTCTGCAGCTTGGGAAGACCCCATTACCTTGCTTATTAATTCCCAAATGTATCACACAGGACAGGTGTGTTTTCCTTTTTACAACCCCGTTTCTAAAAAAGTGGGAATGCACTGAAAGATGACAATAGTACAAAGACAACATTTCAGATGTTGAAACTGAGAAATTTTATTATTTTTTGAAAAAATATCTACTCATTTTGAATTTGGCGCCATCAACACATCCCAACAAAGTTGGAAAGTGGGCAACAAAGCACTCGAAAAGATGTATGATGCTAAAAAGTACACCTGGTGGAACATCTAACAGCTAAATAGGTTAATTAGCTAGAGGTCAGTAGTATGAGTGGGCAGTGGTGCAAAAAGTGCGTATGCAATCTATGCAGTGCATAGGGGCGCTACGCGAAGGGGGGTGCCAAAACAATTGGCCGCAAGCAGATGAAGATACAAGATTATGATATTTACAAGATTATGGAATTTAAAGAGTGCTGGAAGACGTGCGATTGAGTGCGCAATATCAACTAAATAAAACTCATCTCTCACCCCCGCGCCTCACCACCCCCCACAACAAAATAAACCGTGTCTCCCCGCCCCCCCAACAAAATTAAACATGCAGCATCCGTCGCAAAAGAAAGGTGTTGGGGGGGCGCTGTTGTTGTCATTGCATACCCCCGCAAAATGGGTAGCGGCGCCCCTGTGAGTGGGTATTAAAATTAAAATTAAAATGCATTTCAGAAGTAAAGATGGCAAGGATTTCACCACTCTGTGAAAAACTGTGAATAACAATTTATGAATGACATTCTCAGTGTAAAATTGCAAAGTTGGGGATTTTATCATCTACGGTACATAATATCATAAAAGATTCAGAGAATCTGGAGAAATCTTTGTACGCAAGAGAAATGGCCAAAAACTAATATTGAATGGCCATGACCCTCATGCGGCGTTCAAAAACAGACAGGATTCGGTTAAAGAAATAACTGCTTGGGCTCAGAGACACTTCTGAAAACCAACGTCAGTGAACACTGGACATCGCAGCATCCACAAATGCAAGTTAAAACTTTACCAGGTAAAGATAAAACCATACAAAAACAAGATCCAGAAACGCTGCCGCCTTCTCTGGGCCCAAGCTCATTGAAGATTGACTGATCAATCAAAATGTAAAATTCTTTTTTGGAAATCCTGAGTCTGAGTGCCAAACTATCTTCCTGCAATCCAGACCCGTCACCCACTGAAAATATCTGGCACATTGTAAAACGGGAAACAAAGTGTTGAGCAGCCGAAATCCTACATCAAGCAAGACTGGGAGAACATTTTGCATTCGTAACTACAGCAGTTGGTGTCAGTTCCCAAACACTTGCAGAGTGTTGCTTTGTAAATCATGACATTCTATTTTTATTTATATTTTATGCAGCATCACAACTTTTTTGGAAATCTGGTTGTATCCAAGCCAGCGAGTTCACACAACTCTGGCTACTGCATGAAGTTCCTTGCTGCAGCTCTGCTATCTCAGTGAGTAACTGTATGAACCTCTGAGCTGACATTTTGTGTGAAATGGCGAGGTGCCCAGCAAACAAACCCCCGTCAAGATCTGGGATCCGGATCTGAGGTCCGGTGCTGGGTATCAGAAGGTAAGGAAGCGCGAGCAGGCGGTAACTTCTGCCTCTGCAAACGCTCGTAAATCCTGTATGATGCAGAGTAAGAGACAAGAAAAATGGCAACCTTGAGCTGCCCTCATTTCCCCCCGTGGAGCCCACACAGGCAGCGTTCCGCCATTAATCTCCTCCTTCCGTCAACCGCCTCCCCCTATCCTGTCCCTCCCGCCCCATGACAGCGCCCCTGACTGTGCGCTTCGGTGAACTTGGGGAAGACAGTCCTTGTCATCTGATCAGCTCACGCTGATCATTAAGAGGAGATGTATTTCTCCTTGGCGAAGGAGCTCCGGGGGGATCCTCCAGGTGTGTTTGGGTTTATGTGTGTATGTCAGTGTGTGTGTGTTTGAGTGTGAGAGAGAGAGAGAGAGAGAGAGAGAGATACTGAGAAGATGACAGAAAAGGGAGTGAGAAGATGAGAGAGAAACTGAGAGGGAGAGAAATGAAAATATTGCAAATCTTCAAATATTGCAAAACAAATCTTCCTCGTCGCGGATAGTGCAGCTTTGCACTTGGCAACCTCAGCTAAATGGTAAACCGTCATTATCGGCTGTCAGCATTGTGAAATCTTCTCCACAGAGGGGCGGCATTTTCAAGCGACTAAACCTTGTTTGAGACCCTGCTTGAGACAATTGAGTACAGCACTATAAAAGGTGTAGTGTACTAAACAAAAGGCCTAGGTTTGTCCGCTGTGAGAACATAAAATGATTCAAGTGCGCATTATTCAATCCAAATAGAAGCACAAAGACAAAAGAAAAACTTCACGACTCATGATGTGGTATACATAATTGAGAACTGTATCCATAAAAAACCACGAAAGAACAGAATATTATGTGTTAAACAGCTTCCCAACAACCGTGTTAGTTGTGCTTTAGTGAAATCCTGCACAACTCACATCTCACAGGATCGGGCCGCTGGCTCATGCTGCAGCTTTCCTGGCAGTTTTGGGGAGAGTTCACTGTCAAATAGAAGTTCACATTTCATGTTATTCTTCGCTGACAAAATTGACTTTTAATTTGGGGGAAATGGAATTAGATGTTTCTCCATTTGTGGAGGATCTGAGAGGCTGGTCTCCGTTGATGAGTTTCAGCTTGGACAGGAGATCTTCCGCCAACGGAAGGAAACTCTTACTTCGGCCGTCTGTGAATATGAAGAAGCCTTTATCAGCCTTTTTCTCCCTAAGAGGCTAAATCTGTCCGGGTGGAGGAGAGTGTGGCGAGCATGCATGGATCCAATTCCTCAGGGACGTTTGTGCGTGCGTGTGTGCATGTGAGTGTGTGTGTGTGCATGTGAGTGTGTGTGTTCTTATACTTGCTACAACGTGAGAACGAAAAAACATTCTCTTTTTCCTACAGAGTGGGACATTTTTGGGAAGTGAGGCCATTTTCTTGTGTCCTCACTGTTACAAAGGCAAATTGTGAGTTATTCGTTAAGGTTTGGGTTAAGGTTAGAAATAGGGATAGGTTAACCTTCTATTAACCACCGTAGCATATCTGCTACATAAAGTGAAAGGGTTAACAGCCTGGACACCCTGCTGGTTTTGTTTCTTATTGCCAAATAAACATTTGAGAATAACTTGAATGGTCCATCACTTCAATTTTTCCATTCGCATTATTACCCAATGTAGCAGATCTGCTACATTTTGGAAAGGTGGGCCAAAGGGTCGAATTTTTTTTTTTTTTTAACTATTTTTAAATATTGGCCCATAATCAACATATTTGCCTAGGGAAATGATTTTCACACAGTTGGAAAGGTACTTGGTTAACAGAGGGTTAAGGTTAGGGTAAGGGTTAGGGGTTAAGGTTAGAATTAGGGATAGGTTAAGGTTAGGGTAAGGGTTTGGGTTAGGCATACATTGCTTACAGTTAAGATTAGGAGAAGGCTGTAGAGAGACAAAGAATGAATGGAAGTCTATGTAATGTCCTCACAAGTACAGAAGTACAAGGATGTATGAGTTAGGCTGTGTGTGTGTGTGTGCATGGCACATACGCTGTGTGAGCGGTGCCTTTGTGTTGTGTCTCCGAAGGGACGGACATGGGCAGCCGCCTCACCCTCGTGAGTGACGGGTGGAGACAGGCTTTATGATGCATTTGAGTGACAAACCCTTAAATCATGCCACCTCATTAAAATCTCATTCCCAGCTAAGCTTAACTTTGGTGACTCTCAATGAAAAGGGAACATTCTCCCCACATTCTCCTTCCAATGCTCTCATTTGTAAACCAACAACATTTCTCCCCCGGCAACCTCATATATGGTGTGATACTCAAGTCACAGGTAGGCCTGCTCCCCCACAGCTGGTGTTTGCAAAGGCTTCCCAGCAAATAAAGGGACTGACAGAACCGAGTCCACAATAAAATGCACATTAGCGAGAGGAGGAACCCCACAGAGATAAAGGCAAATTCTTTACAGGGAAACCAAACCATTATCGAGGGTAGTAGACCTAATCCCTACAGAAGGAAAACCACAAAAATGAAGGCAAAGAAGGCCCGTTTTTTCAGAATAGACATCTAATCGTAATAAAGTGGAAATAAGTGTTACCCTCTAGAAAGAGAAGCCTTACCAAAAATAAAGGCCGGGTAGGCCTAACCATACAAGAAGTATCAATTCATTTGTGCATTCTCTGTACATAATGGTGAAAAAAAACCATTGATGAGAGAATAAACTCTCATCAGATTTATCTCAGACTCAAACCGCTCCTATAGGCCATCATCTCAGCCAACAGAACTGGAAATCCAGCAGATAACAAGCTACCCAGTGATTCCCAGGTTACCCTCAGACAACTTGTTCTGCACTCTAATTAAATAAGCCCAAACTGCCGTGCACAGACCCGCGTTAGCCATCCCCGGCGAGGGCACGAGTCCGCAAAGTGCTTTAAGGTTTGGCACTGCCCCGCTCTCTACTCGGAATCAAATTAGGCTCATTTAGAAAGATCCAGCAGCCATCAACGTAATAATGGACCAGAGCATGAGGGTTGATGCTCTTATTGGAGACGATGGAGGAGTTGGCCATTTCAGAGCACTTACTCCTTAGAGTGACCAGCTTCTTTACGAGGAAATAAGTCATAAAATCAGGTGTGAGTATTAAATAGAATCTCTCATCTTCGTACGCTTGCATGCATAACTACTACTGCACTCAAAATTATAGCTTTTGCAGCAATGGACTGACCCCAGCCCCTCTATGAACCCCTCCACCATGTAAATTTGTAGAAATGTCCCTCCCACGCCTTAAGTGATAATTAAAGATGAGATTTTGCTCTGATCTAACAGCATGTTACCATATCTGAGGACCATGAAGTACATTTCATTAATACACAATTCAGGAAAATAAATAAATAAATAAAAAGCAAGTCAATGCAAGGAAATCCTCAACATTATAGCAAATAAACCAGCTCAGACAAAGAAACTACTGATATGAACACTAACCCTGCATGTTCAATTTCCCTTTAAATTATCATGGAAACTGGCACACATACGCAGCTCTCATTACTGCATTCATAAAATTCCCCCACATCACACATTCACTCGCCCTCTCTTTTACACACAGAGACACACACACACACACACACACACACACACATCCTTGTACTTATATCTTCGTGAGGACATTACATTGACTTCCATTCATTCTTCCTGTGTCTCTACAGCCTTTCCCCAATCTTAAAAATAAGCAATGTATGCCTAACCCTAACCTTAACCTATCCCTAATTCTAACCTTAACCCTAACCTTAACTAATAAGTCACACTTTGCCTTTGTAGTTGTGAGGACAGGCGAAAATGTCCTCACTTCCCAAAAATGTCCCACTCTGTAGGAAAAAAAAAACGTTTTTTGGTTCTCACTTTGTAGCAAGTACAAGAACACACACACACACACACATACAACTTACTCCTCCTTGTTCAGTAGCTATGGGACTGTGACCCAGTTGAACCATCTGTCACTGTCAGCTCTACATCACCCAGCTCCCTCCCGTCGGTCAGTCACACCGCAGCCATATGCTGCCGATTCTCACTTCCTGGCAGATGCGCTCAGATCTAAGGGCAGTGACATCATCACGGGCCAGAGCAGAGTGTCACTGCAGCCCGGATGCCTCTCAGCTTCTAAGCGCGTGAGTGTTAGTGTACTGGGGGGTCAAAGGACCATCTGATGCCTTCTGTTAATTCAATCTGATAACACGATTTTAACATCACAGATCTAAATCCGGCTATATCTGTGTAAATAATCCACTCGTGAGCAGAAACCCCCACCATGACCCTCTTACAAACAGGCAAAGAGAGGAAGCCATTATTTTTGCCCATTTGCATCTCACACTTATCGGTCACCTGGCTCGAACAGTATCTTAAGTCTCTAACTTAGGTCTAGACTTGAGCCAGGGATGACACCAGGCCTCTCCATTTCACTCAGGCTAAAAAGTAAGCAGTAAGTCAGCTGCCGAACCTGTCGTCATGTGGATGTGGTCTGAGGTTTGCTCATGTAGAGAGGGCGAGGGGGTCATCGAAGTGAGGATCAATGCACCGGACTGAGAGGATCATCCTGCCCCATCCTCTGCCTCCATCTGCCCTCTGTGTCGGGGACTTTACATTCCGCTCCAGGAACAAAGTTGCTGATGTTTGCAGGTCAAATGTTTCTCCATTTGCCTTTGAGTGCCCTCACCTCCCTCTCTGTCTTACTTTCTGACCCCTGGATTACACATCTCTGCCCACCTGTAACGTAGCTCTACTGTTTTATCTGTCCATCGTCCAC
Source organism: Gymnothorax javanicus (assembly GCA_029692085.1). Classification (NCBI taxonomy): domain Eukaryota; kingdom Metazoa; phylum Chordata; class Actinopteri; order Anguilliformes; family Muraenidae; genus Gymnothorax; species Gymnothorax javanicus. The sequence goes on along the minus strand of CM056207.1, from coordinate 4,342,268 downwards.
AGTGAGAAATGGAAATTACCCAGAAGTGTTTGGGTATTGCGTCATGAAAATGAGGCAACGAACGAGGTCACTACCGTTTCCATCTATTCGAGGATAGCCTGAGTATATGCCTACTTGGCACCTACTTTATGAAGAGGGACGCTGCAGCACGCACCTGAATTATGCGGAGAAATAACGTTAAATGCACCAAGACAACTTTCACAGCCTTGAGAATTCCATTGAGTGCTTCCATTTTGGCACTAGCCAGGGATTGAAAGTGGTTGAGATGATGATAAATGCAGATTATAGGCTATAATTCAGTTTTACCTGCAATGTGATAGGGCTGAAATCGCTGTCCCGTATCGCTTTCTGGGCCTGAGCAACACCCTGAGAAAACCCAGACAGCAAAAAGGTCCGTATAGGATTCGGCCACTTCCACCCTACCTCCGTTTACCAGTCAGACCCACTGAACGCACCTGCAACGGATCTAGCAGATTGACAGTCGCCTGACAGATCCGTGCCAGATATGGGCTGTAAACAGTTGGTCTTTCGTGGATCCGGTTCAGATCTGGTCCGGATCTGTTCCAGAACTGTAAAGTGGATCCGTGCTGGATCTGGGCCAGGGAGCAAAATTATCTGGAGCGGATCGTTTTCAGGATGTTGGACTACATCCGGCGCAGATCCGGCCCGGATCTATTTGCTGTCTGGGAAGTTTTTCCCACAGACTCATCTCCCCATCCTAACCCTGATAACATGAGGCACCACCTATAAATCGCCACAGCATCAGGCCCACGAATAATGAACTTTATTTGAAGCCTTCGTCTGCTTCTGTTGCTCTACAACGTTCAAAGCTATTTCTCATCCAGTGCCGTCGTAAACTCAAGCTTGTTTTATGGTCCTCCAGCAAAGACAACAGAAATATTCTGGCAGAGGGAAACTAGAAGGTCCTGTTTCTTTGATATTGTCTCTGATATTCATTGAAATAAATAATTTGGAGTGACAGTGACTTCCTTCAGAATGAAACAACAGTCGGGAATGAAAATATTTTGACCCTAAATCAGGAATTTTTCCCACTCTTTGGTCGATCTCACAGAATAAAGAAATTGGCAAAAAATATTTTTTTAATTTAAGCCAGCAGGTCACATAATATGGCTGTTTGCAGAGGTGCTCTGTAACTTTCAAAAGGTCAGAGGTCAGAGGATGCCTCAACATTGCTGACAGAAATAGAGTCATTTCTGACAGATATGCACAACCAATAACACTACAGAAATTGGATGCTGGATGCTGACGTGACACGTCTCTCTTTGACTCAATCATTTTGGGCAGTATTTTAGCAATCTAAGTGCACAGTCTGAAGCACATGGTGCAAGTTCATTTAGGGCATGTCCAAATCCACTTCTGCAACTTTAAGGATGAATAATCTGGGTGCGAAGTAAGGCGCATTAGTCAAAGGAGTAGTACTTTATTTCAATTAATCATAGCTGCGCTTTGGTTGCAAAATGAAATAAACCAACCAGAGTGTCATCTCTTATTGTCTTTAAAAGCCAGGTTCACTAGCACCTTGGCGGATTGCCATTATAATGGAATATTTGCCAACTGGTAGGAAAGAATGCTTGTCTGCAGAGGAAATGGAAAGTGAAAGTGCAAGAGCAGGATTCCACCAAAGTGCCATAAATGAACTCAATGATAATCTTTCACATTGTAATCCTCGTATTTTTAATCATGTGCATGTTTGCGCACTTCTGGATGTTCCTGCGTGCGACAAGCAGAGAGTACGCATACTTTATCAGGAATCTTATCTTATCACTAAGAGTGCTCCTTGGCGGTTATTCACTGAAAAGTGATACACAATGGTCCGAAGCGCAACTCTTACTACAAACTTGAGCAAACTCCTACATTAAGAGTAGGGGTTGCAGTTGACCTCATTGCTAAGGACGACGTTCTGTTTCATGTATGTGCTCATCCGCTATGTCCTCAGTGATTGGTTGATGGCAGGCCAATCTGAGTCCATTGCTGACAACCGCCTGTCAGGCCCATTCATTCTTCATGAAGAAATTTCTATGGCAGTGTGCACGCAAATAATGTTTCCCACTGAAATAAAGACCTTTCTCCAAACTCTTGGCTTCTTTCAAACAACAAAGACTACTGCTTTGCAAACAAATGTAAAAGCAAATGGGTTGCAGGAACAACTTTTGTCACTGCTCGGCGCAGCCTGTCAATGAGACGAAAATGATAACAAAAGCAAACTTTGGTTCAGGTGTAACATTATCGGCAAGAATAAGCACCAGGAATGACATATGTTTCCATGTAAATACCTCCTATCCCCAGCTTATTCAGCAATGAGTGTGAGAAACAAAGGTATTCCATGCAGTTGCAGGCAAAGGTAGAGATTGCAGAATACAAGAGGCCACCATTTACCACAGGTATGTAGGTTTCACGGCTTCCATGACAAGACTTTACATGTGAAAATAGTTTAGAGATGTACATTAAACATAAACACAATCACAGATGAAAGTAGACTACATGTCTAGTATCACTCATTTATTTCTTTTTATTACTTAAACAAATTGATTTCTCAGGGGGAGGCTCAGCACCAAAGCCTTTGACCAATCACCTGTTTGATGTATAGCGATGGTCATTGGCTTTGTTTCGTTGATGTTGGCGGTTTTCTACGGGGCATTTATATCAAGCCAATCCTTGCCTATTGCCCATATATGTATAAGCATGTGGCGCACAGATTGCTGACAACTTTCTGCTCTCTCGATTCAGAGATCAACAAATGCGAGCTGAACGCGCAAAATATTTTCAAGCATGAAGGAAAAAAGTCAACCGCCCAACATGACGTGCCTTTACGTTAGAATACACAGCATGCTGTAATCTGCGGCCAATATGTCAAGATATCTATGAGACACAAATCAACTTCAAAACCTCAACCTCAAGCTAAATAATTCAACGTTATAGAGAAGTTTTCTAGCGTGGTGTAAAAAAAGCCCTCCATAGCGGAATGTGTAGGTTGCCATATTTATGTTCACATGACCACAGGTCCACTGCCAAATAGGTTGACAGATCTTTACTCTCACTTGCAGAGCGCTATGGATTTATGCAAGATAAACTCCTCTTGCGGAACTTTACTGCATAGTGTATCTGCCCAAGGAGACTCATTGTGAATACCATCTCAGGTTTTTGTCGCTTTCCACTGCCTTAAGATAGCAATATGCTAACAATACGCCTGATCACACCTCATTAGAAGACCACGCTCATGGGCACTCAGACGGGCGCAAGTACATCTGCTATTTAAACGATGCGGGTGCAGGACGAGAAAAGGACTACTGCGCCGGTCTGAAACAAGCAAAGACACTTGCATAGCGCTTGGCACTGCTTTCACCGGGTATATAAAACAGAGTCCTCTGCATTCCATACAGTTCCCTCCCTGAAGATGACACCATCTAATAACAGAGGCATCACTCTCTGCAAATACCACAGTTTTGACCTGCTGAGTATATCTCGAAATAAGTAGTCTCAGCAGGAAAGAAAAGCAAATATTTCAATGTTACAACTATGGCAAGCAAAATGCCAAACCTAGTGTGTGTGTGTATGTGTGAGTGCTCAGCTTTTGAGAGGAAAACAGTAAAAAATTAAAGAAGAATAAAGTATCAGAGCCCTCAAAGACAGCTGAGAGAGGCAGTGAGAGAATAAGAGAGGGAGGGCGAGAGATAGACCTGCAGTGGAAATGCTGAAACAGACACAATAACTTCAGGGTAATGAGAATTTTGACCCTGAAAGACAGGGCGAGCGCATTCCAATCACCCCTACCCAGCACTCTCCCTGACTCCCTGCCTCCCACGAGACCTCACAGCTTGCTGCTGCCTCGCCCCATACCCGAAATTGATTGGCAACAAATTAATGGGGAAAACATCCAGAAGTACACGCTGCGATGGAAAGCCCTACGGCTCATAAACTCCATTGGAGCAGAGTAAGACCTTTAAAACAGGAAGGCCAAGGAGACTTTTATAAACACCTTTTTGCTGTTAATTTTCTCAAGACTGCTATACTTTGCTGTATGATTAGAAGACTCAAATAAGAACTTATGACCTCCACAGTGGTACAGACACAAATTACGCATGTAAAAAAAACAACTACATTTGGACCATAAAAGAAGCCAGAAAGATGAAATACTTTACTGCACTATGGTTAGAGCTTCAGGCGAGATGCTGATGACCACTGAGAATATATTACAATGCGTCAGGCATTAACAATGAGCCAAATACAGCATATAAGATTTACGTAAAAAAATCTAATCAAAGTACTCCTCCCACCTCAGACATAGTGCACGCATTTAACGTAAAACTGTATCGACAAATTGGCCTCAGATAACCTTTTCCTTTGCGGCAAAAATCAGAGTACCACAGCTGCTGGCAAGGTGAGGGGTACCGAAGTAAGGAACAGTAGCTCAGTTTGAAAACATGCCAGGAATCTGCTCTGAAGGCCGGTATCATCACAATAAAAAGCCGATGGGGATATCTTGGGTTTAATGAAATGTGGAGCTTCTCTAAGTCTGCTTATGCGCTATGGCAAAAAGTTTTAGTGTGAGCACTGAAAGACTTCATGTACCAAAAATCAAAGAAAGGAATTCTGGAGCACACGATTATTTAGGCAATTTATTTTGGTGCAGTGACTGACGTTTTGACAAAATGTCTTCTTCAGAGTCAAACCTTGAAGTACCTTTATATGGATCTCTCCGGTTAGAAAAAATGCCTACATGGTACTGACATGCTGAGCTACCATTCTTGGAATGCCCCACTTGTGACTCAGAGACCAAGATGTGAACCCTCACACATTGGCATTTTCAACAAGGTTTTCTTCTTGGGGCAATGCAAATTCCACACCCACACGGCTTTTCACACACAAACAGTCATGATCGGCATTCCCCAGTGCTCATAAGAACAAAGTTGAGCAGTTACAGATTCCAATCTGAGTTATGCGGTAAAAGCAGCTCCGCCCATTTCCACGAAACAGCCTAATCCTCCCAGAGAATGAACTTTGCCGTTATGGAATGTTGTGATCACAGGAAGTGATTGCGTCAGTATGAAGAGTGCGCTGCAAAAATGGACATCCCCCTTTCCTTGGACAAAGATAGTTTAAAGACACCGTAAAAAATGGAAGCTTCAGCAGATGACAACAGAGTAAAACAAACCTCTCAGCGGAAATTACAAAGGTAGGGGGGTCAATTTGATTGTCGTTAAATGACGACACAAATCCCGAACTGCAATGAATTTGAATGAACGGGACAGGACGGATGTATTTAATCAAACCATGGTCGCTGATACCAGATGACATTTGATCATTTGCCTTGAAGTGGAAAGAAAAACATTCTATGTGTGAAAATTGTTGGAAATGTTGAAAAAGTTGTAACACTATTAATTTTTATTGAATAGATTATACTTTCAGATGTTTTCATATGGATATTCAAACTTTAAAAAATTGAGAACAAAAGCAAATTGTGATCCTAGCTTTTCCTTAATTAAAAGAAGCAGATATTTCAATCAATCAATGAAAACCAATAGAAGAGAACCGTCGCAACAATCTGTCATCGACTTCCTGTTTATGGAACACTGTTCATTTCTGTCACTGGTCACTCATTGCCAAATTAAAGTTGTTCTGAATTTAAAATACTGTTAGACTAGGGGGAAAAGCTGGCAAAATGATTTCTCATTCTGAGCAAAAAAAGTAAAGAAGGTTTGAAATTTTATTTGGTAATACAGTTATGCATATTTTATGTGTTACCTGTCTTACCACAGTGCAGTAAAATATTTCAGCTTTTTTGCTTATTTTACGGCCCAGAAGTAGCTGGCTTTATACGTGTGTAGTTTTTGTCTGTTCCACTGCAGAGGTCATATCACGCAATTTGCATCTTTCAATCATGCAGCAAAGTATAGCAGTCTAGAGATCGGCAGGGCATGAGACACATTTTCCTTGACTGGATGCCAATAAGAAGATCTATTTGAGTGCTGCCCAAGCGATACCCATCGCATAGCATGTGTCTAAAGAAATGCAATATGTAGACTCAACGGGTCATGTCCAAAATGTGTTCTGCCTGCCTTCCAAGTAACATTTTTTTTATCTTGACTTGCATCTTCTTCCAAGACGCACATGCATGAGGTGGATATGTGGCAGTCTAGGAATCCAGGCATGTCAAATTATACCTTTAAAATGACAAATTACCACCTTCTACCAATTAACCTCCAAAATGACCAACCGCTGTTTGAGAATTAAATGCGAATGCAAATAATTTAATATCATGTCATGTGCAATTACAGGCAGTTAACTACCATTGAAGAGAGTGGAGACTGAAGTCGTCCTTGTCAGGATGCATTAAGGATAATATCACGCCGCAAATCAATTATATTTATGATGTAATTGTCCACCTCAGAAAAAAAGGAATATATTCTGCGATAACACATTTAATGATGAGGTGCACTTCAGCTTAATCTTTCAGCTGCCTTTTCAGTGAAAATATCACCCTATAATCACTGATAACGAATAACGTTTTGAGGTTTTTACTGTTTCACAGTACAACTTTTATGACATGGAATATAAAAATCATAAGTCAATCTGATTTCATTTCTTAAAAATATTGAATACATAAACCATTTGGGTTGTCATTTGCAGATTTACATTTAAAACCTGCAAATACTAAAGGATGAATCAAAAGGCCCTCCTGCAGATTTCTTTACAAACTCAACACCTCCGGGTCATCAGCTTGACCACAGGTGTAGCTATGTAAAAGACCTGTATTTCAAATACCCTAATTGGTCCAGGTCAGATTATTGTTAATTATTTTCAATACCGTCTGCCACATATTTATAGAACACTTACCTAAAAGTACATTTTGCCCTCGAGACAAATTGCTAACCAGACAAATGATGTCAGTCGTTTAAAAAGCATCGGTCCTCAGGATGAAACGCGGCAGAGATTACGCTTTTATCAGTGGCCAGCTGGGACCCACAGTGAACGCACAATCTTTAGTAGGACAAGCCTAAAAATTTAAAACCAAATCCACTGAGTCACAAAATGCGCTGTTTCCAACGTGTCGTGACGCACATTCCCCTGACAAACCCCTTAACGCCAGAAATCCTTAATCTCCCCAAAACAACACAGGAAGAATGGTGAAACAGGCCCATTTAACGCGTCTCAAAAAAATCAAGTGCCACATACATACAAGTCAACAATCATCTTCAGTCCATACTTATTACGTCACAGTGACGCTGCTGAGTTATGTAAATAAGTAAGAAAAAATCTTCAGGCTGGGGGTGTTGGGAGGAGTTGAAAGTGGGGAGGGCAGTGTGGCATATTGGGTGGGCAGGTTTGGACACAATTTCATTCTTTGCAAGGTGCTGTAGCACACACCAACGCAAGGCCATCACTTCAAGTGGTGTCTTGGGCTCCCATAACAACACTCGAGAGAGTTCATGGGAATTGCAGGCCTAATTATTACCATCTTGCCATTTTTTACACTGAAACTAGACCAATAAATCCAACGAAAGGGCAGGAGATTTGACAGAGTTACCCACCAAAGATACTTTTCTTCTACATATGGGTTAGTGGTGTTGATTTCAAGCTCAGATCGCTGCAATTTTTTACTCTCGACAACACCAAATGTTCCACCGGCTACGACTTGAGTTTGCGTAAAAATTCGTCAGGATGTAAAATAGCCAATGGCTCACAGTCAGACCAATCAGAGGGAAGCATGGGCATCAGCTGCAATGTTACGATTGCGCGGGTGCGGGTGTCGTCATGGTAACTCGAGAGGCGCGTCTCCCAATTTAGAATTGGTGAGAAAAAGAAAAGCAATCGTGAGGAACCGCATCAGTGTCCTACCCTTCCCTTGTGTCCTCCTCTTCCATGTTAGACAGGAGCTGGGAGCCGGCCAGAGAGAGGTCCAGGGCAGCCAGTGGCAGGTCCCTGTAGGTGAAGCCAACCAGTTGGACAGGAGCGACGCACTGACTCTCCTCTTCCGGCTGCTGGGATATGATCTCGAGGTCCGAAACTCCAGCCTGCTGTGTGGCCCTAAAAGAAAAAAAGATTCAAATATGACCCAGTCTGCATGACATGATTGTATCACCAGGCAAACATCAGCACCAACACACCAATCCCACACGACACCTGCACCACTGCATTGCTGCCACACTCTACATTCATTATCACCAGTCATTTTCACCAAATAGAGTATAATCAGAGACGTTCTAAACACAAGGAGACGGCGCACTCCAACGCCATCTTTGAAAGGCTCTCGGTTATCAGGATCGCGGCAAACAAAACCAGAGCCCTCTCTCTTTGAATGGGTAGATGCCTATATCTAGCCTTCTGTCGCATGCATTGCCTTTTGATTTCCATATTCGTTGACACTGTCAAACTGTTAACAACATTGAGTCATAAAATCTGTTCTGAGAGGCATTGTGCCAGAGAAAAATGACATTTTTTTCCACCCTCTGAGGCTTATACACATGCACTATCCATGGCTTCAGATCACAACATTTTGATGTGAGGCAATAATAACCGTTGTCGTAGCCATGGTGATAATAAACTGTCATATTAGATTGAGCTGTGCACAAAATATCAATACAGCAATGTATCGGAATTTCTTTATCCAGTGAAATCCGTATCGATTTTAAGTCATTTATATAAATATCAGAGATGTATTTCTCCTGAGCCCTTTCGTGGCCTTGAAAATAGAAATTAAATGCTACTTGTGAACAGATGGAGGCAGCACACACTTGGCAGCTATACTATAACTTCAAGTTGCAGAGTAAAAGCATTGCGCATCTCATGGTTAGTCGTAGAGCTTAATTGGAAAGATTGTCTACTGGCTATTTCCCTTATTTGTCTTTGTCTGCTCAATGGAAAGCGAACAGGGGCATTTTCAAGATCGCAGGGTCGAGCATGAGGCTGCGAGTTCTTTCCTCATGAATGATAAAATTGCATTGAGTCTTGCGAAGACATTTGAGAACAGATCTCAGAACAGTTTCACCTTACTGTTCAAGATGGCGTCCAGTATTACAGCTTGTTTAATGGAATCTGACGCAAACCTTAGTTGGCAGCCATGTTGGAAGAAATTCAAGAACTCACCAGTCGTTCAAAATTCCCGAGTCTTCCCCTGCGACACCTCGGCATTAGACGCTTCGGTCTTGATCATGCCCCAGGTATGCGCAGCGATCAGTGACGGTGGTAACAAGTAAATTCGAACATTAGCTGTTATTAAAGTACTTGACTACTATAACTTATCGCTTTTATCTGTTTAAAGTTAGTGATCATTAAACGAACTCAGGTCACCTGCTACCGATTCTGACGTGAAGCCACCGCCCACCGTTAGCTGTGCTGAGAACATAGCTAGCCACATTACACTGCTCAGAGTGGCTTGCATTTTCCCAGCATTAGTCAGATTAAATGTAACAATTATAAAACTTTTTGTAACATTTTTAGAATGACTTGGGGTAGTTGTCCCAAGCCCTTCCAATTTAAGCATGGGCAATGCAGGAGAAGGGGTATACGTTGTACTTTTTTCTGTTCTCCAGTTCCATGAGCGGACCAGAAGTATTCTATTCAGCTGATTAGAAAACTAAAGCAGGCTAATCGTTTAGAGAAAAAAAAAAAGTTAAAAAAGAGCATACACAGTGTACCTCTGGTGTAAAAAATTGCAATGAAGTAAAATGCCCCAATTTCCCAAAGTTCACCGTTTAGAGTTTCTGAGTTTGTAATCTGAGAAAATCAGGATTTTCCCATGGGGCTGAAGGTTTGTGCTGTTGTTTCCCTCTGGCTGCCTTTCTGACAGTCAGATACAGTACAGCACAAGGATGCTGCTGCAGACATCAGCATATCTGTGTTCCCATCAGGCCCCAGCTGTAACCGAGACGCCACATCAGGCCGCAGGTGAGAGTCAGTCAAAGGGCAGGGTGACTGCAACTGCCACAATACTGGGTCCAGGGTCATGATATTTTTGAAGCTCAGGGTAGGTCCGTAATGCAGCCTTGTAGAACCCCCCCCCAACACACACACACACACACACACATTATCTCACACACAGAGAGGCACTGGGGGCAAAGACGCACAGAAGCGGTGTTGTTGGGAAAGATGAATACTGAGAGCAATGATGAAGCCGAGTGTCGCCTACTGTGCCGAGCCTCTGTGAGGAGCTGGCTGTTGCTTAATTCAAAGAACTCTGTTAGGGGCCTGGACAACCATCTAAACAGAAGAGGCACAGTCTCTTTCAACCCTAAAACGCAATGGTGCCATCGACAAAACCCATAAGCTGGCCTGTAGTGGAGGCAGGGCAACAAAATCATAAATCTCTCTTTAATAGTGACAAGAGATGTTAAGCTTTATATGCTCCTGTTATACAAGTGGAGGCCCACATCTATGAATGAATGCTCTATAAAATACACAGCTTACAACTGAGGGTTTCCCTGTAGGGATGTGTGCTGTCACGCAACAAGACTGGGCCACGAGAGCAGTCACCCAGGGGCGAAGGGTAGATGATCAGCTGACCAAAGTTCCTCTGACTGCACGCGCTCAGAGGGCTCTCAGTGAGTAAGGGATGCTGGACTGTGACTGACATGTAAAGAGTTTGTTTCCAATATGCAATAAGGGCCAAAATTACAAAAAAAAAAAAATTGAGATAATAATACCATAGTGCAATAGCCCTGTGCTTCTCACACATGGTGCAAAAATCTGTTTTTTGAAATTCATACCTTAAGGTTTATTTTTTTCATGGTCAAGGTTTGTGTTTTTCTATAAAATGCAACAGGCGCCAACATAGACAAAGCAGATTTATTCAAAATGAGTGAAATGGATATATTGCGTTTTGGACACAAACTCTTCATATGACCCCGGCACCACTGTGGTCACCAATATTTATAACTCTTAAGGCCAAGTCTTTATTCTGGGAGGGCGTGGTGAGCACATCTGGACATCTTGATGTTGTGCTAAAGTGTTTCAGTTAAGCTAACCTGAGAGACAGTGTACAACAATAGCCCAGCTAACCTGCTATGTAGCCTGGCATTGGTATTCTTTTCTAGTGAATGAGAACCATGCTGAAGTTGCCTTGCAAAAATAAATAAATAAATAAAATAAATCAATAACAATAATGAGATTAAGCCACTCAGAGGAACAACACTCACCCTACCAATAAAGTGTACCGACAGCTCAGTTTACCTAAAAATACAGGACATCTTTTGGTAAAAAGTACTGCAGTACTTAGCCTCCACTGCAAGAACTAGGAAGCCATTCCATCCACTTACTGCCCTTTGTGTGAAAAAGTATTTCCGAATGTCTGAGCAATTACATTGCATCTGAAACATAATACATTGGCATAAGGCCCGAGGAAGGTCAAATGCCTTGCAGAAACATAACACACTGGCACAGACCCAACCATATGCAGATGTACTTATATAGGGCTGCAGTAATGAGCACAGTGATGCACACAAAAACAAATACATCAATTACCTACAAATACGGAATGGTTGGAAATATTAGGAAAAAATGCTAATGAAGAAGAGTAGGAGTGCAGCCAAACTCAGGGAGGCGAAACGCCCCGCAGAAATATAACACATTGGCACAAGGCTCAAGTTTCCCTCAATGCGAAGCCAACTCCCAAATTAATGAAGCCGCAAAGCCGAAAGCCCAATTCCAAGCATTTAAGTCATCACTTCCTGTCTTATAAGGTGGCACAGTGGCGCAGTAGGTAGCCCTGCCATCTCATGCAGCAAGAACACTGTGGGTTTGAATCTGACCTGGGGCCTCTCTGTGTGGAGTTGGCATAATCTCCCTGTGTTTGCGTGAGTTTCCTCCAAATACTCTGGTTTCCTCCCACAGTCCTAAGATAGGGATGTTAGGCTAATTGGAGACTCTAAATTGGCCATATGTGTGAATGTTATCTGTAGAAGTGATTAAAGCCTCACCATGTATCTTTCCATGTATCTTAGGACGGCACTCTGACTGACTGACCCGTCTCATAGTTTGAGTGCCTGATGAAGGCAAAGCATCGTACTCAAGGTAACAGCGAAACCTATCCTAAACGATCCTTCAACATCCTGCTGGAAAAGTGTTGTGCTTCCATCTTACAAACCTATTCATTCAGGCACTACGGTGAGGTCCTATCTACTAAGATAAATACGCTGTATATGCAGATGCACTTGTATTGGGTTTGCAGTAATGAGCACATAAAAAACCTATACATCACTTACCCACAAATAAGAAATCGTTTGAAGTGTAACAAGCAAGCAATGCTAATGAAGAAGTACAGGACAGACCAGCTCAGGGAGGTTAAATGCCCAGCAGAACTGGGATTGAGGGTGTAAAATCAAACCGTGCGGGTTAAGCAGCAGGACCCCTCGACTGACCCTGGGACCAAAATGTTAATGCAGTCAACACTCTAGACTTAATATAGCTTGTGACTAATCCCTGCTTAACACGCTTCCAGCAATGGCCGTTCTATCTCTCTCCTTGCACCCATACCTTTAAACCTCAACGGCATATCAGACATTTATTAACTTTCTTCATTATATGAAGAGTTGAGAAGTTATACAAATGTGAGAAGATTGCAGTGTATTAATATCACAGGTGCTTTCCATCCTCTAAAACATCAGTTTCCCCACCAATCAGCAATGGCCTCCTTCATAAACCATACAGGACAAAGCTAAGCATCAGGAAAGGAAGTGGTTTGCTGAGCCAATTTACTTCCTCATTTTCCATTTTTTGGGAAGCCCGATATGAAATTGCCATTTGGAGGAGAAAGCAGAGGTAACCAACAACTGAAATCCTTGCCTTAGGCGATACCATATTCTCACAAGTATATACTACTGCATCGGCTGTGAGTAAAATGCAGCAGTGCCCTAACCAGGATTCAGTTCCTGACCATGGCAGATCGTATAATATAACTATACCCAGCATTTTAGCAGAGGGAACCATCCAGCAACCATCCAGTTGCTTCCCCATTGTAATTTTTTGCCCAAAAGAGAGAATGCAGGAGCACTGCTACCTCAAACACAGACACGCACAAAGTTGATTGCTGCTTAACAATATGTCTATGTCACGATCAACACACCTTCTCCCAATGTTATTTGCAGATTTGGAACCATCTCAGATAATTCAAGAAGTTTATCAGTCATGGCAAAGACAGACTCTTCACAGCATCAAAACTGCATCTCAAAACAACTGTATGCAAACCCAAAGACTGGATGGTAGCATGCTAAGTCATTGCCCCCTAAAGAAAGCAGCCTACACACAAACACAAGCGTTAATTTCAAAGGACAGCTCTGGTGCATTGTGCAGGCCAAAGGGTATGACACTGAAGCCAAAGTGGAGCACAGGCATTTTGCTCTGGAAAGACTAAAGTCATTCATCCCCCACAACAGAGAAGAATATTAACTAATAATAGGATTATGCGTTTTGCGAGGCGTGCGTAAAGGTTACCATGGGGCTTAGGGCAGTCTGCTTGCTGCAGAGAAGGTCATGTCAATGAGGGAAAACAGCACAAGAGGAAACAGAGGTAAGGAAACTAAGGCTGCTTCACAGTCGAAGACCCTCAGAGGGCCTGAGCTTGGAGTGTGAGATTATATCCCATGACTACTTCACTGGCTGCAACCAAGAAATGACATCAATACAGCAGTTTTATTTGAATGTATCAAATCTTCAACCTAATGCCCAGGCTATGTAAGATTTAGGCCAACTATCAAGAACCTGTGTTGTGATTTTAGATTCTTAAGTGTTCAACAATAGTTGGGCTGTGTTCAGGCTATACTCATTAACTGTTCATATTTCAAGCTGCAAAAAGTAATGCAGTTGAATTTGTACATAACCCACGCATTTGTGGGGCAGAAAGATGGCACATTTACATGTTGGCAAAGTGTGCACAGGGAGGAAGTCTAGGTCAGGTTCCTGGGACACTGGGACAACAAAACTGTGGACTTTTACACAAGAGGCTGGAGTTCGAGTTCCGTGTCCCACTGGGGGTACTACATTTCAAACTGACAATCATGACTGTCATGTAAAAGCCACAATCACATTTCCCTAACCCTGAACCCTAACCTTAACCTAAATTAAGCACGATTGCCTTTCCACAACCTGAGCTCTGACCTTAACCTAACCCTAACCTTAACCTTTTTAATTGAAGCCACATTTTTTTTCCAAGCTATTTGTTTTCAAAAGCTCACTGTTGCAATTACTTACGGTAATCGACCAAATGCTTGTTGTGCAGTGTTGCTGTTACCTACGGTAATGCGGGAAACGATGGTAAAATCTATGTGATTGTGTTGTAAAAATAACCTGATCTTGAAATTGCAAAGAATCATACACAAAAAATTATGCATATGTCTTCAAAAGATATCTTACAAACCCTTGAGGATAGCTTTGTTAGCTGGTAGTAACTTTATGTTGTTATCTTCAGACAGTGTGCGAATTCCCCTGACCTTGTGCAAGCAGGATTCAATTAGTAATTCAATCTCACTTTAGGGAAAAGATGTTTATCACTGTTCATTCAGAATTAAGCAATACAAGCAACTTTAGTAATAATAATGAAATATCTTGTTGTTAGTGTAAAATCAATAATTGCAATGAGTAAAAACATTGCTACCCAGAAAATTAAATTGTAAAGGAAAAATATCTGTCCGTCCTTGTACTTAGAATGGTTTTATAATAATTTAGCAACAAATTCAAAATTAGGGTTATTTAAAAAATAAAAGATATATTATGGGCTTTTTGTATCAAGATGTATCAATGTGTCCTCACAGAAATGACAATATGCTTTGCCTATTAAAAGAAAGTAATTTCCCCAAAGATTGCACCACTCAAGATAGCAGTCTCCCCCACCACCTCTACCCGAGCCTGTGGTGCATTTTCATAGCAAGGTGATAAATCACCACAATCAAAATCAATAAAAATATACAAATAAATTTGACACCACGGAATGCGCTTAAGTCCATAAAGGCACCAATCTTGAGTACAGGTCTCGAATGCAGCTTGAAAGATAGGAAATATTTTGCATTTGAGAACAATAGTGGAATTAATTATACAGTATATTTATTTGCATTGTGTGCACTATGTGATTCATACGGTTGGAAATATCCAAAATATCACCATATCTATGGAGAATATTTATAACAATATTATACAATATTCACCCCACTTTCCCATCTTCAATAATTAATACATTCAAAATTCATGATTTTTCAAGAAGGTGTAACAGAAAAAACAGTTCACAAACAATAGACAACAACCATAATGCACAGAAAATAAAACCATCAGCTCCCACTGCCAACCACTAATTGTTATAGTTTACCACCATTACTATCTGGAAGCTAGACCAATAATTTCCAATCTCCTCCTATAACAATACCACTAATTACCCTATGTGACCAATGACTCACATACCCAGTGCTGTTTTACATGTGCTTTACAATGCTGTTTTGTAAATTTTACTTCTGTATTGGCATTGAAAGTATAT
This sequence comes from Gymnothorax javanicus, assembly GCA_029692085.1. NCBI lineage: Eukaryota > Metazoa > Chordata > Actinopteri > Anguilliformes > Muraenidae > Gymnothorax > Gymnothorax javanicus. Next base: position 4,326,793 of record CM056207.1, on the reverse strand, counting down.
AACTTTTCCAAAAAAAAAAGCACCATGCTGACAACTGTTGAATAATGTTTAACAACACAACTAATGCATTGTAATATAATATTCTTAATAGTGCCGATTTATTCAAAATGCACATCTACGTACGTAGATTATCGTGAATAGCATGACAGAGAAATACTGTTCATACAGTCCTTTAAACATTAAGATAGAGTGAAATTAAGAACAAACATGAACAAAATGCACTCTTATTTTCGGTCTCAAAGTCAGCAGAACAAAATCTACACCAGAGTTTCAAGGATCTCCTCTGATTCCCAAATGTCAGAGGCCCTTTCTGTTAAATGGTTGATTAAGACAACGATAACCGGTCCACCGCGACAGATTCCTAACAGAGAGCAATGAAACTTGAAACCCCCGATTTACTGAGGGACATTCCAGGACATTGTGTAATTCGCATGAAAAAAAATGGCCTCAACAAAGATTTCACTCTCACACCCACCCAGTACAAAAAAGGAAGTTCACAGCAGAGGTCTCAGCATCAGATGGCCAGAATCTGGGCTATCTTTAGAGACTAGAGGGCTATGCTTAGAAACAGTGCTGAGAGAGGTACACTTATGACCATAGCCATTTAGCCACAGAACTAAGTATGTACTTGTCTGTACTGCTTGACAAGATACCCAGGCATCTAAATAGATAGTGCTAATAGGAAAGGCAAATGTGCCTATACCTTCCTAGATGATGCTATCCACTAAGTAGATAATTAATACATTTATACTATGAGCTATCAACCAGAATGCAGAGAGATGAGAGTCTTCCATAAAAATTTATTAAAATTTTCTTATCATTTGCCATGTGCCATTTTTCAGTTCTGTCAAACCTGCACAACCTATGTCCACACAAATATTACCAGGCTCGACAAAACATGAAACTGAATGAAATATATGAGGAGTCCACTTGCAAAGCCTTCTAAGTCAAGTTGGTCCATTTTTTTAGAAAAATCTGATTTTTTGGTGGGCATAGAAATTATCTTCCATAGATACCAATTTTCACTATACTGAAACTATTAGCACTGCAGACATAATTCATGAGGCAATTCATTATTTTCTTTAAGAAATGACTTTGATTTTGCAACACAAAGTTTTGACTTAGCAGGTTTTGAAAGTGGAGTGGAAATTTAGCAGGTTTTGACAGTGTTTAAACCAGCCCTGTTGCTCAATAAGTGAAGGTATTTCACTCAGGACCCACTCTACATGCAAGAAATGCATTTTAAGACATGCAAGGATATCATTCGAACTCACAAGGAGTTCCTCACCTTTCAAGCTTGAGGAGCTTCCTTTTTGAAGCCTTACAAGGAGATTTGTTTGCATTTTCCGCGATCAAAATTAAACTTGAGTCTGCATCCCCCATCTTGAATTAGAGAAAACAAAAGCTGAACAGGCTATAAAAGCTCGACTGTGATTGGTTCCTTCTAGCGAATGAAAACGGAATCACATTTCCGCATTGGCTGATGACTTAGCAGAATTTGACAGTTTTCCTCCTTGACTTGGCGGGTTTTGACGGAGTTTCGCTTTTTCCGTTACAATTTATAACATGATTAGTAGGTTTTGAAAGTGGAGCCATCAGTGGGACATGTGCAGGTGCCTGAAAGAGAGGCTAAGGGAGATAACTCATTTATTTTCAAAACTTGACTTAGCAGGTTTTGCAAGTCGACTCCTAATATGCACTGGGAAAGATGTGTAACCTGAAAGTGGAATTTCTCAATTTACTTTAAATATGTGAATGTAAGTTATAGAACTGTTTAGGACAAAACTGAAGAAGGGCCATTGGCTTTACAGAGTTTGAAAGAACAAAGGCGATTTAATAAGAATGATTTGGGAGGAGAGATCATTTTCAAACTCATAAAAAAACTGTTCCAAAATCTCATATACCTGGCAATGCAAGCATTAAAATTTGCAACCTCTCGTAAAATTTTATAAAACATTCACTTCAATCTTTCAAAAAAAGTTCCAGGCTTATAAGTAATGATTTTAAATTTCATATTCATTGTTGTCTTGATACATCATTTCTCATAAAAAGTAAATAATAAGGGTTTTCATAAATGTAGTATCTATTCTTGGTACAGTAATTGTTATCATAGAAACATTCCCATATCTGTGCTGATTCGGGCATGAACTTGGCTGGAATTCCTCCAAATCTGTCCTAGAGTCGTATGTTTTCTGGGTCACTCAGTGACGAGTCAGAATCTTTTGTCCCAAATGAAGTTATTCATGTACTGCCATTACAGGAGGAAAAGCTGGCAGCGGCTTTGACCTCGACATCAGAGTAATTGTCATTCCGTGCATTTACCATCACACTTTTCCAGCCAGCTGTCCTACCAAACAATCCTGTAAACATGCCAACTGAATTACTGATTATACAGCAACTTAGAAAGTTTATAACATCTGGAAAGTGGGTCAGATTAGCCCACTTAATTTGCTGAAAACCTGCCAAGGTTTCAGGGCCCAGTTTGTGGACTTAAGTGCATTTTGATACAGGAGCCTGTTGTTACTGGAGACGAGAGAAATTTTACTTTTAACAGAGTCTACCATCTTGAGCAGGGGTGGGGAACCTTATCCAGAAAGGGCAAGTATGGGTGCAGGCTTTCATTCCAACCAAGCAGTTACGCTCCTGAATTCTACTTATCTTTGCTAAGGACCATGATTAGTAGAGCCAGGTGTGTAACTACTTGGTTGGACTGAAAGTCTGCACCCTCACCAGCCCCTTCTGGATACGGTTCCTTAGACTCAGCCACACGGGCTGCTGTTGCTGAGCAGTATCAGAAGTGGGAGGCGAAAAGGACGATCAATTTCACCTCCACCTGAGAGTTTCCTGTCATGGCTGCACTTTGATTCTGGAAAAAAAATAGGACTCCTGATTGCATTTCCATTCTCTTTTTGCTACACATTACACAAGCACAGCTGTGAAGCTGTTGTATGGAACAACTTGCAGCCCTATTTCCTTAAGAAGTGGTGATGCAACACAGTGGAAAACATGCCCCTGTGCCATCTTTTTTGAACCAAGTTGCTGGCATCAAATTAGAAATGTGTATATATTTTTCAAAAAACAATAAAATTTTTCAGTTTCAACATCTGATATGTTGTTCTTGTACTATTTTCAATTAAACAATTGAGTTTAAATGATTTGCAAATCACTGTATTCTGTTTTTATTTACACAGCGTTGGGACGTGTTTTTTTGGTAATGTGGTTGTATTATCACATCATCAATATCAGGCATGAGCAGATTTCACGCTCCTTTCAGCCAGAGATGATCCTTTGGTGTGATAAGACTAGGGCAGATAGTCAGGTAAAATTAATCCCTCTCTCTCTCCCTGGGTAACACCCCTGGTACTGCTTTGCAAGGTTAGTGGCCATTTCTTGAGCTAGCATTATCCTGACTCCATATTCGACCGCCGAAAACATTCACACTAGCGGATGTATAACAGCTAAATATGAAAAATCCTTTTAATAACACTGAAGTATAATTTTATAAAGCGCAATCCGTTTTCTGTGGAACGTACACCCAAACTGAAGGAAAAGAACAGGATCTTCGCTCACACAAATGATAACCACCAATATCATTAATCCCCAGGTGAGGTGAGTGTATGAAACAAGGCGCTCTTTTTCCGTTTTCACTATCTTCTGTTTAGCATATGTAATGTTGACACTGCTGTTAAATCAGACCTCAGATGGATAAATCGTTAGGCAGCAGTGAACATTACTGGAATCCCCTCCCTACCAATTTAATTAATCATCCTCCTGTGTTTGCCACGAAGTCCATCGTGCCTGTACTAGAAAAAAAATATCAAACACGATGAGGATCTTTCCAGTCTAATAAGACAGACCCTCTTGTCCTGGACAACAGTATTTCATGTGCAAAAACAGAGTAAGCACACATTTTACATTTCATTAACAAACTGCATCTTGTTACTAAAATGTTGTATGTCCTGCCACATGACAGTGAAAATTAAACGTATGCTTGCCCCGCATGACTTACAATTGCAGAACGAGGTTTGGGTAATAATGGACAGCAGGTGTGGGCTGGGGGATCATGACTGACAATCGTAGATGCAACATATTATTCAGATCAATTCCCCCCCCTTCATTTGCTACACCTCCAGATGGTTGGCACCCCTCGAAGTAGATGCAATCGTTATGCCTAGAATCAGCCCAGCATATGAGTGGAGGATTAAATAAAACCTACAAAGTATACACTTCTGCATTAATTTTTTTTTTCGCATAAAATTGTTTATTCAAGTGTGACTAATGACCTGATCTGAAGTCCACAAACCTAACACTGAAAATACGCCAGTGCGATTGCAGCTCAAACCCCAGGAAGATTAGCCTGCCATACTAATGCTTCATACAAGGAGCCATCCCTGCAGTATAGTTTCCCTTAGTGCTGACAGACTATGCCATTCTATATGTCTGTCACGCAACATTCAAGGGTGACTACAAATAGATCCATTTGTCCACACAGCACTTTAAGCAGCACCTTTGGTGTGCACAATGAATTATTTTACATTAAATAGAAAATGAAGCAGACAAGAAAAAATTCAATGTGATAATAGATTATGAAACTTCATGAAATAATCCATGCTTAAAGTTCAATTTTTTAAATGGATTACTTTCTGCATTGCTCGTCATTTCAATCGGCTGATTTACCCCTTAAAACCCAACATCCCCTTGCGATAATGCAGGCGCAATGGGAATTACACAAGTCAATAAATTTAATAATATACTAATATATAATTAGCAAAACAAATCAATAAAAGCATGCAGAATCCTTTCAAGACATCCATTCATGAATACAAAGTAATTGTTCCAGTCAAAATATCAAGTAAAGACATAATCATAACATCTCAACCATGGTGTTCACTCACCTAAATTTATTGCAGGTTGCGGCCTCTCCCATATACATGCCCTAGTAAGTGCGCCAGGATCATAATAATTCACCAAACTTGGTTTCAATAAATTGTTGAGCATTCAGGCTTCAAGAAAAAAACATTTGAATTTTTAGTTTATTTTTCATTTATTTTTATATGATTTTCTGAAGGTAACCAGAGGATGCAAGGTAAATTACACACATCAATTTCCTCATTTTGTAAATCCACTTCCCTCACCCTAAAGCTTCGCTGATTTACACTCTGTCTCTTAAAAGGTTGCTGAACATAACTGTTGATTTTCATGAAGAGCCATGGCTTATTTGCTGTGCTTGCTTGACTCACAGGAACTCAAGTCAATCCCATAATACCCACAGTAGTGGATGCGTCTTCCCATTTGCGTAGTCGCATGGCAACGTGTACATGTCAAACATCTTAATCACTTGTCACACAGCCAACTCAGCCCAAGTTTCACCTAGAATAATCCATATTCCATCTGGGTTTTTTTTCCGGGAAGCATAGTACATTTGGATGTATTGATCTGGCCATCTATGCACCAGAATCCACTGTATTCACATGAGGAAACCAAACCTATCTTCTTCAGGGATTTATAAAATGGTTTAGATGGTTTGACGGGAGGACCGGATTGGCTACCTGCTGCAACCAACTGACGACAGGGCTGAACAGGAACGTAAAAGATGTGCATTTCCCTAAGAGAAGTTTCTGACCATCACAGACTTTCAGAAGGAACTTGGTGCCAGAATTGTTTCAGGGAATACCTTATTATATAACAGATAATGCATTAGGCATTGAATTAGAGTGTCTCTAAAGCTCATTCATCACACTATGGTCTTAACTTCCTTACCAGACGAGGATGATGCAGTCCACTCTTGACCAGAAACTTTCATTTCAAGGTCTTTTACAGCAAACAAGCCTCAGCATCCTTCATTGTGTTTACGGTAATGTACCGAGGGAAGGTCATGACACTACAAGGTGTATCAAAAAAAATGTCCCACTTTGAAAAATTGTCCTAAAATTAATATTCTATAATTTTTTGAAAATCCTTTTACATAGGTTGATAGACAATGGTTCAGTGCTTTTTTGTGCAATTGCACATACTTAACATGTCACGCATGAGTGAGCACAGGCTAATTACGTAAATTGCGATACATCTGTTTTGTGCAAAAAAAGTGCTGGGATGAAAACAGGACCTGAGACCATAGGAATCAGCGTTAGGTATGCCCTTTGTTTATCACAAATTTCCATTATTTTTGAATTAACCCTTTCACACATCCTCAACATGTCCACCATTTCTTTCCTGGCAGATTTGGGCCCTCCTCAGCATATCGTACACTGCACAGTGGATCAAAGCTCTGTCCCTTCTGAGAACATTGACTTCTGCCATTATGTGTTCCTCAAGGTCATCCAGGTCCTTAGGTGGAGTAACGTACACTTTTGACTTAAGATGACCCCACAAGAAAAAGTCAGGAGGGGTTAAGTGCGGTGACCTCGGGGGCCATTCCACGTCGCGGTGTAGAGCAATCACTCGTTCTCCGAACAGTTCTGAAAGTTGAACTGAAATGTGTGAAGGGATGTGCTGAGATCTAGAAAGTGCAAACACCTGGTGTTGCACCATTCTGGGGACATCCATTCATGGATTACATAACATGACATAACAGGACTGTAAGCCACCTGGACAGCAAAGGGTTGAAGCAATTTCCTGAAAATTTTAGGACACTTAAAGGCCTACATAACATTGCTTCTCATGGTCTCAGATCCTGTTTTCATCCCAGCACTTTTTCACGCAAAAAAGATGCATCGCAATTTACGTAATTAGCCTGTGCTCACTCATGCATGACATGTCGAGTATGTGCAACTGCACAAAAAAGCACTGAATCATTGTCTATCAACCTATGTAAAAGGTTTTTCAAAAAATTATAGAATATTAATTTTAGGGCAATTTTTCAACGTGGGACTTTTTTTTTGATACACCCTGTATAATGAACATTGCTTCAAGACAATGGCGCCAACAGCATAGCATTGTAAACGAAAAAATGCTGACAGCTACACTGACGAGACCTTCTCCCAGAGAATTTGCCATGTCTGAGATAAGATAATATTAACCATAGAATCAATTACAATTGAAAATAAACTAAAAGTCAGGCAGCTGACCACACAGGACTGGTTAGAAGAATGTTATCTGACCCGTTTCAAATAAAGAACCTTTTCAGAGGGTTCTCGCCAGCAGCAAGGTAGCTTAAGCATGCACATCAGTCTTCTCATTTAGAGAAAGACACAAAAAGGACTAAAACTATTTTCATCAAGAGCCCGAAGACAACGCAGACCTCTTTAGACGGTACTATTACCATGTGGTATTTCTAGGGCTGCTAAAAAAAACAAGAGTCAGAATAATCTTCTGATAGCCCGTGTAATGCAATAATGCACACAAAGTGATACTGCTGGCTGTCCGTGTCGGTCAATGCCTGTGCATTTCCCACTCACTCATGCCTGGAAAGTCGAAGTCCTTTCAGAAAATTTGATTAGAGTATCAGAAAATGAGATCTGTGTATTGGAACTGATGGGAATGACACTTTGTCTGATAAAGTTAAAACAACTTGAACATCTCGCCTGCATTCAATGGCTGGCTCACTGGCAACACAAAATGTGGATCAAATTAATGTCTCAATGGTTCTCGACCTTATGTGTAAGAAAGGTCTGAGCAAAATCTTTCCAAACCTTTAATTCCCGTAAGAGCTATCAATTCTCATTTTTCACAGCCTTCGTTGGTTTTCTTGGTCTCAACTTAGTCCATCCGGACGAAAAGAGAAAAGTAAAAGAAAGATGGAGGTCAAAGAAATTTGTGAATTTGCTAAATGAAACATCCTTGCTCCTCTAAGCACACAGCATGGCAGATGGAGAGATTCACAGGTCAATTATTTATAGGCCATAGCACACAGTCCGTAAGAAATCCAGACAAGACGATCCTCTCAGAAGTATTTTTTTGGGAACGTGTGACATATAAAAGGTTGGCTTGTGATTCTATTACTCCCCATATGCCGGGCATCTGCCACGACGCCTGCGACTGCTCTAACTGACGTTTAAGTGAGCTAGCATGATCCATTTTGCCATTTCACATTTCTATGATCCCATTGTTCACTTCCTCGTCTTACTTCTTTCATGATTATTTGCTAGATAGAGCTGAGAACAAAAAAAGATTGGAAGAAAAAGAAAAGTACGTGAAAAATAAGCGATTGGAATCAGTAAATTTTACCCACTAGGAAGTCGAACAGAAGAAAATAGGTTCACGCAAAGTAATGACCGCACATTTTAGCTGGGAGCTGGCTAACTCAAGAGGAGAGCGCGAGCTTGGTCATTGCTCTTCTAAATCAGCAACAGACATGACATTAATTGCACAGTCCCATGAATATAGTACATGATAGGAAGGCAATAAAAACAGGGGCTAAGATAAGCAATACTATGTCCTAAACCAGATAGTGATTTGAGAAGTGTTGAAATAACCATGGCGGTAAAGTACTGTAAATGATTTATTCTGGCAGTCACCTTATCAGAGCTGCTGTATAGAAGCCCAAAATGGTAAACCACACAAAGTCAAAGCTTTGTGAAACAGAGAGCGTGCTGAAATTAGTTATTCTTGTTCTTCCATTAGCCACTTCACACTTCTACCTCGGTACTGCCACAGTGCACAGAATGCCTGGATTCTGTTCTCCTGATGCATATATTGTGCCAATTCATAGACCAGCTTTTGTTCCAGAGCATTGGGCTTGGTCCTTTTTCAAAGACATCAGAATGTGTGGTATATCCTTTTTACAAACTGTTCATGGTATTTAAACCACTGGACTCATAGGGCTATAGGTATGAAAGTTATCCTTGTGACTTTTTACAACACAAGAAACACTGGAATGCTACTACTTTCTGTTGCTCTGTCAAGGCGACTTGACATTTGAAAACATTTCAAATATTTTGATTGCACTGCCACATAAATGCTCCCATTCATCTCCACACCTATAAATCTTCAGTCCTTTTTTCACTTTACAACTGATTACATACTTAAGGTTAAGTACCTCTCTCACAGACAAAATAGAAGCACCCCGCCTCAGCACTGAATCGAAAACATTTTTGGCCGCAAAAAGACCTACGACCTGCAGCCACTGCCAAACATTTTGGCCCCATGGTGCAGGATTTTAAAAAGAGCAAGCTTGTCTACCGTATTGTAAACAATTGATAGATAACAAAAATATGACCATGTACAACTATATATCACCTTGGCAAAGAACATCACCTTTAAAGTGTACTTTTAGACACTTGGATCTAATACCTACTACAGGGTAAAATATACTGCATGGGTCTGCAAGCATGGTCTTGGAGGGTCACAGGCACTTAATGTAATTTAATTAATCCAGTGGAATGATGTTTTTGTTGTTAACTCCATTCATTTAGTTCGTTGAATCTGAACTTCAGTGGCTTGCAAACAGAAACATGGTAGCGCAATGCAACATGCAACTTCATGGATCCCAATCTAGTTTGAGACGTCCATATGCTTTGTATCTGTGCTTGGGGTTGGTTGTCTAGTATAATATTTATTGCAACAGCAACTTTATGTCTGTTATGACTATATCAGAGATGTGCAACCAAATACACAAATACAACTCACCATTTCATGCTTCTGACATTCATGCTAGATCTGAAGAGAAAGTGAGCACTTGATTTATTGTGTTGCTGTTTCATTGCTATATCTCTTTTCCTTCTCTCAGTGTTTTGACAAAGAAGTAAATAGCAATAACATTATATAACAAAAAGGCAATGCCCAATTCCATCATTTACTTGAAGTAGCAGAATCTTCAGACGCGTAAGAACGATAACTTCAGACCCTTAAAACAATGTATTATCCTTCAAACAAAGGAAGCAGGAAACTGCAGCAAATATGACACTCCCCCTTCCTTCTCCACTTTCCCGTACTCTCTGTGATGATCACAGAGCTCTGCAGGGTGGGGGGATGGGGGGTGTTGGTGGTTATTAATAAGAGGTTGACAAGTGGGACACTCTCCTGCATGCTAGGAGGTGTAAGGAGGAGCCACAACCTGTCAATCATCAGACATCGCCCCACGGGGATGCAGATATAGCTCACACAGACGCAGGCACTCACATGCACACGTGCGCATCCGCAAGCCCAAATTTGGATATGTGTCTGTATGTGTATGAGCACTCAAAAATGTTCCAACCAAAACACACAACAAGCCCCATTAAACCATGTCAACAACTCACTGAGCGGCTCGTTTTTTGAGAAGTCATTCGATGACAACTCAGTATCAAGGCAATACAATTTATCTATTGCAGTAATGTCCTCTGAAAAGTTGATAATATATCTTTAATGCTGATTATTCAAAGTATAATTTGTAGGGCATAGCACAAAACAATACAAATCCTTGATACAAAGGATAAAGCAATTCAACAGAATTCTCCTAGTGATATACTATAAAAGTTGATGCCTCGGAAGTTGATTAATCACGATGCGTACGCTTACAGTATGACTGTCAGTCCTTAGTTTTTGAAAAAGCCAGGCGAGTGATTTACAGCTCCCTGCCTGTAGCCCAGGTGAGTGACTTTACTGCTCCTGAGCAGCAACTTTAGGCGAATGACTCTGACTTGTACATATATGTAGCCCAAAGCTTTTCAATGATTTGAATCTCTCCTGGTAGCATAGCCTGAGTAATGGATGCTTAGCTTTCATAGCATGACGGCTGACGTAACCCCTCCTTCAGGCTTTACTTCTAACCTGCTCCCCCCATTCTTTATAGGTCACATCTTTTGCTATTTTGATCTGCACCTTTTCCAACGTCAAACTGAAGCACTTTTCAAGCATTTTCACTGTGCATCTTCAAGCTTTTCTAGCACTTTACAAGTGTGGTAAATTTATCAATCTACCCAGTTAGATAGCGATACATTATGAAAGTAGTGCAATTTACATTACAATTTCAAGCAGTTTTGAGCACCTTCAAAATGCAAGTTTCCATATGTTGAAAACACCACATTAAGGCCTTTTCCACAGAAACACAAATATTTTAAAAACTTTTGCTCCCTTTTTTACCTTTCCACACAACCTTGTTTTACAAAAAAAATTTCCATCCACGAGAATGCAAAAAATTAATGCATTATTTTTTTCCTCAACAGAGAGCGATTCCATATATTTGTCTTCTACCTGATTAATATGCCATTAATTAAAATAATTCAATCTCATTTGTTTGAGGTGTGTTTCATGAAGTCTGAATATCTAGGTAATAAACAAAAATAGTTTTGTGTCACATCTGTGATTTGTTTATTTGCTCTGAAGTACAAGAGGTGATTGACCATCCTCTAAGTGAGGTTCCATAATTTTTGCCAAGGGTTGTATAAATGGTAGGCTCGGTATTTGTATCACATTTGTTGGCTTCAGAAAGGCTGTTAACTTTACAGTTGACATTAACTGTAAAACATCAATTAAAAGCTGATTCCCAATTAAAAGTTGAGTCCATTTTACAGGCAACAAGTTTTGACAAGTAAAGGTCGGTCTCAATAAGAAGTCGACTGCAGGATCCACAAAAAATCTTTAGTATTCCATTTAAGTACTGCCTATAAGGGATTATTTCTAATTAACTGAGGGATTCACTTGAGTGTTCCTTAAACCTTTCTCTTAGGTTAGGGAAATTGTCGAGGGTTTTACTGCACAGAAGGTGATTTAAAATAGAAAGGTTCTACCATTTCCATAGAGAGTTTCAGGAGGCCTAAGGTGTTTTTCAGCAGCAACAAAAACCCTGACTTTCGTCTACATCTTTATAAATGGAAGCTAAAAGGGCAAGAAAACTGAATTGAAACAAGGAGGAGAAGACCATTTAACTTAAAGAATATAAAAAAAGATATTTTGCCTAAAAGCAAATTCAATCTAGCAATAACATCAATTTAAAAGCTGAAAAGCTGCAAATGAATGGCTGTATGGGCTAAAACTGGGATATTTTATTTTATTTTTATCTTTTTTTGGTGCACAACAGGTATATCATTACCTGAATGGGCTAAAAAGCATCATTAATGTCACATTATAATTTTATATTCTATCAGTGAACCAGGAGAGTGATTAAAACCATCCCACCATTTGTCCTCCCTAAGCAGTGCGACTCTCAGTGTAGGGTTCTCCTTATTTAAAACAGCAGCTAATTTTTTTTTTAACAAAATAGATTGCATTTTGTCCAATAACCTGTCTGCAAAAAGAAAAGAAAATCTGAAGGAAAGCTGCAGGCCAAGGCCTATGGCTTGAGGAAAATTGTACTGTTGCATGACTTGTTAAAATAAAAGGCTGATCAATGTGCCAAGAAAAAATAAATATCTTTTTAAAAATCACAAAATCTCTGTCCAAATAAAGATTAGTTATTCATTAAACAAATTTTCCACTCAGGTTTTGATTACTGAGTGCATTACTGAGTGCATCAAATTGCAAAAGATTTGTCAATAAAGATGAACTAACAATATGATCATCAATAAAGTTGATAAGATTAAACGGACTATACCTTAATTTTTGTCCTTATTTCGGTTTGGCTATTAAAGTGTTTTGCACAATGCCTGATGAACTTAAGGATTTTCTTCAGCATGGAATCCAAGTTAAGGAGAAAATCTTAAATAGGCTACCTGAGGAAAAAAAAACTTAAGGATACGAATATAATGTTTTGCGCAACCAATTTTATCCTAAGGAAATTTTACATCGAAGTCTAGGAGAAATATCACTCTAGATGCATTGTACAACCAGGTCCAGGTCTACATTTATTGTTTCTCTGGTTGCCATTGAGCTGCAAAGCAGTTTATTTCATTTACTTTTTGTAACTTGCATTAAAATGTCAGTTCACCCTTTTATCGATAAGACAATTCGACAGATAGGATGGTTGTTACAATAGGCCTATTAGGCAACAAACACTCATCATTCATTCATGATTATATGAGCCCCTAAGAGCCATACTGGGCCAACCCATGCTGGGGAACTTCTGAGAAAATGGGACTTAAAGTTGCCAGCCTCCTGTGTCATCTAGAGTATCTGGGAACTAGAAACACTGCTTATGTTATAAACCCAAGATATGTAAAATTACGTTATGCACTTTTTATGTCGGTTTTGGATGCCCTTCTGTTTCATTTAAAGTGAAAGGTACCTCCTTCTGAAGCAGAACCATCATCTTCTGATTCATTTGGGACAAACTCTGAGTCTCCATTATCTTCCACTTCACCATCATCAATCATAGCAAGCAGTTCCTCATTAGTGAGATACCGAGCCGCCATGTTCACATTGAATAATGGAAAAGTTGTGGGATGGTCCACTATGGCTAAGGCAGTGCAGTGCATATGTACAGTGGCAGAGAGGACGTTTGCTTGTTTGAACAATCCATGTGGGTAGATTGGGTTGGCTCATTTAGGAAACGTAGATCTCAGTTTTCTGCACATGCTGACTACCTCAACTCAATTTCGCTAAAAGTGCGGGATGGCCCGGTATGGTTCTTAGGGGCTCATATAGTCTGACTTTAAATGAACATAGTAGCACGTGGCAAACTGCCTGAAATTCAAAACAGTAACACTCAGCAATGATTAAAAATGAACAGTTTGCTTATTCTGTCAGATACGCAGGTTATGCAATAATGCCATAAAGGCAATATACACCGTCCTAACCCTACAAACCAATAGCCCAGAAAAAACAATAGGCTACAACAATGACACGCTCAAAACATGAAATTATTGAAATTGAGAATGTACAGCTTAATGTAGATTACAATGCACAAAAATGCATAACGTTTTATTAAAGATAGTTTATCAAATGCACAATGAACAAATGCACTGCGTATCAGATCACAGTGGCCACTGGCTGTCACAGCAGGTCCTAAAACACTGTGCATAAGAACTTGATCCAAATAAGCACAAACCTTATTTTGCTGCACTGGCAGGTCTCTATAACTGTGATCGCCATCAACAGCAGCTTATTATACATGAAATGCTTTTCTTTGTCCTGCAGAGCAAGCAATACGTTTTCTGATAATCCTGACTCTGACAACAGCAGGCTAGTAAAATGCGACAGAAACTTGCTAACAAATGTAAACAGCTTTTTGCACCCTCATACGCTGTTCAATACAACTACAAAGTGTAAAAACTTGACTTTCAAATTAAGTTGAAGCTGTGGAGGTTTTAGTACTTGTGTGAGGTAAATAAATATGAGGCAGAATGTAAAATTTTTTCAGCCAAGACATAGCCAGTTTGTTCAACATTAGCAACAAAATCAAACATTTGAAATCTAGAAATTTTGACCGATGTAAGCAAAACAGTGTTTTCAAAACCTGTATTTCCTTGAGGTTTCTATGAATATTGAAGTATTCATTTTGGCACTCTTTATTGGAAAGTGCCCAAACTGGTGTGTACTCGTACTTGTACTCTGTCTGAAAAAAAGTGGTATTGGTGCATCCCTACAATAAACGTGGCCTTGCACTGGGGAATTCGTTAATTAACGTCCCAAAAATCTCCAAAAAATCTGAGATGTCTTTCTGAGCCGCCTAACATCTTTGAATACAAATTAAATCATCAACTAGCAGGACAAGTAGGCTAGCAAAGGCTAGCAAATGTTCTGATGTGCGTATTATTTCTGTCGGACATTATTTGTAAATTATTTTACAATTTGCTATTGGAAATTATTCCTCAAATTTTCCCTGGACAGAGACACATTTAGCAAATAACAGCAGCAAAATTACACGAAATGTTCTTTACGCATTTATTTTGAACATGTTATTTTATGTTCAGACAAAACATTGGTAACACTTTATAATAAGGGTACATTAGTTAATGCAGTAATAATCATGAACCACCAATTAATTAACAGTTAATTAATGCATCAGAGAGCTAAATAAGCATTAGGTAACCTTAACTTACCATTTATTAATGCTCTTCGACAACCTTATTATGAAGTTGAAAACATCTCTTAAGTATCCCTTTAGTAACATCTCAAACTATCAAAATATTCAATAATGTATAAATTAATGCCTTAGTTAATGTGAACACCATCAGTAAATAATTAGTAGACCCATTAGTTTACTGTTAATTAACTGAAAGTTAATGCTTCTTACTGCATTAGCTAATGTTAATTAATGTACCCTTATTGTAAAGTGTTACCAAAACACTTTCACGATCAGCTCGCTGAGGGGGACCTGCAGTACCTTCTGTGCCCCTACATCCCATGGCCTTGAATGGAGACCCCAGATTATTACCCAACTGAAGTCCTATATGAGGCAAGAATGGGAACAAATTCCACATTCAAAACTCCAACACTTTGTGTCCTCCATTCCAAAACAACTACTGACTGTTATTGAAAGGAGAGGTGATGTTACTGGTGAATGTGTCTGACCCAACTTCATTAGAAACTGTTGCAGACATCGAATTTCAAAATTGCCATTATTTAAAAAAAAAAAAAAAAAAAAAAAAAAAAAAAACACTAAAGTTTAAAACCATTACTAATTTTTGCCCTTTTACTTTTTTTCTATTGAATACAGGTTAAAGCAGACGCACAAATTACCTCTTTTCGTTTTTATTCACATTTCGCGCATTGTCCTATTTCTTTTAGAACTGAGGTTGTACGCAGAACAAAAGCTAAAGCGTATGGCCAGAGTATGCTGCTGACAGAAGATACTGCCAATCATTTGTGAAGTACAGCGTGATAAAATCTTTGGAAATGCACACGGCCCAGATGAACACAGCAGATGGTTTAATACCAGGTTCTGCATCTGTTGCATCCTGTCTTTCACTCCCTCTTTAACTGACCCATCCACAAATTCTGCAGTCACTCATGCCAAGTGGCGTCATGGTAGTTTCCTTAATGCATGCCGGGACAGATTTTCAACACCCCATGCTGGGCAGTGCTCTGTCAAATTATGCTGCCTTGTCGGAAAATGCGGCCGCATCGCAAAACGACCGCAGTCTTTGTTTTTTCCTTCATATTAAAATATGAATCAGCCTACTCTAGCAAATTCAATATTTGTTAGCTTGTAATAAAATATGAACATATAATGAGCTAGCTACATTTGTTTAAAGGTAACATGCTGCATGCAATTATCATCCAATGTCTACATTTCCCAGCAAAGCCAACGTGTACATAAAAATATTGATATGCTTATATTTCAAAGGCACTATGTTAAAATATGTATCTTTGAGGATATTTAAGACATAAGCGTGGGAACAGTCCCAAGATTGCGGGTTTATGGCTGCTGGGGCGGGTGCTAAGTAGCACACCTCGATAGCTAGCACATATCGATACACCATGTGTTTGATGTCTGTTAATTTTCAACTGTTTGGGCTGATAAATTAATTATCTCTATCAGCACCAGCCATGGTACTCCCCTCTGTCTCAATATCTTTCTTAAATAGCAGGCTTTCAACACCTCTATCACTGCTGCATCCCTGCCATTCCTATTTATACTTTGCTCTCCAGATGTGGAGGTACGTTTAGTAAACTTGTGTCAATCGAAGGGACGTTTTTCAAAGGCAAAATCCATAAAAACCAGGAAGTGCATGGTATTTGTGGATGGGTCAATTACTAATTAAGATTTGATTTGATCAAAAACCAGTAAGTGATATCAGCGGAAAATGAGGACTGTAGTGTCTCAGACATACTGGCCCTTCCCCTTCCAGGGCTCAACTATATACTGAGGATCATAATTTGGTTGTGATGGGTCAGTAGTGGTCAGAGCAGTTCTGTACTTACTGTGGGTTGGTCATACTGAGAGATTCGGAGCTGTGAGGGGGGGCCGCAAGGGGGTGGGGGAGGGCAGCAGGGGAGGAGGGGGTACTGGGATTTCAGATGACGTCACCCAATTCTATCTCCAACATTCACCTTCGCCGTACAGGAGAAATACTTCATACATCATGGACCTAGAGAGAAAAGACAACGGAAGAGGAAAAAGGGGAATGGACAAAAAAAATAGAACAAGTGAAAAAGTAAGCAGAGCTTACTAATACCCCCGACGTCCCCAATCATGCTTTTTCCGTTGGTGATTATAGAAATTATCACATTCCGAAAATCAATTTCAACAAAAATAACAACACATCTATGACACTTAGCACCACACCTCTCTATATGTTAGAAACTATGTATGGCAAATTTGAAAAGAATCCATTAAATAATATTTGTGATATGAATCAGACAAATTGACATTGAACCCACTTGAAAATTTTTAAGTCCAAAAACAGGAAAACGCCAATATTTTTGTGAAAAATCATCCCAGATGGCCGACACTTTGCACTGCACCTCTCCCTGTGGTAGAGAATATGTGTGCCAAATTTGAAAAGAATCCAAAGAATAAAATTCGAGATATCGATTGGACAAATAATGTCTTCGGACGGAATGACGGACGGAATTCTTGGTATATAACTATATACCCCTGACATTTCGTCGTCGGGGGTATAAACACAGCTTACCCCTTGTTTCAGTTGTTTTTTATGATGCTGAACAAACCTGGCATATTTATATGAGCGAGTGATGCACTGTGATGCTTTCAGAGGCTAAAGCAGAGCTGTTCAGGACTGACTTCGATACTTGAATAAATTGGTAGATTCAAACAGGTCTGCATCACAATATCCCATTTACCTCCAGTTGACATTACGGCTTGACTTTACAGTAGAGCCCTGAGGGAACACTATGTTGTATTGCCTTCCGACATTCCTTATTAAAATTCGATTGGAGAGCCCAGAGTCAATAACATCCCAGACAACATAAACCTTCACGTGAGCCTATATACTATCCGGACCAAAAAAAAGAAAAAAATTCCACTACAGTTTTGCACAGGATGCATGTGAGCGAACAATACAGGAAGTGCCAGTTTATAAAATGCCTGCCACAGTGGCACCATGTGTTGCAGAACTTATTTAAGAAGCCCTTTCTATTCACTGAATCAGTATAACTCTGGGAAAATGTTATTCAAAGCATATTGTTCCCTGTGGTTTGATTTTTGTGGCCTGATGAAGTTGTTGGAATCAATATGAATGAGCATCAATAACAAGCTGCACCAATCATATTATTATACCTCTCAATTCAATCATTCCACCTAAGCTTGAATGGTAGAAAAAAGTTACAGACCAAATTGTTCGAACCACAGAAAAATAACGTGCAAAACTGGAGGCTAAGAAGGTGAGAATGACTTTTACACAAAACCACATAACTGTTCTACTGCTGATTGTTCACACACTGCATTTTACTTATAAAAAACTGACAAGAAATATTGTGGTTATTGGCAAAACATTTGCGTATTTTACATTTCACTATGTGGTCAACTGTTGCCAGCACAGACACTGGCATGGGCTAATATTCGTCAAATTGATGAAAAATTGCCTGAACAATTAGGCATCCCGGGGAGCTGGATGCAATCTAGTTGAAAAGGCTATAATAATGTAAAACTATTAAAACTTAGGCTGGAAAATAGAACCCAAAACCACAGATTCTTTAGCACCTTCATTTCAGTCTTTTCCAGCCACTGGGAGCGAGAGGCCAAATGAACATGGAGGAAGTGGACAATATGTCAATTGTTGAGCGAGGCTTGAGATTCTCTTCTCAGAGATGAAGCAAAGTGTAACAAATAAACACATTGAGCACCATAATTAGCTGGACAGAGACATATTTTTAACTTTGGTGCTGTGCTCTAACATTTTGAGTTTTAAATTATACCATCACAAAGAGGTTTAAGTGCAGTCGGTCAGCTTTAATTTGAAGTTTTTTTTAATCCATATCAGATAAACCATTTAAAATTTCAAGTGTCTACCGATATGGGACCGTACGGCAATTGGTGAAGCCTAGCCGTGCGAGAGTCTCATATTCCTGTACCGGCGGTTAGGGTTAGGGTTATTGATAGGCCCCTCGTCAATGCATGCGCATTGGACTCCCATCCTGCTAGCAGGCGACTTTGCAGTACAGTCCCGTACTTGTAGCCTCGGCCTTTGTACATCCCACTTTCAGGTGAGGCACGAAATACTGGACAGTTTAACAAAATGTAGCCTTTGCCGGTAATGTTAGCTCGGAATCTGTGTTGCACAGACATCACCAGACTCTGGGTATCTTTCCTGGTGATGCTCGGCCAGGACTGTACTGCGACAGTCTTCAGTTCCTGAGTATTATGGGGACTTCTTCCCCACAGTCTCCACTTCAGCATGTGAACTGCATGTTCAGTTGCATTCAAATCCCGTAATTAACTCGGCAGACAAAAGTAAAACACGGAGAGAGAGAGAAAAAAAAACTTTTGTCACTTTCCCTCGAATTCTGGTACTCACAGTAAGTTGTAAGTCAATGACACCGCTTCAATGTCTCCAAAAACATTTTGAAGAGAACAAGTTGCAGTATTAAATACTAAATGGGCACAATGTCTGCCTGGAGATGTGTGCATAAGTCGACAAGTTTCCCATCACGTTTCGCAGAGGACGGTTTCAACCTGCCAAAAAGTTCTCCATGACCATAGTCCACAATCCTTGCATTTGAAGCTACATGCAAAAGCTATAATAGTCACTCCCTTGAACAAAAGACTCAAAAAGTATTTGCTAATTATGACAACAATAATGATAACAACAACAAAAACAACAACAATAAGAAAAAGAAGAAGATGAAGACGCACGACACAGACCCATTTTCGAAGCGTTTGTAACTCACTATCGGATCTATTATATGGTAGCTTCGAGTTGGCCAAGTTTCTCCAACGTAACATTTAGAGAAACGTGAACCAGTGTTCCCAATTGCATTTTCCACATTCTGTGCAAATCAGGTCCGCTGTTAGTGCTTCTCTAGTTAAAACCAACAATAAGCCGCCGAGGAATCAGCAGAGAAACAACTCCGCGGAATACATGCCTTTTCTACGAGCCGTCACTGTCAAAGATCAAAGGAGAAATAGATCAGTTGTACTGGATTCCAGCAGAACGTTAAACACATCAGTGCAGACCACCAGCGAAGCAATTCGAAAGCTCGCACGTCGTCAGTTTTACCGATTACTTTCCTTTTTGTTGTTTCCACAGTTGTCCCATTCGTAGAGTCTGAGCAATGGAGTTGCCCCACAGATCGTGTATCTCGTTGAGACCGTTTAAGTTTTCCTCGTCCTCCCGCACAGCTTCCAGATTGTATTGGCATTTCCCCCAAAATCCGTCCGTGTCTTCAATCTGCAATTCCATACCGGTGCCTCGTTTTACCAGGCCTCTAAGCTCCGTAAGTTAGTGTGCACATAATGACTCGCTGCAAACTCGGACCAGGGAAAGAAACCCGTCAGATCACAAAATGCGAGCAATAGGCTTTACCTAGAGACATGGAATCCAGTTACAATGCACATGCGATCAGCCATTTAGTCCAGCAAAGCCATTCAGAGATAGGAGCGATAATTCTATTATTATAAAGAGGAGGTTAACGCTTTTTGTGGGGGAGTGGAGGTATTCCCCACGGTAGGCTTTCTGGGGAGAGCCCCATAAACTACAACTGCCAGCACCAGATTATTCGTTCTGAGTAGCACACCTACCTTTGTTGATTTACATCGTCGACGGTATAATCGTGCTTCTTTTGCTCCCGTGATGATGACAATGCCTCCCTGGCTGACAATATGAGCGAAGAGTGAAGCTTCGGGTTTGCAGTGTGTAGGCTGCTATCCTTAGCGGCTTTGCATAGGACAAGCACCCCCGCTGCTTTCCAGAACACAGATCAAAGCGAAGAAACCCAGTCCAAAACGCGAGCATCATCATTACCCACGACGCTATTGAGTGCTTCCTCGTCGACCCAAATAACTAAAGAGCACCATTCCTGTGCACATATTGAGCAGGGTATTCAGATAATCGCTAACGGTCCAGATTACAGAGGGCTTCCCCCGCGATCACGGCAGGGACTCCGAGCGCCAAATATAGGTTAGTCTGTTGGTGAGGAGCTGTCCAAGTGCTGAAAATGATATTAATCCGCGAGCTATAGCGGTACCAAGCTGATTCCACGGGAAAAAAAAAAAGAAAATCAGTGATAAAACAACATCGAAAACACAAAGATCTGCAAGTAGTGTAAAATCAGTGGCCGAATTTTTCGAACATAGCCTCAGCTACAACCATTTCTGGAGTTCCGGCGCATATAGGCTTGCGCTCATCCTAATAAACTTGCAGGCGTGCTGATACCCTCACGGTGACCGTAAGACGATATCGCCATTCCTGTCACCAGGTTTCTGTGAGATCTACATCTGGATCACTTGTCACAGGGTCCAAACTCATTCCTTTCCTCGTGATTTAGCGATATAAAGATGCTATGGGAATTTTTTTTTTTTGTCTTTGCAGCAATTGGCTTAACCGTTTGTCATTCAGCAGGACTAGCCACTCGATGGTTTCAGTACGCATCAATCAATCCCTGAGCGTCTTCGTAACCCATTTCTAATCAAACAAGGCTGTCTGTGGTTCGCATAAGGGGTTGAGCTTTCGCTCAGTGTGCGACTGTCATTTGGCTGAGATGACATGATCCCTGTAAGGTACTCGTCAAATACACCGATCAGCCACAACATTAAAACCACTGACAGGTGAAGTGAATAACATCGATCATCTCCTAACAATGGTATCTGACAAGGGGTGGGATGTATTAGGCAGCAAGCAAACACTTCTTGAAGCTGATGTGTTGGGAGCAGGAACAATGGGCAATTATAAGGATCTGAACGACTTTGACAATGAACACATTCTGATGGTTAAATAACTGGGTCACGGCATCTCTAAAACTGCAGTCTTGTGGAGTGTTTTCGGTATGCAGTGATAGTGCCAATGAAAGTGAGTCTAAGGAAGGTCAGCCAGTGAACTCACAACCGAGTAATCAGCCCAGAACTTACTGATGCGCGTGGGGAGCAAAGGCTAACCTGTCTGGTCAGATCCCACAGAAGAGGTACTGCAGCACAAATAGCTGAAATTTTAATACTGGTAATGATAGAAAAGTTTCAGAAGACACAATGCATCACAGCTTGCTGAATATGGGGCTTGTAGTTGCAGACTGGTCACAGTGCCCATGCTGACCCCAGTCAACCACTTAAGGTGTCTACAATAGGCATGCGAGTGTTAGAACAGGACCATGGAGCAAAGGGTGAATGTTGCATGAATTGCAGAATCATGTTTTGCTCCACATAATATGGATGGCTGGGTGCATGTGCGTTGTTTACCTGGGGAAGAGATGGCACCAAGAAGGCGAGCCGCCAGAGACAGTGTGCTGCTCTGGGCAATGTTCTGCTGGAAAGCTTTGAGTCCTGACATCCATGTGGATATTACTTGACACATAACGCCAAGCTAAACATGAGGCGCTTCCCAACAAACAGCTGTAGGGACTCCCTGAGAGGAAAATAGACCTTTAAGGGCTTTCTTTCTGCTAGCTTTTGTACCACCAACAGGAACCCCCTGAGGCAATGTAAGCAGGCCAGTGGTTGATATGCCAAAATTCAGTTAAGTCACTCAGAGTTCTTCTGGTGCACAGAGTACCTACTTGGAGGTGCGAGCGCAAAAAAAGTCCCTCAAAATGGAGTTCTAAGAACTATGATTGTTCGCGGTTCTGAGATGCAGATAGATTACAACAGAGGGTTCCTAGAACTAAGTTCTCAGAACTATGAAAAGGTTCCTACAGTCTGAAAATGCCTATTGTGGCAGAACCAAATACAACTCCTTCATAGCAATGCTGTTCCCTGGTAGCATTAGCCTTATTCAGCTGCATAGTGTGCCCAGTCACATTGCAAAACTTGTTCAGAAATGGTTTGAGGAATGTGACAGAGTTCAAGGTGGTGGCTTAGCCTCCAAATTCTGCAGATCTAAATCCAATCAAACATCTGTGGGATGCGCTAGAAAAACAAGACTGATCCATCTCAGCCCCATCTTGCAACTTACAGGACTCAAAAGATCTGCCGCTAACGTCTTGGTGCCAGATACCACAAGACACCCTCAAAGGTCTAATGAGGTCCGTGCCTTAACAGGTCAGAGCTGTTTCGGTGGCACGAGAGGGACCTAGACAATATCAGGAAGGTGGTTTTAAGTTGTGGCTGAAATCCCAGAGGGGATAAGGTAGGTACATTGCTACATTCACAAATTAACATCAACAATGCCTTTAATAGGGATGTCAGAAGTGTGACATTTTGGATTTGACTGCTCTATGAGACTTTTCAGCAGCTACAGTTAACGTGATCTTAATGCCTGACTTGGCTTGGGTACATTCATTTGCTGAGCCAAACACCCATTTGCTTTCTCGAGGAATGACATTGCAGAGTGAGCTAACCACCACTGCTTCCAGGCTAGCATTCAACTCGCCACCGCATGCAATCAAAAGAGTCTTCATCCCTCGGCTGCTGTCCTGGGGTGGATATAATCTCGCTTCTTAGCCATAGCATAGCTGACTTGTAAGCATCAAGCTAAGTTGGCACGTTTCACAACTGGGCATCATTCGGCCCTCAGGTCCAGCACTGCTCTACCTCTCTGCCATTTTTTGGATTAGCCGAGAGCAAGATGGAGTCTAGCTTGGGCAAGATGGTGACAGAGCATCAGGAAGCATCCATCGAGCTTTTTTTGACTTTTCAGAACTCTTGAGTGACATAACAGAGACTACATCCACAGTTTCATACAGTCCATGGTAAAGGCGCGCAGTGTTACACACCAGGCCGAAGAACCATTCACAGATCAATGACAAAAGCCCTGAGGACATGTTTGTTGTGAGCAGTAGGCAACAAAACCGATGAAGACTTGTGAATAGTCAAGGTGAAGGGCAGTCCAAGTTGAGCGGTAAGCATGCAACAGTAGAGGAGTGTATCAAAGCCATGGTCAAAACAGTCCAGAAGTCAGAAGCCGGGTGGTCAAGCCAATACTGCAGTAGCCATACTGCTTCCAAGGGGATTTCTTTATAGGGACCTTATTCGGGAGACCTCAGAACAGGAAGGTGTTTCCAACAAAGTGCTCTTAAGGAGAGATTAAAGGTTTTCTTTTCAATTTGACCAAGCACATGGAACAAGAGCCTAGCTCAATGCTAGATTACTATAAGGTTACTTTCAGACAAGGGACAAAGGCTTCAAAGATCCAGCAACCAAAGAGGGGAGACACCAGAACTTAAATGCAGAAGGATGATGGGCTGCAGGTGTGGGAAGGGAGTGAATGTACAAGAGGAGGGGAGCAGAACAAGACACAAATTAATAAATTAAGAAAACTGAACTCAGACACAGGCTGCTGGACTGTGGAAAAAAAAACAATTGAAAACAGACAGAGTGTGACAGTACAAACTCCCGCACCTCCTGGAGGACACCACGTGGTGCCCAAATGCCGACCCAGGGGAAGGAGTAACGGCGGGGAAGGAGACAGGAAAAGACAAGGGCAGGCGGCAGAGTAAAAGAACGGGGAGCACAGTTAGGAACTGGCCTGGATAGGCCGAGCTTGGATGGGGCTGGGAACGTTGTTTGAGGTGGTCAGTAGGATCAGGGGCGAACCTGGATGGGTGGGGCTATGGCAGGGATCTGAGGCCCCATCCAAGGCAGACAGCAGGACCAGGAGCAGACCTGGACAGGAGAGACTCGGGCAGGTACTGTCCATCCAAGGCGGGTAGATGCACGGGGCTCCGTCAGAGGAGCGTACCGAGATCTGGAATGAGAACCATTCCTTGGGAGCAGATGCAGGAGCCCGATCCCACGTCAAAAATTAGCAAAAAAAAAAAAAACCTCAAACCAGCTAAGTGCTGTTTGAAATAGTTCTCTATCCCAGTGGCTCCCGACTCAGTCCTCAAGGACCACCTGTCCTGCAGGTTTTTGTTGCAGCTTTACTTTTGTACACCTTATCCATTTAGGGCCCAATGCACCTTTACGCACACCCTGTTCAGGTAGATCTTTTTCAACCAATCAGCATGAAGCCCTTGAATGGATCAGATGTGAAAGAGTAGAAAGAGAGCAAAAACCTGCAGGGCAGGGAGTCCTTGAGGACTGGGTTGGGAACCACTGCTCTATCTAATAAATGAACTTAGATGAACCCAAAATCATAAACAAAGAATTTGAGTTCATGAACACGTCAGATCTCGAAAACAGAAACAACAGCTCAAAAACATGGAACGATACTCAGTCAAAATGACAAAACAGTTGAAATATTCTTGAGCACAAGGATTGCAAAGATAACACTTGATACTGGTAGATCCTCTACATTCTTTGCGTCTCTTGAAAATGAAAGGTGAACTATTTTAAGACTGGAGCAAAGATTTGCGCGTGCGCGTGTTGTGATAATGCCCTTTTAAGTTCAAACCGTGGCTATGAAGATGTTCCGCACGATAACAGCTGACCAGATCGACGGACAATCACAACAGCAAGATGACAGGCCACAGAAACGGACCAATAAGGCGACGCGAAGAAGTTGAAGATAAAACACACTGGGGAAAACCACACTTTAATACATAGGAGGATGACTACATTAAACTTCAACCGGGAGTTTTTGGCTTTCTCGTTTGCAACAAGGGAAATTTGAGATCAAGTTGCTCAACAAAACTTTGGAACTATTAAAACAATTTCAGACAAATGTAAAAACCTTAAAAGTTTACATATGGCCTGATGTCGATGGAATTAGTTTATAGATTATTTATAAATGTAATTTTTACATGTATTTGATTAAAAAATAAAATAAAATCTCTATATTTGTGTGCCTACATGTGGTTTTGAATGTTTCAAACCAAAACACCATTGCAAGGGAATTGATTTCCATCTCCTAGTGGCAACATCAACAAGACATAAAAAGAACCCACTGAAAAGTAAAACTATTAATTCGGACTCAAATCAGCAAAAATGATCATGTGGTGCTTTTATAAAGCACTTTTGACACCGTTCCAAGTTTGTTTGATTATGACTTCAGCTGGGAGACTGTAAAATATGTAAACGGTGCGGAGAAGAATGTTCCCACGATGCCACACATGCCTTTGGCATCAGCTAATTTAATCTTTTCATTCCACAAATTCTACATAGTCTGCGTCTCCGGGAAGGTAGCCGTTAATGTTCCGAACACGCGTCGTATCTCTTAAAGGTAACTGTGGAATCGCCATGACACCAGGCACCTGACAACAAGAGAGACCATTCGTTCCACAATATATTCCTCATCACAGAGAACAGGAAGTACGATACAAGAATTTGGCGCCAATAATGACATTCAAAACAACTCAATTTTTGGTTCCCAACACTAAACAAACAGTATACCGTCAATCATTCCAATGCAAAACAGGGAGTCAACACTGATCGTAAGACGGGGCTCACAAAAGCCAAATTACCTGTATCCACCTACACACAGACATAAATTGGAGGAGAACGATTCCTTTGCAGCTCAACGCGCAAACTAGTACAACAGGTGACTTACTGACCAGTGAAGGGTCGGTTACACATGTGACAGAAAATAAGTCATAGTGAGCACTGGAAAAGTATAAATTTGACACCAAACTGTGGGGACATTCATGTGCCAAGACACTGTCTTCACAGGATGAGCTACACAAGGGCCTCCACAAAGTGACTTTTTGACTATTTTGCATTCTTGCTCCACTTTGGAAATATTTAGAAAACTCACATAAGAATCTCAATGTTTTCAGTAGTACAAGTAGACCCAGCTAATTTCAAATCGCACAAAATCAAATAGACGCTCGCATAACCAGCAGATCATTAAGTAGACAGGTAATGTTAAAGCCAATTTTATTTCTCGTCCAGAAGCCTCAGGTTTTCATCTGTAATTTATTCCCACTTGAAATGAATTGTAAACATGCCAAAAGTGAGTTCTTGTAGAAGCATGTTTTGGAGATTTCATGCCCGAACCTGAACACACGGGGACACATTCCACAGCATTTCTGATACTTCCGCTACTGTCAGCCTCCAAAGGATAGGTAACTAGGGACAGCAATTTCACACCAATTAAAATGTCCTTCAAATACACTTTCCTCATGCTGCGAATACATTAGCTTAACTGCAAGGTTGGAGGAAAATCTAGAGCTGCACTTTATCAGGCAGAAATTAAAGCATACATATCCTGCAGGCCTCCCTGTAAATAAAGATGGCACACAATCGAACATCGAGTTGCCATGAACCATCCTCCGATTTCTTTAAGTCATAGTATAGTGTTATAACAGTGTTCTGAGTTTGGGGTATACCTATAGTAGTTTAAGTTTCACTGCGTCATGCTCGATCAGCCTGTAAGAATGCAAATTGAGAGCTGTGCCACTTGTAATGTGGACAAACTGCAACCGCGACATAGCTGAGCTCACAAGGGTGTTCACACGCCTTTTAGACACTGAATTTTTCCAGCTGCGCGACTTGGTTACATTTCAACTGAAAACTACCAGTGGCTTACATCAGATTTCCATTGGACATTTGGGGGTACGTACACAACAATTCTTTAATTCTTTCCCGATCTGGTTCTCTCTTTTTTGAAGAAGAAGAAACACATAGGGACCACATATTATGGCACTTCTAAAGTCAGACTTTATAATTTTACTTTTAATTCCTCAATTCAATTTCAGTTATTTGAAAGCAAAAGGTAGTTTTTAATCACTGAACTATATAACCTATATATTTAGGATCCTTTTGTGTCTACAAATTGCTATTACTCCGGTATTAAAAATAATATTGGCATATAACATGTATTAGCTCCCTGAATTAAGTGAGGAAGAATTATGAGCTCAACAAACCCAATCTGTTTTATAATAGATGAGTGGTGCTTGTGGGTGGGGGAAACCCCACTAAATATACAATATTAGAGATCTGCACTTCAGCTGCCAGACTGTGAGAATCACAACACAGGTCATACTGTTTGCAGTGTGATGCAAAGAGGGGGGTGATACACCCGGCTGCACTGTAATGTACTATAAATAATGCAATAGATACCAACTTGGGATTTGAGCACCATTATACTGTTGAGTTGAATAAAGCCGCTTTCACATGGGACGCGGAACGAATTTTTCGCACGAAAGATTACATTCAAAGTCAATGCAAAGACGCGAATACACGCGTTTCGCGTGTATTCGCGTCTTTGCATTGACTTTGAATGTAATCTGTCGTGCGAAAAATTCGTTCCGCGTCCGGTGTGAAAGTAGCTTTAGACTGCATGAACCATACTTATGTATGATGCCTGACATTACAGTAAAATCACTGCCCGTGGCTGTGCAGTATGTCACTGCATGTCAGCACTTTCCTTTCAAGCATTGACTTTTTTTGTGGTGGAAATTTGAACCCGTCACCACAAAAATGCAGTGTCAGGTATAGCAGCACTAATTCACTTAATTTCCGTTTTAGGAGGAAACCAGACGGGGGCTCTAAATTGCTGAATTAACAGGGTAACGCCGTGTCGTCATGATGGCAGGTAAGGCGCCGCGCTTTTAATCGTCTTATCCACACCTGAATCTGTACAATCTGATCCATAACGTGTACACCATATGCCCCAAACCTGCAAAGACATGCTGTACACTGCCAGTCAAAGGTATTATTACAACCGCAATTTTACAGTGGTCAGAGATTCGGGGGAATTCACGTAAACACCGGTTTTTAAAATTCTAATTAAATCTTTCGTTCATGAAAATAGCCCAATTTTACCATTACTGTTGAGAAGATTTTCTTATTTAAAAAGGATAGTCAAATATTTTGGGATTTTCACACAGAAAACCTATATAAATGTTCCCATGAATAAACTTCTCATCTGGTTTCTTCATTATGTACTCCAGTTGATTGCACCTCTGTTGTTGAAAAATGGAAATAATTAGTATGGTTGTGTACCAAATGTGGCAGGAGGTCTGTGACTCCAGTTAAAAAAAAATAGTAACGCCTGCACACTTGGTCCAAAACATAAAAGTTTGATAAAGACTGTCTTTGTTAAATTATGGTGGAGAGTGTGCAGGGGTAACTGCTTATTTCATTACTACGGTTTAATCATAGCCTCGCACCAATGCTTAATTTGTGTATAATTTAACCTCCTTAGGAGATCCATGGCCATCTGATATTTTTAACTAAAATTTAGACAACCATCCTATGAAATACAATAAACTTTTTTGATTTTTCCTCAATTCATGTCCTACCTAGTGCCATTAGAGGGTACGGACATAATTTAAAAAACAAGTGTGCTTAAGCTTTTGACTGATAGTTTAAATACTACTTTTACCAACTTATTTAGAGCTTAAAAAATAACCACAATACCACATAAACTATTCAAGATCTGTCCTGTATAGGACAGCTGCTCTAATCCCAGAGTGCAGAATGACATCTACATTCAGCCAAAACATGTGGGTATCTAACTGTATTGGAGGAGTTTCGGGAGATGTATTAATGAACCAAAGCGAATAAATTATAATAAATTATTGATGATTTCAAAATGCGGGCCATTTCATCATCTGCGGTGTAGTAGAGAAAGGGATCAGCAAACTGTGTGTGTGGGCGGTAGGGCGGATTGGGAAAGGCTTGGCATTTAAGAGCGGTTTTGCTTTGAGGTAAAGGAGGCATGATTTCCAGTCCATCTC
Source organism: Gymnothorax javanicus (assembly GCA_029692085.1). Classification (NCBI taxonomy): domain Eukaryota; kingdom Metazoa; phylum Chordata; class Actinopteri; order Anguilliformes; family Muraenidae; genus Gymnothorax; species Gymnothorax javanicus. The sequence continues at coordinate 4,297,384 of CM056207.1, read as the reverse complement.
TATCCAACAATATGCCAAGCCTTTCTCAATCTACCCTGCCACAAACACACATGCACACACACACACACACACACACACACACGCACTTTGGGTTTTCATGTCTTGTAGGGACATTCCATAGACTTGCATTCATTCCCTGACCCCTTTCCCTGACCTTAACCCTCAACAGTACATACCTAACCCTAAGCCTAACCTTAACCTAACCCTGAACTTAACCCCTAACCCTAAACTTAACCCCTAACCCTAAAACAGCTCAATTTCCTCACGAGGACCTGAAAATGTCCCCATAAGGATAAATAAACCTGGAATTCCGAGTCTTATAGGGACATGTTTGTTCCTACAAGGGTAGGTAAACACACACACACACACACACACACACACACACACACACGACCCGCATGATTTCAACTTTTGGCCCCATGCCTAATGGTCTTAGGGAATTAAAAGGTCATAAGTACACTGTTGCATGCTGGGAGAAGTTTTTTTTTTTTTTCCCCCAGACCATGGAGAACCTTGCGGACCCCTGGAAGCCTCCTACTGCCTGCATGGAGGCACCTGCTTCAGGATTCCCTCTGTGGCCACGCCCAACTGCATGTAAGTCACTAACTTGTCATGGGGAGGCATTAACCTAACTTTGAAGTGTTTTACCTTTACCTAATTTAAGCAAACACAAAATTTTATCACAGTGGATGATAAATTTTTCATCACTGCAGTACCTCCGTAATGGTGTTCAAATTTCCTTTACGAGAGATTTCAGAAAAAAAAAAAAAATCAAAAAAAACTAAAGATGGGCTTTAACTGCTGCTGAACTAGTAAAGTGAAACTACGGCCAGCCAGCTGCTTGAGAATGACATCGGACGCAAAAGCTCTTTGACGACAAATACTTTCACCATGATAAAATAAAACGCAGAAGAAAAGATGGCCCCAGGGCTTTTATCAACTGCCTCACTATGCGATGAGGTGCGAGTGCCATCTGGCTCACGGTCTCAGCATACCTGTCCGTCTCCCGCAGGTGCGCCCCAAACTACAAGGGCAGCAGGTGTAACGAAATGCAGCTTCCAAGCAGCTCCCCCGATGCCCAGCAAGCGGGGCTCATCGCCGCCGTGGTCATCGTCGTGATCCTTGTTCTAGTGACCCTCAGCGTCATCATCTACCATATATGCAAGTAAGTGAATCTGAAACACAGTCCGAAATCCTGGACGACTTGCAAATTCTATGTACAACCATGAATTCTGTTGCCTGTTGGAAAACCCTGAAGATGAATGTTTAGCCATCAATTCATGACCTAAAGCTCAGGCGCAATGATTTTTGCAGCAAGACAATAACCTTAACAGGTAGTTCATGCTCTGAAAATCTCCAAAATGGTTGACCGAAATACAATTCTGCAAACATGAGGGCGCCAAAATTCCTCCACAGCAATGCAAAAGACTCATTGCCAGTTGTCACAAACGCTTGATTGCAGTTGTTGCCACTAAGGGTGGCACAACCAGTTTTTTGGTTAAAGGGGCAATTATTTTCTCAAATGGGTGATATAGGTTTTGAATAATTCCTTACCTTCAAAAAATGAAATGATCATTTAAAAGCTGCATGTTGTGTTTATTCGTGTTGTTTTGGTCTTCCATGAAAACTAGTTGGATGATCTAAAGATCTGAACATAAAAATAATTAATTAAAAATAGGGGAAATCAGGAAGAGGATAAATCCTTTTTCACAGCACTGTATGACAGCCTGTGTAACTTGCGGAGCAGTGACAAAAAAAAAAAAAATTTACGCAGATGAGAAAAATTAAAAAGTATGTGAGGACACACTGACTGTTCTCTTTATATCTGTTTTTCAGAAGGCGCAGGCAGAAAGCAAAGAGCACCCAGAACAATCAGCAGTACTGGAAGGTCACACGCCGTGTATGAGGTCTGAATTCCATGAAAGGAGGGGAACATTTTTTTTTGTGAGCACCTGACTGAGCCCCTGGGTTCTCCTCAACTGGAGGTGTTGGTTCGGTTGCTGCCCATGATTTAGGAATGAGGAACTGCAATGCATACACAAGTGCCCAGAAAACCCAATGGCCCCGCCCCATCTCTTTTCTCAGTGATCTACACAGGCCATGCCTTATAAGGGCCCGCACAGCATCTCAGACGAACCGACACGCCAATCATTTCTGAGAGGCGGAGCCAAGGAGTTTCTTCGAGCATCAAAATTGTATAGTCTCTGAGAACTAAGAACATCATCTTTTTCTGTGGGCAAGTGTAGGTCACTTACTTTAATGGCTAGACACTTGAGAGAAAAAAAAAACATTTCAAATGACCTAATTTGCTGTAAGTACAAATTCCAACGCAGCATGTTTACCCAAATTAACATGTTGCAACGTTCATGATTTCTTTCAACTACATGCAACAGGGTTCTAACAAGATTCTACACTGTCAGGAGGATGTGATAACATTGGAACCATTCACCTTGACACGGTGAATGATTCCATTGTAACCAAAACTAAAGTTTTGTCAGGTGTAGATAAAAATTTACTTGAAATATATTTATAGTTTTAAATGGGGACCACACTGTGCCTTTAATTAGGAGATCGGCATGTGTAGCCCTGCCTGTGTCATCCTTCTGGGTCTTCAAAATTTCTTGATTTACTCAATGTCAAATGTGATAAATATAATTTATCATCGAGTCCAACTCCTTGCTGATACTTGAGATCATTGTTGCAGTGACTTTTCAGTCTGTCATGAGTCACGCTGAAATTGTTTCATAATGTCAGCCACGTGCAGGGTTAAACAGAAATTGCCTCCATGTTATCCTTTAAGGTGCAATATGCAAGATTTGGCAAACATTTTAGTGTAAAACATTTAAAAATTAACAAAATAATCAAGTAGAGTTTAAATTACAATTTTGACGTGATGACACTGTCGTCCATGTGCTGTGTTGCTGAGATATCTACAAAAGTATGCTTGCTAACCAGCCAGCCCCGGCCCTGTCCGTCTTGAAATAAGCACTTTTGCATCTCAAGGGAGATGGCGAGTAACTGTAACGTCCAGTCTCCCCTCAGTTCAGCATGAGAGAAAGAAGTAGTAGCAAACAAATCGGAAAAGCAAAGCAAGACATTTTATCAGGGCCTACTTCCTCATTGGGGGATTAACGACCCCTAGTGGCAACAAAAAAACATTGAGAACGACCAGCTGTCTATGTATTGAAGTCAGTGGTGGACTAATGAGACAAAGCAAAAAATTGTATACTGTATTTATTTTTTCCCTACATCATGTGGCACCCAAATGAAATGATTTTCAATTAGCCAAAGGTCTTCAGATTATTTTAATGCAGCAGTTGAAGTGACCACGATGCACATTTTTCGTAAAATTTACCTTTTTGGAGGTCTCTGCTGGTTGTCTCTCTGGCATTGCTAGGTAACAACAGGTAAAAAAAAATCATGACTGCTCTCCTTCTGTCCCAAAAAAAGCCATCAATAGCTTGCTGGCTTGCTCAACAAGAGGATACTGTAAATTAAAAAAAAATAAAATGCATGTTTACTAATTTGTGTTTGTGTCAAGATTTTGTTTGCAGGATGGTTTGTGTTCCCTCTGTGTCATGATAACAAATTTACAGCTATTTAGCTGTCAAATTAAGCTAGCAAGCTGCATTGTTACTTCCATAAAAAGAGCGGCAATTCAAATGACAGTGAATTTAGAAATCGTTGCTCGTACAGTACGAATGCAAATGGCCGTGACTCACTGACCGACTGAGTAGAAGAGTGATGGAGTTACGTCAATGCTAACACATAATGGGAATTACAATTAAGACTCATCTAGCCCTGTTTTGTTCAGCCTAGTCTAATCAAGCCCTGAGCTGTCTCGTCTGGTCCAGTTCAGCTCTGCCCTGATCAGTCTAGTGTCGTGCAGCCCTGTCCTATCTCGTCTAATCTAGTCAAGCCTCGCTTACTCTCGTCTGCCCCTGTCCTGTTTTGTCCCTCCGTTCCTGCTCCCTTCTCCCACCAAATTCTGCACGGTGACCATTAGTTGGTAGTGTCAGAGTTCTGTCTGTTCCACATTTGTTTTATTGTCTGCGGTTTCTTGAGCACGCTGTGTTTCAGTCCGCAAGTCCCTCTTCCAGAGCATCTCGTCCTTCATCTTAATTGTATCTTATTATTCAATGTTGGGTCTCAACGTTATCGCGTTTCTTGCCCCACCTCTGTTGTGTGTCCCTAGTCCACCCATATTTCTTGTATTTGTTCATTATACGTAAACACTATATGTGCTTTTGTTCCTTCTGTTTGTCGCAAGTTAGTTTCTTCCCCGTGACTCCCTGTCTTACCACCCGCTTTTCCCCCCTCTTGCTTTCCCCATGCCCTGCTGCATTCCACTTAATTTCCAGCGTTGATTCAGCTTTCGAGTCTTTTGTTCCTGAGCCTTTTCCGCTTACAGTTTTTTGAAAGAAGAAATAAACTTCTGCTCATTCTCATTTTTGGCAGCGCCTGGGTTCATATTTCCCCGTGTCCTGACAAACAGAGCCAAAAAAACAGAAGTCACATTCAAGTGAATTATGGTGCTCACTGTATACCGCGTATGTTTATTTCATGACAGGGGGAAAAAAAAACAAACAAAAAAAAAAAAAGAATATGACAACTGTGCCATCTTACTGTTGTAAAATATTTAAATTGTGTGCTAAGATAAACTAGACAGGTCGGTCGCCCGCGACCAAAGGGTGCAGCCCCCTGATCGCAAACATTTTTCATATTGGCTTATTTTTGACACAAAATTGTCTATTACTTAGGGAATTATGTTACCATGGCAACCAAAATCGATAGGCGCTGTGTCCTAACCACTGCCCATATACATACCAAATATAAACGAGATAGGTTTAAATTTGTGGCCTGTAGAGCATCCACAAGGAAGTCTCTACGGCGGCGGTGGATGTTATGACTAGGCCAATTCCATAGTAGCCCCGACTTCGTCCGGGGGCTACAATTAATTACTATGAAGGCAGGGGATAGGAGTGGAATTTTTCAGCGTCTTCACGACACAAATTGGCTGCATCCTGAGAATCAGCATGGGAAATTGATAGTGCGCTACAGGGGCTGATCAATGAGCTCAGCAGGCAAACCCACCCCCTGGGACAGGCGTTTGCTCACCTTGGAGGAAGCACAGGCTAACCGGCCACGACTGATCAATTAGGAAGTGACAGCCACACATCATCCTGACCAGCAAGGCCTTACAGCTCAGAGGGAAAGCTGTCGGAACGAGAAAGCAACACTGGTCGACGTTCAACAGCTGGATTGTTGAAAGATGGAACAAAACTGAAGATTGTTCATTTCATTTACACCATCTGGTAACCACATATGAATGAATGAATGAATGAACGAACACTGCATTTATATAGTGCCTTCCCATAGATAGTCAAAGCGCTTTACAGTCATGAGTAATCTTATCTCACCACCACCTATGTGCAGCACTCACCTGGGTGAAGCAATGAAAGCCATCTTGAGCCAGAGCACTCACCATGCATTAGCTGAGCAGGAGAGGGAGTGGACAAATTGCATGGCCAATTGACCAGTCCACAAATACATATAGATAACAGACAGCATTGTGCAGCCCTCTTCAATGACCTTTCTAAGGCATTTGATACTATTGATCATGTCCTTCTTTTGAAAAGATTATCAGACATTGGCTTTGATCAATCTGCTTGTAACTGCTTTAAAACCATCTTGAGGATAAAACTCAATATATTTCAGTTGAAGGCATTCAGTCTAGGAGAGTTAAAACCAGCAGAGGAGTTCCACAAGGTTCAATTCTTGGCCCTTTGTTATTTACCATCTATATTAAGGATATTAGCTTATCTTCAGATCAGTGGTTAAAAAAAAAAAAAAAACTGGCCCAAAAAGGGCCAAGGGGATGTTGGTTTTCATTCCAAATGAGCAGAGGCACACCTGATACAACTAATGAACTGCGCAGGCTGATCAAATTAGTAGCATCAGGTGCGCTTCAGCTTGGTTAGATTGAAAACCTGCAGCCTCGTAGCCCTCTAATGGACCATTTTGAGACCCCTGCTTTTGATAATTGCAAATTGCATTTATATACTGAGGATACGGTCATTTACTCAACTGCTTCTTCAGTTCAGCAGGCTATATCTAATCTTCAGCATGATTTTAATTTCGTACAAAGAACCTTAATTGAGCTAGAGCTCATCTTAAATGAGGACAAAACCAAGTTTGAGGTATTCACCAAATGTCAAAAAAATGGACTCCCATGATCCCATGATATTTGCACCCAACAGGGTGCCCAAATCGAACACGTCCCCCTTTATAAGTACTTCGGCATGTGGCTGGATGATCGGCTGACTTTTCATGTGCATATTGAAAGTTTGATTAAAAAGATTGGGAGCAAAATAAGATTCTTATTCAGAAATAGGGCTTGTTTCAATTTTGAAAGTAAGAAGGTGGTGATATGCCCCGTGCTTGATGACAGCAAGGTGATTAACAAAAATGCATCTACTTCGATTTTAAAACCTTTATTCTGTTTATGACCTTGCCATTAGGTTTATCACTAGGGCTGGACAATAGATTTATCAATATAATTTTATGCACAATAAAAGTAACTGCCGCCATGGGGCAGACAGATGAGGTTGCCATTTTATCTTTTCTATGATGCACACCTGATAAGGTGTTGAACAAATGGCAATCAAACTTCAGAGGCCATTTGAAATGTTTCTGGGAAGAAAACTGCATTTTGAAGTCAGCCAATTGCCAGCAAGGTTGGACAGCTTTCCATCACCTTGGCATAATTAGCCTACCTTAAATCTATTCCCATGTACTTTGCCTACCAGTCAGGCCATCTGTTTAGCCAACTGACAAATCAAAACCAATATATAGCCGATTTTGATTAAGAAGTGATAATGAGAAGCAGACAGGCCACACCAGGCTACCATGCTAGATTGTAAGAATGCCAAAAATCTGATTATAAAAAAAAAAAATTGACTTCTTCCTCTCATTGAAGAATTTCTATGAATTATAAAAGATTCATTAAAAATTAAGTCGTTTTAAGATGGCCCTGGTTTTTAAGCGTCTAAAAAAAAATACGCAAAGCGGAAAATATTTTGTATGGCATCTGAAATGCGAATGTGAGAAATTATTTTTGCATTGCATAAAATAGTCAAATGCATCAAAAACCTGGCAAACGTGTTCAGGCAGATCTGGGCCGCAAATTCGTAGCATTTTTTTTTTTTTTGATAATTGAAAAAGATTGATCATAAATAAATATTGATTTTGGTCACTTTTGAGCATCAAAATAGCCAACAGGGAAGATGGAAAACCTTTTAAGCGTATTGAACGCAACGTATGAATTGTAATCGCATTCGCACTCAGTGGCCAAATGTAAAACTAGAAATAATCTAGCAATCACATTCAAGCAAAGCTGTCACATTTCATGGCCATTTAAATTCCAAAAAGGTGACAAAAATGTTATCTAGAAAAATTACAGTCTCCCAATTTTAATTAGTAATTAATTAAATCAACTATTTGATTGCAAAATGAGCAAAGTAAATGGGAACGGGATGAGAGCAATTGTCGGTTAATATGTGATGATTCTGCTGACCTTCACTTCGCTCTGTTCAGCATGTCGCTGATAAATGCTGAAATTAGTGAAGTTATTTTCTGAAAGCATTTCATATGGCCTCTGACTTGTGGTAGGCGTTTGTTCAAGACCGTATCAGGTATGATTCGTGGAAAACAAAAGGAGCTTAGGAACGCAAAATATGGACCACTCAAAATTTTCTTGGATTTTGGCTGAAATTAATCGGAAATGACCAAATACCCATGCAAACATCAATATCTGTGCAAGGAAATGAATGAAAATTATTTTACGCAGAAAAATGGGTCTTAAAAAAAAAAAAAAAAAAAAAAAAAAAGGTGAAACATCGACTAGTTCAGGGCTTAGATACCCAAAAAAATTGACCTCTGAAAATTTTTCGAGAATTTGACTGAAATTAATGGGAAATGACCCAAGACTCATGAAACCATCAATATCCGTGCAAGGAAATAATCAAAATTATTTTACACCAAGAAATAAGTCTCACCAGAATTCATGTAGAGAGAGAAAAAAAATAGACCAGTTTAGGGCCTAGAAACCCAAAAACAATGGCCCGCACAAACTTTTGTGGAATTTGGGCTGAAATTAAAGGGAAACTACAGAGTGCTTTTACTTTAAAAACGTTTTAAAAACAAATGTTCCCACCCCCACCCCCCTAGAAACCCCAAAATACCAACAAGCACCAGTTTAGTAGCCCATCAATGCATATATAAATTTGGTTTTGGTTTCGGAGTTATGGTCTGCAAACAATTTGGGAATGTAGACACAGATGCCAACTCCTACAGGAACCGGGCAAGAAAAACTGGGGTGAGGAGACAATGATCCAAGACTCATGAAAACATCAATAGCAGTGCAAGGAGGTTAATGAAAATTATTTTACACCAAGAAACTTAAGCCCAGCGTCCACCAGAGGCGTGAGACGCGGGTCAAAAAATGGGTTCCATTCATTTCAATGGAGCAACGCCCATTGGCGGCGTGAGACGCGCGTCGACGTGCGTCAGGTTTTTACTTTTCGCCACTGCTCAATTTCTTGAGTGTCAACTCAATAGAAACGCATTTGTCTTTTAGGTTATTTAACAATTTCGCCTTGTCATGGTTAGTGGCATACATTTAGCAGAAACCTCACGTAGTTGTCGAATCCTATATAACCGCTTTTTAACCAAGTTACGGTTTTTGAAGGGAAATCAATTATTTTGTGGGCATTTAAGTTATTAAACGATCTACAGTTAGACAGAACCTAACTCAAGGTTCACAGATGAACGTCGCACTTTGCCATCACTTAAAATAAGCTTTATCGGTAGACGTTTTCAAAATTTAAGGTTGTCTTGTTGAATATTTTGAGAGTGACGCCCATGGCTTGCTTCTCAGTCCTGTTGTCAGCCGTCAGTACTGATGCTGCTGACGCTTCCAGTGGGCTTTTAAAAAACGTTCAGAGTTTGACGCGACGCTTCGCGGCCAGTGGGCACTGGGCTTTACGTGTCCCACTAGAAATCTAAAGAAAATACATAAATAAATAAAATAAATGAATAAATTGCCCATCGTGGGGCTAAGAAACCCAAAAAAATGGATCATATAAAAATTTGTGGCAATTTGGCAGAAGAAGAAGGGAGATGACCCAAGACCCACTCAACATCAGAGGAAGGAAATTAATAAAAATTATTTTAACCAGGCAATGTGTCTCGCCAGATATTATGAAAAATCAAGTAGTTTGTGGCTTAGAAACAAAAAAAAAAAAAACAGACCATACAAAATTTCGTAGGATTTCGGCTTAAATTAAAGGCAAATGCCCCAAAATCCATGAAAACATCAGTATCAGTGCAAGAAAATCAATAAAATTCTGCACCAGGAAATGTGTCTCACCAGAAATCACAAAAAAAACGACGATTCTGGGGCTCTTCACATTTCAGATGGGGCTCGGAAATATTATTCCCTCAGAATTAATTTCACCACAATAAAACACACCATACATCGACTTCAGGGTGAATTTAACTGATAAAATTACAATCGACTCAGAATATAAAATTCGACACTAGAGGAGGTCTGTTTATTTTATTAAAGCCAGAGTGATAAAAGACAGTATTAAATGATCTACAAAGGTTGCTCTGAAGCATGTGATGTACAATGAATATGGCTAGCACATTATATCCATATAGAGCTTTAGTTAGCAAATCAGGTCTACAATCATCAACTCTATTTTTCATTCTTGCTCTTTGCTTTGTTTTCAATGATTAAAATTGTGTGTTTAATTCCAAGGCCTCAGTAAAAGGCCAATTCAATCAAACCACAATACAATTTAGCATTAAGAAAATCAAAAGAAGCAAATCAACAGTGAAATAACATAATTTTAATTTAGATGGGCTCATCATAAACGAGGAAAAACTGGACTACAGTTAAATTGAAAAATCGAACATACTGCACATACTGAAGCACAAAAGCCACCATCACTTGACATCAGTATGCAATTCACTATATTTCACTCATTGCCCATAAATCGGTTTGGTGAAGTCATTTAATCTGCACAGCAGATTCTCAATGACCAGATCAACTCCCGACAGTAACAGATGAGTTGGAACTTGGACTGAAGTAGCATAGCTACACCAACGGCGAAGGCACAGCTCCACAGACCAAAGATCACGTTTGGCCCCAAAAAAACATCACAAAATGAATCAACCTGGAAATAAAATGAATCAGCATGCACGTGCAAGCACACTGATGGGCAATACATCTTTAGTCAGGATGTCGGTCGAATTAAACAAAGAATTTTTGTTCCTTTAATACTTAAAATTATGCATACAGGTAAAATCCACGCACATAAATACACCAAATACCAAACTCTAGGGAGGACTCTGTTGGTGTATTGTATGTCCTGTAATCATGATGGCTTGTTTCCAAAGTATTTTGGGGCTTAAAATGGAAAATGTCAACTGAAGAACTTGCTGTGAATTCAAAACCATCTTACGTGACACGCTGGGAGTCCAACCGTATGAACTTCTATCAGAGACCAAGAGGAAGAATGAGCATATACTACTGTCACAATGCTCAGAACTAACCGTAGGTTGTGTAATTTGTGCAAAACAATGATTAACCGTTGCTTTAACTGCATGAAAAAAGCAAGGCTCAAACAAACTTGCTTTTACCGTTTTTGCGTACATGTGCACCCGCTTCCACTTTTTCTTCAAAATGGGAGGAATTTGGCTTCAAATCCTCAGTGGACCTCGAATTTAAGGGAGCAAATTCAAACAAAAATAGTGGCAAAGCCACTGCGCCCGCTTGGCCAAAGGTGGCCAAAATGGAACGCCCCCTGTTGGCCAAAGTATCGGTCCGATTCGGCTCAGAATTGAACTTGGTCTAGACCTTATGACCATATATACACATATGAAATATGAAAAGGATCGGTAAAAAACTGAAGACAATAGAGCGCAGATAAGCCAGAGGTTTACGCACGCACGGACGCACACACACACACCAGACCACCACTAAAGACCCCGAGCTTAGCATAAGCCCCTTGGGCCTTTTGGCCAAGCGGGCTAAAAATGGTATGACTCGAGTATTCCTCAGGTAAGGGAGAAAAGAAAAAAAAAAAAAAAAAAAGTTTTGCGAGTCACAATCTCTCTTCTTAACACAACAGCATGTCCCTCATAAAAGCCTTACAATGCCCCAGCTGACACAGCACCACTGGCAGATTCAAAGTCAGCACAGGTTTCTCTCTTTCTCCAGTCTGGGGTTTCCTAATTGGTATTGGATTAAATACAGCTGCAAAAAAGGAGAATTTAATGCAAGTACGGACCAACTTTTCATTTGCAGAAATATCAGAAAACCACCCCCCGCCCGCGCGTCAATACTGGGGTACTTTATGAAGAGAACCATGCAGGGGTGAATTTCTTCCAAGAATGTTAGGAAAGCAATTTGGGCCACTGAAAAATAAAAAAAAAAACTACCTTAAGGTTGAGTTTACGGTGTTGAATTGCGAACTGAGAGCAGGAAAATTCCGGAAACCTTAGCCAGGCTCCGCCGAAGGGTCAGCCCAGGTGCACCAGGACCATGACTGTGGTATAGGTGTGCTGTAGGCTGTCCGTTTCCATCTCGCTTAGCGTGTAGCTCCCGGTGACGATGCGGTCGCAGCCGATCTCGCCGTTGCCGAAGAAGCCGAACAGCGGCGTGTTGGGGAAGACCTTGCGGAAGGCGTCGGCCTCCACGTTTCGCTTGCCGCTGTAGAAATTGCGACCGCGGCCCAGGCAGGCGAACATGAGGCCCAGCGTGTTTCGCTCCGGTAGGCCGGCCGCTTTCAGGCGCTGCATAGCCGCCTCTGCTGCCTTCTCGCTCACCACGTCCGGCTCCAGCAACACCGAGGCGCTCTGTATCCGAGCGCCGCTCAGCGCCAGACCCGCCATGCCGTACACGCCCTGCCCACAGCTGCAGGAGACGAGATAGAGAAGCGCATCAGAGCCATGTCACAACTCTCAAAATTTAGGGCGCCATCAAGAGGACATGAGAAGTATTTTTTTTTTCCACTTTATATTTATGCCTTTTTTTGTGCCATTTGAGCATATTACAGAGACTTAACCACTTAAATGTAGGGCTGCCGAGATCAATCAGCCTCCGATCGTTATTGCCGATATTCCGTAAAAATATGCGATTGGGAGATTATTCATGTCTTCTAGTCACTGATCGCAAAAGCCGATCAATATCAAAAGACTTGAGGCCATTCTCAGCTGAGCTGTTGTCACTGTTACATGGCAATTAACTTAAAGAAATTTACCCCCAACATCATTTGTTTATCCATTAGTCACGCTGTCCTTATTTGCCTGGTTTGGACGAAAGAATACCATCGAGTTATTGAGTACGTTATGTGAATCAGCACATTCTGGTTTTTCTACTTGTATACGGATGGTGAAGCAAACTGCATCCGTTTTAAGCAAAGTTTAAAATTTTTGAGAAGTAAAACAGAGTCGCTTGTCTGGTCATCGCCGACTGATACAGATAAATAAACTTGCTTTCTGTACATACACATGTAGCCCATACATGTTCACAAAGTGCTCTCGAGCCCTGCGGATTTCATCTCAAACGTCGCCGCATTTACCAGTATCAAAAGTACCTGATCGCTAAAGCTGCTCAGTTAGCAAACAGTATTGCACTCAGGAGCTCTGAAGAAGCAGATCAAGTAAGGTGGGAGACTTTCATTTACGTACGAAGCGCATGTAACTGTTGTTTCTCAAGAATCCTGCATTCACATTGTTTTGAGAGGTGACCAAATTGCAATTCTGAAAGAAAAAAAAAAAAAAGTTGAAATACAGATAAAGTACAACTGAAATACATAATTGCGTATAAATAAAGACAGGCAACAGCGAAGGAAAGAAAAACAACCTGCTGCCCGTCTTATCATTTTCCTGTTGTTCACAGAAAAATATAATCTGGCCACAGTGTCCACACCTGGACCTATAACCCATTTAGAAGTGCTCGGGCAATCACAAGTGAGTGGTCCAGCTGACCAATCACAGCGCACTGCGCTTTTCAGCAGGAGGGGGCAGGAGCTCAAACAGTGTTCGAGACAGAGGCACTGCAGAAATAGCGAGTATGATAAAACTGAATTGTTTGTTGAAAATTGAAGCATGTATACCTATTCCAGCAGACCCCAAGAATAGAAAAATGTCCATAAACAGGAGCATAGCAGGTGCTCTTTAAAGGTGGCTAAGAAGGTGGTAGAAGTTGATGGCCTAAGATATGCTGCCACCTGGTGGATATCAAAATAGGGTACAAAGCAGTCAAACCAGCGTATAGCTTAATACTGCTGTCAGCTGTTTTAACAAAATAAAAAAAAAATATTGGTACTGACTGGGTATCGGCCAATATGGCTCCAAGATGATCAGCAAAAAAAAAAAAAAACATGATTGGGGTATTCCTACTTATATGTCACCAAGGACAGACCACTAAAACACAAGTAAAGCATATGCAAACTTTTGACTGGAACTTACAACTACATAATACAAAATATGTACATATACTCAGTCACTTAAAGCCCAGTCAATATGTATAATTTTTTTTTAACAACCTCTTTTGCACAGCTCCTCAAGGTAACGTCCATTTTACTTTTTTAAACCTTGTGAGCTCACAATAGAGAAATGTGGTAGTTGAGTTCACACCAACTAATCCTGCACCATGAAACAGCAGCTGAACTGTTCGGTGAAACACTCATGATTTGAAGAACAAAGCAAAACCATGAAACTATAAGCATGAACAAAGCCAGACCACAAGTTTTCATAGATTCGTACTTTTACTTTTTGCAGTGGTCTGACAGAAGCCACTTCAATGCAGCAAACTGATTAGCGGGGAGCTAACCGATCTGTTCGTCCTCACGCCACACTCAGAGGACAGCCTTTGATAAGCGATCAGAAGGACGAGCAAACATACCATGATCTGGATGGAGTGAAGATGCTCTCCACATGCCCCCCCTGCGATGAGAACGTTGCTCTGTGCCAGCGGGTCCAGGACTTTACTGAGGAAGCGCGCCGCCCTGGATCTAAATGCTTCGTACTCGAAGAGTAGGACCACACGCAGATCCGGGTTTCCCACGAGCCCTGAGGGAGCAGGAGAAGAGCATGCTGGGATTAGCTGACACTGCAGCTGAAGACGTTCAGAACTACGTTAGACCAGTGGTAACACAACGCCGTTCCTAGAGAAGGTGTCCCGTCGGTTTCTGCTCGTACCCTGGCTAAGCACACAATGCAGCTAGAAAATTCTTTTAACTTAAAATCTGAGAAATCAGGTGTTCCAAATTAGGGTTGAAATAAGTGCAAAAGTGAGCAGAGCTCACTAATACCCCTGACCCTCCCATCCTTTCTCATGTTTCTGTTGGAGGCAGAGGCGGCTCATGGACATTTTTTTGATGGTCACATTTTCACTCTGCGCAATCCTGCCTTTATTCAGCCAGCTGGGTAACAATATTTAGCTACTCTGCTCAGCTAGCTAGCAAGCTTCACAAAATTATTCATTTGTGCCCTAGTATTCTTGTTTTTCCTTTTCTCGGACAGTTTACGATAAGTTACAAAGGGTTTGCAATAAAATTTTAAAGTAAGTGATGCCAATGGATCTGTCATATGTGTAGCATCTCAGTCTGTGAAAACGAATTTCCCTCGGGACAATCAATCAATCACTCTCTCTATCAATGTATTCATTTTTAAAATAAGTGCTGCATAGAGAGTGAATATTATTTTTGACACATTTTGTCAAAGCAGAGGTTGCAACAAAATACTTTTGAATCCATTTTAATTTTCATTTATTTTAACCCTTAGGGCACTGAAATAAATGTTTTAAAAATATTAACTTAATTATCTTGAGCTGTTGAAAACCCATCATGTGGCGACTTGTTTAAAAGAGCTCCCCTGCTGGATAGGTTTTCAACAGATTTGATTTTGATATCTTACATCACTGAGCAACAATAGCCGCATTTAGCGATCTAAGGGTTCATGTGGCCGAGGATATGCACTCAGCGTGTACGCTACATACTCTGCCACCTCCTGGCCACAGAGGGCAGTGCGGCATACTTGCCCGCTTCCTCCAGTGCAGTCTGAGAGAGGCTCCGCTTGCAGAAGTGGAAGGGGCGCAAGGTGACTCCATCTATGCTGGGGAACATGAGCGCGAAGCCCGCTTGCCCGTCCTGGTGTTCCTCGGGGGGGCTGGAGCCCATTCGGTCAGGGGTCACTGAGGGGAGGAAAAAGATTTGTCAACTTTGACTGCCCTCCGTACAGTACACAACCCCACCCAAAATTACTCCTTCACCCATTCATGTGGTACAAGGGTTTAACCAGGCTTTGAAAGGTGAGGGTCCCCTTTCATTGACGGGGCTTAAAAAAAACACAAATTCTGTGTGTGTGTGTGTTTGTGCATGTGTAAGAGAGTGAGCACATGCGTGTGTGTGTGTGTGTGTGTGTGTGTGAGAGAGTGAATGAGTGAGTGTGTGTGAGTGAGCAAGCAAGCATGTGTGTGAGTGAGTGAGCGTCTGTGTGTGTGCACCCACTCCATACTTTTTGTTTAAACCCATCTTTTCAATGTCGGGAGTTTTGGACTGCCCATAATCCATACTTTTCAAACTTTTGTGGCTGTTTAAAACCCATCTTTTCAATGTCACTGAAAATGACCGACACAATTTTTGGACTGTTGTCATGAACATAATTTGCATAATACACAAATTATATTTTGCCACTGGATAAAATTCAAACTTTTGTGGCTGACTTTGCATCCAAGTACTCAATAGAGACAAATGAAGTGTTTAAATCGATGTATTCAAGAGTTATGCATCTATGGCACTGAAGGATCTAGCTCGAAACGTGGACCGTTGTGTATGGGGAATAGAGAGTGAACCAGTAACACATTTGGTGTTTAAATTGTTATTTTTGAATGAAATAGCCGAGGACTTAAAATTTGAGGCCGAAAACAGGGGTGTGTAAGGATGGTGGAGATCAGCAAGATGGGAGAGCAAGCCTGTTCAGAGCTTTTTATGTAATGATGAGGAGTTTAAACTGAATACGGGCAGATATGGGGAGCCGTTGTAATTGGTAAGGGATGGGTAATGTGAGCAGATTTCCTAGCATCAGTGAGTTACCTGGCTGCTGAGTTTTCGACGTACTGAGGTTTGTTGAGGGATTCAGCAGAATGACCAGCTAGTAAAGAGTTATAATAATCCAGACAAACGGTAACAAATGCATTGATTAGTGCTACGACTTCATGGAACCTGACAGAAGTGCGAATGTGGGCAATATTGTATAGAAAACGGTTTTAACAATGAAGTTAATATGTGGCTAAGGGGAGAGTGTGGGGTCTAGAATGACTCCAAGGTTGTGAATTGCATTGGCCGGGGCGATGGTGATGCCATCTACAACAAGACGAAGATCCCCAGTCTTTGAAAGAGCTGTCTTAGACCCTACCAAGAGGATCTCAGTCTTTTTACAGTTTAGTTTCAGAACAATTGAGGCCATCCTGGGCCTGATCTTCTGCAAGCAGTCAGTAAAGGAGAAGAGTCGGAGAGGAGCAGTGGGTTTTGCACAGAGGTAGATTTAAGTATCATCAACGTAAATATGAAACTGCAGACCATGTTGATGGCTGATATAGCCGAGGGGGAGCATGCAGATCATGAAGAGAAAGGGACCGAAAACAGAGCCCTGTGGGACTCCTTGGGGGCCTGGAGCAGAGTGTGATTTGTGTTTGTCAATGGAGATAGAATTTTATCTGTCAGTAAAGTAGGACCTAAACCAGGCTAAGGCAGTGCAGCAGATACCTAGATTATGTGGGATTGCACACAGCAGCTTTATGTTTGACAAATATGTGACGAAAGTTCGCTTTCCTTTCACTGGTTTTGTAAAGTAGCCTTTTTTAGCGAGTGGTGCAGAAACAAATGCCAGGCAGATATAAAACTAGCTTTACGAGCTGCCGGATAGCTCACTCGGTAAAGCATCGCGTTGCAAAGCAGAAGTGACTATCACGTTGCGGGTTTGATCCCCGCCTCGTACCAGCCGGCAGTGGTCGGCAGCTTTTTCAGAGTAGCGTACAATTGGCTATTGCGCTACAGGGTTGCAAATTGGGAAGGGACTGCCCGGGAGAGAAAATAATAGTTGCCTTGTTCGTTGCTCAAGCGCCTCCTGTTGGCCAGACAGGCGATCGTCAGGAAGATTCTAAGTCTGTTCATGTCCAAGTATCCTCCGCCCTCGCTCTGAACTTGCGAAGATTCAACCAATGAGTGTATAAGAAGCGGTGGCTGACAGGCGTGTGCTTCGGAGGAGAGCCGTGAACTGTCTTCACTCTCCTGAATTGGCAGCAAGCGGTCGCATACGAGCAAGCCTTGTACATAGTTCACCAATTGGGCATTCCAGATTCGGGTGGGATTGGAGATGCCAAATTTAAAAAAAAAAAAAAAAAAAATAGTTTTACAATCAAGAATAGGATGGAGAAATGCGATCACAGAACTGTTCAAAATACATCTTTCTGTACCTCAGCCATCCTCGAAAAGTTTTCTGCATAACTTCCCTTTAAAATTAGTATATCTAACGGTAGATGACAGGCATTTACTCGGCTATCTTGTACAAGGTTTCTACCTTCATGTATTCCCAAGTTATAAACAGAACTTGCTAGCTAGTTAGGCATTAAAACAATGGAACAGGTGGCTGGCAGCTAGCATCTTTATTAGCAGCTACGTTGTTGCTTTTTATTTGTGAAGAAACTGGTTTTGGATATTTTTATGAGGGAGGGGCCTGGCATCTTGGCTTTGTGGAGGTGTTATAAAAGATTGAGCAAAGCCAGCGGGCAAAAGTGATAAAATTTAGACAGGTGTGAGTTTACCCACCTCATTTCATTTTTACCCATCTAAATGAGTCTAAATTTTAAAATGTCTGTCTCAAAGACAGGTAGATGGGTGCAGGGCTGAGCCCTTGGTGTGGTATGTGACATGATACCATCTCTTGGGCGAAAAAAAAACAATGATACACTGATAATGAATAGCAGATTGAGCCAGTCATGCAGTGTTTTTCAGAGACAGATAGCACTCAGTTATGCTAACCTGCCTCTCGTGAGCCCTGCAGTACTCCTCACATACTGGAAACTGCCATCTCACTAGGCCTGAGGAAACCGTTACTGACCAGTGATATTTTGGACTCAAAATACTTATGAAATATTAATAAATGCCCTTTTAAGCAGACAAAACACTTTGGTACAATTACTATAACCTAATAATTACACCTTTATTTTATATTTAGGATGAGATTCATTGGTGGTAAAAATGTACAAGTGAAGAACGTAACATAACCATCCGAGAACCAAGCGATTGCTCATGACCAAAAATAAGAACTGCCATAGAAACAATGATGACTGCAATTTGACACAGTGCAACAGGCATGTCTGCACACAGCTCCCGATTCCTACATCCTGGGCAATGAGCTCACCTCCCTTTTCCTGACTTTACTGAACTCCATTTAGTGATGTTCCCGCAAACCTCAATAATGGCTTCAATTTGCAGATAAGGGGCTCTGTATCAGCGTGACTGGCGCACGCCAGTGGCTGCATCGATTATCGGCAAGGTGACCCAGTGACGGAGGCGATTTCACGGCCCTCCATCTTAACTGGCAATCTCCACCTCCACAGAGGCCAAACACAGCACAAGCAGCGATCACTCAATAGCCAGCTCAGAGCACACCTGCAGCAGCCCACACCCTAAGAAATCGCACTGGTTATTGAGGCAACTCCCTGACCGTGCTCATCCCCCCCTACAGGGATAAATTTAATATTTCACATAGTGTCTTAAAGCCAAATGAAAGGGAACATTGTATCAGAATTCGATACATTACAGCTGAAGCACCCAGCATCCTCCCAGTGGAGAACCGCATGTGAAGGCACGAAGACTTAAGCCTGAAGAATTCATAATCCACTGCATGATCACATGGGTGCAGACTCAAAGAGAAGAATAAAAGACATAAACGAAGCGGAGAGAGTGGGGGAGAGATGGAAAAAAGGTATATACTGCAAGGTATACAATAATGGATCAAGTTCAAAAGAACTACTTAGCTCGGGATGGTGGTGTGTAATTAGTGAGTGTTTGAGCACGGTGGACGTATATGCCTCTGGGGGGGGGGGCAGTCAGCTGCAGGGCCCCTCGGGGAGCCCCTCTGCCCAGTTTGCAAAATCTGGCTAAGTTACTGCCTGCAGACTGATATGTAGAAGACGCTTGTCAAGTTTCATGATGATACGTCAACTAATGACAGGGGAGCAGCGCTCCTCTCACGGTGCAACGTGTCCCTCGGGTAGGACAGAAGGACCCTATCGGATATCTGAACAGGAGCCCAAATTAATTCTTCCCACCCTGACACACACCAAGGCCCGTCAAAGTGAGATTTATGATTTATCTGCAGAATTCTGTCTTGACTGGAAGCCGACTCCTCAGAAACTGTTTGCCAGGTGAGCTGCTGAAGATCTGAATGTTCAGGCCAAATGATACTCTATCCCTCGGGACGGGCGACACTGTATTAACCAGCTCCAAAGACCATTGGTGTACGGCTAAAAAACAATAAATTACACTGGCTCTCAAGCACACAAATAAAGTAAATAAAAATACCTCCTATGAACAGAGATGTGTATCGGAGTCCTTGTCATGAGAACATACTGTTTAGTATTTTACAGATTCCAGCATTTAATCACATGAAATGTAAATAGGGTTACTATTAAACAGAGGTGTAAAATCCAGGGGTCAGAAAGTAAAAGTCCTGCCACGTTTTTCTCCCTCCCACAGAATGAGCTGATCTCTCATATTGGCTCCATCTCCTGTCCGAAGTAAATCCAGGTGGTTGGAATAAAGTTCTGGGGAGGATTTTTACTTTCTGAACCCGGACTTTACACCTCTGCTATTAAAGAAGAAAAATGCTACAAAATAGGACAAATGCAATGCACTTCACTGTATTAACCAACTTCATTTTTGCAACATGAATTCTCTAATATGGATTTTCACATTCTTGTGCCCCATTTCTTCCCTTTTCCCGATACTTCGGCAATATTTTTCCACAACATATTCTCTCCCGTGCTTCAAGATTAATTAACTTTCTCAAACACAAGTGGAATTGATAAAAACGGGAATTGATCAATTCCTTTCAATTCAACTTTAAATTACAATTCCAATTCCATTGTGAACTGGTTTTCTCAATTCCAGTTCCACAACTGAATTGGAATCCATTTGGAATTGACCCCAACTCTGCAGACTGCGATACAGGTTGCGCCTGTTCGTGAAGTAGGTTTCCACCACATGCCAGACTGGGGACCGTTTTTACATCAAGCACATGGCAGAGCTTGGTGAGATTGTTCCTATCACTTTAGACGTGAGACCGTCCAGTAAAAACTGCCCTGATAGGTTTGACCCATAGGAAAGTCTCCATTTTTTTGAGTTGGTTATAAGGTGTTTAGCATTGGTACAACTGATGAGCCCGTATCAAATCTGCTCCATCATTTACAAAATGTAACTTGAGATAGAATTAAGCCAATTTCAGACATTTGAGACCCAGGGCTGGATGCTGCAAAGGCAAGAGGCAAGTGGGGTGGACTTACACACAACTCCTGAGGTCGCAATACCCAGTATCTCACAGTCCCTGGGGAAGAGTGCCTTCAGAGATGATGCCAGCTGTAAGATTTCTGTCCTCCAGCCTGTATGGAGGAAGTGTAATGAACATGACTGGAGCAGGGCACCAGTTCATGCTTCTCAGCTGCTGTACATTTTTTCAAATTAAGAATGAAAGTGGACTCAATACATTTTAAATGTAAAGTCTAATGTGGCCTTAAAACTGCTTTTGACCCCCCGCCCCGCCCTCCTCCCCCCCCAAAAAAAAATTAAAAATAGAGAATCAAACATTTGAGACCTCCGTCTCAGTGAAGGTCAATACACAGACCTGCCAACAGCAGTGACCAGCAGCCCCTAAACCTCGAACAGCATCATGCACAGGCCACTCCTAAACCTTAGCATCCACAAACAAGAGAAGGTGAACCAACTCTTCTCCAGCACTTACAAAATGGAGATAAAGGCGTCTGCTGACTTTGTATCTGAGACACAAAAACTAAAAGCAAAAGGCTCACCTTTTTTCTGCCTGTCGCAACTGTCGGGTCCATTAATGGTCTCACAGTCTGCCATTATCATAACTGTTCGAGGCAGCACATACATGTTCTACAAACAGGAGTTTCCCGAAAGAGACACAGCAAATTAGAACCCCACACAGAGTACACATTGGAGATGCACGTTTTGCTCATTTCATGGACGTCCAAGCTCAAATTTCAGTCACACCGGCTAAATCCTGCCCCAGTCAATCAAATTTAATCGTATTCATGTGGTCTTTGCATACATGAAGCAACTCAATGTACTTCACGAAAGTGTTTTAGATCGGGGGCATGGCACTCTCCATGGTACATCTGCCATTGTTTATTGTTTATTGGCAAGGATCCCCATTAGCTGACGCAAGATGTCAGCTAGTCTTCCTGGGGTCCAACAACATTAAACCATTACAACAAAACAAGATTAAAACATATCGAGACACATAATTCAAGGAAACATAAGAACATTACCACACAAACAAATTATAACAAAACACACCAAGGTAGAGAAGATATTGCATAACACTACATTTGCATATTCATTGGGTCACTTGTCAGATCGTAATTCTTTTTTGAAGCTTGCAATACTTCTTATTTTACGTATGCCACTTGGAAGACAATTCCATGCCTTAATAGCCCTGTATAAAACAGTTCTTTGCATACTGTTAGATTTTGCACGTGGTAGACTAATCAGCCCACTATTTGCCCCTCTGGTGAAATGCATATGCACATTAGAGCTGTAAATTATTTTATCAGAGATAAATTTGAGAATGTTAATTAGAATAACCTTCTGAAAAAATATAAGTAAATTGCAAGAAAGTCTTTTTTCAACATTCACCCACTTAAGATGTTCATGCATAACAACAGCATTAGTTCTATAAGGGCAGCCAAGAACAAGCCTTGCTGCCTTATTTTGTACGACTTGTAACCTCTGAAGCAGCCGCCTAGAAGCAGAGCCCTACACAACAGAACAGTAATCCAAGTGGCATAGAACTAAAGCACAAACAAGTTGGTTCCTCAGTTCAAATGGAAGGAATGTTGCACACTTTCTTGCAGTGGCAATAGCTCTGCCCATTTTAAAAACAATTCTGTCGATGTGCTCCGACCATGATAATGATGAATCAAGCCAGAGGCCTAGAAGCTTAACTTTTTCAACTTGCTGTATAGGTTGACCTGCAATCTGTAAAACGAGTGTAGGATCAAGTGCAATTCTTTGATAGGAACCAAATACCATACAGACGGTTTTGGAAATATTAAGCACCAACTTATTAGTTTTTATCCAGTCATATAAAATGTTTAGATCACTGGATAAAATCTGATTAATCTCTGAGACTGTAGTAGCAGCATAATCAAGAGTTGAATCATCAGCATACAGAGTCAGACTCGCCTGTCGAATAGAAAATGGCATATCATTTGTAAATATAGAGAATAAGAGGGGCCCCAGACAACTCCATTAGGGAAAAGGTCCTTCAAACTTTGACTAAATGGGCCAGATTTTCATTTACCTCGATCTCCTCGGGCAGCTTTCCTAACAGGACATGGCGTACAGCAGGGTTGCACCCCGCAGCTGAAACCCAGGAGACGTGCTGTTGCGTCCTCAACACCCGGCGGGCACAGTTCCTCCACAGCCTGCAAACACTGGGAACCAATCAAAACCAGAGCCACTCAATATCGCTTTTTCCCATCAAACTTAAAACACGGAGTCAATGTTACTGCAATGATGCAGCAATGATATACCAGAGATGTACCAGATAAGGTGATGGCTCACTGCATTGTTTTACAATGGGAAAATTTGAAACGCTAAAGATGGTGGAACGTTAATATAACACACGCTGTTGGCCTCCAGATTTTTCTCAACTGTAGAATATTAATAGATTTGTATGGGTCGGGAGCTCAACAATGCTACATTATATCTCAGTGACTGGAGTATTTTAGCTTAATGCAAAAAATAAATAAATAAATAAAATTACACATTGAAATTGAACATATTTAAATTTTGTCGTCCATTATAACACCAATGACACTGATCCTTACTGTACAGCTGGTGATGGTTAATTAGATGCTAGAATTCAAAGGCAACTTGATTCTGTAGCTACGTGTAATCATAATAAGACAGCCATATATTCACATGGCTAATGACAAACGTGATTGTGATAGCCAAAAACATGGTAAATACCTCAGATTAAATGCCAAATATATTGCTTGCATGAAGAACCAGCTAGCGAAGAAGCAGTGTGTTTATTCATACTCAACAGAAGTGGTAGATAATGACAACTCCACAGTCCGACATAAAAGTTAGCGATGTTGTGATCTCAGCTGTGGATTCATACATGTACAAGCCTCAGTGAGTGACAAAAATGCAGTTTTTTTTCTGGCAGCAATGTTTTTCAGAACAAATTTCATGACTCAATGTTGTTTACATTTTGACAGCGTCCACAAATATGGAAATAAAATGGCAATGCATGCGACAGAACGCTAGGTATAGGCATCGCCCAATTCAAAAAGACACAGCTCTGGTCTAGTTACCTGCAATCCTGCTGCACTAGAGCATTTCAAAGATGGCGTCGGAGAGCTCCATCTCTATATTTAGAACATCTCTGGTTATACGGTTCACGGAACTATCTAGTAACTGAGGACATTTGCATATGCTGGGATCAGGCTATAAAGTATAAAGTCCTATTGATGTCACACAGATTCTGCTAGTGAAGAAATAGTCTGATACACACTTTACAATATAATCTCTATCCCTTTGCAAAAAAAGGAGACAAACTGCAAGGAATTGGGCTGAATAGAGTATACATAAGAAGATTAAGGAACATGAAATATAGCAAATTGTGTTTCAGAAAGATGCTGATTGGAAAAGTCATCAATGCCTACATCAGGAACATTTGTGTAATATTTTGCCATGGGGCTGGAGACATAAATTTGGTTCAGGCATCTCTCAGTAGAGTTACTCTCGGGGATAAGAAATTGTATAGCAAGGACATATCCATAGCCAAGACGGGCGAAGCTTGTTGGAGCCATAGACATAAAATATTCAGTGAAGCTGCAATGCCAATTGGTAATTCGTTCTTAATTTTTTACTGAATGGATTTCTTTGAATATACATTCATAACTTTATGAAAGTGTACAGGCACAAAAGTGTTTTTTTTTATTCAAAGTGTTAAATGACAGCTTTCCAGTTTTCTTATTATTCAACAGCGCTCTGAACTATTGACCCCGAAAAGCAGGATGCTATAGGAAAATCGGGGACACTGGACGGAGGCGGGGACACTTTCGCAAATGACAGGCCATTAACCAATAAATGGGTGTTACATCACAGCTCAGGGTACAAACAGTTTATGATTGGTCTAACAGAGGGGTATGAACGTGAGGCGGGCCCCTCGTTTACAGCGACAAAAGGAGTTGATCACTGGGTCCCAGACAGTTAGCAACCCTCCTAGAAATTAGGAAATTAAGTAACGTGAGCGGCTGCAGTCCCCAAAACTTGCCTCAGAAATTCGGGCATTTCTTCTCACCAGTGATTTGTCCTCCATGCCCACTCGCGTTATACACTGATGTTGTGCGGCCCCCTGATCCGAAATGTTCAGATGGGCCCAGTTACATATAAAGCATCCAGCGATATTGAATGTTTCATACCCTTGACTTGTTTGCAGTCCGAATAAAATCTAATAAACGTTGGCTAGCTCGCAGATAGTGCGCAACGCCGGCCAAGTCAGACACCTTAGCCAACAGTTATCGCATTAAGTTTTCCCACGGAACTAGCTAGCAAGCAAAAGTTACGTTTATTGCAAAGCTAACGTTCACATTTGGAGGGCGATCACTCCCTAACTTCACATTAACACGCTAACGCAATAACTCATTCATAGCAACCTAGCCAGCGATAACGTCAAACTTCAACCTCAGGCAGAGACGTTCTTGTATTTATAATGTCTCCACCCTAGCGAGCCAATAACAGCCCGATCTGACGAACAAATCTGACGTACAATGAAGCAAGAGGGCTGCGTTAGTTAGGGAGCCGTCAGGGATCATGTCAGTTTAAATGCGGACTCCTGAAATACACCAGAAATGTACAGATCTAGAGTACCAGCAATCTGCAATTCTCAAACTGTCAGTTCTTGGTGTCCCAGAAATGTGAAGTGCTGGTTTACAAGAAACTGTGAACTTTGTTCTTGTTTTGACATGTCCATCTGCATGAGACCGTTGTTCTCAAAGGTATAATATTTATAATATTTATCTCTCCTGATACAATAATAAAGGACAAAATTTTATGCCAAAAGTACAAGCTTCTTTTTATTCTCCTGATGTAACAATACGGTTTTCTTGTTAGGAACATCTTCATCTTGTCCTAATATTTAGCTTCAATTCAAGCTCAACCTGAATACATGAAGATGGAGAGCTTTAATCTGTTATTACTTGTGGCCGTAATGTCAACAATTCCTGCAAACCACCACTTGCGGGAATTCATAGCTGGTACTAGAACTGTGCATTTCTGGTATACTCCAGGAGTGCGCCTTTAAACTGCTTTCACACCGGACGCGAAACGAATTTTTCGCACGACAGGTTACATTCAAAGTCAATGCAA
The DNA here is from genome assembly GCA_029692085.1 of Gymnothorax javanicus. Lineage (NCBI taxonomy): Eukaryota > Metazoa > Chordata > Actinopteri > Anguilliformes > Muraenidae > Gymnothorax > Gymnothorax javanicus. The sequence continues at coordinate 4,271,621 of CM056207.1, read as the reverse complement.
AGACGCGAATCTTTGCATTGACTTTGAATGTAATCTGTCGTGCGAAAAATTCGTTTCGCGTTCGGTGTGAAAGCGGCTTTAGACTGACATGATCCGCAGTAAGTTCAGGGAAATGAGTAAACATTTATGAGCGCTGGCTAATGCGCATACAAGAAAATGAAAATCATCCATAAATTCGCCAGTCAGTAAAAAACATTGACGGGTAAGACCAGAAGGTTAGCTAGCGAATTTTAACAGCCAGGTTAGCTTGCTAGCACTACAAGCAACCAGCAGCCGACTCGTTAGCTGTAGCTACTTACCAAGCCGCACGGAGCAGCGACCTGGTTGGAACAAAAGTCAAAATTCGTTCCACCACTTCGGCAACATTACTTAACACGTAACCAGCCTGGTTTCCACCTGTTGCGCAGGGATTCTCCATGTTTCCATCCATATTCTTTAAAAAAAAAAAAAAGGACTTCAAGCGGTTGTTGTAAAAACTTTAACCTCTGAACCCGACCCTTCTCGTTGAAAACATTGAAAAGACGAAAAACAGGAAGTGTTCCTCACGCTTCATACATCTGGCTACTGCCACCTAGTGGTACCAGATTCTTCTTCTTTCAGTTTTATGGCGGGCGGTACTTATGTGTTCCATTGGTGCATGCCGCCACCAACTGTACGGAATTGCGTGCTGTATTTTAATTATGTGCTTTACTTAAAAAAAAAAAAAAAAAACTCACCTAATCCTATCACATATACTTCTCTCCTTCAAATATTTCACCCAGCTTTCTGTGCCTCCTTACTTTTCTGAATTCTGACCGCCACCGAATCCTCTTTTCAAAATTCTCTGTATATCTTCCCTCTTGACATCCACTACGCCCAAAATCTCTCTTGCTGCATCTACCACCATCTTAATTCTCTCCATTTTACTTTCTATCTCGCAAGCACAGTTTAAAACCATTGAAATGAACGCTAAAACACTTGTTCTGCTCACTCACTGCTTCATCTTCCTCGAACTCCTTTTGCTTCTCATCCACTGGCTGCACTCTGGCTGCTCTTTCCCCACCGTTTCTTTTTTACTCACGACTCTTTTAGTTGCTTCTGCATGATATTTTTCCCTGTGCTCTTGTCCTTTCCACCTCCCTTTCCATTTTCCTTCTTTCACATTGCACTGACCCTATTTCATGATTTCCCCAACAGTGAAAAAATGCTTTTGCCAATATACATTCATGTTCAATACATCCCTCCTGTTCACACCGTCTACACCTATGCATTTCTTTTTTTGCAGGCAGCCGCCACATGCCTGTACTCCTGACACCGGACACAGCACAATGGAGCCCTTCCGTATATTTTCACCCAATAACTCACATAATCTATAAATATTTCTCTCCGGTATTTCACTGATGAACTCTAACAGTACTGACAAACTTTCTTGTACCTTTCCCTCTTGATAACTTCTCAGCCGCTTTGCTCCACATACCCCCTCCACCTTCAAAAAATCATCTAAATCAATGTCCAAAGGGACACCTCTGATCACACCCTTAAAGCATGGTTTTTCTTTAAAGGAAAGCTAGTTACCCGTGTAAGGTCATATTCTTTAATTTTTAATGCTTTATCTCGCTGTTTGACGGTGCGACATTCCACAATCACTAACCGTCCCCGTGTTATCCTTACAGCTTTCACATCTCCAATTTCTTTTCTCACAAATTTCCTGATGTCATGAGCATTGCTAAATATGCAATTTGCTTCAACACCCTTTATATCTGTCTTAATTCCTACAACAAATGCTTCTTCTTCATGTTCGTTATCACTTCATTTTCCTTCTTTTTCACTCCCTCCACCACCTCACAATCCATTTTACCAAAACCATTCATCCGTAATCCAAAATGTAAACCGAAAGCCGTGCAAAATATTCAAAAAACCAAACAATCCGTAAATTTATTTTAAATCTCACACCAAAACCCAACTCCGATCACTCTCCCGATCAGCCCACACCGTTCACTTCTCTCAGAACTGCGGAACCAGATTAAGTCCTCCACAAAACCACTTAATCTGCATTTGAGGGCAGTGTGAATGTAAATGTGCGTCCAATTCTTATCCCCGGCTGAAGGGTTGTATGGCCATGGACTATCCATAGATGGAGCCAGGAGCGGGCTGTGTCGCGGCCAAATGAAGGATTGTCATCAACACTTCACGAGGAGACCTAGCAACACCTGATGGTGTGAAGTGTTTTTAGGGTGAATGTATTGTTCATTAAGAAAGATGATTGCAAACAAGTTAGGACTAATAAAAGTTGTAAAGGGATGTTCTGTGCCCACCCAGTTTTCAGCTCTGGCTACACCACTGCTGTGATCCATTTTAAAACAAATCACCAAGCTACAGTGAAAGGGGTCATCAGAGGTGTTCCTAATTCAGTTAAAGTGGATTCTTTCTTGGAGGTGGAGGGAGTCTGGTGCTCGGCAGCTGAAAAGTCAACGGGACGGGAAGGAAAAGGATAGCAGGGCAGTAATGCTGGGGTTTGAAAGAGTAACCAGACTGAGTATTTCTGGACTATGTGAGTTATAGGGTGAGAACCTATGAGAGGGCGCCACTTCGGTGTTACCAGTGCCAAGAATATGGTCATGTGGCCGCAGCGTGCGGGGAAAAGACATTTCTACGGTGCGGAAAATTTAGGTTTTCTGAGTCCGGATGTGCACTATTGAAAGAGCAAGCTGTACGTTTTCATTGTGGAAGAAATCATGACGCTGAGGATAAGCAATGTGATTGGAAGAAATCGGACAGTGAGGTGGAATGGGCAGGAACACAGAACAAGTTATCATATGCAGAGGATATAAAGAAAGTGAGGACAGAAAAGAGTAAAGTGAGTAAAGAATAGTGGACTACAAAGACAGTTTTAAAAGAACCAAGATCTTTTAAAGAATATATTTATATGTTTGGCATTCATAGCAATGGTTATTAATTGCACAAGAGAAGTAGAAACAAAGACAGAAAGGATGAGAAAGGTTGTTCATGCAGCAAGGGAGCTTCTTGGAATTACTGATGTTAGGGGAGAAGAAATTCAAGAAATTTTAGAAAAAGGGTTTGGCAGGAGCCAAAAACTAAGTAACCAGTAGCATTTAGTTATTGTTATTGAGAAGGGTGACTTAGGGTTATGATGTTACTTTTTTTTTCTTTACAAATGGAAGATAAGTCTACTAAGACTGAAGAACCAGTAGCCGATACAGTTGGTGGCGGTACGCACCTTTGTAAGAAATGAATGCAACCTTTCATTAAATCAAAAAAAGAAGAATAATCTCTGGCGGAAACATTAATTACATTAAATGTTTTTTGTTGAAGTCTTGGCTGAGAATGTTTTTGGAAGGATCATCTTGACGTCCATATTGGTGTGCATTACCATACTGTAAACGACAAATAAACCCACACTAAATTCAGAAGTTTTGTATTCAATACGTTTAATGGCATTAAAAGAATTTTAAAAAGTTGGCAAGTGCACGGAAATTTGTTGCCTCACTCATGCCAACAAAGTAAACAGATGAACACATATTGCCATAAAACATAAAACCAGTCTGCAATATGCAGTGGCAACTGTCCGTACTCTCACACACATTCACTATTCAGACTGAAGTTTTCCGACCCCTCGAGCTTTGTCAAATTCTTGTGCAATCTTCCGGGCAGTGCTGTTTAGTCCCACAGACTGCATGTTGGTGAGGATGGAGACCACAACTCCTTTAGGAGGCACCGGCAGGTCTCCACAAGGCTCCAATGGGTCACTTGGCAGCACTAAAAGGACACTACTCGCCCCTATGGCACCCCCTGTGTGCGAAACATAGTGCCTGCGACTCCTACAATGCCCATAGTTCTGCTGTTTTTCCACCACCAGCCAGCCCAATCCATATAGGCCATCCTTATCCCATGATGCTTCAGTTCTGTCCACTGGGGCCCACACTGTGGTGGCAGTTTCAGGCTTGAGAAATCCTGGCAGGAGGCCCTTCACGCTTTTCACTTGAGCCATCTGGTAACTGTACAGCATGGCGTTTCCAAACCGAAGCAGGTCTCCAACAGTAGAGAGGAACCCACCACCAGCCCACTTATAGGAGTTGTCCACATAGGGGCAATTCACCACACGGCCCTTCTTATTGATGTGGTAAAATCTGAAACACAAAACAGTGACCATTTCTCCAAAAATTATTTTGAATTGTCAAATAATGATGACATTTTCAAATTTCACAAGATACTCAGAAGCAAATGATGCAGACAGGGGCCAAAATTAGCACCAGCCACCGGCTAAATGCTGGTTAAAATATGCTGGTGGCTGGTAGATTTGCTTCACTCACCAGCCAAAAAAATAATGGAAACCTATTAGGTGGCTGGTCAAATTTGAACATTTACAGGCCATTTGGCTCATGGACAAAAAAGTTAATTTTGAACCCTGGATGTAGATCTTAATCTGCATCAAACTGAGAAAGAAACAATCTTTACCCTGCAAGATAATTTCATTTTGTTCACATAACCTCTGCTATCACTGTAAATCTAAAACAATGTATTAGTTACAATTTTCCAGACCCTTCATGACTGGCCTGAAATGGCACTGAAGCAGATTAACTTCAGCATAATGAAGTTTGCTTCTTTTACCTCGAGCGGTGGTAAATAATGGGGTCATTTTCATCTGGCACAGTGGTGAGCATGCCCAGTTCACGGAACATCTTCATCATGTGATCCAGGAACCTCCGATTCACCACTCTTTCCACCACTGCACTGAGCAGGGTGTATGCGTGGGTGGAGTATAGGAAGGTGGTGCCTACAGACACATAACACACACATAAAATGCTGGATATCAGGAGCAAAGTATAACCCCAATTCCAAAAAAGTTGGTATGCTGTGTAAAATATAAATAAAAACAGAATGCAATGATTTGCAAATCTCATAAACTGAAATTTTATTCACAATAGAACTTAGACAACATATCAAATGTTGAAAGTGAGACATTTTGCCACTCCATGAAAAATATTAGGTCATTTTGAATTTGATGGCAGCAACACATCTCAAAAAAGTTGGGATAGGGCCATGTTTACTATTGTTTAGTATCTTCTATTAACACCAGTCTGTAAATGCCTGGGAAGTGAGGAGACTAATTGCTGAAGTTTTGGGAGAGGAAAGTTGTCCCACTCCTTGTCAGATGTAGGATTCTAGCTGCTCAACAGTCCTGGGTCTTCTCTGCGGGATTTTTCCTTTTATGGTGCGCCAAATGTTTTCTATTAGTGAATGGTCTGGACCGCAGGTAGGCCAGTTCAGCACTCAGACTCTTCTATTGCGCTGCCATGCTGTTGTGATGGATGCAGTATGTGGTTTGGCATTCCTTTGCTGAAAAATGCAAGGCCTTCCCTGAAACAGACATTGCCTGGATAGGGGCATATGTTGTTGTAAAACCTCTATATATTTTTTCAGCATTGATAATGCCTTTCCAGATGTGTAAGCTCCCCACGCCATAGGCACTAATGCAACCTGATACCATCAGAGATGTAGGCTTTTGAACTGTGTGCTGATAACAGGCTGGATGGTCCCTCTCCTCTTTAGACCGCACGACACGGCATCCGTGGTTTCCATAATGAATTTCAAATTGTGATTCATCTGACCACTGAACAGTTTTCCACTCTGGCTCAGTCCATTTTAAATGAACTTTGGCCCAAGAAGGCGGCGTTTCTGGATTGTGTTCACATATGGCTTCTTCTTTGCACGATACAGCTTTAGCTTGCATTTGTAGATTGCACGGCAAACCGTGTTCACAGGCAATGATTTCTGGCAGTGTTCCTGAGCCCATGCAGTGAATTCTAGTGCAGAATCATGCCTATTTTTAATGCAGTGCTGCCTGAGGGCCCAAGATCACAAGCATCCAATATTGACCTTCGGCCTTGTCCTTTGCGTACAAAGATTTCTCCAGATTCTCTGAATCTTTTGATATTATGTACTGTAGATTCAAAGTCTTTACAATTTTACATTGAGGAACATTTTTCAAAAATTGTTCCACAATTTTTAGACACATCATTTTGCATTTTGGTGAATCTCTGTCCATCTTTACTTCTGACAGACTTTGCCTCTCTAAAATCCTCTTTCTACACGCAGTAATGTTAGTGGCCTGTTGCCAATTAACCTGATTAGTTGCAAAATGCTCCTCCAGCTGTTTTTTATTAGTACCACTTACTTTTCCAGCCTTTTGTTGCAACTCTCCCAACTTTTTTGAGATGTGAGTTGCTGCCATAAAATTCAAAATGAGCTAATATTTTTCATGAAATGGTAAAATGTCTCACTTTCAACATCTAATATGTTGTCTATGTTCTATTGTGAATAAAATCTTGGTTTATGAGATTTGCAAAACATTGCATTCTGTTTTAATGTACAATTTATACAGCATCTCAACTTTTTTGGAATCGGGGTTGTACATCTTATGCAGTCACAATACAAAGAGATTTGCTATAATGGATGCTGGGTTTTGTTTTTTTTTTTTTTTTTAATTTAGCGAGTTATTCCCTTTGCTCATTGTCATTTGCAAATTAGAATCTTACCTGGTTTGAAAATAAGTGGATCATCTTTAAACAAATCCAGGGAATCGATCACACTCTGAAAACTCTCCTTCAGGTAATATTCCTCATGATCAAACTCCTTTTTCTTGGTCTTTTTACGCTTGGTGCCACTCTCCTCATTTCTTTCACATTCTTTGTTTTCCTCTTTCTTCTCTTCACCTGTTGTTTGCCGCTCTGGCGGTTTCAGAAGTCTTTTTGCTTTTTCCTTTTGCTCCTTTACCTTCTTTGCATCCTTTTCGTAATGACGAATCCCACTCAGATGGGACAGTAACATTCGTGGAGTTATTGTGACCTGAAAATTTGCATCGACCAGCTCAAGGAGCATAGATACACAGTACCAGTCAAATACTTGGACATACTCTACTCATGTAATAGTGCTGTAAAATTTAACTGATATTGCTTCAGCAACTAACCTCGATGAACAAAACGATAGAAGTAATTATTCAAAAGAAAAACAACAATAATTTAGTCCACAAACAAGCATCTAAAATTTTGGTATTGATATAAAAAGCCATATTTGGCAAATGCTGAACAAAAGAAGAACAATTATCTTCCATGATTAGTAAATTAATTGAAGCCAAAGTATTAGAGCATAGCTAAAGCAAAATGTGCAGGTTTCTCTCAGATACAACTAGATACCACAACTATGTGGGATATCTAATGCTGTAAAATGTCGTACACAATAGTATTCTGCAGAAAAATGTACATTATTATGACTTACGGCTTCACCCTCAAACTGTTTCTCTGGGAATTCAGGGACATATTTTTGCACAGGGGCATCAAGATCCAGCTTGCCCTCTTCCCAGAGTCGGGCCACTGCTGCAGCTGTGAGGGGCTTGCTAATGCTAGCGATGCGCATCACTGTCTCTGGGCAACAGGGCACACGATTCTCCAGATCAGCATAGCCCAGACCTTGAGGCATGTAACATATCACATGAGTATAATACCTCTGAGTTACTGCACCATGAATGCCTAATAGATATTAACATACGACAGGTTTTACAAAACCAACCTTCGAGCCAAACTGGGGTCCCATCCACAGACACCCCAACTACAATCCCCGGAGCGCCCACTTCATCCTTTCACACCAAAATAGAGACAGGACAGTAGAGTCAAACAAACTTCTGCAAAATATGCACTTCTCTCAGGAGGGTACAAAATAACTGGCAGACAAAATACACTTTCAAAAAGAGGTTTGTCAGCTAACTAAAAAAGTTGAGGACATTATTTTGCTCCAAGGCTGGAGATAAAACTGTGCAACATGGCAAGGCATCGAACCAATGTTTTTTTTTTTTTTTTTTCTTAAGAATTTGGGACAAGCATTTTAGTGAAATATAGCCCAATGAAAGCAGAAATGGAGAAAGGATGCTGACAGTACACATTAGGATTTGGGTCACAAATTAATTGAAGGCACCAATTTTTACTTTTGGGTCCATCGACACCAAATCACCAAAATTTTCAAAACCTCCCATAGTGACACCCCTCAGAATCAGTTGAAAATAATTTTTCAATGATCAGCTCTTTAAGACCATCAGTTTCAGTTCAACAGCAACAATTTGCCGGGCAAAATGGTTGAGGAAACTCCTGAGATTACAGGAAGAATGTGAAGCAAAAGTTTTTTGAATACCTGTACCTTTATCCTCTGGAGTAGGTCTCTGCTTATTTCTATTGCACTGCAATACCTCGTTGATACTGAGAGATTGTTTTCGAGCTCTTCACACTCACAGTGTTCGGTAAGGTACACTCGGTCCTTTAGCCCCAATGCCAACGCAAAGCCAGCACCAAGCCCCAAAATCCAAAACTTTGATCGCGTTGAACGAAAGAACTGATGAATCCGTTGTCCCTGTGATGATACGGCTCGGTGTTGTTCGTAAACCACTGAATGTTTACCACGGGTAACGTAACGCTTGTTCGCCCAGAAGCAAGAGTAAGAACGCGCTTTCTGCGGGAAGCTGTCCCTACTGCCGGTGCCGAAAATATTCACCATACATGAAAGTAATCGTGACATTTCAGAATGATGAAATGTGACAAATTTTCTGAGAAGGTCTAAACTAGCATTGAAAAATAGAGGGACGAAGTTAGGCTTTCTGTTCAGTTAGGTCTTTCTTAACCCACATTACAGACTCAAATAATCAAACTGGATTAGACATGATGTGTAGAACGCCGAGTGTGAGATTAACAATTCCAAAAAGAGTAGTAAAACACTGGTTTTAGTGAATGTGAAAAAATTAACTGATCACCGACTCTGTCAGTTTCTTGCGGAGGAATTCTGTTAAATATGAAATTCCAACGCAGAATATATAACCTGACCGTCCTTAGTGCCAGCTATTCGTCAAAGCTGATTTTATTTCTTTTTGTAGCCCAGAAATCACATAAAATAATGTGATCTAGGCATGATAAATTGTAGCCTAAATAAATGAAATTACAACCCCAATTCCAAAATAGTTGGGACGAAGTGTAAATTGTGAATAAAATCAAAATGCAGTGACTTTCAGATCTCATCAGCCAATATGTTATTTACAATAGAACATAGATAACATTTCAGATGTTGAAACTGAGACATTTTACATTTTTATCCACAAAATGAGCTCATTTCAAATTTTCTGGCTGCAACAGATCTCAAAAAAGTTGGGACACAGGCAGAAAAGGGCTGAAAAAGCAATTAATATATAAGAGAATCAGCTGAAAGAACATTTAGCAAGTAATTAAGTTAACTGGCATCAAGTGTGTAACATGATTGGCTATAAAAGGGATGTCTTAGAGAGGCTGAGTCTCTCAGAAGTGAAGATGGCCAGAGGCTCTCCGACCCATGAAGTGTGCGGGGAAAAGACACTTTTACAGTGCTGTGAATTTAGGTTTTCCGAGTTCGAATGTGCACTATTGAAAGAGCAAGCCATACGTTTTCATTGTGGTAGAAATCACAACGCTGAGGATAAGCAATGTGATTGGAGGAAATCAGACAGTGAGGTGGAATGGGCAGGAACACAGAACAAGTTATCATATGCAGAGGAGGGTAGAAAAGAGTAAAGTGAGCAAAGAATAGTGGACTACAAAAACAGTTTTAAAAGAACCAAGATCTTTTAAAGAATATATTTATATGTTTGGCATTCATAGCAATGGTTATTAATTGGGCAAGAGAAGCAGAAACAAAGACAGAAAGGATGAGTAAGGTAGTTCATGCAGCAAGGGAGCTTCTTGGAATTACTGATGTTAGGGGAGAAGAAATTCAAGAAATTTTAGAAAAAGGGTTTGGCAGGAGCCAAAAACTAAGTAACTAGTAGCATTTAGTTATTGTTATTGAGAAGGGTGACTTAGGGTTATGGTGTTACTTTTTTTTTTTACAAATGGAAGATAAGTCTACTAAGACTGAAGAACCAGTAGCCGATACAGTTGGTGGCGGTACGCACCTCTGTAAGAAATGAATGCAACCTTTCATTAAATCAAAAAAAGAAGAATAATCTCTGGCGGAAACATATTAATTACATTAAATGTTTTTTTGTTGAAGTCTTGGCTGAGAATGTTTTTGGAAGGATCATCTTGACGTCCATATTGGTGCGCATTACCATACTGTAAACGACAAATAAACCCACACTAAATTCAGAAGTTTTGTATTCAATATGTTTAATGGCATTAAAAGATTTTTAAAAAGTTGGCAAGTGCACGGAAATTTGTTGCCTCACTCATGCCAACAAAGTAAACAGATGAACACATATTGCCATAAAACATAAAACCAGTCTGCAATATGCAGTGGCAACTGTCCGTACTCTCACACACATTCACTATTCAGACTGAAGTTTTCCGACCCCTCGAGCTTTGTCAAATTCTTGTGCAATCTTCAGGGCAGTGCTGTTTAGTCCCACAGACTGCATGTTGGTGAGGATGGAGACCACAACTCCTTTAGGAGGCACCGGCAGGTCTCCACAAGGCTCCAATGGGTCACTTGGCAGCACTAAAAGGACACTACTCGCCCCTATGGCGGTCCCTGTGTGCGAAACATAGTGCCTGCGATTCCTACAATGCCCATAATTCTGCTGCTTTTCCACCACCAGCCAGCCAAATCCATATAGGCCATCCTTATCCCATGATTCTTCAGTTCCGTCCACTGGGGCCCACACTGTGGTGGCAGTTTCAGGCTTGAGAAATCCTGGCAGGAGGCCCTTCACGCTTTTCACTTGAGCCATCTGGTAACTGTACAGCATGGCGTTTCCAAATCGAAGCAGGTCTCCAGCAGTAGAGAGGAACCCACCACCAGCCCACTTATAGGAGTTGTCCACATAGGGGCTATTCACCACACGGCCCTTCTTATTGATGTGGTAACATCTGAAACACAAAACAGTGACCAATTCTCCAAAAATTATTTTAAATTGTTAAATAATGATGACATTTTCAAATTTCATATGATACTCAGAAGCAAATGATGTAATCTTAATCTGCATCAAATTGAGAAACAATCTGTTACCCTGCAAGATAATTTCATTTTTTTCACATAACCTCTGCTATTGCTGTAAATCTAAAACAATGTATTAGTTACAATTTCTCCAGACCCTTCATGACTGGCCTGAAATGGCACTGAAGCAGATTAACTTCAGCATAATGAAGTTTGCTTCTTTTACCTCGAGCGGTGGTAAATAATGGGGTCATTTTCATCTGGCATAGTGCTGAGCATGCCCAGTTCACGGAACATCTTCCTCATGTGATCCAGGAACCTCCGATTCGCCACTCTTTCCACCACTGCACTGAGCAGGGTGTATGCGTGGGTGGAGTATAGGAAGGTGGTGCCTACAGACACATAACACACACATAAAATGCTGGATATCAGGAGCAAAGTATAACCCCAATTCCAAAACAGTTGGGATGCTGTGTAAAATGTTAATAAAAAACAGAATGCAATGATTTGCAAATCTCATAAACTGAAATTTTATTCACAAAAGAACTTAGACAACATATCAAATGTTGAAAGTGAGACATTTTGCCACTCCATAAAAAAATATTAGCTCATTTTGCATTTGATGGCAGCAACACATCTCAAAAAAGTTGGGATAGGGCCATGTTTACTATTGTTTAGTATCTTCTATTAACACCAGTCTGTAAATGCCTGGGAAGTGAGGAGACTAATTGCTGAAGTTTTGGGAGAGGAAAGTTGTCCCACTCCTTGTCAGATGTAGGATTCTAGCTGCTCAACAGTCCTGGGTCTTCTTTGCGGGATTTTTCCTTTTATGGTGCGCCAAATGTTTTCTATTAGTGAATGGTCTGGACCGCAGGTGTTAGGTACGGTTCTGGAACCAGACGCGAGAGTCGAGCAGTGAAGGTAAAATGGGATTTTATTGGAAAGGGGGCGAACCCCCGCAGAGCAGGAGGCGACAGTACAAAGTCCACAATCCAAAGAACACAATCCCAGAGACAAAAATCCAAAAGTCGAAAAACCAGGGCAGCAATCACAGAACTCAAAGTCGGGCAAAAAAAGGGTTCAAAAACAGATACAGACAAAAAGTACAAAAGAGCAGATCCAAAAATCGTAGGTCGGGCGGTCCAGTCAGAAGATAAACACAGAGAGTACAAGGCGAAATGAAAGCAGCACAGGTAAACTTGGGAAAACGTTCTGACTATGCAGTGAGAAGACAGCTTAAATACATTCAAGGAAGTCACATGCTATGATTAGGATGCCAGACTAATTACAAAGGAGGGAACATGAGGGAGAACCTAATCACATGAAATTGGCAAAAAGCCAAAACGCCACGAGACAACCTATGACAAAACATACAGCTCCGGTTAGGGGAGTTCTAATGTGCACAGATAATGAGAGGTAGGATAGAGTGGAGCAGGTGCGGAGGATCCGCTTTGCAGGAGAGACAAAGTGAAGGCAAGAGGCGGAGACTAGAACAGGGCGAGAAAAGAGAGCTAGTTAATCAATTAGTAAGTGCAGCTATACAATCCCTAGTGCTCGTTAGTAAGTTAGTATTATATACAATGTAGTTTGGGTTAGTAACTTTAACAAAAACAACAAACTGTTAGTATTGGTTAGTAATATAGAAAAGAGAGGCTTGAAGGAATGTTTGAAACCCAGAAACCATGAAATCACCTAAGCATGTGACACGCAGGACTGGGGAGAAGCTGTAACTTAACAAGAGACCAGACAGGGGAGACAAAGTGCAATGCTGGGCATGAATAAAACATGGACCAGAATCTAACAGAAAAGTGGAAGGGGATGGCAAAAACGAAAACATGGCAAAATGCAAAAAATTAAACAAAACATGACAAAACCTAACAAACATAATCATAAACATAACAGGGACTAGGGAAAATCATAATAAACATGGCATACAAGGCAGAAACAAGACAGAACAGATTAGAATCATAACAGCAGGTAGGCCAGTTCAGCACTCAGACTCTTCTATTGCGCTGCCATGCTGTTGTGATGGATGCAGTATGTGGTTTGGCATTGCTTTGCTGAAAAATGCAAGGCCTTCCCTGAGACAGACATTGCCTGGATAGGGGCATATGTTGTTGTAAAACCTCTATATACTTTTCAGCATTGATAATGCCTTTCCAGATGTGTAAGCTCCCCACGCCATAGGCACTAATGCAACCTGATACCATCAGAGATGTAGGCTTTTGAACTGTGTGCTGATAACAGGCTGGATGGTCCCTCTCCTCTTTAGACCGCACGACACGGCATCCGTGGTTTCCATAATGAATTTCAAATTGTGATTCATCTGACCACTGAACAGTTTTCCACTCTGGCTCAGTCCATTTTAAATGAACTTTGGCCCAAGACGGCAGCGTTTCTGGATCGTGTTCACATATGGCTTCTTCTTTGCATGATACAGCTTTAGCTTGCATTTGTAAATTGCACGGCAAACTGTGTTCACAGACGATGATTTCTGGAAGTGTTCCTGAGCCCATGCAGTGAATTCCAGTGCAGAATCATGCCTGTTTTTAATGCAGTGCTGCCTGAGGGCCCAAGATCACAAGCATCCAATATTGACCTTCGGCCTTGTCCCTTGCGCACAGAGATTTCTCCAGATTCTCTGAATCTCTTGATGATATGATGTACTGTAGATTCAAAGTCTTTACAATTTTATATTGAGGAACATTTTTCTGAAATTGTTCCACAATTTTTAGACGTATCTTTTTGCATATTAGTGAATCTCTGTCAATCTTTACTTCTGACAGACTCTGCCTCTCTAAAATGCTCTTTTTATACCCAGTAATGTTAGTGGCCTGTTGCAAATTAACCTGATTAGTTGGAAAATGCTCCTCCAGCTGTTTTTTATTAGTACCACTTACTTTTCCAGCCTTTTGTTGTCCCTCTCCCAACGTCTTTGAGATGTGTTGCCGCCATCAAATTTATAATGAGCTAATATTTTTCATGAAATGATAAAATGTCTCACTTTCAACATCTAATATGTTGTCTACGTTCTATTGTGAATAAAATCTAGGTTTATGAGATTTGCAAAACATTGCATTCTGTTTTTATGTGCAATTTACACAGCATCCCAACTCTTTTGGAATCGGGGTTGTACATCTTATGTAGTCATAATACAAAAAGATTTGCTATAATGGATGTGGGTTTCTTTTTTTTAAATTTAGCGAGTTATTCCCTTTACTCATTGTCATTTGCAAATTAGAATCTTACCTGGTTTGAAAATAAGTGGATCATCTTTAAACAAATCCAGGGAATCGATCACACTCTGAAAACTCTCCTTCAGGTAATATTCCTCATGATCAAACTCCTTTTTCATGGCCTCTTTACTCTTGGTGCCACTCTCCTCATTTCTTTCACATTCTTTGTTTTCCTCTTTCATCCCTTCACCTTGTGTTTGCTGCTCTGGTGGTTTCAGAAGTCTTTTTTCTTTTTCCTTTTGCTCTTTAACCTTCTTTGCATCCTTTTCGTAATGACGAATCCCACTCAGATGGGACAGTATCATTCGTGGAGTTATTGTGACCTGAAAATTCGCACCGAACAGCTCAAGGACATAGATACATAGTACCAGTCAAATACTTGGACACACTCTACTCATGTAATAGTGCTGTAAAATTTAACTGATATCGCTTCAGCAACTAACCTTGACGAACAAAACGTTAGAAGTAATTATTCAAAAGAAAAACAACAATAATTTAGTCCACAAACAAGCATCTAAAATTTTGGTATTGATATAAAAAGCCATATTTGGCAAATGTTGTACAAAAGAAGAACAATTATCTTCCATGATTAGTAAATTAATTGAAGCCAAAGTATTAGAGCATAGCTAAAGCAAAATGTGCAGGTTTCTCTCTGATACGACTAGATACCACAACTATATAGGATATCTAATGCTGTAAAATGTCATACAGATTGGTATTCTGCAAAAAAAATGTACATTATTATGACTTACGGCTTCACCCTCAAACTGTTTCTCTGGGAATTCAGGGACATATTTTTGCACAGGGGCATCAAGATCCAGCTTGCCCTCTTCCCAGAGTCGGGCCACTGCCACAGCAGTGAGGGGCTTGCTAATGCTAGCGATGCGCATCACTGTCTCCGGGCAACAGGGCACACGATTCTCCAGATCAGCATAGCCCAGACCTTGAGGCATGTAACATACCACATGAGTATAACAGGGCTGTTTCACAATCAGGGGTAAATTCTAAAATATTGAATAAATGTAGCTTTTTTTCTAAAATTATTAGCAGCAAGGTGACATAGGCTATATCATTCATTTTAAGTTCTACTATCATTGACTAATCTACAGAAGCTGTTTATTTTATGAAAAAATGTCAAATGTCGAAAATTTGACAGAACGATATCTATTTTTTTGAACTTTTGGTAGGGCTGCGCAATTAACCAAATCCTGATTATTTTAAGTGCAATAAAAGTAACTGCCACTATGAGGCAGATAGACGAGCTTGCTTATTACCTTTTCTATGACACTTACCTAATGCGGTCATTTGAAATGCTTCCGGTAAGAGAACTGTGATTTGAAGTCCGCTAATGACCAGCGAGGTTGGACAGCCTCCATCACCTTGGCATAACTTAGCTTACCTTTAATCGATTCCCGTGTACTCTGCCTAATCCGCAATCAAGCCATTTATTCAGCCAACTGTCCAATCAAAACCAAAATGTGGCCAATAATGATACAGAAGAGATAATGAGAAGCAGACAGACCTAACCAGGCTGCCGTGTTAGACTGAATGAATGTCAATAATCTGAATTAACAGCAGACCTCTGAATTCCACCTCTCGTATAATTTTTACATATTATTAAAAAGATTTCTGAAAAATAAAATCATTTTAAGATGGTCCTGGTTTTTAAGCGTTTCAAAACATAGGCGAAGTGAAAAACACTTTGTGAAGCATATCAAACGTGAACTGAGAGAAATGATTGTCGCATTGCACGCAATATAATAAATAAATTCAGCGAAGACTTGGCAAACACATTCAGGTAAATTACGTGCTGAACAACACAAAGGTAAGGTCTGCAAAGTCATCATCCTCTACCCGACAATTGCTCTCACCCCCTTCCCAATTACTTAGCTCAATTTGCAATCAAACAGTTGATTCGCTCAATTAGGCTAACGATTTAAGTTGGTAGATAGTCTGATTTATTTCGATATCATTTTTGTTTGTCACATTTTGAAATTTAAATAACCATGAAACATGACAGATTTGCCTAAATGTGTTTGCTAGATTATTTCAAATTTTACCTTCTGCCGCGCTGCATGCGAATGCGTTAATTTACTTGTCACGTTCGATAGGCTTAAACAAAATGTTTTCCACCTTCACTGTTGGTTATTTAGACGCTCAAAAGGTAACTAAAATCAAGAGCTATAACTTACTTTATTTTAAATTAATTTTGTTCAATTATCTAATAAAAAATGCCACCAATTTGTGGCACTGATTCGCCTGAACGAGTTTGCCTAATCTTCGGTGCATTTGACTATTGCGTGCAGTGCAAACATATTCTCTCTCGCATTCACGTTCAGTGTGCTTCACAAAATGTTCTCCACTTCATGTAGCCAAAATTTTTAGCGCTTAAAGCCAGGGCCATTTTAAAATAATTTCATTTTTTCAGAAATATCTTTAATAATACATACAAAATTCCCTGATGAGAGGTGGAATTCAGAGGTCTGCCATTTATTCAGATTATTGACATTCATTCAATCTAACACGGCAGCCTGGTTAGGTCTGTCTGCTTCTCATTATCTCTTCTTCATCATTATATGGCCACATTTTGGTTTTGATTGGACAGTTGGCTGAATAAATGGCTTGATTGCGGATTAGGCAAAGTACACGGGAATCGATTAAAGGTAAGCTAATTATGCCAAGGTGATGGAGGCTGTCCAACCTCGCTGGTAATTAGCGGACTTCAAATCACAGTTTTCCTCCCGGAAGCATTTCAAATGACCGCATTTGGTAAGTGTCATAGAAAAGGTAATCATTATTTAAAAAATGGGAAGGTTTTTTAAGCTACAAATAATATTTGGGGGGTCAAAAATGAATCGATTCATGAAAATTTGACTTTTTTACCAAGACATTCAGTATGTCAAAAAATGACTTCTCCGGAAAGTTTTTTACATTATTAATATTTCAACAGAAGAGGGGGGGTAAGTTTGGATGTATTGTATAATTTTGACTCCACATACTCATATGACTGCGCAGGAGGAATACTGTGTCAGTATATGCACTGGTCATTACACTGTGTACTATGTTATGAATACATGTTCTTTGTCCGTCAAAAACATGTCTTCTCCGGAACTGGTTTAAAGGTGGAAATAGGCAAATTGTCATTTGTAGGAATTTTAGGAGAACCTGCAAACCCAACGCTCCAAAATTTTCAGCATGTGTCCTCAACAACATATGTAAACAAACAGGCATCAATTTGATTCTATATTCCACATTTGATTTTTGGGGGTCCGTGAGACAAACTTTGATCCCTGATTGTGAAACAGCCCAACACCTCTGAGTTACTGCACCATGAATGCCTAATAGATATTAACGTACCAAATGGTTTTACAAAACCAACCTTCGAGCCAAACTGGAGTCCCATCCACAGACACCCCAACTACAATCCCCGGAGCGCCCACTTCATCCTTTCACGCCAAAACAGAGACAGGACAGTAGAGTCAAACAAACTTCTGCAAAATATGCACTTCTCTCAGGAGGGTACAAAATAACTGGCAGACAAAATACACTTTCAAAAAGAGGTTTGTCAGCTAACTAAAAAAAGCTGAGGACATTATTTTGCTCCAAGGCTGGAGATAAAACCGCGCAACATGACAAGATATCTAACCAATGTTTTTTTTTTTCTTCTTAAGAATTTGGGACAAGGGTCATTCCATGTCAAATGTCTGAATTTCAGAGAAACTTCCCACTCTCAGATTTGGCTGAAAAAAAATCCAGCGGGTGCATTCACCTCCCAATAGAGAAATTTCCTAATAGTTTTGTCCTGAAAAAAGTTTTGCAACTCTGGCCCTTTTTTGAACAGCGATTTCTGAGGAGCCATTTCACCTCCTAAAAAGTAGGAGCTAGGTCCTTCAAATTTTCAGGGGTGAAAATATGCTATTATAACAAAATGGACTTTAATGTGTCCTTTTAGTTCATCATATATCCTCCTTAAAGTTGCTCGAGTTTTGTCCTAAAAAATGTCAAAGTTTTGGTATTACACAGCTTCCCATATATGTTGTGTGTTTTGTTTTCTAATTCTGGCCCTTTTATGAATAATCTAGAAAATATTAAGGCTTGAAAATGAAAAAAATAAAATTTGTGCCACCAAAAAAATGACACCATCCACCAGCAACAAATTGACAGTTTTAGCTTAGATGCCTGTTATTAACATATCCAAAATTTGTGATGGGGTTCTCAAAATAAATTTTTGAAAATATGTATTTTTTTTGGACACTAGGTTTCCTTCAAATATTCAAACATTATTTTAAAAATATAGTTAATGATATTTAAACTCAACAAAGTGCTTTATTTCACAAATGTTAACTTACACTTGAAGAATAACCCATATGCAGTGTTTAGATATTGAAATATTACAACCTTAACAGGGCCAAAAATTCAAGTTTGTTGTGAATTTGGAAGTGTTACAATAATTAATTATCAAATACAATATAGCTATCTTACAGAGGATGTGTTAAGAATGCCATTTTATTTTATGTTATATGTACTATTATGTTATTATTGAATATGTATTCTATGCAGTGCCTCCGAGTTAAGTGGGGCTGACATGTCAGTGATGCCTTCCTCTGTTTAAATGGTGTAAAACAAGGAGGGGTACTTTCACCAATTTTATTCTGTATTTACATGGATGTTTTGCTATGTAAACTTGCCCAGTCTGGTTATGGTTGCTATATAGGACGCCGTTTCTGTGGTGCTTTGTGTTATGCCGATGACTTGACTTTGATTTCTCCATCTAGATGTGGTATGAAAAGATTGTTAAATATTTGTGATGAATTTGCCAAGGAATATTATATCATTTTTAACCCCTCAAAGAGTGCCAGTGTATCACTTAATTGTAATCCTGGTACTTCATTCAAAATTAGTGATGTTTCCATCAAGCAAGATGACTCCGCTGTACATCTCGGTCATATTATACGTCATGATTGTAACATCAGGAACATTAATCAAGGGATCAATCTCATCTCCAGCTCTAATACTATGTTGACTAAATTTAATATGTGTGCCTTGAGTACAAAGGCCAGGTTATTCCAAACATATTGTACCTCTTTTTATGGCTCGGTGCTGTGGAATTTGAATAGCAATCACACTCAGCGTTTCTATGTTTCATGGCGTAAGGTGTCCCAGCGTATTTGGCGTGTCCCTTATAATACACACTGCAGTTTGCTTCCCTCTCTTATGTCTGCTCCTAGCATTGAAAATCAGTTACTGTGTCGGTTTGCCATGTTTATGTGCAATGTTGCGAATGGTGTTAACAATTTAGTTCATCTGTTTTACATTTGGGGATCGGGGAGATACACGACTCGGTCCCTGTGGCGACCGAGTAATGTATCTCCCCGATCCCCAAATTTCAAACAAAATGGCCGCTGGCAGCCATATTGGACGTCCGAAATTGACGAAAATCGGTCTTGAGCATTGTCATATATATATCTTCGCCTGTGTAAAATCTGAAAACATTCCTGTAATAATTGTGGCTTCCAGAGCCCGGAAAATAAAAAATTTCAGACAAAATGGCTGCCGGCAGCCATATCGGACGTCCGAAATTGACAAAAATCGGTCTTGAGCATTGTCATATATATCTTTGCCTGTGTAAAATTTGAAAACATTCCTGTGATAATTGTGGCTTCCAGAGCCCGGAAAATAAAATCTCTGCGGCGGCGGCCCCGGAACTAAACCATAGTATCTCCCGACTATCGTCGTCAGGGAGATACAATAACAGGCACCTAATCTTTCGAAAACCGTCAATTTGAAGTTGGTGGATGGCGTCATTTTTTTGGTATTAAATGTGAAAAATAACACAAATTTTTTTTTCACTTTCAAGCCTTAATATTTTCTAGATTGTACATAAGAGAGGGCTAGAATTAGAATACAAAATGCACAACATATTTGGGAAGCAAGACCAAATCCCTGTCTTTGACATTAGGCTTTTTACAGTCCTTCAAATATGCTACCGCAGAGCGAACAGTAAAATTTTCGAGCAACTTTAAGCACCCAGAAATATATGATGAACTAAAGGGACACCTTTATAAGTCCATATTCCTCAAGTTATAATAGCATATTTTCACCCCTGAAAATTTGAAGGACTTAGCTGAAATACTTCTCTAGATATAGCCATGTGAAAGTGGCTCCTCAGAAATAGCTGTTCAAAAAGGGCCGGAACTTAGTTTCATCATAAAAAACTATTTTTGCAACTATGAGATGAGAGCTAAAATTTTGTATTTCTCCTATTAGGAGGTGAATGCACCCGCTGGAATTTTTTCAGCCAAATCTGAAATGGTCGAGTGGGAGCCATTCGGACATTTGACCAGAGTTGCCAAGTCCGCTTATAATACGCGACTTTGGGCTTCTTCTTTCCTGAAGTCGCTTGAAAAAATTACGGGTCGCAGGTTGCGGTTTTTTGGGCTTGTTTTTAAAAAATGGTTGCTTGTTAGAGAAGTGTAACAAGCGACCTAATTGTTTTCGTTTATGGTTGCTATTTCCCCCGATTCATTGATTGACTGTCTGCTCACTGCCTCACGAGCAATCGGTGAAGTTAGACTGATATTCGATATTCAGACATTCGGCGAACGGGAAATCTAGGGACCGTCGAAAAAGTGCGCACCAAAAAACGGGGAAACGTACTAATATTTTGCTTTAATAGCTTATGGTTACTTTATGTTATTCCGTGCCCTATAAATAAGCACGAGCTGTGAGTAAACTGGAACTAAGTTTAAAAAAACCTGCCATTTGATTACGAATTATTATGAGAATGGGGAAAAATTGGTCTTTTCCCAGAAATTTTTTTTCTTCAATGGCAATGTAAAACCAAAAGCAAGAACTCTGATAAGAATTTTATTTGTATTCATAAGTATGTAATGACCTTGAACAGTTTTTCATTTTGAGGAAACCCAATTTCAAGATTGGCAATATTTTATTCCTTTTGTAAATCTTTTTATTTTTAATTTTTCAAAAGCTTTTCCAATTTTCAGTACAAAGCTCTGGCAGGTCAAGTTGAGGTTCTGTGCCCATGCAGTCATCATTCCAGAGCATTTCTTTATTTGAAAGAATTTTATAATGGAGGCGAAAATGCAAGCTGGGCCCAAATTTTTCAGTTTTTCCTCAATAGCTTTTCCCATTTCCATCCTAGCACCAATGAAATTGCTTTCATTTAATCTGCTTCAATGTAGCCACCTTTCACAACCTTTATTTTTGGAGAAAAATTCCAACATTACTGGCAAAGCAGCAGCCTGGGCCCAAATTTTTCAGTTTTTTTCTCAATAGCTTTTCCAATTTTCATCCAAACACCAGGGAAATTGCTTTATTTTCATCAACTTCAATGTAGGCACCTTTCACAACCTTTATTTTTTGAGAAAAATGTCAACATTATGGGCAAATAAGCAGCCGGGTCATTCCATGCCAAATCACCTAATTTTCAGGAAAGTCCCCAGGTGACCCTCTTAGATTTTGCTGAAACTCCATGAAAATGTTCATATATGCAAATAACGAACACACAGAAAATTTCAGGCCAAAAGTCCAAGCCGTTTTGAAATTATGGCTGTCCAAGACCCCCCCCAAGCAAGCACCATGGAAATTTTCAAATGATCATATTTTTGGATTTGAAAAAGCTACAAAGCTGAAAATTGCTACCTGGGGTAATTTGCACACAAGCTTTCAGAATCTGCAATCAAAAAAACAGTGTATCTTGCTTCCTTTTTTTGAAGATATGGGCACCTGAAAATGAAAGTTTTTTCTAGCCAAATTTTTAGGCTTTTGCCCGAACCATTGATCTGAGGATACCCAAATTGCTTACATAATCTCAATACAGCTAAATAACTCCCTGCAAGCATAGACTTATAAAACAATCAGTAAAGGTATGGCAGGGTCCAAAGACTTTTCACAAAAAATTCAAAAAATCACCCCTTTAGTTGACCTTGTGAACACTTACTCAGGGTAATGAAATTTGCACCACAGAATTATATGCATCTGACCTTTATATGTACCAAATTTCATTGATGTGACTTAACTCCTTCATAGTTAGGCAGTGTTTCAAAGAAACCCACTAATTTGATCAAATTATGCTACTTTTACGGTATATAACAACATCCTCGAGCTCTGGTAAATTGACAATTACAATAATTTGTAAAAGCAAATTGAAGCAAACCTACTTGAAATATGTTTTTGTGCATTTTGAATGGATCAAATATTTTCTGAGTATATTCATTCGAGAGATGTACATCTTCTCATGGTGAAAACACACTGTGCTGTCATCACGTAGCAGTACCCCACTTCTCCATTCCAATAGCTTATCATCCTGTTTTTGCCAACATTTCTGCCATATATTTTCTTATGGCATTCCTCCTCCAGTGCAATTCCAATACTGCATCCCCATCTTGATGCTTCAAATTCCATGTTTTAAATCTTGATTTTTACAGAGTTCACAAAATGTACACTTCATCTGCTGAACATTGCAGTTGAAATGAATTTGAGGAGGGATGTGAGCTGAAAAGTGAACACACTGTTCAATTATTCTGTAAACAATCTGGCCACAACAGTGAGGTAATTGATCCAGCTATTTTAAATAAACAGTTGTGGTTTGGAGTTAAGTAGACTAGGATGAACCTAGATAAACAATGTTTTTTACCTTTAGACGAGGTCACCTGGACTGGGATGAATCTTAATAAACAGTTTCCAACAGCTATGACCTCATGCAAATAATGTAAGTAGAGCCCAAAAATCAGTAAGTTGAATCCACTTAAATAAAAGCAGTTTTGTATTAGTAACATCAATGTACAATATGTACAATGTATGGTACTATGGAAAACAAAAACAAGCCATATGATACTATTTTGTACAAAGTCATGAATTTTAAACTTTCTAAAATTATTATATATAAAAAACGGTTATCAAAGATTACTTATTCTCATTTTTTGCCCTTTGACATCTACCGAAGACATTGTAAAGTACAGCAAAATGGTGTAATTTGATCAAATTAGTGGGTTTTATTTTAAAACACTGCCTAACTATGAAGGACTTAAGTCACATCAATGAAATTTGGTACATATAAAGGACAGATACATATAATTCTGTGGTGCAAATTTCATTACCCTGAGTAACTGTTCACAAGGTCAACCGATTTCCCGAAAGGGGTTTTTTGAGATTTTTTTGTGAAAGTCACTTTTGGACCCTAGCCATACCTTTTACTGATTGTTTTATAAGTCTATGCTTGCAGGGAGTTATTTAGCTGTATGTAGAGATTATGTATCAGCAATTTGGGTATCCTCAGATCAATGGTTCGGGCACCAGGTAAGCCTAAAAATCGCCCCAACATTTTCAGGTGCCCATATTTTCAAAAAGGAAGCAAGATACACTTTTTTGATTGCAGATTCTGAAAGCTTGTGTGCAAATTACCCCAGGTAGCAATTTTTCAGCTTTGTAGCTTTTTCAAATCCAAAAATATGATCATTTGAAAATGAAAAAAAAATCCATGACATGCATCTGAGGGTCTTCCGACGGCCGTAATTTCAAAACGCTAGGACTTTTTGGCCTGAAATTTTCTGTGTGTTCGTTATTTGCATATATGAACATTTTCATGGAGTTTCAGCAAAATCTAAGAGGGTCACCTGGGGACCATTAGGTGATTTGGCATGGAATGACCCAGCCAAGACCCAAAATTTTCAGTTTTTTCTCAAAAGCTTTTCAAATTTTCATCCTAGCACCATGGAAATTGTATTATTTTAATTTTCCATCATCTGCCACCATTCACAACTTTTATTTTTGGGGAAAAATTCCAACATTACGGGTAAATAAGCAGCCAGGCCCCAAAATTTACAGTTTTTTCTCAATAGCTTTTCCAATTTTCATCCTAGCAGCAGGGAAATTGTGTTATTTTAATCTGCCTCCATCTAGCCACCTTTCACAACCTTTATTTTTGGGGAAAAATTCCAACATTATGGGTAAATAAGCAGCCAGGACCCAAAATTTACAGTTTTTTTCAATAGCTTTTCCAATTTTCATCCTAGCACCAGGCAAATTGTTTTATTTTAATCTTCCATGAGGTGGACACCTTTCACTACCTTTGTTTTTGGGAAACAATTCCAACATTACAGGCAAATAAGCAGCCAGGACCATAAATTCACAATTTTTTCTCAATAGCTTTTCCAATTTTCATCCTAGCAGCAGGGAAATTGTGTTATTTTAATCTGCCACCATCTGGCCACCTTTCACAACTTTTATTTTTGGGGAAAAATTCCAACATTACGGGTAAATAAGCAGCCAGGCCCCAAACTTAACAGTTTTTTCTCCAGAGCTTTTCCAATTTTCATCGTGGCAGCTGGAGAATTGTGCTATTTTAATCTGGCATCATCTGGCCACCTTTCAAAACCTTTATTTTTTGAGAAAAATCCAAACATTATGGGCAAATAAGCAGCCAGGACCCAAAATTTACAGTTTTTTCTCAATAGTAATTTTCATCCAAGCAGCAGGGAAATTGTGTTATTTTAATCTGCCATCATCTGGCCACCTTTCACGTTCTTTATTTTTGGGGAAAAATTCAAACATTACGGGCAAATAAGCAGCCAGGATCCAAAATTTACAGTTTTTTCTCAATAGCTTTTCCAATTTTCATCCTGGCAGCGGGGGAATTGTGCTATTTTAATCTGCCACCATCTGGCCACCTTTCACAACCTTTATTTTTTGGAAAAAATTCCAACATTACGGGCAAATAAGCAGCCAGGACCCAAAATTTACAGTTTTTTCTCAATAGCTTTCCCAATTTTCATCCTAGCAGCAGGGAAATTGTTTTATTTTAATCTGCCATGAGGTGGACACCTTTCACAACCTTTGTTTTTGGGAAAAAATTCCAACATTACGGGCAAATAAGCAGCCAGGACACAAAATATACAGTTTTTTCTCAATAGCTTTTCCAATTTTCATCCCGGCACCAGGAAAATTGTGTTATTATAATCTGGCATCATCTGGCCACCTTTCACAACCTTTATTTTTTGAGAAAAATCCAAACATTATGGGCAAATA
Source organism: Gymnothorax javanicus (assembly GCA_029692085.1). Classification (NCBI taxonomy): domain Eukaryota; kingdom Metazoa; phylum Chordata; class Actinopteri; order Anguilliformes; family Muraenidae; genus Gymnothorax; species Gymnothorax javanicus. The sequence continues at coordinate 4,246,398 of CM056207.1, read as the reverse complement.
AGCAGCCAGCACCAAAATTTACAGTTTTTTCTCAATAGCTTTTCCAATTTTCATCCTAGCACCAGGCAAATTGTTTTATTTTAATCTGATCCCATCTAGCCACCTTTCAAAACCTTTATTTTTGGGGAAAATTCCAACATTACGGGCAAATAAGCAGCCAGGACCCAAAATTTACAGTTTTTTCTCAGTAGTAATTTTCATTCAAGCAGCAATGAAATTGTTTTATTTTAATCTGCCATCATCTGGCCACCTTTCACATTCTTTATTTTTGGGGAAAAATTCCAACATTACAGGCAAATAAACAGCCAGGACACAAAATTTACAGTTTTTTCTCATTAGCTTTTCCAATTTTCATCCTAGCACCAGGGAAGTTGTGTTATTTTAATCTGCCATCATCTGGCCACCTTTCACAACCTTTATTTTTGGAGAAAATTTTCAAGAAATAAATATTATAATAAATTATAATAAATATTAAAAATATGCAATTACTTATGAACCTAAGTTCTGAACATTATGAGAAATACACTTTAATAACAAATTCCATGACAAAAATGGGACAAACAATTGAAAAAACAAAATATGAAAATCAACTTTAACTCAGGACTCCCCAAAAGAAATAATCCCCATGTTATGCCAATATTATAATTTCAATACTTCTCATAGAGGTATCTGTAGCTAACGTGACAACATAAATATAGTATCAGTCACATTGAAGAAGTCAGTTTTAGGTCACATTTATGTTGCAATATACATGGAAATACATATACCCATTTGAATATATAAAGAATATATAATATCAATATCAAGAAAATATATTTTGTCAGCTACTTCAAACAGGATTTTCAGTTTTAAACTGTACAAATGTCCTTCTATAGTCAACTGAATGTGTCAATGCAAAAGATCAGACGTTTTGAAGGTTCCACGTTTTTCAGTTGTTACGCAATATTTCAACGGTCTCTAAATAACCGACCGCTTCTGTACGCAATCGTTCATATTCTCCGTGTATCTCGTGGTCGTTTTTTCCTGCGCACTTCGAAACAAAAGCAAAACTATGAAAAATAAGTGTTGTGAAACGTAAGTTTACTTCTTTCATTTCATGCACAGTGTGTTTGAATTAAACTGACAGCGTGAACGAAGAGTTATTGAAATGCTCTCTCGCCGAATGTCTGAATATCGAATATCAATCTAACATAACCTCGTTCGAGCAGCGTAAGAGAACCCGCTGTCCCCCCTCACCCCTGGCTCAACTAAATGAAAGATAATCTCTCCCCCCCCAACAAAACGAAAGAGATTCCACCCCAGGTCTACACCGTCTTAGTATCGTCCAATTTATATTGCGCTTGTTTTTGAAGCTGCGTTCGCTTATTTGTCTTTTCAGAGTTGGCAACCCTGCATTTGACATGGAATGACCCACATGCATTTTACTGAAATATAGCCCAATGAAAGCAGAAATGGAGAAAGGATGCTGACAGTACACATTTAGGATTTGGGTCACAAATTAATTGAAGGCACCAATTTTTACTTTTGGGTCCTTCGACATTAAATCACCAAAATTTTCAAAACCTCCCATAGTGTCACCAAGGATCAGCTCTTTAAGAGCATCAGGTTCAGTTCAACAGCAACAATTTGCTGGGCAAAGTGTTTGAGGTAACTCCTGAGATTACAGGAAGAATGTGAAGCAAAAGCTTTTTGAATACCTGTACCTTTATCCTCTGGAGTAGGTCTCTGCTTATTTCTATTGCACTGCAATACGTCGTTGATACTGAGAGATTGCTTTCGAGCTCTTCACACTCACAGTGTTCGGTAAGGTACACTCGGTCCTTTAGCCCCAATGCCAACGCAAAGCCAGCACCAAGCCCCAAAATCCAAAACTTTGATCGCGTTGAACGAAAGAACTGATGAATCCGTTGTCCCTGTGATGATACGGCTCGGTGTTGTTCGTAAACCACTGAATGTTTACCACGGGTAACGTAACGCTTGTTCGCCCAGAAGCAAGAGTAGGAACGCGCTTTCTGCGGGAAGCTGTCCCTACTGCCGGTGCCGAAAATATTCACCATACATGAAAGTAATCGTGACATTTCAGAATGATGAAATGTGACAAATTTTCTTAGAAGGTCTAAACTAGCGTTGAAAAATAGAGGGACGAGGTTAGGCTTTCTCTTCAGTTAGGATTTCTCCCGAGCTATGGAGAGAGTTATGACAGCTTTGGATGTCGCCGCCAGAGCGGTCACGTGGTTCATGTAAGCCTCCAAACACAGCCCGCGCTGTCATGTTCTCCTATGGGACAGACAGCAGCGATTGCGTTACTGAACGGTAAATGTTAAACCTTACACAATTGCCGCAAACGTATTTCTCCTAATGAATTACATTATTTACATACGTTTTATAGAAGTCATGCTTTTATAGTGACGTGGTGACAACTTAAACAAGTGTAACTACTCAGATGTGTGAACGGTAAGCCTACATAACACAATAAAATGAAAACAGAAAAGTTATATAGACTAACCACAGCCACCACATCTCTTCAAGAGTAAATCATTTAAAAGACCATATTTTTGCGAAATACAACATGGCATATAATACAGCTAGCTGACCACAGCAAGATCGCTAGAAAGCAAACAGCGCCTGGCATGGCAAATGCAAATTGACAGATGCAATTTCAAAGAGCTAGCTAAAACATTATGGGTGACACGTCGGTCGTCAACGTCCTAACTTGTGGTTTCATCCAATTTTATGAATAACAAGTGGTCTTAATCCGAAATGGTTATTGAGAGTTAAACGGAGTTAGAAACTCCGCAACCGTTCGTGATTAAACTTAAAAGAGCTGATCTAGCTATGCTAGGTAAGAACATGTCAAAATTGTCAAAGCTAACTTTTAAACAAAAAAAAAACTTCACCGAAACCAGTCACTGGCACTTCATCCCATCATTTACCGTCGTGATTTATATCGGTTTTGAGAGAGATAGAAATAGAAATTCCATAGAGTTCATGACTGAATTTCCACAGCTAAGTTAAATTAGAAGCAAAGAACATGAGCTTAAATTATCACAACTTCTTCAGACTTAAAATATATATCGTCGTGCCGAACATACACAATTGGAGATTGTAAATGATACATGACTACTGATATGATATATACATTTCTTGAATCATAAGACTTCAATATTTTATTTCTTACCGTCGTTGTTGCCTCAGTGGAAGTGAATCGGTACTGTTATGGCCCCAATTTTTTATGACATCACGGACAGCAAGGGTTGACAGACAAAATTCTTAAACTTCAACAGATTTAATTAAACAAACACTTAGAACTAATCTACAATCTACCCTACTGACCAAGATTGAAATAAAAAAAAGAGATATTTACAGTCCCTTGGTAATTGAGATGGGCTGCTATGTTGCGATGTCCTGGGACAGGAAAATGCTCCAACACAGGCAAAAATCCACAAAAAGCTTCACAGGTCTTGAAAAGAATGACAGGTCTGGTCAAATGTATCCTTCCACAATTTCTCCTTGCAATTTCTCGTACTACCTTTCACTCTCTCAATTTTTCTCCTTATATACTCTTTTCCAGCCCCCTCTGAGGCATGCCCAGGACATGCCCCAAACCTAGCTCCAGACTGGGCTTAACAAAAAAAAATGTCAATACTGCCATCTAGTGGCTTTTTTTTTTTTTTTTTCCCCACATTACAGTGCGAAGCTGTGAGAATCCTCGTTTGGAACTATTGGAAGTTCCAGTACCCGGAAGTGCGCCGCCATTTTTTGTACACGAGAATCATTAAGCAACATTATAGGCTCAAATAATCAAACCAGATCTAGAAATGATGTGTAGAATGCCGAGTGTAAGATTAAAAATTCCAAAAAGAATACTGCTGCTACACTGGTTTTAGTGAATGTGAAAAAAATTAACTAATCATCGACTCTGTCAGTTTCTTGCGGAGGAATTGTGTTAAATATTAAATTCCAACGCAGAATATATAACCTGACCATCCTTAGTGCCAGCTATTCGTCAAAGCTGATTTTCTCTCTTTTTGTAGCCCAGAAATCACATAAAATAATGTGATCTAGGCATGAAAAATTTTAGCCAATATAAATGAAATTACAACTATAAAGCAGCCCTCATTGGTTATTGTAACTAAAAAAACTACCAAATCCAGATTCTTTGGTTCATATTATCATGCAAGAAATTAGCATCTCAAGGATTAGAACTTCTTCTACATTTGTCAATATGTAAGTTCTTCAATATTAACATCCTTTGGTTTTAACTACATTTAAATAAAGTTGCAAATGCAAGTATTTCCCCCTCTTGTGCCATCAGCTGGAGGAGGGTCTTTGAGTACCAATCAAACCTCCTAATTCTGGTGTTATTTAATTAAATCTGACACTTTCATTCACTCATACTGAGGGGCAAGTTAGATATTCCAATGAACTAAATCTCTATGACTTTTATTTATTTATTTTTTTTAGGACCTTTTCAGGGCTTGCTGTGAAGGGAACATCCGATCCACTTCATTACCATGCTGCCCAATTTTCATCAAAAAGGTTGTTAAAAAGATTTGATTTGACCTTAATTACTGCCGGGAAAAAATCTTCCAGAAAAGTACGAATACATTCATTTGTTCCTTAGGGCTTAATTTGGCATGTATTCTTCCTCATGTGATACTGAATGGACATTTTCCATGATTAATTCAAATCATGATTGCTACAGCTGTGCCGTACATTGCTGAGCACACAGATGCACATGGCTATGTGTAATGACTGGTTCTGAAACTGCAGTCAACAGTACAGAAAAAGGAGCAATATATGTTGGGCCATTTTTGATAAATATGTTTGATCAAGCAAAAAGCTGAAGCATTAAAATGAATTCAGATTTTTTTCCAATACTTAGAGTAGGCTCCAAAATTACTGGCACCCCTGATTGGCAACACACAAACAATACAAAATAATATAAACAATATAATTATGGAGAAATGGAATATACCAACGTGTGAAAATTTATTTTAATGCTTTAATGGAAACAGTCAAAATCATAACAATCATTTAATACAAAATAAATTTCAACGAAATCAAGGTTTCATAATACTTTGTAATTGGCACCCTTCATTTAGTACTTAGTGCAACCACCTCTGGCAAGGAAAACAGCATGAAGTCTTTTGATGAAATTAAGGCACACGTTTAGGGGAATTTTGGACCATTTCTCTAAGCAGATTCTCTGAAGATCCTTCAAATTCTTGGGTTTGTGTTTATCAACTGCCTTCTTCAACTCAGCCCACAGATTTTCAATTGGATTGAGGTCTGGCGACTGAGATGGCCATTGCAAGTTTGCTTTGGGTCATTGTTTTGTTGGAAAGTCCACTAACGGCTAAGTCCCAGCCTTCTGGTGGAGGCAACCAGATTGTCATCCAAAATATTCTAATATTTGGTGGAATTCATTATGCCATTAATCTTAACCAGTGCCCCTGGACCTCCTGAGTTAAAGCAATACATGACAACTTTTGTACCTTAACAAAAATGCCTTATAATTATTGTACTGTTATATTAACTAAAAATGTTGCAAATGATCATTTTACCATTTCTACAATGTCAGCAGTTCTTTTACTATGAGTGCCTGAAGTGGCCGTGCCACTAGGCAAAATGCGCGTATTAACGACAGTGCAATTACACCCGGGAACTGTAGGGGCGCTGTTTAGTCAAAAGTTTAAGAAACTGTCATGTATTGCTTTAAAACAGCCACAATACAGACCCTTTCCAAAAAATTAGAATATCATGGAAAAGTTGTTTCATTTCCATAATACCATTCAAAAAGTTAAACCTTCATAGATTATAGATTCAGGGCCCACAATTTAAACGATTTCAAGTATTTATTTGTTTATGTTTACATAATTTGGGCTTCCAGCTCATAAAACCCACGAAAACAGGAATTCCAAAAATTAGAATACTGTGAAGAAATCACCATTTACTTCTCAGTTTTTGCAAAAAAAAAAAAAAAAGAAATTAGGATCACATCAAATCAAAATATGGTACTTTCAAAACGATATGTCAATCTTCAATACTTGGTTGGGAATCCCTTTGCCTTAATCACTGCCTCGATGCGCCGTGGCATTGAGGCAATCAGGCTGTGGCATTGCCTGGGAGTTATGGAAGCCCAGATTTCCTTGATGCTTGCTGTCAGCCCTTCCTTGTTTTTGGGTCTGGTGTCCCTCATTTTCCTCTTGATAATACCCCATAGATTCTCAATGGGGTTTAGGTCCGGCGAGTTGGCTGGCCAGTCAAGCACTGTGATGGCATGGGCATCAAACCAGGTTTTTGTGCTTCTGGCGGTATGGGCAGGGGCCAGGTCCTGCTGGAAGATGAAATCTGCATCTCCATACAGATCCTCAGCAGAAGGAATCATGAAGTCCTCTAAAACATTCTGGTAGACTGTTGCGGTGACCTTGGATTTAAGAAAGCAGAGTTTACCAACACCTGCACCGGACATTGCACCCCAAATCATGACTGACTGTGGATATTTCACACTGGACCTCAAGCAGCTTGGGTTCTGTTCCTCACCCATCTTCCTCCAAACCCTTGGACCTTGATTCCCGAATGAAAGGCACACTTTACTTTCATCGGAAAAGAGGACCTTGGACCACTGGCCAACAGTCCAGTCCTTCTTCTCCTTGGCCCAGTTGAGACGCTTCCCTGTTGGCTCAGGCTCAGAAGTGGCTTGACCCGAGGAATCCGACAGTTGTAGCCCATCTCCGGATGCGTCTGAATGTGGTGGTTTTGAAGCTGTGACTCCCGCCTCATTCCACTCTTTCTGGATCTCTGCCAGATTCTTGAATCTTCTCTGTTTGATAATCTGCTGAAGCCCACGGTCATCTCTTTTGCTGGTGCATCTTCTCCTGCCACATTTTGCCCTTCCACTAGACTTTCCATTGATATGCTTGGACACAGCACTCTGTGAACAGCCAGCCTCCTTAGCTATGAACTTTTGTGGCTTACCCATCCTATGGAGGGTATCAATGATGGTCTTCTGGCCAGTTGTCAAGTCCGCAGTCTTCCCCATATTGAATCGAACTGAGACAATTGAACCAAACTGAAGCAATTTAATGACACCTGGGGAAACCTGTGCAGGTGCTTTGAGTTTAGTAGATGATTAGTGTGTGACACTCAGTTTAAAACATTCATGCCCTGCAAAATTTGGGCTGATTTCTTCACAGTATTCTAATTTTTGGAATTCCTGTTTTCGTGGGTTTTATGAGCTGGAAGCCCAAATTATGTAAAAATAAACAAATAAATACTTGAAATTGTTTAAATTGTGGGCCCTGAATCTATAATCTATGAAGGTTTAACTTTTTGAATGGTATTATGGAAATGAAACAACTTTTCCATGATATTCTAATTTTTTGGAAAGGGTATATGACTGACCCACCATCATATGTTACCATGGGTATGAAGCACTTCTACTTGTATGAATTTCTGTTTCGACACCAAACATGCTGATGCTGTATCTGACCTAAACATGCAATTTTAGTCTCATCTAACCAAAAGCACATTGTTCCAGTCATAATTTACTATGACATTTGGCAAACTCCAAGAGCTCACTTCTGTCTTTCTTGTAACAACCTTTCCAAAGAGCCATTGGTTGTGGAGGTGTTGCCTAAGATAAGATACACTTTACTGAGCCCCGTGGGGTGATTTTTCCTCTGTATTTGACCCATCCTACAGTTAGGAGCAGTGGGCAGCCACAGAGCAGCGCCCAGGGACCAACTCCAGTTCTAAAGCCAGTTCCTTGGTCAGGGGTACTGGTTGGAGCGTTCCTATGATGCATATTTTTGCACCTGATGGTGCTTTTTGAAACCCGGTGACCCCAAGATGCCACCAAGGCCTGTAATTCCTTCACAGTGATTCTTGGGGATTTCGTTGCTTCTCTCACTATCCTCCTCAATATCCTGGGGAGCAAAATGCAGTTGCATCCTCTACCCATGAGGTTATGAATAGTTCCATACCTTTGGAATTTTTTAATAATCGCCCTGACAGTGCTCAATGGCATATTGAATTGTTTGTGAATCTACTTGTAGCCATTACCAGACTTATGAAAGTTTGTAACCACTTGCCTCTTTTGAACTGACAGTTGTTTTGTTTTCTTCATGGTGTTGGATGACAAAGGAATATTGCATGTGTTACCTCATTTTTATACCCTGGTGAAACAGGAAGTAATGTAATGCCTCAATATGGTTCCTAAACACTGACATAAAACAAATTCCGTAAGTGGAATTTAATACCTGGTTTAATTTTGGTAGATGTTATGAACAATAATCTTTAATGATGCCAGTAATTGTGAAGCCTTGATTTGGAGGAAAAATTATTTTGGTTGGTTCCATTGGAACATTAATCTTGTACAGTATTTCTCACATGCTATTTAGATTATATCCATAAAAATATTTTTTGAAAATTTTAAGGTATTATTTGTGCATTGCCAGTCAGGGGTGCCAGTAATTTTTAGAGCCCACTGTATTTCTACCTTAGAAATTAAGAAACAAACCAAAAATTGATTCATGCACACACTGCTCTTCCTAGCACAAGTAGTGGTTTTTTATCATCAGCCAAAGCTTCATAACTGATGAGCAAGAAGAAAAAAATACTGAAATGACCAAAGGTTAATGTTGAACTGTCTTTCATCATTGTAAATCATGGGCATCAATGTAATATCATGAATTAGTAGCAGGAGCTGGCACTTTAAAGTCTTAATTAGTCTCGATGAGGCATGCTGTATCTTTGTGAGGTGCAATTTCAGAGTTAAATTAACTACTGCATTTGTTGAAATCCAGAACCACCATGGCCACAAGTCCCAGTTGAGCTTGTACATCTGTATGGTATTAGAGTAATATGAATGGTGAAATACTGACCTGGCCGTGAGTTATTGGTGCAACAAGTTTATTTCTTTTACCTTCATCATATTTCAAAAGGGAGAAATGGAGGTCAACAAGGCAAAACATATGGTGAAGAGCAATAAAATACTAAAGATGCAAAGTCTTTCTGGACATTTCTGAGGGGTGGTCAAGAACTTCCAAAACCAAAGTTTTTAAAATGTAGTGGTCAAGGCTACATCAGGGATGTTTTACATATGGGTTCATCAGAGCCAATTTAAGTTTTCCCTTCATAAATGGTCTCAGCAGTGACAAAGCCCTGTGAGAGCACTAATGCAATACAGTACTCTCCAACAGCAGATAAAATACTTCAGCATCCCAGGAATCTGGCTCGACAGACGGGGGGTATAAACGGAAAAGCCTAGGCCATAATTAAGAGTAATAAAATGCTTCAGGTGATGCAACGTCTTTACAGCCAGGGGAGACTAAGACTGCCGAAGTTTATGTGGATCTTGTGGTCAGTGCAAGTTGATTGGTGTTCAGCTTTTGGGTTACCAACAGGATTCCAGAGTTTTGTTGAAATTTCACACCCAGATTTTTATCCTCACAAATGCATGCATGCTCATGTGACACAAATTTACTTCTGGCACGCTCCCTTTGTGATTGACAAACAACACCACGTCAGAGTCACTTCTTTTATTTTATTGGCAAAATGGTCATTGTTTCATGATTGGTCAACTGAAGAATCCTGATTGTGATGAGATAGTAAATTGGGAGTCGAAACTGTCGAGTTTGCAACTTGAAGTGTAATAGCAGTACCATTCTTAAACAGCAGATGGCAGAAAAGGCTCCACTAAGGCGAACGTTCACAGTCATATTCTTTGCAGGAGTCCTGTCCCGTTTTCGTGCAATTCTCAGGAGTCCTGATGGGATTCGAATCAAAGTTTTCAAGGTTTCGAGACTGAGGTGACACATAGAGATGGTATTCTATCTTAAATAAAAGATATATGCATCAATCCTTCGTGTAACGAAAGGTGAATGAGAGGGAACTGGGGCATTCGCCTTATTACATTCATTTTTACATCTGTAGTGTCGTTCATTCTACCATTAACGTAACTTACAAGTTTCGTAAATCTTAAAAGAAGAAAAAAAAAAAAGCACGCATATCAGAGTAACCTACTTCAGCACAGGCATTTATGAAAATAAGATTTTGCTGAATCAGAATGGCAGATATAAAATGTTCTTATTTCCAATGAATCTGTGAAGACTGCAAGTTTCTTCAGAATTTCTTCTGACGGTGCATTCTCTGACAATAAAGAAGATCAATATCTATGGCTGTACAGATCATGAAATGTTTCTGCTTATAACCCAAACTAAAGTGGTTTGCAAAAATAATCCAAATCCCTGGAACCGCATGGCTTCCCTGAAAACACAGGGAAAATGAAATTCTAACAATGAGCAAAACATTTCACACACCACTGACAAATACTGCAAATACCAGAGACACTAGTTGATGAGACATGCAACTGTAAGACATTGATGTCTCATCAATCACAGTTCAGTGCTTCCATTATAGCCCCCGACAATGGAAAATTTTCTGTCCCTTCCATCAAACATGAGATCAGCAGGGAAATAAATGTAAGGTCAAACAAAGGCAGGTATTGAGATTTGATCCATGTGCAAGTTGTCCCGAAGAGTGTAGTTAACTCCGCTCCACTGAACACTACCTCTCAATTGTGAGGAGCCATTTATCCAAAGTTATTTTAAAAAGTTTGTACAATAGTAAACTATACGAAACAAACCGCAACCTATTTTGAGTCTGAATTTGTGTTTTGGGTCACTGCCTTGTAACGCAAAGTTTCTATTGATCATAATTACACATTTAATCCATGTGAAAATCACTTATTCCAAACTTTGAGCGGCAGTGTATGTAGTGATTTGATATACTATACTCACACCATGACAGCAACAGTAAAAGCACTGATGCAATAAAAATTTATCGCGGGGTATGAATCCAGCACCGATGTGTCTTAATTCATAATTAATGCCTTTTCACCGTATGGCCTGATTCTTAACCTAGATAAAATGGCCTCATGAATGGCTGCCAGGCAACAGGTGGCTCGAGTCCAGACTCACCACTGACGGAGCTGGGAAAGACACTGGTTAAAGCACGAGGACACGAGGCATCCAGAGAGAAGTCGAAAGACAGATAGGAGTCTTGAGCCCACCTCTAAATGAGCAATGACCTGGCCTTAAGCTTTTGCAAACGAAACTGTCAATGGCACGAACACAGGGAGTTCATTACCGGCCTGCATGCAGCACTGCGAGTCAGTGGGACATTGTGAACACGTCTCCCATACAGACTAGTTTTATAATGTTGACAATTGCTGTATATAACTGGACATTTGTCCTTCAGTGTGCAATGGGTGAAAATAATACTTAAAAAAAAGAGATTAAAATGACACTTGAGTGAATAATCTTGTTTATTAAATCCCCCCCGAAAGGGTATGGTGAGGGTTTGTAATAGACTTGGTTTGTTTGTTAGTTTATTTATTTATTTATTTGTTTGCACTGATGCAAGATTACAAGAAAACTACAGTCTGAATTTATACCAAAGTTTGCCAAAAGTTGGGCACTGACCCAGAATAGATCCCATTAAATTTAAGAATGAATTGATTCAAGGTCAAGGTCACTGATAAGGTCAAAATCTTTTTTTTTTTTTTTTTTTTTGACCATAGTTCTGTCAAAAATTATCCGATTTACATCAAACTAATGCCAAAAGTCTCTTTTTTCAATTTATAAAATGCAATACTACCCATTGCTATAGTGAAAAGTGCTTAGTTTTAAAAATCCTTAGGGGTCAACGTTCAAAGGTCATTGATCTGAATCGCCTAATTTACACTATATCTCAAAAACTTCAGTAGATGGCCACTTGGTTACCATTATTTATGATTTCCTATGTGTTTAGAGATTAAAATGACACCATGACCTTTGGCCTTGAGCAACTTCAAGGTCAAACCATAAGTGATGAGATTTCAGAAGGTTCCATCTCAAAACTACTATAGATAGCCACTATTATCACATATAGGAACTTATATGGTGAGCAAAATAACATCATGAACTTCAACCTTGACTGAACTAGAAAGGTCAAACCCAAGGGCACATGTTCCCAAAAACAGGATCAACTTATTGTGCAGCTAAAATATCTGCGAGGGGCTGGGGTTGATGTGCCTGGTGCCACTTGTATAACTTTATGTTCACCAAATTTAATTCAAAATGAAATAATCAAATAAGTATTTGTACAGCAATATCAGAATCATACTGAAACATTTAAATATACCCAGCGATGAATATTTCAGGATATGGGCAGATATGACTATTTTAGATTTTACCACAGATGTCAAAAAAAAAAAAAAAAAAAAAACCCATGCAGGGACACATGGGATTTCTGCATCCAGACTCAGCCAGTTACCCACAGTAACAAAAACTTCTCCAAGCAGGAAAAAGGCCAGCACAGGCACACAGGAAATGTTATAACGCCGCCCTGATGCAGACTGATTACTCTCCGGCCTGCTGCACAGAACACAGAAGATTGTCCGCTTCCTGCCATGAAGAAAAAAGCTGAAAAATGCAAAAGACCTGAAAAGAGGCCAAAAGGTCAAGCAAAGGTCATGACACTCCAGTTGATTTCTATTCAATGGTTGACCAGTGCTACAAAAAAAAAAAAAAAAAAAAAAAAAAAAGACACTGCAGACGGGGGTTGGGGTCATTCCTCACATTTGCAGAACTGGGATTTGGCATTACAGTAGCATTACACTAAAGGCCTCGAGTCCTGGGGAATTTTCACCACAAAAACCAACAACTGAAAACATTCATTTTTCAGTGAAGTGGACATCAGTTAATTTAAGTCATTCATGCCTAATGACACTTCATCACTCTCAAGGTCATATCGTGTATTCTTTCCTGAGAGAGTATAGCTCACACACCATTTGCTCACACATGCCCATATGGCAATTAGTCTCCAGTTAGGCTTAGCATGTCTCTGGATTGCGGGAGGAAACCAGAATATCCAGTGGAAACCCTCATTAGCACAGGGAGAACATGCCAACTCCACAGATTCAAACCCAAGACCGCTTATGCGACCGTATCGTCCTGAGCTTAGATCAAACCATACTCATTTTACAGTTTATATCCTCAATATAACATTGCACAGGTTTACTTGCAATGCTCATTTGCACAATGAAACTGTAGAATAGCCTTAAGGTATAAGAATGAGTCAGTCACCGTGCAGTGCGATTCCATTTTTGATAAGAAAACATCCCCCCTCCGGAGAAATCATGCCATGACAGTTTAACAAGCCAAAATTACGATCACCGGTAACAACTAAAAAAAATTCAATGTTATGCCTGTTCACAGGCTTATGATAAGAATTCAAGGACTTCACAGAATACCATGCGAGGGGTTGAATCATTATTGGTAGCTATCAGTCGGCAATCACACTTCAATAAGATCAAGCTCTAGACAGTTAAATATTTTTTCTGGTACACTGCCTTTTGAATACAAAACACCTGTATGCCTAAAATTGTTATGAATGGATTCTCAGCTACAAAACTTCTTGCAAAATAAGGTAGATGACAGTGCGGTAGGCAGCAGTTTCTAATCATAAAGGAATGCTAAATATGTCGGCCACAGTCACATACGAAAGCATAACTGGCCTCTTCCATCAAACAGGGCCCACCCTCCCCGGCAAACCTGTCGGGCTGCCAGCAAGAGTGACAGGATTCAATAGCAGAAAAAAATATGCAGGAGAAAAACTTTAGTGACACTCAACACGCAGCATTTATGGAACAGGCCTAGACAGAGAACCAGGAGAGCGCGGCTATCAGACATGCCCGCACAAAATTATGTCCGAAAAATAGAGACATGAAGAACATCCAGCAACTTTTCCAATGAGTTCATGTAAAGCAGGAAAGTATTCCACACCAAAGTGAAACTGCCCTGCCACCACTGACCAGTTTACTGCTATGAGGAGAGAAGGACTGTACTATTGCTGCCCATTCAGGCAGACCACTGAAGCAGAGCAGTAAAAAATGACTGGCAACAGTGATAAAATCTGCAATAAACACACTCTGAATAACATTTTTAGAAAAATCGCAAAACTGCATGGTTTTATTCAGATTTATTACCTTACATACTTTTCATATGGAATATATTTAAAACATCTACAAATTAAAAAATAAATGAGGCACTACTAAATGTGATTTAGTCATAATTATAGCAAATATTGAAAACCTTAGATTTAAACAACAGAGCAAAATATTTCAAACAAAACAAAACAGACATTGGAAGCCAATGTTGACATACATTATGTAAAGAGTGTCTAGTTTTTAAAGTAAAATAAATATATGCTGGAGTGCAGACGTATCCCTTTCTAACCACGACTAAATATTAACAGCTAATAAAACTGTGACTTAAATCACCATTGGCCCCATCTGTATGCACTTAACGGTGCAGTTTTCCAGAGCGCTTCATATTTATAATTGTTTGCCTTCACAGTAGCACCAGCATTATTTTCAGAGGGAGACAGGGAGAGACAAAGGGGGTTTGTTTTATCCTATGCAAGCACACACACAAAAGAAAACTTCCAAAAATAGGGCATGAGCATGAATAAAAAAAAAACAGTCACGAAACATTGGCTTTTGTGAGGACTTATAATTATGAGTATAATTTGCAGACTAGCCTAAAATTAAGTGCAAACTCCGCCAATTTTGTTCTCTGAACTAGAATTACCAAAGACCCTCTTCACAATGCATGACCAGAGAGGAACAGAAAGGTGCCAGTCATTACCTGAAGTACACAGGGAACAAAATTATATTGTAACAAAATGGCACAAGTTACGTTCCACCTGATAATTTGTCCAAAAAAAAAGACAAAAAAAAAAAAAAAAGACAAACTCTCATTAAACGATTACAAAATGTGACACATTGGATTCGTAAGTCAGTCCAGATGATGAGAAGCGTTTTGCGAATTACTTTCCTTGGCTGAGAAAAGTACTTCGGTAGTATTCCGGTGAGCAGTCCGACACAGTAAGCCAGAAAGAGCGAACGCCAAGCTTCTGGTTTTTCGTGTTCCACGAGAAGGCCAGCAGGGGCTTAGGGGGGCAGGATTTCATGAGGATTTGGGGGGGGAGATCACGGTAATGTGGTACCGCTCTCCGAGTGGAAGGGAGGGGGTGGGGGGACATTGAGGGTTTCAAGGTTGTTCACATATTATTTAACTCCATAAGAGTCTGATCCAACATCTGGTGCATATCGACGTTTTCTTCTTTAGCTTGTGCAAGTTTGTCTGTTAGAACACCAAACGAAAATGTTAACAAAACAAATCACAGGACAGTTGGTGCTGATAATCTACAGTATACCATGGGGAAAAAAAAAAAAAACATTCATAGCTACCAATCGAGCCATAGCAACCATTACCAGAGTCACTAGTGGCATGCGCACATGCACACACATATGCACTGGCGCACATATGCACATGCACACACACAAGCTCACACAATGAAACAAACAAAAAGGAATCTTGACCCGCATTCTGAAACCGCCATGCAACCCCAACATGATCACAGTGAAAGTATATATTTTTAAAGGCAAGCATTAGCCCTCGCGCAGCCTGAAAGCTAACCCAGCCTCCGCCTCCTCCGTACACCACAAAGCGAGTCACACAGCACAATGGCACATACATTCAGAGCATGCATTACACAGCAGCGCGTATAACATACTGTAAGCAGTACTATATTCCACAAATATTTTTTAGAACATCCTTATTACGCTGGTCCCTGGATTAGCATTGTAATTTTGGTTCCTCAGGACAGGGTATTCTATTGTCCAAGCAAGTAGACCATTTATACCCACTATGGACATGAGTAATCCATAATAAGGAAGTGTAAATATGCAACAAGAGCGAGATGGAAAAAAAAAAACCACGCTATGTCTAATCCTCATTCAAGGCCAATCTTAGTTCATTAGAAAGAAGGCGGTTTTTCTCAAGTTGCTGGTAGAGCCGGTCTGAAGAGCCAGAGAGCAGGTTAGGGTGAGAAAGAGAGAGAAAGAAGGGGAGAGGATATCAGGGAAATGTTAGCACAGAACAGCAAAGTCAACAATGTCATGAGAGAATGGGGTTGTGGCATTTATTAGGGTTAAACGTAAAGATTATTTCCTGCTGGCCCACTAGGCAAGTAGGTCCGAAACACAGAGGGCCCTAGTATATTTTCACTGGCTAATCAGCCATAATACATTAATGTTGATTACATTATCAGGAGCCAAAAATAATAATTGACTAGCCCAATGAGGCCAGTGACTGGACATCTACTAGCAGAAGTTGAACTTTAACAAGCCCCAGGCCAGCAGATCATTGGTTCTGTAGGACCCTGGGCATAAATGATCATTCTTAACCTTCTCTTTAAGAAATGCAGCCATGTTACAATAAGGACACTCCTTGAAACTACACAGAACAAAGGTTTCCAGGTACCAAACATCTAGATTGTCTTTACACCCCTACTGATACGGCAGGCTAACTGACTGAGTGCCAAGTCTGCTCTGAATGAGTGATGCAGCAGGGGGGCGGAAATCATAAAACCTGACATTAGCGGAAAAGTTGAAACAGGTGCATGTTCTTACGAATGCATTCCTTTCATCCAGCTGGAAAGCCAAATGACTGACATGATCACACCACTGTGGTAGTATTTCATGAAGCAGAATTACACAATTAACTGGATAATTGCACCAAGTAAAGCCCAGAACCCTCCTAAATCTGGAATATAAATCATAATATAAATATATTAGAAATTCTTTAAAAAAAAAAAAAAAAAAGAGGATCAATACAATCATACAAAGATGTTCAACTAATTCAGTAATTCTCCTTTTTGAAACACTCCCCACAGATCTAGCCCAAAAACCTACAATGTTTAAGAGCGCAGAGGCTCAATAAAGACATGGAAATGAGCCCTGAATGAACGGTCAGCAACCTTGAATGGACAACAAAGTCAGCATTACCAGGTCAGTGAAATTAAGTCAAGGCAAATGGCCATGCCTTGGGCCGTCCAGTGAGGTGAAGAGTTCATAAGACTCGATTTCTCTTCAACAGCATCGTTTCAAACTCTAATACAGACCTCAAAAGTAATACAAGACTGCAGCGCTTCAATAAAGCTGCTCAGCAACTGCTACAGCTAACCACAGCTCTATTTTTGAGCGACAGCATAGCTGTGGTGGCCGTCTGGCCTGAACTTTGGCTAGGCCTTATAAATAAAGTAAACATCGTCCTTCAACAGTCAGTCAGAAAAAAATTAATTGCATTCCACGGCAGGTTAAGCGGCACGTAATCTGTGTTTTCCCTTTGTTGCGGAACAGCCGCTCTCCATCGGTGCCACAGGTTGACTGATCGATGGGGAGAGCGGTGTTAAAGTGATACTGTGGACCTCCCCACCGGCTGAGATCAAGAAGTAATCGTAAAGAGCTGTGGACACATTAACGCCCCAGTACACTAAACACATTTTTAATCTGGTTTTTTTTTTTTTCAAAAAATACACCATTGTGACTAGTGCTGCATCAACTGTCTCCCAATCCCATGCAATTACCACATAAGCTCATCTGTTTTTATGACCAGCTAAGCTGAAAAGGTATAAAAACATAACCATCTCATTTTTGCACACAAGTCAGTTTGCGCATCCTGGGGGGGGGATCAAGTGATCTGCAGCAACATGACAAAGCAAACAATGCTTTGATGAAAAAGGTAATAAAAAAAAGGTTCTGAAAGTCCCTCAGGAACACAGAATCAAAATTAAATCATTAAAATTGATGTCATATTTCAAAACTGACTCAGTTCTGAAGCATCCACCAAAGTTTGAATAGAAAAAATGAACATAAATATGATAAAATGTATAATAAAGATAGCCGAATAGACTCAGAGCTCTCTCACAGGCAGTTTGGGCGTGGCCAGAATTAACGTTTCAGGGGGGAAAGGGCCATTTATATTAACTGTAATTGGATGAGCTCCAAACAGATGAAGTTAAGTGGATTACTCAAGCGCAACATGATGTCACCTTGGGATGAAATATTCGTACACAGTTTGAATCCAGCCACTTGGAAAGGAAAATCTTTATAAGTTTCTGCATCCATTAAGGGAAAGTCATCATCTCCTTATGCTTTCAGCATGTACACTGTATACCGCCACGGTCTCAAGAAAAAATGATGAGAAAATTGATTTAAGTTCAAGAACTCCAGGTAATGTTTTACTCAGATGATCCCAGACCACAAGACAGAATCCTTTTTTTTACTTGTTCCACCAAAATAATCTTTTGAAGTTTCACTGATTGGCTCACCATTTGACATCTACTTCCTGGCACCAATAGTAGCACATTTAGTATGGAAGGTAAATAATGAAAGATACATAAAAGGACAAAACCCATGGTTATTCCACAGCTGGGACATACAGAACATGAACTGAAACATTTAACGCTTAGCAATTTAAGCCACAACAGATATTAAATGAGCAACCCAGGAGAGCGGAAGCGACAGGAAACCCATTTCCAGCAAGAACTAACCCGGCTGAAATTGCCAAACACTGGAGTTTCAACACCTATACACAATTCAATTTTTTCATCTGTGCAGTACCACTCTTGTAAGCCATTTCTGAACCGGAAACAAGAAATTTGCAGGTAAACTGGTAAAAAGTGGGTACTAGATGTTGCTGGTCAGACTGAGTGAGAGTGCGCTTACTCTCCAATTGCCAGATATATCATCTTAAGCAAGCCCTGAGATTGGCTTAACTTAACTGTCCAATGATTTCTGAAACACAGCCAACAGTATGAACATTATCAATTGGCTCAAGGACACAACGAGGGCTTCTTTGAAAACAAACACCGGCAGGACAATCAACGCTATACAAAAAGCTGTAAGTGACAGTCTTCAGTGTGTGTGGCTGGCCCCTTCACCTGTGCCTCCAGTACAGGCACCAGATTCAGAAAACAAAAGGAAACAGATGAGGCCTGCAGCCTAGGCAACACACAATGGCCTCAGCCACACAGCGAGACTGCCCGAAACAGTGCCTGTCTGAAAATGAAAAGAAAACAGGAGCAGCTAAGTGAGGCTTCCAGATTTTATTTGAGCCACTCGGTAGTAATCACGGGAAAACAAAATGTAAATAAGAAAATGAGAATGACGGAGACAGAGAGAATGAGGAGAGAAATGAAGCAAGTATAAGATGGATAGAGACAGGAGAGAGAGAGAGAGAGAGAGAGAGAGAGAGAGAGAGAAACTGACACTACACAGAGTACAGGAGCGATACAGCCACTCAGCTGATGGGGGACATCTGGCAGGATGGACAGAACACAGTTTATCTGTGCGGGGAGAAGAAAAAACAGCATGAAGGAAGAGAAGGATAACGGGACAGCAAAGAGCACAGCAAACGGGTGCAGGGGTCACCAGGCATAACACTATTGCTACCTCTGATCAGAGAGGAGAGCCAAGAGCGGGGACACATACACACACACACACACACACACACACACACACACACTCAACTGCCAGAGAGTCACCAGGCCACCAATGAACCCCGAGACCTAAAAGCACAACCTCAACTCTATTTGTAAGGAACTATTTTTACCCACAAGTCACTTGGTTAAAACTTTCCAGGCATTTTGCAAAAGAAATCTTATGCTTCGTTTCCCTCCAAATGGACTAAACAAGGATCGACAGGAACAAGAAATCCCTGTGCAATCAGGTTTCATCAAGGTTTACACTAGTTCTGAGGGTCACCAGTTCAGCTAAATTGTGTCAGTAGAAAAGATGGAAATCTACTGAAATCATGCATGAATGAAAGGGACTCTGAAAATACAGACACAGAAATGCCTTTCCTTTCTGGCTAACTGCATCTGAACAGCAGGTATGCCCCGAGGACCAACACGTGAATGTCAAGTCTGATTGCTTGAAATGCTACTTTCAACCCAAGAAAATACCACTTCAATCAACAGCAGTTTCCATTCCTCATATAAAACCACTTTTTCATACACTACAAACAATGGATCATTAGACTGCTGCTAATAGCTTCAGTTAGCTGTCATGAAGGGGAATCCCTTCACCTCGCGCTAATGGCAGTAACAGCATCAACAAAAATACTTTCGTTCTCAAGACGTATAAACAGGCCGTGGGGGCAGGAAAAAGCTGACTACAGACTAGGCACTGCATGCATGGATATTACTACTGAACTACTGTTTCAAAGCAGCAAGATTACGGTCTATAAAAGGGGGAACCAGGGTGTGAAGCAACACGAGTTAGGGAGGGTTTACAAACACGCGCAAGGGAACGGGAAGAGGCATTACATGGACGTCATGTCGTTGAGGGCATGGTCCAGCTCCTCACTGATGGCTTTGTACTTCAGTTTCTGTGCATATAGCTCATCTATGGGATTGGGTAAAGTCGGGGGGTAGAGGACATGGAGAAAATGTTCAGGAAATCGAGGACAGGCGGGGGTCGTGCCCAATGAGTCCCCGTCCAGGAGAAAGGCCAGTAACAGAGCAGGGCAGTCAAACAGATCAAGATACACAGAAAGAGAGAGAGAGGGGAAGGAGAGAGTGAGTGAAAATAAAAGAGGAAGAAATCAAAGTTTATAGAGCTGTGGAAGTCGAGTACGATGCATTATCACATTTCTCCAGTGTACAGCAAACAGTCTACACACCTTCAACAGCTCACTCCTCGACTACCATATCTACACCAAGAGCATTATGGGAAATCCTGCAGAAATCTGTAAATATCACCACTGCAACCAACTAGAAAGACCACAGCATAGTGTACAATTGTTCCCTCGAAATGCAGCCTCCGTAAACTCACAACAGCTGATTTTACTGTCCAAAATACGTAAACACCACTCAAGAGAAACAACAAAAGCATTGTTCTTTGAAAAAGGGGAAAAAGGACTTGTATCAGAAAAAAATGTATTTACGTGAGTGGCAGTACTCAACCCCAATATAAAATCAAATGCATTATTCAGCACAGAAGAGAACTCAGAAGGGGAAATGATAAAACTACAGAATTTTTGCTCAGATAAGACAGGTGCCTTTTATACAGAATAATTACACTCATTCTAAAAAAGTTCAATTCCAACTGGGTGGTGTCGGATATACAAGGTCTTCCCTGTCTCAGTGCAAACATCCAAAGAAGTAAAGGTAAATTGCTGTGAAAAGGATGTTAATGCCAAGAACCAGAAAATAAGTGAAGCATTAAATGTACAAGAAAAGATTCAATCATGTTAATTAGCTAATCTACCATCCTTCATATCCTTCATGACAAAGCAAAACCATGACTGACAGAGACCACAACCTGCAAACATTAAGAACTTTTATGTGCACGGCAATAAGACCAAAAGCAGTCATACCTTCCAGGTCATCGATAGTCTTCTCGAGTTTGGCTACTGATCTCTCGGCGAACTCCGCCCGTGTCTCGGCCTGTGGTTACGGACGAGAATTTGGGTCACGCCATGTGAAGACAGCGTGAGAAAGCCAAGGAATGTGCGCAAAGTCCAACGGACAGGTGGAGAGGACATACCTCCTTCAGCTTATCAGTGAGGACTTTGATCTCTTCCTCAAACTTGTCCTCCTTCTGCGAGTACTGTGGAAAGAGAGCAGTGCCAGGTCGCCAACAGGAACACAGACACACAGACACACAGACACACACACACAAACGGGCAGAACATGAGGCAACAGACAGCTCTCTCAAAATGGAGGCCATTCACCCCACCCACCAAAACAAACATTTTACTGACTGTGAACAGATATTAAGCTCATGAGCTCCCTGCTTCCCAGCATGCTTCAGCAGCTAGGAAGTCCCAACAAGCAACAGGAGATTTCTGCTCGACTAACTCAGCGCATGCTACAAGGGCATTCCATCCTAAGGTCATGAACCCCTCATGAATATTTATAATTGGCCACCTAATCAAAATATAGTCATGAATATTCACAAAGAACTCTCAAATTGGGGCCCCATCATGAATATTCATGAAGTGCTTAAATATAAGGGCACTCCACTCCAACTATGGCAGAGACAAACTCCAACCGACAGAGTTCATGGGGCTGAATATTTGTTCAGTTCAGTAAACAGAATAATCTTGAGAAAAGTCATTAAAGTCTACTAAGATGCAATGGGATGGATATCATATATATTTCATTTGTTACGAAAATGCAAGGGAAGATTGAAAGAACATAAAACTCAGAACAAGAATATCAGAGTAAAATTAAGAAGCCACAAAACACCGGAGACTGTACATCAGTAAGCTCACACTGTGTCCCCTCCCAATGCAGCTCAGGACAACCAAAACGAGGATGGAAATGCTGACGTCTGAAAACACGTTAGATGCACCAGCTTTGGCCATATTTTAAGGTGCACTTTAACGGGATCAACTACCTTGACTGTTGTTGAAGCTTTATATTCAGTACTGCAAGGCCAGAACATCCAGTGCTAAGCACATGGATGTCTTAACTGACACAGCATCCTCAGAGATATTTCATTATGATTGAACATCGGACTAACTGAGAATCATACACATTTTTACAGTGCTGTTTTGCATCCTGGTCGACTGAACACTGTTTCATGCTGGTAAACAGAACCGGTCCAGGACCTACCTTCTCGGCCTGGGCTTCAAGTGACTTCAAGTTGTTGGTCACAGTTTTCAACTCTTCCTCAAGCTCAGAACACTTACTGGTGTTTACATGTGGGGTTTGGGAGAGGTTGGGAGAAGACGGGGGGGGGAGGTGGTGGGGGGAGGAGGTTTAGATGGGTGAGAGGGACATGAGACAGGAGTGGGAGAGCAGAATTTGAGGAGTCAAGGGAAGGAGGGAGAATTAGGATGGATAAGACCCCAGTGAAAGATGAGGATATTCAGAGATGAGGGAGGAAGGGGGGGATAAAAAGGAAAATGGGATTAAAAGGAGTGAGTCAGAAAGAAGCCAAACACAGCAGAAATGTCCACACGCAAACGTCTCCATCTCTACAAGCATCTCACCTGATGTTTGCATGGTGTTTTTACGCCAGATATACAAATATACACTGTGGCTTATTTTATCATATGAAAAATGCAAAACAGATTTGATAGAATTTCTGGTAGAGAGCTTCCTTGAAAGTCCAAAGCGCAAAAAATGCCTCGCCTGGCCGAACATGCATGTTCCAAGCACAACCAACATGTTCCAAGCACAACCATTTTTACCCTGAAGTGGCTTTGCCTCCTATATCATATAACATTTGTGAATTTATTGCTGTGATAAAGAGACTTGCATTGCAGACGATTCCTGCTGGATTAAGGCAACAACCAAGTAAAGAAAAAAAAAAAAAAGCAGACATGACCTCGTGACAGCAGGAGGAAATGGACAAAAAACGAGCAAGGGAGTGAGTAACAGTGGACAGCAAGTAACGTCCAATCCGGATGAGTAAGCTGGACAGCAGGAAGTGGAAGGTGAGCAGCCAGTGGCTTGAGAAGTGAAGCCTGATATAGTGTTGGGTTAAAGTACCTTTGCCTCTGCCGCTACTAGCGATTTTAAGTTTTGGTCCAAAATTCTTAGCTCCTCCTCTGCTCTTCGAACTCGTCTGTTAGTTGGAGGTGGCAAACGCAAGGCCATTCGAAAAACAAAACACATAAAAAACATGCAATTTCAACACAGCCGTACATGCAATGCAAGGTGAAGCACACACGAAGCAAAACACGAGCTGCAGGCCTCTCCACTCAATCCAGCCGCAATACGCTCCGACCCTAACTTTGACTAACAAATAATTTAAAAGGGGCATTGCGTCGCACACGACACCCAGAGTGGACTGCGGCTGAAATCACAAAGCAACACTGTGTAAGGGGCCAAAGAGGAAGATCACTCTGGGAAATTTGATTTTCAAAGCTACGGCTCAAGAGCGTGAAAGGGCGACTTGTACAAAGACGTTCAAACTTGAGCAAACCAAAGGGAACATGCGCGCTAACAATGGCCGAGGAGCAGCTTGCCGTGCACGTGCATCACAGGCCTTACCTCTCCGATAGCTCCGCCCGCTCTTCTGTCCGCTCAAGGTCACCCTCGATAATCACAAGCTTACGCGCCACCTGTGGAGGATGAAGAGGAACGTCACACACCATCCTCCATCGACGCACACTTCTGCCAGCACCCAGTCCATTTACTCACAAACCCAAAAAACTGAAATGATAATGGCGCTGCAGTCATTGAAGGCAGAATGCAGGATTTGAGCCCTGATGTGCAGCTGCATTTAGGATCAAAAAGTCTCTTTGTCCATCCTCAATCTTTCCCTTTTGCTCTTTATTTTTTTTTTTTTATCATCCCCCGGCATATAATGAGGGGGGATATAGTAATATAGTCATCAGTATGTCCGTATGCACGTGTGTCTGTCTGTAATCGGTTGGTTTCCAGAGCAGAACTCGAAATACTGGTCAATATTGTTTAACGAAACTTGCTATGCATATTAATCAGGTCCTGGACGGGTGCCTTTTGATATTTTGGGATTTCTGAAATTAGATTGTGGGGACCGGGGGATACGTCATCTTCTGATGACTCTTGTTTTTTAAATTAGCTTTCATTCCATTTAAAATTTTGAAATCTCTGTATCTGACAGCTGCCACCATCAAGGAAAAGCCATTTCAAGGCTGATTCTTCTGAAACACTACGATTGCCCCACCAAACACTAATTACCACCGTCTGTTTAGCCAAACCCACTGTCCCACTGCCCCTGTCGCTCACATCCTTCTCCCGGGCACAGAATCCATTTATAAAATAAAAATCACTATGCTGCAGTAAAATTCTAAACACAGGATCATATCCAGTAATCTAAAGAGCATGTTCAGAACTAAGCAAATACACAGGCCCTATGCATAACCACGCTAAAATGTGTTAATAAGTGCCACCAGCATGCTCACATCTTCAAAACAACACTGGAAGAAAAGCAAACTGTTCAAAAATACAGCAAAGACCTGAGCTCATCGAATGGCAGACTAACACACTGGAACAGAGCATCATGTGATCAAACCTGCTGACCTCGCATTAAAATGCGGACTTACCCATCCCTCCCCCATCTCGATTTAAGCCAATCTCAACGTCAATGTAACATACGATACATGTGTGACATGAAGCCCAACCTATAAATAGAGAGGGCTACAGGAGTACAATGTTCGCCATCTCCAGGATACTCGAGATTATTATACTATTCAAAAAAGTAGGGGATATTTTATTTTGAGATCAAAATTTTCACATATACAAAGGGATACGAAACCATGTTGTATAGTTCCTTACTGAGGAAGCATTTCCAAAGAAATTCATCACCCAAACACATCAATGACACTCTCACAATCTGCACGGGATGCTATTGATGATCAAGGGGGTTGTGCCACAAATTTGCATGACTCTGAATTGGAAGGTTAGAGCCACTGTAAAGGAAGATTTTGAAGAGAAAGCATCAGATTATCAGTGGTTGAAGTCGTTAATTAAACAGAGACCATGCGCCGTCTAACACAGGAGGAGAGGTTACGTGCCCTTGGCATGCTATAGGTTGGCACAAGACAGGTCGTTGTGGCAAGGGCAATGAATGTTTCCCAGTCTGTCATCAGCAGATTATGGTCCAGACATCGTGCTACAGGGTCTGTTCAGGATAGACCACGATCCGGTCAGGCTCAGGACAGATTCATCCGCACTATTGTCTTGAGAAATCGTATGGTAACAGCAAATCAGATAAGGTCTCAACTTCAAAGGGATACTGGCTTGGTAGTGAGTGGCCAGACCATCAGGAATCGTCTGCACAGATTTCACTTACACGCCCGGCGTCCTCGTGTCATTCCCTGTTTGAGGATCGTCACATTAGGGCCAGACTCAATGGTGTCGTCATCATCAACGCTGGGATAATCGCCCGATGGAACAACGTAATGTTCTCAGATGAGTCGAGGTTCACTGTGGACTTCCTTGACAGACGCAGGAGGGTTTGGCGCCGGCGTAACGAACGTTTCCATGACGTTAACGTCATTAGACATGATCCGTATGGGGGTGGATCTGTAATGGTGTGGGGAGGCATCACTGCTGCCGGCAGAACAGACTTGCATGTTGTTGCTGGACGTGTCACAGGGCAGTACTACGGGACAACATCTTGGCACCCCATCTTGTGCCGTTTTGCACGTCGTTATGGCCGCCGTTTCATTTTCCAAGATGACAATGCCAGATGTCATAGGGCCAGGATCGTTACAGATTACCTCCAGCAGCAGAATATCACCACATTACCATGGCCAGCACTCAGTCCGGACCTTTCCCCCGCCGAGCATGTCTGGGACATGCTTGGACAGCGGCTTCGCCAACGTCAACAACCTCCTGCCAATGTCCAAGAACTTGCTGCAGCATTGCAACAGGAATGGAATAACGTTCCCCAAAATGACCTGGGGCGTCTCGTTAGGAGTATGCCACGCCCGGTTCGAGCTTGTCTAGCCAACCGAGGGGTTTTTACCGCTACTGACTCTGTTTCACAATGGTGGTAAATTTGCTGTGTGACCCTGTGTTTGTGTCGACCCTTATTCTGGAGAATCTGTCCTTTACTGACTGTACACAGGGTTTCGAATAAATTGACAAATGTTTCCTTAATGTTTTTATGTCATTTGTTTCCTTCCTGACCTCATGATCTGCATTTCATGGTACTTGTAAATCCAATATCCCCTACTTTTTTTGAATAGTATATAATGTGCGCTAATTGCACTTCCAGGGCCGAACACCCCTCCTCCCCCCACATACAGACGAGGCCCAAACGCAGGAATGCGTTACGGCTGACTGAGCAGGAGCACTGGGAGACACTGGCCTCCTCGTATTTGCGGTCGGCCTCCTCGGCAATGTGTTTCGCCTCTTTCAGCTGAATCTCCTGCAGTTCCATCCGCTCCTCGTCTTTGGCGGCGCGGTTCTCTATCACCTTCATGCCCCTGAGAGAGAGAGAGAGAGAGAGAGAGACGGCAAACCAGGGAGAGAAAAAAAAATACAAAAGTTCAGAGAAGTAGGAGTGGTTTACATCCCAAAAATGAATGGAAATTTCCCCGGTTAGACAGCCTGTCAGAATAAGACAAGCAAATTCTCCTTCTGGGAGACAGAAAGGAGTGTGAAGCGACTTCACACTGGACGCAAAAATAATTTCTCGCACGACAGATTACATTCAAATACACGCGTTTCGCGTGTATTCGCGTCTTTGCATTGACTTTGAATGTAATCTGTCGTGCGAAAATTTGTTTCGCGTCCGGTGTGAAAGCAGCTTTAGGTATTAGCAACACAGCATGCTAACCCTGGCAACAAACTCATGGGCAGGAAGAGTAAAAAACCAAGCAGATGATTATAAACAGGTACATACTGCTGTGTGCGATATAATATGAATGGTACTTCACTGTGCTTTTGTACCAGTTCTTCAAATGTTTAGTTCAATCTCTTACAAGTTTTGCAACATAAAAGTAAACCTGTCAAGCCAATACAGACGTCTGAAGATCGACTTGGGAGCAAGAGAATGCGAGGTACACACATAATAATCCATTCTGACCCAATTTGCATTAACATTACATGCTCGAATATAAAGGGTCTGTTTAGAGAGGAAACACAAGGCATAAATCCTTATATCCACTGAATCTCTTTTTTTTTCCTTCTATGAATCTCAGTTAGTTCAGCAACTATGTTTCTCCAAAAAACGATCTGTATTTGTACCCACCCGAAAACAGCTCTGCTAAGGGAATGATTTAAGGTTCTCAGCAAATTCCTAAAATGTTCATAATTGCATTGCAAAAGGGTCCAGCAAAGACATTTGATTTATGGTGTGCATAATGCCTGAAAAGCAAAACCGCATTCTTTCCCTCAAGCTCGTGTGAAATGCTGCTGCCGTCACTTCACGATAAAGACTGAGAAAAGAGCTTTTTAACCAAAGTAGCTAAAACCAGGTCAGAAACTTTAAGTCCTGCCACGTGTTTCTTCCGCCAAACTGAGCCAGCTAATTTTACCAATGTCAATCTGCGTTGACATTACATGCTCAAATGTAAACAGTCTGTTTTAGAGAGGAGACAAAAGGCATAAATCCTAATAACCTGTGAATCACCGCTTTGGCAGAGGGACTGAGAACGGCAAATCACGTAGATGATGATACTGGGGAGGATTTCTACTTTCTAAACCTGGATTTTTCCACTTTCTAAGAATAGAGGAGCCGGTCTCTGGGGTTGAACGCACAGAGCTGTAGGGACAGGACTCATGAGGGGACGCATATCGAGAGAGACTTAACACTCCAGTAACTTGGAGAATACTGTGCATTTACAGCGCACGCAAAACTTGAACATTCAATTCACACGGGCGCACCTCTCGCTCTCATCAGCAGCTTTCTCCGCCTCCTCCAGTTTCTGCAGAGCAGTGGCCAGGCGCTCCTGGGCGCGGTCCAGCTCCTCCTCCACCAATTGGATTCTTCTGTTCAAGGAGGCGACATCACTCTCAGCCTATAGGGATGGAGATCCGAGCCGAGTCAGACTGCAGCGTGTTCAATACAGGGGTGGGGAAAAGACATGCTGCATACAAACATACACACCGCGTGCACATATAAAAAACACACACACACCAGGGCACAAGACGAGGCTCAGTGTTAAGGTGGCCAGGTCACCAGTCACCCTCCTGCCATCTCGAGCGAAGCGGAGCAGGAAATAAAGCCGTCCTACACGACTGTAATAAAAATTCCCTCACAAACAGTGCAGCTAAAATTAGACCCACAATGCCTGAACGTCTGAAGCTAAAAGGAATCGGTAGACCGGAGGCACAAGAAGAGTACTGAATATCAACCGCTGCGGGACAGATCGCGCTAACCTCTGAGACATACTGCAGGGTGTGTGCCGCTGACAGTCCAGTCAACCGCCCTGTCAGCAGAAGGCAAGGACAGGAGCAGGCGAGCTTTTTTTTTTTTTTTTTTAACAAAGCAGGACAGAAAGAATTCTGTACTCAACCGCCACCAATATCAAATGAAATCAGCACTTTTTCAGCTTACCTCAATTTTTGGGTACCCAGAGAAACATTAGGGTGTGTAAAAACGTTGAGCGTACATTCAGTCAAGAAAATTTATAGTTTAATTTCTAGTGCTGCTATACGTGGCAGCAGCATATAACGGCGGCAGCCATGTCACTGGTGACACCCCAGGTTGCTAGGGCACGCGCAGCGTATGCATTCGCGATATCAAATATTGATATAAAATTCTAAGCCTATTCTCATTAATTAAACCCCCCAAAATTTATTGGCGCCCCCCTTTTAACATCATTCTGGCGAATAAAAAGTGGAAAAAAGTGAAGGTTGGATATGGAATTCTTTCCAAGCAGACTATTGAGCAAGCCAGAATGAAACAAATACAATCTGAAACAGCCATTTTCAACTTCAGTCCATAATGCACATTTGGGGGGACACTAGGTTTTATTTAGCACCATCATTCAGCTAACTCAGTATTCCTGCTTCATGATATTACCCTGGAGGTCTTTCCTCCTCAGATATCCCACGAGGTAGGAGTCATGCAGAACTGCTACCGCTAAAGGGAGCAGGGAACTGAAGTGAAAGACTTCTCTGACAGACTGATGAGAAAAGAGTCAAGAGTTCAAGCAGATAGACTGCAAACACACAGAGGGTGCCCGAGGTGGCCAAGAGCCTGTAGCCACGAGCATTGACCAAAATTAAACTGAACTGCAACATAGCTTGTTTGAGCTGGACTCACTTAGACTGTGCATTACAAAAATAAAAAGGGATCGCATGCATTCTCGAGCACAATTGTTAATTAGAAATTAGACAAAAATCATTTTGCCTAAGTATATGACTATGTCATGCTTCAAAATTTATTTGAGAAGTACAATGTGGAATACTAGAATGGCCAAACAGAAGAGTCTTGACATAAAACACAGACTTTAAACAGTGCATCTAAGACCAGCTTTTACAGTATTTCAGAGATAACACTGCACCAGTATGTTGACATTTTTCATAATCCCTGTAATAAAGTGCCTCGTCACATTGGTTCTTTTTTCAACTATCTGTTCCATTAAATTTGACATCATTTTGTTTCTTCCACAGAAATCAAAGCTAATGAATGTCCTTCAGATGTCTGCATTTGCAAGAGTGACTTCAAATCTACAGAATAGTTAAATTTGCAGTGAATTCAAAATTAGTGCGTACAGCACCCGCTAGTGCTTCTTCAGACACTCTCGATACCATAATGGACAATTAAAATTAGGTTATGAAGGCACACTCAGATCCACAGATCTAAAGCATACATACCAACAGATCTCCCAGGTGACAATAAATCCATGTTAGTCACGGGGCAGTTTAAGAGCCCCCTTTTAAATGGCGTTAAAACAAACGTATTCAAACCGTAACCTCTGACCCCGAGTCAACTGAATGAATTCAAAGTACTTCTCAGCAAAGTGGCACTGCTCAGCAGACACTTCTGCTTCACTTCTGGAGCGGGCTGCTCATGGCCCAATAGAGACGGAATTTCTCAAATCAGTCAGGACCAACAGAGTCATTCTATACGAAAACACATTTGGATGTTGCATCTCCAACACAAACTGCTTTGCATGTTCACATTTAGTCACTGCATCGGAATCAAATAGCTTGCCTGGCGAGGCGTGCGCCAAAGCAAACAGGAAGGCCCTCTGCTGTGCTGGACGTGCTCGATATAAGCAACCGCGCAAACATCAGAGCGCTACTCGGGCAAAGTCCGTTTTACAAGTCATGGCTGTAATTCGGTACTGCAAAGAAAACGTTAAACTACGTTCAGAGATTGACCCGAATCCGCAACAATAACCCTCAAAAAGAATTAATTAGTGCAAATAATCCACAAAAAAAATTTAAGTAGGCCAACTGAGAAAAAGAATTACTGGTAAAGACATAATTATGGCAAAGGCAAGTCTGAAGTTCCGGTATTGGGAACAACAGACGCATAATCTGAGTTGACAATAAAAAAAAAGTTCTGATTAAAAATGTAGGATACCTAGTCTAAACAACTTGTTACAGACGGATTTCGGACCGACAATGTCTAATTTATGCAAGTTTTTTCTGTCTCACTGTAGCATAATTACTTTCTTCAAGAATTTGCTCCAGTTATAATAATTATTGCTTAACCCAAGCAAACCAATTCCAGACCAGTCATTCAATGCTGCGCTCCAGTTAAACAGGTGTAATGGAAGAGTTGAATGGACGGCACCTTATGAGCGGTTGCAGACTAGGCTTCGCGAAAGTAAAAAAAAAAACATTTGACAACAGCGGCCATACTTAACCATTTTGAAGTAAAGAATTTAAACCCTGTGAGTGCGGAGAGGTGATAGTCACATGCGACATCAAATAGCGCTGAATAAGAATCATGTCAGCACGAATACCCACCAGTTAAAGTTGAGTGTGTTTATCTGATAATTCGTTGGTTACTAACTCTTAAACTGCACGGCACAGGCCTTCAGTTTCCCACAACTGCAGCGAAATAGTAAAATATAGTAAACAAATAACGGACACAAATAGTTGGGCAACGAATCTGCTGCGACTGAGCTCATGACATTCTGCACTGTAAAAACAGGGTGGCGACCTCCCTAGATAATCCCGTTATTATTGCTGCATCACACTGCCTATCATCCTCATTTTCACAGCATGAGTTGCACACCAGTACCCTGCAATAAACGGCAATATTAAAAGAGACTACATTTGTGGCACGAGAACATAGATTCAAGCATAAAACACCTCAGCTTGTATGGAAAAAATGGTCAAATTATTTGGGACTCACGGATTCTCTAGCTTTCCTCTCCAAACCGAGCTCCCTCTGTAGTCTCTCGGCTTTCTCTTCAGCACCGTCCGCCTGGTCTTGCAATGACTTTATTTTCCGTTTAACCGCTTCTAGTGATGATCCAGCCATTATTGTTTTAACCCGACTATATATTTATACGCTGTGCACCTCGATGCAGGATTTCCACGAATTTTAAACCGAGCGCATTAACGTCCCGAGGATGCAAACACAAAAGCTGCAGCGCAGGCGTTCTGTGCTAGCTTGAAGATGCACAGCAACGTTTGCGATTAAACCCGGAAGTAACCCTGTTTTCATAACCCTACCCAGCCTCTGAATTTAAGCATTACCATAGAATTAGAATTTTAGCATTTTTTTTCCCAAGCATGAGGAAGTTCCTGACAACTTAAATAAACAATTTATCTCCTTAACGGTAGTATTATCATAATGATGGTCACACCTAACAATTAACATTCCGAAGTCACGTTCTTGAGATTGGTCTGTTGATATGGCCCACCACCTGCTGGTAAAATTCGGACAATACATTGTACTAATATGGTGCAATTGTAAGACTGTATATCGAGGGCTGACTGCAATAAACAATTATGTCCAGATGTTATATATTGGACATAACTGTTTATTGCAGTCAGCCCTCGATATGTGCAATGATTAATCTTGGATTACTTGTTTGCATATAGCTAACTCTGGCCACAATTACTGGTCAGCTAACTGGTAAATAAGTAATACGCAATTTAATTTGCATAGTAAATAAGTTAATAAATGAGCCCATTTTCCAAGAGAAGGAATTGAGTTGGTGAAATGAATGAATATGAAAACAAATAAATTAAATAATAAATAGAGTGCTGTCAGGGTTTTTACAGGCTATACCCACTGTTTAATCTTGCATTAATGCCTGGGGAGGATTTTGCTGCAAGGCATTTTCTTAACTTATCTCATGCTTGAACATACTGTACTCTTCTGTACTGTAAATAGTTGGCATAGATTGCCTTTTATGGGGCTTTTTTAAAAAAAATCTTTATTCATTCTGCATGAATGCTCTCTCTCTCTCTCTCTCTCTCTCTTGCATACACACACACGACTATTTCTATACTTCTGAGGACCTAAAAATTTTATTATCAAAATACTAAATTAAATAATAATAAAATAATAAATTCCTATACTTTCTAACCCTACGGTCAATCCGTTATCTTAAACCTGTACCTAAACCTAACCCTAATCTCACAACTGACAGCTCCCCCAAAGTGACCCTAATTTTAACACATGACCTTAAACTACAGCCTAATTCTGACACACAACCTTAAAACTAGACTTAGTCCAGAACATAAGCCGTACTGTAACCCTAGACTTGAACCCTCCCTAACCCTTGGCCAAGCACAGTCTCACAGTCAATGACTGAACTTCAACTAAATGTCACGACTGCTTTAATTCAGCTCCTTTGACTTTGACGCAAGATACACTTTTCAGGAAGTAACCTTTTCATGATCTATTTTGTGTGCACATCTTTCAAACATGCTGTTTTTACAGTAATTACCACAGGAAGTGCAGGATGTTGTTGTTGTTTGGGGTCATAAGTGCTTACCTGGAATGCATCCTATTTATAAATGTTTATGTCTCAAGACAGAAACTTACAAGCACATTTTCAGTGCACTGATTTTATAAAAATAAAACCCACAGAAAAAAATGAAAATATACACAATGTCAGTTCTCATGCCTTTACCATGTTTGCATGGCCAAATACTGTATAAGACCAGTAGAAATTTTTGTATGCTGTCTTTACTTGCTATTACAATTATAACAGTAGGCGCAGTTCAAACTTTTTTAATTTGGTAGGGGTAAAGCAAAGGAATTAGCCTCCTCATATCAAACTGTAGACAGCAACTAACTGCTATGAATATTCAAGCCATGTTATTTCTGGACGTTTGAAAGGTACAATGGACACACTGCATTGCAATTTCATTTCATATTATTACTATCGGACCACATTACAAGATATAGGGTTAGTTTGTGTGAGTTGCAGAAAAGGTACAGTTAGTTAAAGCACCTTTTACTTACATCAGTGGCTTTCTTCTCAGCCAGTTCCAGTTTTTCCTGAGCATCCTTAAGGGCCTCAGAATATTTGTCCAGCTCATCTTCTGTTGACTTGAGTTTCTTCTGCAGGGCTACCAAATCATCTTCGAGCTGAGTTTTGTTTTAAGAGCATCGTTTTCATAGGGTGTGCAGCAGGAAATTGGGTGCGTGAGCGCGTACAGGGAATGCGATGGCGCATACAGTCAGAGAGAGGGAGAGAGACACAAGAGAGAAGTCAGGGATAGCAAGCTTTTCTAGGCAGGCAAGATACCTTTGATGCGACTTCTTCGGCGCTGAGAAGCTTCTCTTCGGCGGTTTGGAACTCATCCAGCACTCTGTCTCTTTCGTCTTCGGCAGCGCGCAATTTCTTTTCCATTTCACATAATTCATCCTCTAACTACACATGCATATAAAGGAGAGCTGTGTTTAAAAAAATGTGGTTTCCTAAAACACTTCTACAATAAATTATTATGATACAGTGATAAATATTAGACAATGAAAACACATGGAATAGGCTACTAGGCTATAATTTATGGCCTAATATTGGATTATAAACGTTATGTTCCGATAAATCCTTATGGGTGCAGCATATCCATTCACTAGACTACTAATGTAGAATTAGGCTCAGAAACAAACTATATTTATTATTTTTACAGTTATTTCGATCTTTTTCTGATAATTCCGAGAGTGCTTCAAGAATTTTTAATTGTCTCCCGCACTCAATTCGCGCGATAGCCACAGGAGAATGACTTTTTCGGGGGCATGTGGATGCCTTCCTTACTGTAGGCTGCGTTCACTTTGTGACATTAATATTATTCCATTCCATAGAGCTGATCCATCAGGTTTTTACAAGTTATCTCCAGCGGGACCACGTGTTTTCAACGCGAATAATATTATTTCCATAAGAAAATAACGCAGACCTGTTTGCCTCTGTCCTCAGCCGCCTTCTTATCTGCTTCAGCTTGTTCGGCTCTGTCCAAGGCATTCTCCTTGTCTAGTTTTAGCATCTGCATCTTCTTCTTGATAGCATCCATGGCTGCTTAGTTAGCTTTCAGTGGCACCAAGTGCGACTCAAGAAAATGAGAAAATGAATAATAAATCACTGAGACAACTAATATAGCCGTTGAGCTGCTGAGCAGAACGTCGAGCTGGAGTGTGAGGTCCTGCTGACTGTACTTCATCGAATATCTACTTTCGGGGGGCGGGGGGATGCTGCTTATTTTGGACATCCACTACTTCGCGGAAACTACATTCACTGGGTCCTTCTCCTTTGCCTTGTCATCCCCGCGGGTATGAGAGGCGATTCGCTGTTCCCAGACATACAATCTCTGATATGACTATATAAGGGATCAGATAGGCTTGAAAATAGCCTTGCCAACACTCTTAAACCGGATTCTCAGGAACTCGTTCTGTCGAGAAGAGACGGATGTCAGGCGGAGGACGCACTATAGCAAATTAATAGCACCGAGCGCAATTTAGAAGACGGACTTTCTGGGATGTTGGATACACGCAGAAACGATATTGTTAAGTTTCACAAATAGATATTTCCTGTAAGAGTTTGCGATCGCTTAAAGCAGCATCCTTGCCTATGAATAATTGTTTTCATTGCTGCGACTCATTTACTGTACGCATCTGTGTTCAGCCGGGTTACTTCCAATGATGTGCGATGATGTCTATTCTATTTTTTTTTTTTTAATTTATTAATTAATTTACTTACTTTTACTTATTTATTTATTTGCTAATTTCAACCTGATTTCAGGCGTAAATACCCCACCGCCATCGGAAATAATAAGATCCCTTGGGCGTAGAGCTCGAGTGGTTTCCCATTTCAAAAAAGCGCGAGTGATGAGAAGAGCATTAGCGTTGTAATCTCCGCGAAATTTATAGCAATCCAGAGCGGTGTTTAATCGGCTGTCGTCAAAGACTTTTTCAACGATGTAGACCTGTTTGGGGGAAGGGATCATGTCTGCTAAGCCCCTTCAGGAATAGTTCGCTGTCCGTCCGGCACACAACTGGGATGTGCTCCAGTGATAATTCATCACGCAGCTGGTCAGGTTTCCCTAAGTAGCTACATTGCTCACCACTGATATCAGATTGGTCCTTGCGGGAGATTCAAACCCTAGAGCATTTTAACAGCCCACCCTCCTGGACAACAAAAAGATACCACAGAGCAGCTGATGAAAATACTCTGATCCCCTCTCCCTCTCTGTGTTATCTTTTAACGTCGTCATTTATAAATTCATGGCACATTTTCAAAGGAATGTAATTGGGATGAAGTTGAATGTGGAGATTGTACAAGCCTTTTACAGTGTGCCACAGTGCTGTTTTCAGTGGGCATATCACAGTGTAAAATTAGACCAACCAAATTGCGATCTGAATAATAAAACTTACCTTAGCAATTTTGAAACATTTCACAGGTTATTCCCATCAATATCTGTTATAGTTTTAACTGCACGTGCACTGATTAACAATCATTTCACCCTTACTTTTCCACATATTAACTGATTCTCCATAATTTTCTTGTTTGCCCAAAATATTGTCAAAAGAAACATTTTAAAGAGAAGTAAATACTGAGCATTTACAAAATACCAAGTCCTCTATAAATCTGACGCCTCCACTTGACCTCTTGGTCCTTCCTGGCCTTCAAATATGCTTTTGCAGGATGGTTTTGGGATTGCCTTACAGCTGCAAGACCTGCCTTGGTGTGCACTGCTCCACTAGGGGGTCACACCAAACGCTGCAGGCTCTTTCCCATGAGGATTGTGCGTTCATATTCAGGGTGTAGTCTCAAGACAAACTCTTACGGCTGCTTTCGTAGTACAACCACATATTGATTACCCAACTGTGACTCGAATGAGTTATGAGGTGAAAACAAAATAAATGTACCTCTAACAGCGATGGGAAGACGCATAGGAGCTTAATTGTGAGAGTTGTAAATGCATGGAATAGTTTGCCATGCCATAAAGTTGCAGAAAACAGGGGATTTCATGACCAAGCTTCATACCGTTCATGAATCTCTTGACATTTGGTGAAATACCAAGCAAATATGCTCACTGAATGACTTTTCATCATATAACTTTCTGTTCTCACAGTCTTATGTCAAAATACTTAACTATAACAGAAAGCTGAACTGATTTGGAACAAGTCACTTGGAGAAACCAGAAAAACATTAATAGATAAATGAAAGATTACTTTATTCTATTCTCTGGACCTCTGCATGTTGATATATTGCACTGCAGGTGAAATTGAAGAGCCTAAGTCATCTTGTTTACACCAGACTAATCCTGATCTAGATTTTCAGCAGCAAGTGATTTAATTTGTATTGAAATGAAATCCATCTGAGGGGCCGATACATGACAGAGCAACTTGGTTTAGCCAGATTATAATGTGCATAATGTAAGGAGAAAACCAGCAAGTTTTTCTGGTCAGACTCTTACAAAAATGTAGATTTTCACTGTTTGTTCAACAGCATGCCTGATAGCAAAGAATCTGAGAAACTACTTTGATGTTGTTAAACCAGATTGGGGGGGGACTAGTAGCCACCATTTATAGTGAGCACCATAATTCACTGGACAGTGACACATTTTTATCTTTGGTTCTATGCTCTGGCGCTTTGAGTTTGAGAGGATAAAATGACAATGAAGTTGAAGCGCAGACTGTCAGCTTCAGTATTTTCATCCGAAGAAATGATACCACCTTTCGTACATAACCCCCACCCACCCCCATCTCTGGGTGCATCAAAGATACTGAATAATCATTTTATATACTTGGTGGTATATCCTTTTCATGCAATGACTGCCTAAAGTCTGTGAAGCGTACCATCACTACACACCGGTTATCTTTGCTGGTCAGGCCAGTACTGCGGCCATTTCAATTCTTGCTTGTTTTCGGGACTTTTTGTTCTCATGCTTTTGTTCAGCACATAAAATGCAAGTTCAGCTGGGTTCAGATCCGGTGACTGCCTCAGCAAGCTTAATCAAAATAATTTAAAAAAAAAAAGTGTCACTGACAATTGAATTATGGTGCCCCTTGTACATGAGGATTTCCATCAAACAATCCAAATATATTGGATCATATTTTGACACATTGTAATGTATTCACTGCACATATTTTTAATCCAATGAAAAATTATGACTTGCAGGAAGAAAAATCCAACAGTATCCCACTTGTAAAAAGTACATACTGTGGGATCATTGCGGTTGTAGGGCCCAAAAATGATTAGAGTGCTCTCATACTTTAGGAAGATATAGTTAATATCAGTCAGTACTTAAGGCTGTTGAATATGCTTGTTGTGCATTAGAGGATATCTTCTATCTTCACAGAGTGTGGCGTCCTTATAGATGAGAAACCCCCTCTACAGAACTTGAGTAGTGTCTCTGAGGGTTGATCAGCATGATGCTGACATTATTCATATACAACTCCAATTCCGAAATAGTTGGGACAAAGTGTAAATTGTGAATAAAATCAAAACGCAATGACCTTCAAATCACACCAGCCAGTATTTTATTCACAATAGAACAGAGATAACATAGCAAATGTTGAAACTGAGAAATTTTACAATTTTATCCACAAAATGAGCGCATTTCAAATTTGATGGCTGCTACAGGTCTCAAAAAAGTTGGGACAGGGCCCTGTTTACCATGTTGTAGCATCCCCTCTTCTTTTTAACACAGAGTGGAGGCGTCTGGGCATTGAGGAGACAAGTTTCTTGAGTTTAGCCATTGGAATTTGATGCCACTCGTTTAATACAGGCTTCTAGCTGCTGGAGAGTTTTGGGTCTCCTTTGACGAATTTTTCGTTTAATTATGCGCCAAATGTTCTCAATCGGTGAAAGCTCAGGACTGCAGGCAGGCCAATTCAGCACACGGACTCTTCTACTACGAAGCCATGCTGTTGTAATAGCTGCAGTATGTGGTTTTGCATTGTCCTGCTGAAATACACAAGGCCTTCCCTGGAATAGATGTCGTCTGGAGGAGAGCATATGTTGCTCTAAAACCTTTATATACCTTTCAGCATTCATGCTGCTTTTTAAAACATGCAAGTGTCCCACACCATATGCACTAATGCATCCCCATACCATCAGAGATGCTGGCTTTTGAACTGAACGCTGATAACAGGAGGGGTAGTCTTTCTCCTCTTTAGCCCGGAGGACACAACGCCCAAGATTTCCAAAAAGAATGTCAAATTGGGACTCATCTGACCACAGGACACTTTGCCACTTTGCTACAGTCCATTTTAAATGAGCCTTGGCCCACAGAACACGGCGGCACTTCTGGATCATACTCAACAATGGCTTCCTTTTTGCATGATAGAGTTTTAGGTGGCATCTGTGGATGGCACGGCGGACTGTGTTTACAGACAGTGGTTTCTTGAAATATTCCTGGGCCCATTTAGTAATGTCAATGACAGAATCATGCCGATGAGTGATGCTGTGGCGTCTGAGGGCCCGAAAATCACGGGCATCCAGTAAAGGTCTTAGGCCTTGACCCTTACGCACAGAGATTTTTCCAGTTTCTCTGAATCTTTTGATGATGTTAGGCACTGTGGATGATGAGACCTTCAAAGCCTTTGCAATTTGACGTTGAGGAACATTGTTTTTAAAGTATTCCACTATTTTTTTTATGCAAGCCTTCATAGGTTGGAGAGCCTCTGGCCATCTTTACTTCTGAGAGACTCAGCCACTCTAAAACATCCCTTTTATAGCCAATCATGTTACACACCTGATGCCAGTCAACTTAATTACTTGCTAAATGCTCTTTCAGCTGATTCTCTTTTATATTAATTGCTTTTTCAGCCCTTTTTTGTCTGTGTCCCAACTTTTTTAGGGACGTATTGCAGCCAGAAAATTTGAAATAAGCTCATTTTGTGGATAAAAATGTAAAATGTCTCAGTTTCAACATTTGAAATGTTATCTATGTTCTATTGTAAATAACATATTGGCTCATGTGATCTGAAAGTTGTTGCATTTTGATTTTATTCACAATTTACACTTCATCCCAACTATTTCGGAATTGGGGTTGTATATTCACAAACATCTCAGTTATCAAACCCAAACAGAGTCGAGGATTTGTTGAATTTTCTGGAAAGATACATGAGAGAGTCACTTGCCATTTCCATCATCTGAATGTGAGCTGAAGGAGAAGAGGTGTTGAATGAATTCAATTATTGTCTCCTCTGCATCTTTCATTAACATGTCATTTCTGCTGCGCATACATGTTTTTCTCCAGTGAGCTCATAAATGAGGGAAGAGCCACACATTTGAAGAAGGTGCACTTCTCGAGCCCAACTAACATAGAAGTCTACCATCATTAATGGACACCAGGTATGTACTGAGTTTATGTACTGAGTTGGTAGAAAAGGCAATAATATGATTTCCCTACAAAGCCATGCGGTACCCATGTGTCTTTGTCTCTGTGCTGTAATATGAACCGACCCTCGCAGCCCCTAATTCCTCCAATTCTAATTCTGGAGTGGTCAGACTGTCTGTCGTAGCCTGCCGGATTTTCTCTGGAATTCTGGGAACGAAAATGAGCTTCATTATGAGATATCAGTTAATGTTTTGATTGGACATTCTGAAATTGCAAAAATAGCCACGGGCTTAACAAGCACAGCTTTGAAGTGTATCAAAACCACAAGCACGTTTCTCTGGCAGTCTAGATGGCATCGCTGTTTAATTTTTTCCATATTTACCACCAGCTGATCATGCCAAGGTGGTGGCAGGCAGAAGAGAGGCTATAAACATGCTTCACATTTCTTTATTCCCATCTACAAACAAACTGTAATTCATTTTGTCTTCTACCTGGCTTTAAAAATCTTTAATCCAGATCAGCCTTTTTGTCTGGCAACAGTAAAAAGACTCATTTGTAAAATCAGTGAACAACATTCAAAAATTTCTCTGAACTGCTTCACCATCAGAGAAATCCAAAACTTAAAGTTTTTGTTTTGAAATGCCCTCTTCTTATTCAGCATGAAAAATATTATTCAACACCTTGGTCTTGACAGCTTCATCTTCGAATGCAGCACGATGCATGTTTGTATTCTTGCCACAGAAATTAAGTAAAGCATCTGTTTCATCCCTTATCCTGCATAATTATGTGTTTACTTCAAATCCAAGAATTCAGATTGCGCTTGATAATTGGGCACTTTCATGCCACACAAACTGAGGCTGTAGCATCTGCTGTGTGGGAGATGAAGTAGTCTTCTGTGACCTCAGCATATTCATTTAGTGCTTCACAGCTAACATGCTAACCAGTTAATTAAGGCTAACAGTGAGCAGAGGTAGAGCTCATGCACTGATGTGAATCCTGTTCCGTGACCCAGAATCATGGTCATACAGGCAGAGTAAAAAACTAATGCTGATCTTTCCATACAATAGGGCCATTCTTTCAGAAGTGAACCAAAATGTCACACAGGTGACCAGATGCCATCAAATAAAAAAATACTTTGAAAATTAATGTATCAAATATTTATTCCTTGCTATTTTCCATACCCCAAAACTATGAACATTCTAGATTTTTCAACTTTGCAGAGTTTTTGAAGTCAAATGGAGTTCTGAAAAACCTGTTTCCGTGTGAAGTCACACACGTGACCAGTCATATTTGACCTCTGACCTTAAGTAGTTAAAGTTAATGTAACAAATAAAATGTTTACTTGATCGACTTGGATAAGTAGTGCTCCTATATAAGGTCCACAATCATGAACCTCCAATGCTTTTGTAATTGGAGATTTTTTTTCTACTATTTGTTACATTTTTGGTCACACACATACACACACAACTAAGAATGGCCCAATAGGATAATCCAAAGTCGCGATCACAAGCCAGTTCAAAAAAATCAAAAGCAGGAAGTAGGTAGGCCAAAGCCAAATCACTAAACCAATTGGGAAATTGAAAGGACAAAGTAGAAATCAAACACAGGACATAAATTGTATGCTGAGGGCAAAGCAAGAATCGCAAACCAGAAGACTCAGCAGATCAAGAACCATTTGTTAGTAACACAGGGATGTGCTGGCTGGCAAACTCACTAAATAAGAGTGAGCACAAAGGGGTATAAATATGGAGAGCACATGAGCCAATCAAATGGGATACAGGCGTGCAGGGGAGGGAAAGTGTGCAGGGAGGTGTGACTACAAATGGGGAAACAATCAGTCAATTAAACAATGAACGAAGGGCGGTACAGTGAGGGAGTGAAGACAACGTACTTGAGAAAGCAAGTGAATAAACTAATTTAAAAAAATGCCACAATAAACAGTGAATATAAAAATAATAAACACAAATACAAAAAGTGCAATAAATCATAACAGAACAGACATGGACAAAGGCAATGCAAAAATACCCCATTTTTAGTCACAAACATGCTCACTGTGCTCTGACTGAGCTCTGTAGTCACAGACGACAAGAAAAATTATATTAATCTTCAAAAGTGTTACTTTCATATACAGGCAAGGGACCATAAATCATAAGCACTCCTGTATAAAATGTAGCACTCAAGTCATTTTCCAAATTTAATGTTTTGTGGGAGAAAAATGTTTCACTGAAGAGCATCCTAGCAGTCAATTCTTGAAAATCTTAAAAATATATTGCCTGGATGGCAACTGTATTTTACAACAGTTCCCATGTCCGTAGTCCAAATAGGACAAAGGGTGAAATGGTCAATAATTGAAAAAAAAACATCCTGCTCTCCACACGCAGTCATTTAGTAATGAATTAACATGACTCTGCTGTATTTATGGGAAAAGAGCCAGTGACCTCTAGCAGGACAACAGCTTCCTCCAGCTGGGGCTTGGCTGAACTTTACACTCATATCATTTCAGCTCAGCCCAGAAAACACAAATGCTGGATATCCAGTCTGGGCTGGTAAGTTTGCCAGGCACTGAAGCCAATCCTGGGCAGACTCAGTTGAAGCCAATACAAGCTCGCTTGAATACAAGCACAAATTGTATTTAGGTTCTGTTTGTCTCTATAACTTTGTGCAGCGGCAAAAGATCATATTTAACAAGAGTAAGTCAAAACCTACTATATGGCTGGACTGTTTATGATCTATGTGCAAAATTGTGGGAAATTTGTTACAGGGACAGCCAGTAGTATGGTCCATAATGTTAATTTTTGTGAGGATCCGTGTAGATCCACTATCAACAGCTTTGATGACTATTTGTGCCAAATCAGTTTTAAAGAGCGACGGTCAAAAGGAAAACTACACTCAGCCGGCTGACCAATGGCCTAACTTCGTCAGTCAGTCAGTCAGTCACTGATTCACTCACTCACTCAGCCAAGGATGTCCGCAGATGTAGGGCCAGTCCATACCAGTCCAGCCAAAAATATATTCAGCAAAAGTACAACCAATACTAAAAGTGAAGATAAAAGTGGAGATTATTTGGAGAATATTTGGATGATAAAAGGACCAAACACGTCACCCTGCTAGATGTGCAATCCAGAGGTGGTTTGTCTGTATGTCTGGGCCTGCATCCCAGTGAATTTTGAGGATGGTGACGCGTGACCATCAGCTCTCCTGATCTGTGGAGGCCAGGGCCTCATGTATTTAGGGAATGCATAAAAAACCACTGCAGATGCACCTCACCTCAGGCCTGGTTTTTGAGCGTGCTTATTTGAGTCCCAAAGCTCTCGGAAAAAGAGATTCTGTCATATGTAAGAATGCCTAGAAGTGCAAAAAATAATTATGCAACTGTGTCTATGTATGTGTCTATGAATTCACTGTGCTTCCAACCTTCTCCCTAGTCCTCCCCTCCTCTCTCTCTCTCTCTCTCTCTCTCTCTCTCTCTCTCTCTCAGGATATACATTCCAAACTCAAATGGGTCTGGCTGCCCTTTGCCTGCTCACAATTATGTAAGATTTTAAATAAACCTCTAACTCTGAAGTTTGTATCCCCACAGAAAGGGTGTACATGGGTATGCTGCAGGACATTATACCCAAAATATCTTTCCTGGTGATTTTTGAGCCCTCAGTCTAGTTCTTATACTCCACAGCCTCCACCAGAGTGAAGTTCATTTTTACAGTAGTTGTCTCATGTATTATAACTGTGATAATGCTGACTCCTCATTCCGGAACAAGTGAACAGGGAATCATCGCAGCCACTAAAAACCTGTAGAGGCAACTGTGTGATTCTCCTGAAGGATCCAAATGCATATGGACTGGCATAAATCATCTTATCTCAGACATGTAACTATCACTGTTACTATATCTGAAAAGTTCACAGTGTTTAAAAAGTCTTAACAATATTTTTCTGATGATGCAAGATTCTAGTCTTGAAACATGCAGAGGATACTGGAGTGTCGTGATTCAACTATCCAACTACCCGCAG
Source organism: Gymnothorax javanicus (assembly GCA_029692085.1). Classification (NCBI taxonomy): domain Eukaryota; kingdom Metazoa; phylum Chordata; class Actinopteri; order Anguilliformes; family Muraenidae; genus Gymnothorax; species Gymnothorax javanicus. The sequence continues at coordinate 4,202,331 of CM056207.1, read as the reverse complement.
TTCATATAGAGAGGATAAAAAAGGACACTGTAGACACATACCAACATTGACTCGCTCACATCCCAATTATGGCAATTTGGTGACAAAGCAAGAAGCAGGTGCTGAACTATTGGTAAAGATCTGAATTGGAAGAAGGGGCAAAGAGAGCCTGTTTGAAAAACAGTAATGATAGTGTAAATCACTATAAAAGCACTCATCAACAGTAGAAAGAGAAGTATCGTTTTTAAGATGTATGCTTAATCAAAGAAAAAAAGCACAGTCTAGAATGGCAGAGTTTACACTCTTCACTTGATGCCTTGCAGAAATGGATCAGTAACCATGTTTTGTGGCAGTAAAATCAGAATACAGCCAACTCTCATCCGCGGGAACGATGAACTTGGGTTCATTCAGCAGGCTCAAGGACAGAATATGTCTCTGCTCTTATATTTAGACTTGGAGGCATTAGCTGACAGGAGATGAGAGAGCAAAGGAGATGGCCATTCGAATGTCGCCCAGTTGACAACTCTCATTAGGAATGGGTCACACTGATACTCACTGAACTCCCAGTGTTAATAACCATCTCATCTCACTCCATAATCCTCTCAAGGTCAGGGCCATGCAGTGTACATGTGGTGACACAACTTATTTAAACCAGCAGCGAGTGTTCAGCTTTTCTAGCACTGGAGGTGTTTGGGAGGGACGTGGAGTTTGATGGGTTAATGGAGAACAGAAATAAAGGCACCCGAGGCTATATTTTTATGGGCCTGGTAAATTACTCCTGGGCATCCGTTAACATTTCTGTCTGCCAGTTTAAAGGGCACACCTGGGTATTCTTGAGAGAGAGGCTGGGCTCACTGGCTTCTCATCTAGCTTAGCTCAACTTGACCGCCTGCCAAAAGCACAAACTAAGGTCTCTTACACTTCAGTGGCCAGCTTTCTCCAGCATGGCCAAACATGAGCTCATTTTACAGACTACACTTCATGCACAGCAAGGACAAGCTAACTTCAGGTACCCATTCGAATAGGTTGGGCAATTACAATGGGTCCTGCACAATAGGAGAGTGGTAAAACTTTTTTTTTTTCTCTCGATTAATAGTATGGCAGTCCACGTACAAGCCACCCAGTACCTCATATTTTCGAGCAAAGACCAAATAGACGGCTGTCACGGCGATGTCCGTGTTTCAGTTTCGCTACTCAAGATCTTCCTCCTCATCTTCCTTCCAGACTGGAACAGGGCAGCACAGACTGAAACTACACACACCAGAGACGGGCGTAACTGCAGCAGTGAAAGCAGATTTCACACAAACGCCTGGTGTGGCTCTCTCACATCTCCCTGTCACTTCCTGCTCATCCCTGGTGTGTAATAAACCTCAAGCTTTTCTCATAACAATGAAGCCCAAAGCTGGATGCGTCTGAAATAGCGCCATTTTATCCCTACTCCAAGCCCAGGAGACCTTTGGACCAATAGGAACAGAGCCTGATACACGTAAATTTTTCAGGCCTAATCCCACATGACCTGGACACCCCTGAATTTCCCACCGACCCCCTGTCCTGGCCTGCCCAGGGACCTAGAAGAAACACTCTAATACCCCTTTACGTAACAGGTATATTCATAACAGATGTCTCGCTATATATGTTTCCCCCTCCTCTACCCCTGCAACGCTGATTCTGTTCAAGGCCTCTCTCCAGTTTGTACGATGAGACCCAGGCAGCGCTGTGGAAACCCTGAGGTTGAAGGGCTTTGGGGAAGCAGCAGGAGAGGTTGAGTGTTTTAATACGGTCCTGTGTCTGGGTGAACAGCGCAGGGGAGACGTCCGATGGCAAATTACTTCTGCTTTATACAGTATATAAGGGCCTGTGATTGCTGGCGAGCATTCTATATCAAAAGAAAAGGTTTTGGAGGGTCAGCAGAAGAGCACAAAAAATGGTGCAGTGATTTGGGAGCACACACTTACATTGACGATTTGAGCTCTTAACCTTCATTGCTTCAGGTAAAAAGAAATGGAAGTTTGAGTTTTGTTTTTGCATTTATGAACATAGCCATGTAAACAACGGATATTTTTTTTTTGGCAAAGATAGGCTCTGAAAGATTGAAAATGACTGCTGTCTTACTTCTGTGATCTCCCTGTAGCCTCCAAATTAGTGCATCCGTTTCGCTAGTCAGCAAAGACCACCCAACACCAACATCTACAATCAGCAAAAAATATAAGAATAGACAAATAAACCACAAGCCACAATAATTAGTTTAGCAGGGAGTAAATCTCAAACAGTTACAGTGTCTAATAAAAGTTGCTATGGAGTGGAGATTACATGCGCTCTATGGAGGCATATACTGTAATGTGTTTACCATTTGACCCCTTTTGGTGAGGGGATATACTGAAAATATTATATTTTATATAGATAATTATTATTATTACTAAGATATTGCACCATCTCATTATTTATGGCAAATAGATGACATATTTTATTTATTACAGCTATCAAGCATTTCACAATATTCTCAAAGAACGTCTATGCATTTCCGACAATATGCTGCAGTATATTCGGTTATCGCCTAATAGGGGTGGTCTGACCATTATTTAACAGGACTAATAAAACTATGTGTCTCACTTATATGGCCATCAGAAAACCCTCTGAGCTGAACTTCTGTATTTGAGAGCAAGTGCATTGTCCATGTATGGGAAAGGCTCACCTACAGTACAGTGATGCAGATGGGTATGATCGGGATGGGACAAATTCTTCATGGGAGCTGTGGTGTGCTCCAGTGCTGATTGTGTGCCGTACACTAGCATTCCTACTGACTCCAAATGCATTGGCTCAGTCAACAAAGATTTGCAATGTAAGAATGTACTCAGTAATTAGCCCTGTCTGTGAGGATGAAGCGGAAAATGTATCAGGATGACAGGGAATGGAGGAGGTTGGTGCAGCTCTCCATCCGTAGCTTTGGATATGGGCGAATGGAAAAGGCTCCGGAGATGTTTATTTTTCTGTTCTCTGCCATACAGCTGCAGATAGGCCAGCCAGGCAGAACATGGGGAATATTTGATATGGTGCTGCTGTCATAGACATGGAGGCTGGGTAAACTATGCATTTTTCCATGACTGCCTTGTGCAAAAATGACTAAAATCCATAGAGGAGAGTTTTTTTTTGTTTTTTTTTTTTTTAAACAAGAGCCAGATTTAAATGATTAAATATATGGAGGCTGGACGACATGACTTTATTTTGTTGAAAGTGTTCACGGGTCTGTGCTCCAGTTAGCACTGCTAATTCTTTCCCGTAAAGGCATGAATTTTTGCACCTTTGTTTGCAGACATTGCCCAGGAGATTTGGAAGAGGAGGCAACTAACTACACTTAGTCCAGTCCAGTCCAGTTTTAAGCTCCTGTGTAAAGAGACTCTTTGACTGCTTCAGAACCATTTTCCCTGCCATTGTGACTTGTTTTGTTATTGAACAGCAATGATAGGATGAGCCATTACAGACTTTTTCCAAGTAAGACCCTCATTCCCCCATAAACAGCTATGTGCTGCATGATGCATTAAATCATAAGTAAGACATTCTGGGGTGTTTCCCAAAAAGCATAGTTGCTCACTATGATGGCAACTTATGCAGTTCGTCCATTCACAGTCAGTGGTTCCAACTATATAATTTAGCATCTGCGCTTTTGAGAAACGCACACCTGGACTCAGAAAGCGAAAAAGTCACTCAAGCTGTATGTCTCCAAACCATTGTTTTAAAATAGTGGTGATCAACCACTTCCAAACCACAAGTATCCAAGTGTAGTGTTTTTGGATCCAGATATCTTCAGTGTTGCCTTAAAAACAGTTTAAGGTTGGCCTTATGACCTGAAAACAGCAGTTTTCCACCCTCCCTTTACCTGGGAGCCAGGTGTAAAGACAGTTGGCCAATCAGGGGTGCTAAATGTTCATTTACCTGCCTGGGATAAAGGAAAATCTGGACGGAATTTGGATTCGAGGTCCAGATTTGAAGATCCCTGCCATTAGAACTTTTTATGGTGTGGGAACTGAAACTCCCACATTCTGCAGGGAGGGCCCAGCTCATTAAAGGCTCTGTCAGCCTGTTTCCTGTTTGGGTTTGATTTTTTTTTTTTTTGGTTTGTAGGCTGACTGACTTTTTGGGTCCGTCTTAAAGTACGTCATATCACAGCAAGCTAAATCTATTTTTCAAATAACTTTTAAGTCATGAAAACCAGCAGCTCTCAGACCTCGAGGACCGTGATTTGAGGACCAGGGCACGGCACTGACATTACACCCTGAGCAAGTGCCTAAACCTCAAAAACAATTAATATTAGCTGCTTAAGGGTAATACATTCCCAAAAATGAGTAATGAAGTTATCCCTGGAGGAGGGTTACTGTATGTATAATGTTAGATCAATCCTTCAAACGGCCTTCATTTCGATGCCCTTGTCTCCACTGCACGATCAGCAGAAGAAGAGGGTAGATAAGGTCCAGTCCGCTCCTCAGAGGTGTGGAGCCTAACATGAACCCAACAGAATCTCAGGCATTCTCTAAACTCCTGTGGCCCCACAGCTGACCAAATGCCACTCGATTAGCGAGTAGAGTCGAACCGAGGACTGTGAAGGGCACTGCGGAGACGCAGCCCTCCCTCTGGGGATCACATGACCTCCCTCAGCGCCCCAACGCTGATCCAGTGATGGTCACATCCCATATCTGCCAGCAAGAGTTTCTAATGAGTCAGCAACCTGGCAAAACACTCCCAGAAAGAGGTTTTTTTTGGAGGGGGTGTCTTTTAAACCAAAGTGCCCAGTGTCTTTGGCACACTACTGTCTCACGTTTGCCCTTGAAAACACCCCTGTTCCCAACGCTCTTTTGCTGAATGAATCAATTTGCTCACATCTTTACAATGTAAGCAAACAATGGGAATGAAAACATACACAAGTGATGACTTTACCCTCTCAAGTCCCAGACTATTCTGGATTATTGATAAATACTCATGTTAGTAGAAGTTACTCAGGAAGCAATTCAAAGGCTTCATATCAGGGAACATAAACACAATTTTAGAAGGAGCTGATATACTGTACATGCACAGTGCTGTGAAAAAGTATTTGCCCCCTTCTATTTTTGCTTATTTGTCACATTTAAATGTTTCATATCATCAAACTAATTTTAATGTTAGACAAAGATAACTCAGGTAAACACAAAATGCAGTATTTGAATGATGATTTCATTTATTGAAGGAAAAAACCTATTTAGTTTGTAATTGATAATTGGATATTTCAGAAAACACACCCAGGCATGACTAGAGCCAGCCCTGATGAATCTAAATATCACTTAAATAGAACCTTGTCTGCCAATGTGAAGTAGGCAAAAAGCAGCACATGATGCCGCAATCTAAAGAAATTTAAGAACAGATGAGAAACAAAGTCGTTGACATCTATCAGTTTGGAGGGGGTAACAAAGCCATTTCTATGGCTCTGGGACTCCATGGGATCACGGTGAGAGTCATTATCTAGCAATGTAGAAAACTTGGAACAGCGGCGAACCTTCCCGGGAGTGGCTACCAAAATTTCTTCAAGAGCACATCAATAACTCATCCAAGAGGTCACAAAAAAACCCAAACTAACATCTAAAGAACTGCAGGTCTCACTTGCCTCAGTTACGGTTATTGTTTCTGAGTCAACAATAAGAAAGAGACTGGACAGGAATGGCATCCATGGGAGGGCTACAAGGCGAAAACCACTGCTGACCAAATAGAAAACAAAGGCTCATCTCACATTTGCCAAAAACAAAAATCTTGACAACCCCCAAAACTTTTGGGATAATATTTTATGGACCATTGAGTCAAATTGTGGAACTTTTTGATAAACATGGGTCCCATTACATCTGGTATAAACGTAACACTCCATTCCACAATTAGAACTTCATACCAACAGTAAATAGGATGGTGGTAGTTTTATAGTCTGGGGCTACTTCGCTGCTTCAGGACCTGAAAACCTTGCCATAATTACTAAAACGATGAATTCTGTTCTCTACCGGAAAATTCTGAAGGACAAAATATGGTCATCCATTCATGACTAAAAGCTCAAGCACAGTTAAGTTGCGCAGCAGGCCAATGATCCAATGCATACAAGCAAGTCCACCTCTGACTGGCTCCAAAGGAACAAAATGAAGGTTTTACTTCGGTCTAGTCAAAGTCCTGACTTGAATCCAATCGAAATGCTGTGCCCTGATGCAGTTCATGCTTGAAAACCCTCCGGTGTGGTTGAATTAAAACAATACTGCAAAGAAAAGTGGGTCAAGATTCCTTCACAGTGATTCACTGTCTGTTATCGCAAATGATTGATTGCAGAGGTTCCTGCCGAGGCTGGCACAACCAGTCATTATGTTTGGGTGGTCAACTATTTTTTCACATGTGAAATAGCTTTTGGGTAAATCTTTAATCTTTAAATAAATTGAAGTGATCATTTAAAAGCTGCATTTTGTGTTTACTTACATTGTCTTTGTCTTATATTAAAATCAGTTGGATGATCTGAAACATTCAAATATGAAAAGTACAGATGGAAGAAATTGGGAAAGGGGCAAATACTTTTTCTCAGCAGTGCAGGTCAAATAATAAGGCCTTGGATGTAACATTTGTTGAGACTCAACTGGTGTCAGATTACTCCGAGATACAGAGCAAAGGGGCAGTGTGCTGACATTACAGCCTGTGAAGATCATGCTCCATCATTTATCATTAATACATTTGATAAATGTTGACAGCTTTAGGTAGGAGGGCCACATTCACCTCCCACTCATTTTATTCATTTTAGTCATTTTAAGACTTCAGGGGGACATCGACCCTGCAAATTTCACAATCTGTGGTGAAAAATCCCAAAACATTCCCGGCAAGACAAGGGTGCGGATGTGAGGGATGATGTCACTAGACCATAGCAGAGGTCCAAAGCTCTTCTCTACTGTCAAACAGGTCAGTAAACACTCTATAGTATGTACACATCGCAAGGCTATGAAAAGTCTGTACATGGACTTGCGCGTTACTGGACTGAACCAATATTTGCCTCGGGGGCTCTGAATGTCAGGAGGTTGAGAGTTTCCGAGGCTGGATCTCCATGTTTTCCCATATAAGGAGTCCCAGAGCGGAGGGGAGGTGCAGGGAGGGAGTTCTCAGGCCGTTTCACGAGGGTTTGAGTCTCTCAGGACATTTTTCCATTCAAAGATACTATAAACCTCATCAGCAGCGTCCTCTCCGTTCCTCCCCAGCAAATTCACTCATGTCAGGGCTGTGTTTAGCCCACTGAAGCAGAACCAGCTGGCACGTGAAGCCGCCATTTCATGAATGAGGGCAGAATGTAAGCTACTACAACACAATGACAGAAAGGCACAAACCATAGATCCTCATGAAAATTCAATGCATATTATTTTTTTCAAATGCTTGTGAGAGTCAACATATACAATTTCCGTCTAAAGGCTCCACTGTCTGGTAATCTCAGCAAAAAAATTAAAGTGCAACAATGAAAATTGTTGGAATTTCATTTGTCATATTAGATTCAAGAGTAAAACATACAGATACAAATAAACAAGATAATGACAACCTCATTTATGCCCTCAAGTAAAAAATGAACCACAATTTTGAGTAGATAAAGCTAAAAAAAAAAAAAAGAAAAAATAAAATGAACATGCTGTACAACAGCTTAATGAAAATGCATGGGTTGAAGATCCGCAACTTAAAGTAATTTTGTTTTCTGCAGTTATAAGGGAGTAAAGCAGTAGCTTTGAGTCTGGTAAAACATGTTTTTTTTTCTAATCTAGCATGGTTTTGGATTACAGGACTGAAGCCCATCCAGTTTTTTGTTCCATTTTGAGAAATGTCCTGAGCAAACCTCGCCACAGATGTCTGAGAAAATTGGATGTCCAGAAAAAAATCGTACACCTAACGTTAGTAAACTCTGGTCTCATGGGAATGGCACTGTATGAGCCCTCCCAGCCTTGATTTTCTTTTTTTTTTTAATGAAACTGCATGTCTCACAATAAACTTTTGAACTTTCAGAAACGTTTTTTTCCACTTGGCTATCATCTTGTGACCATTTTCCTGTCTTTTTCATATCTGTAATTTTCCAACGTTCAAAAAAAAGAAGAAAAAAAAAATTGCACTGAACCATTGATTTGACTATACAACCCAAAAAGAAAATGATGGTCTCGGTCCTTTGGTCAGTAATCCACACGCTGAGTAAAACCAAGCCCACTGGAAGCCTCTGCATTGGCTGTCTGTATGACGATAGCTGAGACATGGCCAACTCGGCCCAAATTAAAATTTAAATAGAATTCCCAATATTATTTACTTTCAGTACTTATAAACAGTACTACAAACAGTACAAATAGTACTACTACAGCAAACACATATAAATAAATATCAAAGCACCAATTTCAACAGGGAGAGATACAAAATGTGCTCGATGTAAGACTGTTGGAAAGCCAGGCATGGAATAAAAATTTCTAATGGGACTGTACAATTTCCCAGGGGTAGGTCTAGAGGGTCAAAGGGCTCCCGCCCTTGTAACAAGAAGCATCCAGTGTTTTTTCAATGATGCATCCAACTGTGTTCTGATGTCTGGCTGCCCAAAAATAAGGTTTGCTTTCCCAAAATGTGTTTTTGAAAAGTACTGAAATATGTGCTTTGTCGGGAGGATTTTAAGTAAATTGTAGGGCCCTATTTTATCCAGGGTATTGAACTAGCTGTCTTGAGAAAGACAGACTGCATAAGGGTGGGCTGTACGTGACTGGCAGGATGTTTAGAAGGCAATACATACTTCAAGGCCTAGGAAGTTAGGAGGCTAGTTTTGCTGTCCCTAATCCTCCGCAATTTCTCAGTCATCCTCGGCCCATGAGGCCAGGGCTGGACAGGCCATTGGGAGTACTGGGAGATTTCCTGGCAGGCTGCTGGTCAACTGGGCCGGAACAACACAACCGCTGCCAGCCCACTGCAAGGAGAAGGGGAGGGAGGCTTCTAGGCAAATCCAATAGGGTATCATGTCTCCAAAACCCCCCCCAAAACTCAACATTTGTTTACATTGCTCCATGTCCCCCTTCGCCTCAGACACGTCTCTATTCCGTTCATCAGCAGCATCGATGCTGTTTTCTGACTCACGCGTCACCAGTCTATCATGGGGAAAGGCAGGAAACGTAAAGGAGGGGCTGAAAATCAAGTCCCATGAAAAAGAAGAGACTAAATATTTACAATCACAGACTTATTTGCTGCTGCAGACCAGCAGTAACGAAAGAAGAGAGCTGCTCAGTAAATTGCTGTTGAGTCAGTGAAGTAAAAATGTTTTGTTATTTTCTTCCAATTCTTCTAGAACTATCAGTCTAGAAAATTACTTCTTACCTTCTATTATTCCATTTACAAGCTTTTATGATGATTTAAGAGTTATTGCCCCCCTGCAGTGACTTATATCTTAGAGTCAGTTTACTCCAAGAGAATATTCACTGTACATGTGAGTATTGGAGGCTACGCACACTTAGAGTATTTTACCCAGAAATAGCTGCAGATCGTTTTCGTGATAAAACCATGAACGCTTCATTATTTTGTTGTAATGTAGTGTGGCAGTGTGGCCTTGGTTCAAGGCTACGGGTCATGCCAGTCGCATGGTGCTTTTTTTTTTTTTTTTAGTGTGCGAGTGTGCGTGTGTGCGTGTGTGTGTGTGTAGGGTCATCTTTCATCCCTGGTCTGTTCCTGCCCGAGACGGCCAGAGAGTGACAGCTGCTGACGGAGCGGATCTCATTTTTTAGCACAGACCTGCTCGCTGCTTTGAAGCACGTCTTCATTTCCATTCTGAAAAAGGAATGTCATTCAACGCAGACACAAATCTGAAAATATTCCCTCGTGTTTGTTCAGCTTTTTCGTGGTTTGGAAGGGAATATTAAGCACTCAAGGATGAAAATGCCTGCAAAAGACATTTGGAGAATTCTGTGTGCGTAAAATGTGGGTTCCTTTCTTAGACAAAAAAAATCCAAACTATGCCGCAATAAGGGACTTATTAACACCAGCCTGAACTACAGTGGTTAATGAAATCCCATCTTCACCCTTATGAAAACATTTTGTACTTATTTCTTACTTATGGCATGACTATATAGTATTACTATAGTTTGCATAGTATAACTAAAGTAGTACTATAGCATCACATCATAAATATTGTATTACCACAGTCCGCAGTACCATGATATTCCTACAGTCCACACAACTGTATTGCTGTAGTTTGAATAACTATAGTATCACGATAGTAATTTTTCACTATGGTGGCGAAAATACCATCCATTTACTATAATATAACTATACCTCGGAACTATAGTAATTTTACATGAGGGCAGACAGCCATTACAGTGATAAGTGCTAAATAATCAATGCCTAGTCATGTCTCAGTAAGTAAGACACCAATCAGGGCAGAGGGAAACAGCCATTATCACTGATATGTGTCCAGTGGTGCAGATACAGGCTTTACTTTCATCTGTATACAGTGAAGTAAACACTCCTCAACATAGAAAATATATACAGTGCCTTCAAAAATTATTGGCATCCCTGGTGGATAAAAGCAAAAAAGGCTACGAAAAAATTATTTATCCTATAACATTGGGAACTAGCAGAGTATTTGATGCTCAGCCATTACACACAGTTTGAGGATGGAGGCCTATGGTTGACTGGTTTCCTGTCTAGGAGTTGTGTTTACACCACAGAGATGAGGATAAATTCCACCAAGATTCACACCCTCCATTACCAGATTACCCATCAAGATTATATGCGGTGGCTTGGTCCGAGAGCCCCGAAACATGTCGGCACATTTTTTGAAGTGATGAAAGTATTCAATCTTTCATATAACCTGTCTTCAGAGATTGATTCTGTCCCATCATCCTTGGCAGTTTCTCAAATATTCTGATAATGTAGAGCTGCGCCACAAGAGTATGTAATGACGGTGGAGGGCAGAAACCCACACTGATGATCTCCATGCTTTGGGGGGGGGGGGGGGGGTAGCGAGGGGCACCACAAGACTGCTTATACATTGGATAGACTGCAATAGAAAATTGTTTTTGATTAGAAATTAAAACCAAGACAACAATAAAACCATACATTGTTCATAACCAATAGCCAGTATACTGTGGGGAGAAAAAAAATCAAAGACTGAAATAAGGAATTAAAAATCATTAAAGTTATGACCATTCTTCCACAAAGTAGACCCCTGCATTTTCAAGAATCATAAAAATATTTGCGGGAGTTATTATAACAGATGAATGAGGGCAACAGATTCAGACTTCCTCCTGTTTACCCGTCTTAAACGGTCACATTTATTAGTCTGTGTGTCACCTATCAGTGCCCGATCTCGATATGCATACTGCCTAAGTAAAGCAGGTGAAAGAGCACAGATCATCCTTTCTCAGACAATTCATATTTCACAAATTCATATATCATTAGTAAGGAAAACAAGAACAGATGAGACTGGATGCACATTAATTTCATGTATTTCATAAGGTACAGAACACAGCAGCGGCACATCATCTAAAAGAACAAGACAAAAAAAAGTTAAAATGGCAAACGATAGGGGGTTAGAAGACTGTTCTGGAATGTTCCGTCGATAGATGAGAATCGGGAGAAACATAATGCTTCATTTTAGTCCGCGACCTATGACTTGGAGGTAGTCAATCCCCCAACTAGAACCTGAAGACAAAGAAATTAAGTCAATGGACAGGAAGGTCCAGACGTTGAAATGATCAAGGAACAATTCAGAGCGTCCAAATTCTCCACAGAGTAAGGAACCTTTCTTGAGAACAACACAAAAAAAGGAAAAATATGACCAGCTGGTAATTTGGCTGGCAACCATGACAAGGAGGGTCTATATAGTTATGTCATGAGGGAAAGGAGGCAATACACTTCTTTCTTGCCTCATTTCAGCAAGGAAACATATGGACTAACCATGGAAAAAAGGAACAATCGATCATAGCAATTATGTACACCATTTATTGAGGTTTCCCATCGGAACAGTCATATTATTACCAATTGCTGTTGAGCTCATGATGTATTGAAGGAAAAGGACACCTAATTTTTCTCAAACATGTCCCAACTTAACTTCATGACCTTTCCACTCCTTTCTCTTGCCCAGCAAAAGTTGGGAGTAAAGGTGACAGGCCCCCTATTTAACCCTTTAAGGCCTAATGCAAAAATCCCAGCAGAGAATCATGCTGCCATGTTTACCATAGTAACCTGTATTTGGGCTGAAGCACAGCTTCTCAGCTTTCAGGAACAGTTGGAATTTTTTTTCTATTGCGCAAAACTTACAGTAATTACGGTACTTTCAAAATTACGCGCATATCTGTGTCGGCAACGACACGTTCTTAAAATGCGCACATGCTGTCCCGGTTTAAATGGGTTAAGACAATTCAGATATTCACTTAGGCTTATGCTTGTGTCACTGTCTCGTCAACTGTCTGTACTTAAATATTTAAATCATGAATCCAAGGTTGAAGACCGGCTGTTGGTAATATTTCCACCTTCCAACTTTGGTGTCCAAAAGACGTTTATACTCCACATTTTCGAGGAAGAAAAAAGGGATATAGGTTGATCTTGGCAAACCTGTGGCGAAAATATTTCCTGAAAGCATTCTTATAAAGATACGCCCATGCCCTGAGCACATATGCGAAGAATTTCAAATCGTTCATCGGCAGTTGTTTCCTTCCAATGGTTTCAGAATGTGTCAGATGTTTTAAACATTCAATATGTGATGAATGATTTTTGGAAAAGCAACAGCGTATCCTTTATGGTGCAGATGGGAGTATACTTTCAGAATGTTTAACTCCTTCAACCCCACAGCCCTCTACAGAGGGCTGACCAACATATTCCCTTCAACCCCAAATTCCTGTAGGGAAAATTCAAACAATCTGACTAATTGATTGGAACATATCAGGTTACATTTAATGGGATTCCAGAGATAACAGTAAGATACAATGTCCAGATAATGACCAGCCCTCTACAGAGGGCTGTGGGGTTGAACGGTATAGTGATGCTAGAATATCTGGGGTTGAAAGAGTTAATATCCAAAACAAAGGAATGCTTGTGACCCAGACCAAAAGGCACTGACAGACAAGCCAGGAATAAAATAAACACCATTATCCAAGAAGCATACATGGAACTTCTTCGGCAGAGATCAAAGAAAGAAAGATAACAAACAGTATGGGAATATATGATGGTGCAGGGAATGCAAATCATGGGTGTAAATGATTGGCTGGAGATCAGGAAACCGGTGATGCTGCTCTCCCAGTGACTGAAGCACATGCGGATACGGAGATGGGCTCGACAGGAAAGCAGATCAAACAAATAATTACACCCATTTTCTCACTGGACATGCTCTGGTCTATGATAACGCCAGAGCAAATGCTACCAAGATGTATCTGAGATTTCAAACCTTAACCAATGCAATGCAATCCCTGCCAAAATCTAATGACCCCTAAGTCAACCCAAGACTCGTCTCTGGTAGAAATCTCACGCAATTTTGTCCATTACTTTTCGAGCAATCCTGCAAACTAACCAATCAAACAAACCAACAAACATCACATCCTTCGTGGAGATAATGATAAAAAAAGCTGTTTTAGGCTCAGCATGAAATGTTTGCAAGTTTTTTTTTTTTTATTTAATTTAATTTTATTTTTTTACTTAACTAACACATTTCTTTGGTCGGTGTTACCTTCTGCAAGGCAAAGATGCCTCCAAAAATCATGAAAAGGAAGGTTTATAAAATTGAAAAATGCATTATTAAGAGGTGTGAACTTTTGAAAACAAAATAAAATCAGTATTCCAGGGTGACTTTTGCTGAAAAATTAGGCACATTGCTCTTCGGCTTCTTAATTTTATATAACTTTCCATTAGCGTCGCTCCAAAAATATCGGACCACTTGCTGCAGTCCTCTGCAGGCTCCAAATCTCACTTGCGTCTGTCTCTCCAGGTCATCCCAGACAGCACTGATGATGTTTAGATCAGAGTTCTGTCAAGGCTGTATTATCTGTATCAACTTTTATATCAATATTTGGTATCTCAAATGTGCTTTTTATCTTAATCCATTCAGCGCCATAGGCAACTATAGTTGCCCAATGATGTAGGACATGAAAGTCAGATGCTGTTGAAAACCTATCATGTGGCAACTTGTTTAAAAGAGCTCCCGCAGGGGAGCTCTTTTAAACAAGTTGCCACATGATAAGTTTTCAACAGGTCAGGATAACTACATTTTTAATTCCTTAAAAATGTATTCGGCGCTCAAAGGGTTAAGCACTATGAATGCGGAGCGCAGAAAATAAATATATTCTGAACATTTTTCTGCTCGATATGTAGAGTTTTTGGAATGCTCTTTATACATTCTAAGTCAGTGCTCTAGACTGCAGTCGCTTTGAGTAACCGGCAGTGATTTTTACACCTGCTTTTGAATGTTCCATAAGAAGCTCTAATCACAAATTTTGTGATCATACTCCAGAAAGGGTTAATACGCTCTGTTGCCATCTTCAATGGGGGCCAATCACTTAGACATCATGTACACTGCAGACGGCCAACAGACAAAGAACGACCAGCATCATGAGCCATTTCAAACGTCAAAAACATCCCAAAGTTAGGGGAGCCACCTAATAAGAGTCCTCGCAGTTTGGGGAGAAAGGCACGCCAAGAATGCATTTACCTCTCTGTTTAATCCACACAGCTGGATCAGATCCAATGTCCTGATGCCCTTAACAAGGCCGCGACCCCACCCAGCACCAAACACAAATTTTCCTGCCTCCTTTCCTAAATAACATCCATATTGCTCCGTCCAGACAGAAAGCTTTCTTGAGCCATTTGGGAGCAAAGCCTTGGTAAAGAATGGATCGAACTGCACTCCGCGCCCAAATATAAGAACATTCTTCATCCTGCTGGCACAGAACGAGTGGACAAGGTGAAAAAAGCCCACTCCTCTCCGAATTATGAGCAGGACTCTCCCCCAACCCCACCACCACAACACAAATAAATCATGAAATCCAAAATTTGAGAACAAGACAAAGCAGCAGATGATACTCCCTCACCGATTAGGCCCAAACTTTGGTAAAACACCAAGGAATCGACCTGAGAGAGGCTAGGAACAGGTCACAGGCATGCTGCAACACCCGAATTAGCAGAAAATCTCCCTTGTATGAGATCACAGAGCACCCACGTTCGAGTACAGCTGACCATTCAGACCAGGGAACCGGACCACAGTGCAGTCAGAACCAAGGGAACCTGAATTCCACAGAGCTCCCCTCACAAAAGCTGGGGAGAAGCCAGCTTCGGCAATCTAATCATGACCAACATAGGTTTCATGACACAGGCATGATGTAAGATTGTAAAATGAATAATAATAATTCACGTTATCTACACAGATCCATTGCAGGTCCCAAGGACACATTCCAGATCCAGATAAAGTCAAAAATTAACAGATGTCAACATACGTCAACATTTTAATTATCACACACTAAATGGTAATTAAAATGGGGTAATGGAAATTCAGTGGACAGGCATTGTGGAATCAATGAAAATAATGTAATGAAACCACTCTCCAGCTGTGCGGGCCAAAATCCCCCTGAACATGGGGAGGGAAGGGGCAAGAGCGTGATTGCAGATGATCATCTGCAGTTTCCATTCAAAGAATATTTGTATGGCATGGTGCTCAGTCCCAGATAACATCACCTCTTCTTAAACGTTTAGGCATTTAGAAAAGAGGGAAACATACATTCTCTCTGCTATGATGGGAGACGACTGTACTTACTCAATTAATCTTGCATCAGGTTTCATTTCCAGGTCTCTTTTGAAGTCCACTGATTGGTGATTCCCTAAAAGGTATGTCAGAAAGGCTGTGAGCAATCACTGGAGTGCCCAATTTGCAAAAATAAACAAAAACACACATGGAACATCTTTAAACTTTGTCCAGTTTCTTGCAGGTGAAATACTAGCCTAGACGATTCTGTAATGTTGACAGTCTGCAGCTGTCATATTGTATTGAGGTCTTTACAATATTAACCATGATTGTAGTCACTAACACAAATTAAAGTGGCCTGCAGATATTTAGCACATATACTGTTAGTAGCACACATAATTGATCTATCACTTTCCAGGCACAAATGGTCGGGTGACCCTTGGACTTAGTGGTATCTATAGGGAAGCATCTGAGGTGCTCTCAGACAACAAAATGGGGTCTAATTGCATAGAACCAGAAAATTGTATGCACATTAATGCTGGGTACCAGATACCAAACACACAGCATCTCCAAATGGTTTTGTAATGATAAATTGTAGTCAGTACAGCTCCATACTGAAAGCACATCACAGTGGAGAGCAGTATACGGTTCCCGACATCTGGGAGATATTCCAGTCATGCTATTTTCACTTTCTACATCTATCTCCATATATGGCCAGAAAACCTCAAGCTTGTAATGGCTTGGCTGGGCATCGCATAGTTTTCAACACCGCAAACTGACCGAGTTTTGTCACGTACAGAAACGCAACAGTGACATCTGCTGGATGGAATGTCTCAAAAACACAGAAATCCGGCAAAATATTTGGAATTTTTGAGTCAGGCCCCAAAACAGTCTGATTTTGAAGATATGTAAATATTGTGTGAGCCACATATTTTGGTTTTAGAGGATCATTGTCCAGTGACCACAGTCGGTGCATGAGTCACTTGCTCAAACCGTTCAATGGGATTAAAGTGCCACGATGGTCATAACTGGTCCATTGGCATCGTGATTATGGTCTGGAGCACAGAAGGATGCTCTCTCTCTACCCATCAAAAATAAAACCAATGGGGTGCAGGTAACACCCCCGTAAGACCTGTCATCCTGTTTAGGGTCCCTGACCCACACCAGTGCCCAAACAGTTATAGAACATTTGTGCAGCCCCAACTGGATTTTCCTGGGCTTTTTTTTTTTTTTTTTTTTTTTTTAATTTGCCCCATAGAACGAATTTGAAATGTTATTTTAACAAACAAATGGTGAAGCAATTTGTTGTGTGTGTGTGTGTGTGTGTGTGTGTGTGTGTGTTTTTTTTAGTTATTTTGTGATAAAATTACAGGAATGGTTTAGTCTAACATTGATTAAATCAAAGCTCAATTCAAAAACAAATGATGTATTGTAAATGCTGAAAACATCTAAAATAGGTCTCTTGTTTACTTTCTTCTTGTGTCCATGTTCAACAAGGCAGTTTGAATTATGCATGCCCGCATGATCAGGAGTGAGCTTTATATCAATGACGTGTATTTGCTGACAAATTATTTAATCTGAAAATATTCAAAGATGAAGACTCTGCGGTCCTTTTGTGTAGGAGTAGCATTTTCTGACAAGGCATCATTATTTTTCAGAATACCAGCCAGTATAGGGCCTAAAAAATCTGTCCCAGCATGCATTGAGAAAACTAGCTTGATGCCACCTGGTGTGAATGAGTGCAGTATTTGTGAATGGTTTGGATGGGTCATTTGCATACTTTTATGGTTTTTTTGTGTTTATGTTCTGATTGGATCCTTGTATGCAGACAAATCTTGCAGGGATTAGACAAAATTTCAAGATAACGTCCACCAATTATTTTTCATATGGACGACACAGGCTGAAAATCGGGCAAAATGGTTTAAATTTTTTTTTTTGGCAAAATGAGCCGAGTTATTAAATACATGAGACCTTAACCATTTGATATATATATATACACACAGTATATATATATATATAGCTACAGATGCCACAGCTTGGATGTTTTAAACTGTTTTAATGGACTTTAATTGAACTTTATTAACACTTTATTTTATTATTAATTAGCTAGCCAGTGAAGGATGGGCTTCCCCACTATAGTCGGGTTCCTCCTGAGATTTCTTCCCACTGGGAGAGTTTTTTCTCATCACTGTTTGAGGAATTTTTCTCCCTACTGGGAGTTTGTTGCCTCGTTCACTATAGTGGGGATTAGGCTGGGCACTGCCCTTTCCTTTATTTATCCATTTATTTTCTCACTGTAAAGTGTCTTTGTGACAGTCTCTCTGTGAAAAGAGCTAAACAAATAAGATTGAATTGAACTGAATATAACTACGTATATATCAAGTGGTGCGCCAACGATCCAGTAGGTTTTATCTGGTTTAATAAATCAATAAAATAATAATTTTTCCAATAGCAAAATGAGAAAAATCTTAGAGGGACTTTACACCTTTACAAATAAGAACAAAACACAGAGTAATTTGAAAGCCTTTATTTTCAGTGAATACAAAAAAATATTTTTATGGCCAGATAAATAGTTTACATACAGCGTATTTTTATGCATCCGCTCAACATGGTTCTCGGATGAACTAGGCCTACTTCAGTCCTTCAATGGAACAGCGAACAACAAGAGCTCCAATACAAGTACGAGTCTTATAATTTTCCAGTAAAATACATCACAATAAGCTGTATCAATGAGATTTATATCTTTCATACATTTATTCTTATTATACAAACAAACAATATTCATAGTATCAACAAAAGGACCAATGAAAACAGGAAGTCAGTCCAAATTACCGTGTCACATGTTAGACACCAACTCTGCAGTCTTGATAACACTGAGCCAAGACTGAGATGCACATCTGTCGAAGCTCATAGGCAGCTTAGCACGTGTACTTCAAGTGCCGTCAGTACATTTTTCATATACCTGCACGTTATCTGACAGGCAGACAATTCTGCAGTCCTCCAAGGCAATACTGAGCGAGCAGGAGATGAGGGCATTGATATGGAAGAGTAGCGTGACCAGCTGACTGTGACCCATTTGGACTCAGGTCTGAAACTCTCCAGGAAAGAACCCCAGCCGTGTAACAGAAGCTGCAGTACCAGCAGGTGAGAGACTGAAAGGGCAGTAGACTAAGGCACTAATACACAATGCAGCCCAGACCAGAAACGCTCTAGTAACACTAAAGAGGTTTCATTGAAGACATGTTGCACAAAGTGTTGACAAACCAGCCAGTGAAAACACTGTATAACGAGTTGCTTTGTTTTAAAGCGCTCGTAAATTAGCATGGGGGCTGAAGTATTGCAAGAATAAGCAGAAATATGGCCAGGATACAGAGCGCTTCAAAAATAAAAAAAGGTAAGACTTCCTGCGGCATGTGTAGCACTGCAGGAGCAAGAGAGATTATTTTATGTTGCCTCCAACATTTCCTTTCACCTATATTCAGTGCAGCAATGGCATCACCTCACCATCTCATACTGAACGGAGGAGTTAAATGGGGTTATTTGCCAGGAATATATTTGTAAATACACCCATAAACCTGATCACAATCGCGTAAGCCCAGTTCTGTTTGACTGGAGACTGTGGCAGGAAAACAATACCTATAAGGGAACACTATTATGGTGCTATGAAAAGTCTACCACAGCGCTTCCTCAACAGTGAAACTTCAGTCACAAAATACATTCAGGCGTAAAGAGAGAATTCCAGAATGCAAAGCAGTGGAGGGAATGAACTGGAATGAAAATGCAGTGAAATAGAACAAAAAAAACCTTATGTAAAGCTGAAGCACAGACCACTGAAACAGTATAGAGTTCCTCTTCATCCACCGGGAAGACACTCGAGCGACACTCGGAGGTCACTGCCAAGTATCTGCTAATTGACTGACTCATTAAAAAAGCCTTCTTCACACCGGAATCTAAAAACACAAACGAGTCACCAGGACATCATCCCCACACAGGCTGTTATGTACAGCGCACTGTGCCAGTGGCCCCGTCGATGAAGTACCAATTACAAAATACAGCTTAAAGAATAAAGCAGCTGGTGTCTCGGAGCGCTTTAGGACCCTGCGGCAGAAACTGCTGGGACCCATTACACTGGATGGTGCCGAGTCAGGAGACGGTTGCATCACATCTCCACACTTTTAAACGAAGCCTTAAAAATCCTTGAACCTCGAGTAATGGAATGAACACACAACTGTCACCCAATGCATTGTATTTATTATTGTCAATAAAAATGACCAATTCTGGTTTTGAGTCCTGAAGAACTTCATCGGCAAGCAGTGGCAGTAAGCTGCGCTGAATGCACAGTACAGTTTCTGAATGCATAAAAGGCTCCCAATATTCATCAATAAATAACACATTATTTCCTTAAATAGTTTATTTCTATTGTTGAATAGCAAACTTTTATAGCTAGCCATGGTGACAATTTTAGCATGTGCTAAGAAGCCACTTTATTGCAGTCTGTATTGAACATGGTACATCACATTTTATGATCTATACGCTTTGTGTGGGAGGTTTCTGCCAAAACATGATCATTTTAGGGCTGGAAAGATTAATATGGTCCTGAACTCCCATCCAACAATGCAGATATCATGATACTTACTGTATAAATTGTTAAAGCGTATTGCATTCTGTAGACCTAAAATATGTTGCCTCATCCGGCGAAGTCTCAGTAATGGAGCACCTAACGAGATACTCCGTGCTACTCTAATAAAACAAATAATCGCAGTGCTGTAATGTAACCACAGATAGCCTATGTGCAAGCTTTCCAGGTAACCAGTATCAATCACTGGTTACCATGATGTTCTACAAAGTAAAAGATGTATATTTGTAGCCCTGTATTCCGTGTTATTACAACAGAGGCTCCAACACGGTGAGCCAAGGGTGGTTATGGTCGGCAAAAAGACCAATGTGAAGAAAAAAAACCTGCTGCTGTAAAATGCCCGGACATCCACACCAGTCAAAATTAAACGCTTTCTTATAAAGCCCTGTATTATTTAAAGTACCAGGGATAAGAAAATCTTCCAGTGGACAGTGTATGTGCGACTGTTTGGGAATATGCAAACATTTTAATCCCATAGTAAACACACGCTAAGCAATGTTTTCAAACATTTTGGTTGGAGGAGGCTAATTATTCACCGCCAGGTGCATTATGGGGCCAGAAGGCTGCCGAGCCTCTGCTTATGGACCTCTTCTGCAGTAGCTAAAATGATGCTATCGCAGGACGCCGTGGGAATAGTGGGTCAAATGGATTAAATCCAAAGAGCCTTAAGGCAAAAATAAATGATAAATCACAGTCAACATTTCCCTGTTTCAGTGCTTTTCTGTATACTATACTCATGACACAAGGGTACAGGAAAATCGCATTTTGAAGGAATTATGGGCAGTACAGGGCCTTGGGAAACACCTATTATCTCCTCTGGAGAATCCATGTGGATTTAATACAAGGGTTGTGCCTTCAGAAGGCTAAAATATCCATTTTCTTTTTCTTGAAAAGATACAAAATGACAGATTTTGTGCGTTTGTTGGCGTGAACGCATTTACTCTGTCGATCATGCAATTCCTTCCTGCTAGTAGAAAGAAACACTTTTTAAAAGGCTTAATGTAATTGCTTTAAACAACCTTCAGTCATTACAAGAGGTAAAGTAAGTGTGACACATAACTTGAGTGGGTACCGAGCTTTAGACCATAACACTGGGGAGATTTCAGACTGGAGAGAAAGCAGAAATAGTGCCCTTTCTCTCAGGCTGTCTGGAGCCAAAATCAGCCAAGTCTGACGGCCCGCACGCTGAGTCAGTTATACTGTAAAATGGGCCACATGTCACACAAAGAGGGGCGGGCAGCAGTCGACGCGAGCACACACACACACACACACACATATACATACACAGTATCCACATGCTTGCATTCATGCACACACACGTAAGCCATGGCGCGGCGGCTTTGGACTCATTCAGTGTGGTAAGTGCCAGACTGGGTGAGTTCGGTCAGGTTGGATTGGTCAACGCGGGCAGCACTGGGAAGGACTGGTTTAGCTCAGTCTTCATCGGGCAGGGCTGGGCAGGTTCACACAGGACAAGACTGGCTTGTACAAACTCAGCTTGAGTAAGATTAGGCTGGGTTAGTTCAGCTTGGCTAAGACTACGCAGGGTTATTGCAGCTAGAGGAAGGTTGACTAGAGGTTGATCAGCTGGAATGACACTGAGTGCGATTAGTTTAGCTACAGCAAAGTTGACTGGGTTTGGTTTAGGTGAGACAAGGTTCACTGGGATTAATTTAGTTTGGTGATGGTGACTGGGGGTTGGATTAGTTTGGTGATGGTTAACTGGGTTGGTTTAGTTTGGGGATGGTTAACTGGGGTTGGTTTCGTTTGGGGATGGTTAACTGGGGTTGCTTCAGCTTGGTGATGGTTGATTTGAGTTAGTTTAGTTTGAGGACACGTGACTGGGGTTATTTCAGCGTAAAGACGGTTGGCGGGGGTCGGTTCAGCTCGGAGATGTTTGACTGGGGTCGGGTGAGTTTGGAGATGCTTGACTGGGATTGGCTCAGCTGGAGCGATGGCTGCATTGGGTTGACTCAGATTCAGTCCCCGCCTCAGCTTCAGTTGCCCTCCTCTCGCAGCTCCGTGGGCAGGAACTTGTACTGCTGCTGCCGGATCAGCGCCAGCTTCTTCCGGGCCTCCTCGAGCTCCCGCTCCTTCCGCAGCATCTCCTCCTGCGCCGCATGATCTGGGCAGATGAGAGCGACGGATCAGGAAACAACTTACTTCCATGGGGCAGTTCGTGAGCAGCTATATGCAGAATGATTTCATAAATCAGACTCTGATGAGAAAACAGACGCCCTAACGAGGGATTCCTTCGGTGAGTCAGTAATCTGGAGGGGGGGGTGGCAAACAGACCCAGACATGCAGAAATAGGGGCGGCACAGGGCCACCTTTTCTTGAGCTGAAAATAAACCCCTGAGAGCAAAGCCTGTTAAAGAAAGGCAAGGGAGAAAGCCTGATGTACAAGCGCCCTGAAACTCAGCTCATCATCTTCTCAGCCCAAAGCAACAGGAAGTCCTGCACGCGAAATCAAAGCCATTCCTAAGCCTTCATCATGAAGGATTCTCAATACCGCTTTCCAGACCAGGGAGCAGGATGAGCCTCTATAGTCACCTGTGCGATTCCTCCCACAAACTTGGTCTTCACCACCACACTGTCGTCGTCCACCTTGTCGAAGGCGGCCTTCTGCGCGGCTCTCACCAGGTTGTCAGACGCTCGCTTCACCGCGTTCCCAGCAGCCTATGGGAGGAACAGAGGCTCTGTTAGGGCAGAAAGCGCCCTATCGCCATTCAGCTACATTACTGAAAGAGCTAGACTGCACTGCGTCATCCGCACTGATGACCAGCATACATCTGATTCACCTGATCGACACCGAGCGACAGACACCTGGACTTGTAAACCTGAGGGTATTATTTCCGAAAGTTACCATTTTTTCGAAAAAAAGAAAATCAATAATCATATCTGTGTTTTGTTTATTTTAATACCATCAACCAGTCTCATCCATAATCTGTATTTTCCTTTCAGAGACACTTGTAACTATGTAGCAAATAATTCCTGGCACAAGAAATTTTATAGGGACCAATCTATAACTAGAGTGTATTTTTACTTGCAAAAACAAATGTCTACCCCCCCACACACCCCATCTCCCAGAATCCCAAAAAGGTACCAATTAGTTTAATAGCCGGACAATGCACTTACGAAATTTGGGAAAGAAATATTGAGTGGTTTCTGAGTAATGGTCCGGAAACACTTCAGGAACGCTGACGTAGACGTCAATAGAGATGGCGATGGAAACCAAGCAAAAACAATATATGCCCCCCCCTACGGATATAATGAGGTGCACTAACCTCAGACTAACAGACGCTGTTCAGTGAATAGTGAACTGAAGCTATAGCGACTATGAAGTTTTCCACAGAGTGAAAAAGTGAGTAAAAGGACTGCACTGGCAGGCGCGTAAACGACCAACAGTAAATTATGCAGAGTGAGGTGTGCAGTCAGCAGTTCTTCACATAAATACCACACACATTGAAATGACATATGACATAAGACAGGAGTTTATAATTAAGGGCACATAATAATAAGTGTTGACAGATGAAAGCGGAGGTGAGAGGGGACCTGCAGTCTCTTCATAGCCTCGGAGTCCTGGTCAGCTTTCACCTTACAGGCCACCAGCAGCTGCGCTGTAGAAGCTGCCACCTGCTTGGCGGAGGAGATGAGCTTCTCCTCGCTGGCGTGGCCCAGGACCGAGGCGTTCGCCGCTTCGCACAGGCTGCTGGTCGCTGCCGCCACCATACGGGCCTGTGATGGGGGGGGGAGGAGAGGAGAGGAGAGGAGAGGGTGTGGTGGAGAAAGAGGGAGGGACGAAATAAGAGAGATTTGGAGAAAGACGGAGGAGGAGTGGAAGAGAGAGGGACACAGGGAGAGGCAGGGGGAGAGAGGGAGTGGGAGGGAGAGAGTGATGAGGGAAGAGCAAGACAGAGGGAGAGAAAGAGTGATAGAGAGAGAGGTAGAGAAGGAGAGCAGGAGAGAGGGAGAGAGAGAGAGAGAGAGGGAGAGAGAGAGTTCTGATGCCATAAATACGCTCACAGCTTCCTCATTTCCTAAAGGCCACAGCACAACGTCCTTCCTCAAACAGTCACGCTTACATGCTGTGTGTGTGTGCGCACACGTGTATGTGTGTGTTTTGACAGGCTGCATGTACAACTCACAGCAGAGATGAGTCCTTGTGACCACTGCCCATCATCCAAGGCATTAGCAGGGATGGACCCCACCTACAGGAGACAGGCTGCCATTACACACAGAGTAATGTAGTTACAGGAACAGAAAACTGAAAATAACCTGTTACCTACTGCAAAGGATTGAGCTACAGACTACAGACTTCCTATCTCATGGTCAGTTTTTTTTTTTTTTCATCATTCCTTTTCAAAAACACTCCCTCAATATGACTGTTCATCACAATCAACGTTCTGCACACCAATACTATTTCTGTTGGCAACTTCAATAGCGGTATGATACTGTGTGCATCTCGCGCTACTTTTGACTGTGGCACAGAAACTCTTCCTGCCCGTTTGTATGTCCACGGCATCTGTCTGTCCGTACCTTGCCCTGCGCCACCAGTTCCCTCTGCGCTGCGGAGGCTGACTTCACTAGGGCGCTGGTTGCCGCAGCGATGGATTTGGCCGCCTCGAGGATCTGCTCTTCAAAGTCCAAGTTCTCGTCGGCTTGCTGAAAAGCAACAGAGTCAGCGAGAAAGAAAGAGATATAACACTAACTCACACCGCCTTTCAAGGAAGAACACCTGGGTATCATTTTACTGAACAGGTAAGAGGCAGCAGCTCGTCTGACAGTGAGTGAGGTGCTTGTGGAAGAACAGAGGACAGGCCTCTCCCTGCGGTGTGTGATCTGGTGCATAGATCCCCTGCACACTGTCATTTTCTACACTTCTACCAGAAATTCAATTTATTCAATTTACAAATACTGCAAATTCAGTCACTGAAAGTCCTGTAGACAAAACAAGCAATATTTTATCTTGACGAGCAATATTTAAATCTTGTAATGAGACTCAAAATGTATTTTTTCTCCTAACTATAAAATATTAGTGTGGGTTAAGTTACTGTTTCCCAACTTTGACAGATCTTGACATGAATCTAACTTTCCTTAGAGCCAAAGCATAGATTAATTGATGGAGTAACACTTTACGATAAGGGTACATTAATTAACATTAGCTACTGCAGCAAGAAGCATTAACTATCAGTTCATTATTAGTAAAATAATGTGTCTACTAATTATTTACTAATGGTGTTCAAGTTAACCAAGGTATGAATTATACATTATTGAACAGTTTGAGGTACTACTTAAGGGATGTTTTCAACTTCGTAATAAGGATGTCAAAGAGCATTAAAAAATGGTAAGTTAAGTTACCTAATCCTTACTTAGCTCTCTGATGCATTAGTTAACTGTTAACTAATTGGTAGTTAATGCTTATTACTGCATTGACTAATGTACCCTTATTGCAAAATGTTACCACTAAAGCCATCCAAAATATAAGACTGAAATATAAATTGGGACCCATTTGTTGTTTTCAGCGTCTAAAGACGACAACCAGTCCAGGTCACGAGACGTACGCATCTCAGTGCTGATCCAGGACCAGCTCTTAAAATCACAACCCAATGCAGAGTAAGGATCCAGGCATCAGTTTCAAAGCAGCACAATCAGTATAAAATGTAGACCTGCAGGATTTTGAGGCTCTCACACAGAACCGTGACTTCAAGGTGCACTCAAGTCCTGGAAGTAATTTTTGTTCAAAGAACAGGACTTTCGCGATATGCAAAGAAATGTTGTCTATTTTACAGGCCTTCCGTGAAAACTTGTCACAATGAGAAGGTTGCACACCAGCACAGTTTCAGACACGGTCCACAACTCCAAAACTGCACACCCATCACAGGGAGCAGAGAATCACTACAGCAGCCGCTCAAGGGAGAATAAAATGAGCCCCTGTGCTCTATGTTAAATGAACAGGTAAATGCCACTGTGCCCAAGGGGAGAAGGTACCAATAACAGCTGTTCTTAGACTGCACCACAGCTGTGACCAAACTCAGCACTTCGCTCCATTTAAACATCATAAATATACTCGAGACAAAGCACTCTGTAAAGGAAAATATCTGCATAACAGAAATTCAGAGGAGGGTAATCTCTGGAAAGTATTTGCATTCAATTTGAATTTTGCTTTGCATTTCTTCAGTGCTGATCTGACCAGCCCAGGGACTCCAGACACAAACGAGCCTCATTGGATATCTACGACACACGCTCCCAAAGTTATATTTGTTCTCTGTTCTTGACAAATTAATTAATCAGGAGAACAAATTAATATGATAGTCTGTTAGTACGATTCAGTTATTTCCTAATTTAATTTGATATCACATTATATTTAAAGCATAGGTGTCCTATGCAAGGAACTCACAAATGACGCCTCAAGGTGTAGCAAAGCCTTGTATTATCAACAAGTCAGTCTTCTGAGGAGTGCAAGTTGCAAAAGATGGACGCATTGACATAGTGAAAATGTTCTTTGGGGACCCTTCATGATGCTGCCCTCTTAAGGCATGAAAATAGAATTACATGCAAGCCCTCCTGCGCAATGAACCCCCAGTCAGTTTAATTTGCAGTCTTCAGCCAGAAAGAAAGATGCCATCCCAAAGTCATTTATTATGCCTTAATTTACAACTCAAACTCCAAAAAAGTTGGCACATTAAGACAAACGCAAATAAAATCAAAAAGGAGTGATTTAAAAATTCAATTCACCACCTGCCATATCAAAAACACAACATCAACACATTATTTGATACTTTAACGACTGAATTCAATTGTTCATTGAAAATATAAAGTGATTTAACACCTGATGACAGCACTAGACTCCACAAAAGCAATTTAGGACTAATAAGAAAGGGACAAGGACAACTCAAGCGATTTTCAGTGTCAGGTCCAAAAGCCAGCATCTCTGCTAGTATGGAGCTGTATCAGTGCATATCGCATGGGTTACTTGCTAATTTTCAAAGGAACCTTTAATGCAGAAAGATATTTGCCAATTTTGAAGCAAGATATGCTGCCATCTCAACCTCATCTCTTCCAGAAATGTCCCTGCATTTTCCAGCAAGACAAGGCCAAACTATATTCTGCAAGGAGTACAAGTACATGGCTGAGGTTGCAAGAGTTAATGCAGAAATGCTAGACTGGCCTCATCTCTTCCAGAAACTTGCAGTCCTGATCCATTTTCGATTGAGAATATATGGCATGTTATGAAGCAAAATTCAGTACACATCACCTACGGCCCAATACAGTTGTGAAGCAGAAGACCCATTATTGAGGAATGGGGAAAATTCTGCTTGCTAGACATGACCAACTGGTGTCTCCAGTGTCCAGATGGTTAATGAGTGTGATTGAAGGACATGGTTATGTTACGCAAAGGTAAACAGTCAATCTCTGCCAACGTTACTGAACTCACATGGTATATTTTCAATATGCAATTGAATTTAGTTGTTAGAACATCAAATAACGTGTTGTTGTACTGTTTATAATATAGCAGAGGATGAGCGGATGTTTCAGATCAGCCCTCCTTGATTTTATATGCTTTTTCTGTGATATGCCAACATGGCTTAAATATATAAAATGCCAAATCTATAAGCAACTTATTAGAAAAGAGGCAATACACACAAAAATATTTAAAAAAATGAGAAATCAAGTCAAAAACGTACCAAAACACACACGCATGCACAAACACACACACACAAAGACAAGCACAGGTCCCTCACCTCAAAGTTCTCCAGCAAACAACTGAACAAACACACATCACATGAGTCTGGAGACAGAGCGGGACACTGTAGGAATATGTTTGATATATAGTTGGACTGAATAACAACCTAATATATCAAACATATCAGACAGTGCACTGCAAAGAAGGCTTCCAGGTTTAAACCAGCTAAAGAGGACTGCGGAGAGTCATGCTGGGATGGACCAGGGATGTCTACTGGGTGTGTGTGTGTGTGCGCGTGTGCATGTGTGTTAAAGCAAATACACACAGGCCTATTGTTCTGTGTTTTTGTTGGTGCCCATTATGTGTGTATATGAATGTAAGTACATCTATGTGTTTTATATGTGTGTGTTTTTGTTGATGCCCAATTGTATGTAAACAAGTTTACGGTGTGTGAGTATGACAGTGCGTGAGTGTGTTGGTGGATGTGTGTGTGTGTGTGTGTGTGCATATGTAGAGGTAACAGTGAGAGAAAGCCAGAGAGAGAAGAAGAACAGAGAAGGGGGAGGAGACAGAAGCTGCAGTAACTGAGCAACGATTGGCTGACAAAGATCAAAGACCTGCAGGATCTACCACAGATCATAGTGGCGTAAAGACATACAAACGTAGTCAGAACACACACACTTGAAGTACATAAGGAGTAACAGCCTGTGTGTAGCTGACAGAGCCCCTCCTTAAAGGAGCAAGAATGACAGATTGACTGAGGGCAGGGGTGGAGTCAAGGCATAGTGCACACCCTGAGGTCAACTGTGCTCAACTCTGATAGGCCGATTCCGCCCTTCTGAAACACACACATCTCAACAGCATTGACAAAAATCTCAGTCAATGCTGGGGCCACAGACCGTACGAAAGAGAACACCACTCTACATACATGCATAAATATGAGAGGCACACAATGTACGAACACGAAAATGCATAAAGTGCCAACAAGCACACACACGCACACATGTGCACCCACACACACACACATTCTAAATTGGAAAGTAGAGCTTCTTGGCAAAACCCAAAAGTAAATAATTTTCACGGCAAATAAAGAACGGTATTCCAATTTATATGCACCAGCGCACAATTTTGTCATGAGTTTCGGATAATTAACCTCCAAAATGAAGCAATTCCGAGATAAACCTCAAGAGTACTGCACGAGCGTAACTGCATCTCCCATAAACAAAATGGCGACAATAAATTCACCGCATAATCACACAATAAAACCATCCCACATTAGCAGTCCACGAATAGCGCAGATACGTCATGCACAACGGTTCTCCTGCTCAACCACTTCACTGCCACAGACAGGTGCACAGTTTTGTGCAGTACAAGAATAATATGTAAAACACCTGGACTGACTCTAGATCAGACTTATGAACTGACCACAGCTGCCTAAAGGAACGATGAGGTGAGCAAAACTCACCGTCCCACAGTTACAGTGAGTCACACAGCTTGCAAAATGTCAATTACACCCCCCACCAAAAAAATGAATTCAGCCCAAAATTAATTGGTTGAACACGAAATAATCAAGCCCAATTAACTCCGACAAAGTAGTTTAGTCTCAGATGGGTCTCTCCTCAAATTCAGAGTAAGTCGTGCAATGAGTTGAAATCAGCAAACTTCATAAGAGTTCTTGACAGGTGGCAAACGTAAGATGTCTATTGAGAACGCACCGAGAACACAGCAGGGTTTCTGGGAGTGTTCAGAGGATACCAGGGTTGGCCCGGCGGTGGCAGAGTAGAGGTATGGGGCTCGTTTAGGAGAAAAAAGAGTGGTGAGGCCCAGGGCGTTAGGTATTGGGGGATGGTGCCAGGTATGAGGTGTAGTTTTGGGGCAGGAGGACGATAGGTGTAGGCCGATTTAGTGATATAAGGTAATGAGAGTGTTTATGCATGTATAGGCTTTGAGTGCAGGCTCCTGAGTAATCTCACTGACTCACAGGGAGAGAGCAGGCACTGTACCTTCGGCTTGGCTCTTGGTTTCAGCTGTTCAAGCTTCTTAGCTGCAGCCTCAATAGATGCTGCTGCTCCCAGTAGCTCCGTCTCCGCAACCACAGTGGGGTCCTCAGGGTCTGCCCATTCAGTGCCTGAAATCACCCCGACACACTCAGTGCTCCGCAGTATCATGCCTATTTACAAGCACACTGAGAAGCCACAAGGCACAATAGCGTCATGCTCACCAAACTGGTCATGAAAACCCATGGATTGCAGGATCTTTGGATCAAAGGTCATCTACATTTTACACTAATTCACAAATCTTCTCTTAAAAAGAACCAACAGCTATTGCATGCTGACTGACAATAATAACACAATGAATGCATGCCATTCATAACTTAATTAAACCCTTGGCATGAAAACAGAACAAAAAAAAGTTACACACTCAAATATATAGTTGGAATCCCTGTAGCTTTTATTATAGAGCAAATTCATAGAGATAAGATGTACTTTATTGAACCCATTTGACCCATCCTATAGGAGCAGTGGGCAGCCACAGAGCAGCGCCCGGGGACCAAGTCCAGTTCTAAAGCCAGTATACCTTGGTAGGAGCGTTCCTATAATGCATGTTTTTTTTGAGGAAAACCGGGAAACCAGAGTACCCGAAGGAAACCCACGCGAACACGGGGAGAACATGCAAACTCCACACAGAAAGGCCCCAGGCCGGATTCAAACCCACGACCTCCTTGCTAGTGCTAACCACTGTGCCACTGTGCCGCCTGTCTGTTTTGACAGCTGGATGCAAAATCAGAACATCTATCTTCAAACAGTTGCATTAACTTTTGGCTCAAGATCTTTTCTTGATGAGACAATTAAACCACAGCGTCTTCTCCAGGACATCCCGATAACTTCCAATGTGGTTAAGGTCAGAACTTTTTGGTGGACAATTTGAGCGTGAAAACGACTCCTCGTGCTTGTTGTTCACATTCGTTGGTTTCTTTGCTGGATGCGGGCCAGTAATTTTCCCCTTCTGAAATACTGTAACATCTTTTCCGCTACCAAGGGATACCTCTTCCGACGTGATTTTTTAAAAAATGAGAAGCTACGCACATCATCAGTTAGGGTTAAAATAATTATTGTCAGCTGAAACATACTGTATTACTCGTTGCAAAAATGATCCAGTCACAGTATTGGTTATTTTTACAAAAACAACAACTTTTTTTTTTTTTTTTTTTTTGACAGGCAGTGTCTGTGGAATAACTACCAGGATTTGAGAAATGAAATTGGGTGCTAGTATTGTTTTGGCATTTTTTGATCAAAACATTTTTTCAACCGGAGCCAGCAATACCCAAAGTGGCTTCAGTTTTAATTTGTCAGTGTTAGACAAACTGCAAAATCTCATTTCAAACTTTTCACTGAAGCTCAGTGCTTTCTCCTAGAATCTTGAAACAACTATTGGATAAATATTATGATGAATAAACAAAACAAATTTCAAATACCAAAAAGTGATTGGCTCAAAGAAACTATGTCCCAGTGCTGATATCACTGTGGTTCAAGTCGGAATCTTCAGCCCTCAATTAAAATCTTAAAAATAATATCTGCATATA
Organism: Gymnothorax javanicus; assembly: GCA_029692085.1. NCBI lineage: Eukaryota > Metazoa > Chordata > Actinopteri > Anguilliformes > Muraenidae > Gymnothorax > Gymnothorax javanicus. The sequence continues at coordinate 4,170,743 of CM056207.1, read as the reverse complement.
TAGAATGCATATTTTTTCCCATATTTTCACTTTTTAGAGGAAAAAAGAAAGGCAAAACCCTAAATATACCAGAGAATCCCTGCTACTATCTAACACAGAGTCGCCACAATGCATCACATCATGCTTACTGAAATATTGAAAAGTAGGGAAAGAACCCAACACACACAATCATGCATCAAACACAGACACAATGGGAACACATCGCAAATGCACACGTGTAATTTATAATTATTAGCAAACTGAGTGCCCATAATACTGTAGAACTCTCTCCCAAAGTAATTATAGCAGAACATGCATATAACCACCCTGGAAGTCTGTCAATTCAGTACAATTAACAAGCATGCACAGCAATGTAAAACAATAATATCGCCTTCCTATGTTTTGGTTACGGGGGGGTTTGGGGGGAGGAGACAGCAAGAGAGAGAAAGAGAGAAACAGAGAGACAGAGAGAGTGAGAGAGAGAGAGATGGGGAGAGAGAGAGAGAGGGAAATGGAAAGAGAGAGAGAGAGTGAGAGGGAGAGAGAGACAGGGAAAGAGAGGGGGGGGGGAAGAGAGTGAGAGGGAGAGAGAGAGCGGCCTGGTGACCTCTGCCTCAGTGTCTTAGCGAGAGGGCTTCTTAATGGGTCGTCTTCACTCTTTATAGGCTTTTTAAAGTGCCTATAATGTGAGTGCATTGGAACAGCTTGCTAAAACAGATGGAGAGACACACACATATATTTACCGATTACCCTGGGGGAATGCAATCTGCCTCCCCCTCCCTCAGATTTTTCCCTCTTACAATGTCACTCATTCTCTCCCTCTCTCCCCATCCCTCTCTCGTTTCCTCTCTCCCATCCCTTTTTTCGTCTCTCTTCGTCCTAGTCCACGAAAGGTGATCCGTATGGTCAATACGGCGAGAGCAGTACTTACCTCCATCTGAAGCGGAGAGGGGAAGAGGGCAGGACACAGATACATTAGACCTCTGATGGGTTATAGGATTTAGTGCCACAATTAAGCCCCCATTTTACAGTGCAGGTCTTGCTGCCAGTTCCAATTTTTTGCCTCCGTCCGATTTTATTGACCGCCTGTTTACATCTACTTTTAAAAGTGACCCATATCTGACACCTGTGTTTACATTTGTTAACACTTGAAACAACCTGCATGCGCAACACAAGGGTTTGGTCACTGAAACAAAAGTAAACAACCAGCCAACACTTTAGACACTATATGCAGTGGATGCGAACAAGACCAAAATAATAATTCAAGCTATTGCTGAAGCATCTTTGGAGTTTAGCAAAATATCTGGACACATTTTAAGGCAGAGAAGAGAGAGGTCTAATTGCAGTCTAGGTGTGTGCAGTAATAATTGCTGTTACGCTGGTTTCAGATGGAACTGTGTTGCTGGAACCTTCTGATTTATTTCCATGTATCACTGAGACCAAAAACAGACCTCAGAATATCCAATTCCGGGTGCCTTTTTCCTGTTTAGACAGTCACAATACATACTTGATCCGTGCCACAGGCGAGCAAAAAAAATCAGACATGGGTTACTTTTACCAGGCCGAGTAAATACAGTTTTAGACCCCTGCAGAGACTAGTGTGGTGTAAATATATCTACGCTTAACAACACAGCGTCACTGTATTCAAACTGGCGCTCACATAGACCAATGCGCTTCTTCGGCTATTCATAGTCGTTTGGCATCACGGGGATTTGTATATTTGTATTTCATATGCGGAGTAATAAAATATAGAAGGACAGGAAATCCATACTGTAGTTCTGTATGCAGACATATAAAGGGTTCTCCAATGGGCGGCTTTGGATTTGTGATCAAATGAAAAGAATGATGAACCCACTATCCAGCAATTAAGGGGAGAATGCTGAGTGCTGCCTGAAGTGTGTGTACACGTGCTGCGATATGACGGCAAGGGCGCAAGTGTGTTTCTCACCTTTCATGGCCTCGGCTGTTTGGACGAGTTCGGTGACGGTCGACGCCACGCGCTTCGAGAACGCAGACAGCTGCTGCTTCTGTTCCGGTGTGGGCTTCTGCAGAACCTGAGCACGGAGAGGAGCGTGCACGTGACCACACACGTGCACACAGTATATACGCATCACCTGACCACGGACACCAACATAAGCAAATGGCGTATATCCACACACACACAAGCACCGACACACGCAAATCCAACACAGGACTGTATATGTCCATTGCAGGTCTCGCACACCCTGAAACGCGTATGTTCTCCAACGCAGGAAAAAACATGCATATCTGTGCATGCGCAAACACACTTCAGCTCCATTACAAACTCACGTATATGCACCTGTACTACGCACACAAATGAACGCAAATGCACACTTGTACACTGGCATTCTGGGTCTACCACTCACTGAAACATGAGTGTGTACTACTGCAGGGTAAGACAAGCATACACGAGCACATACACTTTATCCATGTCAAAAACAAACTCAAATCTACACACTCACGCACTCAAGCACATGCACAAACTTCAGCGCTCCGACACATGTTCACACAGAAAAAAACAAACGTTCACACAGAAAAACACATACTCCTTTGTTTTCCTGTTTTGTGGGGTTATTCCACAGACTTCTATTCATTCCCTAACCTTCACCCTCAACAGTACATACAGTACCTAACTCCAACCCTAACCTTAACTCCTAACCCAAAAATAGCTCACTTTTTTGTGGGGACTTGAAAATGTCCCCACAAGTACGAAGAAATCTGGAATTCCATGTCTTGCGGGGACACTTGGTCCCCAGAAGGATTGATAAACATGGTATACACACACACACACACACACACACAGGACTACAGCAGCCCTCGTGAGAGTGTGTGCAGCTCACCTGTAGCACGTGCTCCAGCAGCTGCAGGTACCCCGCGGTGCATTCAGTCCCCAGCACCAGCGCTCTGTCCCGCACCTCCTCACACACCTCCTGATGGAACGCAGCTTGCTGCAGGACACACACACCACGCCTCATAACACAGAGCAGGATGACTACAAACACACGCCGTCACACACACACACACACCCAAATAGGCACCCACTTCAACACACACACAGCAGGGCGACTACAAACGCACCCGCAGTCAGACACGCCCAAATGCGCACCCACTTCCACAAACACACAAACACAGCAGGGTGACTGCAAACACACCCACAGTCTCACATAACCAAATATGCACCCAATCCCACACACACGCATACAAACACGTGTCCATACACACAGCACAAACACACACAACACACACACACACCCAGGGGTAAACAGACCTAAACATGGATAGAGGAAAGGCCTGCATTGTTTAAAAAAAAAAAAAAAAAAAAAAAATCCAATTTGCTGAACCCGTGAACTGCCTGTTCACAGTTATTATATTGCCATTATGGATGTTATTACTGCAGTGGCGTCAGGGCGCTCTGCAGAGATTATGTAAAACAGGCCTCAAGAGGACTCTGCCACGAGCTGGAATAGGATCGCGGTGACACATCTCCATAGTAACGATAGATACAGATAATGCTCTCGCTGACAGGCCAGATCTCACAGACTGAGGTGTGAAAAATACAAAGCGGGCTTTGTCAAACAATTCCAGCACGAGTGTGTCGGTGTTACACACGCTCCTCTGAGACTGAGGCGCTAATAGAACGGAGGCGGTGCGGTCAGCACCTTGCAGGCAGTCAGCATGTCAGAGATCGCCTTGCGGCTCAGGTTAGCCGTCGAAATCACGTCTTCCTGCTGCGCCGAGTTCCCTGCCGCCACAGCCTTGGCTGTCGCTGTAGTGATGCCTTTGGTCATGCGTATAAACTCTTCTGGGGTGGTAGACTTTTCCGGAAGGTCCTTGGACTGGAACAACTGCCCAATGGGAAGCAAAAAAGAAGCCAAGACAGAAGACCATCTCTTGGATACCAAATTTCAAATGCTATGTCAGCCATTACTGCTAAAGAACACGAGCACTCCATCAACCCACCAGCACACAAATAAAGGCTAAAAATACTCAACTAGTTAAACACTTGTCTATCGGCAAGATGACCTATTCACACGCAAATGTTCTAAAGTAGATAAGGCCAAAGCAGTACATTTCCCAATTAGATGGCCAGCACAGACAGCAATTAATAGTGCTTATTTAATTAAACAACTGGTGCACGCTTTTACAAGCACAGTGGCTCCCGTTATCAAGAGCAGCCGGTGTCGGGAGTTATCGAACCCCTTTTAATTGCGCACAGTACGCCTCCGCCTCGTTATCATCCTGAGGGAGCGCTGATAAGGATTAGAGCAATTTGCAAGCAAAATAAACTAATGAAGATCTGTGACATTCTCCATAACCATCACAGATCACCTTATTAAGGCTGAGGGGAAAACTAGGGGATTATGCACGGCAAAAACTAAATCTTACCAAGCATTTTAATGTTGTATTTGGACTTACTGATTTCTATTACTCCTTTTCTTAGAAAAAGAAGTTCTGCCACTAAATTGAAGTCATTTTGACTCAGATCTACATTTGTGATTTTGACTTATGTCTAAAATTGTCCATGGGGCATGATAATTTCACCTACCCCATGGACAAATCTAGAAATGAGTCAAAATGACTCTAAAACGGTGGCAGAATTTCCTTTTCTTAGCAAAAGCAAATTAGGAATAAGTGTTTCAGTCTAAATATGAGACTAAAATGTTTGGTAAGATTTTGTTTTTTCAGCGTGGTAAAGAATGCGGGGGTAGGGAGGGGAGAATTCACATTGTTTTGCAAGTTATTGATCCCCTTCAAAAAACGAGATGGTTAATCTTAAGGGGCTATCCCTCAAATAAATGCCTCTCTCCGGACTACCCTTCTGCGTTAGCCCTTAGGCCCCCAAACCCTTCTCACGACTCCTGCGGGTTACCGTCAGCTCCTGCTTGATGCACTCGATAGTGGCCTCCAGAGCCCTCGTCCCGCGAGTGGCCTCGTCCTCCACCGCCTTCACCGTCTTCAGGAGCGACGTCACATTCGTCACCATCACCTGCATCCAGGAGGACAGCGAAGGCAAGATGAGGGCTGCCTCAAGATTAAATATGAGTTCTTACCAGAACATTCTAATTCTGTTAACTGCAGTTTACCAAAACCAATTATGTTTTAGAATAAAAACATTCCAGAAGACCTCTTCAAAGGGATGAAACCAACAGCTCAGCAAGTTATGCGGAATACAGCCACCAGAGGGCACTCTGCATACGGTAGAGTAAAAGCGAGGGGCTCAGAGCACATGAGCAGTCTCAGATTGCAAACCTCCATCAAGGCAGAACAATCCCCAAATTGCCAACACCAAGATTTTTGACATCACTGTGACACCGCCCCCCATTTCAAATTGCTATGCATTCCTGAAGATGTGACTTGTGTCAAATTTTGCCCCATCTCGTATTGGTGAACAATCCTTCAGAAGAATTCTGGATCCAGATTCAGATCCAGACCATTCCCAAAATCTAATCACCGCTAAGTCGGGCCAAAATCTGCCAGTGGTAAATTTCTCTTGCAAATAAATCCATTAGTTTTTGCAAAATCTTGCCAACTAACCCAAAAAAAAAAACAAACAAATGAAAGGTCATTGTTAGAACGACAACTTATCAAAATTTAAAAAGGTGAGAAGATATATTATACTGTCTAAAGAACAAAATAGCATTGAAAAAAAAAGCATTGCGTTAACGAAAAGAATGCCGTTAGTTTCAAGCCTCAAGCTTAATTAAAAACAAAGTTAAGGAACAAAATGTGTTTGCAACCTTTTGTGTGACCTTGACGCTGACCTTCGACATTGAAACTTAAAAAAGCATAGGGTGCGTAACTAACAAATTGACGGACAAACAGACGTCTAACGCAACCAATCACGACCTCCCTGGCAGAGATAATAAAGCTCCAGCGGGCAAAGCTTCGAGTGCAGATTCGGAGGTGCCCGGCTGCGGGGGGAGGGAGCCGACAGTCCTGCTGAAGGAGGGAAAAGAGCCCTCAGGGATAAAAGCCCCGGACTGCCCTTCTGTGCCCCCTCTACAGTACTGCCCCCCTTCACAGGCATGAAAGCCCCTCCAGCAGCTGCCCACTCTGAGCTGCTGAGATGCAGAGAACAGCAGGACCTGAGCTGGGCATCACACGACGGGAGAGGGTGAGAGAGCAGCTACATCACTCAGTCACCTCGCCTGTCCTCCAGCTACACGCAGGCACAGACAGTGTAAGGGCTGTGTGCACCGCAGTACTGCCAACAGCTGGGCGCTGAACCAGATGTACAGATTCAATTTGCCCTTTGAGCGCCGAATACATTTTCAAGGAATTAAAAATGTAGTTAATCCCGAGCTGTTGAAAACCTATCATGAGGCAACTTGTTTAAAAGAGCTCCCCTGCGGGAGCTCTTTTAAACAAGTTGCCACATGATAGGTTTTCAACAGCGCCTGATTTTGATATCTTACATCATTGGGCAACTATAGTTGCCTGCGGCGCTGAAACGGTGAACACACCTGTATTACGCTGAAAAGTGCCATGGGACTGTCAATGACCACAGAGAATCAGACTTCGATTTAAAGGTACCGAACTTGAAAGCTATATAATATACAGTACCCAACAGAGGCATATCATTGATGTATTAGTTCCTTCTCCAAACCTAGTTGTCAAATTTGCACTCCATTGGCAATATTTGATATTGTAAAACCTGATTGCGAAGTTTCTGGGTACGGAGGGCTTGTTACAATTTTGAATGGCTGGTTCCTCACCTTTCAGGAAATAACTTCACTCTGCAGACATTCACAATTAAAAAACTAAACGCAACACGTACCATACATTTATATGCCTTTGCGAACAAAATGTAACACATTTATTTATCCATTTGCTTGTCTGCTGGGAACAAATACGAAAAAACATGGATGCACCTCTACAAACAAGAGCCTGATGAATTTTACGTAGTGTGCACCAGCCAAGGATAATTGGAAACGCGTATCCCCAGATGGGCTCCATGTGCTGAATGAAGCCAGTGATTCCCCCTTTTATAAATGAGAGTTATCAGCTCAACAACATCGAGCGCAGACATGGTGCTCGGCACACTGAACACCACCAGCCCTGCCACAGAGATCGTATGGGATATACGATAAAACTGTGCCCTTATAAAGAGGAGCAGCACTGAGAAAACAAACAGTACTGTAAATGTATTGGCCCGGCCACTGTGAAAGACCACCTTTTCCATTTTAAGAGCGCAGTCACACTGCCCACGCCCAGACGGAGAACAGAACGGGTGGAGCGGAAAGGCGGCGGGGAGAGAATCCTAAATCAGCTCCATCTGTGCCGAGACTGGGAACCTCCGACTGATAGGGTCACTGCCCTCCGAACATGGCGCTCGGGTCACAGAGCTCTCTGGTCGCAGCGCTTGTTGGCCGTCGTTCATGCATTACATTCTGCTGCTGTAGGAAAACTGCAGGACCTGCGAGATGACAGCAGGGCCAGACACATCGCTACAGAACTAAGTGCAGCATCCATAACTGTCAGACAGTTACAGCGGTCTGTCGGTTTGCTGACATGAGTGTTTAACAGCCTCTCTTTTTAAGGAAACCCTAACCGATCGTTTCCGACTGTTTTTCCACAGTTAATTTTGAACTCAAGTCTAAAATACCGATTAATTCCTTAAAATAGAAGGCGGACGCATTGCCAAACACCTGGTTGTCGCGCAGTTACAGCTCTAAATCAACGGGTCGTTACTGCGTCGTACCCAGCTGGGCGCACTTCCTCACCTTGGCAGCGCTCTTCAGCTGGTACATGGACGGATCGTCGGCCGCTTTTCCGGCCGCACACTTCGTGGCCCCTATCAGCTCGGCCAGGGCCTTGGCCACGTCCTTCACCGCGTTTATCAGCACCACCTGGACACGAGGAATAAATACACACCGAGATCTGCATTAGAGTGCATTCAGCTCGCCGCAGCCTTTTACAGAGAGGAGGCACATCAGCATTAGTCTCAGGAATGCAGGAGGGCAATATCACAAAGACAACACAGCAGCCCTTATTTAAAATTAATAAGAGCGACTGGCAAAAAACACAACCATAAATATCGAAAACAAAAAAGCAAATGCATCTAGCGCTATAGCTAATCTATCTTCACAGGCCTATGTTCTCAGCACTACTCCAGCAGAAGGAATAAAAAGGGAGCAAACAGTGGAGGGCTAAGGAGGGTCAGAGCAGCCCCTGTGCTGTCGCTACAGATGGGTCTTCAGTTTGCATAAGGAGATGGGCATGTTCTTTGAAAGTCTCACGTGTCCACAAGTGGGAACACAGGACACAAAAGCGCAGGATTGTGAGGACTGGGCAAACACAGTCTGCAAAACCTTATAAAGTATGCGCTAGGGGTCTCCCAAATTCACGAAGTCCCCCTGTTGCAGCACTGCTTTGCTCCGACTGAGATCACTCACCTGCGTCTCCGGGTCGTCGGACCCGATGCTGGCCGAGCCGAGCTTCACCACGTCAGTCAGCTGGGTGATGGTCTTGGCAGATGATTGGGCTGCCTGGGCCAGCTTGTCCGGGCTGGAGGCTGCACCTGCCACCAGCATCTTGGTGTCTTCGACCAGGGCCTTGGCGGTCTTCAGGATGCTCTCTCTGGGGGAAACGAGGCTCACTAATTCCCACAATACTAAGAGTTATGCAGAAAATCAGCAGGAGGAACCGGGTCCTTACAGCCTTCTGTTAAAAGGTGAATTTCCACCAAACGCAAAACAAATTTTTCACGCGGACAGATCACATTCAAAGTCAATCCAACGTTGTGGATACACGTGAGAAGATGCGAGTTCACGACAGGCGATGTATATTGCGTGGGAGACGTGATGTGAATGGTGCGATTTCACAAAATTTCCGTATCGCTCCGGTAGAAAATATTCATCTTGTGAGAAAAATTTCAGCTAGAAGGGCAGTGTTCTGAGTAGCATCATTGCCACTGGCAAGAACATTGGCCAGCTAGGCTACATAGCTACATATTAAACTGCAGTTATATGGCTTGAGATAATGGGAAAGCTAGCGAGCTGGCTGTATCAAATAACCTAAAGTAACCTACTTTCACAAAAAATAGTGGTCAAGCTCAACACTGGATATAACAACATCATCAGTTCCGTGAATATTTTTATTCTCAATCAGGCACAATGTTCATAAAGTAGAATGTTTGGGGCATTAGCATAGCAACATTAGCATCGCCATCTTGTTGGTGTTTTTTCGGAGATTCCGGAAAGTACCGCCCCTTGAACGTAAATGGGGAAGATTAGCAAGTTCATCTCTTCTGCTCTAACGTAATGTCACGCGGTCACAACAGCCCTCGCATGGGCAAAAATAAAAATGCAAAATGGCGCCCATTAGCTTGTTCGGCATATTGTTTTTTTTTTTTAAGAGGAGCTGAGGCTCATTAACCCCTTTGCGCAGAATGCAAGTAATGTAAATTTTTTCCTGCTATGCATGAGCCTATTTAGGCTATATAACTCAGTATTTGTTTCACAGAAACTCTGGAAAATTACTCCAGTGAAGCAAAACATTTGAAAATTCAATTACAGAATTATTTTGGAATTAAATTTCGGAATTTACGGATGCCAGCGTCAATATCTGCGCAAAGCGGTCAAGGCGAAAATCCAGTCAGCTCTGGATACATGATGAAGATACAACACCCTCCAACAAATTTAGGCACTAAACGATACCAATTCCCCATCCCCATCACATGCTCCGACTCTCCAACCCCCGTCACCTGTGGTCGGCGAAGGACTCGTTGTTTTCGGCGTTGAGCGTGCCGGCTGAGGCGAACATGATGGTTGTGTCCAGGTCTGCAATGATCCCGGTGACGGCTCCAGCCGCTGTAATGCAGGCCTGCGTCCCCTTGTTCCCCGCCTGCAGGGCCGACAGCACCATGGAAACCTGGGGGCCGGAAATGCTGATGTCACAAAGGAGTATAGTCTTTTTGTAACTGCACCTTAAGTTCTGCCATGTGCCAACGAAGCCCCATTACTTTTCAGATCCAATCCACACATCACACTTTACCCCTTGCCCAAAATTTGACTGCACTAACCAATGGAGTGATGCAAATCAAGAGATGTCTTCATCAAACATGGACAATAATGGTTGAAAAAGGAATGCTGAAAAGAAAAATTTACAGTCCATAATAATGATATAATGTGATTCTAGCTTCAGCTAACAGACTGCTTCTCATGGAGTGGAGTTATTTTTATGCATTTCTTTAGTAACCCCTGTTTTAGCAGCCTCTCTTAATTTGGAAAGAGTACAGAGAAGTGTAAATGCTGCCTGAGGAGCTTTTCCACACCTTCTATTCAATGTGCAAACCTCCCACTGAGCCGTGAAATCACTCAATCTGTGCAGCAGGTGCAGTCAGGCTCCAGCTACCTGATTGGTCCTCGTAAGACAAGGTGGGGATATCCAAAAACCAGATTGTTTCCTCCTGGAGCGAGGCTAGAGCTAGTTCTCAGGACACCTGGCTATAGTCTACACCACTGCAGTCAAGGTATACTGCAAGCACTTCAGTCAACAGAGCCACCTGGGGCATTCTTAATTAAGATAGATAGATAGATAGATAGATAGATAGATGCCTTAACTGTCATTGTATTAAAAACACAACAAAATTACGAGGGCTTCTCCAATAGGCGCTTCCAGTCACTCAGCATACACACATCAAAACATGCAACTCACAGGACAGACAAAAAAATAATAAATAGGTGCTATAAAAAGCAGTGCATTGTACAGTAAAAGAATTTAAAAATAACTGCATTAGGGCACATTTGTATTACAGGATAACATGAAAAACACTCTGAGATGAAGGCAGATCAGACATACAAAGCGCAGCCATCTGCCTTCGCTAAAAACCAATGAAGGGCGATGACAAATGAATGCAAAGGAGTTTCAAGGTTCAGGGCTCCATACGAACCTACAAATTATACACATCTGAAACAAGCGCCAAATCAAATCGAGCATCAGGCAAGACTTGGTAAAAGGAATGCAAATAGTGCTGACTGAGACCCAGGAAGCCAGCGAGAGCCGGCAGGCCGCTGTGTGGATGGTTTCAGCAGGCGAGCATCCTTGAGCAGGAGCACAAAAAGCCATGAATAAACATGGTCCGCAATAATTGCCCAAGTAATTGAAATGAAGCACCGTTTAGCCTGCTGCTGGTTGTTCAGTACATCTTGTAGCGCTTTCTGGCCATGTTCCTCAATTAAACTTCCCAGTAAATACTCCAGTGGTAGCTTAAGATTGAAGAAGGTTGATTTATCCATTTTTTAAATGTGTCTGCACCATCTTGGGAGCAGCCAAGTGGCATAGAGTTAGCGAGGGGTGCTGACCACGGTCAGTGTGGACCAGGAGTCAATATCAGATCATGGGCACCATAACTCAGAGTCAGCGCGACCCAGGAATTTACAGGCACAGTGAGTGCACACAGGAAAATCTGGTACCACAAAGTTAAAATAAGAAAGATGGCAGTCATTTCAGCTGGAGCAGGGCTACTCCGCCTTATCCAAAAATGGGTGAGGGTGGAAATTTCATTCAAACCTAGTATTTTCACCCTGATTCTACTAATCAAGGAGATTAGAAAATGCTCGAGGGGTTGATTAGTGAAATCAGTTGTGCGACTGTTTGCTTGGAATAAAATGGCTGAACCCTCACTGGCCTTTTCTGGATAAGACCCTGAGCACATCCAAATACCCATACAAGTAAACTACAACATAGCTGGTGCGAAGTTGGATACGAAACTCGTAGTACTTCCAGACCCTCTGTTTGGATCATACAGTAGGTGAATGATACCAGGAAAGAATTCTGCTGCATGTAAACAATGCACGCTACGCTATCGCACAAGACAACTGGCGCCGAGAAGACAAACCATTTTCAAGGTGACCGAGGCAGCAAAAATGGTCTGTAAATGTGAGTCGAAATTGATACATAAAATGAACTACAGTATATATTAAATTAACAGGAAAGTTATGGCTTATTAGCCCGTAATATTAAAAATTATTTAGAACTGCTACTGATTCTGAGGTAATGTTGCGTATTAGAATTTTTGTGGGGGAAGGTTATGCCACTGTGCTGTGAAAAATGTTTCAAATCATCCAGCTAATTTTAGTGTTTGACAAAGATAATCTTAGTAAACACAAAGTGCAGTTTTTACACGATGACTTAATTTATTGAAGGAAAAAAGCCTACCTAGCTTGATATGAAAATGTAATTGCCCCCTCAGTTTCCAAATCAACCAATTGAACAATTGAATTGCTAATTTGATTCAATTTCACTGGACTCACCCAGGCATTCAACCCACCCTGTTGAATCTAAACATCACTTAAACAGAACCAGTCTGGCAATCTGAAGTAGGCAAAAAGCAGTACATGATGCCACAATCTCAAGACACTCAAGGACAGATAAAGTCATTGACATCTATCTGTCTGGAAAGGGTTCAGTATGGACATTTGGACACACCCTGAGTATCCCTGAACTGTAGACCACAAACATCTGAATCAATTAAATCCATCAGCTGTTATTAGCGTGTCTGAATGCATGGGTGATGGCTATATGCGGCCTAATGCTTTTCAGGCTTTCCCTCACGCCCACACGAACTAACTATTGCTGGGATATGGTTCTTCCGCTAAGGGCTCTTTAGTCCAGACACATCTACATAGGTTGTGAAGCTAATGATGTCACAAGAAAACCACAGCATTCAGAGCCTAAGTCTGCATGTTTTTTCCCGCTATATTCGAACCTCCATCTACTGGGACAGTCATCTACGACCAACTGTAACAGTATGTTCTGTTTATTATTACAACATTAAAAATACCCAACCTTAGATTTTTCCAGATCTCAGAATGAAAGGAATTGTGAGTTGCCAAAGTGCGGGTGAAAGAACAGGGGGGTGTTATCACCAATCCTCCAGCCTCCCAGGGGGCGCTGTGGCAGACATACCTTCTCAGTGACAGCGCGGGCACAATCAATGAGCTCCCTCTTGGTGAAACTGTCAGTGGGGGTCATCTGCAGGGCACCTGCCTTCTGCACCAGGAAGATACAGCCGTGACCCAGCTCCTGGACTCGTGTCTTTATCTGGAACCCGATCTGCAAACAGAGCCGGCGACCTGGTTTAAAGCCCATTCAGCCAATCACAATCTATCCCTGTAGTTACCCTTCACCTCCACTCAAACATAGTCTACTCCTCCATTCATCACCTAACCCCACTCAATCAGAATCTGTTCTTCCAGGTACCCTCCACCTCCGTCCAATCAGAATCTACTCCTGAAGTCATTGGCCACCTTCACCCAGAGTATCCTCATTTCCTGCCATCAAACCACGCCCAATTCACAAGCAGTGAGAAAAATTGCTCCACAATAACATACGATTTGGTATTTCACAGGAGTGCACCAACACCAATGTATCACACGCAGAGACAATGTGATTGAGGTGTCTCTTCAGAGCGAACGTTACAATAGGCAGTCGACGTTTGGAATATGGAGTCGCTATGGTAACAGTGGCTTTGCAGCAGCCTTGTGTAAGAGCCTATAGGCTTGTGACTCTCTGACAGTTTTTTTCCCCAAGCAAACCCACCCCCCCCAGCTCACCTACAGCGTATACTGCAGAGGTGTCGGAACAGAGTTTGGCGCAATGATCCGTCCAATATGTTTTTTACAGTTGCTCACAGTGAGGCAAAACTCCCAATTAACAAAACAGTAAGTGGCATTTCCGTGAAATCTACGCCTGTAGTCCACCCCTGTGAGCACTTACATAAGCTTTGTAATTCACAGCTGGGGAGGTGCGGGCTCATAAAGGTCAAACCAGACCAACCTTTAGTGGATTTCTCAACCCTTATAATTTCTGGCCCTGATGTACATTTATTTTTTTAAATAAGTCATTTAGCAGACGCGCTTACCCAAAATGAGCTGTGCAACTGACAGACATTTTGAATACATTTATTTAGCTGAATATTTACTATAGCAATCTAGGTACAGGCTTTGCACCTTAGTTTAATAAAAGCTAGAACTACGTAGTTACTAGTCCAGTTAGGCTACACTGCCATTGTGATGCCGAGCATTAGAGCATAACGACCACATCGGTGACGATTCTTCACAGTAACCTATTATCAGTGAATTCATCTACTTTTCTCTGGCCTCAAAAGCGACAAAAAAACACATTGCTCTGATACAGCAAAGCACTGGAAAACTGTGAAATGAATTAATACATTGACAAATCTGGTCATCTGCATTCCAACTGCATTATAATTTATTTTCATTCCAAAACCCCAGAACAAACATTTTACATTCAAAATGGCCGCTTCAGGCATTTGATGCATGACGGGATAGGTTTTTTACAACTGGGATAGAGCAGATTGTGAAGTTGAGCTGTTATATTAACCCTTACCTCCTCTGGCTCGGCTGTAGCGGCCGCTAGACGTCCTTGGAGGGCCAGCAGGCCATAATCTGTGGTCACCTGTGAGGCTAGCCCACCCAACTCCTCTGGGCTGGTCACAGACTTCGCCATCTGTGAGAAAGCATGAAACGTTACTGAAAACTGGGTTTTCACATATTTACTAATATTATAATTTAAAGATTAAATCATTAATAAATATTTCAAACATTAATTCAGAGCCTAAAGTTTTCAACAAACACTGATGTACCCTCTAGAAGGCAATAGTGCATTTACAGTATATCACTTGCATTGTATTTCTGGTTATGTGACAGATATGACAAGATAATTTTTGGGGATTTGAGCTTAAAATGAAGGATCCCCAGGTAAACTACCATCAATAAAGTACAGTGCACCACATGGAAAATTGGGGAACATTTGTGCATATATATGCCATCAACTTCCCCCAAATTGACACCACTGATATTCAGCATTCTCCCTTGCAGCAACTTGTGTATACATATTCCCTGCTGCTGTATTTTAAGTAAGACCCAAAACACAAATCCTGGATGCATGCTCATACAATCGGTGATTTAGCTGAGCTGAAGACTCCTGGCAGCTGTAGCAGAGAGAATGCAATGCTTCCACTTACTCCCCTGCATCAGCATAAGCCAAGATGCATGTTTATGTGCTTAACGTTCTATTTGCTTTCCCCCTCACCATCTCCTGGGCAGTGACCGCTATGGCTTTGGAGTATTTCACCATGGTCGTCTGATAGTCCACGAAGGAGCCCTCTGACTCAGGAGGCGTGCCTTCATCGAGCTGGACAGGAGACAGGCGATCAATTAACATATTTTCCAATCAATCTTTAAATGGGATAATGCCATTTACAATCACAATGCCACACAAGTGAAAATTTATGGACTCCAGAACATTCATAAAAGGAATACTGGAGAAAATAATATGCAGAGAAGAATAAGAGCACATTGATAAAATAAGTAACTATATCAGGAAAAAAAAAGACTTAACATGCATTTCAACTCAGTAATATTCATACTGGTGAATATTTATCTCTGTTAGACCTGCACAGTTAGCTTCATATGACCAATACTTTGAGTAGCTATTAGGGAAAAGAGGGCTAATTAGATGCATGATGTATTTACGAGATCTGACTTCCAAAGCGATGAAAGGACCTGATGAAAATTAATTTTCCTCTCCTTTTTGCCAAATTATCAAAGGGAGGATCAATGAAGTTATTATCAAAAATTCTGTCAAAGCATAAGACATAAGTGCATTTGAAGCTGTAGAAAGATTCAAATTGCAAAAACAGGACATGAACCAGCGGTTAAAACTGAAGACCTTTGGCAAATAATTACTAATTTAACAATATGGTCACACTTCAGACGAAGTGTTGCTCATAAAGGCTTTATACAGCATGTATAGTGCCTTCATAAATGAGAAATAATGTCTTCATATATCAGACATAAGCAAATGTCATGCTTTGTAAAGGGTGAAATAACAGCCTTATTCAGCATGTGATGCCAGATGTGACAATGACAATGTCACTTAGCTGATAATGTCACCCTTTACAGCATTTAGCCAATAGCTAAGTGACATTGTTAGTTACATTACATCAGGCATCACATGCTGAATAAGGATGTTATTTCACTCTTCACAAAACATGACATTTGCTTATGTATGATTTATGAAGACGTTATATCTCATTTATGAAGGCAATATAAATCCTGTATAAAGTCTTTATGAGCAAAACTTCATCTAAAGTGTGACCAACAATATATATCCGTATTTGTACATTTTGACTTTAGCCTGATATAAAAGGGAGCCATGTAGGACTAAAAGAGAAACATACCTATTTGACAGAATTCATGATACATCATAAGTATTTCTCACGATATATAAGGCAATACAAAACACCTTAGTATTCCTAGTAAATAAAAATACTCAAGGACAAACAGCATGATTCATTGCCAATATAAAGAAGGTAAAGATGAACCATTTCAAGAAAATCAAAAACGAAGTTTATTTAAAAAACCTTCAAAAATCGCAGAAATATTGCTATTTTCAAAATAATACTTAAGTCCTAGTATTTATTTTTTTATGAAGCATGTTAACCCTGCAAGAGGCACTTGTCTGAAAATACTCTGTCTTCATGCCTGCCACGTGAGCCACGTTCAATCTTGAGGATGCTAACAAACAAACAATAAGTCTTCTTCGTGATCTAGGAGCTTTACTGTGCCCAAATCAGCTTACTTTCTCTGAATCTCAGCAATGCTCAGGATTCCAGACATACCCTGCCCATGGCCTCGGCAATCGACTCCACCATCCCTCCCACCATGCCGCCCTCGCTGGCTGCCTCATTCAGGGTGACCATGATGTCATCGACCGCCTCCCTCATTAGCTGGGCAGCCTCAGCGATTGCATCATGAGTGTGGCATGCCTAGGAGTACAGAGGGGCGTTACAGAGACTTAACTGCAGCACTGTAAATCAACACACCCCACACTGCAAAGTCTTCATCCAAGTCTCGCAACACTGACAATTCAATTCCTTGCTTAAGTACACGTCTGAGATACAATATAAACTAGGCAGGTCGGTCGCCCGCGACCAATGGGTGTAGCCCCTGATCGCTGTTTTATCCATATTTATTTGATGTTTTATCCACTGCCCATATACATACCATACGACTACATCCAGGGGCTACAATTACTCAACAATTACTGCATGTGTTGGGTAATAGAAACGGATTTCCATTATTGGTTAATTTTTACGAGATCTAATCCAGATGAGGTAGCCACACCTTAGGGTTACCTCCTCCTTCCTTGGCAGCGTACAGCATCTGAAGGGAGGATTCTGCCAGTGTCTTCGTCTGGTCCAGCACAATCATCTGCTGCTGGTGATCCAGAAGCTTGGAGGCCATGCCAACTGAGGCCACGACCAGCGGTTCAAAGTAACTGGCCAGCTGAGTCACCTGGGAGAAATAACAACTGCCAATCAATCGTCCCACTCAACACACAAACATGACCTATAGCCTGACATCAGGCAGTGCTGAACCAATAGAAAAATGAGTTTATTTACGTTGAAGCCAAAACTGTGAGGCAGAATCCTACCACATCTTTTCTTTCAACTCACAGATGTCAGCATTATCAATCAATCATTAAATCAAACTTTATTTGTACAGCACCTTTCATACAGGTCAGTGTAGCTCAAAGTGCTTCAGAGTTGACTGACAAGCCAATAATAAGACAGAAAAGTATTAGATAGCTCAGTGAAGTACACTCCCCATATTTGTGATTTTTCACAACAGACTTCATACTTTCTTTCTTCTTTCCTTCTTTCATCCCATCCTCCTTATCCAACCTCCACAAAGAGTTAGACACACAAAGATACAAAATTAACATAAAGCATCATAAGTACCTTGTGCCCCAGCTGGGCTGCTTCGCCCCTCGCCGCAGTAGTAATGGGGTCAATAAGATGACCAATCTCCTGCACTGCAGATGTCAACTGGTCCTGCAAAGCCTTATAAGATACCCTGGCATTAATAAAGAACCCACTCTCAGCAGAATTATGAGCAGAAACAGATTAGCCTGCTAAGTCCTGTGACATGAAGAATGACCGCATTTTAAACTTCCTGCCCCTTCTCGTAATTGAAGAACATAAGGCAGAAAGCCCAGGGGTGATAAAGCCAAGGCCGTGCCATGTGTCTCTTCCAACTGTGAACTCAGCCAGCCAAAATCACCAATTACATCTTCCTACAGGCTAAAAAACTTTGCTAATTAGGAAATCCAGGTGATTGGAACAAATTACAGAGGAGGACCTCTACCTTTTCCTTGAGGGGGTGAGGGGATAGGATGACTGACGAGGCCATTATTGAAACATCGGCACAAAGACAGACCCCTCTCACCAGCATGCAGATGTCTTCTTGATACAAACATTGAGCAATCATGTTCTCTACTGCTGAAGAAATGAACGCCGCACACTCATATGTCACAGACATGTCCCAGTGTCGAAAATGGTGCAGCTCAATGTAAAAACTGCTTTTCACAGCGAATGTTGGCTTGGGCGATAGAGTGAAGGAAAGAGAGATAGGAGGAGAGATGTTTACCTCGAGTGAGATATCATCTCGTGTGGGCAGGCTCTGACTGACGGCAGCCAGAGAAGCCTGCTCGATGTCTCGGATGCACTTGTTAATGCTGTCGATTGAGTAGTCGCACTCCCTCTGTCCGGGCGCTTTGTCTCTGGAAGCAAACAGAAGCAGTTATGGGTGGGTCAGCTTTTGAGCCATTTGTGTATGTGGTGTGTGCGTGCTTGTGCATTTATTTAGGGACAGATTCCAGCCCTTTTCCCCGTCACAACATCTTCATGTTTAACAGGACAGCTGAATGCAGGCTAACCAGGACTGCCACTGGCATCTTGCTCACCTGATCGCGGTGATGAGGCTCTTGATGGAGTCGGAAACGGTGCGGGAGTGGCCGGCCAGGACGGACCAGGTGGGCGGGTCCTTGGGGTTGAGGACGAGCGAACGGGCGGTCTTCAGCAGCTGAGTGGAGCTGTCGAGCATCGCGCACGCCGAGCTCAAGATGGGCTCCTGAGCTGCCGAACCCTGAGAATGGTCGGTGTGAAACACGACACATTACGTGATGCTTCTGCAGAAACTAAACACATGAGTGCATGTACATGCCGAGGGCGATAAGCAGGAACAGAAAGTAAAAGTCCTCCCTGGTATTTTAGTTCCAATCATGCAGGTTCGCTCTCAAGCGTGATTTAGTTCTTCAAGTCTGGAGGTAAAACTAGTGAGTGAAATCAGCTGACTGGGCTGATAAGAGGAAGAACATGGCAGGACTCTTAACCCTTAAAGTGCTGATCACTACTATAGTCACACGAGGTGCAAAACGTATGAAGCAAAATTTCATGTTCCAGCTTTAAATAGGTCAGAAATTTTGTCAATTTTTAGTTGGCAATGACCTTCAGAAGGGTTTGTAGGTACCTGTGAGTCCTTCTAGAGGTCATTTGTCAACTAAATAATGAATGAGTAACTTTTGGAGGGATGGGGGAGTAAAAATTAAGCACTTAAAGGGTTAATTTCAGGTCGTCGGACATTACACCTGATTACACACGTATGAACACACACACACACACATACATGCAAACGAACATGTATGGATACATACAAACGCACATGTAAACAGAGGCTGCCTTCTTCCTGGAAATTGAGTAATGCACAGTGAGTGCACTACTGGAAAAAGAGGGCATCGACAGCTTCCCTCAGAGCATTCCTTCGACTGTAGAAACACAGGTCATGACCACAGCAATAAACTGCTTCCTCCTCCTGGAGGTTATTGCTATACCTGGGAGATCCTAACACTGTTTACAGACCTTAACTTCTCTCCTCCAACCTGTGATTTACGGGCTCTTGGACCAAGGCTAGGTGCACACACGGCTAATTAACTCAGCAACTGTAAGAGTTTGGGGAACGCTTCTCTCTGCCGAACCCAAACTGTAGCAAAGCAGCACTTAACTGGGACATATCAGGCAACTCAAAGCACAGAGCTCTACTAAAAGTCTAGCTTGTAATGCCAGCCATGCCTGGTTTTGATGAACTTGGCTTCTCTCATTGATCACACTAATGAACACACTGCAACCAGCAGGAAGACTCGCTAAAAACGTACGCACAGGCATACAATTAAAACAGGGCACAAGAGCTTCATGGGATTACCTAAAATTCTCTGCATGGCAAAAGCAGCCTGAGCTGCATCTTACTATACAGTTTACTCATAAGCCATTTCAGGGGAAAAACTTATTTATAAACTTAGTTTTAATTTCAAAATGTGATTTCAAGCTCATTTATTTTGGCTCTGTATCTGAATCCTTACCTCAAAAGCCATGATAAAGGCTCCAGTGGATGAAGAAAAGCCCTGGTTGCTGCCTGAGAGTGTGTTTCATGGAACAGTGTCAACAAAGCATTACAAATACAAACACGCCGGGTAACTAATCCTAGGACAAACCGTAGCACTCAATTAAAGCCAACTGTGATAGGAAACGCAAGGCTTTACGCCAGGATATCGGCAACAAGCACATACCCATATATATATTTTATATTTACACACACACACACACACAGACACAGAAAGACATTCAGACACAAATATATAGACACATGCTTGTTCCTGCACACTCACAAATACACACACACGCAAACAGTACGGCTATGGCACCTCGTTGCTGATCTGCGCAGGAATACTGGCAAACTCCGGGTTGGAGGAGAAAGTTGTGAGGTTCTCGACAGCTTCAATGAGTGGCGCCGTTGCCACTTTACACCTGTCCCTATTCTCTTCTGAGAAGTCTCCATCAAGCGCCTGAACAAACAATATACACTCATCATATGGTATAAACGCGTATATTAGCGCATACAAATACAATGACGCACACATCACAAATCATGCCACCAAACTCCTTAGCGAGGTCTTAAAACATCTTATTTGATGAGCACCCGTGTGGATGGGAGCGTTCGGGCAGGACTCTGACCTTTATGGTTTTGACCAGGTTAGCAGTGCTGTTGGCCACCTCTTTAGCCGACTGCACGAAATGCCTTCTTGCCACAGGATTTGTGGTTTTGGAGGAAGCCAGACGGCAGGCATTGCACAGGGCTGAGGTGTGTTTAGCTACGATAGTTGCCGCGGAGAGCACCTGAAAAGACAAACAAAAGCGCCAATAAACCCAATAATGCAGCAAAAAACGAGAGGCTTTCGGCTCACGTGCACAGTAGGATAATAAGGGAGGGAGGTCGTCCCATGCTGCGAAACTCCTTCTGCTCAGAGACTGAGTGAGACTCAGCTGCATGACTGCAATAATGAGAGCGCACTGAGTCAGCCTGGCTCTTCAGCATAGGAACACAGTTAGGTGAACACATGGAAACTGAAAATTGCAGCTCTTGTGTTCCTGAGGGCTCCAAATAAGCATCATTACCGTGAAAAGAAGGGCAGTTAGCGCTCACTCACTTGGGAAGGACTGCTGCCAGGATCCACCAGGTTCTGACAGGCCATCTGAATGGCTTGATTGGCTCTTGCAAACTGGATGG
The DNA here is from genome assembly GCA_029692085.1 of Gymnothorax javanicus. Taxonomy (NCBI): domain Eukaryota; kingdom Metazoa; phylum Chordata; class Actinopteri; order Anguilliformes; family Muraenidae; genus Gymnothorax; species Gymnothorax javanicus. The sequence goes on along the minus strand of CM056207.1, from coordinate 4,149,309 downwards.
GGTCCACCAGCCCCTGGTGCCCCGCCTGGCTGTTGGGGTCCGACACGCCTACGAGGTATGAGGCCTGAGAGAGGAGGGGTCGGGAGAGAGAGGAGGGAGAGGTGAGAGGTGAGGTTGTGCAAACCAATGAACAGACCACACACACAATGAGGTCTGAAATTATTTGGACAGTGACAATTCCAAACGGCGGTAATGCACAGAAGCTTTGCATCATACGGATATCAGAACCACAGCAGACTGTCAGCTTTTTGCGAGAACATTGACATCCATATCCAATGAACCATGAAGGAGTCACAAGCCTTCAAGACAGAGTTAATGCCCAAATCATTCTGGATAGACCTCAGTTCTCCCATTGAGAAACATGGTACTGCTGCCCATACAGTACCAGTCAAGAGAGAAGACACACCCAAATTTTCATAATTTCATAATATGAGATTGAAAAAGAAAAAAAACACATTTTAATTCCCAGAAAATATCTGAAGATTAAACCTTAGAGCACTAAATGCAACTATTGTTACCCAATGATGTAAGATATTGAAATCAAAGCTGTTGAAACCCATCCAGTGGCGACGTGTTTAAAAAGCTCCCACAGGGGAGCTCTTTAAACAAATTGTAACATGATAGGTTTTCAACGGCACAAGATAATTTAGTTATCATTTTTTGAAAATTTATTTCAGCGCTCCACGGGTTAATAAAATTTTTGACACAATCCTGCGAAAAAAAATGATTCCTAATACAAACAGTTGACTTCTTACTCGAGCCATTTGAGCTTAATTACAGAAGTTACAACACTTAAATTTCACTAAAAACGAAGAACAATAACATGAGCACAGCATGTACAAAATGTTGACTAGTACAGCATGTGGTTTAATGTTAAAAAATGCTAATTGCAGTGAAGGATCTTGATTTAATTCTTCAGCTTCAAGGCAAACAACATGTCCTTTCAGATGCTGCCATATGAAACAGGCGTGAGACCCTGTTCTCACCTGCCCCGCAGCCTCAGTCAGCCCACACAAGGCCTTCGAAGCTCCGGACACGCACTCCCCGAACGCCGGCACGTCGCCCGTTTTGCAGTTCTGAGACATACCCGCCATGGACTCCCCCAGCACCTGGATCGTGGAACAGAACGGGGCAAGGTGACCTCACAAGCAGAGTGATCACCACATTGTCTGTGTCCAGTACCACGCTTGTTCAATATTGGCTGCCGTACCTTCGAGTTCTCCATCACGCTCTCAATGCAGTCGAAGTAGGACAGGTCGCTTACTGGCTCGTTGGGGTTCTCAAGCATCCCTTTCACTGCCTGCAAGAGGAAAAGAGAAATGGTCAAAGTGCGTGGGGAGGCAATCGTGACAAACACGAAGGGAGAAGTGGAATGATTTTTTCTGTATCAAATACAGACACCGACAATGCTGTGAAAAGTATTTTCCCTCTTCCCGATTTGTCTTATTTTTTGCTTTTTTGTCGCTCTTAAAAGGTTCAGATCATCAAACTGATTTTAATATTAGACAAAGATAACCAAAGTAAACACAAAATTCAACTTCTAAATGATGATTTCATTTATATACGGATATAAGCCGTCCAACCACACCTGACAATGTGGAAAAAGTAACTTGCCCTTTCTTTACTAAATCAACTATTCTAAGAAATTTAATCGACAATTCTGCCCAGCTTCGACAAAAAGAAGCAAGTGATATACAAAACCCAAAACCAGTGAGTTGGCACGTTGTGTAAATCATAAATAAAAACAGAATACAATGATTTGCAAATCCTTTTCAACCTATATTCAATTGAATACACTGCAAAGACAAGTTACTTAATGTTCGAACAGGTAAACTTTGTAATTTTTTGCAAATATTAGCTCATTTGGAATTTGATGCCTGCAACATGTTTCAAAAAAGCTGGCACAAGTGGCAAAAAAGACTGAGAGAGTTGAGGAATGCTCATCAAACACTTATTTGGAACATCCCACAGGTGAACGGGCTAATTGGGGAACAGGTGGGTGCCATGATTGGGTATAAAAGCAGCTTCCTGAAATGCTCAGTCATTCACAAACAAGGATGGGGCGAGGGTCACCACTTAGTGAACAAATGCGTGAGCTGTTGTCGAACAGTTTAAAAACAACATTCCTCAACGAGCTATTGCAAGAAATTTAGGGATTTCATCATCTACGGTCCGTAATATCGTCAAAAGGTTCAGAGAATCTGGAGAAATCACTGCACGTAGTTTAAAGGCCGAAAACCAACATTGAATGCCCGTGACCTTCGATCCCTCAGGCGGTACTGCATCAAAACCCGACATCAGTGTGTAAAGGACATCACCACATGGGCTCAGGAACACTTCAGAAAACCACTGTCAGTAACTTCAGTTCGTCGCTACATCTGCAAGTGCAAGTTAAAACTCTACAATGCAAAGCGAAAGCCATTTATCAACAGCACCCAGAAACGCCGCCGGCTTCGCTGGGCCCAAGCTCATCTAAGATGGACTGATGCAAAGTGGAAAAGTGTTCTGTGGTCTGACGAGTCCACATTTCAAATTGTTTTTGGAAACTGTGGACGTCGTGTCCTCCAGACCAAAGAGGAAAAGAACCATCCGGACTGTTATAGGCGCAAAGTTCAAAAGCCAGCATCTGTGATGGTATGGGGGTGTATTAGTGCCCAAGGCATGGGCAACTTACACATATGTGAAGGCACCATTAATGCTGAAAGGTACATACAGGTTTTGGAGCAACATATGTTGCCATCCAAGTAACGTCTTTTTCATGGACGCCCCTGCTTATTTCAGCAAGACAATGCCAAGCCACATTCTGCACGTGTTACAACAGCATGGCTCCGTAGTAAAAGAGTGCGGGTACTAGACTGGCCTGCCTGTAGTCCAGACCTGTCTCCCATTGAAAATGTGTGGCGCATTATGAAGCGGAAAATACGACAACGGAGACCCCGGACTGTTGAACAACTTAAGCTGTACATCAAGCAAGAATGGGAAAGAGTTCCACCTGAAAAGCTTCAAAAATTGGTCTCCTCAGTTCCCAAACGTTTACTGAGTGTCGTTAAAAGGAAAGGTGATGTAACACAGTGGTAAAAAGGCCCCTGTGCCAACTTTTTTGCAATGTGTTGCTGCCTTTAAATTCTAAGTTAATGATTATTTGCAAAAAAAAAATAAAGTTTCTCAGTTTGAACATTAAACATCTTGTCTTTGCAGTGTATTCAATTGAATATAAGTTGAAAAGGATTTGCAAATCATTGTATTCTGTTTTTATCTACGATTTACATAACATGCCAACTTCACTGGTTTTGGGTTTTGTACATGTCTATGTTACTTGCTTTCTTTGGTCAAAGTTGGACAGAATTGTCTAGCATGACCACTACCAGCCCTGTTGAATCTAAAAATCACTTGTATAGAACCTGTCTGGCAATGTGAAGCAGGCAAAAAGCAGCACCCGATGCCACAACCTAGAGAAATTCAAGAACAGATGAGGAACATAACTGTTGACATCGATCAGTCTGGAAAGGGTTATAAAATCATTCCTAAATTCATGAATGCAGCGTACTGCAGTGATAGCCATTATCATCCACTGCAGAAACCTTGGAACAGTGGTGAACCTTCCCAGGAGTGGCTGGCCAACCAAAATTCCCCCAAGACGGCATTGACATCTCATCCAGGAGGTCCCAAAAGCACCCACACTAACATCTAAAGAACTGGAGGCCTCACTTGCCTCAGATAAGGTCAGTGTTTGTGATTCCACAATAAGAAAGAGACTGGGCAGAAATGGCATCCCTAGGACAACTGCAAGGCGAAAACCACAGCTTATGCTCAAAAATCCACAAATGTGGCTGAAATAAAACAATTCTGTATAAAGAAATTCAAATACCTCCACAGTGATTTAAAAGACTCATCGTGAGTAATCACAAACGCTTGATTGCGATCTTTTCTGCCAAGGAAGCCGCAATCAGTTATTAGGTTTAGGGGGGCAATTATTTTTTCCACACGGGTGATATAAGTTTTGAATTACTCTTTGCCTTCAATTAATGAAATAACCATTTAATGGCTGCTTTTTGTGTTTACTCACATTGTCTTTCTCTAATATCGCAATTAGTTAGATGAGCAAAAATAGAAAAAATTGTGAGAGGGGCAAGCACTTTTTCACAGCACTGCATCAAGAATAAAAGTGACTGCAGAAATGTGACAGTTCTTCTCTCGGAGGACTCAAAACACTTATCATTGACACAACATCAAATGACTCTCTCTCTCACACTGTTAATACATTAATCTTATTCGATGTCACAGACTGCTATCTTCATTGACAACCCATTCAATGAAAAACCTTTTGACATTGACAATCATTTCAATGGCTTCTCCCTAAAAATAAAATCAAGGAATTTATTCAGGGAATTCATAAAACAGCCAAGTGAATTATCTGAGCCATACTTACAAAAATTTAATCAAGGATGAATGTTGCCACGTCCTTTCTAGTCAATCCGGGGGGTTAAAAACTGTAGCTGTCCATTACAATCATGATCACCCAAACATTGCAACCTTTACAGGCAGCTCATGAGGATGGCAGCAAACTACATCATCATTTATAATTGTTATTCATCTATTCACAAATAGGATATTTTACAGGGTCTAACCAATACAAAACCAATACAAAAAACCTGTATTAACCCTTTAAGGCCTAATGCAAAAATCCCAGCAGATAGTAACCTGTATTTGGGCTGAGGCACAGCTTCTCAGCTTTCAGGAACAGTTGGAAATTTTTTTCTATTGCGCAAAACTTACAGTAATTACGGTACTTTCTAAATTACGCGCATATCTGTGTCGGCAACGACAAGTTCTTGAAATGCGCACATGCTGTCCAGGTTTAAATGGGTTAAACCAGCACTCTTCAGCACTTGCGTGACTGCCTATGCACTTTGTGTCGGACATCATTCTGGAAAAGACCGTCAGGTGAATGTCTAATATAATACAATGTAACCAGATGAAATTTTACTTCCAAATGAATCAATGACTACAAACACAGATGACCCACAACTGGCTCACAGAAATAGAAATGCTTCAAGGTATCATTTATTGTGTCGCTATCCTTGTATAAGTAGGCTACGGGTGTATTCCTGTGATGTCATCAGCCAAACCACAGAGAGTATTCAGCCATTTTTCTTCCCTAGCTAATGTTTCCTCCATAGTAAAAATCTATCACTTTTGCTGCACCAGGGGTCATCAAAGGCTGTTGGTATAATAAAACCCCGAGGATTATTTCCAACCAGCGTGACGACACTTACGACCTAAATGAAGAAAGACAACGGTTGTGGAAACGAGCCATAACAGATATACCGTCTCTGAAGTGGAATCGCACTATTATGAGTTTAGACCATTCCGTCAATGGCAAGGTAATTATTTTTTCTCTTTCAAATCTGTAACAGGCCATGGTTAACAAGGTTAAATATCTGGATAATTATAATGCAATAATAATTAACTTGACGTGCTATCAGGGCAAACAGCACCACAGCCCGGAGCACTTTCTCTCCAAACTTAATTTTGTTGTTATTCTGTAACAATGACAATAAAATTCAAATTCATCATCTGATGTTGGGCGGCCAGACATCCTGATAAATAGGGGACAATATCAATTTTAAAAACCATGTCCCACTTACTTCAAGAAAGAATTCCACTAAAAATAAACCATTTTAAGAAGCTTAATAAAATTGCCAATGTCCTCCAATTCAATCATATTAGGCAATTTCACTAATAGACAGAGGCTGTATCATCACATAGCCTTTAAGCATAAAACATCACCTTCACTTATGATTTGCAATGAGAATGTCTATCAATAACCTACAATAAACAGCACAGCCAGCCTTCTGTGCCAGGAGTTGGGACCCTGTTTCCAGAGAGAGATGAGGAAAGAAACTATGTGAGTTGAGGAAAGCTCTCTAAAGGACCTAGCTAGCTACATCAATCAACGTAAGCTAGACGAAACTGCACGGTGCAACAATGCAGTCAGGGACCGAAGCACAAACGCTACAGCAAATAATTTGTTATTATTTGTCGCGGTCGCAATTTGCTGTTTAGTACTGCAGCGGTACAAAGGCAAAGGGAAGAAACATGGCAGACACAGAAAAGTACGCACAGATCCTTGACATCTGTGAATACAAGACCCAGCTAAAATTTCACGAAGACCCCACAAAGACAGGGGCGCAAATAAACAGAGAAAATAATCCAGAATCTTGAGCGCTGGCTGCATTCATGAGTACTGTGGATCAGGGGCCTTACACTTTTTTGAACACAACATTTCACTGTCTGTTGAAAATCGTTTTCATTAAGGCACACCCATCGAGTGACTTTCCCAAATAGGTTTCTTCACAGTAGAACATCATGTGTACCTGAATACAGGATGTGAAAAGAAACTATTCTGAGCGCAGGGAATAGTGTGTAAGCATAAGAGATGGTGTATGTTATGCATCCTTTAGAAATGTCTGCATGGCATGAGTGAGCGCGGCGTATGAAGTGCAGTCAGAGGAAGAAAATGGAAAATTCAGGTTCAGAAAGTGAAAGTCCACCCCGTTGTTTTGTTCCAACCACACAGAGTTGCTCATTAGTAAAGTTCTTCAGCCTGGACACAGATTTACAGTGTAATCAATGGCATCTGCTGTCTGAGTTTATGGGTAGGAGAAAGACATAGCGGGACTTTTACTCTCCGAAAGCTGGATTATCCACCTCAGAGTGTCGCACACTTGATTCTGGTTGCGCCTGTACGAGACACTCGTCTTTCATGTGTTTGTAGCTCACCTCCAGCTCCCGCAGGGCGTTGTCACACTCCTTTTGCCCCGGGGCCTGCTGGGTACACAGCGTAATGAGCTGGTTAATGCTCTCTGTCACCGCTCTGAAACACAAGCACAGCGGCACTGATCAGGCAAAGCACCATGTCATCTCCGTCTCACACACACACACACACACACAGAACACAAGCACTCACTCACCTGCCGTACTCATTCTCTCTTTGAGACATATTTGACTGAATCTTATGGCCAATACGAATAAAAAATACATTTGACAATCCTGAAGAAACATATAGACGCCTCTTAAAGTGTACTCTATATTCCTTAAAAATTATTAATTAATAAAACTTCTGAAATTTTTCACCAAAGATTGTTTCTGCCCACTTCCAGGGAAATTATTTTACTTTTAATATAATGTCACTGAATACCAGCAGGCGTGGTGTTGATTAAATGCTTCTGTCAATTATTTGTTTCCCTCCAATCTTTTACACACATTCAAATCCAATGCAGTTTAAAATCTGCAACTCCCCTCCCTTCCAAAATTCCATAAAAAAATTAATAACTTGAAAACACACACCGCAGAAGTTTGTTCTGCTAAAACTTTTCATGTTGTCTTCAGTCTAATGCTTATTCTCGTCATTTTTAAGGCTTATTCAATTTCTGATGATAAAAGATAACGCAGTAAAATCCTATGGCAAATTCGGACACATAGGTAACTTCCTAAATTGGATATTATTGAAAGGTAAGACTACTTCTTTGAATAGTGGGAGATAAAGGTCCATACGGAGCCACTGGGCTGGACAGAACCGTGGATTCAACAGTATCTCACCTGGCTGCAGCAGCCAGCAGGTTCTTGGCGTTGGCAGCCCCAGGGTCCACAGAAAGGGATTTGGCAGCCAGGAGCAGCTTGCTGGAGGCCATCGATATGCTTTTCAGGTTCCCGATGACCTGGATCTGGTCCTCTTTGCTCTGCCAATGTTAGCCACAGCAGGCATTCACCAAAACACATACCCACGGCTTCCTGACCATATCAGTGCTATTAGTGTAACAAATATACAAGCAGTAAAAGGGAAACACCTTTATTGCAAAAAAAATCAAACCAAGTCTGTGGGAGTCAAGATACTGGGTCTATTTCTGGGTCTCAGCTATGGCTGTTACTTAAAATATTCTTCCTCACTTCAGCTGTGATGCAGCATGAACACTGTGGACAAAACACTTGGCTTTGTTTAGTAAAATCCTTTTCACGGCAGTGATGTTGATAGGTTTTCAATTTAGTGAGTCCCCGGGACCCACAGGTGGTGATTTGAGTGGGTCCCTGGGAAATTCAATGGGTCCCCAATGAAAAAAATTATTTCTTTCTATTTCTTATATTCTTCTATTTCTTTAATTGTAGCATTAAACGCCTTTGATGGTGGTATGGTATGATATAGTTATAATTAACGGATATATTCATGTATGTTCAAAATGTATCTGAAATTAAATAAATAAAATTCCAAATCTGAAAATTTTATTGCAAAACAACTGTCACAGTGGCATGACATACAAAATTCAAATAAAATAGCATTTTTTAGCAACATAAATAGCACCAAAATAAATTACTAAAATTCAAATGAAAACAAAATGGTGTCTGTACCAAAATAAATTATCAATAAAAGTGCTGATTTTAACGCATAAACAAAACATTCTCATCACCATGACAGAGTCAACAAATAAATTGTCACCAAAATAACACCAAAATCTTCTTGTCTGAACATCAACTAAATCAAATGAACTGAGTCAATCACTGTGAAACTTTTAGCACAAAAATGAAACTTAACTAACACAGCTGAAAGTCTGTTGAGGAAAAAAAAAAATGATGCAGATATGTTTGTGGTGAGAGGGTTGAAACAGCGCTTGTCTGGTCTGCTGACAGCAAGGTTTCTTTTGCTAGTTACTGTGATTTTTAACACGAGTTGTTGTTCACTATGGGCCGATTTCACAAAAGCATTTTAGCGTGCGTATAACTAACATGCGTTTAAATTTTAAACGCATGTTAAAATGCCGTTGTACGCGGACAGCTAAACGAACGTTTAAACACCTTTTCACAAGATGGGATCATCGCACGTTTAGCTGCACGCGGATAACCTTGCGTTTAGCCCTCAGACTTTAACAGGTGCGGTCAAATTATGACAACCTGCCATTGCATAATGGGCATTTCCAATTGTCGTTACCAGTTAATAACCCCGTAAGTAAGGGTAGTTGCGCTGTGGACACGCATTTCGCACAGAGATGTCGGCAAAGAAAACGTCGCGAGAATCTCACTTTGTTTCAAAGAATGTCAGACTTTCTTTGCATGTCCAGTGGATGTGAGCAAGATGCTGACGTCAGACGCACCCTTCACCGACACTGTTTCATCCTCGGCATTCGTGGTGATTTCACACCCTCATTAGCGCTTTCATTATCGCTGAAGAGTAAAAATGCAGTTCGGACTTCACTCACGGTAGCCTTTTTAGAGAATGTAAACGTAGATGTAAACGAAAAACATGGCCTTGCAAAACCCTTCTATTAAGTGAATAAGAAACTGAAGAAAGCAACTAATTTATGCTTTCATTTCATTTATTTTATTTGTGCATTTCTTTTCCAGAAAAGGCGCAAGTCTTGCTCAAAATCTACCAGGCAACCAGATGAAGGAAAGTCGGCGTCACTTATTTAGGTGCAAATCAATCTGTGGTAGTAGTTTTCGCGAGTTAAACATGCCTTCAGGAGCGTTTAAGTTTTCTTTTGTTATTTGACCGCAGGCGTTTAAAATATTTAGACGTACGGATAGTTCGTCCCATGAATAAGAAAAGGCCGCAAGTGACATTCCTGATGAAACCTGTTTTTCTGCACCACTGTAGTACTTCGTGGTGCAGAAAAACAGGTTTCATCAGGAATGTAACTTGCGACCTTTTGTTATTCGTGGGACGAGTTGCTCCTCATGAAACGGTGATTAAAATTAAACTCATGCTAAACGCGCGATTAAGAAAGTTATCCGCGTGTAAACCTTAAAAGGCTTCTGTGAAATCGGCCCAATGTATCGTTTTTCATGGGAAAAATGAGGTGCGTCCCTGGGACGCATGGATAGTGAGTTTACTGAGTCCTTTCAGATTTTAATGCCTCAGGGACGCAGGACCCGTACCTAGCAACATCACTGCACGGTTTTGATAGTTGACTGCGAAGCTAACCATAAATTCACACATTCTTTTCTCGTACGTGTTGCCTATGTGATCTTACCCAAACTGTGAATCACATCATCAAAGTGACCACTCTTTATTCAAGGCCCACTGTTCCAATCAGAACACATTCTCACTCAATTCACCACACCCTTAATGTTGTATCATCTGCAACAGGCTGTTAAATACTGGTGAAGGCTAATGTATGAAGCTTGTATCACTGCCTGAGACTCGTATCTCCATTACTCAGTGCGTATTACTGCTCTAGTGAAGCAGCGCAGCCAGCAGGAGTCACCAAAGACAGATCTGCTAATCAGAGTGTCGCACGACATCTGTTTCCCTCCCAGATGCCAGGCCCAAATTAGCAATCCGCCATGAGGGGAACTTCATCAGCCATATCATTAAATCTCACTTCTCTCACGCTTCATGGGACTTTCAAACGTCTAAGTCAATTACACTGAAATACATCCAACAATCCAGTGAGAAAGCAGAAAAGCTTTGAAGATATAATAAAAATGGTATAATCTCTGACTTTTCACGTATTAACTATGAATTATGACTGCTCAGATGAAGCAAGTATTTCAGTCACTGGCTTCAATAGGCACATAAATGCAGCCACCGCAACTTGTGCCCATTGCAGACTGGAGGGCCAATGCTGTGTAGATATTAAGGGGGTCGAGAACACAAGTTCCTTCTGGAACAGACATGCAAATGGTACTGACCCCAAACACCACTCAGATAATGTTGTCAAGACCACGGAAAAGCTATTCTTAAGCATTAAGTTCTTTTTTCTCCAAGCAGGAATATGTGCATTTGCAAACCCCATCGGCAAATCTTGAAATGAGTTAAACGATCTCATCTCATTTGCAATATTTGCATTATGCTCATATAATTATAGTGAAAAAGTCCAATTCCAAGACTAAGTAACTTGTTGAGACAAATTTTTTGGTGTTGTTTTCAAAGTCCTGTCCTCAACAGAGAGGCCATCTGAGTAATGTTCTGGAGGGAGGGGACATCTCCTAGATACGAGCAAGACTTTGGTCCAAGCAGGAATAAATCCACCCCTCTTGAAGGCTGAGCAGGCATTAGGCCCAGAGCCCAGCCCACGCAGAGAAAATACCCTTCCTGGCTTGCCTCCACAGGGGAACTCATTTTAGCGCTTTATAGTACCCTCTGTCATCGGTCAAAAAAGTCCCAAATCGATCCATATCACCCGACAACTAATGCTGGAACTAAACAGGGTTCCTCCACAGAATGACAGGGTTCCTTTATTTCATCATTTTTTTGAAAAGTACAACTTAGAGGAATGTTCTCACCTGGGTGTGTCCTGCCATCTCGATGCCAGCATCAAGGAACTCATCGAAGTGCTCGCCAAATTTCCCCGAGGCCACGGCCAGCTGGCTACTGGTGCCCCGGGAAGCGTGCACCACCTCCCCTGCCGAATGGTTAAGGTCAGCAGCTGTCTGGTTGAGGTCACCCTGGGCCTCCTGGAAGGACTTGGTGCTGGGAGGCAGCTAAACACCCGGAAAGACCAGCCCAAGTGATGTAAGCACCAGCGCCTATGCTCATGTAGCCCAGTAACTAACTCATGTCCGAAAATAATAAACAAGACAATACTGCATCAGTTCAATTAGCACGTACTAAATTGAAAGAGACAGACATAGGATGCGTAAGTGTAGTTTCTGGAAGATACCAAGCTGGGTTCACACAGTGGATTCCTAAGGTTATACAGTCTTAGCAGCTATTTTTTGGAGCAAGTTTAAAATTTGTTTGCCACCTTACCCTTACCTCTAACCCTAAAGTTGGCAGTGTGGTTTAGCCAAATAAATTAAAAAATATCTTCAAGTAGGGGTGGTCAACGACTTTAGGGTTGACGTAAACCTACTTAACCTACTTTTTATCATCTAAACTGAACAGTTCCTTTTTTCCCTTCATCGTCCAGCTGGATTTTTCAGGTGATTGACAGAAAGTTAAACATTACGACGAAAAGAGGTAGAAATGATCTCCCTAATGAAACCATCTGACGGCTTGTTCCCTGTAGCTGATACTACCACTGTCAGGATTTTATGATAACCATCACTCCGAGGAATAACAATTTACTTGGATGTGAGACTAACTGCTCGGGCAGATGGGAAACACGTTTCAAATGTGGCAAATATAACATAAACTAGATTCAGAAAGGTACATCATGAGAATGAGTAAATATTCAGGCTCTCTGCTGCATGAAGTTTTCGTGCAGAGTTTCTGCTCAGAGCTGCACTCGAACCGCAGCCTTTTTCTGTTACTTACCGTATCTACCAGAAGCTTCTTGCTCGACTCCCCTATGCTCTTGAGCGCCATATCCACATCCTTCTGTCCCGGCAGGCAGTTCACGCAGTTATTCAGCGAGTGAGAGACGGCCTTGGCCACCTGTGACCGAGGAAGTAGGAGAACATCAGCTGGTTCACCTTGCTGCACTTCCACCTCCAGCCTCTCGGGGCAACATTACATTCCAAATCAGATCAGTCAAGTGCAGCAATCAAGTACAGTAACTACAAATTTTCTCTTCAATTAAATCTGTGACAGGACTAAGGGCTGCAGAAGAAATGTGAGTTTTTCAGTGGTACATATAACATAACTACATCATCGCAGAGTAACACTCAAAACCCAGTGTGTGAAGAGCCAGGCGTTTCCAACTCCAGTCCCGGAGAGATGTTGGATCAGCTGGTTCCAGTAAATTGAAATGACCGCACTGAAGGAGCAGTATTGTGCTGATCTGGGCCAAAGGGAAGGAGGACTGGTCCATCTTAAAACAGTGTCGCTAAAAACATTGCAAATAACAATAAACCATATATCATTACGCGCAATTGCAATACACTTATTAAAAAGACTACGGACTTCCCAGTGTCCTGATCATGTTTCAGACCTGGTCATCACAGAATGCCACCGTATCACCCCACCATTTTATTAGGAAAACAATAATCATCTTCTCCTTCCCCACCTCAACTAATCAGTATGTTGGGTGCAACCTGATGTGAGACGCCTGCTCTGAATCACCCGCTCTAAATTAGTGATGTAGCACTGTGAGGTTTGAGAAACGTGCAATATAAATGTAATAGATTTTTATCATTTTATTATTATTATTATTATTATGATTATAAACCCTGGTACATGGATGGCTCTTGACAAGCCTCTTCCCATTAAAACTGAACTGCAATCAGGGATTCCCCAAGTGTAACAAGCGGTTTAGTGTTTCAAATGACACAGTTAAGATGATTAGCTCCCTTAGGCAACTAACAAGTCAGAAACGGAAATGTCCGCCATGAAGAAATAATATTCTATACTCATCTGAGAACTAATCAGGCAGATTAATTCAACTAATGCATTCATTTTTTGTGATTTATTCTGAGGCAGACCGCTACCTTAGAAAGACATTGCCCTGTTTTGATGAATTGTCTGTGACAGATTTAGTCTCACGGTGCCGAGGGAAATGCTTAAAGTTTGGACAAGACATCGAGGATAATTTAAAGCGAAAAGTTCAGAACTGAGGGGAATGACAATGAGCCGAGCCTGACTTAGGTTAAAAATTAATCTATCAGGACGGAAACAATTCCTTCCTGACATCCTTTACTGATTGATAGAATGACAACCAGCAAGTGGGACGTCCCAGAACATAGTCCGGGAGGCCTAGATTTATAAAAATTGAGAGAAAATATGGCAATGGTTGGATATGCCAGAAGAAGAAGAAACTATGGGAGGAGCAACACAGGACAGAAATTGCTTGGTACTTCAAAGCTCTTGGATTGGCTCCCCTGTCAGCCATCTTGGCTCTGAGAGGAGCAGCACCCTGACTAACCTGTGCCAGTCTCTGCTGGCTCTCAGCGTCTCCAGGGGCCACCAGGGCCTGCTTGGCCTCATGGATCAGCATGGCGGAGCCTTCCATGACATCTCGCGCGGAGTCCAACATGGCCGCCGCTGACTGGGGGTCGATGGTGGAGGCAGCCACACCCCGAGCAGACTGAGCCAAAGTCTTCAGGGCCTGGGCCGTTTCCCGGGCAGCCACACCTGAAGACATACCAAAGAGTAAGAGTTGATGGACATGAGACAGGACTCTCCTGAAAATCTACTCCACAATTTTACAGTAATTGAGTCCATGAAAAATTCAAAAGTAATCTTCTATTCTGACTTTCAGTGAATAAAAAGCAGGGTTTGGGCTGCTAAACTCAGTCTGTAGAAGAGCCTCACACACTGGTACTGAAACTGCACCATGGCAGTTCAGACGATGACTACTGCCCCCCAGGGGCAAACATATGGGGCATTATTCAGGGTGGAATTTCAGCATGTCTAACCGCACATCAGTGACCCCTGCTGGTCAGGCACTTGCAGTCTGTTTATTTATCCAATTCACTTTTGTCTGTGAAAATCCATTCAGGCGAGATCACATGTTTATGAGAAGACAGCATGTCTGTCGTCGACCTGTCGAAATCGGTGACAGGGGATTCTAAATCTGGTTAAAACAGGAAAGACAAACACTGAATTAGTAAAGTGGTCTAACGAAGTTCACTTTATGGAAGATACATTGCACTTTAGAGCAATTCCCTCTCACATCTTCGATGTAGAAGAACTCGATTATGGATTGCTGTTTTGGTGTATTTGATAGTAACTTGGCTAGATTGTCTAAGGATCCACTTACCAAATACATTTTTGCACAACAGAAGTACACGCACTGAGAGAATCGAACAGCCAACGCATAGGGAAGAACAAAAGATACATACTCTCTCTCTCATAATCGAAGCAGAGAGAAGCAACATCTGAGATAAAGAGCAGCGACGTGCACGCTTTAGGCCTAATGCGGGAAGATCAAGGTATTGCATATCAAAGAGTACCAGGCGAATCTTTCAAATGAATTGGATAGATCAAATTGGGCACCACGGGGAGTATGCCCTTTAATTTCGAAAGTGCAGGGGGGTTGCAGGTTTGGAAAATGTCATCAAATTGTATTAGCGATGGACAAAACCGCGGACGGAATGCTAATCTGCTGATAACAAGATTAATAGGCAGAAAGGCCCTCGCCCAGGTCAACAGAATAATCAGGGGAGCTCTTTTACAAGGAACAAAATACTCAAATCTTTCTTCGACTCTAATAGACCAGGGCAGGGCACAAAAATCATTAGCCTATACACTCCATCTCATTATTTCACAACCACAGATAATAATATTGCCAGAATGAAAATGGGTACGGATGAATTTCTATTAAACTTTGCCAATGATGAGGCAATGAGTCAATGTCAGAATTGGCCGACGGTCAGTAGCTCGCGGCTGACACTGCTCGATCCCTCCCGAGAGGGATTTCCTACATTTTTCTGTGCGGTACCCAGGAGATGGACCCACTGTGGAAGAGTCAGTTCCTGCCCGTGTCTGACAGTGTCTTAGCACTCTGTTTCAAACAGAGCTCTAGAGCATTCCAGCGCTCCGCTGCGTTCCACCAGGGAGCCGTTCAGCTGTAAACGATCAGAGCCAGCCGTCGAGACCCCGTCCATGCCCACCTCCCCCCCACCCCAGCTCTGCCTTTTTTGAAACGGTGCCAATGCAGACAACCCACAGGAGACACACTTTGCCCAAACAAAGAATAAAAATGGGCTCAGGTTGATTTTCAGGTGGGCGCTGGTATTTGTTTGAACAAGACTTTGCGCACGCAGATCGACAGACATGGCAAACACAACAAAGCATCCCACACACAATAAAAAGGAAGGAATAAACAACACAAGTGTTTCCCTTTCAAATGAAGAATTAAATCCATCCCAGAAACATGTAAGCAATAAATTTTAGGCAAGACAACTTGCATATGGATTTACTACAAATAAAATTTACAGTCGTAGAGCTGAATGGCTGTACCCTTGAGTAGACACCAGTACACACAACCCCATCAACCAAGGAGAACTTCACATCTTTCTTTCTAAACAGAGAAAATGCCCAAACCCTATATCTTTAAGGAGCAAATTCAAAAAGTACAAACTGTATAGCGTTTATTGCGGTGTAGTACCTGTGTAGTGCTCATTGCCTTGTGCAGCACAGGTGAGCAGCTGCGCCATGGAGGAGCCGACTGCCTTGGATGTGCTTCCCAGATCTTGAGCACACTTCTCCAGCTGAACAGAAAGCACAGGCACACAAAATAAAATGGACGAAACCAAGGGCGTAGGTTTGCACATGGACGGTAGGGACAATATTTTGGGAAGCCAGATTGTCCCTACCAATATTTCAGCAAACTCGTTTTTATCATCTTTCCAGATAAGCCACATTAGACCCAGTTGTCGAGGCTACGTCTCCAAGACAACCTATTTACGCATTCTAGCATTTGATTGGTTGAAAGCCAAGTTTAAATTGACCACTCTATTCAGGTCGTGAATATTCATTTTTGTCCAAAGCGGGGCTTGAGACGCACAACTGGATCGCCGGCTTTGATTACATGGTGTTTGCAATGGCTCGCCCGTTGAAGAGAACCGTGATTTGGCATTTGTTCCAGATTTTTCTTCATCATGAAACTATAGCACTTTTCCCAAGGCCCAACTCATGACATATATTTGATATTACCTTAGGTACGTATCACTTTTATGGAAATTTCATTATCTGAGAGCATGAGAAAAAAAATGCCAAGTGTAATGTTGGGAACTTGAATCAGTGCGGCTTAGCACTGTAGCAGGCTAGCTAATTGCCGCTCTCATAACCTAGTGAGCGTGCAGTACCTTTCCATAGCTAACCATTATATAGCATCAGTTTGTTAGCTAGCGAGCTAACAGCAACTAGCCACTCAGTTGACAGAGGAAGAAAACCGAGGCAACCAAAAAAAGAGGCGACATGAGAAGCTTTTTTTTTTTTAACCATCCAGGGCATAAGTGATCAAACTAACTAGTCAGAAACAGTTAGCGACAACAGTGAAAACTTGCTAGCTACCTAAAGTTACTTTTTATTGGAATATAATGTCAACTGATGTTAGTTAATCATGTTCGCTAGTTTCTACTAGCGAACTAAACCTGGTTTCTGCCACATGTTGGCTAGTAGTCAGGTTGCTAGCTGTAGTAGACATAACATGGGTGGATATATCAAATTATGAGGTGAATTTCAGTCTAGAAATCTTGCGATGGTGCTATTATTAATGTATTATTTTGTATGCAGGAACCACGTCAGCGAGCTGTTGAGGATACAGGTGTATCAGAGCTTCAGGTGAGGTCCTAATTATCAATTATAGTATGGAATTATAGGGTAAGCATTAAAGTTAGTTTCATGATGTTCAGCAAATATAACCTTTGAAAGTCAGAATGTCCTGACCAACTTTGCCTCAGAGGGGGAAATGAAAGAAACAAGTAATCGTAAATCGTAAATCTAACATGATCCAGTCCGATAAAACGCTCGGTTTGCGGCTTGTCTAACTCGCAGATAGTCAGTGGTCCATTCTGAAGTGTTTATCTCGGCTGCAGTCGCGTTACCGCACAGAGAGATGCTTAATAGACATAAATTGCCTATAATGATTTAAACATTCTCTAATAATAAAACATACCATTATGTAATTAAGAAGTATTAATAAGTAATATAAGAGTATTTCAATTGTTCGATATTGCTAACCTTCATAATAAATGTTCATAACATTAGTAACAGTTGTAAACTTGAATTCAAAAATCAAATCAAAAGTATTTGGATGGCAACAAAATTGAAACGGAAGTTTATGTATGTGGCATCTATCTATTAAGATTATGGAGGCAGTTTGCTTAGCATCATAAAAGAAACAAAGAAACACTCATTCGGATAATCTCCGCACACAAAAAAGGCAGAATCTGCACTCAGATTTGCAAAAATTTTCCATTACACAATAGAGTGATCTCTGGTAAAAATAATATTGCTTTTGTTTTCACACTTCATTTTTAAGACTAAGGCATGAAAAATGGAGCATATGAATGCTCGCTCTTAAAGTAGAAGTGTTCCTTGTAACCATGAAAACACCGCACTAACCGATTCTCCAGGCAGTGGTTTAAGCTGCCCGTCAGTGGCGGCCATCTTGGCATCTTGGAGTTCATTCTTCAGTGTCTGGACTGAAGTGAGTGCAGAGTCTATTTCCATGGGTCCACAGGCTTCGTGGGCCTAAGAGATATAATGAAACCACTTTAGCAGGCTCTCTGAACATGGTAGAAAGTACATCCAGGCTAAAGTGCCGTGAATGAGCGTTCGCGCCCTTCCAAATTTCTTCTATGTTTGCATATTCGTCTCACTTCAATGTGTCGTATCATCAAAATAATTTTAACATTAGACGATGATAACTGCAGTAAACACAAAATGCAGTTTTTAAATGGGGATTGTATTTATTCAAGGAAAAAAGCTGTCCAACCCTACCAGGCCCTGTGAGGAAAAAAGTAATTGCCCCCTGAGTTACATATTCAATAAATTTAACAAATGTATTGATAATTTGGTTTTGCCAGACACATGCAGGCATGATTAATGCCTGCTCTGTTCAATGTAAACATCATTTAAATACCTGTCCAGCAAATGTGAAATACCAAAAAGCAGCATATGATGCCACAATCTACATAATTTTTTTCCCGCGCCACCTATTCCGGCCACCAGGTGATTTAAGTAAAAAAAAAAAAAAAGCTAAATAAATTTAAGAATAGGTGAGAAATACAGTACTTGACCTCTATCAATCTTGAGAGGTTACAAAGCCATTTATAAGGCTTTGTGCCTCCAGCAAACCATGGTGAGAGCCATTATCTACAAATGGAGAAAACTTGGATCCCAGTCTAACATCTGAAGAATTATAGGCCTCGTTGTCTTCAGTTATGGTCAATGTTATCAATCCCACAATAAGGATAAAACTGGGCGAAAATGGCATCCATGGAAGAGCTGCAAAGCGAAAACCACAACTGACCAAATGAAAACATAAAGGGTAATCTCGAATTTGACAAAAAACATCTTGATGACCCTCAAAACTTTTGAATTAACTTCCAAATTACACAAAAGGCTACAATCCAGTAAACAGCAGGCATCAAAGGCCACAAAGGGAAGCAGGAATACCTTTTGTGCAGCGGTCCTCAGCTCCGCGAGGCAGGTAGCCAGGTTTTTGGCGCACTGGCCGAGCTGCATGGCAGCTGCTTGGTCATTCACTGTGGGAACTGCTGATTTTGCAGAGGTCACCATTTTACTTCCAGGCTGTCCAGTGAATTGACATGAATTAAAAACAGCATTCACAAACCTTTAATAGTGTACACCAATAAAAAGTATGGTATAACCTAGTCATAACTACATTATAAAGGAACATCGGATCTTGAACCAAAGCCACCTCATTCTAAATCATTAACAGAACAAGCCATCCCAGAGGGAGCACCTGCAGAAAGTTCTGGCTGGCGATGATGAGCGTTAGCTGGGCACTGAGGTCCTCAGGTTGGGCCTGACTGCTGCGAACACCCTGGACCAGCTGAGGAATGTGATCTGCTACTGCCTGAAAACACAACACAGGCATACACATGCACAAACACACACACACACACACACACACACACACACACCAGACCCAGTGGTAAATGTCAGGCTAAAAACCAATGGGGTGGAAGATTACCCTTTAAATACCCTGATAATTGGTCTCAACCAGTCAATCGGGTTCCTTGATTAGCAAAGATATGAGCAGGTAATTAAAAGAAAATTCTACATCATCAGACATATCCAGTTGTCATTTGTTAGGACATTTGGCAAATGTTTATTTACTTGACCTGTACATTCCATCAACAAAATATCAAATTTCAGATGGTTTTTATCCTTGCATTCAAACTAAATTCACAGCCTCTGTAATTTCAAAAGCGGGATTTTTCAGACAAACATCATCATTGAGATATCAGCCTGCTATACCATAAACAGCCCATCATGCACTTCACAAGCACCTGACTCATGACACACAGCACCTCCAGCAGAGCCTCACCTTACAGCTATGAACCAGCTGCTGATGGGCTGCATTGTTCTTATTGGAGGCCGCTGCATTCTGGGACGCTGCGATGGTCTGTGTCGTTGCAGCTGCGGCCTGCTTAGCAGCATTCTACAGGAAGTGAAGAGGACAACTGCAGCTTAGGAAACCGACCAATCACAGCGTACACCACACCAAATGTCCGTCCGGTAAGACATTTTGGGGCAGATTTCCCCAGAATATATAGTCAAAGAAGGAACAAAGAATCCAGAATGTCCAGCTTTTCAATATTTCCAATAAAAATATTTCGCTAGAACTGAATATATTTTTATTGGAATTACTGAATAGCTGAACAATGAAGAGTCAAGACAGTGACCTTTCACCCCAACAGTAACAGCAAGAGATGTATCTGTGATGCTAAAAGTAATGTGAGACCTCATCACACAATCAATCTCATTTCCACTCATGTCAACAATTTATTTTTTATTTTTTTCAAAAGAGGGAAAAAGACATTTTATAGCCTGTGGGTAGACTTGCTTTTCAGGAAAGGGGCCAGGGAGCCCCAAAAAACAAGATATCTTTGTCTTCAGGCAGCAACCCTGCCCATGACCTCCCGATTAGAGCGAGAGACAGACAGAACAACTACAGACACCACATTAAACAATGGTTTCAAACCAGCGGAAGGCGAGATTCTCTGCGAACTGGAACAAACAAACTCCGCAGCCATTTTCTCCTTTGATGATTAAACTTTTGTGCTGCTTCCCTCCTTCACCGAGGAGCCTCCCTCATTCCTCATGCAGGGCTGTGCTGACAGCATCTTGCCAGAAAGAGAGATGCAGGAGCTCACTGATAATCTCTCACTGCCCCCCCACCCCTCCCCCTGAAAAGTGTTTGCCAAATAAGGACAGCAGACAAACAAAACAAGACCCCGGATCCCTCTGCTGGAGGTGAGTTGAGCCTGAGGCCCATATTGGAGACGTTCCAACAACTTCTCACAACCAAACCAGCTTTTCCCCAAAGCCAGTTCACTACAGCAGGGTTCATGCCATAGAGGCCAAAAGCAAGAGTAATGGGCGATAGCGTATCTGCTTTTAATGGCCCGCTATAGCTAGTGCAATATAAAATAATAATGTATCACAATAATAATACATTGTAATAAAATGCGCAGTACAGTGATTAGGGATTAGGGCCTGTGATCAAACAATTTTAGAGTTGATTTCCAAGTAGAACCCTGCTGTTTCACCCTTAAGAGAAGCACATAATCCGTTTTGCTTGAAGCACAGTTGATGTCGAAAGTTTAAATGCACTTAGGTTGATTAAAACTAAGCTAATAAACAAATTTTTTTACAGCTCCACAAATTTCATGCAAACAAACTATAGTTTTTACAAATCAGTTAGGACATATACTTTGTACCTGACACAAGTAATTTTTCCAACAATTGATTCCAGACAGATTATTTCACTTCTAATTCGCTATATCCCAGTTCCAGTGTGTAAGAACTTTACATGCGCTGGGTTGACTGTGCCTTGAAACAGCTTGGAAAATTCAAGAAAAATATGTCATGGCTTCCGAAGCTCCCGAAATGTTCAGTGACATCATTTCAGTCAAATGCTGATGTAACTCTGGATGTATTTTAAGGCCTACCTTCAAACTCACTGCCTCTTTGCTCGACTTCATGAGAAAAATCAAAATAAATCAGCCAAGACCTCAGAAAAAAAAATCGTGGACCTCCACAAGTCTGCTGATGCTTGGGAGTTATCTCCAGAAACCTAAAGGTACCTTGTTCATTTGTACAAGCAACACTGTGTGAGTATAAACACCACAGAACCTTGCAATCGTCATGCCCCTCAGGAAAGAGACGCGGTTTTTGTGTCCTTGAAATAATCGTATTTTGGTGTAAAAAGTGTGAGTCAATCCCGTGAAAAGCAAAGAATCACGTGAAGATGCTGGAGGAAACGGGTACAAACATACCTGTATCCACAGTAAAACAAATTCAGTATCAAAACAACCTGAACCGCCGCTCAGCGAGGAAGAAGCCACTGCTCCACAAACACCATAAAAATGCCGGAATACGGTTTCAGCTACACATGGGGACAAAGATCCTACTTTCTGGAGAAATATCCTCTTGTGTTATGAAATGACAATTGAACCATTTGGCCGTAATGATCACGCATCGTTATATTTGAAGGAAAAAGAGGGGGACGGGCTTGTAACCGAAGAGCACCATCCCAACCATGACAGAAGTGGGGGGGCAGTATGGTGTTCTTGGGGTGCTTTGCTGCAGGAGGGGTTGGGGTACTTTATAAAATATGTGGCATCATGAGGAAGGAAAATTATGTCAATATATTGAAGCAACATCTCAAAACATTAGCTAAGAGGTTAGTAAGTGGTCGCAGTGGGTCTTCCAACTGAACAATGACCCCAAGCATACTTCCAAAGTTGAGGCAAAATGATTTTAGGACAACAAAGTCAAAGTACTCGAGAAGAGGCCATTGCAAAGCCCTGAGGGGTGTACTATGAAGTGAGATCAGTGGATTAGCAAGGTATCCTGAGCCTAAAGCCAAGGTTTTCAATATTATGGCTCTCTTATAACCAGCAACGATAACTTACTGCATCTCTGATTGCGAGTCTAGGGTTTGTCGAGCCAGCTCAAGCAAAGAATGCCTGGCTAATGGTAAACCGTAATACACCTCTCAGGTCTCAATCCAAAAGAAATTTGGGAGCAGAACTGAAAAAGGATGTTCGAGCAAGAAGCCTGGCAAACCGGATTCAGTTACAACAGTTCTGTCAGAAGAAATGGGCCAAAATCCCAGCAATTTATTTTGAGAAACTTGTGGGAGGCTACCTGAAATGTTTGACCAAAGTCAAACAATTTCAAGGCAATGTTACCAAACATTAAGTAAGTGTATGTCAACTTCTGAGCCACTGGGAATGAAATGAAAGAGATAAAAAGTGAAATAAATGATTTTCTCAACGATTATTCTGACATTTTACATTCTTAAAATAAAGTAATGATCCCGACTGACCTCAGATGGTGAATGTTTACTCGGGTAAATTTTCAGAAATTGTGAAACGCTGAATTGAAATGTATTCGGCTAAAGCATGTGTAAACTTGAGATTTCGACTGTGTATGCTCTGCACTATAAATAGGAACTAAAAAAAAATGCCAAGTTGCACAGGACGAATCTAGATCTAGATAGGAGTGACCAATGACCGTAATAATATAATGAAAAAAAATGTTTTACGATCTTAACACCTCTGAAAAGATTGTGCCCAGAGGTAGCATTTGTGATTATACCACATATAGACCTCTGTTCCAAAACTCAACCCTTAGGGCACTGAAATAAATTTCCAAACGCTTAAAAATGTAAATATCTTGAGCTTTTGAAAACCTATCATGTGGCGGCTTGTTGAAAAGAGCTCCCCTGCGGGAGCTCTTTTCAAGAAGTCGCCACATGATAAGTTTTCAAAAGCTTCGATTTTATTTCATTATATCAGCGAGCAGCAAATGTTGCGTTTAGCGCTTTAAGGGTTAAGGGCCTCTATAGGACATTTAACAGAATGAACAGACCCATCTGATATGCGGAATTGCGATAGGTCTCTCCCCTAGCGCCAAAATCGCCAAGATGGCCACCGTTCAGACAGAAGCACCCACCTCCAGCCTGTTGATGAGTTTTTTCTTAATAGCATTCTGGGCCGCAGCGTTTGTGGCGACGCGCAGTCCCTCGGCTGCCTCCCGCAGCCTCTGCTGCTGGTCCTCGTTCTCTGGGTAGGCCGCAGCTCCCTTGACGGATGGATAAGAACCAAGGAGAAGACCGACAAGTCACAGGTGGAGCCGTAGAGCCAAAACAGCACGCAGCAAAACCTGAACGTTTATGGTGACACTCGTGATGGTTTTTGTCCTCTGAAACAGCAGGATGCCAGATCCTCCTTCCCTCCAGGCTCGCGGGCAAAAACATTCCCCATGTTGAGAGAATCTCGTCCATCCTCTGTTCCAGCCTGAACGCCACAATTACGACGCAGCAGGAATCACAACCCTGATTACTCTGCCTGTGCCCCAATCTTAAATTCACACCAGCCAACAGCATCCTGATGCCCCCCTTCCCATTGTGTTCAATGACATTAATTCAGGCCAAGCCTAGTTCCATTTACTTAATTAACAGGCCGCTGCATAACCCACCGGCAAAACAACCCAGATTATATCAACTGAGGAGCAAAATTCACATGAATCCAGCACGAACAATCCTTCCAGGTGATGCATATAAATGATCAAAGCTAATGAGAGCATCTAATATCCGGCCATGCCTCGATTCTGCATACATTAAAATACCAAATGACTTGTTTTTCCACAAAGCAGACTGCTTGTTCGGTGGCAACAGCAATCATAACAAGAGCTACGGCTTACAGGAAAATACTTGCATTCTTGATACCACCTCTGATAGGTCATTTGAAGGCTTCTAATTTCACAACTACATATCCCAAGATCACCCTCTACCTGATTCAGCAAGAGACTACGTGGAGGCAGCAATCTGCAAGTGTTACTGGGAAATAGAGACATCTGCACACCTGGAACTACAACTCCACCGTATCAGGGATATGGGTTTGGAAGTAATGGAGCACCAGGGAGAAAGTGCGTTAAAGTGAACATAGATTTGGGATGAAATGACAGCGTGCTTTTCTGTGTGGTGAAATGGAACTCGAGACGGTTAAAGACAATTTACAATCGTTCTGAAGTGATGTGACTACATTCATTAGCATTCTGCATTTCCTCAAGAATAGCAGCCATTGACTTCAGAATTCTAAACATAGAAGTTTCAGGTTGGAGCCAGACTTCCCGTCCTATGTGGAAACGACAATATCGCCTTTCACTGCGCAGCAGGGATTACTTGTCATACGCTGACAATAAACCCTCCCTTCATCGTCTCAGCATTACAGCGAACGCTCTCCCCCACTAAGCAATGTGCATCACACTTACAGGCACTGAGTGCAGTTTGCTTTTTTTGACAGTTGCCAAGGTAACTACGAGGGCAGGATTCCCACGTCTCCTTGATGAAGGCGATAGCATGATTAATATGTCACAGATCAAATGCATCTAACAAGCTATCGGCCATCATTTCAGCCGCCTGGATATTACAAATGAGCGGTCCCCTCATTATTTTATTTGAGTGCCAAGCATAGAGGAGATTTAGAAGCATCTACTGCAGTGCTAATAAGACAGCACCGATAAGTCCGGGAAAAGACACAGACATCTCCAGGCCTTAAATCAGAGTTTCAATTTTCACTCCAACTGAATGATGTCCATGACTCTTCAACTACAAGGTACCCGATAAAAAAATAAATGATTTTTTTTCTTTCTATATGAATACATTCATATTTTGTCTCAGAGAGAAACACAGGTGTACACACACACACACACACGCACACACACATACAAATACACAATAAGAACACATGCAAATATACATACACAATAAGAACTTTGTAAGAACCCAATAAGAAATCTTGATGTCAATTCAACCACATTTCTAAACTCCATAAATGGTTTCTGTATCTTTTTGTGTCTTCTTGTGCCTTCCTGTATCTATGAGTAGTACTTAGAAAATTTACATGCAGTTGATAGCGACAGTATCTGCTCAACAGTAGTCACATTTGGCCATTACTGGCTTCACGTCGTCAGCAACCAATCATAAAGTCCAACAAGGCAGAGATCGCACAGTACAGGCTCAACACAACAGATCTACACTGGTTTTGTCCTTCAAATGTGGCGAGATCTATCATCTATGGTTGGAGACACCGATAAAGATCTCCGGCACTTCACACAAAAACAACAGAAATAAAAAACTACAATATCTGTCAAATCAAAAATTTTACATTGTGATTTGGGGGTAACATCATAACCCTCTCCCTGCCTGACCTCTTCCTGAGGGAATGAAGTAAAGGTACAACAAAAAACAATTAGTACCAGGGTGTAGAAAGAATAAGTTCTTCGGTAAGACTTTACAAAAAGGGTACATTAGTTAATGCAGTAATAAGCATTAACTACCAATTAATTAACAGTTAACTCATGCGTCAGAGAGCTAAATAAGCATTAGGTAACCTTAACTTACCATTTATTAATGCTCTTTCACATCCTTATTATGACGTTGAAAACATCTCTTAAGTAACCCCTGAAACTATCAAATTATTCAATAATGTTTAAATTAATGCCTTAGTTAACATGAACACCATTAGTAAATGATTAGTACACCCATTAGTTTACTGTTAATTAACTGATAGTTAATGCTTTTTACTGCATTAGCTAATGTTAATTAGTGTACCCTTATTGCAAAGGGTTGCAAGTTCTTCCATGTCTTTCTTGTGCCCATGAACACAGCTGGGAGACTTCACAAATCAGTTCCACCCCATGCTCAAAACATTTTGCAAAATACCAAATACAGGTGGTTGAAATGGAACCTTGGCCATGACGGTTACTTTCTAAGTTCAGTTCTTCTTCAGACGTATGAAGTTAGATATAGGAGAAAGCTGGAATGTAAGCAAACTGCTGTTGGTCGACAGCCAAAACGCTGAGCTTGTTGTGAAGACAAACTTAACTCATCTGTTCTCTCTACCTTGGCAGCCTCCACCATCCTGGCAGTAGCGTCTGCCAGGAGCTTGGCGGCGGCAAGCAGCTTTTTGGAGTTGTCCACATCGATCTCCGCCTCAGCATCTGATCTCATAGCATTCACCAGATCGGAGGTCGCCTGGGCCAGAACTCGAGCCTGGCGGACCATCTCACCTGCGAGAAAGAGAGACATAGAATGCAGCCCGTAAGTACTTGGACAGTGCGAAAATTCTAGATTTTCACTCTGTAATCTGGCCCAATTAATTTGAAATTAACGATGGATCTGAAAACAATTAATTTTTGACTTGGTAAAAGTTGTTTAAAGTACAAACTGACGACTTAAATTTGTTTATTTTGACGTTGCATGAACCATGTAGGATTAGCAACCTATTTTACAAAGCATCATGGTCTAAATACTTATGGATGATGCTGTATGTGCATAAGATACTGTATGTATTGGTCAAATAAAAAGATCACATGGCTCTTCTACTGGTCACTGTAACAACATGAAAGCAGCTACTGAACTACAGGCCTTCGTTTAATTACTGGAGCCCCCCAACAATGGATATCTGGAATGGGATAGACAACTTGGATTAATGAATCCGCACAGAAATCCTGCGATCAGGGAGGAAGCTGATCAGCACAGCCAACCCACCCCAAACTCAAGGTTTGAACTGAGAATAGACTTTTCTGCATCCTATTCTAGCAGTGAGCTTCCACATATCAAAAGAGCCACTGTTGAAAAAAATCCTGTATTCCTTCCTGGCAAGCAGGCTTTTCTGATTTGGGTGCGCGCCCACATTCTTCAATAAAAAAACATGAAACACCTACACACAGAGCAGAGCTTATCTAATGCAGCTTATCTAAGGAAATAAACCCATTTTTATATCTACCATCTATGAGCCTTGGACTTAAGAAACAAATTAAAATGAAAACCAAGAAAACCAAACAACACTCCTTAAAACAACACTTGTGCAGTGTATGCATTCACAGGCCCCCATTTTTTAAGCTCCAGCAAGAGATTCATGCCAGACGAGCGAAAGGAAGCCCATTGAAATGAAGAGATTTTTCAGCCTCCATAAAGTTTTTAGGCTGCATTTTTGCTACATTTCTACCATCCTCAGCCAAGCTTAATCTTTTGACTAAAAGCAGGGGGATCATAACAATGACCTTCAGCCTTTCCAAAAATTACCTGCCACACAAAAATAAATTGGACCCGGTTCTACTGCCATATTTGGCACTGGTCTTATACAAGGCTAAAGGCTAATACCTGAGGGCAAGATTTTTAGCATGATGCCCAACCTACCATCACACCGGAAGTTTGCTTTTTAATGATGTTTTGGGAAAATGTCCGTTCCTTGAGTGAAGTGCCAGTAAACATAACTCTCACACAGCTGCGGTAAATATTTAGATATTAACAAGTAAAGTGTTTTTAATACCAAAATTTTAAAAGGAGTGAGCTTGCCTCACTGCCATAAAGTTTTGTGAGAAGGCTTAACTGAGGGCTAATTGGGGAAGTACAAGCCACAATATAGCAGTTTAAGCAATATCCAGCCAAGAAAAGAAAACGCAAAGAAATCATAAAATCCTGTTAATGCATAACATCATATATTCCAAAATAATGAAACTCTGTTGGCCAAATAAACATACACCATACATATCCACATACTTTTTCACTTTACCCTCGAAAATTAAAATTTGAATCATTGCCAAATCAATGAGTGTGTTCTCATTTAAAAGTGGTAAAAACCTTTTCTGGAGGCTTTATTTCAAGCAAACTGAAAAATAAAAGAGGGATGGATTGGCCCAGCTTTTATGACATCATTTGAACTCCTCAGTAAACAAAACAGAAATTCTGCAAACAGAAATCAGCATCTTTCAACAGCATAGTTCAGCTGAGCTCGGCCACAGGAGATGCGTCTGAGCTTCTAATAGTTTTTGTAGCAAAAGCTGGAGCTTCTGGTATCTGTTATTGAATGGATCTGCAGGGATGTGACGTACTCTTGGAAGGAGAAGGAAGCAGATTCTGAGACGACCCTCTCGCTGCAGACCGCCGAGGGGTTGCGTCTGCTTTATAAAGTTGGTGGTAAATCAATAAAATTCAATAATCCAAAGAAAATGAAGCGGAAATTGGTTTTGGCTCCTGGGTGGAGTGTTCAGCCAAACAGCAGTCTGCGCAGTGATGGGCCCCACATACCAAACACAAACTGTACCAACATACAGTACAGCTATGAGCCCCGGAAAATTCTCCCAGGAAGAGAGGGGTAACTGTACAGACAGAAGGGTTTCAGCCATGTAAGAGTGCAACAATAGTTGATTAAGATCTCACTGTCTGTAACAGCGGGCTGCTCATATAGTGAGGAGAATTACACTCCTAAATACTGTCCTTCACCCTCCCCCTTTAACCCTCCTATTATGTTCTGGGTCAATTTGACCCGACACAATGTTCAATGTCTCTAAAACATGGTCAACATACTTTTTTCAGCTAATTTTTTCCTAAATTAATGGATAAAACATGAATTTAACTAAAAAAAATTACTTATTATGTTCTGAATGCATGCTGTAAGCATTGGTGTTGTCTGGGTCATTTTGACCCCAGGATCAATTATTACATAAAACCATTTTGATCTTGTTTTTGCAGCATTGCCTAAGACTGAGGGCATGTTCAAATTAATCTCTCATTCATTTCACATTTGGTCTCATTCATTTTGCAATAATCAAATAAAATCCATGCTTGATGTATGAGGGGAGGATGAGGGAGTCATATTTTATTTGTTTGGTTATTATAATGATCAGTAGAAAGGCATAAATGAGCTGAGAGGAGATTGTGACGTAAAGTGTTACCCAAACATCTTATGTAGTTTTACACTGCGGGGATCAAACTGACCTCAAACCAAAAATGGTTTATTAATCTGAACAAAACAGTAGGGTTAGACACAGGGTCATGCAGCGTAAAGAGAGGCATATCATTTCAGCATTCCAAATACAAAAAATAACAAGTATGAAAAAGGACTTTTCAAAATAAAAAATGTTGCAAAATAAATACAAAAGACGTTTACAATGTTACATTTAAAAAATGGGAGTGATATTTGCCGCTCATGCACTGCAATAAATTTCAGCTCTATGGTCCCGCTTTCACCCGGCTATTGATACAATGCAATTTATGATGACTCTAGGATGGGTTCTAAATATACATGCAATTCCCTCTCTTCTGAATGCAGGTAACTAAGCTTTCTTTCTCCAGTAGCTGTTCTTTAAAGAACAGTTATTATGATTTTTCATTGTATTAATGTCATAGTGTGAATCATATAGTTTTTATGCACATGTAAAAGGTTTGCACTGGAAAACAACTCTTAAGTCACCCCCGGCAGAAGCTCTCTCTGCCGCAAAAAAACAGTGCTTCAGTGCTGACTGAAATTCTCCGATAGCTTCCGGCCATTTTTTTCATCAGTTGGTGACGTCAGATAGTTTGGCACACCCTTGAATCAAGCGGGTTACACCCACAAGCTCATTTACAATCTGGAGCAGAAATTCATTTATGGTAGAGGGCGTGACATTTCTGACACACACGCAAAGCGATTGATCAATGAAAAGTAAGTGATCAAGTTCACCAATCACAGCACACTGGGGTTTTCGGGAGGGCGGGACCAGGACCTCAACAGAGCGTTTCACACACAGGTACTGCAGAAATGGCCAGCAAGAGAAAACTCAAGTGTTTTTCAACACTGACACATTTAAACATTTCTTAGTAGACTTCAAGAATACGAGAATGACCAAAGAAAAGTAACGTAATAGGTGCACTTTAAAGACGCAGGGGATTGACAGAGGTGACGCATCACTGGAGGGTTAATCTGGTTTGCTTGATTACATTTCCTCAACCTCTTTCCTCCATTGGAAAGATTCACAGGGCAGTCGCAGGTATCTGCAAACCGCTATTTTATTTCTGCTTCTTTAAAAAAGAAGACCATATAGCCTGAAGGCTTTCATCAACAGGACAGAAGGATAGAATAGAAATTCTCTTGACATTGTTCTTGCATACATGTACTGACAGACCAAGACACCACTTTTCAGCACCAATTATCAATTAATATCACAACAAAAGGAACGTAAATATTATTTACAATGCCCAGAGCAGTCAATAATAGGTTTGTTATTCTATGGCATTCTATAATTTGAGTTTGAAATTCTCCCACATGATATCTCATGGCCACAGTGCCGCACCTCCTCCACTCCAGCCTCCTGTCACTCAGAGTCGCCGGTCCTCTGATCACCGCTCTGCATTCAATCCCCAGCTCCTGATTACAGCCTCTTCACCCCTCCCTATATAATCCCCTCAATTCAGTCCCTCAGCAGGTCGCACTGACTTTCCTGTGCTCAAGTTTGGCATGTGTGCATCAGTCAGCGGCAGAGCATCGGTCGTAACAAAGGCCTTTGGTAACCTCACCTTTCAATGATTAATTGCCTAATCCTCTCGCAGTTTACTTTGCCTGATTAGCAACAGTTGCTAAGACTAATGAGTGGGATGACCGTCAAATTTATTTCTGATAGCATTGTTGCACACTGCATCACAAAGTTTTCTTCTGCGCATAAATGACGATGTAAAATGTCCATACGTCTGAATAAATTCTGAAGTCATGTAACGTTACCTCATGAAATGGCTCAGATTTGCGTAAATTAGTTTACGAGGCTCATTAAGCAATAAGGTAGAAGAATCTATTCAATATTCTGAATATAGTCGCAGCTGAAGGGCGCTGTGAGGCAAGACGCACAGGGGAGTGACTGTGTAATAATCCAAATAAATGAAAAAATAAAAGAGATGAAAGTTGGTGAAAGTTTTGGATTTTTTGCAGTTATTGCCATCATTGCAGTGTCACATCATTCATATAAACACAGCCAATAGACAACTGCTTCGTTATTAGCGTTTCTTAAGGATTACGGGTCATGAATTGGTCTTGGTTGTTCAGTCAATAACTTGTTTGATTGATAATCAGATGAACTTGATCGCAAACAGCTTAAGAGTGATTAAGCAGTAAAGGGCGACGTTACTGAGGGCCCTCTTCACATCTGACGGCACACCACTGGCCTCACCGCTATGCAAGTGCACCGCAGTGCTTCGTTTCCAGCATTGCTTCATTTGTAGTTACCTATTAATGCAACTAGCATGTATAACTGGCATTTATGTAAGAATGGAGTAATGATTAGAGAGTAGTTCAACAGATATCATTACCATGTATGGAGGCATTGCTGGTTTTCATCTAAAAACTAAAAATTTCCTCAACTGGCAAAATCTTTTATAATATATCTGCGCATCCCCAGGTAATATTTTTTTCTATGCTAACATACAAAAGTATTACCGTTTGCATAATTTTTTCCCATATATTACTTCGAATAGTCTTTTTTTGAAGAATTAACAAGAATGCTCTCATTTGTCTTGGATATCATGGCAGAAACACCAAAACAGTTTAAATCTTTACTCCCCCATAACTGTCACTATAGAGGCACTTCTCCATTCTGCCTTTAGGCAACGAGGCACATCAGTCAAACTCCAGCTGGGCGTGGCCAGAGCATGAGCAGATCTGTACGAGAGCAGATGCGTGGGCTGAGACCCATATCCCTCACCACTCACCAGCATCTCCCATAGAGCAGAAGATGCTCTCGGTGACCGTCATGATGGTGTCGGTGGCCTGGTCGTAGCGCCCGATCGGCTCGCCGCGGCTGGCGTAGTGGCGGACGTGCTGGAGGAGGTCACTGAGTGCCTGGCTCACCACGCTGGCGGCCGCGCCCACCTGCCGCAGAAGCTCCGCCTCCTCGGTGGCTGAGTGACAGGCTTTAACGCAGCCCTCCACCGAGCGATCCACCAGCTTCCCCGCCTCCACCAGCTGCTCCTGACACACCGGGGAGCTGATGGTAGGACTCACCACCTGCAGGGACACCAATTCCCACAATGCACCAGGATACACCAGGGCAGTGGTTCCCAAACTTGGTCCTGGTGGCCCCCTTGTGATTGATTTTGTTCCAACCACAACTGCAATCATATGATTTTAAGAGGCTGTTACTTAGTTTTAATTGGGACCATTTCAAGTTTAAAGCTATTATTGACCATCTTAAGCTACAGAAATATCCAGACAGAAATATCCATGTCATGGAGAATAAAAGACCTTTGAAAATATTACATTAATTTTTCTATTCTGCCAGCTCTTTCAGGTAACATTATTAAACAGATCATATCTGACATTGATCAAATCAGTAAGCTTGAAATTAGGTTGCTAAACACAGGTGTTTAGAGTTCTTTCAGAATAATTTACTCAGACATAATGACATAAAAACAACAGTAAAAAAAAAAAAAAAAAAGTTTGACTAAATCATTTTCTTGCCCAATAAATTTAGTTTTCGTGACCATGCATCCATGGTTTCACAAATTTGGAACCATTAGATTGTTTTCTTTGATTGGTTAAATTTTATACTCTTCTTATACGCTTGTGTCTGTTTGTTGTTTGTTTTCATTTCCGTATTCAGATAAAATATACAATATACAAAAAATACATATACAATATGAAGACACGGAGGATCGCCCATTCAGCCATATTAATAATATCACTATATAATTATGGAAGGTTTATTCTTCAGGGCATGTATTGATCGGACAAATGCCACTTGAGAGAATAAAAATGACTGTGAACATAAATGCACGTAATTAAGAAAATGAACAGCTTGTTGAAATCCTTCAGTTGCTACTGCGGTTGGAACAAAACCCAGCATACACAGGGAGGGCACATGACCGTGTTTGGGAACCACTGCACCAATGGGCAAGCTGCAAGTCATATCCCTCAGTGCAAATCCATCATATCATCACTTCGGTCATAGCTCTGCATTAAATATTGTTGTTCTCAAGGTAAAGCAGCGTTAAGGTAAGTCATCTGCCAGGATTTATCTCCTGCTACAACTGTTTATTTGGCTTAATTTCACATGTAAATGGACTTTTGTGCCTTGAGTTGTAGTCGCAAAATGCACTGGGAAACCAAACAGCCTACTCACATCTACCAATCAGAACTCATTTACTGTGACGTTCTCATGACATCACAGTGCCCTCCACCCGTAGAATAATGAAGGCTACCTTGGCACAAGCCACCAGCTGGGAGGTGGAGAGAGCGCACTGGGTGGCAGCTGAGATCACTCTGTTCTGCAAGGCCGCGTCCTCCGCTACCTGCGCGACGTTCTTCGCCTTCAGCACCAGCATCGCTGCCGCGTTCGCCACCGCTTTAGCAAGGTTCATCAGCACATCCTGAGAAACAGTTAAACAGTTAAATTCATAGACCAGGGTCCAATGGTTTTCCAAGCGTCATGCTGATGCAACAACATGGAGGTTCGCACCTGAAACCGTTCGTCCGTCTCGCTCTCCCCAATCTGCCTCAGAAGGTCGCCGCTGGCCTGGCCGATGCTGCCCGCCGCGGTCAGCACTGTCTGTCGAGGCTGGATATCAAAGGCAGTGCGTTTATTCAATAATCACAGTGGAGGGACGAAGCGTAATTACTGTGTGAGCACTGGAGAGGCGAATTATCTCCTATAAGGGAGCTTGATGTGGCCTGATCGTGGCTCTACTTCCAGTTTTATATCCATTTTGTCGAGTGGTCAAGCCCGTACCTCTGAGATTCTGTGGCAGAACATAGATCCCTTACAGAAACTGTGAACAGTGTGTTTGGGCAATAAAACCCACGCTGCTTGTAAGAAAATTCTGAAGCTCCATATATATGTAAAGGAAACAAATAACTTGGAGTAGAAAAAGATTGACATAGCATGAAGATAATGGATTTGAGTGTGTCAGCTGTAATGTTTGCTCATCAAGACATTAATGTAAAAGGGATTCTGGTCACATCATCAACCCTACGCATCCAAACATCGAGCTCACAGGATCAGTAAGATGTTTCACAGGAGCACACAAGGGAATTTGGGTGAAGTGCACTGATCTCTCCAGGGTAAGTCAGGCTGTGACCTCTGACCTCTCCGGATGTGGGCTCCACGGCCTTCAGAAGGTCAGACACGGCACTGGCCAGGGTCCTGGCGGCCCTCATGAGGTCCTGCCCGCTGCCCGCATCGTCCTCCACCAGCGCCGCCAGCAGCTTCACGCCCTTGGACATCTCCGTCAGGTTGGAGGAGATGGTGGAGATGGCGCAGCCCACAGCTGTGTAATCAGTGTCTGTGGGGTCACCTGGAGGAGCGAGGAGGAAGTCATCTAAATGGCCGTCTTCACCGTTCATCACCAGGGGCTCGTTTGCAGACAATGACCGCACAGTTTTTGTATAGAATCTCCACTGGGAATAGACTTTCATCCAGGCCAAAAGCATGCCAGAGAAATTAACCATACACTATCAATGCAAACAAGATCCAGGAGGGAGACAAAAATTTGTATTTAATAGCATTATAACAGAATAAAAAAAAATAGTAGCAAAGCCACTGCGCCCGCTCGGCCAAACATGGCCAAAATCGAACTTGGCCTAGATTTTCATACCATATACACGCATATAAAATATGAAAAGGATCCGTGAAAAACTGAAGGCACTAGAGCGCTGACAAGGCAAGAAGTTTACGGACGCGCGGACAGACGCAAGACAGAGGACCACAAAGGCATCTTACCACAGCATAAGCCCGATTGGCCTAGAGGTCAAGCGGGCTAACTAGCCCTTTGCTGTAACACTAATGTCTTCCTCTGAGATGTCAGCTTCTCGTTAATGATAAGAGGCTCATTTTTTCCCCACTTGTGCCATTTGCATTTCCACTTGGTTTTTTACTTTGTTTGTGCATATTTACCAGGAGAGGCATGGTTCACTACTGGCTCTGACTGCCTCTTCGCTGAGAGTCGCTCGCTGAGAGTCGCTCTTGGACTGAACCAGGGCAGTGAAACAGAGGTTTGATAGAGAGATGCAAGGGTTCTGTTGGCCAATAACACAGAGACTGCTGAGCTCTCCTCTCCATAAAGCAGATGGCCGATTCAATTAATTTCTAGGCACGTCATCATCCAAGCAAAACCAAAGCTAAAACAAACATGTTCTGCTGCAGAACAAAAAGATGAATATTTGTAACCAGAAAGAGGAGTGAGGACATGATGTAAGCTTTTGTGAATTTAAAAGCAAAAACCAAACCCTCTAAAAACCTCACCATCTATTGTCTGGAGCCTTATCCAATCTTTGTAATTAAAGGAAGCAAAGTAGCTCATTTGATGCTTTTTACTTCAATGTCATTCATTCTGCCTTCTTCTCTCATAGTGATTCCAGATGTAATCAGTAGGCCACAAGTACACAGTGTCGGTATGCGTGACTCCTATCAGAATTCTTTCCATAGAAAATTTTAGCTTTTATCTATCTTCATCATCTCACCAGCACAGAGAACCAGAGATTTGGTCGCTAGCAGAATGCAATTAAATCCTCCCGGTGTACTTTCAGTGACCTGGTGCCGGGGTTATTCCCCTGTTACCATGGAAACGCCCACCTGCAGTGAGGTTGACGACGGACGCCGTCCCGGCAGTGATGGCGTCCACCTGGGAGTGGATTTCGTGCTTCGACTCGTCCACTTTGTTCCGCACCCAGACTCTGGACGCCTGTCGGAGGGGGAAGGTCCACACGTGATGAGTCGCACGTGGATTAAATAGCCATGACTTCAGCACTTCCACACAGGAGCGGCTCGGCTCATTATGCACACTTCACAGCTCGCTACACTCATACGAAACGCTCTATAGGTAGGCAATACCAGATCTCCTTGCAGCCAACATAAACAAGGTATACAAACACATTCATACATAGGTATAAGAATGCAGGATGTATGTAAAGCATATAATTGTCACATAAAAAATGTATTAACACGTGCAGCAGTTAAATCTGTCACATACAAGCTTGTAGTATTTCTTACAGCAACGGCACAAAATCATTTGAGCTCAAACATAATCACAGATCATTACAGGGATCAAATCTTTCAAGACACCTTACCTGCACTTTCCAGTTATGCACAATAACACCAGTTAAACCTAAGTATAATATGTACTACGATTTATATACCACATAAAACATAATATAATGTAAAATATACACTATGGATTATTCAGAATGTCCAAAACTGCAGTGCAGTACAAAATGTTCTTGAATAAAACTGTAATGAAAGCAGCATGTTGTGCCCAGGACGGAAGGAGGAAAGATGGATATCATCACATCCTTATTGTCGCTAATGAAAGCTTAGCATGAGCTCGATGAGTGGGAGGGGCTCATAGAGAGGGGGGGGAGGGGGATGACTGGGGGGCTCTGTGCTCTTCCTGCTCACCATGTCCTGTCCCAGAGGGGGCAGCGTGTCCACCTCTCCCAGGTCGGTCTGGGCCTGCTGGACGGCCTGCATACTGGTGTTAATGGTGCCCATCAGAACCTGCTGAGCCGAGCTCTGATGATGTGGAGAGAGAGAGAGAGAGAGAGAGAGAGAGAAGGGTGAGGAAGAGGACAGAGCAACAGGGAAGAGGGGAAATGTTTGAGAGAAGAAGAGAAGAAGGCAGGGAAGTCAGGATGTCAGGAGACGGAGAGCGAAGAAAGAGGTTCATTCTAAGGGCACAGCGTCTCAGCAAAAAGTCATATTGTAATGAAAGTCCGCTGTTAAAACCACTCAAAAAACGAGCCCCACACAGCCGACAGGTTTGTTACAAACACAACAGCAAATCACCAGTCTGACAGGAAGCCATTGGCTGAGGTGAGCACTGACTTACTAATGCTCCTAATGATGGAGGGGTTCTCTCTAAACCAGTACTAATGACTGTCCTGGGAAAAGGCCCAAATCCATGATGTACTACAGCAGTTATCATTTACTATGTGCATCCGACTGGACATGAAATTAATTCAAATTTTTCTGCAGCCATTTATGCAGAAGAATACCTAGTGTGCGACACAGGAATTTAAGACACATAAATGTTCAAGATCTTGAGGAAATGGCCAGTTTTCTGCACAAACCCACCTCCGACAGCCATTTAATGTGAAACTATCAAACGCTCAATGGCAGCTTTATCGATCCAACTTTCAGCTACACGCAGTCTGTGACCATAGCAAGAACAAACTGATTTTTACATTAAGTCTTAAAACATTAGGCACTGGACATGAATGGCGTGATAGCCTGTGAGTACCCACAGAGTGTGAGGATTCTAAGAATGGAATCTCTATAAGAGGTGGTCATCAAATTTTCAAAGCTCTCATTGCTAGTTTCTACAAGATCAAGCAGTGCACTCCCGGCATACACAGCCAACAAACTAACAAATGATTTGACACTCGTCATGATGGACTGCTATCTCATGAGCACATTTCTGATTAGGGGTTACTTATTCTGGTCTCTGGAGGCAGTGCCAGGGCGTGGTGTAGGGGGTAATAGGGAGGCATTGGCTCACCAGTGGGGCCATATGCCCTCTGTGCATTTGGCCCATGGTGACCTGCTGCTGGGCCGTCGGCATGCTGCCCGTGTTGAAGGACTCAGGTCCAACCGAACCCGAGCGCATGACGGCGGGCAGCGCCACCGAGCCGTGCTCCACACGACCTACACGGTTAAACTGCTGCTGCAAAATGGTGGACCTGCCGGGCACAAAAGAAAGAGTTTTTTTTAAAGATTATTTTTCTGGGAATTTTTCCTTTATTTGACAGTTATACAGTATAGAGAGACAGGAAGGTTGGGGAGAAGAATGGGGGAAGACATGCAGCAAATGACCTGTGCTGGAATCGAACCCGGATCGCTGCGGGAAGGACACAGTCCTTATGGTACATGCACTTAGACCGATGAGCCACCGGGGCGCCCCAAAAGAGTTTTATCACACGACTGGGGTAGTTTTCCCATAGCCCAGCTCATGACATATTTTTGAATATTACCGTAGGGTAATATCACTTTTGCAAAAATTTCATTGGCTGAGAGTGTGGGGAAAAAATTTAAAAACAAATTAAAAAAAAAATCGCTCCGCATCACGCCACGCTCTTAATATTTAGCCTAACTGAACACCAAGTTCAACATTGGTTAAATCTGTATGGCTTAGAGCTGTAGCGAGCCAGCTAAGTACCACCCTCATGACTAAGTTATCGTTACTGACCTAGCTAGCCAGTGTGCACGGAGTACCTTTCCATAACCAT
Organism: Gymnothorax javanicus; assembly: GCA_029692085.1. Taxonomy (NCBI): domain Eukaryota; kingdom Metazoa; phylum Chordata; class Actinopteri; order Anguilliformes; family Muraenidae; genus Gymnothorax; species Gymnothorax javanicus. The sequence continues at coordinate 4,110,693 of CM056207.1, read as the reverse complement.
TACGTAACATTAGTTTGTTCGCTAGCTAACTACTCAGTTGACTGTGAATTAAACAACCATGGCTAGTTCAACCGTGAATGGCCCTGACTCAGTGACTCACAAAATATCAGAGTGACGGCATTATCTCAGTGCGAACTAGCAACCGTTACGGCACTAACGCAAATTAAGTTTGTTTTCTATTAAATTATGCGATTTAGTTATGTGATAAATAAAATCTTACACTCTTGGTCATGTCATGTGAAAGTTATGAAACTCGCTGAGTAAATTCTGGGTTTGTTGCTCAATAAAGCTTGCAGCAAATGTAGAATTTACACAACTCATTTCATATCTTTCATATGACACACCCACTCCTGTAAGATCCTCTATATATGAGCTGCGCACACAGACAGATGGAGATAATACAAACAGATAATAATCACACAACCGCGGTAACAATCACACAAATTGGGTGATAATCGCAGAGGCAGTGGTAACAGTGACAAACCCTGCAGTGGTAATCACCCAAAAACAGGATAACTAGACAGTCCGGTCGGCCACGGAACCGCCGAAAGCCCCAAAAGCCCGCTTCTCCAGCCTGTACTGCGTCCACAAGGAAATCTCTACAAGGAAACTTGCGCAATACTCGGCCAATACGGTCGCCATGGCAACCAAAATCGATAGGAGTCATAACTTAAGTATAACACATGTCCATAACAAATATGAAAGTTATCGGTCAAAAATTACAGCGGCGGCGGCGGAGATGACAAGCATGAATCCGTAGTAGCCGCCCCACTTCGTCCAGGGGCTGCAGTAATCACACACTCACCGGTAATGATCAGGGGGAATAATCAAGTACCCAAGGGTGATAACGACACATCTAGCAGTAATAATCCCGCTCCCAAGGGTGATACTCACACACATCATGGGATAGTAATGCATAATTATTTCATACCCAGGGGTGATCACATACTATATCCACTCAATCAGGAATAATAACCATCGTCCGAGGTAAAGACAACAGCCACACAAACAGACTTCGTTATCACGGCATCATGGTGGAACCAAATCAAATTCACTGGACTAAACTGATACTTTAAACCGTCGGTGTCCCAGTTTATAACACTACCTTCAGGCTAAAGCAGAAATAAAGAGATCAAACAGGGATTTTTAAAATTTTTTTATGTGGGGTAAATAGAGTGGCATGATTTTATTACGAGTTAATTGAGGATTTATGGCAAAATAACTAGAGCTACCGTTAAAAACTGTTAGGGGAGCACCATGGTATAATTACAATCTATGTGTCCTGCCAGCTGCAAAAAATTGAGGCCTTTCATGAGCTCGCAGCCCAGGTAATGCAGCTAAAGCGGAGGATTCTTCTGCTCAAGACCAGGCTTTATATAGCACTGAAAGCACCCTGAACAGCGGGCAAAATCAAACAGAATAAATGACTCATTCTCTTTATCAAGCATTTTCAAATTCTTATTATTGCTTTGTCATGATGATAGTTTGATTACAGACTGCGATGAAATCCTGTTGCAAGCTGCTCAGATGCTCTCAAAATTACAGCAGGCGATGAGATCGGCACTTCAGGAGAATCTAAACAAGAGGCTTTTCAACATTTGATTGATAAATTAAAGCTGCCAAACACAAAGCAGCGCTTTCAACACAGTTTTGCTTTTAAAAGCTAAGACAAAGAGATAATTATCATATAAACAGCACAGCTGTGATACTCAATATTTATAAGTTTTCACTTCTGAAAAGGAGGGCGGTTCTGCGAGTTAGTAATGATCAGTGATACGGTCTGACTGATAGGAGTAATGATGAAGCTGAGGAACACTGTGGGTGGGTAGTGTGGGGAGGGTACAGGGTTTCCTAGGTCATAAGATTTTAATGATCTGGATATTTTTCAGGACGTAATAATGTATCACAGTCTGTCTTCGAGCTGCATATTTTAGCACAGATGGGAAAAATTTAAATTTGCTCAGGAGAACAAATATGAAAAGAATGGTTTCACCCCACACATGAACTGTTTTTATCACATTATGATACCTGTAATTAAGAAAACCTGAATTAAAATAACAAAAAACATCAATCTAATTAGGGATGTTACCTTTATTTCTCTCTGCAAGTTGCATCTTTTCCATTTCCAGATTTCCCTCGCCTCTGCACACACACACACACACACACACACACACACACACAGTCATGCAGACACATACATGCACACACTCAAACAAACACACACAACTTTTGGTTTACCAAAATATTTATGTGGACTCCCTATTTCTGTACCCCCAAAATCAAAACCCAACCCTAATCTTAATCCCGCCCCAAACCTTACTCTGAACCCTAACCTATGAACTCCCAAAAATAAACTATTTCTGGCCTCATTGAACAACCTCAATTGCAGAATAAGTGGGACAATGTGTAAAATCCAAATAAAAACAGTGAGCAGTCATTTGTAAATCCCTTTGCACCTGTATTCAGCTGAAAAAAGGACAAGGACAACCAAAGTAATCTTTTAACTCATCCACTTTGTTTTTTTTTTTTTGAAAACAATAGCCATTTTGAGAAGCAATGCTAGCAACCAGTTCCAATTAAGTTGGGACAGGTGCATGTTCACCACTGTGTGACATCACCTTGCCGTTTAATATCACTCAGAAGTCATTTTGGAACTGAGGACACTAACTGTTACAGTTTCCAAAGTAAAATGTGTACCCATCTTTGTGTGATATAAGACAATTAGTCAACATTATGGGGTCTACATTGTCGTATTTTTTTGCCCTTCATTATCTGCCACACATTTTCAGCGAGAGACAGGTCTGGGTTGCAGGCTGTACCAGTACTTTGTGGCTGCAAAGCCATGTTGTTGTAATAAGACCATAGCATAGCCGGACGTTACCCTGCTGGAACAAGCATGGCGTCTCAGAAAAAAACAACATCTGCAAGGTACATGCGTGGTTCCAAAATGCGCGTTTGCCCCTCTAAGTACTGTGCCTTCACAGATGTGCAAGTTGCCCATGCTGAGCGCCCAAATGCAGAACATGACAGACACTGGCTTTTCAACATGTTGCTAACAGGTGGGTTTGTCCTTCTTGCCCTTGGCCCTGAGAACAAAATGTCCATTATTTCCAAAAATAATCTGAAAGATGGACTTATGAAACCCACAGCACTCCTTTACACTTCCCCGTCAGTCCATTTCAGATGAACTTGAGCCCAGAGAAGTCGGCGAAGCCTCTGGATCGTGTTGATACATGGCTTCTTCTTTGCACAGTAGAGTCTTAAATTGCACTTGACAGTGAACAGTGTTTACTGACACAGGTCTTCTAAAGTACTTACAAGCCCATGTGGTTCTGTCTGTTGGAGAAACATTTTGGTCCTTAATGTAGCGCCATCTGACAGCTCACAGGTCACACGCCTCCGGCCTCCTCTTCTATACAGAGATCGGTCCAATTCCTCTGGACTCCAAAAAACCTTTCACAGCATTATGGATTGTCATTGAATTCCACGATAAATTCCGTGCAATCGTATTTTGAAAACCATACTTGAACTGTTTGAGTAAAAGATCTTGCAGGTTTTAACAAGATAACTCGGTCGCCACAGGGACCGAGTCGTGTATCTCCCCGATCCCCAAATTTCAGACAAAATGGCCGCCGGCAGCCATATTGGACGTCCAAAAATGCCGAAAATCGGTCTTGAGCATTGTCAAATAACTATCTTCGCCTGTGCAAAATTAGAAAAAATTCCTGCAATAATTATCGCTTCCAGAGCCCGGAACGGAAAATCTCTGCAGGTGTGGCGGTGGCGGCCCCGGAACTAAACCATAGTATCTCCCGACTATCGTCATCGGACAGATACAATAAAGTGCCGAATCTTGAACCATCTTACAGGTAAATGACCGTGCCTTTTTGACTGCTCATTTTGCACCCAGTCATAATTGAATCACCTTTTATCTATTCACCTGTTAACCTGCGGAATGTTTCATATGTTTTCTGAAGCCCCCACAACTTTTGCAATCTTTCCATCCCTCTGTCCCAGTCCTTTTGGAACATGCTGCTGGCACCATATTCAGAATTCGCAAATATCTGCAAATATTTTCAAAAATCAAAACAGTTAAATACGTGAATCTTTAAATCGTTTTTTCCTTGTGCTGTTTTCCACTGAAGGTAGATAGAGATCTATTTACAAATCTTAAATTTTGTTTTTATTTGTATTTTACATACTGTTCCATTGAGGTTATAACGCCTAACCTCAATGTACAGGCTAACTCTAAGGGCAAAAACATGGAACAGATAAGTACACAAATTCAAATGACAATGCCTAGCCAAACTGAAACAAACGAGCGTCTCAGATGAACATGCTCAAGGTGTACTCTAACGCAAGGGTGGCAGTAACTAATGTCAGTAACTAATGCACATAACCTCAATCAGAGAGGGTCAGCTTTCTCTTCTTGCTTCATGCTATAATGCTCGGCTGCAGCTTGCACACTGCATTATTATTTTCAGGTAACACACCCCAAAACTCAACAAAGCATGGAATTGGTATTGAGTTGCTTGAAACATTTGCATTCGCGTACTTGCATGGGCAATATTTCTGCCTTAATACTTACCCTTAAAGATTATCAAAGCCCAACCACAACCCCAACTGTATCCTGAGATCTAAACCCTGCCCCTGGCCCAGAACTGGCCCACACACACACAAACACACACACACACACAGCAATATAATTATACGCAAAACAGCATGGTTTCTGTACATGTACTCGCATTAAAATGTGCCCGCTCCGATTTCTGACAGAAGGCAGTGTCTCAGCGGAGGCATTAGAAAGAATATTATAAATTTAACACAAATAACCATTTATGCTGTCTGCCTATCAGGCTGCTCAGAGCCCAATAAAAAACATTAGCATACAATGCAAACAGCCCCTACTTCTTTGGCGAGACGGATTCTTCCAGCATGGTTGATTCCTCATCGCCCTCCAATCCAAAACGATCCTTACTTTGCTTCTGGAGAGGGCGAGATGGAGAGAGAGAGCGAGGGAGAGAGTGATATGATAAAAAAAGAGAAAAAGGCAGCGTGTTTGTGGAAAGAGAAAAAGAGACGATTAGCGTTCTCAGGAGGTAAAGACAGCCAGAGATTCTGAGTGATAGTAAGAGCACCAATACACTTAAGCCACAAGAACAATGGAAATCGCTCTCGTTGAGTTCGGTGACTTCACTTATTTCTGCCGTCGTATTTCTACACAGAATCACTTACTGCACGGTTCAGCCAAACAATCAAGAGAAAAGCTTTTCAGAGAATTAATGTATTTTATCAATCATATTTTCTCTATATACCCTAAACACTGAGAAAGATACAGTAGCCTCAGCTCTTTCGAGAGCTCCAACTCACCTTCTTCAGGATTATATCGATATATCCCGCAATGAGCTGCGAGATTTGCTCCCCCTCGGTGGTCTGGACGGAGTAGTAGCTCTCCTGGTACTCTCCAAAATCCTACAAATTGCAGGACCAATTAGGGGAAGTTCATATCAAGCACTCGACTGAAGGGACAGTTTCCCAAATTACAGGTTTTTATTACTGATACATACGACAGTCGGTTCTCTGGACAGCAGTAAATTGCCAGGCTGTCAGGGCTAAGTGAATACAGCCAGTCTCCAGCAGTTTAGACCACAGCTACACTTACAGAACAAGAAGCAGCAAGCTGACAAAGCATAGACTGAAAAAAACAAACAGTGCACTGTCCATAAGTATTTGGACACTGACTCGTGTTTTGTGTTGTTTTAGCCCTGTTAACTAGCACACTGTATATTATATAACACAGTGAATACAAGGTTAAACTGAAGATTCGGGGGGTATCTACATCCATAAAGTGGGATCCACATTGGAAATACAACCACTTTTTACAGATAGTTGGCATTTTACATTTTAAGGAACTAAAAGATATCAGACAATTCGCTACTTAGCTGTTCTTTGGGGAAACTGCATGTCGCTGCATGGTAATAAACAAAACTTAACTAAAAGCTAACACTGACTGTACTTAAAAATTGTGTTTAAAAACCATTCAGCAGCCCATGATAATGAATGCTTTCTGCTTGTGGAAGTTTCACATATCAAATATGAAAACATGCACTTTTAATTACTATGTATTAATATTTTCAAAGTGTACACTCAGGCATTTCAATTGCTGACTGCAAATTTTTTGACCAGATGACATAAGATGGCTTTTGTTTATGATTTAAGGATGTGCCTGCCTTGTATTTGACAGTGCAAAAGAATCTATTAATCTGTTCATTAGCCTTTAGTCAAAGGAGCGATTCGACTGCAGGGAAGTAACACGGCTGGACGGCAGCCCATCAGAGGAGAAATGTGCTGAAAGGAGCTGATTCGTCTGGCTAATCAGGAGAACTGGGCTTTTGTAGCGGCCACAGAGGAGTCGTCTGTGAATGGGCGGGAGCTCGGGGAATTGCAAATAACCGCACTCGCACACCAAAGATCGAGACCCATTATGTTCTCTCTCCATGGCTGTTACAGCACAGCCAGAGCAGCTGAGCTCCAGGACCCTGCTAAAGCAAGTGATGTCAGCCCATTGAGCACGAGCAAGTGTGCAATTAGTACCCTAAGAAATAAGAGCCTAACTAACCGAGGCGTCTCAAACATTTACAACATACGGCCACCGGAGGCAGTAAACAAGACACAAACTAGACACTTGACTTCCGAAAAATGATTACACTCTTAGTTTTTTAAATATAGAGATATATATATATACTGTGTATATATATATATATATTAAAAAAGAAAACTAGTCACCTTTTTACAGAAAAACAATCAAGTTAATGGCAAAATTTCACATCTTTGCTCTTTATGCCGGGGGAGAAAAATACTAAATTTATTTTTACAAGTCATTGCTGTGTTCCTCAAAAAACAAATTGAAATGAAGTCTAATATAACAGGGGCTACAGATTGAAAAATATGCAAGAGTATGAACTTCAAAGCAAGGATCACTAAGAAAGGAGCGAACTGCAGAACATGTCTTGGAGCAAAACTATTTCACTTCTGTTATTCGGTTCACGCTTGCTGCCAATTAAAGACCGAGAACAGGATCGCACTTGCATCTGAGAGAAACCATGAATGGCTAAAACTCTCCATCAATAAAAAGAGTTCAAAGAAAATTCACAGGACATGAGAAGATACTAAAGATAAAATGAGACAAAAAATGTTTTTGAAACAAAGATTTTCAAAAGTACAGTGTCATTGATGCCCAGTCATTTCGATAAATGTTTAGACATTGACAACATTATTGTTATTTACACTGTCTACAACACCATGTTAGAGAAGAATATGAGGCCTGTATCACTCACCTGGTTTGGAATCGTAACAATTCTTTTCAGTAATGCAGTACTATAAAGTAAACATCAGCGTACTGGACAACAGGCCAACATAGCCATGTTATCACTTACAGCAAGTACTGAGGTGATCATAAACAATCAGTTCTGGAACAACATCCTATCGCAGCGTTCTGTCCAGTCCATGCCACACCAGGATCTCACTGCCCCGCGCGGGTCTCCAGCAATTAAACAAACTATTCTTGGTTATCATGACCAAACACACCTGTTTTTAAACAACGAGACTATATAGAAGCTGCCATACAGTTTAAGATTGTTGTGCAAGTCAAGAACACGCGTCCACTCCTTTTATGGGTGAACATCAGTAATCTATGAAGAATGACTGGATTGCTGATGCAGTAGTAAACTGAACTGGGAAGTTGAAGCCAGCAGAAGCGGCTAAGCGGCCAGCCTGGTAGTTAGCTGATTGATTTCTTTGGCAGTGATGACTCCGAGTGCAGCTTTTCAATGCCGCACAATATTTTTCAGGTGATGTCACTAGCCAATACACAGGCTGTGGTTAAGCCGGAACTGAAGACAACTGCAGAGAAGGCCCCGCAGAGCATATTCAGAGAAGAAATCCTACATCTAATGATGTCTACAGGTTCAGAACTTCATTGACTACAAAAGACTTACTACCGTGGATTAAAAAATAAAATTATGACTCTGTTAGTTTGTTCAAGAACTTTTGAGCCCCAAAAACAGGTGGATGGAGGGGAATGGCTGCAATTCCAACACATACTTACAACATTTTTGTAAAAACCTATTAAATTAGACTTAAATTGAAGTCTACCTGTCACGCACATCTTGATTAATTTTAAATCCATTGTGACGGCGTACGGTGCCAAAATGATGAAAATTGTGTCACTGTCCAAATACTTATAGACCCAGCTGTAAGTACGGCCAAACACGACGATGGCAACAACAGCCAAAAATGCTACAGCAAGGCACTAACACAACCAAAGGGCAAAGCGTTTCTCCGGAGACGCTGCCAGCTCTCCTGTGGCACTGCATAGCCTGCGGTGTAGAACAGAGGAGAACACATCCAGGTTTGGGTGGTTTAAATAACCTGGATTTACTTATTAGCGCACTATTCACTACATTTCCCATTTTTTAATTTCATACATTTTTCATTCTGTATGGGGCGAATTCCTTTGCTGAGAATGAGGGTCTGTCTAACCAGCCGATATTCAGGGACTCGAGAGATATTTGCGTCCTCAGTATGGGTGGGGGTCGACAAACCGTACCAGGGTAAAGCTCTTGGGCGAGGCGGCCCATCTCTTCACCGTGGTGAGCGGCCACTCCTGGACCACGTCTTTGGTCTTCTCGTCCACGCGCATGACGGACTCTTTGGTAATGCCCAGCAACCGTGGGACGAGCTTATTCTTGCTTTTCATTTTTTCCTGCCAAGAATAAATAAAAAGGCAAAATGATTTTATGTGACTGAATGAATGAATGTTTATTTCGAACAAAAATTAAAAAAAAAAAAAATAAAAGAAAACAAGGGAAAAAAAACAAATGTACAAAGATCAGTTCAAAAAGGAGCAGGAAGAAGTATAAACTTGTGAACTCCCACCCCCTTATCACCATGGTTCATTGCAATATTACATGTTCCCATACATAATGAATGGCTTTAATATACAACATGCAATGATATATAATCAATCAACTGCACCAATATACGGTATATAATTATACCATTTACATCATCAAGTTCATTACAATAAAAATAATGCTAATGACTAATAAATAATTGTTATGGAAATGTATATTTCCATTCTAAATGTGTTACAACAGTGCACTACATACATACATATATATATTAATAACCAATGGATTTAATATACAATAGTAAATTATATGTAACAATAATTAGTCACTCTCATTAAGATATGCGATACCGCTTACTAATTAAGTATTAACAAATAATGGGTATGGAGGTATATATTACAACTATTGATATATTTCTAAAATTTACATTGTATATGATAAGTAATAACAATCAATATGTGCAATATTTGTCCAGTGTCAATACAACCTATCTTCCTCCTTGTACCTATTGAAGGGACTCATGAGGGATGCGCTCACTCTTAAAACGGTGAAACCCGCTCTTAAAAGCCTGATTCTTTACAGCCTCTCGAACCTCATCTGAGGCTTTCCCTCGCAGCAGAAATGTTAAAAATGCGTTTGTGGAAGCAGCGCTCTCTAAAACATGCTGAAACATTTAACATGTCTACAACATTCCTCTCATGAATAACCCACGACTGTATCACCTTTACGTCTCGTCCCTACAAAAAAAGCAACCCGCCTGGCAAAAATTATTACTGCCCCGTATCTCTTACATCATGAAGGGCTTTGAAAGACTTATCCAACCATAACCAAAGAAAGAGGTTGGTGGGCTTGTAGAAACACTCCAGTTTGCCAGTAGGCAGCTGAGAGGCATGAGTGATGCAGTGCTAACCTTACTACACAACACTTATAACCATCTGGAGAAGGCTAATTCATTAGGATGGTTTTTGTGGACTTCTGAAGAGCACATTGCGCACTGAGCACACTGTCAACACTGTGCAACCTCTCTTAACCCTTTAAGCGCTGAATACATTTTCAAGGAATCAGGAATGTAATTATCCTGAGCTGTTGAAAACCTATCATGTGTCAACTTGTTTAAAAGAGCTCCCCTGCCGGAGCTCTTTTAAACAAGTTGCCACATGATAGGTTTTCAGCAGCATCTGGTTTTGATATCTTACACCATTGGGCAACGACAGTTGCCTATGGCGGTCAAAGGGTTAATACCACAAAAGGAAATTGCCTCACATTCATGTCCATCTACATTTCCTCCTTCCTCCTGATGGCCAGGAGGTGGTCAGTCTAATTCAGTGTTTACCACAGCTCCAAAAGAATGACATTCCCCAGGGCACCTTGAGGCCTGATCATCTCACCAGTATTTGTTCACTCTACTTTCAGATTATTGCCAGAGCACACATCCAGAGATGCAGAACGTGAAATATTATATTGGCACTGTTAATGTTGACGCATCCAACACCTACGCTCACATGACTGTGGTTTGATGAGTGGTTCATTAACAAGCACCTGACTTAAATCCCAGCAAAACTGATCTCCAGTACGACCAGTCCATTGACTTGATTCTGCAGGTAAACACACAGACTTCAGAGTGCACTGATGAATATAAATACCAAGGCAACCACCATTAATCATGAACTCAACAGAAACACTGATGGTGACCTGATATTTTCCAAGTACAAACAAAGCCTGTTCTTCCTCAGGAAGGTGCCAGGTGCAGCCAGCAGCCCTCCAGGCATTCAATAGATGCTCCATGGGGTCCATCTTGACCTTCAAAATCACGGTACGGTTTGGTGCAATGTCCGCTATTGGCATAAACCCTCAATATAGACTTGTGAGGACGAGCAGCAGGATAATTGAACGAGACCAGGAACCCCTTAGCAACAAGCAACAGGCAGTGAGGAGGGCTTCACAAATAGCAGTGAATACCACACACACTTTATGCCAAATCAACCTCCTACCCTCTGGATGTTGTTATGTTTCCCGTCCCTTCAGGACTAGATGGGCAACATATTGTTCTGTACCCACCTCTATCCGCTCTTTGCACTTAAACTTATTTTACCGAACTCACTCTTTTTACCTTCCGTTTAAAGTTTATGGGAATCATGATTGCAGACTTCGACACGTCCATCTACCTCCAGACTTTTTACTTACTTGGCTGAACCTTTTTTATGGACATAAGGACTGCAGAAATTGTTTGCTTGTTTGAACTAGTTCTGCTTGATTTTGGATTATATAGTGATTATATGCCCTGTTTATCTTATTTGTACACTGCACAACTGTAGTCACTCAGAGAAAATAAAGACTAATCTAAAAATTATAGGTTCAGCCATCACCATGGAGCCCTTACAGTGTGGTCAGGAGGTCAAATGCAAGGTGGGGCACAAACAGCAAATGTAAATACAGCTGAAAGTCGTGCAGTGTAGTTTTATTGTCCAGACTTACATCAAAGAAAACCCCCCACTTAGATCAGAAAACAATATAAAACTTTGAATCTTTACCAGACAACGTATAATTATCAGCACTTCAATGAAAAAGTAGATTCTAATCGGAGCAAAGGACAAATATTTGACGTTCATTAGTATTTACGCATAAATTCCCAGCTAATAAGACCAGCCCTTTCCATAAAATCCATCCTCAACTATCTACAGCTTGCCATCAATCACCATTTCCAGCAGGGCATAAAATACAACGGCCGACTTTACAAGCCTCTGACAACACATCAAAATAATGTCAGCGAACCGTTAAAATGGTCAAAGGTTTAAGCAGCACCGAAAGTAAAATAACACAGTGCTGGCGGCTCACCGCCGCTCACACCGGGGCTGAACTGCGCCCCAATTGTAAGTCGAAGTATTTCAATGAAATCTATATTCATCAAGTTCACCATCATGAATCAAATTAATTTCCTCACTGGGTGACCTAGCTGAGGAAAAAACATCTGCAATATGAACCGCTGCGTGCTCAGTCCTAGTTAATTAAACACTTCATCGGCATTTTAATCTGCAATAGAAAATGTGGTCAAGAGGAAAAGAGGATATGAACTGCAGTAGGGGGATTAAGGTATGCAAGCTCTTTAGATGCCCTGCTGTGTTTGCCAGAAAATATTTAAGGCATCTGGCAGTCTCAGATCCACTGTTCAGGTGGAATTTATATTATTTAGATTATTTAAAAACCTTCTCTTTGCCACATCTCCAGTCTCCTCCAAAAATAAGCAGGAATTTCGGTCATATTTGTAGGCATGTCAGGGAGGCTGTAAATCTCACACAGACTTGCGTCAAAAACAGTGAACAAATAGATAAAGAACCAGCACCGAGCCCCTAATTTGTCTCTGTCTTCTCTCGTTGCAGCGATTACAGATGGTACGACGACATAGTAAAACGTCTCATAAATTTTAGCTTGCATCAGAAAGCGTTCTTTGAAGACGCATCTAATGATAACTCTAGACGTTCTCCCGTCCCCTCGTGCTGAGGTGTTAGTTCCGCCATTTCTCCGTTAGTTCTTAGCGCACGGCCTACCTTCACCAGGAAGAAAGACACGCCGTACGTGCGGAGCGACCGCGCCAGCTTCACGTACTTCACTTTGGCCTCAATCTCGTTCATTTCCCCACAGTTTTTGTGTTCCTGAAAATTACAGAAAGGCACACATAGAAACCAATTTTAAAAAATTAATATAACATTTATGCGATAAATTCATACTGGAATGACCTCAAGTTTATCAGATTTAATTACATAGTTGAGTTACTAATGACGTGCTGTTAATTTGTGGTCAGCTTAAAGTAGCCAGAGGGCTGGGCAATATGGCCAAAAATCTTATAGGATAGGCGATGGAATTGCAATGGGCCACTGCAATCACAACATATATAGTAGAAATGCTCGCAAATAAGTATACAAATGTAGGAGCTTGCAGCCAGCATTTTTCTCGGTGACTGAGAAACCTCTAGGCTGAGTCACTGGGTTTTTTGACCCAAGCAATTAATGCCAATCAAGACTCAATTTCGTACTCAAAATCCCCACAGGAGAAGAGAGGATCATCGCTGGTCTCAGGTGAGTAAGCTAGCCAGGTCGCTATTTTATGTCAACAGAATGGTCACAAAACTGTGCGCTATCGACTTAAGGTAGATTACTGCTATAAAAATACCATTTCCCCATTTTTCAAGCGCCATTTCTCAAAAACCACTGGTCCGATTTTAATGAAGTTTGGAACATAAATAGTTTACAGCATGATGGCTGTCCTGAACCTAAAAAATATGGCCCTTTTGGTACTCTTTTAATTTCAGGGGGTGCTGAATATATAATGAGGTAGAAAATTTTTCAAGTCAAGAGCAAAATTTCAAAAAACCTTTGCATTTTGTTAAAGTATCCAACTTTAAGAGGTTTAGCCCATAGAAGATGGATCAGGCAACCTGTGTGCAAAATAAGAAGTTGATATGTCCATTAGTTACTGAGGTATGGTGTTTTGAAATTGTCATGATATTCCCCTTTGCGGCGGCCATCTTGGACACCTAATTTGCATAATTTATGCAAATCATCTCCATCCCTGCTAATTTGAATGTTTGCTTCTCATATCAATAAAGCAATTTGATGTAAGTGATGAAATAAAGATTTTCATGCTTAATAGCAGTATTCTACCTTAAGACTGGTAAAATTTTCCACTTGCTAGCTGGATCCAGCCAACTTATGTTACAACCATGAGCTCAAATTGAGGTTACTTGGGAAAAAAAAAAAAAAAAGTAGAGAAAAGTAGAGATAAAAAAAGTTGACAATGCCAAAACAGCGAGGTTACATTGTTACGATGGCTGACAAAATTTTCCGCTTGCTATCTTGTTTCAGTCCGCTAGAACCGCAAGCCAACAAAAATCTTTCCTAACTACTTGAAAGGTAACATTAAAAGTATGTTATCCGGCCAGATTTCTGTACAATGTATCCTTGTCCATAACGTCCACTGCGCTCATATTTCGGTATGCCAATTCATTCCGTTAGTTTGAAATTCAAGCAAAGACAACAAGGAAGTCTTGTTTTTGAGCAGTATCTAGAGCAGGCAATCAGGCTACCCAGAGGCGGAGACTAGAAATCTCAGCTGTGCGCATCATTTGACGGTGCTGAAGGGGAAGTACAACAGAGTTTGCAGCTGGTTCCCAGAGATATACAGATAATTGGCAAAAACGGCATGCTTTTTTCCACACTAACTTGGATAGATTGAGATAAGGTTGAAAATCGGCAGTGTCCCTTTAGGTTACAATTTTGTGATTCGATGCTGGACACAGGCTGCTGCCTATTTGTGTAAACACAATGTGAAGCATGAAGTTGCAGTATCAATCCGCTGTGTTGGTCTGAGCTCTGAGGTGATAAAAGATGCCCCCACATCTGCCTCAGACGTTTTCCTCCAGTTCCCTTCCAAGTTATCTGTGTTCGCAGGGAAGCTCAGAATGCATCTCCGTCAGTCACTTCAGTATGGGAGCAGAATGACTTTGCCTTGCAGCACATGTAATGGTCTATTATTTTCTCTTGGGTAATAGTTTTGAGGAGCGTTTGTAAAAGCTCATACTCAGCCCATGAAATGGCTGTCTTTTAGATGTTTCCTGCACTGTGGAAACATTTAAATTCATTGTCCTGTCCAATTATAAGTCGTCCCCACATTTCATGATCTGGGCCAATGGAGAGGTCTGATGTTCGCCATCACAGCTCAGGTGGTAAAACAGATTAGTCAACTTTGTATGAACAGTTTTGCTGGCTGCACAGTTTGCGCACAAATGCACTCTGTTGTAATTCGGAAAGCGAAAACCTTCTGCACTGGTGAAGTTGATGCTTTTAACGATGATTTCTTGCGCCAAACTCTTCTCGCCTTCAGCTATGCTGCTCTGAAGCATTCCCAATGCAATCACAAGAGCTGCCAACTGACTGGCTGTTTAAGTGTCACTTTTCAATGATGCTTTTTTCTGTGATATGATAGGCTCGTTATGAGTCAGGGAAGGTTTGTGCATGTAACTAAACATCTTTGACTCAATAGTGTGACAGCTTAACAAGGCTTAGCATTCGAGTCAGCGATATAAATGTATCGCAATCCGTTATCGAACGCATTTTTTATTGTCAGAGGATAAGCTATTACTGCGATAATTATCATCACTGTTTCATTATCCAGGCCTGACAAGATTTTTGCTTGACACTGTGTACATTTTATGTAAAATCCAATAACCCACGGGAAACTTTCCCCGGTTTTCAAAGGACTTATTCAACTAAATAACCCTGTATTTAGCTTACAATTTCAGTCAAGGAAAAAACGGGTTTACCTGAACATTTTTTTCCCGACTTCATGCATTTGTTCTTAGTGCTTTTGAAAACATTGACAGCATCCTGAATTGTTGGTGCACAGGTCTAAATAGCTCACAAGAAACAAGGCTTAGTAAAATGCACACAACACAAACCACGACCAAATCTGAGTGCTTACACAATACTAAGCTTTTAAAATTCATAGTAAAGAAACTTTAAGTATTTCAAAAAACAACGGGAATTTTATCCTGCGGCTGAAAAAAAATAAAAATATTAAGCTCCAGGGGACAGGGATCTGGAGACTGCGGAAACAATGGACTCGACTGTACACAGCCACAAACCAACCAATGAGTCATGAGAGAGGATGCTCAACACAAAGGTTGAACTTGAACTTAACTTTGTGCTCTAAAAATATACGGGATGAGACATACCTGAAAGATCTTCTTCTCTGAACCCCTTTGTTTAATGTACTCTTTCGGCAGAAATTCCTTCAGGCTGGAAAAAAAGAAACCAAATCGACATGAAACCATGAAACATTACGCATTTACATTCACAAGGCAAACGCACATCCAGTTTTATTGGGAATAAACTTTTATTGGTTTAACTCTCCAGAGACAGTCGTAATCATTTATGAAATTTTAAATAATTCAACCAGACATTTACGTATAAATAATTCTGCCTTATAAGTGGCATTTCATATGATGGATCTCAGACATGGAGCAGGAGCTGAATATATTTTTCTAGCTGTTGTGCATTTTACTCCATTTCATATTCAGAATTTTTTTTTTCACTTCAGCTGCTGTCAAATGCAGGGGCCGAGTTTCAAATATTTCACTATTCCCCTGTATAAGTACAGCTCGGGTGGAAGCCAATTTCTGGCAAATGCCCGACACACCGCAAAGGCTGCAATACAGGGAACTCATGGACAATTTGAGACGCAAACAAGATATAATGCCCTCTTGCCACTACAGAAAAAAAAAATAATAACAGGGACCCACTTACTCCAGAAACCCTGGCTTGTGTTTGTGCTCCACGTGCGGTCCGAACTGAATCTGGGCCTGGATTCCCGCAAACTCGCAGGCTTTGTCGAAGGACACAGGATGGGACCCATTTAAGATGTCATCCCGAGCCTGAGGGACAGGGGGCGCTTTAATTATTCTCAAACATACTTCTATCATACATTAGACTGGACCCCTGAAACTACAGACTTATTTTCTGCATATTTCCTCAACTCATTACAACAGCGTTGCCTACGGGCTTAATTTCACACCTAGCATTTAAGCGGGAACAGAGCGTGGAGTTGTGGCGGTGAGGTAACTTTAAATAGAATTCCTCTCACCTTGGCTAGGCGTTAAAGTGACAGAGCAGGCTCTGAATTGAAACAGCAAGTGTCCTTGGATGGGGGGAGTGAAAAGGAGAAGACAGGCCGCTAATGACTCTCGGACGGCCGCCTGATTGAGAGTGTTTTGCCCATTCGGACGTGATGTCATCGCTTCTGCTGCACTTCCAGACAGTTGGCCTTTTCCCAAGGGGAGATATTAATCTCCGCGCAATTAGACAGCACATCTGAAAGGACTGTCCTCTAGGCTAGAGATAAAGAGGCACGGCTGCCAAGCAGGACACCCGTAGTAATGCTGGAGACCTGCTCTGCCTGCTCCATAAACAACCCCGAATGCCCACACCACCGTGTGCACTGGACAGGTCAGAAAATTAAACACACTAAAAGTGCAATGACACCATCAACCACCTTCAACACACGCTGACAAATAAGCCCACAAGTGCACAACACAGATGTCCAACACATGGATGATTCCATGTCAGATCAACGGATTTTAGAAATTCTCCTGACTGACCATCCTGTATTTTCTTTATACCATGTGAAAATAACGCCATTGTACCCAAAAACCAAAGTGCAAACTTTTGGGCTGGTATCTTATTTTGTTTCTGAGACAATGTATGTTTTCAGAAAGGTGTCCTGGCCCTAATAAATGAGTGTTGCTAAAAATAGCAAAGTTTAATAAGTCATTAATTTGAACCAATCACATTTTTTGGGGTTGTTCTACACTATTAGAGGTCTTTAAATCTAAAATAGTTGGCCCACAGTTGCATATTTGCCAAGTTATGGCTTTCTGAAAATTGTGTTGAATTTTTTTGTGCTCTGGAGCTCACTATATCTTCAAACTGAACAACATCAGATACTTTTAATTTTTATTTATAATACATTTGTACTTTCTTAGCAACTAGATGAATGTATGAAAGAAATGAAAACGTCTGATTTATGCGGAGCTGAAAAGGAAAAATTTTTTTACACATATATTGCAAGTACATATTGCCGGTGTATGACAATGTCAACCCAAAAAACAATCATGCCACTGGAAAGGGCATATTTTAATGAGCAAAATTTGAATTTGGCACCTAAAACCAAACTGAATTCAGTAATTTATCAAACTTACTGAATTATTCATGCCAAACCATCTCCAGGTCAGCAGGGTGCCTGGTGTCCCCAGTTTCATTGAGGATTTGAGTGGACATTGTCCACAAGTGATAGGACAAATTGCTGCGACATCAATAGCCGGTCAGCAGATACAGTGCCAGGGAAATATGCTGTATGCATGTGTGACCAAAACTGGTGGATTGGCAACATTTGTGCAACATCAGCGGAAGATTAAAATGTACAGGTAACATTTATGCACCCGCAGGGTCCCTCCCAGGCTCACAGCTGGCCCAGGAGAAAGGATATCTGGTCCCTTCTGTGCATATTCTGAAGATCATTGATGCCCCACTAACATCACCTGACAGGCAGCATACACTTCCATCAAAATTGGGAAAGGACCTCATTGTGTTGTTCAAACTCATAAATTTCTTCAAAGCTTTGAATCTTCTGACATTACCTCAGTTACATTGTTGAATGTTTTCTTGCAGAATGTCCATTTTAGTAAAACATGGTGCGTTAGATACCTTAATAAATACAGTTTCATTCAAGGAGCCAAACTAATATTTCATAAACTTACTAATTAAAACATGCTTTATCCAAAAGAGAGATTGCTTCTAGGGTAGACTTTGTCATACCACATTGGCAACGTGTACTTCAATTTCCCCCCCCCATTTTTAGAAGATCTGATGTGGTTTGGTGAGAAGATTTAGAGGGCTCCAAAGCACAAAATTTTTTTTAATACAACTTCCAACAAGTCATTACTTGGCGAATATGCCACTCTAGGCCAAACATTTAAGAAGTGAAGGACATCTAAAAGTAAAGAACAACCCCTAAATATTTCAAACATGTGACATGAATAGTTAAAAAGCAGTAACTTATGGAACTGTGAATTTTTTGACAATACTCATTTATTAAGGCCTTGACCCCCTTTTAAAAGGCTCTATATCTCAGAAATTTGAAATATACAATACGAAAATGTGGCACAATAGTTGTTTGGTATAATGAAATTATTTACATGAAGTATGACGCAAATCCAAGATGGTCAGTCACAAGGCATCTGTTCATTTGACATGTAATGACCCACTGACATGCTGGCACATACACACATACACACACAGAGAGACACAACTGAATAACTGCAATGCCACAGGCCGACAATCTGCCCTGTATCATTTACAGTGATATTGTGGATGATGCAAGATTAATGATGACGAAGATGCTGATGAAGCTGTTAGTGCGAAAGGTTTGACCTGCTTTTTCAGAGTGATGCAACAAGGCGCATTAATTATACACACACAGCACATTTTAGAAAAAGTCTCTCCCTCAGGAGTTCACATGAGGAGATTATAGTCAATGCAAATACACATAAACGGCACAAAAACACACACACGCTCATACACACACTCACACACACCCAGCTCAGTTGGCACTCTTAGTGCTTCTCTAATTAGACATTAGAGATAAAATATCCCTATCACAGATCAACAAGGCAGGAAACAGAAAGCCAAATGAGGTGAAAGCTCTGACTTCAGGGCACAGTGACCAATGAGAGCGCAGAAGCGGGCGGGGCTACAGCAGCATTAAGACAAATCTCTCGGCACCCATAGAGTATAATTATCCCCCTCCAGAGGCACACAGCATCAGCTATGCGATTAATCATTCCCCCCAAAACAGAAACATGCACCTACTTCCCATTTTTCATTACACTGCAGACAAAAAGCCCAGAGTCATGATTATTGAAGTACTTCCTCATAAACAGCACTTTTAATCCTTTAAAGGACTGAGCCATGGTTCATTTTGCAAAGATCTTTTCATAGAGGTTTATACAGAGGAGAGGCGGTCTGGTGAATGTAGAGGGAAAGAGGTGCTATTGTATGTGTAAATGCAAATATGATAACAGTCATGAAGAGCTCCTAAAGAGAGGTCAGTGATGCATACGATTATAACAGGGGTGCAACGTATTTTGTATGAAGGTGAATATTACTGTGGTTCAGGTGATCTGTTTTATATAAAGGAAAATATTATACTACAACAAGTGATGCATTGTGTATGAGGGCAAATTATGCATAATTTCAGGTGATTTGCTGTGTATAAAGATTTCAGAAAAAAGAAATTCTGCCACTGATTTGAAGTAATGTTGAGTCATATCTAGATCTGTCCATGGGGTAAGATCATTTCACGTACCCCATGGAAAAATCTAAAGAAGAGTCAAAATTACTTCAAATCAGAGGCAGAATTTCTTTTTCTAAGAAAAAAGGTAATAGAAATAAGTGTTTAAGTCTAAATACAAGATTATAATGCTTGGTAAGATTTTGTTTTAGCAGTTATACAGTAAATTAACCTTTAAAAGCATCCGTTTTTGATTTCATGAGCATTTTCCATGATGTACCAACTGTGGTAACATCAGTCAGGTGCTGTGTGGTCATTAATAGTAAATATCACACAGGGTCATGCAGTGTGCTGGGTAAGAGGATAAACACTGAAGAGTGTGAGGAGAGGTGGCTGACCTGCACATACAGCAGGTTGAGCTGCACCGGGTCCCTGGAGTCCACATTCTGATCCGAGTAGAAGAATTTACGCCTGAGCAGCAGAGTCTCGCTCTCTTCCACACCCTGCTCCCGAAACGTGCGGCTGTGATCCAGCCAGTTCACTGAGAAACAGACCGACAGAGAGGGACAGAGACAGAAGTGGAGAGAGAAGGAGGGAAACAGAACATACTAAATGAGGAAATGTGGAGGTCACACTCAGACGGGTCAACGTGACACTACCTTAACCCTTTCCCTCCCGAGTTTCCCTGAGATCTCAAATTCAAATTCAAGTGAGCAGGACACTTTTGGGTTAAGTTTAAAGTAGACATGAGTATATACAGTACATTTGAGATCCTGGATAGTTACAATTTCAAAAAATAGGTCACTTGGCCAGCCTGTCTGTAATCATGGTGACATAATGTCCAGTCAAACAAAAACAAAAATAACTACAAAATTTTCAGTCCAAGAGACTTTCCTGCATCTGGGAAAGTCGACTAAAGTTCAAACACCTTAAAAACCGTCAAAACTTTAAAAAATTCACAAACAAAGTAGGAGATGCACACCTTATGGGTCCCAACAAAGTGTGATTACAAGTTGAATGAATTCTGTTGAGCAGTTTTTGAGAAGAAGTGAACAGACCACACCTTCTATTACAGCAAAGGGAGAGGGAAAGTTGACAAGACTGACCCAAGTTCAAGCACCGGAAAAATCATAAGAATTTTAGAAATTCAGAAACAATGGATGAGACGCACACCTTCAGTGTCCCTATAGAGCACAATTATAAGTTCAATGAATTCTGTTGACCGGTTTTTAGGAAACAGTGGATAAACGTTCAACCCTGTATGGATGGACGTACGTACAAACGAACACACATACAGACGACAAGGGTGACCCTATATGCCCCAAGCCATATAAGGCGGGGGGCATAACATTATTTTTTTGAACCCACTGAAGTTTGTCTCGAGAGGGAAAGGGTTTAGGCAGCGGTGCCCAATCACGTGCCACGGGTGGCCGAAAGTATCCAAGTCTCCATTCCAACCAATCACAACATCTGCTGATTTCACTGATCAGCACACCTGCAAACAGAGAGGAGGGAACTAATTGATGTAATAAGCAGGTGTAATGATTGGTCAGATTGAAAATCTGCGTACTCTCAGCCCTCCAAAGCACATAATTGGGCACCACTGAGTCGAGGGAATATCACAATAGCCATTTCTACAGACCCAGAGGATGCCAACAAATCTGCAGACATGGTTTGCTTCCAGAGAGAAGCTTGGACCTCCCACCTCCCCTGTACGACCTCTGAAATGCTCTTATGTAGGACTCCAATGTATTTGATCAATGTCCTAATACCCCTGAAAAGAAATCAACTAAAATCCGCCAATGGAAAATCAATCAATCTGTTGGAGCAAATCCACATGGCTTTAAAATACTGAAATTTACAGAAGCCCAAAACATGAAATACTTCCCAATCTATTTCCTTCTGGCTGCATAAACTGGGAATTGAGCACTTATGCAGATTAAACGGGCTGAAATGAATCTGTTTGGAGATAATGCTTACGAGGTAACTGCTGTCCCAAGTCTCCCGACTGAAGATAATAAGGTTAACGGTATTACACCGCTGGGAATCAGTCTGATAGTCATCAACTCCTCTCAACTGCACTAATTAAAATTTCCTGTCATGTGTCCTCACGTAATTAACCCCGCCGGAGAAAGCAGGCGGCCAAAGTCTTTAGCTGACTGAGGAGGGACCACCTTCCTCAGATCTTTAGGGAAATGAGCTCTGGCTTTTTATTAAATTGATAAACCAATAAACTGAATCGAGCCGGTAATGCGGCAACATCCCCTAAAAACTCAACGCAGGGTGTGTGTCAGTGTGTGTCAGTGTGTGTAGGGCTGTGACACGGTGAATCCCAGCTAGGCTGTATTGGGGTCAGGAGGGGTCAGCACAGCCTACACCTCTACAGCGGGAAAGTGTGCAACATAACCTCCGTCTCCCGCCAAAACCTTCCCTTAAAATCCATGGCAACAGAGACCAGCAGCTTCTGACAAATACCGGTGCGCTTACAGAACAGTCACAATGCACCTCCGGGTCAGGCCTCAAAAACTAATGAGTATCATGCCTTGAACATCGCCTCAGGGATGCCACCAGATGATATTTCATGCTGTCAATAATCTTACGACTATTAAATCTGCTCCTGGCTCAGAGACCAAAAAATTGCATTATATTTTTCAGTTTTATCAATCAAAGTTCTAGCTTCAGGCCAGGTGCGGTATGAAGGTTCCAAAATGCTGGAGGCTGGAGATAACTGTTCATGAGACGGCCAAAATCCACTCTCTAGATAACGTACCGAGATGAGAACTTTTTCCGAGACATTTTGTCAGCGTCCTCCACCTACACCCAACGTGCAGTTGCTATATCCTTCAATGATGAGGGGTTTGAACAACGATTACGATGAAATTACTAGCTACAATAGCTGATTGCTAGCGAATTGCATCACTGGCTGTCCTGATATCAGTAGTATGCGCCACAGTGGAACCACAAATGTAACACAAAAGCAGTTTTTCGGGCCCTTGAGAGGCGCGGAGGCGTAAGAGGAGGATAATCCACGGCGCTGGGCGGACAGAGACTCACGGTCGTCGTCCGTATGGAGCTTGGCCTTCAGCTTCTCCATCTTCCTCTCGTCCCGAAGCAGAGACCTCTCCTTCCGGAGCGTTCCGGAGCCCTCGTCTCGCCTCTCCTCTGGCTGCTCCTGGATCAGTGAATACTCCTCGTAGTTGGTGATTCCTGAATGGGGATAAGATACACTTTATTAAACCCCGTGGGGTAATTTGTCCTCTGCATTTGACCCATCCTATAGTTAGGAGCAGTGGGCAGCCACAGAGCAGCGCCCGGGGACCAACTCCAGTTCTAAAGCCAGTTCCTTGGTCAGGGGTACTGGTAGGAGTGTTCCTACGATGCACGTTTTTCTGGGTGGGGAAACCGGAGTACCCAGACAAAACCCACGCAAACACGGGGAGAACATGCAAATTCCACGCAGAAAGGCCCCAGGCCGGACTCTGACCCACGACCTTCTTGCTGTGAGGCAGCAGTGCTAACCATTGCACCTCCGTGCATCGAGAGCATGAGAGCCGACCTCAGAACAGTTAGCTCTGAGCCTCACCTGCCTCTGAACGAGGAGAAGAAGGAAGACAACACCTGACCTCAGAACAGCCAGCTGGGCAGCACGCCCAATCTCTCCTCCTCCCAGGAGCAGAGAAAATTGGAACTCAATGGAAGATGGCAGCTGGGCAGAAGCCTGGAACTCTGGGTTGGCTTTCGTTTGCAGAGATCTGCCAGGTACCCCGCCTCCCCCCTCCCCCATCCCCCCCAATCCTCGCTCAATTTCACCTGGGCTACATCCAGCATAATTGAGATGCATCACTCCTGCATCGCTGCGGTGACAGCGGTAAAAGAGAGCTGTCAGAGGACTCACGCCGAGCCCACAGCAGTGCGGAGCCCAGAAACACCTTCCATTATTCACCCGAGATAATCTATTTTTTACTGTTATAGAGCAAGGCTAACTCTAAAAACACTGCTGTTTTTCTTTTTTGGCGAGGGAGCATTGTGATTTAGGAATTTACTCCGGAGAACCAGGTTTTACTGTGTAGTTCCCCCCTTTTCCATGAAAAATATCATGAAACAAGACTCGGATAATTCAAAACACAAATACAACCCTGTTTCCAAAAAAGCTTGGTTGCTGAGTAAAATGTGAATGAAAACAGAATGCAATGATTTACATATCATTTATATTTAGTTGAAATATTTTTTTAAAAACTTTTCAGATGTTAAAACTGAGAAATTGCATTGTCTTTTCAAAATATGTGCTCATTTTGAATTTGATGCTTGCAACACGTTCAAAATAGTTGGGAAGGGAGCATGTTTACCTCTGTGTTGCATCACCTGTTCCTCTAACAACACTCTGTATGTGTTTGGGAGCTGAGGAGACCAACTGCAGTAGTTTTGAAAGCAAGATATTTTCCTATTCTTGCTTGATGCAGGATTCCAGCCGCTCAACAACTTGAGGCCTTTTTTGTCATATTTTTCACTTCATCATCCACCCAATCTTTTAAGAGGGTGACAGGTCTGGACTGCAGGCAGGACAGTTATGCACCCAGATTCTTTCACTACGGAGCCATGATGTCATGATACGTGCAGAGTGCGGAGTTTGGCATCGTCTTGCTGAAATAAGCAAGGCCTTCCCTGTGAAAGATGTCAGAATTGCAGTATATGTCCCTCCAAAACCTGTATATATTGTTCAGCATTAATGTTGCCTTCACAAATGTACAATTTACCCATGCCATGCACACTAAGTGGTGAAATTCTCACCAGCTTTACTCCTGAAAGACTCAGCCTAACTGGGATGCTCTTTTTATACTCAATCATGTCACTGACCTGTAGCCAATTAACCTAATTAGCAGGGGGATGTTACACCTTTTTTTTTTTTTGTTTTTTTTTTTAGCATCATACAACGTTTCCAGTCTTTTGTTTCCCCCTTCCCAACTATTTTGAAACACGTTGCTGACATCAAATTCAAAATGAGCACATACTTTCAAAAAACAAAATTTCCCAGTTTCAATATCTGATATGCTGTCTTTGTAAAACTCCCAATTAAATACAAAGTTTAAATTATTCGCAAATCATTGCATTCTCTTTTTATTTACATCATACCCAGCATCCCAACTTCCTTGAGAATAGAGTTGTAATTCAAAGCTGAAAAAAAAAATGGCTGACGAATTTGGCGCCTTTTTTTCCCCTCGTTCCTTTTTAGACTGCAAGAATTGAGAATGAAAATGGGTGGGTTCACACGCACCAATTCTGCTGCATATAGTGACGAGCAGCTCGCCCACGGTTTTGGAGTCATCGACCATGATTGTCTTAATGGCGCCATCCAGCATTCTAATACGCTGCGGTCTCTGCTTCCTCTTGTACTCGAGAATGTCCTGAGAGACAAATGGGTCAGGTATGGGAGCGGTTACCGTTGATTCGATGCAACATTCAGTGATATGAATAGTCAAACGTTTGGACACAATCAAAAAATTATAAAATGAGCATTACAAAAAAGAATCTAAATCTTAAATCCATCAAACTAACAACCATTTGCTATAATAATTGCTTGGCATAGTCGTATTTGTTTTTCTAAGACAGCTGGCCATCTCTTTCTGCATAAAGCATTATGGGTAAAATGGCTTGAGCATTTCTGCCCACTTGATAAATTCCTTCTTAACATCACTGCTGAGCATGCAGCCTGCCTGGACCTGATCTGTAAGAGGTGTCTCTCTTCACAACAGGCCAACAGGAAAGCAAGGAATTATGGGGTGTGACACTGGGAAAAGCACTGGCCAGAGGGCACAGAACCCGTGACTACATGGGTGATCACAAAACCGGACTCCTTACCCCATTTCGGAGCATGTAATAATCCAGGGTTCTTCCTGACTCCAACCAAATTCCTTTCCTGGGATCATCATCCGAAAGGAAGAGGCCGTAGTCAGAGGCTATAAAACAAAAAGGGTCGTCTTTTTTATTTACAGTATTCAATCAAATGAGGTAACCATCTGAGGAGCGGAGACATGAGTAATGACGGTCTTACGCACTGCACCATAAACAGATGTTTAACATCAATATCACCATTAAAAACTTCCATAAGAGTCCGTAGCAGTCAGTGCTGGCAATAATTTGCACATCCACACACCATTTTGCACAACTTTCTCAAGCCGGTTGCAACATAACTTCCATTCTTTCAGTAAAAACTTATTCTTCCACTGATAAATGCATTTACAAAGCAAAGCACTATTAATAAATAGGCTCATTCATTCACAGAATATACAAGACATACCATTCATTCTTGTCCGGACTTTTTTTCTACCGACACCCATTCATAACATCCACTTCCTCTCAGTCTAGTGAAACAACCGTTGCTTCCCTCTTACAAGAGCTGTAAATCTAAGCTAACGAACTGCTCATTAAGAGTTAAAATCTCATCTAATGTAGGACAAGTATATTTTAGACGGGTCACAAAACCTAATTTAACATTTTTGCATGAAAAAAATCACATTGGAGGTAGAGGATGACATGGAGTTTCACAAAGCAGGATTTTCGGCCGTTTGGCTCCAGAGTATCTCACAAACTTCAGTGAGAGACGAGCCCCTTGGTGCAGGAGTCTGATCTGTTCCCTGCTCTGCTGGTCTGCAGCATTATTTAACAGCTAGCACACACACTTCATGACAGAACTCCAGCCATCGCCGAGCTACAGGAACTGAATACATTTTCCCCTCACTGTGTACTTAAAAGCAGGGGATTTGAGGGGAATGAATGAAGAACATAAGCGACTGTGTGACTGACAGCAGAGAAGGCACAGACTGGCGTTGAACCGTGCACACACACACACACACACACACACACACACACTCGAGAGGCTATTCAGCGTGCACATCTAAGATTTCACCAGAGCCATACAAAAATAAAATGCTAATTTACTTCAGAGTAAAGAAAAATGCTGAGGGCAGTAAATACAAAGGATGAAGGGGAAAACTCGATCAGCTCATAACAAATAACAGCTGCCCTTCGTCTAAGAGAAAATGGATTTCAAATGCAGGGGGCTGTGCCTCATTGAAGCCAAAAAAGGGGTAATAATGAGTGTCCTTCATTCTCACAGCCCTTGGTGCATCAGGTTCTGGTATCTGGGAGTGAGGAGAGGTCTTCTGTCTCTTCCATAACCCAGCCTCATTTTACATCCTCATCTGCTATTGCTCCTCATGTCACACGTCTCAATCCTTCCTTCCCTCCGCTCTGCCTCTTCTGTTTTATACTGTGTTCTTCCTCAGCATTGACCTGAGTAATTCTACCATCTCCCCAACCCTCAGATCCTCCGCCCTACATCCTCTCTAATTCCCATCTTACTCCACGCGCTCTTCAATGCTCAGTCAGTCTGTTGATTACGGTTCATTTTCCTCGCTAATAACTCACTCATTTACAAAGTACCTTGGCTCACTCAGACACACACACACACACATTGACTCATTTTGGTTCCAACTCTCTTGCTGAGTCGCTTATTGCGGTAACTCACTCACCCTGTCCAGTCTGTGCCTCTGGTACCCTCTCTCTGATGATTCGGCAGGCGTCGTAAACAGCAGTCGAGGGCTCGAACTGCATGGTCTTCACGACGTTGCACTGGCGCACGCATATCTTCAACGACAGGGCCACCATCTCGCGCACGTCTTCACCGACGGAGAGGGAAAGAGAGCAGAAAGCAGAGACTTGAGCGAAACTGGAGACCAGCGAGAGAAGCAGAGTTCGCATGGAATGGACACAATTCATTAATCACAATGAAACATTCGTTTCAATTGCTTGAACTCGCAGTCATTTATATTACAATAATTTTTCACAACTGGCTGGACGTTCAAAAGGGACTACAACCTTCTTTAAGAGGACGATCGGAGATATCTGCCAATATCTTCTTATGCTTCCAACTGTAAAATAAATATTATGGGATCTGGAAATGATTTCCAGCACGGTGCTAATCTATGCTTTCAAAATCAGCAGCAAGAATCATCGTTGCATCTTGAAGCAAGTGAGATGCAGTATGCCAGCTTCACCTGGAAAGAATCTGTTTCTGAAATATCTAAACCCCCCCTCCCCCCTCAATGAAGACTGTAGGCATAGGTATTTGAAGGGGCAGGAGGGGGAAAAATACTCTTCCCTCAGTCAGTAGTCAGAGAGCACTAGTTCGGACAGGAAGCTCTCAGCAGAAGGAAGACACCAGTGGAGGCACCTTACAGGCTCAGAGCCCAAACTTCCCTCAGTCATTCACTGTAACCTGCTGGCTGACCTGGGTGCTGGACGCAAGGCTGGCTATCGACTGCGGCACATTCACTGGCACATATGCAGTGTTATCAAAGATAATATCCCACACAAGGGAACTGCTGTGGCATCAGATTTGTGCCCATTTAAGCAAAGAGGCAGAGACTCATCGACAGAAGCTGGTTAGAGGTCAGCTATGGATTTGGTCAACAGCTGAGGATGCACAGCAGGTCACAGAAACCCTTAGCGCGATTCTAAAGATGATTTTGAATTCCACTCTTTTTTGACTGTGAACCCATCTTGCTGTGGTTTGAATGAGTCCATCATCTTTGTTTAAATCTGGGAAATTACATGAAGTTTGAAGCAAATCCTGGCTCTACCAACAAGTATGGTTACACTGCACCACGAGCACAGATTTACAGCACAGCCCAACAGCAACAATCAGGAGAGACCAGCTCATCTTCTGCTATTCACACTTCGTGTTTCTTATTTTATCATCAGTTATAATAGGAGACGTGTCCTGGCTTGAACTGTGTGGTGAGACGCATGTTCTTTATGGAACCATGTTTTCTAGACCTTCTTCCCTACAAGGAGCCAATACCGTCGACGACAGACTGAGCGTGGGCATCTTCATCGCCGGCGGCCTCTGAGTTCAGCCATCTGACAGAAGGTCAAAGCAGCCACCGCGGGACTAATTAATTCCCAGGCTGTAGCTCGTCCATTAGCAGCAAACACTATGTGTAATAAATGATTCACAATCTTACAGGCGACGCTCCAGCAAGAGGGCTCGATCATGGCAGCGCAACCATGTACGCCATTATTACGCAAATCAGAGAATAACTTTGCATAATTTAACACAGGGATACGTGCAATTACAAAACCGCAGTTCAGATTACATTAGGCAAAAGACTTGTCAGAACATGTCACGACGGTGAGTACCTGCAGCGGCATGTCTAAACAATTAGAATTTCATTACCAAAACAGCATATCAATTAGCACCACATAGCGCCATATCAATAACACAGAGCCTAAACAACTAAGAGACTGTCAATAATTTAACAGAGAATAGTATTCTGTCTCACTAAGTAAAGATATTGCCTCTTGTTAACACGTTTGGACAGCAACAGCGTCCCCTGACAAAAAGTAACTCCTCACAAACATTTCCTGAATCACCAATATTTACAATTTATACTGCCCCATATCCCAGAAATGTAAGGACCTTTATGTCTTGTAGAATGGGCTGTACAGCCAGTGTTCAAGATGATCAATGTCGCAAATGAATTGCACCATTATCATTCTCAAAAAAATAGTGGCAAAGCCACTGCGCCCGCTTGGCCAAACATGGCCAAAATGGAACGCCCCCTATTGGCCAAAGTGTCGGTCCGATTTGACTCAAAATCAAACTTGGTCTAGACCTTATGACCATACATACACATTTGAAATATGAAAAGGATCGGTTAAAAACTAAAGACGCTAGAGCGCAGACGAGCCAAAAGTTTACGCACGCACGCATGCACGGACGTACACACGCACGACAGACCACCACTAAAGACCCCGAGCATAGCATAAGCCCCTTTGGGCCTTTTGGCCAAGCGGGCTAAAAATGAATTGCTGCAGATCAGAAACTGCAATCACAATTGAAAGTTCAAACCCAAACAATTCTGAGGAGAATTTTAAGTCTGTTCCAGGATCATTTTCTCAGAGCAGGATGGAGGCTATAAAACAAAGCATGTAAAAAAAAAAAAAAAAACACACGCACAATGAAAATGAAGGATCTATATCAGCAGTGATTGCCCGGTGAATTTGCACATTGACAGGCAAACTAATAAAGTCCATTCATGTTCCTGTCAATACAAGGAAGAAAATAATTACCTCAATATAGTTGATTATACATTTATTTATTTATTTATTTTCCAATTGCTGGACAATTACTCGCAAATTTGTCAAATTGAGTGAACAAATTTAGGACGCAGCAGGGAAAATTAAGGTAGCAGGCTGTTTGAGATGCAGGGCTGGAAGCGAAGGCTGGTGTAGTCGTCCTGACCCACTCGTCTAGCCGATATAAACATGTCACTACAGTGAGTGCCGAATCAGAACTGCGTGGGCAGTGGCACCAATGCAACTACTGTGGCTTCAGGCAAACTATACAGAGCTCCACATCAAACCAACAGCTATGTGACACATAGATATGAATGACTGAATCTCAGCCGTGCTCAAGACGGGAAAAGAGTCAGGTAACAGACTGAGCATGTGCATGACTTCAGCATCAATTAAAAATATTTGGGGCGATCACTGAAAGGCACACGAGATTGCTTCCACATTCAAATGCAATCCATCCAAAACTCAGCTTTTTAAAGGGGCATTTTATATGAAACTCAGGATTTCCAAGTATTTTGCAGTTTCTATAGGGTGAACCTTCATCAAAATTGATTGGTGGTATAAGGAAGACTAATCACTTCCATTTCCCCCAAAAATTAAATTGGTCAGATGACCTGTAGATTCTCTGTTAAGCAGTGGCGTAGATTAAAAAGTCACTGCGGATTTATACTTCTTATACTGCATACGTACTGAAAAGACGGCCACCAGCCATATAAAATGGGTAGGGTTTCTCATTTATGGGTCCTTCAGACTGTCAAATAGAAAACAAGCAAATTCATTTTTCAAATTTTTTTCACGAACAGTGTCTTTAATGACCATACCATATGCGCAGGACGTTTGAGGAGAGAAAACTAAAAAAAAAAAAAAAAAAAAAAAAAAAAAATGTGCTTTGCGGGGACGAAGGCAACACCCCACAGCCCCAACACACTGAATCAAAGGTGAAGGTGTTTGAGCCAGAGTGAAATGTCATTGTGGTACAAAACCTGGATGAGGCAGGCCTGCCCACCAAGGAAAGTCCACATGTGCAAAATCAAGTTCCTAACCGAAGCTGTTTGAGTGAAATGGCCTCGACAAAGTTTTAAAGGTGAAGGTCACTGAGCCAAGGTCAAAGGTCATTTGGGTACGAAACCTCGACGAGGCATGCCTACCCACCATGGCAAGTCCACAAATGCACAATCAAGTTCCTAACCCAAGCGGTTAGAGAAACGGTCCGGACAAAATTTCCCCGCCTGCCCGTCTGCCCTTTAGTCGGGGCTTAGGGGTTAAAAAAACTATGTCATCTGACCCAGTCATTTTGCGTAATGTATCAAACCAATTCTTAAATATTTCTTAAGATGCATTGAAGAGGCTTGCTTTTCCATTTTCTGATCTGCAATATTCATGTCGTGCCTCAGTCTGATGAATACGCTCTGGCTCCGTACATGAAATTACATGGTGGGATTACTGAAACCAACACAACTCATTAAACAGCAATTAAAGAAAAAATTCATGGAAATAAACAGTGAGGTCATCGCGTGAGGATATGAATATGATGAAAAATACAGATGGATGCCTACTTCAGTGACTTCCTCAATTAGATTTCCTGGAATCCAGCAATAATTCGGAAATGCATTTAAAATGCACCCAATCTGCATGTGATTTAAAAGACAACCTTCGGAAGAGCAGGGATTTTACGTTTCTCTCCACAGAAGCGCAGGACAGACAGAGATGCGCCTGCAGCATTTCAGATTCTGCATCTATTATAAATGAGAGATTTTACGGGTGGTTCTGCTCCCTTTAATGTTCTATCAAAGGTATCGATGGCGAGGTTCTTCGCAGCAAGCGATTTCTGAGAGGGAAAAACAGGAGAAGAAGAGGTAGAATCTCTCTTTGAATTGACTGTCGACGCAAGCAGTTCAGGGGATCGATGCTTAATGTCCAGCCTAAGAATTCCAAAGAGGGTAAGAATATTGCAGGAAGAATAAACAAAATCACTCGCATCCTCATTTTACACAAACAGACCAGACACACCTATGCCTCACGCCACGCAAGCCACGGCTATCCATGGCGAGATTAAGCAGTTAAATCGGCCGTTTTCCTGTGAGACCATGACAACCATTATTAAGAAACCTGCCACATAAAGGCACATAGCAGCTTTATTTTCTTTCTCTGAAACCAAATGAGAGTTTCCTTAACTGTGTGTTTGGGATCATGGTCTTGCTGAGATGTCCACCCTCGTTTCATCTTCAGAATCCTGGTAGATGGAAGCAGATTCTTATCAAGAATGTCTCGGTACATTTCTCCATTCACCTGTCCTTCAATTATATGAAGTCTAGCTGAAAAACAGCCCCACACCATAATATTCCTGCCTCCAAACTTCGCTGTTGGTACGGTGTTTTGGGGGTGATGTGCAGTGCCATTTTTCCAGTTCAATTTTGGTCTCATCTGACCAGACTACATTCTCCCAGTATTTCATAGGCTTGTCCAAATGTTGTGCAGCAAACTTTAAACGAGCGTCAACATGCTTGTTCCTCGGCAATGGAGTCTTGTGCGGTGAGTGTGCATAGAGGCCATGGCCGTTGAGTGCATTATATTTTGTTTGCTTTGAAACAACTGTGCCTGCTAATTCCAGGTCTTTCTGAAGCTCTCCGTGAGTGGTCCTTGGCTCTTGGACAACTCTACTGATTATTCTTTTGACTCCTCTGCCAGAAATTTTGCAAGGAGCACCTGGACCTGGCCAGTTTACGGTGAAATGATGTTCTTTCCTCTTCCAGACTATGGCCCCAACGCTGCTCACTGGAACATTCAGAAGTTTAGAAATACGTCTGTAACCAATGCCATCAGCATGTTTTTCAACAATAAGGTTGCGGAGGTCTTGAGAGAGCTCTTTGCTTTAACCCATCATGAGATGCTTATTGTGTGTTACCTTGGTAATGAGAAACCTTTTTATAGGCCATCAATTAGGACTAAACCAGCTGATATTAATTTGCACTGATGGGGGGCAGGGTTGCTTTCTAAATACTGACAGATTTCAGCTGGTGTCTTGGCTTTCCATGCCTTTTTGCACCTCCTTTTCTTCATGTGTTCAATACTTATTCCCTGTGTCATTCCACTTTATTACACATAACCTAATTTATGGACTTATTTGTTTTGATTTCTTTGCATGCATGGATTACTTGGGTTGTTACCAACATCTGGTGAAAATTTCATGTCAATAGCCCCTTTAGAAATATATTTACTGAGAAAAATGTTGACGCGTTCAATACTTATTTCCCCCGCTGTATGTGCAAGCATACACAAAGATAAACTGTGGAAATTAAGTGTGGGATCAGAGCAGTTCAGTCAGTTGGATGTTAGCGGCTTTGTTTTGTATTCTTCCCCAGCAGAACTCTCAGTGGCCATATTTACCTCACACATTTTACACAAAGAAAAAAAGCTTTGGAGCTACCCCTCACGAACTCTGCATCCCTCAGAACAGTGACAACGGTCCAAGATCAATGAGGACATCACATTTCAAAGAGGCTCTTGGTCTATACTTTGTACACCAGAGCGTACCTTTTATTGATGGATTCACAGTATAGCGGGCTTACGAAGTCATGCTTCTTAGTAAAAGTCATTCCTCCACATTCTAACAAGCTCTATTACAATGTGCTGCATGAACATGCATTGAAGAACAAGGCCATTGAATTAACTCATTTTCATATTTTAGGGCAAATGACATGTTTATTTATAAAGCTATTTATTGTTGAGCAACACTTAGAGCCATAAAATAATGTGCTCAATCTTATCATCTGTCATACTCTTCCAAACACATGCAGGCATTGAATCACATATTTTCACTCAGAAAAGGGGCAATTTAGAGTCTCCAACGGCCCGGCATGCATGTCTTTGGACGGTGGGAGTAGACGGGAGCACCTGGAGGAACCCCACATGAACAGCGGAGAATAGCGGAGAACACGCAAACTCCACATCAAAAGGTCTCAGGCTGGATTAGAACCCACAAACTTCTTGCTGCAAGACGACAGCACCACCGCGCCAATTTACTGCCCCGTGACATATCTACAGGGAGTATGGGGGAGTATTTGTACAGGTAATACTGAAACAGTCATATCAAGCACATTTATGCACAGAAAGAGCAATTAAGGAAATATCAGTGCACTGAGGCTTCAAAATAATGTCCAGAGTATAGAGGAGTTTTTGGATCGGTAATCCTAAAGTCAAATCAAGCACAAAAGAGCAATCAGAGAAATGTTAGTGCCTTGAGACTTCAAAATAAATGCTCAGAGTAAGGCACAGCAATGTAAACTTTTCAAGAATGAAGAGCCTGTAGGAATCCAGTCCATTTGTACTTTGAGGTTAACATGCTTCAAAGCCATTAGATTCTTAACCACCTTTAGAAACTTCCACAACAGTTGACAGGGTCAGCTGACCTTTCAATAAGAAACACAGCCGATCCTCGGCTCTGGACAGCAGTAATTTAGACCACAGAGAAATGAGTTCAGTTTGAGAGAAAAATTTCATGCAGGCAAAGGTCAACCTCAGTTTACAGGGAGCCAAACAGCACAAGTAGACCAACTGTTGAGGTGCACAGACAAATTAAACAGAGAACTTTTTGCACAATTTAAAAAAGCAGAACTGAGGCAAAAGGTTCCTTATTGGTTTTTCGGAAGGAAGCCGACTTGTTATAGAAAATTAAATGAATGGAACTGTGTTATCTGTTAAGAAAAATCTACATTCATGTCATTCGGAAGGAATGGGTTTCTTTGTTTCGTGGCCTCAGGCTAGAAAGAAGTGTGTTTAAAAATGTACAACAACAGTGCGCCAACCTGGAACATCTGGGGTGTGAGCAGAGTTCCATAATCACTCCCTAATATAAGCAGACTTGATTTAAAATAGATCCCCGAAGGATCTTAGCACCAGCGAGTTTCTGCATTCCTTACAAGAGCACGTTGTGCAAAAGCCGAGCTGCCTGACTGCGACAAGAACATTCCCTTGATCAGAGGCCATTCTTCTGCAACACACGCACACGCGCGTATTCGGAAACACGCAGGCAAACCACAAAACACAACCCTGAGAGAGCAGTGGAAGTGGTGACAGACGTTAGCCATTTGTTGTGCGTTAATTCCAAGCAAAATTATTGGACCCAGGTGAGTCCAGAAGCTGAATTCAGTCACCCCATCCATTCAGAATACGTAAGCAGAAAGTAGGACCGACACTCACATTATTCTTTGATAGCAATAGCCTTAACCTTTCAAAACTCATTTATAGCCTTCGGGGAATAATGCACTGTTCCTGGGAGCTGAGAGTCGTGTGAGTCCGTCTCTGCCTGGCTCCCAGCACACTGACCTGCAGCAGCAGGTGGCTCTGAGTTTCAGCACAGAGGCTGAGCTCTGGGGAGGCACTAATGGTACAGCATTTCACCTCAGACCCTGTTATTCTCAATACCTCACATTCTTCCCATTTCTCTCATATGTGGGGACACAAACAGTAATTACACACACGCACGCACATATACACAGTACCTGTACCTGTACTGTCTGTCACCACAAATCATCAAAACGCGCGCTCATTTTTCCAAACCATCCGTAGGCAGGAGACGATGCAACTCCCTTAACACTAATTGCAGTCAAACCAACATTAAACACAGGAGCTAATAAAATAAGCGAATTAGCTCATGATTATTGGCGTCAGGGATGACAGTAAATTTTAAGAGCTCGGGGAACGCTGACATAAAACAGAGGGCTTGTGTTGCTGTGCGGCAAGATGATAACAGAGATACAGCAAATCGATTCCAAGGCTTCTTCCACCTTCATTGCAAACCAACAGGGGGACACGTCCGCAATTCTCTCTCCACCTGGCCTTTGTACAAGGTTATAGCCTCTTTTACACCGGACGCGAAACGATTTTTTTTTCGCACGACAGATTACATTCAAAGTCAATGCAAAGACGCGAATACACGCGTTTTCGCGTGTATTCGCGTCTTTGCATTGACTTTGAATGTAATCTGTCGTGCGAAAAATTGGTTTCGCGTCCGGTGTAAAAGCAGCCTAAATACGAGCAAAACAACAGGAGTATCTAAAACTGAAATGGGCTGAAGAATATGACTCGGCATCTCCTTACACAGTTCTCAATCAAACCTCATACGGCCATCATAAAATCACTACTCTGGCTTCCAAAAATTAGCTTTCCATTTTAACTTTATTGATTGCCCGTAATGGACTGGCCCAGCTGGAAGACTGATGTGTTAAACCAGATTACACCGCTTCATGCACAAAACCAGATTAACTCTCCATCTCCCTATCTTTCACCCTGGGGAAACAAGAAAATTATTCAAATCTCTGTATGCAAATCCAAAAACAGACCGCAGGTTGGCTGTAAAACAGGATTTTACTATTACTGACATGCAGTACAGTGCTGAATGAAGAGTTTTTACTTTATTATAAACACAAAGGCTGAAGCTGTGAATGAAAATCTGCAGATTTCTCCCTTTCGTGTCACGAAGAGGGATGGAGAGAGAAATGCAGGGCTTGTCACGGCCGTTTCCACATCTCCGTGACGACGGCTTACATTATTTACACGTCTCCCCTCTCACCTAAATCTACCTGTCGTCTCCAGCGCCTCCCTTCAGCTCCTACTGATTCAATTAGCAGCCCCCACTATAGAGTCAGGGAAACAGCATCACGGGTGCAGTGTTTTCCCAGCTTTACCCTGCCAAGGTCAAGCCCTCCCTGCCCAAACACACACACATGCACACACACACACACACACACACACACACACGCACACCCATATACGTAAACACATATACACGCATGCGCACACTCGCACGCACAAACATTCACACGCACGCACGCACACACACACAGACACACACACGCGTGCACGTGCAGACACGCACACATACACACGCACACACAAGCACACGCGCACACACACACACGCACACAAGCACACGCACATAGGAACGCACAAACAGACAAACACACATACACACACATGAAGCATGCTCTCATAAAACAAAAGAGCACACTTTTATACATAGTCTTTTTAAACCTTTTTTAACTAGGGTAATTTCCACTGAGAGCATGTTTCCCTTTATCAAGGACACCCTGGGAGAGACACCAGACAGAACAGCTGTAAGTGAGGAGGGACAGAGAGAAACAGGGCTGAGGCCTCTGGAGTCATTTAGGAGTTAGGGGCCTCACTTAAGGGCCCGACAGCAGAGTTCTTCTCAACTTCATCTCTCCAGATAAAGTCAGAGTCCCAGGCCCCACCAGGGCTTCAATCAGCAACTTTTCGGTTACCAATAAAGCAGCAGTCCAACAGGCTGCCCTGCTTGCCCATACATACGCACATCAGATCTCCCAGTGCATCCGGACAATTTATTTTCATTTAAAATCTAAAGCATGTGCAAGAGAACACGGCCAAAGCAATTGAAATCAGTTTTAGTCCCCTTGTCACAGTATCACTAGTTTTACATTCACCTGTGTGAACAAGAGCTGTTCCGCCCCTTCTGTACGCAACACCAAAGGCAGACCAATGGGTCCGTAGTGAAAGGCTTCTCTACAGTCTCTGAATAAACCCTTTCCTGTTGTGGCTACATGTTATTTCCAGGAGACCCTACCAGCATAAGTACTGTATATGTGTATAGTATCATCTCAACAATGTCAATCTGTCTTCTCACCAAATTCTAAAGTATATTTTGTCTGATAAATTTTGATTCCCTGGTTCTACATCCTACCTTCAACAGGAAAAAATCAGATATTATGTAATCAGTGTCGGTACAGACGCTGTCTTTAGTATGAACCACTGGAGTACAGCAAACAATAACTGTTCTCACATGCCTTTATGTAAATTATGCATTGTACGTATCATGTACTTCAGAAATAAACCACAACAACAAAAACAACAACAACAACATTGCAAGACGGGGACACCGGGGTCTTTGGGTGCATCCCCTACATCTGAAATGAGTTCTTATAAGACTATCTGCATTTAATTTGCAAAATAATTAACCATCATTTGATAGAACCAGAGAAAAACTACAGTTTTTAAAAAATTATACTAAAATTCCGTACAAAGTTTCTAACTGGCAGAGGTCAGAGGGAGGTACAGAATATGAACAGGTCAGTTTGCAGGCACTGGGCTCGGTAAAGCAGTCACAAGCCCACTACAGCTGTAGAAAACAGGCCTGTACTGTCAGCAGGGTTTGGATAATCGAAAAAGACAAAAGAAACTGCATAAAAACGGAGCTGATTGCTGTCATATGTGAGAATGAGAGCGTTACTGATCATCTCAATCACATCAAAGAAAATTACGGCCTTTTATAAAGCTAAAAGTTCAAGGTAAAAAAGTCAAAGCGACTCGCCTTTCATCTTTGCCACGTGTTCCTGTTCGATCCAAAGTATAGGTTAGTGAAAATAAACCCAAAAGTAAAAAAGTCTAGCCAGAAAAGCTGAAAACCCGGAGATGTAGATTTATGCATTTGCCTTGTATGGCATGTGTAATAAAATGTACCCCTCACATCCATTGTACGCAAATAAAACACAACTGTGCTCCACTGATATGAACAAGATAGGAAATATTTTGATTAAGCTTGCCACAGCAAAAAGATTTCTCAAATTTTACACTTCACTTTAAAAACTGGAAATATTTTGCTCTAATTGCACACAAGTGGCAAATGTCTGATGAGCACCCAAAAATCAATCAAAAGGCACCTGGATTCCAGGAGCCGACCCACTGCAAGCACATTCCTGGAAAAAGGAGGTATCGTTTATTTATCCCGGGAAGCAGTGACAGATTATTCTCAATATATTTTACAACAGCGGCAGCTGAGAGGGAATCTGGAAGGGCAATACATCAATTTTAGAGGCATAAAGCAAACAATGTAGATGTGGCAGCCTTAAGAACAGCCACAGGAAATAAATGACATCACCTCAAGGGAAGCCATATTCAGCATGAGAATTTCCCCCTGAACACAGGCATTAAGGTCTATCAGGCGGGTAGAGCAAAAAGCATCGAACAGGAAAAAAAAAAAAAAAAAAATGCAGAGTGCAGAGTGAAAAAGGAAAAAAAAGAGACGCTGTGGATGTAAGAAGAATGATGCTCGTTTACTTTCTCATGTGTTTCTGCCAAACAGATGCTCCTACCAGTTGCAACATATATCCCAGTGAAAATGAAAAGATTAGAGGAAAACCAGAAATGGATCCACCTCTGAAGGGGAGCCATTACTACATGTCCATAGATTTGGCTGTAACATACACGAGAACAACTTTCACTAATTCAGATCTCTTGAGATATGCAATGATTTGACAAGTGAAGGAACACAATTCAACCTTTAAACTACATTGAACAGGACCCAGATAAGCGCTGTCCTAGTTTTGGGAAAACAATACCCTAATGTGTTGCTTTTGCGGCCAGGGACGGATACAGAGTCAGATACGAGGTCCTTCGGGTCCAGGGTGTCCTTGCGCAAAGGTTCTGCCCCGTTCCTTTCATGAAGGCCACAGACCTGCAAATAGGCCCAAAACTGATAAGAGCTCTTTGAATAGAACTCCATTCACCAGAGTGCCTCACTCCCCACTTCCTCCTGTCATACCCATGGCCACAGAGTCACGGTGCCAGTGCTGGGAACACTGGCATTACTCAGGGCAGTCGACCTTCGGCACAGGAACTGCTGTCTAAGAAACATAACTTTGAAAAGGACCTTGGTCAGGACACTTGGAGTCGCGGAACAACCCACTTACACAGGGAAGCCATTACCCTCCGGCATAGTTCTAGAAACAATCCAATCTCACAGAACACCCAAAACAAGTAACAGCCACTATCACCTGCAAAAACATAGCTTTTCACTCTGTGAAAAAATATTTCATAAGAAGAAAAGAGCGCAAAATCTTCCGAGGAGATACGCCAGTCAGGGGTTGAATGACTGACAGGCTGACTGAAGTCAAACGTTTGTTAATGTAAAAATGACTCCGCTATCAGTGCAACTGAGATAAAAGCTGTCAGCTTATAGTCACACACCATTTGAATAACAAATGGAACTGCAAATGGAATTTGGGGCCATTGGCCAAATATCCTCAAAATGTAAAGAGAAAGGTTTGAAAAACCGTACTTTTTATTATTGTCAGAATTCCATGGACATATTAAATATAATAACTGATATTAAAAAGTGAAGCTCAGAATCTCAGAAAGGAGTATCTTGGGTGTAATTGAGAAGAAATATGGCCATGGAACTGTTCCAGTATAATGATGAGAATACTGTATCTCCTGCAGAACGCTACCGGCCCTGAGACAAAACTGGGAAATGTCATATTAGGAGTATGAGAATATAAACGCAGTGGCTTCTCTAGCACAGAATGAATGATTACATGTTACTTTGATTGCACATTTAATGACAGTTTTGCAGGAAATGACATATTCAATTATCCACAAGACATTACAAGCGTGTGTTCACATTGATTATTTCATTAGAACCATTAGAGAAGCGCTTGAGTGGCTGACACAGTGCTGTAGCAAATCGTGGCGACAAAAAGCAATTTCCCATTGCATTATGGGAGAAGCTGCAAGGGAAGTGCACAAGTGAGCCAATTCACAGAGTGACACGCTATGAGGGAGCTGTGCACGCCCTCGGATAAACACACAAACGTTTTTGAATGGCAGCATGCAAAAACTGACATACATGTACAAATTCACTAACGTATAAACATGGACACGCACTGATGGATGGACATGCACAAGCAGAAATTACACACATACACACACACACACACACACACACAGACTCAAGCACATAGTGGAGAATAAGTCTGCTTTTGCCACTTAATCACGCATCGCCGGTCAGTTTTAAGTACCAAACACATTTCTTAATGTCATGGATCGTACCACAAAGAGGCGATGCGGTTTGTTTCACTTGTTTGGGTGCAATGTGGTGGTGAAGAAAAAACAAGCAGTAACTAACAGTAGTGTGAGTGGGGATGGGATGGAGGCGCGACAAGAAAGCTCTATTTAAACTCTTCAGACGCTGCTTTTAATCCTCCATAAATAAAAACCAATCAAATTGATGGTAAGGCTATTAACTCAATCCCTACGGAATACTTTTATATAAAATTGTCGCGTTTGTACGGAATACTTTTCCCGAAAATTACACAATATGAAGTATTGAAGTACAGGTGGCCCATCACCGCCGTCGTCAACTGATTTTATGTTTTCATGGGACTGCGAATGGTCAACCACGCCGCTGGCACCGGCTTACCGTAGGG
Organism: Gymnothorax javanicus; assembly: GCA_029692085.1. Lineage (NCBI taxonomy): Eukaryota > Metazoa > Chordata > Actinopteri > Anguilliformes > Muraenidae > Gymnothorax > Gymnothorax javanicus. The sequence continues at coordinate 4,069,565 of CM056207.1, read as the reverse complement.
AATGGGTTAAAACACACAATAACAGAATGTGTTTTGATATCAATACTGCTGAAACTGGGTGTTTTTCAACAATTATATCTTGCAATTGGAAGGGAATTTACTGATGTGTAAAAGCTTGAAAATATTTCTAATAATAGCTTTGCCCTGGGCTCAAATAATGTAATGTACACGTGTAAATGTTCGGCACCTACATGAACTAAGGCCTGAGACAGAGGGCGAGAACAGATAAGTTATTTGCAATGCCAGCTGTGGGAACTGTGCTCGCTTATTTATATTTTAGTCAGTCAACTCATTAACTGCAGCATTAACAAAAAATACACAATGAGAGTTTGGCACCTAGGCTCTGACCCTGGAGCACCCTCTGGCATACTGAGATGATGATCGTAGGGAGTGTCAGGACAACCCCTTCCCCTCCCCTAGGATAAATTCAGAGCCTACAGGTGGGTGCTGGTCTGGAGGCGAGAGTGATGCGCCAGGCGAGAGTGATGCAGCAGCGGACCGTGTTACTAGCAGCAGCAGAGAGTGACGCAGTGCAGCAGCAGGCAGAGGCATGCTTTTCACCGTGGAGGCGGAGCAGAAGACTAGGAGGCGGAGTTTAAATAGTCCAACTTACAGAGGGGTGGGGGAGTGGCAGATATGCATGGGAGCGTCCATGAGAATAAGAGCATGTCTCTAGCTCACTGCCTGAACTAAACCACAAGTTTCGCCAGAATTATCTACATATGGACACATGAACGCATACTGTGTTTCTTAATTCACCGTCTTTAAGTGTATTTGACACCCTCACCACCACTTAACAAAGGAGTCAGTCAGATGTGAAGCCAGCCAGGCCAATCAGTAGCACTAGCTGTTCAATTCACTGAAAAAATAAAAAATAGAAAAATTGAGGGCCGGATTTGATTTTGAAGCCCATATCTGAATATCCATCGCATAATCAATCAAATGTCTGCCTCGATGTATTTGGAGCAGCCCATCTGAGAAGACCCTGTTCTGCAAACTTCCGCCCATGAGACATTGCTGCGAAGCAAAATCCCCTTTAGCACAAAGACCATTAATCATGGAACAGCACAAGAAAATCTGATGCAACTGGCAGTAGCGTGTTCCCTCCACACTGAGACTGGATGTGGAAAATACAGGCTCTGACAGTTTAAGTCTTTCATTTCAACCAAAAACATTTACAAATTAGGGCAAATTTTCAGTCAAGAGATAGAATCACAGAGCTCGTTAGCGAAATCAATCAGTAGTGCTCAGGGGCAGAGGAATAAGATGTGAGGATCTGTACTTTCTGACTATTTTACTTACTGCTTGTGCCAGAAACCTTCAGTCCTGTGCGTGCCGCTCGGAGCTAAACTTCCTGAGACAATTTATCATCGCTACCCCAGCCCTCCTCTGGGCCGGTGGAAAAAATGTATCGATGTTCAGGTCAACCCAAAAATACCCAGCAAAGTAGAGCGTCCTCCATCAGAGCACAGTGCGGCTCCTCGGAGATGCGGCACAGGCAGTAAATAGATTGCGCTTTCTATTCTTCGCCCGTTCAATGGAAATTGAGTCCAGGAGCCTTTCACTTCCTCCCTTTCCTATGTTCCAGTTACATGTCCTGATTCTGATCAGGAACCCAGCAACACGAAAAGCTCCCACGATGCTGCTGAAAGTTACAGCCGGTGTTACAACACTGATAAAACATTCCTGTAACGTTGAGAGAAAACTTTGTGCCAGCTGGGAAATTCCAAGTTGAGCCCCTCCACGGCCTCCACGTGCAGCCCTAACTAAAACCTGAACTCATGCTAAACAAGCCAAAGCACCTATGCACACTTCTTTCTTAAAAATCCTCCAGATTAAAAACATAGCTTTACCAATTGTTCAATAAGTCCGTTTGATCCCCATTATATCAGGTAAATCTGAGGATATAAAGTGGGTTTGGATGTTGAGTTTTGTATTTTCTGGTAAATGTCATACAAAAAGCTTTAAAGCTTTAAGATGTGCCTCATTGGTCCACTTGCACATAGTCCTTTGTAATGTTGTATTGAAATTAACCCTTACAGCGCTGAAATAAATAAATAAATAAATACATATATAAATTTAATTATATTGTGCTGTTGAAAACCTATCATGTGGCGACTTGTTTAAAAGAGCTCCCCGTGGGAGCTCTTTTAAACAAGTCGGCACATGATAGGTTTTCAACAGCTTTGACTTCGATATCTTACATCATTGAGCAACAGTAGCTGCATTTAGCAATCTAAGGGTTAAAAATGGTTTGAATGGTCATACAATTGATCTATTAAACTTCTGGTTTAATAATGTAGCTATTACAGTGACAAATAATTTAGGACTTGAGTATTATGAGATGGGAAATGGCGTTTCTCGGCATAAAAGGGCCAAAGATGAGGGTCTGACTGAAAATGAGGCTGGGTGATGTTATTCAGATGTGGGACGACCGAGGACTGTAACCCATCATCTTATTTACTGCCCTGACCCAACATGACACCTCTGCTGCACCATCCAAAAGACAGTACCTCCTAAAATCTGCATGTACTGTACTCGTAATAAAACACACACATAGGATGGGGAGTTCTTACTTTGTCTGCAGCTCTGTAAGAAATTAAGAGTCACATGTTGCTCATTTGGAGAGTCCTCCACTTTGTACAGCACCCCCCCCCCCATCGTAATCAACCCCCACCCACAAAACATACACACTGAGTTTCAAAGCTCTGAAAAACGATCCATTTGCAAAACATGCAGTATTAGATTAAATATATATTTCAAACCATTAAAAAACAAACATGTTTTGACAGGGGGAAACAATTCAGCGGAATAAGCATCAGAATTCCTGTCAGGTCCGGTACACCAATTTGTGCAGGGTTTAGACGAGACAGAAATGAACAAAAATGAAAAACTACATCTCAGTACTGCCAGCCGTGATTTACCGACAGCACTGCATCGCTCCAGTCTCTCTCAGCTACGCCGACCAAAAAAATCAGTTCAATTCTGATCAGGTGCAAATCCAGACCAAGGTGACACACGCGAAGATAAAAGTTACCACCAATTACAATTCTGTGGGCAAAAACAAACGTATGTCTGTTCTGATGATAAAAAATGATGAATTGAAAAAATAATATCCTAACAAATAACCAATAACAGAAAACTTAACGACTTGGGCGACCAGGGCTAAGGCCCAAAGAGAGTAAACAGATCATTTTTAACACAACCATAGCCAATTCGATGAACAGATTATGACAGCGTGTGTTAGTATTGTCACTACACTCTGGTGGGAAGGGAATGGTAATTAGCGTGTTGGGGATTGGGTTGCTGGAATTATGACGACATGCAGCCTTCCATGTTCTCCCTAATAACATTCGCGAACTGTGCATTTAGCATGATAATGGCACTGTGTGTGTGTGTGTTTTTTTTTTTAGTTAATTTTATCTAACAGCAAAAGGGAAATGTTTCAACTCAGGTCAGATTTTTAAATAATAAATAATTAAATGTAATTGAAAGCCACAGTCACGAGATCACGGTTAGGAGAAACATAATTAGTGAACTCCCACAGGCGCGGTAAAACATGGCCATCATTTTGTAAGAAAATTAGTGACCTCTTGATCCAACACATTACATTTGTGCCAGAAAATGCGACAATTAAGAGCGATAACACAACATCAAGTGCCTCAGACAACAAGCGCAAACACAGCGACTAAGAAAATATTAGTAGCATTTTACCTTTATGCAGAAAAAAGTAAAAGACTGGTCTGCTATCAGTGACCTGCAGATGGTGACCAGGTAGCCACGAAACGGATTACTGTGTTTAATCCTGAAGTTGATAAAGGGCGTAGGATTTCATTTATCCAGAGGAGGACCACTGAGCAAGTAAGGAACCCAAACTTCAGGAACATGGCATCACTGAGCATAAGCAGTCAAAAAACAAAAAAACTGTGAGCAAAGTGCGAAAGAATGTGTGATGATGCAAGCCAAATGTAACTGACAACAAGATACTATACACAGCACTATGCTGAAGTCTTGGATACCCGGGAATTTTACTTCATTTAAATATGGTGTTAAGTGTTATCATATAGCCTTGCAGAAGATAAATGGCATATGAGATACCAAATCGTTAGCCTAATAGCATAGTTGCCTAGTCATATTTGAAGGTTTTCGGAAAACAAAAAAAAAAAAAACACAATTTTTAGCAAGCACTTTGGTATTTTTTTTTTGATATTGCAACAGTAAGCCAAAAAATGACTTAGGCAATTATGCTATGAGGCTAACGAAATGTTTATGCACAAAATAAATTTACTCATATGCTTTTGTTTCATAAGACAGTTGGTACACATGATATAAACTTAACAGAACCATACCGGTAATCTAAACATGATCAAGACTGTTTTGGATTACCTGCAAGTAAGACAGTAAGTCTGCAGAAGAACTGAGGCACGATCTTCAATATACTTGGAGCACATAAACCCTAATCATCTTATAGCACTATGGGACACTGTATCTAATTTTCAGGCAAAAGGTAGTCATGCTAGATATTGATTTGCTTTAGTTTTCAGAAGTTAATGGCTGTTTATTGCTCAGCCTTTGATATTTAGAAACCTTTTATTTCAGGACATTTGGAAGAATCTTTGCCTTACAGAATTGTATTGAATTTGGCTATGACTTCTGCATGGTACTGCATGTGCGCCATAATCCATTTTAGTTATTTCATTATTTCAATTAAATTCTTCAGCATCTCTTACTTGTGAATAAGGCCACATGCCACATGCTGAAACACTAAGTGGAGCTTCAAATTGATGGTCATTGATTATTTCCTTATCAATCATTCTGATTTGCTCATCACCTGACCTCTCCTGCCACAGATGAGCAGCAGATTATGCTTTATAAACACAGTGCCTGATCTCCCATCTTCCCTTCCGTGAATTAAACTGGTGAGGAAACCTCCACTGCGTGATGCTGGTCATAAGTGCAAAGCTCAGTTTCAGCATCAAATGTCAGCTGGAGGGGGAGGCTGTAGCCAGGGGCGAGCGGAATTACTCAGATGATCCTCTGTGACAGCAGCTTATGGTGGCAGCGGTGATTGTCAGGGTTAAAAACATTAAAAACATGCTGTCGCTGGCCTTTCTCCTCAAGACCTCCCGGGGACAGCGGCAATTCGCTTGTGCTGCATCAGCGGCTGTGGGAGCGTTTAAAACAGCAGTACCGGGACCCAAAAGGGAAGAGCTTACTGTGCCTGTCTGGACTCTGTGCTACTACAAAAATACAGGTCAAAACAGAGTTAAATACCAACGAAGGCCAAATAATCTAAACAGATTCAGTGCACTCAAAAACAATTAGCACATTTAGTGATTATAAACAAAATAGGCTGTTAAAAAATGTCTAGCTGTTTGTGCTTTTGGTCATGATTATTGGCACCCCCAGAAAGTCATATGTCCAGTCATATTTCATATTCTTAAGTTAACCAGTTTGACTAGGAACCCTAAAGAGGTCAACCATGACTTCTAGTTTCACTGGGGAATAAATATGAGGGGAGACCAGCCAAATCCTCCAATGTTCTCAGATCCCTTTCCCTTCGTTTACCAACTTCCTCACATATTACAGGTAAACTCTCAGGGCTGTTACTCTGGCAAAGAGAGGCCGCACAAAATATTACATGAAAGGGTGCCAATTACTGTGGCACTATTTGAGAAAACTATTTACTCCATGATAAGAATTTAATGTTTCTTCATGTTATTTCGATTAAAGGTTAGATCAATGTTACTTCAATTCAATGTTACATTTTAGTGAATATTTTGAATGAAAGATAATGAGGACAAACAACAGAGTCATTTTTCTTGCAACTTGTGTTGCTAATTTTACTGCAGAATGCCAGTAATTCTGAATGGCACTGTATGCTGCTAATTATCTTAAGATTACTAGCACATGAGGAATGGAGTATGTTAATCTCTCCCGTGTGTTTATCTCTCTAGAGTGAGGAGCCGGTAAAGTGGTTTTCTCAACTGAGTAGATGCATATGCAATAAGAGAAATAAGGAAGTGTGAGTGTGTGTGTTTGTGTGTGTTTGGGGTGGTATCAGGTTTCCATATGGTGCAAAACCAGCTCCTTTCAATAATATCATTAGCAAATCATTCCCTATAACACATGCATACATCAAGAGAAAGGTAAAGCAAATTCGCCAAACACACACCACACATGCATGCAGACGAACATTAAACACTGCACAATGAATCTCGCTTGCACACACCAAAACATACATGCACAGAAAAATACGCATGCACAAAATCAAACATGTCGGCCTATACAAATAAACGCACATTGAAAACAGCAATCACATGCAGTCATAAGTCCATAACTATCCGTACAGTGACACAAGTAACACCAGGCTATAAAACAGTACTGCAGCCAACTGTCCAGTTATTTTGGTCCCTTTGGGGGGGGGCATAAAATGGTGCAATAATTCCTACACTGATACAAAAAATTGTATGCAAGTTCCATCTATTTAAAGCTGAAAGTTTGCACATATTCATTATTTAATTTCAACTGCAATATGCTGTGGTTCATAGCAAAAATACATGCTTGTCAATTTACAGATATGTGTACATAGACAGAAATGTGCACATGTATGCGCCACACACACACACACACACACACACTCACACACAACCGCTCCAATCAGAAAAAAAAAAAAAAATAGATAAATAAAACACTGAACTCACTCAGAATACACATTACAGACCAAGTAATTAATAACTGAATTGCAGTCATGAATGTGCTTTTTAATAGCCTGGGCTAGAATTCCAATGTGCCTTAATTTATGAAAAATACCAAAAATTGCTGGCATTAATACCCATTAAGCAAAGTAGAAAACAACATTTAACATCATTACATTCAATTTCCTGCCTGGAAATGCGAGTGATAGCAGATCTATAGAGTCAGCACTACTCCCACACTAAAAAGCCAGTGAAGGGGGTCAGTTACACGAAAATAATGATAGTTGTTTGTTGGATTGACAAGGTTTGCCTGCTGTGTTTGTATTTATGTGAGCAAATGTTCAGTCCTATGACTGCTAATTATAATTCCAAATCATGCATGCCCAGTCATGTGACAGGACCAGGCTATCCTCTGGACAGTAAGCGCATTCACACATTGGAGGCCAAAAAAAAAAAATATATAAGGTGAAAGTCGAAACACAGCTGCCAAGAGTCAGGGGATGTTTCTCTGTGTCGCCTTACGAGACACTGCGGGGACTTCTCATCCATAAAATATGAAGAGGGTTTTCAATTTGGAGGACTTTTTCCATTTTTTTTCACTCCACTCTCGAAGTTCTTGAGTTGCTAGATTTCTAAATTCAATTTGATAGAACCCTGCAGTTTGCTTCCGGCTGGTCCTCTACCAGCAGAGTCCACCTCAAGATGGATTAGTCAGCATCTAACAGTAAAAGATTAATCTAAAAAAAAAAGAAAAAAATACAAAGTGAGAAAAAAAAATCACTAATAATTTTGTTCAGTTCAAAAATACGTGGCATATTTTCAATTCATCTTCAAAGGATAAACGGACCAATGGTTTCAAAAGCCTGTAAATATGGCTACCTGTGCTACTATAATACCAATTCTAAGACAGCATTCCAGATGGGAATCATAAGTTTAAGACAGTGATGAAACTCAATTGATGTTGGCCTCACATTTTCATATTTTCATATCATGCCAAGAATAAAACAAAGCAAAGAGGTTTTCCCAAAGGTAATGAGTGGAAAAGGCAAGCTCCCCCCTAGCAAGCGTTCCAGGCTGATCTCGCCCAACAGTTATCAAGACCAGAGCATTTACAGCGCCATCTCAAAGCCCTGAAAGCTTGACAAGAATTCAACATGGCCAAAAAGAGAACACAGAAGTCAAATGTTCACACATTAGCACCTGTAAAGACTTAGGGCTGAAGTCAGAGACCGCAAGAAGACAACAAAAGAAATGGGTGAAGATTATGGCAAATTATCTATGTTTTTTAGGTTGTCTTCTCAGCAAGAGAGCCATTTTCACCATGTGGACCAGCACGACAGTACTGTGAAATAGACAGGGCATTTTCCACATCTGACAAGGCCTAATGAAGGATTAATATAGGAACTGCATTCTTTGATTGTATGCAAACATAAATGGATCTGGTGTATCAACATAAAATCAAACTTACTGGTCCAACATGCACTTGACTGTCTACTTATTAATAATGACCAAAGATCAAATTTTCCACTGACCACACTTTCAATTATGGATCAGCTATATATAATTAACACATTATGAAAACGTGTTTTTCTAACTATTCAGGTAATGTTAGACAAAACAACAAAGATACTAAATGCGTTATCAAGAACGACACGCATGGTCAGATTTATCACACTATAGACATACAATAGCAACAGATATACACATACATTAACGGTGTGTTTAGAATCTTCACGACATTTTAATCACCAAAATATTATTGTTATGGGCATACAACAACAACAACAGAATAAATAAAAAAATACATACCCCCTAAAAAAATAAAGGATTTACGATCCAGTCATTGAACCTCTCATAAGACTCCATAAACAAACCATGATCTAAAAGGCTTGAACACCATTGAAAAGCCATAAACACAGGGCTAAAAGCCCCGCTCTTACACGCAGAAGTGTGCGATCTTTCAGTGAGAGCAGTGCGTGTTACAGGCTGTTCCGCTGAGTGAGCTGTCCAACTGTCCAAGCCTAATGGCCAACTGGCGGTCAGGTTCACCGCACTTTGACCTGGGTGCAGTGGAGCCGTTTTGAGGGTCTAGTACAGATGCTGGCTGCAGATAGTTCCCAATTAGAGACTCCCGAACCTAAGCCGGCCAGCTTGAGCGTAACAGTGCAGCTAAGCGGCGAGCAGGCAGCCAGGCAAAATGCCCAGACAAGACTCCATTCCTGCGCATACAATTAGTCACCCAGCAACCCAACAGCATGTGATTGATGATGCTTCAACACCCAGATCCAGACAGGGGAAAACGCTGGGCACCTGCAGCAGGCACACGCGTCCAAAGAGTGTGGCTCTGTGAACACAGACAGTATGCTTTCTTTGTTGTTGGCGGTTTGTGTTTTCTTTTATCTCTACAGAATGAATTGGACCAACAAAGGTTCCAAGCCTTCACATTGGCAAGAGAAGCCATAAACCGCATCCTCTCCATGTAAAATCTCATTGAATGTTGGTAAACAGACTGGGATATGCGAGGGAGAATGCAGTGCCGTCTGATGGGAGTCTGTGTCCATGCTGCGTGTTTGCATCTGCGTGCAGTATGTGTGGGCGAGATGGGGGAACGAGGAACACACACAGACAGCATGAGCACACACACTGAAGTGACAACACAGAATGCCGCTACCACATGCTGTATATGGATTCCAGACAAAGCATTCTCCTGAGCCAGTAATAACAATCATTTCGGCAGACTAAAGGCCAGGAAGGAAAGGTCGACATTATTAGTTATAATTAAATGTATTTACTCGCACACAATTTCAAATTGATACGACCAGATCACATATTAGTATTGCTCAATCTCTGTATCAGCCAATCCAAGGACATACAGTGCCCTCGAATATTATTTTCACCCATGATAAACATGAACAAAAGAGGTTATGGATTGATGACTCATCTACCCTCTCAATATTTCATTCAAATTATTAACAACAATAAAATCTTTTATATTGAAAAACAGTACAGTACTGAAAGAAAAAAATATAATCATCATCATGATGTAAGAAATCTTTTTATAAAAAAAGGCTGCCGCAATCACCGGATTCCCAACAATCAATTCTTTGCGCAGCTTCCTTTTGCCAAGATAGAAGTCATCGTCCATAATGTATAACGAGACTGGAGAGAGCGTGGTAAGGATGTGAGACCATTTCTCCATGATGAACCTATCCAGATCTTTCACATTCCCAGGTCTATGTTTATGAACTCTTCTCTATTGGATTCGGGTCAGAGGACATTGAAGGCCATGACAAGACCTGGATTCGTGGGCGGCAGGGTAGCCGTGTGGCAGGTTCCTTGACTGGTAATCAATCAGTTGCTGGTTCAAGCCCCCCCCCGTGGGGCTTGAGATTCAGACCTCGTCTGAATGGATGCAAGTGGGAAGAACTCTGCCACTGGCCCTTCAGCCCCCAAAAGCTGCTCCAGTGGGTTCACCCCTGTTTCTCTCTGTCTCTCCAAACTTGCAATGTTCAACCTGGCATTTCCCCTTTTCCACCCTTGAAAAAGAGAAACATGCTCTAAATGAAGTCTGCCAAGTTAAATAAAGATTTTAAAAAAAATTTTCTATTGATTTTAATGCTATGGGCTATTGTCCAGTTGGAAGATCTAACCATGACCTAGTTTCAACTTTCTGGAAAAGGCAGTCTGGTTTGATCCATTATCTGCTGGTACTCAATGCAATCCATGATACCATAAATCACAACAAGTTGTCCAAGGGCTTCAGAAAAACAGCCCCACAATTTCAAAGACGCACCACCATACTTATCACTTGGGATGGGGTGCTTTACAGAATGGCTAGCTTTGTTCATTGTCAACATTGTCAACTTTTTGCTTCATCTATCCATGGAAACCAGATCCACTGGCATTTCTAAGACCGTTTGGAAAACTACAGGCGTAAGTTTGTTTTTTGATGACAACCAGGGATGTTAATAATTAATCATTAATCAACTGATCGCCATTTTAATACGATTGAAAATGTAGTCACCAACAATGCATGCTTTGTGTGCCATTATATGTACTAGTGTTTACACCACAAGAGGGCGTATTTCAACTTTGCAGTGCAGAAAAAAAAAATACTAGGTCTTGTTTGGTCAGCCTCATTAAGGTGCAGTCACATGAAAAACATAAGGCAGTGTTTTGAGGTGGTCTGTGACGAAAATGGACAGCATAGTGAAGGACGAAAACGAAGACAATACTAGCGTCTCTTCCTTGTTAAAATATGAAAGTTTGGGGACCAGCACCCTCTCGTGACATACTGGTCGAGCATGTTGAGCCACACAAATTAATGTGTCAGAGCTCTCTGCATAACTGAACTCAGGCTAACAAAAACTGGTGCGATTTCTTCGCCCACGGAAGTAACTCTTTTTCCTTTTCACTGGAATGAATGGAGTGCAATTTTTTATGCTCCGACTTAGTACAAATGTGACCGCATCCTTAGTTAAGAAATTGCTGTGATTGTGCTTCATTTGACATTGTTTTGTTAGGCAGCGCCATTTTTTGAATAAGGACTAGGCAGACAAGACATCCACTGAGCGAGTGCCTCATTGTTCCATCATTTGGTTTGTTTAAATTCTTTGTGCGACATACATTTAAGTTTCACATAACTAATGTGCCGCTACAATTAAATAAAAATTAGAATCAAATCAAACAAAAACTGAATACATCTCATTAATTATTTATAATTAATTGATTTTTGACTGATGCCTTATTCAACTATTGGGTATGGAGAACGAACAAAATTCATTGAAAACGTCTTGTAGTTACGCAGATAGTGTCTGATCGTAGTTTTGAAGATACACCCCAAGACATAATCAATATCTGTCATCCAGTTATGATTCTTTGAGTTTCCTTTACCACTTTAACCACCCTTTTCACTCAGTATGCATTCAAAATAGGCACATGTCCTCTTCTTGGTGAATTTTTAACATTGTCACATACCTTAAACTCCTTGATAATCACCCTGACAGTCAAAATGGGTATTTTCAACTTCTCAGCTATTTTTGTATTGATTTTCAGATTTTCAAATTTAGAGTTTGAGGTTTCACCAATCACAGCAAAATTTTGTTTTAGGTTTCTATGCGATTCCATAGAATATAGTCTCCAAGCAGTTATCTTTCAGAAAAATATAGCAAGTTCAGTAATTTGACATAGTCAAGATATGTTATTACTATTACATGCTAATCACTATAAGTTATGATTTAACTTAACAGAGACAAGTTAGCAAGCTAGGTAGGCAAAGCAGTTTTTGGAGTAACTTCAGCACTAGCCGATACTGTTACCAAACATTATGTTGACTTATTCAGTCACCAATACTGCGCAAAAATGCGCTGGCAGTGAAGCGTGCTAGTTGTTGTCCATCCCCATATCTCGTTTTTGAGTGAAGTCATCAAAAAAGTGTTTGTTGGCTACACCCAATACTCCATTAATTAATGTTCATCAGACTAGGAATTTTTGTTCTTGAAAATACCTTTACATATTGTGCAAAAGTCTGAGGGACATTTAAAGCAATTTCGTAGGACAAATATGCTTGCAAAAATAATTAAATTAAAAGTTTCTAATAACGGAGAAATGTGGTATAAGGAGCTGTAACTGTTTTAAACTAAATCAAACCAATATTTGGGGTGACTAAGCTTTGCCAAAAAATTTTGAGACACTGCCCTGTTCTGCTATAGTTTTATAAGATGACTGGCTTTTTGCTTGTTCCAAGCAGAGTGAAAAACTTGCTATCGTTCTTCAGCAGACTGACTGTCTCACTTGCATCTATTCCTCCAAGTAATTGCAGACAACCATGATGATTCTGACATTACGGCTCTGTCAAGACTATATTATCTGTATCATCTGTTTTAATGACATACAAACATTTATTTAAAAAAACTATTTTTTAAATTAGTATTTGGAATTTCACACATACTTTTTAATTCAGCAATGCCAAATTGGAAAAAAAAAAAGTAAATTATTAAGTCTCTGTCTTTGCACTGCGGGATCTCTTTGTAGCATTTGACACAGTAGACCATAATATACCCCAGGACTGACTAGAAAAATGGCGAGACTCTTGCATAGCCCTTAACTGGTTTAAATCCTATCTGTAGGATAAAGACTACTTTGTGTCAATTGGTAAATACAAGTCTGAACATACAGCAATGGCATTTGGAGTTCCCCAAGGGTCCATTCTTGGACCAGTTCTATACAATATCTATATACTCCCATTGGCTCAGATTTTGAAAAACCACACAATATATGTGGATAACGCACAGATCTACAACAATAAATCCAAGTGACTATGGTCCCATATAGGCATTGAATAAGTGCATTCAACAAATCAATGATTGGATATGCCAGAATTTTCTCCATCTAAATAAAGATAAAACCGAAACAATTATTTTTGGGCCCAAAAAAGGATTGAAAGTTAATACTCCCCTAGAAGCCCCATTATTTAGGACCTAACAGCATGCCAGAAATCTTGGTGTAGTTTTGGACTCAGGCCTAAACTTCAATAGTCAGATCAACCAGCCTATAAAATCAGATTACAACAAATTTAAAAACATAGCAAGACTGAAAAGACTCATGTGTTATGAAGACTTTGAGAAACTAATTCATATCATTTTTGATAGGCTTGATTACAGTAACAGTGTCTTTTCAGGTCTCCGTAAAATAAAATCAGATGACTGCTTCAGTTTGAGTCTCCGTCAAAACTAAAAAAGTGCAACACATTGCCCCCGTTCTCAGAGCTCTGCATTGCCTATGCAACAAAGAATTGATTTCAAAGTCCTACTCTGACTTACAAAGCACTAAATGGTTCGGGGCCAAAATACATGTCTGATATGCTGCTCTGTTACAAACCATCCAAAGCTCTTAGATCATGTGAAACAGTTTTGTTCCTTGTCCCCAGGGTCAGAACCAAACACGCAGAAGCAGCTTTCAGTTACTCAGCACCACAGCTCACAAACAAACTTCTCGAAAGCTTGAGGTCTACTCTGACTTGGCTCTCCTTTAAATTGAGTCTTAAAACTTTTCAATATTACAATATCTCAACAAACATCATAGAATTAAAAAAAATCCATTGTAAGTTTACTGTATTCTCTTTCTATAATTTATTTTCTGTTTCACTTGTAACAAAGTTTTTATGCATCTATCTCGTTATGAAAAGCATTTTGAATTACCTCTGAGTGCTGTGCAAATAACCCTTGCCTTGCTAGAGGTGTACAGCTTATTTATTAAGACTGTGCATGTGTGTGTGTGTGTGTGTGTGTGTGTGTAGGGGGGGTCTGGGGTTTGAGGTGCTGCTATCCAAAGACTGTCAGGGTGGGGTTAAGTGTAGCAGGGGGCAGAATACATTTCCTGCAGAGGTGAGGGAGACATGGCCCCATCTGCCTAAAAGTTTGTCCATACTTCCTGGGATCAGCCAGATAATACCTCCCTTGTTCTGACCTTCTTTCCACATAATTTCCGCTCACTTCCTTATCTTAAGATAAAGTTGAGAGGTAACATGCATCAATGCTGCCTTTCCCCAATAACTGAAAAAGCAGGGAGAGCCGCCTTCCTGCTCCCATTCAGAGAGGATTCCCAGGCAGAGAAAGCGGATGAAAACCATCAGGTCTCCCAAAGGGACTCAGGTCAAAGAGGGAAGCATCGCAATTCAGCTACGTTCACATCACCAGGCTGAAGAGACTCAAATCTGACTTTTTGCCTTCATGTGACATAGATCTGATTTTTTTCAGGGCTGCGTGGACACAGAAATTCAATCTTTAAATCCGATCTTCAACTAAGTCACTTCCATATGTGGTCCAAGATTAAATACAAATCTGATATGAGGCCAAGCGGCATGAATGAGCATTGCCAGATCAAAATTAATGTAACTTTTTGCTTGTGCGCATGCGCTGAGCGCTGTTAGAACTGCAAAAGCCAGTCATCTGACTTTTTTTCACCTTCTCGACCTTATCACAAACAGCTGACAAACTACTTGCCATCATACACGGCAAAGTCCCATCCGCAAATTCGCTATAAGCGTGTCCATTTTGTCATTTCGTATCAGGTTTGAATAATGTGAGCGCTGCCACAAATAGGATGTTTTTTATTGTTACACAAATGACTCAGCAAAAACGTATACATTATCCATGCGTGCTATTATGGAGGATAAACGCATTCATGTTACAGTTAGATTACACTTTTAATTATGGATGTGAACCGCCAAGATTGGCAAATATAATCTGAGAAAACTATCAGAATTGAATGATGAGGCCTGTAATGTGAACACAGCTTAAAAATCTCCTCTCACCGCCCTACAGATTTACCATGTTTTCTCTCTCCACACTTACATGGCCTCACAGAACGTGAAGCGTGGCCATAGACAGGCATTTTCGAAACATGTTTTTAAGCCTCTTCAAGTCCCCAGGGGAAGTGCCCAGCAAGGACTAAAATATATTTTCAATCATGAATTAGCAATAAGACACCATTTAATTTAATTAGTTAATTGAGAGCTCATGTGCAATCAGGCACGATCTGTTCCTTCTGGTAAGATGACTGAATACACACAACCGCAGTTTCAGTAAAACAATTTTGGAAACAGCGAAACACCACTGCAACTGGGCTTTTTTTCAGAAACAAAACAAACAGTCAAGCACAGGTGAATGAAGGAGAGTGTATAATCTCCACAGATGATAGAGGTGTGAACCAATGCTTTAAAAACAAATGAGTAATTTATACACCTTTCCTGCACAGTCTTCAATAAAGTACAGCAGAAATCGCCATTAAGTAACCAGGGAGTTACTGACCATTACAAGCACCTGCTAACTGCACATGAAAACAAACTGGCAGAATTCGACAAAACACAACCAAGGCTTGCAGCACTTATGCATTCATAATGAATATTAGATGAACAATATTCTGTCAGCCAATCAGAATGTTAATTGAAGAAAAGTAATTAAAAGTAGTCTGTCTTATGTCTGCATGCAACACAGACACCCATACCTCACCCTTTCTCACTCTCTCTCACACACACACACACACACAAACACACAAACAACATACGCACATACACACACACACACACACGCAAGCACAGACGCACACACACGCACGCATACACACGCGTACGCGCACACACACACACACACACACACAGACGTGCGCACACACACGGACACACACACACGCACGCACACATGCGCGCATACACACGTGTACGCACACACACACACACACACGCACACATGCGCGCATACACAACAAGTCACATTTTAATCAATAACGGCCTGATATCACGTGTAACTCCCTACTCCATATTCTCAGTGTGCACAGATTGAGATGTAGTGCACAGACCCAGATGAGATCAATCACGTCAGCGACCCGTAACAGCCCTGTGAGGAGGGGCCTACAGCCCAATTATGGCTGCCGCAGGAGCAGCCAGGATGCTAAGCCATGCTAAATCTGAGGAGCCCAGAACTAGAGGGGATTTAGGGCCAGGATGGAGCTAGCTGCACAGCATTAGTGGCACACCTTCCGCGGAGAACCCTGGTGTCTTTATCGAGACTTTCCCGGGCTCAGTATTACACACTCCACTTCCGCGAGTTTTCCCAGCCAACCTCAGCTCGGGCCAATAGCAGCGCCGGTTCGCATATGTTGGCTCTGATCTGCAACTTCACCCTGCATTTCTGTCCATGGTAATGACATCAGAGAGGACTGTGGCAAAGACCCTTCAACTTCATTACAGGGGTCTGGAGGATGTCGATGGCTGCCAACAGCAGGGTTCTAGCGCCCTTCAGTGAAGATGTG
Source organism: Gymnothorax javanicus (assembly GCA_029692085.1). Taxonomy (NCBI): domain Eukaryota; kingdom Metazoa; phylum Chordata; class Actinopteri; order Anguilliformes; family Muraenidae; genus Gymnothorax; species Gymnothorax javanicus. Next base: position 4,053,057 of record CM056207.1, on the reverse strand, counting down.
TGTGACTCATTAGCCAAATGCGCAACAGAGTCGCAGCAAATGGTTTAAATGGGAACACAGACCATGACAGTATAAGGACAAAAGGCAAAAGCATCCACTGAAAAACTGGATAAAATCAGGACAGTGGGGGTGTTGTTTGCTTAACTCCATCACCAAATAAGGCAACACAACATTGCAGCAGCAGCACTTAAAGATTTCCAATGAGAATCCATGAATCAGGGAAGGATGAGTCTTACCTCACTGCTGGGGCCAGGCAGACCAGGATATCTGCAGATTCTCTCAGCTGAAAAAAAAAAAACACAAAAAAAAACAAAACAGAAGAACCCATTTAAAATGGCAGTGAAGGAAGGCACAGGAAATCATTGCAATCAAGATAATTTCATTTTGATGGGAGGACACGCTTATAGTTGAAATCTTGCAGATTATTTTTGTGACAAATACATACTATACAAAGCCGGAACCCCTAAGTGCAAGTAAGTGGCTATATAACAGAGATGCTCAGTCAGCCGAGAAAATAATAAATAATTCAAAATATGCCGAGGCAGTGGATGAGATTAAATATACTGTATTGCAATGATGGCTATCATAAATGTACAGAGAGGTTCCGAACAAATTTTACTGTTTGGCCGCGTTTCAGAACAATTCTGCAGGCACCAAAACTCGAAAATAGTTGTCTTGTCGATAAAGCAGCTGTTAAGGATCAGAGTTGAGAAGCCCAGCAGATAGTGAGACATTTCAGGAGCAGGGCAGTCCTGACCAAGGCAACACAACCCTTCGTATAGCTAGTTAGTCTGACTGTAAGAGTGCCGTTTCTGAACACAGTCTAAAGCTGTATGGTGCAAATTTCATCCTCCGAAAGTGTGATTCTTTCACACCAAAAATAGATGAATGGGCAGTGCAGTGTCCAAAATGGCTACAGATCTTTTCTATTAAAGATAAATTAGGTCTATTTCAGTGATCCGAACATTGACAGGAATTGGTAGGGAGCAACGTAGGTCAGAATCAGAGTTCTGTGCAACTACAGTTAAGAGAGCGAGGTAACTTGACTGTACAGAATATAACGTACAGAAGGACTCAGCATCAATGCTGGAGCAAATCACCTTCATACAAAGCAGCATTTTATTCCAAAAACATGAAGCAATGGTTATACGGCTGGTGGCTGCTGTATTTTGTTGCCATTATTTGGGCTGGGTGGGGCTATCAAACATCCTCCTTTTAGCAGGGAGAATTTTTCATCAAGGGGGAAGTAGGCATCTGTGATTGCCAATTCCATCGTACGCATATAAAACTGTGGTAGGCGAAGCATCCAGAGACTTGACACAGAGTTTAATTATGGATAAGCCTGAAAGCTCTGCATTTTACACAGACACTGCAAAACAAGCTGTCAGCCATTTTCCTTCTTGGCACTTCCTCTACAGCACAAGCTATGTGTCACAACATCATCACATCGCAAATGCTTCCTTGGGCCTATTACTACATTCACCTTTATATGACGAATTAAAAACAATGAGGTCCTACAATCAATCATGTTTTGAAATACTGGCTCCACTGCTTGAAGATATAAAGTGTAATGGATATCCAATCTTCCCGTCTTTACACCACTCTCGATCAAGAAAACTGAAACCAGCGCTGCTGGAGCCCAACATCACAGGGTTAGGCCGAGATTGCTGTACGTCATTACTGAACTATGGAGCCGGGTCTGATTATGACAGTCCAGCTGAGGTATAGCAGGCTTACAGTATGGTATGTGGCGGAGTGCAAAGGCATCATTGGCCGTTTCTCGAAGCGCAGGCTGTATCCTTCGAAGGCTGCATTTTTAGGCTGCTACGTCATCACAAGCTGTTCAGTTGCGATACCGCTTTCGAATTCAGCCGAGAAACGCAGCCTTCATCTTGCCTGGCATCGGGGGGAATTGTCAACAGGGAAATGTAGTGTAAACGAGCTGAGAATTTTGTCTGCTATCAGGCTAGATGAAGGCTGCGTTTCTCGGCTGAATTCGAAAGCGGCATCGCGACGAAACAGCTTGCGATGACGTAGCCGCCTAAAAATGCAGCCTTCGAAAGATGCAGCCTACGCTTGGAGAAAAGGCCATTCTGTCTATTCACCAGCCAGGAGTCATCAATGAAAGATGCTACATGCCTGCAGTACCCTCCACAGCCTGTAGGGTGCCTCTTGGCTAGGGTGTAGACGAGGACTGTACACTTAAACAGCAGCACTCAACACTTGTGTGTAAGTAGTTATAGCTGCTATGAAAGGAGACCGCAATGGCGCCTCAAAGAGTATTAATACTATTTCTAAATATGGAAAATGACCCCCCCCCCCAGAGGAGCCTCATTCTTCTCTACATTCAATGATTCTGATGTACTTCACTACCTCCCGGAGAAATGAAAACATATCATTGCATAAAAAAACCGAACAAGATTGAATTTCACCTCAGTCACATTACAGCAATATTTAAGCAGGTCTGAGTTTGGCAGGAGTAAATCTGAAAGGAAATCTTTTTTAAAGGCAGCACGCATGCCTAACGACAGGAGGCCCTGACATTAATTAGAAGCAAGTCCTCAGGACGGCATGTTTGCGATTAAAATCCATAGCGACTCGAACGCCCACCTATGTCATTCGCACAGATCACTGAAACGGGGATTTCCAGCAGAAGGGGGTAAATAGAGACAATCCCGCACCTCGCACCCTGACACATTTATGAGAATCAGATCGGTCCGGAATACGAGCGGCCATGGAGTTGTGGGGCTGTCGACGGAGATATAAGCGGACGTTCAGCGAGAGGCGGGAGAAATCGATTCCCCAGGACGCCCTCCTTAACCTGATTAAGGCTATGAGTGTTGTGGCTGTCGTAGGTCGAGCAGAGAACACTAGCTCACACACAAGCTCTCACACACGAGCACAAGCCTCTCAGCACCAACACCAGGTGGGTCCCCACAGAAAAAAAGAACGGCCCAAATCTCAATCCCACTCGGGATCACGTTACACGCTTCTGTCAGGCGAGAGGGAACCAAAAGCCAAACCCGTAGCAGCCCCTCGTGAAGGAATCGTACAAGAAAAAAATCATTTGTACTACAAAAGAAGACCAGGCAGAATTGCTAACAGGATGGATTTGTGCTGCTGCTATGCAATGCCTCCTATAACAATATATTTATAGGCTAACAGGGGAATTTGTATTTCTAATATCACCTAATTGAAAGACCCGTATATTTGACCTGTAGCGACCCAGGTCCTGGTACTGTTCTGCCACCATTCCCCATCGCGTCAGCTTTTCCTTCAAAACAAATAGAGTCAGCCCTGGCCATCACCCCCCACGCCACCTCCCACACTGTTCAATCAGAGTTTCTCTTGGGCGAGTTCAGCGGTTTGGAGGATAGGGAGCGAACCCGAGGCCTCCCTCTTTATTTTCTTTCTGACAAATGTAAGAGGTTATCCTCAGCGCATGCTACAGGTCGTCCCTCACACTGAAAAGCTGCTTCCCACAACTAGGCCCTAGCTTCAAGTCTGACTTGAGGCTGATGTACACCAGGCTTCACTGTCAAAGGTTTTTATTCAAATATTCTACTTTATGCAAACATGAAAACTGCTGTACACACACAGTGCTGTTGCTAATGTCAAAAAGAAGTCTCTTCAGCTGGATCTAAGGGTCTCCAATGCCATGCACCATGGCTGAGAAAATGCAGTAGTTTCCAAAACACACACACAGAAATTTTAACACATAAAAACATACTGCCACGGGGGTCATCTTGTTTTCCACATGTGATATATTACATCTGTGGGGTATGGATACAGCTATGTGCATGGATGCTAACTGCAGGACATGAATCCTGATTTATGCATGGCGAACTACGGTAAAAGCTTGAGGAATACGGATATGTCAATACACTGCATTTGGCTGCTAATAGAGGAAAATCACTGGTAGGACAGACTCTAAAAATTACTCATTTACTTAAAACAGATACACAGCAGCTAGTTTTATTATCTTCAAAGATTTTACATGTTATTGTGCTGAGAAGGACTACACTATAAAGGGTGAGTAGGAGGATGTGTGTCGCAGCCAAAATAAAAATTCACCCATATAGTACGGGATATAAATCCTTTCTACATTCTGCTCTGAGCTTCACTCTGCTGTTACCTTTGCTTTTTACCCCAAAAAAAATTTTTTTAAATTAAAAACTGAGTGGGAGGACTGCTTATTTTTTCTTCTAAAGACACGAATAAAGCCACATAAAACTGTGGCATTTCATTTAAAAAAAAGCTAAATGAAGCAATATTTTAAACAGGACACTGGATACTCTGCTTGGAACAAATCTAGTCAAAGCAAAAGAAATTTCAGTTCCGGACTTTTGCAGTTGTTTTTAAACCTTCTGTCATTTGATACTCAGGCGCTGTGAACTTGGAATGTGAATCGCAGCACCAACTGCATAGTGCCTATTGCCTTGCCCCTGCTGCGTCACTATGGGAATACACCGAGGGTTCGAGATCACCGGCTCATAGGAAAACCGGGCTGTGAGCATAACAAGTGCACAAGAGAGGGCTTTAAGCACTGAACCACCGATGTGAAATGACAAGTGCCAGATCCGTCCGGAAACAGGCAGCTTCCACACAGGGCCGCAGAACATGGGCTTCCCTGGGGATTCCTCCAGAAACATGCTTTAGCCTGGGGCGCTGTGCTCTGAAGGGGGGAGCAAAGGCTACCTTTGAAGGAAGTGCAGTTTCCAGTCTTCATGAGCGCTGAAACAGCAACATCATCACTGTAACATCATCAGGGTGGAGATTACAATAGGCATCTACTTGGGTTTGAATTGGAGATATTTTTGGACAGGTCCAGTCTGATGGTTGATTTGACCGAACACACGGCATAAGTCTTGCTTTTTCTGACAGCTGACTGTCTGACATTAAAAGGAAACCAACAGTCTTCATTTTGTACAGTGCCAACTCATCACAATACTGAGATTTTTTACCCCTAAAGTTAATTTCCTGGAGCCGACAAAAGCAAAAATAATATCTCGACCCAATGATTTAAAAATGAGAAAAGTGTTTCATAAACTCTACAGGGAATTTCTGGTTTATATGGAGGAACATCAGCACATTAATACCCCCAACTTGAACTTTTATAGGGAAAATGGCCACCATTTCAAGCTGAATCCCTCATTAGACAACTTTCTTTGCGTCATTTCTATGAAGTATACTAAAATTCAGTAAGGTAACCATGTGTACGGCCCAGAGATTATTATCAAAACCACAGCCTGAGCATAACATTCATGCCAATGACAATCTGCTCGAACAGTAGCAGCGGTTCTGGCAAGTAAATTCTAGTATTTCAGAAACATAATTTAAGGGACAAAATAAACACCGACTTGGTTAAATAATAAACTCTGCGCATGTAAATATGGTTTGTTTTCTGATTTGTTAAATAAACTTTGTGTGTGTAAATATGGTTTGTTTTCTTATTTGCTTCATAATCTTTGCGTGTATAAATATGGTTTGTTTTCTGATTTCTTTCCTTACTGAATGCCAGAATCATGTTTTTAAAGACAATAGTGACAACATGAATGAATAAGAGTCCATCTGGCTGTATAAATGCTACTAACAGGCTTACGCACTGAAACCCATATTAATTCTAAATAGAAAGGACAGTTAGCAAAACTGTCTGGAGGACTTAATTAACACAAAAAGTTCATGGGAATGAGCTCAACATCGAGTTTTGGGTGAAGTAACCCTTTATGAATTGTATTATTTCAGTCACTTACTTGTGTTCAAAACCATTTTAAGTTGAATAGACTAAGCAGGGGCCAGTCTCCCCCCAGAGCAAAAATAGGGTAAGATCACAACAGCCAAGGTGATCTTACAGTGGTGACTTTGAGTCTTGAACCACTACACTTTTGAGTGCCAGCTGAACACCACAGGCAAAAGGCCACTTCTTAGTAAGAGCTTGAGAACTCTGAGAGAGAGGAGTTCGCACCGAAGCAGATGGAAGCCAACTTTTTAAGGGGAGAACTAAAGCTTGCTATTTTTTAGGGCAGTTCTTCAGAGCAAGGGTAACAAAGCCCAGAGAAAGGCCAGAACCTCTTCAATGAACACAACACTTCCCTGTAAAGTTCAGGTCCGTGCCTCTCCCCACTGTGAACTTTAAAATCACACACACCCCAATCACACACTTCACAGCGCGATCCGACAAAGCCCTTAATCGCCTGCCCGCTCACAGCTCCAGGCAACTGCAGCCGGCATGCTCCACTCAATTATAACATTTATTTTGCGTTAAATGAGCCCCTTCCACAGCCTTTTCATCAAACCCACCAACTGGAAAGGAGCTACTGACATTATCTGGAGGACAGGCAGCACTCGAGCAGCAAAACCTCAACAACATTCACAGTAATGGCACAAGTTTTGAGATGGCAAAAATATGAAAAACCGCCGTGTATGCGAGTGTGCTCTGAAGTAGAGCGAGAGACAGTGCAGTTGCCCGCACCATTTTATTACCCTCAATTATTTTTGATCCACACTAATTGGATAAAAGACTTCTTCATAGCTGTACCTCTCATGAAAACAGCGTTCACCTGCTCTAATATTCTCACAATTGGCAAAAGAAAATAAAACAAATCAGAAAAAAAAAAGCCATTTCATCTGACTTTAGCAAACTGCTTAGCTTTGGGTATGCCATCCTAAAGCTGTCTTCCACGTCAATAAATATTCTATAATAGTTTTAACTTCTTGAAAAAAAGAGAAAAGAAAAAACCTAGACAAATGCTGTTGGCAGATGACAGCAGGGCATATCTATAGCATCCTCCCAATAGGTAAAATTCATAGTTTGGTCCAGTGGGGGCGTAACAGAAAATTAACAGGAGAACTACTCAAGGCCAAAGGAATGTTCACAGCAAATTTAACCTGATTCTTTTAGAAAATGTTTGACTGAATTTTTCAAAAAAAATTAAGTTTGGCCAAGAGGTGGCACTGCAGGAATGGTCATAGTGTCAACTGAACAATAGGATTGCTCTTTCATGCACCCACCAAGATGTTCACAGAAAAGTTGATCAGATTCCCAATAGAATAGTTTAACTTAATGCACTTGATATAGTTTCATACGGTAGTGCTACATTTAATGTAATAAAGCCATCAAGATCAATAAAGTTCCTCCATCTGCAACAGGAATGACGATAGCAGATTTTACAGAAGTCCCATTAGAACTTGAAAAAATGGAAAAAAAGTTGCGCTGCAACAAGAGGAATTCCACAGGGAGTGCCAACCACAAAAAAGAACAAGTAGGCCCTAATGTGATACTCTCAACATAGAGAATGGTCGACATCCAAATAAACGAATCAAAAATATAGATATACCTTTTTTTAGTGTTTGCCTACAATAAAAAAGCGTATATCTATATTCCGTCTTGATTTGTTTATTTGGATGTGCGACCATTCTCTATGTTGAGAGTATCACATTAGTCCCATTAGAACTGTTCAGGTCATTGTATTTTTAAAAATCCAAAGTTTTTCACCTGGTGGTGGCGCTACAGGTAAGATCACAGGGTCAGCAACATCAGCTCTGTACACCAGGAGTGATCACAGAGGGTTTGGAATTATTCCCAACAAGACAATCTTAAGTTTTTGCATTTGAAAGTATTACATTTGGCTAAGTGGCGGCTCTACAGGAAACAATACGGAGCCACCACCATCAATAACCTCCTCCTCTGAGCATCTGGAATGTTGAAAGCAGATTTGACATGACTCCCATTAAAGCTGTTCGACTTTTTGCCATTTTTAGGGATTAAAAGTTTAGCCTGATGGTGGCGCAACCACAAAGGTCATAGGGTGACCAATATCAGTAACAGCCCTTCACTATATGCACCAGAAACGATCACAAGAGGTGTGACATGACTCCCATTAAAACTGTTTGATGTATGTACGTAAATGTAAAGGTCGACCTGGTGGTGGGACCATAGGAAGGGTCATAGGGACACACAAAGCAACAGGGTCCTTCCTCTATGCACCAGGAATAAAAACAAAAATTTTTATGCGATTCCCTTGAAAACTGTTCAGCTTCTAGGACATAATTATCCAGAGTGGGACAGGTGCATTATAAGGAGAGGATATTAAAATAATTTAACAAAATCAGATTTTGCCATGATCACTGCATTGACTTAACAACCATCTTCTGCTGGTTAATCACACAGAAGTAAACAGCGAATTGATGCAAAGCATTCAATAATGAAGCTTACAAAATAAGTCCATTGTTCACATTAATTTAATTCAGAGAATACCCATTGATTATGAAGGCGCATTGGTCTGTTTGAAAAGGGATTAATTAGACTCCAAGTAAGATCACCCAGAATGCACTTTCTGGTCATAAAAAAACTAATCATTTTGAAAACTGCCATTTTCCGTCAGCATTCATAGTTCATTTTTGGTTCATTGCTGAACGTCTGTCCTCAGAAGATCTTCACATGCTTCAAAGAATTAGCAATGTAGTGATACTTGTAATATTGAAGAGACAGAATGTTTAATATAATGCCCACATTTGTATTTTGTTTCAGCTAATCCACACTCTCGATTTAGATTCCAAGGAGAACGGCATAATAAGATTAATAAAAACGGACCGGGGCCATTCCAGAGCGAATGCGGAGTCCGACACAGGGGATGAGCGCCAATGAACCTCGTGAACTCCATCCATATGAGCCTGGTGGTGCAGACCAATGCCCAATCACACCTTTTAAGCCGCTCTCACACCGGACGCGAAACGAATTTTTCGCACGACAGGTAACAGTCAAACGCGTGTATTCGCTTCTTTGCATTGACTGTGACAGTAACCTGTCGTGCGAAAAATTCGTTTCGCGTCCGGTGTGAAAGCAGCTTAAAAGACCTCTTCAGGAGCATTGAGGAAGGATTGGGGGCGGGGTCGGGGGGCGAGCGGCTCATTCATGTTTTCCGGAGCACAACCTTGTCCCGGAGCACGCGTCTCTGACTCAGGTGCGGACCATATGCTGCACGGTTACACAGCGTGTGCTTCCAGAGTGGCCTCGAGAGCGAAGGAAAGCCTTCGCCTGAGGCTGGCACTGACTCGGCATAACATTGTGATCACTGCTGTGATTTACGCATTCACTCTCATTCACTCACAGGCAAACAATAGCTACGTTTCCCTATAAAAGTGATTCGAATCTTTGGGAAATGCGCATAATAAGAAATGCGAATCATGTGTGTTTCCATTAAATGTGTGAGGAAAAAAAAAAGCGTGAAAACTACACTACGAACTCACGCGAGTTGCGAGATTACCTAACCGCAGAACCGAAAAAAAAAACAATAGTTTTTGTTTATTCACATGTGTGCAAGTGCGCTATGTCAGACTTACTTCGAATAAAACTGTTTCTATCCCCCGTTTTGCGAATCAACACTTTTTCGAATCATCCTCAACGCGGCCATCTAAGCGAATTTCTTTTTGTGCGAATCCGGGGGTTTTGTATGCAGGCATGTACGTATCTGTCTATGGATGCAGGAGAAGAAGAATTATTCACAGGTCAGATAGCAATGTGTAATATTATATATTAATTGTGGTGAAAGTTGTTAACTGCCAGAATTTATAACGGTCAGGCGGATTTCTATTAGGGGTTGATATATGTGTGATAGTAAATGGCCTGAAATTTCTTTTGGTGTAAGATCTATTAGTAAATAGGAAAATTCCAGGTTTTCAGGTTCCAGAAGTCGACGGTTTGGTTTTTATGGTCTCGAGAAGGGTCACCCTCCAGAGGGCCAAAATTGAACTTTTAAGAAAAATAGGTTTTTGAGTTGAAATATCTCAGTGCGCCCTCAATAGCCCAACTTCATTTTTTTTTCCAACTTCATTAGCCCAAGCTTGTATATAGATGATATGATTCTATAACAGTGCCTTGTACTATTCCACTTGAAATTGTAGTGGGATGGTGAGGGCGCGGAACTATAGGTGGCGCTCAAGTCGGTGAAAATGCAAAAATAGGGGTATTCCGCGGCTGTAGATCTCCATGCGCCCCCATCAGATTTGAATGAAATCTGTTTTATTTGATAGCCCTATATGTCCACTGTGTGTACCAAAAAGATTGATATGGGGTTCAACTGTTTTAACCCTTTTTGACCATCATTCTGAAAGGTGTGACGTGACCATTCCATACACTTGTCTATGTAGTGCTGTTACGGTCCATAAGTCAGCATAGGTGTCAGTTTGAATTCAATGCCAATGGATGATTTTTAGTGGAGCAATCAGCAATTTAAAGCTTTCTTCAGAACCAATGGATAGGGTCCGGCCTTCTGCTGACTTCCTTTGGAATGTTTAGAAGATTGGAGGCGGGGCCGGACAGATTGCACGCTTCACCGCTCACGAATAAATTAAAAAAAAAAAAAATTGTTTACTTCTTTTGTCATGCTAATTTCAGGAAAATAAATCACTCATTATCTCCATCATCCCTACTTTGTTAGAGAAAACTCAGGTGAAAGTATGATGGCAGACACTTGGTTTTCCCCCCTAGTCTGTTATTTTTTGGAGATAACGACGGAAAACATGAAATGAGCCAAGAGTTAGAAAGTAAAAATTGTGCACATTGTCAGGTGATACTGAAAGTACACAGTGCAACAGCTTGATGCATACAGATGTGAATGAGAAAATGTGGCGACTCCTTTTTGATGATCTTTTCCACCTTCTGCTCAGCAGAGGGTTCTATCTGATCCCCGTCCTGGGCCCACCAACATGTGTGCAGTTACATGTATTGCTTTTCCTGTCCCAGTCTCACTGCTGCTCAATTGGATGAATAGATTTTTATTTCAGGCCCTCCAGCTAATGAAATAACCCTTGACCAAGGGCCAGATGTGTGCACCTTCAGTTGGTTACCTTTCCATCATGCCTTGTTGCCTTCATTCCTTTATTCAATCCATAGACCATATATTGTACTAATTCGCGTTTGAAACCTTGCCTTACTGGGATGGTCAAAAAGGGGTTAATACAGTTGAACCCCACTTTAATCTTTTTCATACATATAGTGGGCATGCAGGGCTATCAAATAAAACAGATTTCATTCAAATCTGATGGAGGCGCATGGAGATCTACAGCCGCAGAATACCCCTATTTTGGCATTTTCACCAAATTGAGCGCCACCTATAATTACGCGCCCTCACCATCCCACTACAATTTTAAGTGGAATAGCACAAGGCACTGTTATAGAATCATACCATGCATCAAGAAGCTTGGGCTAATGAGGGCGCAGGCAAGGAATGCCTCAAACATAAGCGCTACTTGGGCTCAAAGTGGTGTTTTCAAGCCCCCCTATAGGTGGCGCCCTCAACAGCCCACCAAAATTTCATGATTTTACAAAACTCCTCCCAACACAGATTGACATCAGTGAAAAAGAAGCTGGGCTATTGAGGGCGCACTGAGATATTTCAACTCAAAAACCTATTTTTCTTAAAAGTTCAATTTTGGCCCTCCAGAGGGTGATCCTTCTGGAGGCCCTAGCAACCAAACCGTTCACTTTTGGAACCTGAAAATTTGGGATTTTCCTGTCTACCCAAAGGCCTTCCACTGGAAAAAAATTCAGTCAAATATCTAACAGACATATATCACCCACCGCCTGAACGGTATAAATTCTGGCAGTTAATAACGGGAGGGTAACAGACACCATGAATTCTTTCTGGCTCCGCGCTTCAGAACAGTGGATTTGAAAACAAGGATGAAGACCATCAGCATTAACTTACAGGCAATTAAATACATAATCCACAACCCATGTGGGATTTGTAGTCCATTTCAAATAGGCGTCACTCTCCAAATGCTGGCTACACTGTACATGCAGTATTTATGTATAATTGGACTACAGTACAGAGCACATTCCCACCAGGATATCGCCAAATGTCACCTCAGAAACACGACAGTCCGCACGGCGTCCCATTGTTCCCACCATCCATTTGGTTATTCATCCACACAGGCAGCGGTGGGCGAATGTTGTCTTACAGACGGAGCGGTGCCAGCTGGATCTGCAGCTGCCAATTAACCTCAGCAGGGCTTCCGGCAGCTTCCGGAGCGCGCGCCTCCTTCGCTCAACCCCAATTACGGAATTAAGGCCACGGCGAAACGGCGAGTGCCGCTAGCCTCCGCCGCCATTCATGCTTATGACTGTTCGCGGTAATCGCTGCCGGGCGACTGCAAATTACGCTTAAACCAAACCGCGACTCATCAATCAAAGCGAGAACCGCCAGAGCTTTCTACAGTATATGTATTTTTAAAAGAGGCTACTTCATCTGAGGCTTTAGCGGTTTCAGATGTGATTGAGGCAGGTAGATTTAAAAGAGCTGCTCTCATTAGCCAGTGCATCTGTGACTGCGCCGACTGAACAAGTATTAATCCAAAGAAAAAATCCTCATTAGAACAGGGAAGATATTGAAAATACACTCAAAGGAAGATAGAATTCTGGTTTAGCCCATTTTGCATAGAACTGCATGTCTTTCCACCACTTAAGTAAAGACACTGGGACTAAGGGATGAATGAGCAGGTATTGCAGGCAGAGGGGCCCAGCTGTGCTGCACATGATTTGATTACACTGCATTAGGCAGGATTAAAATGCAGGCAAACTGAGATTCATTGGAGCAGGGCATATTTCTCTTACGGTACGTCCTTCGCTCCTTGCAAACGTAACCAAATCACTCCAGCCCTGCTAGCCCACCAAAGCCTGCTTGTCAGGCATATAATGGAAAAGCAATTGGAAAGGGGGACTGCCACTGTACCCCTCTGTTATCTGGTTCCAGTGCCTGCTGTATTGCTTTAGACAGAGGTACCACACAGAGAGAGGAACAAAGGACATAAAACAGAAGTATTTCATTTTAAGAACTGCCAACATTTTTTGTTAAAGACACCATGAGAAGGAAGCCAGAGCAAAACATTCTCAACAATTCCACAATTTGACGAACAGCCAAGTACAACAGATCTTTTGGTGGAATTTTCAACGGCCTCAGTTTGATTGACGTTAAATATGACGGCTTATTCTGGATTGTGACGGATTAGAAAACGTGCAAAAATGTTGATCGGAGGCAAACAGATGCATGTAATCAACACCACGCCCGATTACCTGACAATGTCAGACTAAAAATAAAACTTTTATTCGGGAAGTGGAATAAACAATCTTTGGAGTGAAAATTCATATTTTTTATAATTCAATTATTTATATGGAGTATAAACAAAGCCCATGCTTATCGATCACCAGGTCCTACTGAGCTTCCTAATTTAATATTGCTGACACAGCTGTATGATCCGACACCACAGTAAATAGGGTGATCTATGCATATAGGCTCAATGAAGTGGCTATATGCTCAGTAGAGAAAGGCACATGTGTTTACATTTTAAACTATTAAATGATGCTCACATGGCATCCATTTACATTGTCCGTTTAAACACTTTAATGGGAAGTGCGTTCATTGTGCCAAACAGGTTACATCCAAATGAACGATTTTGACTGCCGCCGAGGCTAAACTTGAGCATTCAATTAAATGAAAGGCTTTAGGCCATGAATGAAAAGCAGGATGTCCTCATTTAATGGCATAACTCATCAGCCAAATGCCATATCTGATCACTCTGCTTAATACCCTGCAGGGAGATTCAGACTGAGAAAGAGGCAAACACCAGTCTGCATTACTGTACTGTACAGGAAATGAGAAGCTGGACAGGGCTCCAGTACTCTCGCCCAATCCCCTGCCCCATATGAGCACACAAGGGAAAGGTAACTGTGCTTATTTCCCCCATCAGTGCAGTTAGCGCAAGACAGAACTGTGTACTATTCATTAAAACACAGAAGGACAATGTAAAACAAGCATCTCCTCTCCATCTTGCAACGAAGGGAGGATGGTGCGACAAAATCGTAGAGTGTAAAAAAAAAGTCATTGAGACATCTTCATTCTCAAGCTCAATGAGAAGCATCTTGCCACACACAACTTGAGGTTATGGACTGATTGTCCACGCGGTACAGCCACTGAGTCAGAGTTCAGCAGTCCAATCAGTGAGTAAGATGGTGTAACCTATTTCCAATTCGTCTACAAGATATTTACCTCTGCTCAAAATACAACACACTCATAGCAAACTAGAAGGGCCCTCGGAAGAGCACATACCTCCGCCACGCCATATGCCAGTATTAATGGTTCTGGAGCCAGAATATTATCCAGATCACCAACAACTATAATCAATCCTACATTGGCGTAGATTCTATTGAACGCTGAAATTTTATGAAAATCTGTTCATTACATAAGGAACAATCATTCTATTTAGGTTTATTTTAACTTCTTCCAGATCTAGAATCCAGAATTTGTTCCGGATCACTTCCAAAATTTTATCAACTTATCCTTAGACTACCAACTACCATCCTCTCACATTTTGTGTCAATCCGTTCATAACTTTTTGAGTTATCCTGCCAACTGATAGACAAACAGATAAACAAACAAATGAAAGGTCGTTCTTGGAACAACAACTTGCCAAAATTGAAATCTAAAAAGGTGAAAAGATATATCATATAGTCAAAAGAGCAGAATAAAAAAAATCATTTTGGCAAGAATCGAAAGAGTGACGTCACAACCCCTAACCGTTGTATAGCTGTACTCTATAATCTTACTCAACAGGCATCAGACCCATATCTATACAGACAGGTATAATGCCACTCATATTTGAGGGTGCTGCGCTCTGTGGAAGTCATCGAGAGAGACTGGTGGTTTTTGAGGGAGACTTCGCTGTCACAGGTCATAGGTCACAGGAGCAGGTGAATGGCCCTAACCCATGCTGCAGAAATGGACAAACATCCTTTCTTCCTCTAGAGGGCAGCAGCAGAGAAACTGCACCGCTGCCAAAACCGTGACAAGGGCTTGGGTTTCCTCCAGTATGTCTGGATGAGGTGGACCCAAGACGAGCGCTGAAATGCCTTCCACCCCGGTCTTGAACGTCATTGAACAACTCGGCCGGAAAAAAAAACTTCCACTCCCAGTTGCCTGCGGCTCTGAATTCCCTCATCCACTCTATTTGGGAAATGATTTACACATGTAATTTGGCTCAGAGTTGTAGGAAGTATTATGTGGCGGGAGAGGAAATGAAATCAGTGTGTGCTCCTACTTTCAAGTGACCGCAAACACACACCCACTTTATTAGGGCACAGGCCAGTGCCTGTGATTTATGTACAATGGGATCAAAAAAACACATAACAGAGAACTTCACACTTTGATGTGAGCTTGTTCGTTGCTGTGAGTCCTCTGTTTTTCATCAAAAGTCTTTGGAGACCATTTCCTCCATGTGTGTGATGCGCTCAAGCCCTGATGATGCTAATTTTCTAACTTGTTTCTGGTTACAGAACAGCCTGGACAATCCCAGTATTTACTGCACCATGATATAAAAAAAGCTCCTTACTGCTCAAGCACAACAGCAGCTGTACAGAGGATTGTGATCGTGAACATAGATAAAGGCTTCTGTAACACAAAACATGCACAAAAAAGATGACTGGGTAATTCATAAACTTAAGTAAGCAAGGATCCTTCATTAAAATCTGTGCCACTGCATAAACAAAAGCTTTGGGCCTTTTTGCACAACAGACTGAATAGAGAAAACAGCTAACAGAAGCATGCTGTGTGCACCACACAACCACATGCACACGCACACACAAAACGAAATCAATAAAAACGCTATCACAGTCCGATAAGAAGAAAAAGAGCCTCAAAATACAGATAAACATCCAAGTGCTCATGCACACACAAATCTTCACATGAACATTTTTCTAAGATTCACTTGCCCCCCTCATATATTACTTGCCCTCCATACTTTAACTTCCCCTGAAGACACACTATTAACAGACAACAACGCAGTGTTTCCACGACTTGTTATTTGTTAAACAAACCAATCTCATAAAGCACAATAATACTGAATATAAATTAAGCCACAAAGTTTTAAACAAAACAAAAGTTCTAATGACGAGTTGAAACAAAAATGTCAGGTAAAATAACTCAAATCAATACATCAGATGAAAATTACCGGAAGAAATATCACAATAAAGGAATGGATTGACCATTAAGAAATTCAGAGGCACATCCTCCCAGAGCAATGTTTTTTCAACGATTTTACCGCATGTGAAGCAGGAATACAAGATGCAAAAAAAAAAAAAAAAAAACTCGGAAGTGACATGGGCGGAGTTAGGATCCCCCATCCCCAACCCAATTCACAGCGAAAACTGAAGCCGCTTTCACACTGGACGCGAAACGAATTTTTCGCACGACAGATTACATTCAAAGAGCTCTAATTTCTTGGCGCAGCGCAGGGTGGCGCAGCGTGGCGCAGCCCACGCAGTGGTAATTTCGTCCGGTGCAGCCCGCGCAGTGGTAATTTCGTGCGGTACAACACTTTGTTAATTTTTTTGCGGTACAGCCACTTTGGCAATTTGGTAGACGGACGTGCGCTGAGATGGGTGTGGCGGCGGAGTGCGCACACGTCACCGAAACCTCACAGGCAGGTTTCCAGAATGTCAAGCACATTTCAATGCAATAAATAATTACAGCAACCACTATTTAATGTAACTATCTGAATCAGCACATAAATTATAGTGTCTATATCGATTGTCCTGATGTCAGATTAAAGACACAGAGAGAGAGAAAGAGAGAGAGAGAGAGAGAGAGAGAGAGAGAGAGTGCATGTGGGCGCGTGAGTGCGTGTGTAGGCTATGTGGGTATGTGTCCTTCAGCTGCTTTCACACCGGATGTGAAACAAATTTTTCGCACGACTGATTACATTCAAAGTCTTTACATTGAATTTGAATGTAATCTGTCGTCTTAAAATCTGTTTCAAGTCCCAGTGTGCAAGCGGCTTAATACTATTATTGTCACTTAGGTTTTATCGTTTTTAGTGGGGGAAAGGAATACAGCCTGATTGCTATGATCTCGTACTGAGTTAAGATCACATATTGAAAATAAATGTATAACGTATCATGCATTGCAGTGGCGTAGCCAGAACTGAAAATCAGGTGTGCCAGGAACATCCCTTTACAACTTCTATTAGTCCTGACTTGTTCGCAATCATCTTTCCTAATGAACTATGCATTCACTCCGAAAACACTCCTCTCTATCAGGTGTTGCTAGTTCTCCTCATGAAAGAAGGAAATCATTCGTTTGGACGTGCTTTTTTTTGCCTTTCAATCAGCCATACTCAAAATTGCGTACAGATGTTTCTCCTCTTCGTCTTTGATTTAATTCCAAAAATGCAAGCGATCATGAAGAGCATGTTTGACCGCTTGATGTGCTAAAAAAATGTAGCGCGGAAGATCCAGAGCAGTTTCGTAAAGCGTGCGGCTACGAGCAAATTATTTTTCAGAACTGAGTTTAGCCTATTATTTTGTCACACTTGGATCGCATTAAGAAAAACGTTGTGTCTATAACTGCCAATAGTGTATTGTTATAATTGTAAAACGTTTTAATTAAGGAAAATGATTGAGAACAAGTCTCAAGCAATAATTGTTCAACCGCGTCCAAACGAATGATTGTTATCTTACCTTCACGAGGAGAACTAGCAACACCTGATAGTGTGGATTGTTTTCGGAGTGAATGTATTGTTCATTAGGAAAGAAGATTGCGAACAAGTCAGGACTAATAGAAGTTGCAAAGGGATGTTCCTGGCACACCCAATTTTCAGTTCTGGCTATGTCACTGTTGCATTGTTGTCCATGCATGTTAATCCCAAAATTTTAAGCAGCAACAGGGTGTAATAATAGGAACACGCTATCCATCGTTTCTCTTCCCAATGATGCAGGCAGAAGAAATAAATGAGCGAACGTCGTATTTCATTCCAACTTCATAAGTTTGAATGATCTGACATATTTTCGTTTTGAAATTCCATTCAAGTTCGCTAATGGTAATAATTCGCGAATACCCTAGCTAGCCAGCTGACTCATATTCGTAATGCTTAATATAGACGTAAGCGGTGCAGAAAACATGCCTGAAGCAGCAAAGTAAAATGCAACATTAACGCATCATGCAGATATAGGACAGAGGCTTTTTTATTCCGACATATTAAAGGTGAGGAGAGGAGCTCATTTGATTGGTGAAGATTTGACTCAGCTGTGTTAAACCCACTCACGCCTTCTCTCCTCCCTCTTTGCCACTTGCGCCGGCAGGAGGGACAGAGGCGGGACAGAGGAGTACTTGCGCCGGGCTGCGCCGGGCACGAAATTGCAAAATACGCCTGGATACACCTCGTTGGCGCGGCGGTCCCCCCATTCGCGGCGCCTGCGCCTGGTCAACGAATTTAGAGCCCAAAGTCAATGCAAAGACGCAAATAATTCGCATCTTTGCATTGACTTTGAACATAATCTGTTGTGCCAAAAATTCATTTTGCGTCCGGTGTGAAAGCTTGAGAGAAAGAAAAAAAGAAAGACGGATTTAAAATAAATAACCCTCACTCATTGAAAACCGTGCAATGAATGGATATAAACGAGGTATATAACACTCTTGAAATATATAATATTTGGTGAGCCTTTCCATTTTTTTTAAATTTAAGTTTGGATTTGCGATCTATGACAGGTTGGGCCGAAATAGGGGACTTAATGGTAAAAAATTATGACCCAAGTAACTCTCCATACATTCTGTTGTACAGGCACGTTTTACGGTCCCCGGATAGATCTTTGCACAAACACACATCACAGTGTGAAAAATATCGTTTTCATGAAAATCAAAAATGATATGACAATGAATTTTTTTGCTTGCCCGAATGGGCAAGCCTAGTAGGTAATAGCTCTGAGTTGCCTGAAAGGCAATAGGACTTGCCCCAGGCAATTGGGCAACTGTTAATGTTGAGCCCTGACACACAAACTCGCTCATATGAAGCCGTATTACGCTTCATTATGGAGTTAAAATATGCACATATGCATAAACCCACAGGCAAGGATTTAAGGCACATTTGTTCACAGCTGTGTCTTCATGAGGACAGTTTAGCAAATTCAATACACTCTGGATAAAGTCACCCAATTCCTCCCCAGTTAAGCAACAAACTACAACGAATTTGGACACTTGACCCAAATACATTTATCCCCACCCTCCCCTCAACCTGAAGGACATTATCATTTCCAAACTTCGCCGCCGCAGACGCGATGGCTATTTTTGCCAAATTTTGCCAAATTGGCTGATGTTCTGAATTATAAAGGAGGTCAATTCTCCATGTCAGAAAGTCTAAACACAAGATTAAAATGATTTGGCAAGATTCTTTTTTTTTTTTTTTTTTTTTTTAACAGTGTAGCAGCACCAGAGAGTGATATAGCGGCAGGAAATTTACTGTCAGCAGCAGAGAGTAATGTGGCACAGCAGCAGATAGAAGATTTATTTATTTATTTATTTATTTTACTGCGGAGGTGGAGCAGGAGAGCAGCTTATGTAGCTTGCCTTACAGAAGGGTGGAGGGTTAGGGCAGGGCAGTGGCATATATGCAAACTTATGAGTGTCGATGAGTATGAGGGCACGTGTCGAGCGGTTTGCCTGAAAAAGCTCGGCAACCTGTGCCCCATTTGTGGAAAGAAAATAGGGTTAAACCAGCTCAATGTTTCTGTAAAATATTAACAGCATACAGACTGCAGTCAGATTCAAAGCCGTCATACATTCCAGTAGAGGTATGTGGAGAGGAATTTGTGATGTGATGATGGGCAAGACATACCATTGCCAACACAGTTGGGATTTAAATGTTACACAATATGCCTCTCTTGCTTCTTTAGGCCAGGTCTAGCCTCAGTGAGAGTCTCCATCCAGCTCTCAACATTTGGGCATCAGCTGCTGGTGCCCCCTCCTCTGGGGGCCAGTGAGTCAATGGCCCCTCTGAGATGCAGGCAGGCACCGTTTCATCGCAGGCAGTGCAGAAATCTGCAGCAGATTAATCCACTGCCTCACTCAAAATAAACCCGCCTCTCCTGGTTTCTTGAGGGGAAAAATGATTAGTGGAGCTGTACTTTGAGGAGGGGCTGGGGTTGTGAGAGCTCGGCCATTTAATTCAATTAGTCCCTTCAAGTTCTCCTCCAAACCAGGTCCCTGGGGAGGAATAAACCATGTTTGTCCAAAGGGCTGCCAGCAGCGGCGTGTTTGTTACACAGGATGGTCACAGAAAGCGGCGCATGTTAAGGTCTGATACAAAGGGGCACAGGAGGGTATTTGAGACTCCTGAGCGCTTTTCAAAGACGTGTGGCGTCTTCCTGTGTTACATTCAGACTTCGTCACATGACTTTATGTACATGTATCGGCTCAGCTTACAGTGGTTTCGCTACTTTGGCTTTTCCTTACTGCACTTTCGCTACTACGTCCGAGTCCGTTCGCAACTATAGATAAGTTAAGAACATAAATATTACTTAAGAATCAGTGGTAAAGCTTTACAAAAACCATTCGCATTAAAGTTGAGAATACTTTTCTGGGTTCAACCTCAGTGCAGACAATGAAACTAAGATGGAATCAGCAGCAAATACTTTGATTGATTATAGTAACGAACGGACTCGGGCACAGTAGCGAAAGTACCGTGAGCAGCAGCGAAAGGGCAGTGGTGAAAAGCCAAAGTAGCGAAACAACCGGTTACCACAGGCTCTGGTGCAGAATGATTGAGAAGCTGTAGAAGGAAAATGAAATGAGTAATTTGATAGAACTGAAGTTTGCAGACTCTCTGTAACTCCAATATCCTCGGCCCGTCCCCATTGAAAAACCTCCTCCACATGTCCTCTCTCATCTAAGATTGCAGACGGTAAGACTCCAGCTCGGGGGCCCTCAATCTTATCCAGAAAGGGCCAGTGTAGGAGCAGGCCCTCAATCCAACCAAGCAGTTTCACACCTGATTCTAATATTCAACTGCTAGATTCTTCACTGAGGTCCTCGATTAGTAGATTCAGGTGTGTAACTGCTTAGTTGGAATGAAAGCCTGCGCCCACACCGGCCCTTTCCGGATTTCTGGATAAGTTGAGGACCCCAGCCGTGGATGGAGATCCTTGAAGGTATTCATTCATTCAGGCTATCAGGCCGTAGCATAAGAACAAGAGGCCTCTTCCCCCCTCGCCTCCAGCCAACAGGCAGCACTGTCCTGCTCCCATCTCCCGTGCCCCCGCAGCTCCACACACGGTGCCACTTGCCTCAGCCAGCTGGTATTCTAATGCAATTCTGGCTCCTTCCAGGGCACAGCCAAATCAAATCAAGGCTATGGCTCGCAAGACGCTTCCCAGAACTTCCCACCAGGAACATGCAGATAAATACGAGCAACCGAAGGCTGGTCAGAGGGGCTGGCGACAGTCCATAATCTCAGTCCGAGGCTTCCCGCTGGAGTTCGAGCCGAACGTTTCAGCAAATCTCAAAGGTGAAGCAAGGTAAGAGGAGGAGGTCACAGGAACTGCATCCCATGGCAGAGTGTCGCTCGACTCTTGAGTCACAAAATGAAAAAACTGTCAATATAAGCTGGACAGTGCGCTGTCAATCTGGAAGCGGACAGCTCATCACTGTGCCGTTTGCAGGTCATGCTCTTTGATCTGTGCTTTTAAACTGCCGCCACAGTTTAAGCCACGGCAGGGCAGGTGTGCTGGCATAGGGCCCAGGCTTCTGGAAGCATCCATCGTGACACCGTATCCCAGCTGCTCCCCAGTGCTCAATGCGCTCGGAGAGCGGAGCAGCACAGCAGTGGAGCTCAGGGTTTTACACAATATCGTTTAGCAGTGCCAAGACCGAGTGGCTTAAGACAAAGTGAGCAGTATTTTCTTTCACAGTACCTACTATGCAACAAACTGAGGAACATTTAAAAATAGACTGGGTATTGTGAAAGTGGTTATGTTTTCTGCCTTAGAATAGTCATCGGTGCTCTCGTCACACCATGAATAAATCCAATTATTTACAGCCCATTTTTGAAGCTGCAAGTCTTCTTGCATGAAATTTACTGTTTATCATCGTGTAATGGACACGCAAGATTCATCCGGGCAAGAGAAATTCTCATGTAACCAGCAAATGACATTCAAAAATTTGATAAAGGCTGTACAGTACCGTTTCAGTTTAGGATCAGGAAAAGACAGCCCAGACCAGATACACATTATTAATTGGAATGCAACCTATAGTATTTGTGTGTGTGTGTGTGCATGCGTTTGAGTGTGCGTGTATGTTTGCGCGCGCACGTGCGTGTGTGTGCGTGTGCCTTTGCGTGTGTGTGCGCGTGTGTTTTAGTGTGTGTGCGTGCGTGCGAGTGTGTGTGTGCGTATGTGTGTGTTTTAGTGTGTGTGCGTGCGTGTGAGTGTGTGCGTGTGTGTGTGTGTGCGAGTGTGTGTGCGTGTGTGTGTGTGTGTGTGTGCTGAGAGAGGGAGTAAAAGAATGATATTAAGACAGGCAGACGGCTGAAACTGCAAAACAAAAAAGGCTTTTGTATCAGCTTTTTCAAAGATTTTTTTTTTTTAGAAAAATTGATGTACCTTATGAGTGCCTCAGAGCTGCAACAGTAATATTCCACATGCACAGGGATTTTGACCACAGCACCTTGTGCAAACATTGGGAACAGAAAAAAAATATTGCAAAGTGCGAACTGACAAGGCTCCAAACGACCATACGCACAAGCTCATGTTACGAGGCTGGGATTTTCCTATGTTTGTACGGTGGCCTCCGTATCCCTATAAGGAAGCGTGTGACAAACATTTTCTATATCTCCCAAGTGAATCGCATGGGCCCATCAATTAAATAAATGATATCTTGACCAGATAGGTTGCCAGCAGGTACTTTAATATGGAGAAAGTAAGGCCAAACCAAAAAAAAAAAAAAAAAAAAAATCCAGTATTACCGGTAACTTCAAGAATTTGGGGTAGGATTTCTTTTAAGAATTTTCTTTTTAGGCTTGTAGTCAATCCTCACCCAGATACTTCCTAAAATGAGGAACCACCTTAAGCAGAATGAAAAGTTCCATGTTAGATCAGTCTCTCCTTTCAATGTGTCTTTTTTTAAAGGTGTAATTGTCTGACAGTTAAATTATATTAGGTTTTGCCCATTGTGGTAGCCTATTCAAATTGAATTGTCTCCGTGCTGTCATTTCTGGGCGTTTTCGGAGTATTTTGCAAAGCTACATATCAAGAAATGCAGCTTTGTTTCCCCATTTTCATTTTAAGGTGCTAGCTATATAGCAATATGCTGAGCATTATTTTTTGGGAAAAACGATTGGGAATGATTGGGCGCAATTAGTCTATTTCCATGGATTGCCTCTACCACTGAAAGTGAGAGTTCCTGTCATTGATCTGTCACAGAGATTTACAGTGACAGTGGACAGCTCGATAGAGGGTCACACCCACTTTGTCATTTGACTGGGACGATTCGTAACAGCCGTCTGACATCACCAATCTTGGCGAGCTACATATACCATCTACTGTCAAATACAAGAAATGCATTAATTTAATTCAGCTTCACCAGAAAACGTAACCCCACCGCCCATCGCTATGATGCCATAGGTTTTATTTCAATTACTTTGCTCTTTTGGAGCTGCTGAATTACAAAAAAAAAATTTTTAAATCCACATATTTTTGAATACTGGTCTAAAAGCTTTCGAATAGGCACATTTTATAGAGGGTCGGCCAGGTTTTCTGTGTGAAGCCTAATAGGAAAAGTGATCTGAAACTTGACCAGAACCAGCGCTGGATTTTTGATGAGGGAGTGACGCAGTGCTTCCCTCACAATTAGGAAAAACTGGACTCCATCTCCTTCAACACACAGCTCCTAAAATAGCCTGAGATTCACAACTGTACTGCCAGGCAGAAAACAAGACAACAAAGAGAAATATCTTGTTTCATGTTTCACAAATGAAAAGCATGACTTCTATTTAAGGTCTCCTCTCCAAGGACTAGTGGTTGAAATCATCAGATGGGGAAAAAAAAAATATGTATTGGTAAAGTACAGGCATTCAAGTGACTGGAATTAACAGAGAGAGGGAGAGTGAGAGAGGGTGAGAGAGTTTAAAAAGAAAGTGAAGCAGAGAGAAGGGGAAAGACACAGCCATATTTCATGATATGGGCACATGTGTATTTAAGTTTTTCAGCCATCCAGGAAAAATTATGCTCTCCTCCTACCCTACAAATTGAGGACACCAGAGGACAGGTGGGCCGGTTAACTGGTCCTCGTCCTCAAAGCATACGCTGCCACACGCAAACCCCGGCCCACCCCATTCCACCGAAGCGCATGTTCAGTACAAGTACATCTGTATTGCTACTCTTTAAAAATGAGCAAAAAGTCCTAAAATCTGCACACCAGCTCTGTATAGCTTCAACAGCATCAAGTACCACCACGTGCGATGTTTCCAGCGCAAGCGCTTCTTCAGACAGAGAAGTTAAAGCCCTTCTTCAGACTTCTTCAGTCGAGCACCTAGATCTCAGATGTTCGGATGTCGGTGCTTTTTGTGCATGCTGACTTAAATGACCAATTAGCAGAAGTGCGCGCAGATTGCCAGCAGCTTTTTTCCCACCAACTAATAAGATTAAAACAGCAGCTGAGCCAGTTAATTTTCATTTGGAAATTGTGGGGCAAGGAGGTGAATGTATAGCTACTAAATAACTGATTAATACAGATTAGCATCAAATCCAATCTGTAAAAGCAACATTTTATACAGCAGCAAAATCCCAGGCCGAGCTGATGGCTGCACTGGATTTTCCTGCGCAGGCAGCAGTGTAAAGCCTTCGCGGATTGCGCGCGCACCTCAACAGAGCGCGGAGGCATTTATACTTGGTGCATTCTCTGTTGCAGTATTCGCCGCAAAGACGGGGGCAGTAGAAAAAAAAATACAATAGGAAGTAGTAGAAGCAGGCAAAAACAGTAGAAGTAGAAGCATTTTGAACTGGGCGACACTAGCGCGGCTTGCGAAAAGTTTCAAAATCCTGGAGGTGTGCGACCTCGCGAAGCACCAGCGCGCACGGCTGTCGCCAGGTGCGCGAATACGTCATTTGTGGCGCGCGAACCTCGCGCACTCGCGACTGCGTCGAGCATAAACTAGGCTTAAAGCTGCTTTCGCACCGGACGCGAAACGAATTCTTCGCAGGACAGATTACATTCAAAGTCAATGCAACGCGTGCATTCGCGTCTTTGCATTGGCTTTGAATGTAATCTGTCGTGCAAAAAATTTTTTTCGCGTCTGGTGTGAAAGCAGCTTAAAACCTGCCCCAGATGGTTTTTGCTGCGTAACTTCCTCGCGTGACAGTACAGCAGCGTATCTAGCATGCTAGATATTTACCTGTCACGCAAGGAAGTTACTCACCGTGTGGGGGCCACCTGCTGCAATGTTACACGTGCTCGACCAATCACAACGTGCAGACTCGTCATATGATGTGCAGACGAGTCACATGATACAGAAAATGGCGGCGCCCATGCTAAATCCTCGGCCAGGATGTCTGTTACAGTTTCAGAGGGTGCCGCCATTTTTCTGCATCATGCGACTCGTCTGCACATCATATGACAAGTCTGCACGTTATGATTGGTCGAGCACCTGTAACATTGCAGCAGGTAGCCCCCACAGGGTGAATAACTTCCTTGCGTGACACATAAATATCTAGGATGCTAGATACGCTGCTGTACTGTCACGCGAGGAAGTTACGCAGCAAAACCATCCCCACATGGTGCAACATTGCCTGATGCAGTATAAACGCGTGTCACTTGCCTCAGGCAAAGTTGCACCGTCTGGGGCAGGCTTTACGCAAAAGCTCAGGAGGCACCAGGCAGAGGCAAAAAGGACAGATTAGAGAAAGATAGAGAATCAGGAAAATGCAGTAGCAGAACAGCTGGGGCACTCTGAGGACACCAGCTTCTTATTGTAAACAGATAATAGCGCTTCTACAAAGCCTGCTAAATCCCCTCTGTGAAACGCAGCCAGGCTAATGGAGAATGCAGTTGTTTGCACCTTGGATTCTGGAAAACACCTGCATTAGCTGGGGCTAACACCCTCCAGTCCTCTTTATCCACTGCATCAACCGAAACCAAGCTCTCACTTACCATTTGATTAAACCACAAGAGAAAGGGGCAAATAGCTATTGGTTTCCGGTTCAGGATTTCAGAAGTACTTTTCATTGACTGCCAGCACCGTAGGTCAAGCCTGTTTTGGGTGGCAAGAATGCTCTAATCAAGGTGCATACCAATCCAAATTTTAGACAAGTTGACAGCAGACATTCTGCCAGTGTAGAAGTTTGCAAACAGCCTATTCAAACTCCAGCAAGCTGACTTCAACAAAGAAAATGGAGGTGCAATGAAAGCTACCACATGCTGCGTTCGAATAGTCACAAAAAATACGGCTAACCGTCCAATTCCTTTCCACCCTTCCTAAACCTCGATGAGGAACCTCATGAGGTTAAGAAAAGACGAAGAGGAGAATTTGAAAGGGCTTAGGGAAAGACAAATGTGGTTTTAAGAGAATCCAACTGCACTTATTCTTGGCGATGGAATCACACGTCCCTTGCAGTCATGTTCGTTAGTGTTCGTAAACAGCCAGATAGACGGCATGTCCAATTAATCATTGCTGCCAAGGAACAGTGGGAAGGTGTCATCTCCTTTCGTTTCATAAAGGAAGGCTCAGTGTACCCAATGTAAATGGAGATACGTTATGGCGCACTGTCTCACCTTTCCCTAACATTTAGAGAATTCAAACACACTTATCATGGCTGCTACGATAAATACTTCCAAGCCATTTTCCAGGAGTTAGGAACTTTCCTGAGCAAAAAAAAAGAGCACCCGAATGCAGCCTCTGTCTCTCCACCAGTGGTCTCATTCCTTTCAGAAATGCTTTAAAATGCTGAGCACACTGTATACTGTATGGAGTCATCTAACACTTTATCCTAGATGGATCAGGGGAAAACGTCAGGTTCTGCAATGATGTTGCTGCCGAGTTGAAATTATAATAGTGATGTCTTGGAGACAATGTGTTTTTGAAAAGTCACTCACAGAGGAGGAGGGAGGGTGGGAGGATGGGAGAGGCATGAGAGGTCAGTCGTCTTCTCATCTTTCTAACTAATTTGACAGATGGCCTTTTCTGTATTTTCGGTCCGCTCCCATGGTAATGTTAAATTTAGTCATGTTAATTACCCCAGAATAAATGGGACGTCTGGCTTCACAGACAAATATTTGCCCAACAGCAAATTGTGAATGCATGATTTTCTTAAGCATTAAAACCATGCCCAGGCACTTGACATGCCACTCTTGCTAATGGGATCAAGGAAAATGCATCCTGGTAATTAAAAAAAAAAAATCATGCCTCTAAAGGATTTGGTGAGCTCATAAATTGCCCCAAAATTCATAGTAGCCATCTTAATGGTTAGGTGTGGTTCTGAATTTCCTTACACAGATGTAGTAAGAGACTGTGATTCATCATATTAAATCACTGCCAACAGTTGGCAGGCTAAGCCCCAAACACAGATCGTTGTTATTTTCCCCAAAAAAGTTCTCAAAAATCCTAGCAGGCAAGGTTAACCACAACCCGATGACTGTTGCACTTGCTGTCACAGTCACAGCTTTCTAGACTTGATGAGATCCAGATCTGGCCAGATCAATTTTCTGAAATAAAGAAATGGAGCCCTAGAATTTCAGTTTTGTGACAATAATGAATGAAGACCAAGCTGCGGCAGGCTGTAGCCAGGTGAACAGCAGGGCACTGTGTGATTGGAGGACCGAGAGGGTTTCAGTGCAGGGAAGCTTCCTTAGGTCACTCCACTCCTTAGGTCCGCGATGCACGAAAGGCTGATTCGTTAAAGGACTTGTGCAACCCTCAGTCTGTCATTATTCAATCAGCTCAAGCATATCTTGACCTGGCATTAGCTAAGCAGCAACCAAAGTTTCAGACTGCGAGCTAGCGCTGAAGTACTGGACAAAACCAGTTAAATTTAGAGATGTCAAAAACTGGAACTAAGGCTTCTGATTAGAGTCCCCCAGGACTGGTGTCATGGTTCTCTGCCTTGGTCTATTAGCAAGCTCAAAGCTCTCCGGAGCTATCTGCACACAGCATGCCTCATGCCACAACTGCTTAACTCAACTGCAGAGGGCAGCAGTCAGTTCAGCTAAGGTAAATTGAAGGGGGAGACCGTCTCCAGGAAGTCCTACTCCCCAGCTCAACATTTCCATTCTACTTTAACAGCTCTATCAACAAATTACAACCGAAGAAAAAAGCCCCCCATTGTTCTCCAGAGCAATTAGCTCAGCGACTCCGCGATTGGAGCATCTGAGGGGATTTAGCACAGCCTTGGAGAGGACCTTCTCCACCAGCTGCTCTGGCAATGCTAACCTCATTTGTGGGTCTCAAGTTCTGCCCAGAGAGTACCCCACAGTCTCGTGGGGTTCCGAAGCCTAGCGACATCCGCGCTGAGACATTCCCGGGATTCGAGTGACAGCCAGTTATAGCTAAAAAGGATAAGGTCTGCCTGTGAAGGGGCACGCCCTGCAGCAGATGGGGCATAACCATTATTATGTCCTCCTTTTACTCTCTCTCTCATCCAGTCTTCTCTCAATTTTCATTAAAGCAATGTACAATCCCAGCTGGCACCTGTTCCCTGCATTCAACCCCTCTACAACTAATCTGAGCCCCCTGCCATTTTCTGGATCCTTCTCTACTAGCGGTGAAGGGTCTGGAACGACACATGCCGAATTTTTTCCCTTCCTATTTTAAATTAAGCATTGCCCTTGAAAACCACCACACTTTTAACAAGAGGAAGGTTGTGTGTGTGTGGGGGGGGTTCACCATCCAATACTCCTCAAGGGGATAGATGAAATGCATTAAATTTGCAAGTTATGTCTCTGGTGGAGGGGCGATGGGCATTGGGCGTAATCACATAGAACTGAAGAACCACACAGCATTGGCTAGAGGAGGCTTCAGAAGGATGGTGATGCTATTAAATGTACAATAAAATTATTATTACCTCCACCATGGAGGTTATGTTTTTGCGTTGGTTTGTCTGTCTATCTGTTTGTGAACAAGATAACTCAAATAGTAATGAACGGATATCTCTGAAATTTTGTGGGTGGGTTGCTATTACATCAGGGATGGACCCTTTTGATTTAGACTGTGATCGGTCGAACAATATGGCCGCCACGGCAGCCATCTCAAAATTCTGTTTCAGATACCTTAAATTTCTTATGAGCCATGTTCACTCAGCAAGATTTCAACTGTGCTGCCTTGGCGGAGGTTTGCACTCTTGGAGTGCCTCTAGTAATAATCATAAAATTGTCTGTCATAATGACATCACATTAAAGCCAATGGTCTCAGGATGGTAAGGGGATGATCTGCCCCTCAATCAGTATTCCTATCTCAGTAAGGGCGCATCCAAAAACTCAAATAGGCCTCTTATTCCCCTTCCTCTCCGATTTTCCGTGATCTCAATAAAAAAATGACACATCTGTCAAGGCAAAGTTTCTGGGAGATAATAGAGGTATCTTGGGACATGTTTGAGAAAAATCAGACGTCCATTCCTTCAATACGCCATGAGCTCAATGGAAAAGATAGCCATCGCAATTTGTCGGAGAACTTAGAGATACGAATGACGTATTCAATCACCACAGCTACGAATGATTGTGGTCCATGATCAATCTGTCTCTTCTTCCAAGGTTAATTACATGTTGCCTAGCTGGACTGAAGAAAAAAAAAAAAAAAATGAATCAATTGCCCCCATTCTTTCATGACATAGACACTCCTTGTCACCATTTCCAGTTCATGTCCAATAGCGTGGAAGGTTTCGAGCTTTTCGGAAGAATTCCGAAGTCTTACCACTGTGCAGGATCTCCGTCTATAAACAAGGGGACACACATTCCTGATTCCACCAGGGCGCAGGGTAGCTGAGGGCTATTTTTATTAAGTCTGCAAACCTCTCACATTTTGGAGACAAGCAAACAGCAGACAGGGCGAGAGATTGAGAAGGGATTTCACTGTCATGGTTAAGGATCAAACTCCCACAGACTCACAAATGGCTTAAGAGTCAGCCATCCTACACAACGTGCGCTAAAAAAAGTGAAACCTGCAATTAATCAAGGATGGAAACGAGGAAATCAGAGGCAATGGAGTACATAAAATGAAGGAACATTTTTATTCATTATGATTTGTCATGCCTACATGATTTCAATATAAATTTAGTGCATAAATAATGTATTATTTCTCAAAAAGCAGGCACTTTATTAATGATTACAAAGATATTAACAGGAGCAACAGTTACTTTACACCAGTACATCATATTTTCGACACCCGGTGACCCGTCTTGTTGCACAGACAGCTAGAGATGGACGAAAGGCACAGCACAGGGTGCGGTATCGATTTGGGGGGGCTGTCATGCAATGAGATTCAGCACTATCCATGAAATCTTTACCTTTTTACAGGCTACAAATCTACTTTACAGCGAGTTACCACATAGCTCATCAATCCCGGAGAAGCCTAAACACTAATAATTTCACAGCAGGTTGCGACTGAACATGCGGGTACGCGTCTGTCCATGAGCAATACAGGATTTATGACAGGAGACAGGCGACCTCAGACAGTGATTAAGCAGAATTAATCACAAACTGGATGATTTTAGCTGGGGTGAAAGCTGTGAGCTGTCGGCAGGAAGCACCGATGACTGTAACAGAATGCAGCCTTAAACTAGCCTCATGGACTAGCGCTGAAATAGCGGTTTAGCTCCTCAGGCGACGTGCAGGTGACAGGCGTGCCTAACTGTGCCCGATGTGCCCATTTAGCAATACCACACCCACCTGGCTGCATCAGCAAATCTGAGTTCACCGAGCACCGTATGAAGACAAGGTTATTCCTGGACATTCGATCAGTGTCGAGCAGCCTGCAAGTAATGTAATCCAGCTGTCGAGCTCGAGGGGCTGGATCTCTCTCTCTCTCTCTCTCTCTCTCCCTCTCACTCTCACTCTCCCTCTCTCTTTCTCTCTCTCTCTCTCTCTCTCTCTCCCGTCTAAGTACTGTGGGCCAATTTTACCTCCCTCCTCTTCCATAACCCTATAAAGTAGAGATTTTCTTACAAAAAAACACCGATCTTGATATGTAGTCTTTTAAAAAATTCCTACATTACAGAGTGTGATATGGTCCATGTTTATGCAGAGTGGATGTTTCTCCCAAACAGAAACTGGCTTTACTGCAGGAATAGCAGTGCGAGCGGAGCATACACCAGAATAGCAAAGTGTGGTCCATGACAGTAATTTAATTAGCCTTTGAGAGGGTAACTCAGTGATTTCAAGATGCACAAGGCCGATATTTGTTTACAAAAAGACCATAATTGTTTCCATGAGAATAAAACAAAGCAAACCAGAGGGAAGGTGTTTGTTTTTACAACCCCTGAGGCTATCAACAGTGGCGAGTTAGTTGTAAAGAAAGATAACAGCAAAGGTCTTGTTTTCTTCTTATCTCTCACTAATACACTGGGCTGTGCAAAAACAGCACTGGTGGAGTAAACAACATACAGGGCCAATGCAGGCTAAAAGCAAGTATTCTTATTAGTCAAAGCCTGATTAATTAGCAGAGTTAGGGAAGACCCTAGTGACCCTTCCGCACTGAGTGCCTCTGTCAACCACAGTCATTATCAGCGTCTTTTACATTTGAGGCGATGGAGCTACTTTTTTCAGATGATCAAATCATCCACAGGCAGCCCATTGCAGTAAACTGTAAGCTAATTTAACAATAATACTGAAGATAGGATAATCTAGACAGTGACTGCATATAACACTGGATAATTACCTTAGCCAAGGAGTAAAATAGCGATAATTTTTTTACTGCCATTTTTTGCTTTTCGTCTATCTGTCTGTTGTAAGCAGTTCTGGACTGGTTTTCATTCCTCAAGGAAAAATAATGCCCAACTCATAACCCACGAAGCGAGGGACCCCACAGAGGACCGATGGGGCAGTTTGGCGGTCGTCTCCTGCGAAGCGCATGCTGCCACACTCATACCCCACCACTGCACATGTTTAACGCAAGGTTTTACATGACAACAGGCAATTAGAGTCTCACAAGTCTAAGCCAAAGCTTAAGATCAACATTACAGAAAAGGTCAAATACAATAATGCAGGAAGATACGCAAACTCCTTAGTGCCCTTCCCGTTTACCTTTAAAAGCAAGTTCAAACATTTGCTTTTAGCATTTTTATGTTATAATTTAAGGTCAATAAACTCGCTTTACACAAGACAGCTTGGCAGTCCACTATTGTTTGTTGTTTTTAAAATGACATCATCCAGTAAATTAATTAATCACAGTTACGCCAGCGGTTTGACAGAGGTGCTGTCGGGAGATCACAGCATTAACCTGCTCTGGCAGGGCAGCATCTGAGGAAGAGCTGAAGGCCCGGCATCTACCCCGATTCCTCCATAACCACCTCCCTAAGCACAGCCGGGCACTGAGCCCTTAATTCACCCTGCGGTAAAAGACGAGAGGCACAGAGAGAAATCCAAGCAATTGCTTGTTATTGCATTTGCATGGCCATTTAAAGATTTACAAAGATCATTAATTTCACTCACAGCCAAGATAAAAAAAAAAAAAAAACACAGAAGTATAAAACGCAGAGCCTTAAAAAGCCATTGAAACATAAAAATGTGTCTAGGCTATCTATTCATACCTACCATCCAATCAAATAAACATTTAATTAACAACTTGCTCCACCCACAAAACACAGGAATGGGCGGTTTACCTCCAAACCAAGCAGTAGGGGTAAAACATCAGTTGGGGGGGAGAGACACTTGGCCCCCCCAACAGGGGGCGCACTTCATCATACAGCCAAAGAGCGTCTCTTTTTGGCATTCACGCACCACAAACTCCCTACCTGCTTTTCTACACCACATTTATTCTACACGTACATTTCCCTGGACAACAGAGGGCTAACGGCGAGGACGTCTCAACAAAGTGGAACTTATCCAAACAGCAGGACGCACTGCACCATCAACTCCACTCTCAGGCCTACATCATGACTCATGCACCATGGCAAGACTATAGAGTCAACTCTGATTTATAGCAATTAAATTCATTAAGATGAAAATACCAATCGGACCGATGTCGCAGCTGGAGCTTCATCCAAAGTATACTTTGAACGTAAACCGTCCAAATAAAACAAATAAAATTTGCCCACAACAAAAATTAATCTGCAAAACTGATCAATGCGTAATCTTCCACGATAATGCTCAATAATCTTATTGTTGGCGCCTTTACGAACACAAAAGAGTCCCTGAGATGAGATGGACACGAAGGCATTACAGGCTAACACTACACATTATTATTCTCCTTGTTCACCTTGCACAAACATTTGCACAGTTGATTTCTGTTGAATAATCCAGAGAGAGATGAGCTATAATCCACACAGCACACCTGCTGAGCGCCGAGCGTCCTTCTTTTGACATTCAAAGATTTGTCCCTGTTGTCACTGCCATTGTACAAGCCCACCCAGCCCTACCCAACAAACCTCAGTTTATGCAGCTAGTTAACAAATGGCTGCAACACACTGCGAATTAGCAACGGCCAAGCTTGCTGATCATGTTAGGTACTACGGAAATTCAATGTTGTTATTATTATTATCATTGTTAGAACAGTGCTAAGCTGGCACAGAGACCGACAGTACAAACTATGCTTGTTTCAGCTGAGATTTTCAAATCCAATCCCACATGGTTGAAGAGACACTGCCATTGTACCTTTAAGCCCGTCACTAAGCCTGAACTTCCACAGGACATCTGAGGCCAGGTAAATGATAATGTAAAAAATCATATTATATCAATAACTGCCATGGGAGGCCCAGCCCCAGGGTTAATAGAGGTCCAGAATGTAACACTGGTCAATGTATGGCCAAATAAATAAATAAATAACTCTTCTGCTGGGAACACCGAGAATAGAACAGCCTAAAGAAAGGGACACAGGAAGGTGGAATCGAGCTCAAGGTTGATTTTTTCAACCCATCTACACATCAGCAGCACCTCTACCCCCCATGTCCCAATCCAATACGCCCATAAACAGCATCACTCAATACAGCTAGTCCCCAGTGACGGGAAAGCACTCGCTCTCGACCTCTCCAGCAGGGCTACTTTCTGGGGAATCTCATGCAGGAATTGCACTTTTGTTGTAGCAACAACCGTACGGCGGAAGAGGAGAATCGCTTTTTAATGGATGACGGCAATAATTACACTCCCCACTCACAGGGATGGGCCGAACATCTGTGACAGTGAAAGCAGCCAGAAAATAATGTAGCTTGCGAGTGTCTTATGGAAGCCTCATCTAAAGGAAAACCCCACATTTCCAATTGACCTGTTGTGGAGACGGAAGTAACACAGGGCAATTGGTGTTAGCCTTAGATCTCCAAGCATGACAGCTGCAAATCACAGAAAACCCAAGCAATGCCAGCCATATACAGTACCAGTCAAAAGTTTGGACATACCCACATTTTTCTTACAATATATGTTAAATAAAAAAAATAAGCAGACTTTATTTTGCAAACAAAGATCTCAATTTGTTTTTTTTTTTTTTTTTAACTAGGGCAGTCATATGACCATTATGAATTTGCAGCCGCGCGGCTGTCTAACTTCCCAAAGACGTGCTGCACTTGAGGTGGCTTTTCATCAACCTTTTCGCCCAATAAGTCCCAGAACCACTTGACTTTAATTTGACTGTTGGAAAATAGAAGGAGCTTATTTGTCCGATTACTTTGCAAAATATGGCTTCTTTGAGAATTCCAAAATTTTGGACACTACTCAAACAAGTCAGTTATTCTCTTTTCACTTCTGACTGTTTACCTTTTACAAAATTTCATTATAGATTATATAGAGAAGTAGAGCTGTTTAAATTTCTCTAAAAACAGAGCACTGTGACATTAGCAAAACGTGTCCAAACTTTTGACTGGTACTGCACGTCCCTAGTTAACTAGGCTTTCGTCCCACATTAATGCACACGAATAGACTTTACACTGTGTTATTTTCTAAGTGAATCTTGTCTTTCTTATTCCTTGCCTACAATAAACATGAATGCAAATAAAACAAGTAGACATGGTCAACAACATCCCCCGCCAAAATGCCTTCTTTAAACATACTACGAACAGAGGCTCCCAAAAATGCCACAAGGGCAATAACTGTGGGAAAAATAATCATGTGCTTCTTATTTTCGAACTCCATCAGGGTCTTTATGGTCTTAAGCTACACACCAAATTTGGTTATCCTATCTCAAATAGTTTCTAGGTCCCCTTTAGAGATACCGTGGACAGAGTCCAAAAATATGGATCAAGGGCAATAACTGCAGGAAAAATAATCGCGCGCATCTCATTTTCGAACTCCATCAAGGCCTTTATGGTCTGTAGCTACACATCAAATTTGGTTGTCCCATCTCCAATAGTTTCTGAGAAAAGCTGTCCCCTTTATCTCGGACGGACGGACGCACGGAAAGACGGACGGAGCTCAAACCTACATCCCCCTCACACTTTGTGGCGGGGGATAATAACTGTAAAGGGCAAGATGAAGCCAGTATTCGGCTAGGCTAAATAGTTTGTTTATGACTTCAAATAAAAGGCTTAAAATATAACCCCTCTTCCTAGAAAAGTTGGGATGCCTCATTAAACATCAGTAAAACAGACTGCAATAATTTGCTAATCCTCATTGACATTCAATTCGACGGAAAACACTATCAAGACGATATATTCAATATTCTCTCATATCAACCTCATTGTTTCTCATAAATATATACTTACTCTGAATTTTATGCCAGCAACACGTTCCACAAAAGGTGGGACAAGAGCAACAAAAGACTTTGAGAGTCGTGGAATGCTCAAAAAACACCTGATTAACACATTCCACAGGTAAAGAGGTTAATTGATAACAGGTGTCAGTATCGAGATCGGATAAGAAAGGGGCATCCTCGAAAGGCTCAGTCGATCCCAAGCAAGGATGGGGGAGGTTCACCACTGTGTGAAAAGCTGCACAGGCGAATAGTCCAACAGTTTAGTAACAACATTGCCCAACACGTTATTGCGAGAAATATTGGGATTTCGCCATCTACAGTCCAAAATATCATCAAAAGATTTTAAAAATCTGGACAAATCTCTTTATGTAAAGGGTTAGGACAAAAACCAATGAAGTACGCATGTGACTTTTTATCCCTCTGGTGGCGCTGCAATAAAAATAGACATGACCATTTAAACTTTAAATTATAGTACTACATGGGCTCGGGAACACTTTGGACAACCATTGTCCATAAACACAGTTGGTCACTGCAACATCAAAGATATGTTCAGATTCTAACATGCAAAGTGCAAGTCATATATCAGCAACAACCGAAAATGTCGCAACCTTCTCCTGGCCCGAGCTCATCTGAGATGGACTGATGCAAATTAAAACAGAGTGCTATGGTCTCATGAGTCCACATTTCCAATTGTTATCAGAAATCATGGATGTTGTGACCTCCAGCCTAAGAGGAAAAAGACCCACCCAAACCGTTAACACCGCAAAGTTCAAAATCCAGTTCCTGCAATGGTATGAGGGTGTGTTACTGCCCATAGCTTGGGTAACTTGTACATATGTGAAGGTACTATTAATGCAGAAAGTTACATACAGGTTTTGGAACAACCAATGCTGCCATTCAGAAAGACAAGGCCAACCCATATTCTGAACATGCTACAACAGCGTGGCTTCATGGTGAAAGCATATGGGTACTAGACTGGCATGTCTGCAGTCCAGACCTGTCCCCCATTGAAAATGTGTGGCGTATAATGAATCGCTAAATATGTCGACGGAGACCTCAGACTGTTCAGCGACTGAAGTTGTATATCGAGGAAGAATGGGAAAGAATTCCACGTTCAAAACTTCAGCAATTACTGTCTGTCCCTAAACATTTCCTCAGTGCTGTTGAAAACAAAAAGTGATGTAACCTGGTGGTAAATGTTTTTGAAGCATGTTGCAGACATCAAAATCAGAATGAGCATATATTTACAAAAACAAAATAGTTTATCAATTTGAAAATTAACCCCAAAAAACCTATAGACCCATATATGGGTCCGTAAAATGCAGCTGTTGTATTCACACCTGTGGAACTAATTGTAGGACCATTTTAAATTCTAGTAGACATCCCTAACTTCCCAGCAATACCACATGCCCTGCTGAATTACAGAAAAATTTGAGTAAAATAATATTTTTGATTTGATGTAATGCTGTGACCATAAAAATATGGGGTCCAGGGTTTGAAAATTTCTTTCAATATACAGTACCTGTGATGGAGCTGCAGTGAAGCGCTGTAACCAGCAGATGCAGAATATGTATGTGACACTGTCCTACAATAAGAAAAAAAATGTCTTTTCTGAGTTTGAACAAGGGAAAGCTTGAGAGAAAAGTCCGAGTTTTGGGGTTAAATATTGTTTTTCTTCTGTGTTAATTTGAATATAGGTCAAAAAGGATTTGTAAATCATTGCATTCTCTTTAGCTACATTTATGTAGCGACACAAATTATTCGAAATTGAGGTCGTAAACCAGCAAAATAAAATTTTTAACTTAAATAACAGAAACAACCTAAATATGTGACATTAATGATGCATCCTGAATAAGTCCCTTTCGTCACTCCATTGAAATTCACATTAATATTCAGTCATTCATTCAGTCAAACACAAGATAATTCAAAGGGGTGCCTGAGACCTGAAGTCAATGAGCTCCATACGGTCTTTCACTCTCCACAAGCTGGTTTGCAGTGTTCATTCTGGTTTGTTTACCAAAACAATTGTGACTATGTAAGCATTTTGCATTTACAGTTACACAGGTCGCAAATGTTGGATCTGGTCACTTATGATGCTGCCAGTCTACATTAAACACCTCTGTATACAGTCAGAGCATCGAAAAGGAAATGAGGGGCGACCGTTTTCACATTACTGGGAAAGCGCTGCGTGGTCAGTTCAGCGGAGAGCACGCACCTCATGCTCTGAAGAGGCAATTAGAGGAAAGTCAAAGGATTCTTATTTCAAACCAGCTCCTCATTAATTACCGACATCAGAACTAGTAATAAATATGTGCCCACAGCTCTCGCGAGTCGGGTTCCAGCGTAGACTATTTAAGGAGATTGTCTGAGCAGAAGCAAGACTGCAACTGTCTGGCAACCGGCCACAATTAGCGATAATCTGTCGCCTCTTGCTCATCCGTACTGCTGGCAAATGGCATGCTGATGCGATTCGCCCAGCCGCTCACTGTGGAAACCAAATAAAACTAGCCTTGGAATTAATTAGGACTTAGTTGGGACCAAGGTTTGTTGTGAACAGGTGGAATATCTGCGCCTGGGAGGTATCTATGACCATAGCTTGTGAGCATTCAAGCATCACCACTGTGTGATTTTGATCTCAGTGTTCATTGCCATGCTGGTTAAAATATCATGGATGACAGAGGTCCATCTCTAAAAGTATGCTTATTATGGGTGTATAAAGAGCCACAGTGTCTGCTCATGAAGCTAAACTGATACTGGCATAAAACACAGTACTACTTGGACCATCTGTGCAGTTTCCATTGAGCTTAATTCAATTTTAATTGGTTATGTTAATTGAGCATGAATGCATTTTAATTGGACTGAGACACACTCAGCATAAGTCATTTTTATTCACCAACCTTCATTGAAGTTTCTACTTCAACAGCAAAAAAAGGATTTTTTAAATCTCCAAGGCAACCTAGATGATTTTATCCAATTAAATTAATCAAACTACCCTCTAAAAATGAAAATGCACAAACGCAAACGGTTAAGTCACACTGTGGAGTATTTGCTCCGTTCCTGTTTTCCACTATTTTTTCTGTTACACATTTCAATTGGTTCATATCTTCCAACTTTAAAGACAACCTGACTACACACAAAATGAAGTTTCTTAACCCTTGTGTTTGGTTCACTTTTACGTACCTCATGTAGTGTTCGGGTCTATCTGACCTGGGACATTTTTTGGGATTTTAAAAGCAATAAAGAAATAAAAATGTTCATAAAAATACTTAAAATGTATTGTCTTTATTTCAATTCCAAAAAATATAGATAACATATATAATGAATATTTGCTATTAATCTCTGATTTATCACATTTAACAATGGACGTATCAGGCGTTTTTGTGATAGTGAATTTATTATTCATCTAAAAAATCCATTATAATAAAGACTGGCATAACTGAAGGTGGCATAAATAATGCTTATCTATGAAAAAATGAAATTAAACACTGTTTCAATGAATTATTATTATTTTTTTATTTGAACTGATATTGTCTCCTCTGTACGGTGTCACCAATGCCTTGCCTAGCTCCTCTAGAAAAAGCAGTCTTCTTTGGAGCTTCATTTGGTTCCAGTCTGGGTTGATTGGCATCCAGATTACAAAGGCATTATAGGCTGACACATTCAGAATATTGTAGAAGATCACGATCGGCCACCGTACAGTTCTTCTTTGACAGCTGTACCAGGCCAGCAGTTGTCTACCCCTCCTTTTGTGTGACCTCTGGCTTACGGTCCTCCTGGTCACTGATCCTTCCATCCCTATGTAGAGTGCTCATGAGCACCACATTTTTGCCCTTTTTGGGTATGTAGGATACCAGGGCAGTGTTGGCCATAAACAGAAAGTTGGAGGAATGGACTGGCCTGTTCTTTACTGTTAGAAGCTGAGGTGGGAGCTCCGTCTTGTTTTTTCTAATTGTTCCAATCATTGTCAGCATTCTTTTGAGAGGTTCCTGTCCCAGGTCGTAGGAGGTAAAGAAATTATCAAAGGTGATGTTGTGGCCACTGAGGCCCTGCGTCATATCCAACACCACACATGTCCCCTGGTTTTCTTCAGGGGCTCCTCTCTCTGGCTTCCCTGTATAAATTATTATGCATTATTTATCTGTTTTGCCCCTCCCCCAATGTCCAGGCATGAGGGGTACAGTGTGAGAAAATTTTAAACGTTGTCATATTGTGTAGGTTCCCACAGTACAGAGGGTAAAGAGTGCAGGAAAATAGGTGTTGCCTCATGGTGTTGGGATTGTCACAAATTGCAGGTGTGTGTGTGTACGTCTCTCTCTCTACCTATGTGTACAAAGGGATGGAAGGATCAGAGGCTGGGATGAGTGTGAGCCAGAGGTCATACTTGAACATCTCTCATCCCCAGTGAGAGAGCCTCCCCGCTCAGCTGCTCACATAAGAAGCTTTCACATATTGTCGATGGTCATCAGGTTTGAGACCGGGCATCAAGACCTGCTCGATTTTTGGAGCCCCTGTATGTATGTATGTATGTATGTATGTGTATGTATGTGTGTGTGTGTGTGTGTGTGTGTGTGTGTGTGTGTGTGTGTGTGTGTGAGAGAGAGAGAGAGAGAGAGAGAGAGAGAGAGAGAGAGAGAGATATAAATGTATATGAAGGATATAAATGTGTGGGGGCATTGTAGCATGTATACTCAAATGAATTTTTTTTTCTTTTATATGTTCTTCAAAGAAAATGAGCCAAAGACAAAGAATTTCAGGTCAAAAAAAATTCATCCTTGTATCATTTTTCTTTTCGTAAAAACTTGAAACGGGTCAACTGGACCAGAACAGAACACAAGGGTTAACAATCAATTAATTTTTTGAAGGAAAACACTAATCCAAAACAATTGCCGAGAGCAAACAAGTAATTCCCATCAGCCAATACCAAATGGAATTGTTCACTGGGTTAAATTAGACTACCCACACCAAGGTTTAATTATGGCCAGCCCTGCTTAATGTAAACATCCCTTTCAAAAAGCCTTACCCTTGATGAGAAGGTAAAAATCTCTCACCATGCAACACACAATGCCAGAGTCAAAAGAAAATCTGGAGATGAGAAAGTTAGTTGCTTGAAAAGATCAGTCTGGAAAGGATTAAGAAGCCATTTCTGAGGCCCTGGAACTGCAGTGAACCACAGTGAGAGCAACTACCTTGACATACAGAAAATTTATGGCAGTGGCGAATCTTCCTAGGAATGACTGGCCAAGCAAATTTCCCCCAGGAGCAATCTTACGACTCATCCAGCAAGTCTCAAAAAGGACCCAAATGTCAAAAGAACTTCATCTATGAGTTCTGAACATAGGTTTAAAGTACAAGAGGCTGAGTGAAGACAGGTGAAGACCACTTGCATATTTTGAAGACCACTTGTACATTCTGTTCACATCTCAGGATAAAATCTTATATACGAGAAAATTGGAAGGAAGGAAGGAAGGAAGGAAGGAAACATTGACATCCAATATATTATTTATCCCGACAAATGCCACTTTATTGCCCAGCACTTCCAATTAGAATAAAATTGGATATTGTTTCCTTCTGAGCAAAGGATCCAAAACAAAAATGGAAACAAACATTTTCTCAATCACAGATTTACTGCTTAAACTCCTGTATATTATTCCTGAACAACTCCCTAAAGGCCCTAGAGTGATCCAGATTTATTCTTACCTTCTCCACAGAATGATAATTTGCCATTTTCATGCATCATTGTGTCAATCGCATTTCCCCATTCTATTGACATTTACGGAAAACACCCAAGCTCAGTGGTCTTAATGTAAGTTTAGTGAATCTCTACGGAGATTGAGAGTGATCACTAGCCACTGAACCCTCTAACTTTTTTCATGGGAAAGCACCAGCCCAAACGCTGAAAATAAAAGAAAATATTTCACTGAAGAAACAAAGCATAAGATTCTGGCGGACAATTATAGATTCAAATTCTTGCACATAGCAGGCTCTCAAAGGTCAAATCAAATCCTGATAATAACTAGAGGAAACTTGTTTTTTGCGGAGCAAAAGGATGAGGTCGCCTAAAGTGGGTGCATTTATCTTGCGACCTTTAAGTCAGGTGAACCTAACATAGTGGATACACAAGCAGGCATTGGTGTTACATCGCTTAGGTATGCGGGTCATTCCATATAAAATCAACAAATGCCAGCCACCTGACCCCTCGGAATCAGCTGATTTTTATAGTACAATAACTTCAGTATATTTAATGAACCCTTGCCAAATTTTACTTTAATCTCCTGAATATTTTTTCAGTTACAGACTCTGAAAGTACACGGGTTAGGTCGAAATTTTGTTCTCTTTAACTCGTGTCATTTTTTCTAGTATTTTTGTGCTCTCATAACTTGATGTGTATTCGAGATAGCTGAATGAAATTTTCAGAGCTGAAAGACATATTGGAGCAATGTTTAAAAATTGCAATTAAATCAATTGTATGCATATTCTAGGTGTCGTAATCTCAAGACAAATTCTGGATTCTCTTCAACGAGATTTGTCCTGTAACCAACTTCAAGTCTCAATATCATTAGGACTATGGAAGTTTCAATAGCAACACTGCACAAATCTATAACTATGATATAACTAATACAGAGCGTAACTTCTCAGTTCTGAACCATGTCGGGAAACGTATCTCATGGTCATTGAAAAGTCATTACTATGTTTAAAGTGGGGAAAATTATTGGCCTGCATCAAGCAAAGAAAACAGCTAAGTAGATTGTTGAAATCTTTAGAATTGGGCCATGAACTGTCCATCAATTTAGCAAAACCTGGAAAGATAGTGGTGAACTGTCAACTTGGCAGAATAAATGAGTTGGAGAAAAATCATGAATGACCCTGATCGGAGATCACTAAAATGCTTGGTAAGGTCTTGTCATAAAAAATTAACAATAGGACTCATGATAAATGTTTAATTATGAAGGTAAGAGCATTTCCACATACATGATGCAACAAGAACTTGGAGTTCTGGGACTAAACAGCTGAATGGCCACAAGAAAGCTACTTGTGAGGTTAATTTGGGGAAAAAAAAAAACTTTCAATTTGCTAGGGAGTATCAAGATTGGACAGAGGAGCGATGGATAAAGGTCATGTGGCCAATGAGTCCATATTTACCCTATTCCAGAGTGATGTACCCGTCAGGGTAAGAAATGAAGCCCATGAAGTGATGCACCCGTCATGCATAGTGCCCACTGTACAAGCCTCTGGAGGCAGCGTTATGATCTCGGGTTGCTTCAATTGGTCAGGTCTAAGCTCAGCACTGTTCTGCAGCAATAAAATGAATTCAGCAAACTACATGAATTCACCAAATGACTTGTAACCTGTCAATGAACTTTTTAATCCCTGATGGCGCAGGCATATTCCAGGATGACAATGCCAAGATTCATTGGGCTCAAATTGTGAAAGAGTGGTTCATCAAGCATGAAGAACCATTTGCACACATAAATTGGCCACCCCAAAGTCTGGACCTTAACCAACTGAAAGTCTTCGGGACATGCTGGAGAAGGCTTAATCAAGTGGCTGGACTCGCCCATTGTCAATACAAAAATGAATGCTAATCTGGTCAGAAATAAATGTTGTAACTTACTAGAAGATTGTCAAAACAGTACCTCAATGTGCGCCGTGATCAAAGCTGAAGGAGGCCCAACAAAATTATATTGTGCGACTTTTTGTTCGACGGGCAGAGTGTGTGAGTGTGTGTGTGTGTGTATAAAAACAAGTTAAAATATTAAGTTAAGCTTCAAAAATTGATGCACTCATAGCACAACTCAACCATTATGTTATTTATCAATTAATGTACAAGAAATGTAGTTTAATGAAAAAAGCCAGTTTTGTTTGATATAATTTTTATTCAGAGAGGGGAATCTACAGGATACCAGCACAGAATAAGAGGACAGTAATCAATATTACTATTTCTTTCTGCAGAAAGAGTGAATTAATGCAGTCCTCCCAGCCGAAGAGTTACTTATACCTATTTATTCTGACAGTGCTTAGGGAAGCAGATAATAGAGCTTAATTACTTGAATATTCAATGTCACAAGCTCAAAAATAAGTGAGTACAAAATTGCCAGAAATGTAGAAGTATCACCGCTATTGTTCAGGTAAACTATCATAAATTGATTAAACAACCATTAGTCTCCAGTCCTCCCACATTTTCTCTTTCTCTGCTTCTTTCCCTCCCAGAACCACAATTTTGAGAAAATTGCCTGTGCCACATTATGGAAAATGAAAATAAAATAAAAAAGGAGAGATTTGAATAATTCAGTCACCCTCAACTATATCAAAAACACTGCAATAACACATTAATTTATGGTTAACTCTTGAATTCAATTGTTGATTCAATTTATATGTGCTTATTTCAAATCAAATGACAGCAACAGACTCAAAAAAGTTGGCAAAGGGGCATCATAAAACAAAGTGATGTGAAACAGGTGATGTTAAACAGGTGATCAAATGATATGATACTAAAGAGGAGCCTCCATAAGAGCCCAGTACCTCCAGCACAAAGACGGGTTCTGGCTCACCAAGTTGCCAATATATGCGTTAGCTAACAACCCAACATTTTGAGAACAAGGTTCCTGAGACACAAATCGGAAGGATTTGAGCACGGCGTCTCCTATACAGCGTAAAATAACTGAAACATAGAAGACATCCTGTCAAACCTTGGGGCATAAAGGGCAAGGTTGAAAATCGCTTCTGATTGTGCGCCATCTCTGATCCCTTAGACATCACTGTCTCAAGAACAGGTATGCAACTAAAGCCCCTTTCAGACTGACAGCTCACTCCGTATCAGCACTGCAGCAGCTCCAGAGCAGCACCAGGTTAAAGTTTGATGTGAACTGATTTACGGCGGAGTAATTTACTGCGGCGTAGTTTACACCG
This sequence comes from Gymnothorax javanicus, assembly GCA_029692085.1. Taxonomy (NCBI): domain Eukaryota; kingdom Metazoa; phylum Chordata; class Actinopteri; order Anguilliformes; family Muraenidae; genus Gymnothorax; species Gymnothorax javanicus. The sequence continues at coordinate 4,008,513 of CM056207.1, read as the reverse complement.
GAGCAGCACCGGAGAAGCACCGGATTAAGTGCGATATGAATTGCACTCCTGCTCAGCACCGTATTAAATTTACTCAAGCAGAGCGGAAATGGTCAGCGTTCATTGAACAGTTTTCTGCTCATGTGCCAAACGAAGGCGCAGGTGTCCAGGAAGTGTGTGTACTGCTGATCAGCGTCATTCGATACCATGACGACTAATAGGGTGGCGAGATTTCGATATGAATGGGTCTCGCTGATTTGATGCGGACATTTTATGACTTTTATACGGTGTCTGTCTTCAGGTCGATATGAATGGGTTTAAGCGGGAATGCCGATCCGCAGCAGCACCGGATTGCGATCGGGTGTGTAGATATGAATGTGATATAATCGATATCGCAACATGGGCTCGGAAACACTTTTGTTAACCCCTGTCAGTCAACGCCATGCACAGCTGCATCCACAGATACAAGTCAAAGCTTTACTAAGCAAAGCAAAAGCCATACAGCAACACTGTCCAAAACCACCACCAACTTCTCTGGCCGGGCTTGATGTTATCTCAGAACAGTGGCACAGTGGAAGCTTGTTTTATGGTCCGACTAAGTCAACATTTTAAGGGGTCTCAGGACAGCCGCCTTGTTCTCTGGACCAAAGAAAACAAGAACAACGCAAGCAGTTATAAGCATCAAATTCAAAAGCCAGAATCTGTCATGGTATGGGATTGTATCAGAGTACTTAGCATATTGCAGTCACATGGATGACTGTCACATGCTAAAAGATAAGCGCAAATTTTGTAAAAACATATGCTGCCACCTAGACAATGCAAAACCATATTTCACCATAAACCACATTCCAGTTCGGGTGAAATTTTGGCCTGCCTGCAGTCTCTTTCTGATGGATAATGTAGGGCACATTGGAAAGCGATATATATAAAGCAATGAAGAAAAAAAATTGCACAGCTGAAGAACTACATACTGGAGGAATAGGGAAAAATTCCGCTTACTAGACCTGACCAACGGGTGTCATCAGTTCCCAAACTTTTAATGAATGTAATTACAAGACATGGTGATTATTTACAAGACATGGTTACACAATGATAAACAGTGAAACTCTTATGGATTCTGATGCCATGATCGCATTGTAGTTTTTCAATAAGCAATTTAATTAACGCACTAAATAATATGTTGCCGTACTGTTTACAATATAATAGAGGGCGAATGGACTTTACAAATCAGTCCTTTGATATTTTATTTTCATTTTCCATGATGCGCAAACTTTTTCCAAACTGGGGTTGTACACTACCAGTCAAAAGTTTTAGGACACCCCAATTTTTCCAGTTTTTTATTGAAAATTATGCACTTCCAGTCCAACGAATAGCTTGAAATGGTACAAAGGTAAGTGGTGAACTGTCAGAAGTTTTAAACAAAAGGTAAGGTTACCCAGGTTTTTTGTACACCGTCACGTAGGTGAAAGCATGGTTCCTCAGTGTGTGACATCAACTGTCAAACATGGAGGAGGAAGCGTGATGGTCTGGGGCTGTTTTGCTGGATCCAGGGTCAGTGACTCACAGAGTGAAAGGCATCCTGAACCAAAACGGCTCCCACAGCATTCTGCAGCGCCATGCAGTACCCTCTGGTATGCGCCTAGTTGGTCAGGGGTTCATCCTACAACAAGATAATGACCCAAAACATAAGTCCAAGCTCTGCCAGAACTACCTTAGGAAAAAAGAACAAGATGGGAAGCTTGAAAACAAAGAGTGGCCAGCACAGTCTCCAGACTTAAACCCCATCGAGATGGTTTGGGATGAACTGGACAGAAGAGTGAAAGCAAAGCAACCTACAAGTGCTACACATTTATGGGACCTTCTGCAACAGAGTTGGGAAGAACTTTCTGAAGAATATTTGATTTCCATTGTTCCAAGAATGCCACAAGTGTGTTCAGCCGTTATATCTGCCAAAGGTGGCTACTATGAGTCAAAAGTTTTAAATGCATTTTGGTTCATACATTGATTCCATGATTTCTTTTTTAACTTCGATTGTTAATTTGTTCTATCATGTCTATGCTTTCATTCCGGAGTACAATGAGACATTAAACTGCATAATTTTCGATTAAAAAAACTGGAAAAATTGGGGTGTCCTAAAACTTTTGACCGGTAGTGTATATTGCTGCCATCTAATTCAAACAACTTTATCGGCATGGCCATCTTGATATTGGCATCAGACCTTGGCAATGTCCGCTGTGAGGCTCCTCAGCAGAATCAATACACCAGATATCGTGGCGCAAACCAGAACACACAGGAGCATAAAACCTGGGAGGACGAGAACATCCCGTTCCCTCCACACACAAATCATGCTGGCGGTCGGATAGAGCCGCGAGCATCGTGTGCAAAAACAAACTTGTCTTGAGTGAGATGCATGTCAGAACCGGACAGTGAATCTTGTCCTGATCGCATTTCGGATCCCACGCTACAAGGAGGGCCGTGCGTCTCCCTCTGACACGCCAAGGACCAACGCGGTACCAACTTTGGGGGCGATTTACTTATACTCATAAAAATGCCAAAACTCCAGCAGGGCAATTTCACACAAACTGTAGCTTGCTGCCAGATAACGGCGTCAGGTTTCTACTTACTTCATCTCACCCACGGTACAGATCATCCATCTCACCGAGCTGTGCGTTAGCGTGGAGGAGTTTATGCACAACCTGGCACTCAAAACCAAGCTGTGACAATTTTATTGGCACTGCTATCATTTTTGCACAGTCCGTCATCGCGGGAATGGGCATACGGCAAAAAAATATTCAGGTTTGTTTATTGCTTGGTACCGATGAATTCCGACTGCCGGGCGGTGAAATTTGCCGAGTGATTCCACTGATATTACAGATACAGAAGAAATTACTGACTACATTGGAAAACAATTTGGAAAGAACAAAAATTTCTATGCAATAAAAAAAAACACAGCCACTAAGAGGGAAAATATACACTCATATCCAATGATGAGTTCTCCGCTTTTTCAATTAAAAAAAAATGAAAACAGCACTCGCAAATAATTCATAACCTCCAGTATTATTGCTCAACTATACCGTATGCTCAAGAACCTCATAACTTTCATATTGACTTTCCAGCCAATTTCATCAATCTATGTGTTTTGATGCCCACTGGTTCAGTAATGGCATAATACTTCAGAAGAAAGATTGGATTTTTATGGTTAACTCATCATTCCTGTCGCAGGTCACATCAAGTACATGGTTCATAAGCACATTAACATGTAATACAAGAGACAGCAGTAAAAGCAGCGCCCCGCATTTACATGTAAATAGTTTAGTTGAAGTTTCCATAAACCCTAATCAAATACATTTAAACACAGTTTTTCACAGTTCCTGACGTTTAATCCTAGTAAACCTTTTCTGCTTTTGGTAAGTTAGGATCACAGCTCACTTTTAAGAATGTGAAATGTCAGTATAATAGCAGAGAGAATTATTTATTTCAGCTTCTATTCCTTTCATCACATTTTCAGTGAGTCAAAAGTTTTCATACACTGAACTGGTATTTGGTAGCATTGCCCAGTTGTCTAACTTGGGTCAAACACTTTGGGCAGCCTTCCACAGGCATTTCACAAAAAGTTACTGGAATTTTGGCTCATTCCTCCCAAAGGAACTGGTTTAAATGGTGTAAATGCTTTTCAAACACTGAACACAAATTTTTTTGTCGAGCCCCCGGAGGGGTTTACGAGACTATTGTTATCACCTTGTGAGTCTGTCTGTCTGTCTGTGTGTGTATGTGTGTTTCCGGGCAGATATCTCCAGAACCACTTGACCGATTTCAATCATCTTTCACATGTAAACACCTTGGGCTGACCTCACGGCATGACATAAATTTCGGGCTGTTGGGCGAGACTATGAATTCTCTGAATGCTTGTCTTTTGGATTGTGATCAGGGCTTTGCAATGACTACTGGAATACCCTGACTTTATTGTCCATAAACCATTCTGCCACAACTGTGGACATTTGCTTGGGGTCACTGTTCAGCTGGAAGGCTCACTGCGACCAATCATTAACCTCCTGGCCGATGCTTCTAGATGTTGCTTAAATATATCCACATGAATTTCCTTCCTCACAATGCCATATATTTTGTGAAGTACACCAGTTACCCCCTAAATCATGACCCTACCATCCTCTTGCATCTCGGCTGTGATGGTGTTCTTTGCCTTGCAGACTTTCCCCTCTTTCCTCCAAACATCATGATTGGTCATTACAGCCTGTAAGTTCCATTTTTTTCATGATTTCCCCAAAGAGCATGATTATTGTCCTCATGTGCAGTACCCAATCACAGACTGACCTTTCTCGGTGGTTTTTTTTTTTTTTTTTTATTACAGTGACCTCTTCCCAGCTGAGAGGCCTTTCAGGTTGTGTCAGTATGGGACTCATATTACTGCGGTGGATATCAACACTTTTGTGCCCGTTTCCTCAGGAATCTTCACAAGGTCCTTCGCAGTTGTTCTGAGATTGATTTGCACTTTTTGTGCCAAAGTACGCTCATCTCCGGGAGACAGGGTGAGTCTCCATCCTGAGCAGTAAGACAGCTGCATGATCCCAAGGTGTTTATACTTGTTTATTATTGTTTGTATAGAGGAACAAAGTAGATTCAGGGGTTTGGAAGTTGCTCCAAAGGATGAACTGGACTTAAGGAAGACCGCAATTTTATTTTTCTGAAGTCTTGGCTGATTGCTATCGATTTTCCTCTAATGTCAAGTAAATAAGCACTGTGCTGGAAGGTAGACCTTAACATACATCCAAAAGTACACCTCCAATTGTCTCAAATGATGTCAATTACCCTATTCAGAAAAAGCTATGATATCATTTTCTGGAATTTTCAACTTTGTGCATGTGATCTTCTAACCTGCTGGAACTGTGACATAGTGAGCTATCCATGAAATAATCTGTCTGTAAATAACTGAAAAATTACTTATGTCATTCAGTAAGTAGACATCCTGCCAGACTTGCAAAAATTAGTTTGTAAACATGAAACCTGGGGACTGGTTTAAAAATGAGTGCTAATGAGTTCAAGCTAAGTGTATGTAAATTTCCTACTTTTTCTGTACCAGTTGAGGGTATTCAATATTCATACCATTCCACAGCAATCACAATGAATTCAGGAATCAAAAACTTTGAAATATTGCAATATCATTCACTTGCAAATACCTGCTCCACAAAATTCAGTGACATGTAGAGAGTGGGTCTGCATATATTTTGTTTTTTTTCCTGAGTTTCCTGTGAGATGATGAAGGGCCAGATGACAGCCCTGTCTGCTCTCAGTAATTGCAGAGTGATTTACTGCGCATTTGCTCTGCAAAAAATGAAAAATAAGTCCATCTCACCAAGCATTTTAATCTTGTATTTACACTTAGAACACTCATTTCAACTACCTTTTTTCGCAGTGAGACAAATATTTTGCCAGTGAGGAAAGATAATTTATTTGCCAAAATGGGATGAGAAAGTTTCTCTTGTCAAGCACATGGTAACTTAGAATAAGATAATATTTCATAACTGAGAGAGAACAAGAGCACTCAGAGAGCGCAGCACCTCCGCAACGCCAAGGCAACTCTGTGCATTAGTTATTTTCATTGGCTGATGTAGGGTGTTGTTGCATTCCACCGCCAGGTGGCAGCAAAACCCAAAAGCACGCCGATTGGAAATCCGGCCCATTGGAAGACTTCAAATCTCTGCCAGCATAGCAGGATTTGAACTTTGGCCTATATCTCAGCTGTACTTTGGCCTAGACATGCCAAAATTTGGTCACTTGTTCCTCTTGCGCTACTCTAAGATCCTGCAAAGTTTGGTTAAAATCTATGCGGCCGTTTTTGAGATATCCTGCTAACAGACAAACGGACAAACAGAAAAAAAGACAAACAGATAAACGCTGGCAAAAACATACATCTCCTTGGCGGAGGTGAAAAATAAGGAAGTTAAGTCTCATGAGATTAAAAGATTTGATAAGACGGACACTTTTAGAAGTGTGCAAAGTTAGGGCACATGATAGAGTGCATACCACCGCCACGCCTGTTCTTTTGGTTACAAAAAATGTTCCACACCACTTAAAAAAAGTAAATCAACTCTTCCTTGGACTACCACCTATTATCTTGCCAAATTTCGTGCCAAACTGTCCATAACTTTTTGCATTATCTGGTCAGAAATGTCAAACAGACACGCGTTAGACAGATCTACTGTTACTCTTCTGGATCCAGAATCCAGAATATGTTCCGGAGCACTTCCAAAATTGAATCAACTCATCCTCGGACTACCCCCTATCGTCCTACCAAATTATGTGCCAAACCGTTCATAACTTTTTTAGTTATCCTGTTAACAGACAGACAGACAGACAGGGTTGAAAACAGAACCTCTCTGGCAGAGGTAATCACATACCAGAGGACCACAAACACTGATAAACAAGCAGCCCTTCAGAAAACATCAAAACTGACACAAACATACTGACACGTGACCGAACTCCAGGTTGTGTATTTTAGATGCGCAGTTCAGCCACAGGCTAGTGGGTTAGCATTAGTCATGCTGATACTTGTATTTGTTAAACTGCATTTTGCTGTCTTGCGGTACGTCGTTGCAACTGACACATCCAGTAAATCACATCACTATTGGTGAGCATAGAGAGAGCAGTTACTTCATAATCCATCTTCTTGGCAAATCTGAGGATACAAAATATACACAAATGCAAACATCACATTTTTTATCTAATTTTTAGGAATATTCTCATTGAATCCCCCCAGTTTTTAAAACTTCTCACAATTTGGCACTCCATATTGTACTCACAAGCCCATCCAATTACTGCTAAGGTCTCTCTCAATCTCTGAGTACATAGGGAAACATGCACAACCTCCAATACGCGTGTCCCCTACTGCAACTGTGTTCTACTGCTGCTGATTCACTGGGCTGTGTGGCCATGGCAACTAAGGACAACACCAAGAGAATAGTCCAACTTGGAAAATTTCTCCAAAGGGTACAACAAGCTGAGAAAAACTAGCATGTAAGCAACTAATAACAACATGGCATGCACTGTATCCAACCCAAGATAACTTTTTATTTTCTTTTTTTTTTCCAAAATAAGCTGAACATTTTCCTTGACGCACAGCAAAATAACAGCATTTAAACAAAGCTGAGTGAATTATTTAGAATGATAGAGTACATTTTCAATTATGTTAGTCATAAGAGCGTTCAAATTTAAAAGTGAACAGGTCCTGCTCTAATCTACAGTATCGGTCTTTCGCCCAAACTGGTGTTAAAATCTACAAGTACAGCGCATCCATGAAGTATTCACACCCCTTCATTTTTTCACTTTATGTTGCAGCCTTATGCTAAAATAATTAAAATTTGTTTTTCCCCCCCAATCAAGCCACACTGAATTCCCCATAATTTTAGAAATCCTTTGAAATTCATTAGAGATTTAAAAAAAAAAAACTGAAATACCACATTGCAAACGGTCTGAATGTGAAGACACTTCAGCTCGTGCGCATCCCATTTCTCTAGATGATCACTGAGATGTTTCTAAACCTCGACTGAAATCCACTTGTGGTAAATTCATTTGATTGGATGTGATTTAGAAAGGCAAACACCTGTCTGCATGTCTCACAGCTGATGATGCACAGCCATCAGAGCAAAAACCAAGCCATTAGCAGCATAGAGATAGGGCTGCGTTCAGTCACAGATATGGCAGAGGCAAATCAAAATTTCTGCAGCACTGAAGAGTCCCAAGGGCACAACAGCTTTTTAAATGGGAGAAGTTTGAAACAACGGGACTCTTACTAGAACTGACTGCCCAACGAAACTGAGCAATCAGGGAGAAGGGCCTTAGTAAGAGAGGTGACCAAGTACCCAATAGTCACTCTGACTGTGCTCGAGGGATCCTGTGTAGAGATGGGAGCAATTTTCAGAATGACAACCATCAGTGCAATGATCCACCAATCCCAGCTTCACGGCAGTGTGGCTAGATGAAGCCTCAACTCAGTACAAGTCACAAGAAAGCCCATTCAGAGTTTGGAACAGGAAAATGGCCTTAAGCACACTGCCTAGACAACACAAGAGTGAGATAGAGACGACCCCGTGAACGTGTTTGAGTGGGCTAGCTGTAGCCTGGACTTGCACTCAAATGAACATCTCTGGAGAGCCCCGTAAATCGCTGTCCACAAATGGTTCCCAATCTTCCCTGACAGCTTATGAGAAACATGCAGGACAGAATGGCAGACAATCCCCAAATTCAGGCACGCAAAGCTTGTCACGAAGACTTGAGGCTATAATTACTGCCAAACATGGTTCAACTAAGTAATCAGCTAACGGTCTGAAGACTTGCATCAATGTCATATGCCAGTTTTTCTTTTTAATAAATTTGCACATATTTTTTTTAAATCCTGCTTTCACTTTGTCAATAAGGGGTATTGAGTGCAGATTGTTAAGGGAAAAATGAATTTAAACAATTTTAAACAAAAGGGCGCAACATTACATGCAAATAAAGTGAAGGCGTTTGAGCAATTTCTGAATTCCTTGAAACTTATTTGACAGGGGAAGCACAAAAAAATCTAGGAAACATTTAAACCATCTACAAAGTGACCCCAGTCTTATTAATGTAACCTCTGTACATTTTAGTAGCAAGACCCCAACACCTATGACATGGTCACCTACCCCTCTTCCAAGAGCCTAGAACCACTTGAATTGCTCAAAAAACAGCATAAACCTCTCCTACCGCCTGTGGTCAGTGCAAAACAGCCATCCTTATTAACACCAATTGTGTTTTAAGTTTACCAGCTTTTACTCAATTAGTCTCGCCCTGAGGACAATATTTAGCACATAATGAAATTCATTATGGATTCCTTATTAATCACGGTTCTCATAATGCCGTCTTTTTAGAGCCTCCCCCAAACGCCCGTCCTTCAACCGATGTCGCCGCGAGCTTGCCATTACGCAGTAATACAAGGAATAAACTCCTCCTGACTGGCTCCCTCTTCAGAGAAACTACAACTATGATCTTAGAGGAAATCTTGTGACCGCTGTTGCCCTAGATTTGACGCGGGCCATTTCAGCCAACCGGTACGCAGCTAATGATAGAAATGCACGTTTTTTTGTTGATTGTTGCGAATTTTTTCAAATGCAAATCACTTTTTATTTGTTTTTTCCTCATCACCATGATTTCCACAGATGCAAAAACACCATGATGATATTAAAAAAAAAATACCGGAACAGAGGACAAAATCTACATACATTACAGGTTCCAAGGAATGGCCCTGAATCAGACGTCAACAGTGGCCAGGTTCTTCACAAATAATGGAAGCACTGGCCAACATTCGCCTTGACACTCAGATGACGATCTGTCCTTTCACTTAATTATGTAATACTTTTCCACAAAAGTGAAATAGGGATAATTATTTCAAAAAGCAAGAATCTCAAGCGTCTGTTGATCAGAGAAAACCGCAAAGACATTCGTTAGAGGTTCACTAAAATATTAAACGTATTTCAAAATGACCTCATGCTGAATGATATCGGGGAGAAATCGGTCCTCAGTATCACTTGTCATCTCCACATCTTTCTGATAATATAGTCCAGTGGCCGCGTGTGAGGAACGATTTCTCGAGGGGTGTGGCATGCTCCGAAATAAATAACATTGCCTGAAATGGGTGCATTTACAATAACTCCGTAAGGCAAGGAGTCAGCAATATCAACTATTCATACCGCTATTAAGATGCAGTGTATACGTTTCTTCGGGCTGAGAGCAGTGTGAATGCAAATATTGATGTCAGCGACGGGAATTGTCGCGCAGCTTCTAAGCACCTTAATAGCAAATAATTCACACCGGATAAGTATTGGTGCATTTAAGGCCCAGTTAGAAGTTGGTCATTCAGCGATTCCATAAAACATGAAATATTAGGCTACTGTAAACACGCTGTGTGACAAAAGTTTATATTATAAACAATTGACAGAAAATACATACAACGAGATTACAAAAAATACGAATGGGATTCGTCATATTGTTCTATAACGACTCACCAGGTAGCCTGCTTGAGCCTGACGAATGGTTTAAGAAGGCTACCTGACAAGGTGCAGTTCGTGAAGACATTCATGTGACCACAAGTACGAAGTAGATCCAGTGATGAACGTTGCGCGATTTTTTAAATTTATTTATTCATTTATTTATTTATTTTTTGGGACGGGGGGTGATATGAAATCACATGGTAGACCCACACTTAAACTGAAACATGCCAGTTAGAGCATCTAATGTAATGGGTTTCTTAATTTAACAAGTCATATTAAATTTGGGTCGTATGTCCTGAATGAAAGTGCAAGTCCATAATGTTAAAATATGGCGGCTTCAGATGTCGCCCTCCCATGCAGCGAGTCACCAGTGGGAACTGTAGATTAATTAATAACAATAGGCCTAACAAACATGAAAACGAAATTATGCCACCGCTGGTTAATTGGTGGCAGCAATTATATTCTTCATAGCAAACCATCAAGCATTAAAGAATCAAAGAACTCAACTGTCTTGTATATCCAGTTCCACCTAGATTTCAAGTCAATATCGAAGTAAAATTCCCCAACACTTCGCTGAGCTTTCCTACTTTTGCTAATAGGTTATGCCTGTTACGAATACAAACGATTCTTATTTATGTGATGCCTGTCATTGCTAGAATGAATCAACAGGCAACATGAACCTGTACGTGTAAATAACGCGATAGAATCAGAAAAAATAAGCGTCTCAATTTCACAGACGGAAGACCGTTAGATGGCTGGCAACTGGCATCTCTTACCAGCTGCAGACGATTAAACGCCAACCAACCGTCCAACTCAAACCATTTTACATTGCCTGCAAAAACATCGTTGACTGCTGCGCCCATTCATCCAATGCAATTAAGCCACCAACGTTCGCAAAGGCACATATTAAATGCAAAATGCGCGATGTATCCCCGTCAGCGCGCATGCAAAAATACAGTTCACTCTCGGCTCGAAATTTAACTGTACAACAGAGATAAATATTAAGTCCTACCTGACAATTCGCTAGTATTTCATTGCAAGCTGCTAGGCTTATATGTGTACCACAGCCGAGATGCAGTCTTGCCTTTCGCCTGTCAAACCCCTCCTCACCCAGAGATTCTCACCCTCAGAGTACAGTGGAGAGAAAGGAAAAGAGGAACGGATTCCCGATCCAGAGCTGGGAATATAGGAAACGCGTCATAATCAAGGGACACACATGTAGTCCGTTATTTGCGATTGGAATCGCAGTCTGTCTCATGCACATGAACCGCATATTTGCACAGCCTATATTTGTAATAACAAATTGCTTTAAGTTGTCTTAATATCAGCATAGTGAAGTGGTAAGCCATTCCAACCCTGAAGGGTCAGCTTGCATGCAAGGTTTTGTTTCCACTAATTTCCCAAATTAGCTAATTGGCTCGATGGACAATTGCGAATTGTGCCATAGATAAGGTCACATTATAAGGTTTCATTTACGGACACGAGAACTACCTTTGGCCGTCATGAATGAGCTTTTCAAGAAATGCGGCTAAAATGTAAGATTTCATAAATGGCTTTGCTTGTTAAGCTAATTAAGCAATTCATAAATAAAATGAACTGGTAGATATTTCAGTCTTATCAATGCTCAATTTTTAATTTTAATGTTTACGCAGGCAGAGGTGTAAAGTCTGGGGTCAGAAAGTAAAAATCCTCCCCAGAACTTTATTCCAACCACCTGGATTTACTTCGGACAGGAGATAGAGCCAATATGAGTGATCAGCTCATTCTGTGGGAGGGAGAAAAACTTAGCAGGACTTTTACTTTCTGACCCCTAGATTTTACACCTCTGTATGCAGGTATATTTGGCTGCGGTCCAATTCCCTTCCCAGTTTCGCTGACAGCTGTCACTCAGCTGCTACTATCCTACAGTTCTGTGGAAACTGGTACTGCCCAATAATATGTTATTTTACAAACCTCTTCGTTTTATTTCATTATTTATCAATTTTTCCTATGTTGGAAAATGTGAAATTACTGGAGCGCAGATGTTTTAATTGTATGTATGCATATTTATTTGTGTATTCATTGTTAATGTTTCATAAATTAATTGACTAATCATACACATTATCTTAGCCAGTGGTTCCCAAACTTGATCCTGGTGCTCCCCTGTGTATGCTGGTTTTTGTTCCAACCACAGTTGCAATCATAGAATTGTTATAAACTTAATTTGTCCTAATTAGGTGCAGTTCCTTTTTTAGCAGTCATGTACTGTCTTCAGCCACTCTTTGACAGAAATATCCATGCATGCCAACGGTGCCATGAAGAATCAAAGAAGCTTGCACATAATTGTGTTTTTTATTTTTTTTTATATTGCAAGCAATTTCGGGTGACAACATTTTTAAACAGAACAAATTAGACACTGAGACAATCAGTAAGCTCTAAATTTGGTTGCTGAAGTTCTTTCAAAATAATTTGCTTGACCTTTATAATTTAGGGATGACTCAAAGCAGGTTTGACTATCAATTGAACGCCTAATAGATTGTTGTTTTTGCAACCATGTGTCCACGGTTTCACCTATTTAGCGGCCTAATGATTGTTTGCTTCGTTTATTTCAATTTTTTATATTTTTATGCAGTTTTTTCCTCATATATCACAATGTGGATATGGATTTTTACTTCTTTAAGGCATGTATGGATATCCGTTAAAATGTGGCTTAATAGGAAAAATAACTGCTCTTCACATAAATGCACCTAATCAAGACAAATAACAGCTTGTTAAAACCCAGCAATTACAACTGTGGTAGGAACAAAAACCAGCATACACAGGGGAGTGCCAGGATTGAGTTTGGGAGCCACTGAACCTCTTCGTCCTCAGTAGAGTTAAGGGGGAGCTGGAGCTTAACCAAGCTGACTATCGAGAGAACAAACCCCCTGCGGAACATCCTCACGCTTTTCCGCAACATTCCGTGACTGTCAACATCGACTCGGACCTCAATGGCAGGACATCGTGAGAAAAATATCCCCCTACCAATCAAATTGTGTGTCACGGACGTGCAGGCAAGCCAAAAGACTCAAACTGAGAAAATAGCTCCAACTTCTACGGAGATTTATTCCTAATGTTACCACATAACATCACCATGCCTTTAAGTTACACTCATTAAGTGTTTTGGCTCTGAAGACACCAGTTGGTCATGTCTACGAGCAAAATTTCCCCATATTTTTTCACTATGCATGGAGCTCAGCCGTGCAACTGTAGAAGGCATTCATTGGGGTATATTTTTCCTCAAAGAGCATCATGCATTCTCAATCAGAGACAATCAGAACTGAAGGCTGGCCAATCTACCACCTCCATTCGGTGCTTATGCAGCATTATATTGTAGTCTGTGCAGAATATAGTTTGATGTTGTCTTGCTGAAAAATATAGGGATTTCCCTAAAACAGATGATGTCTATAAAGGAGCATATATTGCTCAAATGTATCTTTCTGCATTAACGGTGCACTTGCAAATGTGCAATTCACGTATGCCATATGCACTGACACAATCCTCTTACCAAGATAGATGCTAACTTTTGCACCAAATGCTATTAACAGCTTTAGTTGTCTTTAGTCCGGAGAACACGGCAGTTGTTTTGTCCGAAATCACTTGAAATGTCGACTTGCCGGACCAAAAAACATGCTTCCACTGTGTTAATGTCCTTCTCAGATGACACTGAGCCCAGAGAAGTCGAAGGCACTTATGGAAAAGTTTGGTCTATGGCTGCAATTTTGCATTATACAGCTTTAGCTTGCATCTGTGGGTGCTGTTGCAAATGGTGTAGACAGGTAAAGCTTTACCAAAGTATTTCTAAGCCCTTGGTGTGATATCCATTGGTTGCAGGACAGTTTTTAAGACAGTGAGGTCTAAGGGATCGGAGGTCCCACACATTCAGGGGAGGTTTTCAGCCTTACCCTTTCCATGCTTAGATTCAACCAAATACCCTCCATCTTTTAATTATATTATGTACTGTAGAGGGTGAAAGGTCCAAACTCCTACTGATTTGTTTTTGGGGAACGCTGTTCCCAGACTGATGGATTATAAAATTGCGCATCTCCTTGCAAATTGGTGATCCTCGCCCCATCTATGCTCTGGAGAGACTGTGTCTTGTTTGGTTGCTCCTTTGACACTGTAGCATTATTAGCTTCCCTGTTCAACATCTAATCATTCACTTTTCAAATCACTCTTGTTTGGTTTTATTAGCATCGTCCAGATTATACCAATTTTTTTTTCGGAATTGGGGTTGTATTTGGAAATTATTGTCAGGTTAATAATGCCCGATCAAAGTCAAGCATGTTGCAGCCACTTCAGAATCACGGTGGTTTGTCTATTTTCAACATTAGCTGCCTGAGACGAAGTTACTGTATATTGTTACACTAAGCACATACCGCCCTCTTGTGGATATTAGTGCAAACTACAGATATTTGGCCTGCAGTTCAGAAAGAGGAAACCTAACATTGTGACTGCATTTTTTAAATAGCATTTTATTTTTTCAGCTGACAGGAAAAGCCCCCATCTCACAGACATTTGAAGCAGACTGTAAAATAATTGTAATCAGAAAATTTTCCTCTAATTAATTCAACAGTATCATCATCATCATCATCATTATCATCATCACCATTTTCCTGGTAATCATGTTTGAAGGTCTAAATGTGCGTTGCATTTTAAAGGCAGCTTGAGTGGCAAGACTCATAACACTGATGAGCGTGCAGATTGAGTCTTTGCCTTGATCTTAGGCCTAACTGTGACGTTTCATCTCCCAGATATTCTTTTAGCCAGTGGTGGTTGCCTCGCTCTCTTGCACAGAGCAGTAGCCGCCATCATTGTATAACATTTTTTTTGTTGTTGTTGTGATATACTTGTTTGGGATTCTTTCTGAAATATGGTCATGCTATTACTACTACTCAACTGAGCTGCTATTGTGAACATATTGACACAATTGACGACTGCCTACTTAAACAGTGCCGCTTTGAAAAAGTGTTACTGTTCATGCTATATTTTAATGTCTGGCCAAAATGCAAACATTGGCGGCACTGTGGAGACCTTGAGACACACAAGAACATAATTTACTGTTTCTATTCACACGAGGGCGCCATGGCCATTCTTTCATTGCCGAACATGACATTCAATTTCCTTGGGCTCTGAGAATTAAGGCTTGGCAATGCGTTATTGTAAGCCAATGAGAGTTATTCACAGAATGCTTAAATTACTAATGGGATAAACTTAAAAATGTTCTGCATCATTAATTCTACATATTTATTTTTTGAAAAGTATGTATTGAGAGTTTTAAAAAAAATGTATCGACAACAGTTCAAAAAAAAATTAATTAAATCAACAGTAATTTATTAATTATTTTTGTTAATTAAGATTGCTAAACCTTTGCTTACACTGACAAAATCCGAAATTCACTGAGTACCTTTCACACAATTCAGTTTTTCAGCATAGCATTAAAAGTCGCTAAATGGGGGCGTGATTGAATTGCAGCAGTTCCCACTGCTGTCTACGCTGAAGCTGTACCAGATAAGCGCGGCCTTTGTCCACATACTTGCACGGAAAAACAAATAGTGAAATTAGTTCACTTGCCTTTTGCCCAAAGGCTTTTGTCCAAAGTCATCTTTCACACCTGGGTTTGCTAACATGCGCCCCGCCCCCACGCACCCCCTCCACCCAAGACTGTCCTTAGAGTGCAGCGTCGTGGCGTGGCTGTTCCCATGGAAACAGTACTTCCCAGAAGAGGAGGAGCCTCATTGCAGAGCACGAGACTGGCTCCACCCCCGCAAGGTTCTTTGACCGTATAAAAACGGCGAGCAGCTTGTGTGGCTCAGTGAGAGAATGAGCTGGATCTGAGAGAGAATACTGCGGCAGTCTGAACACTCCGGACACTCCGCGTCTCCTGCCTCTCATTCCTGTCTCCAAGAGTTCAAGTCTGGCTCTGAAAAAGCTCCATATACAAGGTAAAGATATGTGCTGACCACACAAGTGATAGGATTGTTTTAATCTTTTAAAATTTCTGAATTATTTCGGACCATGAATTCTGAATTGAACTATGAACTGAACGAACAACAAAACAGAACTATCAACATTGAACTTCCTTTATAAAAGTATTTTCTGAATTCTCCAAATAACTTGTTCAACTTTCTGTCACTTAATCTCAAATTAATTGCCTAGACATAGAAAATACTGTGCTGTTTGGATTCTCTGCTGGAGAAATTATTGTGCAGATTTGTGATATGAAATTGGATTTCCCTCCAACAACAGAATCCAGAATGTGGGTGATGGAGAAGATTCGTGTGTCTGTAGAGAGGACCAACCTGCCTGTCCCTGTGGCAGAATACAGCTTCAAAATCGCAGACATCATGTTTGGGGAAAAATCTGCCTGCAGGAAAGGCAAGAGAAACTCCCTCTGCCCCAACATCATCACGCCAGACACCATCCCCGAGTTCTGCATCCCCTCCAGGGTGCCAGCCCTGCACGATCCCAGCAGACCCGCCTCCACCACCCCCTGCTCTATCCCCGGGGTCGAGGTGTCGACAGGAGAGCTGGGGAACATCCACATCATCCAGGTGGAGAGCGTGGATGACGGGCCCTTTGAGAGTGGCTTCAGCGATGAGGAGAGCACTAATGCCGACCCCCAGAGCCAAGCTGCCCTCTCCCTGCCGCACCTGGCCAAGACCCAGACCTGCTACGGGTTCTGCACCCTGCTGGAGAGCCCCAACACTCGGAGGAAGGAGTCCATCTTCCACAGCGACCCAGCCTCCTGCTCCACTCCCATGCTCATCCCCCGCAGCAGGTCCAACACCTACTCCAGGTCCTCCATCTCCTCCTCGCCCTCCTCGCCCTGCTCACCCCCGTTCAGCCTGCACGGCTTCAGCTCCCGACTCTCCGCCAGGGGTCAGTCGCTGAGCCGCCAGGGCACCCTGGACAGTGATACTGCCTCTTCTGCCGAGTCGTCCCCCTTCAGCTCCCCGCTGCTGGCCCGCTCGCCCCCCAAATCTTCGCTGTTCAAGGCCCTGAGCCACGAGAAGCTCCTGTGCAGGGGCTCACGAAAAACCGCCGCGTCCCGCAACAACTCGCTGTCCACCGACGAGGGCAGCTCCACGGACAGCAGCCCCAGTGTCC
The DNA here is from genome assembly GCA_029692085.1 of Gymnothorax javanicus. Classification (NCBI taxonomy): domain Eukaryota; kingdom Metazoa; phylum Chordata; class Actinopteri; order Anguilliformes; family Muraenidae; genus Gymnothorax; species Gymnothorax javanicus. The sequence goes on along the minus strand of CM056207.1, from coordinate 3,991,384 downwards.
CGAGGAGGGCCTCCGAAGACCTTCTGGAGCCCCTGCCCAGCAGCGATCGACTCGCCCCACCCGCCATCTTCCCCATTGATCCCGTGCTGTACCGGGACAGGGTCCTGAGGGAGAGCCGAGTGCCCCTGGGGCAGGACGGGACCTTGCGGCTCTCTGCCGAGTACAGCCCAGAGAACCAGAGACTTCGGGTCCGGCTCATCAGCGCCGAGGGGCTGTACCCAGCTGAGGTGGACTCCAAGACCATCAACTGCAGCGTGAGCGTGGGCCTGACGCCGGGGAGGCCGCAGAAGCAGCGGAGCACGGTCATCCGCAAGAGCCGCAACCCCATCTTCAACGAGGACTTCTTCTTCGACGGCGTAACGGAGGACGACCTCTGCGTCAGGATGCTACACTTCAGAGTGGTGAACAAGATGTCGGCCATGAAGAGAGACTGTGCTTTAGGGGACTGTGATGTGCCTCTGATGAGCGTATTGTCCATGTAATATATGTTCTTTCTGGACTTTTCACCATATTTATTTGACCCTGTAAATATGTAAACTTGTTTCATTTGTACTTTTATACTGCCCTTTCTTTGAATTAAATCTTGAGAGAAACAAACTTTGTTTCCTTGTTTATGTCTCCCAATGTGAAAAATTCAGTTTTTAACCGATTCACTTACATTTTCTTTAGTTAATCATAATGCCTTCGTACAGTAAAAAGTGCGAAGGTCAGAAAGAATATTCACCCCAAAAGGGAAAAGAGAAATTTCTTGCTCAGTACAAGCCCTTGCCATTAATTGATGGTTTTTTTTTTTTATACATGACTCATCATCCACCAGAGTTCTTCATATATGATTCCACGCTTTTTTACGTCATGGCAGTCGAGTTTACATATGACTAATAACGTGAACCTCTTGTGTGCAAACATGTCAGGCTTATTTTGCACCTCAGTGCCAACTCATGTAGGTTTTACAAATATAAGATCATCTCAACTCCACAATAAATAGAGTGGTATAAAAAGCAACATGCCAGCAAGAACAAATTAAACTGTTTCCCTTGAATCTTAATGTTTTCCTGGGCTTATTTTACTCTCTCATACAGCATCGCTGGCAGAGAACAAGGTTCAAGCCAAATTTGATTCCTATGCTTATACATTCATGAAGATTATGACAAGCCAGTCTGCAGTTTCAAATTAAGACCTAGTCACTAACTAAAGAACATCCTAGTAATCATGTCAGTACATCGCTACACTCAGTTGCAGTGGACTTCTTGAGAAGTACAGTGCTTAACAAATTAGACCACCTGTCATTAAAAAAAAAAAACAACACGAATATTTCAGAAATTTGTTTAAAACTAAAGATTATTTTGTTATTTCTTTGGCAAATAACAAACTGAAATCACTATATAGTCCTTATTCACACAACAAGAACCATAAAATATTTTGTATGGCCTCCTTTGGCCTTGATAACAGCTTGCATTCTTGCATTTAACCACTAAAACTAATTTTTATGTTCAGGAATTCAAGAAAATAACTGTTATTTGGCATCTTAATAAAAAATATTAATGCGCTTAACTATTTTTTTCTGCTGTTTTGTAAAACGGTTAATTCAAAAATTTATGGATAACAACAATAATTATATTTTAGCATTAAAAATAACATTTCAGTTAAAGAGCTTGCATATACTGGTGGATTAATCATTACAGAAACATAAAAATTATTTTGGTAATTACCAACACTGTTAATTTAGGGCAGCTGTGGCATAAACCTTACATTGGGTGGTGGTCGAATAAATTTGTTAAGCGCTGTATCTGCCCACAAAGGTCCTTTCTCATAGTTTTTGGAAAAACCTACGTGTAGAATCATTTCATTATGATCTATTTGGTGCAATTGGCTGACTTAAAATCTTCTGCACTGTGTTCACTGTAATATTTCATCCAAGTCACCACTCTCTGCTCTGTGCCTACGTTTATGTCATGCATGGGAGGAAATCGCTTGCATTCAGTCAAAATTTATCTCAGATGCAAGGGTTAGTTTGTAACAGCACTGGTGATTTAATAAATTAAAATGGATAAACCATCCTTTGTGATGGAAAAAAAAAAGCACTTGTATTCAATCGTGGAATCCTTCCAGCCAAGCCTGGGTTAATAATTGATATCCACATGCTTTTCTAAACTAATTTACCTGTGTAAATTTAGACCTCCACAAATTTGTGAGGCAAGTCCCTCCTCCTAGTCTGTAGCAGGGATGTGTTAGGAGTCTCTTGCTCCGTGGTGAGTGGCTGTATTAGTTTAATGATGCTTATGTTAATCTCCATGCATTTTCCCAGGAAACACGCAAGGCTGCTTGTGGTGAACTCTTAAAGTGCTGCCTCCTAGCAGCAGTTTCTATTAAATCTGTAAAGGAAATGGAACAGGAGTATAAATCTTGCCTTGACACAAGGATGCCACCATTGAACTGGGATATGCTCCCTCTCAACTCCTGTTCCAGAAAATGGAATTCAGGTACTCCAGTGGACTTTTGCCTGTGATGGGACCATAGCAGAAATAGTTTTTGTGGTAATATTTCTTCCATGAACGAAAACAGCATTACTGAGAGGACACACGCTCAATGACAGTGCCACAGGTCTCACCACAGTTAGATCTAATCGTGAATTAACATCAAAGAATGAAATGCGACTTTGTGCATTAAATATTCAAATGCTTGTACATCCCATAGGCAAAAGGTTGCTTGGATTATTATATTTCTCCCGTGCCCTAATTTTGTCCTGAAATTATGTAAATAAAACACCCATTTGCTTAGATACATAAATAAAATGCCATAAACTTTAGGTTTGCCTTTAGATCATACTGTTTCCTGGGTAAACATTGAAAAAGCAGGCATTCTCTGGAAAGACATTTTAAACAGTAATGGGTAGGACTGCCGCAAAGGCAGCATGGAGGCTAGATGAAACTCCTTAATCAACACTTCAGGGAGTACCAGGTTAACACTCTACCCACTTATTCAGGTCAGACCCAGAGCCTGGTGAGCTGGAGTTCACCATTTTTGCCCAGCCTATTGTCACCAGTTGTTTACAGGGATGTAAAGCTGACACATTTGTGCTTCCATTGGCCTATACAATAAATATGACTGAAATGAAAAAACTACATCGAAAGGCACAAGTTCAATACCATAGTTATGTGAGAAATCAGGCTATTTGGATAAGTCTACTCTCTAAGTTGTGTTGAAGGTAATGGATACAACAGGTTGCATGGAATTTCATTTCTGTGGTGAATATTGATGTCCTGCTGGCTGAACAATTTATTTATTCAAAGCAATCACGTGATGATAGTTCTATAGGCAACAATGCGTGATTCAAATGTGTGGGAGGAATTGGGGTACCTATGCCATATGTACCGAGATTAAACCCACGTGAACACAGGGGGAAGATCCTGACTCCACACAGAAAGGCTTTCGAATTCAAACCCAAAACGGCGAGTCGATGGCGCTGTCCACTGCGCCACCGAGCTGCCCTGTGTAGTAAATGTGTGTGAGTATTCAGACGCGCCGAATGCGGTCTGATCCGGTTTGTTTACATCAGTTTCAGCTCTTGCTCTCTCCCGCCTCGCACGGCCTTTTCTACCATGTAATTAGGAACAGTGTGCATGTATAAAACAGGATAATGCATAAAACCTGCTGTGAAAACGTGGGCTGTGCATTGGCAGTAATTTCACTCGAAACACATGGCTCAGTCATTTGAGAGGAACGTGACGTTAGGTCATGAGAAGGCAGATGGCAAGGTGTTATTTGTCGCTGACACAATCTGATTAGGAAGCAAATTAGTCTAACTGCGCGTGTAGCTCAGCGGATATCGCAGAGCTGGTAAAAAGTCAGGGCAGTCAACGGAGGGTCGCGTTGAACTACGATGCATGACAAAGTGTCTTGTTCGCACATAGATGCAACTGCATTGACAAAACAGTCAGAGCTCCAGGTCACGTCATTGACAAAGCCGCGACAAGAGCAATGATTCCCATAACCATCTATTCACTTTTAATCCTTTTTTTCTATCCTTTTTAAAACTTCTCCCACACACAGGTTTTGCACTTATTCGATGCCTCTGTCTTTGCCTTCAAAAATCTCAGGTCTTCTCAGGTCTGGCTTCTTTCTCAACTGACATATGACCCACTTGTACAAACCAGAGTCGCAGCCTGAGGTTTCTGTTGGTTAAAGGAATACAAGAAGAGTTGAGATGCAAAACCCATAAAGTCCACTCAGCCTCTTTTGTTTTAAATTGAGTCTTTTTTACTCAGCATATTATGCTGAGTCAAAAAAAAAACAAAAAAACAAACAAACAAAAAAAAAACTAAATTTAAAACAAAAGAGGTTGAGTGGACTTAGTGGGTTTTGCATTCCAACTCTTCTTTTTTCACTATCTTGGTCATGACCAGTAGGTCACGGTATTTCATGAGTTCCAAGTTCCACCACATCCACACCTAATATAACTGGTCACCAATAAGCAAGCCCTTGATTTTCAGTACTGGATAAGCTTAAGGTAGAACACATCAAATATATACATGGATCTATCAGTGGTATTCCAAGAAAGGTTTGGGAAACACTGGTGTAAACCACTGATGAATATTACTTTTCCAGAATATATACTGGACTGAAAAATAATCTTTAAAAATGATCAAAAACCACAGTTAGCAAAAACTTGTTCATTGGCTTTCTATGTGTACAGCAATGTGCCCAAATTCAGCAGTCATAGATTCGGCTTCTAATGTCCAAAAGCTGCCAGAAACCACAATTAGCATGGCTAATGTAGAGCTGATGTTGAAAACGAAAATTTAAAAGGGCAGGGAAAGACGACTTATCCTGTAGCTTCCGGTTACCCTGCTCGGGGCCACGGTGGGTCTAGAGAGGCGACTGCATGTATTTAGTGACAACTGGATGATAATCCCTCCCATCCGCGGCAGGTGGTGACTGGCTGCGTGTTTCCTCACCTGGCACCGATCACTTTCACCGTGCTGAACACACACAATGTACCTGCTAATATTCAAAGGCACTGTGATGACTGTCGCTGCTCAGTGTGGCTTTATATGATTTGAATAGCATACTGCAGCTAATTGTTGTTCTGTCTGGCACCGTATTTTTGACATCATCCCAGACCATGATTTTATCGTTCTTAAGATCAGTGGTCCCCGACATGCATCCTAGGCGGGGGGAGGAGGGTGGGAGTTGTGTATGCTGGCTTTTGTTCCAACTAAAGTTGCACTCCCAGAAATTTAACTTACTCATTTTTCTTAAAGCAACATTATGCAACTATTTTACCTTAAAGTACCAGTTTCCAAATCAATTTATAGTACACTGACTCGGAATAGGGAAAATATGGTATTTTTCATACCCACTTCATGCCCTAACGTCTATTCTTGTACTTAGGAAACTTTGGCTGTAGGGCACAATCACCCATGGAAAGTGCATTAGGCTTCATGGCAATAGCTACAGTATGTCATCCCACCAATCGTGGGAGCATATCGAGGACTGACTGCAATAAACAGTTATGTCCAATGTAAAACATCTGGACATAACTGTTTATTGCAGTCAGCCCTCGATATGTTGCTCTAAAATCTTTATATACCTTTCAGCATTCATGGTGCTTTTTAAAACATGCAAGTGTCCCACACCATATGCACTAATGCATCCCCATACCATCAGAGATGCTGGCTTTTGAACTGAACGCTGATAACAGGAGGGGCACTCTTTCTCCTCTTTAGCCCGGAGGACACGACGCCCATTATTTCCAACAAGAATGTCAAATTTGGACTCGTCTGACCACAGGACACTTTGCCACTTTGGCACTGTCCATGTTAAATGAGCCTTGGCCCACAGAACACGGCGGTGCTTCTGGATCATGCTCAACAATGGCTTTCTTTTTGCATGATAGAGTTTCAGGTGGCATCTGTGGATGGCACGGCGGACTGTGTTTACATACAGTGGTTTCTTGATGTATTCCTGGGCCCATTTAGTAATGTCAATGACAGAATCATGCCGGTGAGTGATGCAGTGGCGTCTGAGGGCCCGAAGATCATGGGCATCCAGTACAGGTCTTCGGCCTTGTCCCTTATGCAATGAAATTTTTTCCAGTTTCTCTGAATCTATTGATGATGTGATGCACTGTCGATGATGAGACCTTCAAAGCCTTTGCAGTTTGACGTTGAGGAACATTATTTTTAAAGTATTCCACAATTTCTTTACGCAAGCCTTCACAGGTTGGAGAGCCTCTGGCCATCTTTACTTCTGAGAAACTCAGCCTCTCTAAGACATCCCTTTTATAGCCAATCATGTTACACACCTGATGCCAGTTAACTTAATTACTTGCTAAATGTTCTTTCAGCTGATTCTCTTATATATTATATGAATTGCTTTTTCAGGCCTTTTTTACCTGTGTCCCAACTTTTTTGAGACCAGTTGCAACCAGAAAATTTGAAATAAGCTCATTTTGTGAATAAAAATGTAAAATGTCTCATTTTCAACATTTGAAATGTTATCTATGTTCTATTGTAAATAACATATTGGCTCGTGATCTGAAAGTCATTGCATTTTGATTTTATTCACAATTTACACTTCGTCCCAACTATTTCGGAATTGGGGTTGTAGTTTATCAAATCAATTTGATTGCACCATCGGATGCTCATTAGGAAAAGTAACATCACAAAGAATCATTCCTATTATTAATAAGAGAAGCTTATCACCTAAAAAAAAAACCGATTGCAGAATGTGCGCGCTAACATTAACTTAGCAGATTAAATCAGTGCTCAGAAGGCAGCTGTAGCAGGAGTGGTAATGAATGAATCACCACACGCCACACACTTCCCATTAATCTCTCACAACATTTATTTTACAAAGCATCAATCAAATATTTTGCTGTTGATATGTCCTGGCATTGATGATATTCATGCAACAGTTTTCTCATTTCCAAATACCCTTGTATGCCTGGTTCTTTTGTGCTATTTTTATGATATTATGTGTCTCAACCCTCAAGTGTCCAAGTTCCAGCAGTCTGCATGTGTCTTTGCTGTTTTGTCTCCTTAAGTTGATGTAGTGTCTCATCTTCTCCCTTGCTCTCAGGTGTTGTCATTTGTGTGCCTCGCCCCTTGTGTGACAGTCCTGTCTGTAACTGCGGTTTCAGCGTGGTTGCTGGATTGTCAAGTTTCCTACCCTACTAAACCTACCAGTCAGTTTATGTCTTCCTGTATTGAGCTAAGCTCCTCTTCTGTTTGTTTTTCAGTAAATTCATTCTAAAGGAAAAAAAAATCTCTATAGTCTTACTGATCGGAACAAGCTCCCGATTCTTTATATATCAGTCTCCAGGATTGGGACCACATCCTTGTTCGTCCATTGTTCCTGCATGTTCCTCTGTATCAGTTTATTAGGAACACCTCCCAGGCTTTCATCGATCTCCAGGATTGGGACTGCGTTTCTGCTAAACTCTTTGGTTCAACTATCAAGCAGACCTGCTTCTGCGAGGGGGATTCACCTCCAGGCTTCTGCCCCAGGATGGCCACTGGCTGGGCTCGGATACGCTCCTACCTTCTTCAGTCATTGTCAACTTAGCTGGACTGCCCCTTCTTGTTAACACGCATTAAACCCCAGACGTCAAAAACAGACTGGTGCTGTCGCACTTTTCTGCAACAAAAACAGACACATAGAGGAAAAACTTAGCTGCTAGAATTTTGAAGCTTTGTGTTCACTGTTTGATGCTTCACTCTCGTCAGTATCAGAGGCTACATTGATCTCTCGCTCGAATTCATAAGGTTGTATACAAGACTCTTCAAAACTCTCAAAAAACTCTAGAGAAAAGACTTCACTCAAACTATCAGTCTCCAGAACACGAACTATTGTCTGACATGATTTTCTGGTACTGTAGTCATAATCTAGGAAAATTTTGTGGAACAGAGAGAATAAAAACTTCAGCAAACTGCATAAAACGCTTGTAAAGAGAGTATGATGGTCTTTTAACGTTGACGTTGTGAAGTCACAGACCAACTTTGCTGAGCCTGTGAATGCAATATGGTCTCGCCCATAGTGGTCGCTTCGAGTTTTTAGAATTTTTTTCTTGGACGCAGATGGTCGAAATGCTCTAAATATTATTTTGGTCTCAAACTGATGTAGTTTCAGAAAAAATTTGTTCATTTTTTTGGCCTCAGTTTCCCTTTAAACAGGGTGGTTCTTGACAGGGAACAGGAAAATGCACGTTGAAATTTGCAATATCCTCTGCAGAATGAAATAAAAGGCTTTCCAAACCACCTGGAGTATTTCATTGCAGGCTGCCTGCCACATTTTGCTCAGATTCTATGCTTCATCCCATCTATGGCTGATCAGTCACAGCGCGCGGAGCCTGGCCACGGATGAATGCCAATCATCTGAAATCGTGAGAAAATACATGGACACATGGTCGTACCGCACGTCTCCCTTGGAGATGCACACACACACACACACGGGTTCACTGTGAATATCAAAACAGGTGATCACACACAGAATGGCGCTGTCTCATCTTCACGGTTCATTTGAAGACTGTTCCAGGGGCAGACGGCTTTGATTGCGAGCAATAATATCCCCTTTGTTCCAAGCCGACCGGCTGTTTGCCTTAAAGTGGAGGCTGCTGCTTACGTAACCAATATTAATGGGGTTGTGGCGCAGCTCGTGGGATCTGGGTGTACCAAAGCTGTTTGTCCTGTGTGCCCAGTTTGCCCAGAGCTGAATTCCAGTGAGGTTAGTTGAAACAAATGCATTATTATTTTTACTATTTCCCAGCGCAAAATGGCCATTAGGGCATGTCAAAGGTGCCCGTTACATAGCAACCATTCAATTTTACTGTAACTATGTTTATTGCGCAGTTGGAAAAACAAATTGTAGGATCAATACGAGCTTTACAGAGTCGCATGTAAATTTAGCCCTAAATGAGTGGCATTAAGAGCCAAGTTTATTATCTTTTGCCTCTTGCTTTTATTGACTAAATAAAAGCAAGCTGAGTGCAGGTGGGTTAGTGTTTCAGACCCCATTTTTCTCAGTGTTCATAAAACAGATATCTTACATTAAGATTAAATTATTGATGAACGATGTTGAGCATCCATTAACAATGTAGCAGAAATACCAAATTTTGCAAGAGAAGAATCATTTTTGACCACGCTTGTTGCCGTTTACAACTAGTATAATGTATTTTTTTTTCCAAACTGATATAACCGCATGATTACTCATGACTCAGCACTGTATACTGGTGACTGAGTTTTAAATGTTAATTATATAATTTTCCATGGCAGCATGTGTGTTTAATCATTGACTCGAGCTTACATATGCAGTTCGAGTAAAAATCTTGATTCAGTGTTGTTCTGAAGAACAAATCTTGCAGTGAAACATCATACTGACTGTGACCAGGATTTTGTGTTGTCACCACCAGTCCACGAGGGACAGAATTGTATGCAAAAATTGTATGCAAAATGGATATTTGTTTATTAAGAATTTAGTTCTGGTCAAAAGGGCGTTGGAGTAAACAGCGCATTCCTGCGGGTCCTGAATGAACTGTGAAATGGTGATATGATGCAATGTACCAAGGTGGCTACAGCAGGCTTTGAAGTGGCGGAAAACAGGAAGGTTGTTTTTCTTTTTTTTTTCCTGCAAAAGCCATCTGGCCATGTTTACCGTTCAGATGTCCAGATGCAGGGTGACGAGGGAGAACAACTCACTCAAACCGGGCAGGCTAAAAGGCCGCTGCTGAACGACTGACGAATAAACTGTTGAATGAAATATGAAGCATTATTCGCCCTCCGTTGGTTGTATCAGCTTACAGTGGGGTGGACCCCATTAATATGGAACCTAATTCTACAGCCATGGATACCACCTTGTTTTCCCCCATAATGTGACTTTGCTTGTCTTTCACTCTTTCGTGGCACATGCTCAGTCAAGTGCATGGCATCCCTTATGAAAAATCATTATTTTAACTAGCTATAGTTATCCTCTAGTAAATGGATGGTGTTTTCACCACCATAGTGTAGTATTAGTGTAGTGATACTATAGTTATTCAAACTACAGCAGTACAGTTGTGTGAACTATAGTAATATCATGGTACTGTTGACTGTGGTAATACTATAGTTATAGTGTGATGGCTATAGTACTGCTGTAGTTATACTATGCAAACTATAGTAATACTGTAGTTATACCAAAAATACTTTAGTATTACCAAGAAATAACCATTGGATATTTTCGTAAGGGATGTATTCATGTTCTAGGATGCAGTATTTTTTCAGGTCAGGATGTGGGCTTTCCCTTCAGTGCGCATTGAGCATTCAATTAAACGTGAGCCAACACCAACCTCTACTTCCTCCACAAACCTGCCTCTTTTTGTTTGGCTGTTTGGAGTCTCCCCTCTTGTTAGATTTACAGTGACACAGCCTGTTCCTTATCACCATCTGGACAGCCCAAACACGATATTATGGTTGCCAATAACCACCTCCTCCTCCATCCCCCAAATAAAGGAAAAACACCCAGGCCCTTCAGAAACCAGACTACTGTGGCTATGAACACAAACTGGTTTGTGCGATGCGTTCCAGAAGTGATTTGTGTGGAACTTTGGAAATAGCTTGTTTTTTCAGCTTGACCTTCTTGAAGCACCGGACTGCACCTTAAACCACAATATCCACAACATTCAACAGGACTCGCTGAGCTTCCTCTTGTCCTTTCCCACGGAAATGAAGAGGCCTCAGATATATGAAAGCGCATGACTGCGTCATTACTGCACCAGTAACACTGGGACCCTAAACGACACCATGACGTCAAAATTATGTTCCTTTCGCCTGCCTGTTGTCACCTGCACAGTCTGTCCTTACAGGCCAAGATGTACCTTTCCAGAGTCAACAGGTTGAATGACCTGGCAAATTATTGACATATCCACAGCACCTTATTCCTTATCAATTCTTTAAATAACGTTATCACATATGAAAGATTCAACAATGATGTCATTTCAGAGTGTGCTATTTTTGTGCTGCTGTGTGTCATACAACGATGTCAATGTAGATGGTTACACCATGTCTTCCCATTGGACTGGCTCCAACAGGGCTTTGGAATACTGAAGTGGTCCCAAAACTGGACCATGAGGGACTTCATGTGCAGAGAGACCTGCATACAGATGCTTGATGTCACCTTATCCCATCCAGTGCCAAGTCATTACCCTTAGCTATAAGCCTTATGATAATTCCTCTGTGTTGGTGAGGTTCACTGAGGAAGACAGGAACTAATACTCAAAAGTTAGACTTGTGTTACGACCCTACCAGTGTGTACAGCCTTCAGCTCCCTGCTAAGTAGCATATGACAATCCCAACGCTGTCCTCATGTTCCCAGTAAAAGCTAGTCAAAATGCAAGATTTGAATTCCACTCATTTGGGAAGCTCTGCGCAAACTCGAGGGTGGGGGTGTCAGTTGGCCTACACAGTATAAAAGCACAGATTTAAAAAGGCGCATTCCCATTTAAATGAGGAAGACGTAATTATTTGTGCAAAATAAGTCATCATCGACCAGCAAAATGGAAAGTTGATGCATCTCAGATCTTTCTTCGACTCTTATATTTGTCCTGATTTGAACCATGCCACTGTCACATCAGCTTTATGTTTACAGTACATTCAGGGGATTTTCATTAAACGCTGATATCTCTCCTGTCCTGTGTTCCGTATTCCCTTACTGGAAGTGAAGGCTGAGTGTAAACATTAAAATGCACTGTAGCATGTAATTATAGCTGGAATCAGCCGCTAGCGCATCACCTCTGATGAGCACTTCTCACTTCCACGCTGATGTCCGCTCGTCTGCATGGGGTGCAGTCCCTGCTGCTGCGGACACACAGGCCCTGATAAAAACAAATCGCAACGTTTTTCAGTGAACAGCTGATGTGATCATTTTATTCATCTTGAGATTTCCTGAATTCAAATCACATAACTGCTCCCTCCTCGTTAATTTCTCACCATTCATTCTCCTCATCCTTCTCAGTGTAAGGTTTTACCAAGGATAAATACCAAATATAAACTTATTGCTTAAAAGAAAGCTGGCACAGTTCTTTGTGCTGTATTAAGCTTTTTTGTTCACGGAATTAGTGCTGTCTGTTCTGAGCCTTGTGATTAAAATATGTCACCTTTTCCTGGTAGGCTACAAATAATCCCATCAATGCTCCATTATCACATGCGCACACAGTTGTGCGTACAGAGGAAGCTGGTAATTTCACCATCTAAATGTGGACATTCAGATTGTTCATTCACTTCGGAGTCATTGCTTTGACAAAGGACTTGAGCAAGAACTACATTTGAATATTCAAGAGCTATATTATATTTTGATTACGTATTTCTGTAATACTGATAAGATGGAGGTTGTGCACATTTTGTGTTATTGCGCAGCCATTATTTTTTGACAAATTTATATAAAACTGATCTTATAACAATTATGCCTTTTAATAAATTTGACCTGCCATATTTGCCATTTTTTGGCTTTACTCCAGAACTGGTGTTGGCTTGTCGTAAAACAGAGCTGGGAGAAGATATAAAACAGCTGGAAAATCAGTTACATTTATCTCTCAGAAAGGCCAGTCAGTGAACACATTGCTTGCTCTTTCATTCCTGTTGATTTGATGAACCCATTTGTTTGTTAGAGCCTGTGTACCCAATGCTTTTCTAGCAGAGCGTTGTTCATAGAAAGTACTTGTGACCAGGCTCAGAGGGGTGTCAGATAAGGTTTTCAACTTTGGGTCACGGTGGCCAATACTTCAGCTACAGATGCAATCTAACGGCCCCCCAATAATGAGCTGTGATAAACGGAACAGACACGATCATTTCAGTCGTTCTGCCCCCCCCATCATAAACCATCTGTAACACCAGTGACTTCAGCCATTTCTAGTTCCATTGGTCACCTTTCCTTCTGAATTGCTGCTGTTATGAGCACTAACTTGATCAATTCCCTCAATTTATATGCTATAGTATGTTTATTAAACTTTATTGAAGATTATTAATGTTTACTGCAGTTATGTTGACGACCTTAAGCAATGACCCCCGAGTCATTCTGTTCAATCAGCTGAGAACTGACAGCGCACTGCGGACCCATTTGCTTCGGTTTCTCTCCAGTCTTCATCTTTCAAACTTGAGGAACTAAACCAAGGGCCCAATTTTTGTTAATCTAGGTGCTGTGACGACCGCCACAGTGCATCACAAAGGCCAGTCTGAGTTCTGAGCTCTGGGGATGCATGTAGGTGTGACCTTCTTTTTTGGTAATTTGATGACCGCGAATGCACGTGTATCTGTGGTGCATCATCGCTCAGTGGTAGAGTAGGTGGAATACATGATTAAGAGGTTTGTCACATGTCACTTTAATCATGGCAAATTAAATCAGCTCCTCCTATCCCTTTTAAAATCTCTGTGGCGCAGTGTATTGTCAGGTTCGTACCGGCTGAAGCAGCAGCTGACCTGCTCCTCTGGCTAACATTCATGCGGGAGGAAAGTGACATACTTTTCCAGGAGGTTCTGACTCTCAGTGACTGATTTTATGGTTCTGCAAGCAGGCCCTTTCGGACTGATGACGTTCAGGCAGCTTCGTAAGAGATAGCTAATATTACAGGTGTTTTGCACCCTAGTGTAGGATTTGGTTTCAATGACCCATCATTATGCCCAGTCACAGATAAAAAAAAATTGGCAATGGTAATATTATTAGTATTGCTCTAATTGTAGAATTCTCACAATCCTTGTCAGTAATTAATTGGTTCCTCCCCTGTTCCAGCAGTCGGCCTGTGTTTTTGACGGTTTCCCCCTTTAATTGATTTATTGTCTTGTCCCCTCTCCTGCTCCCCGTTGTTATCATTTACACGCCTCACCCCTTTTGTGAATATCCGTTCTGTATAATTACCCCGCACCGCCCAAAGGGGGAGGGCAAGGGGTATTGTTTTTGGTTCGGTTTGTTTGTGTGTTTGTTTGTTTGTTAACACTTTAGCAGCAAAACCAATGGCCAGATTCAACCCAAGTTGGGTTTAAGGATTGCCACTGACCCAGAATAGATGCCTATTGAATTTAGGAAAAGTAGGTTGATGTATGTGCCAGGGGTGGGGTTTGTTGTGCCTGGCACCACTTGTTTCATTTTGGTGCCAGTGTGGTTGCTGGATTTTCATGGTTCATACCTTTTTTTTTTTTTTTATTTGGCATTTCCAATCCTAGACTCACCTGGAATGCCCACTTGGGGAACTATGGCTTGCTCATATGTGACCCCTTGTTGCCACTTCAGGAGAGTGTAGACAGTTCGCGGCTCTCCTCCGAAGCACGCGCCTGTCAGCCACTGCTTCTTATACACTCATTGGTTGAATCCTCGCAAGTTCAGGACGAGGGTGGAGGATACCCGAACATGAACATGCTTAGAACCTTCCTGACGAGCGCCCGACTGGCCAACAGGAGGCGCTTAAGCAACGAACAAGGCAACCATTTTATATAACCCTTCCCAGCAGACTCTTCCCAATTTGCATCCCTGTAGTGCAATGGCCAATAGCGTGCTACTCTGAAAAAACTGCCAACCACTGCCGGTTAGTACGACCGGGGCTTGAACCCACGCCTTGATAGTCACTTCTGCTTCGCAACGCGGTGCTTTACCCGAGTGAGCTATCCGGCAGCTGGTTCACATCCTACTAAACCTTCCAGTCAGTTTGTCCCCTCTAATACTGAGTTAAGCTCCACTTGTGTTTGTGTATTTCGCTATAATTGTGATAAAAAACGTAATTACTTGAGACTAATTAATAAAAACAAGTTCCCAAGGCTTTAAGTCGGTCTCGAGGATAGGGACTGCATTCCTGTTAATCATTTGTTCGTGCCTATTCCTCTGAGTCAGTTTATTACGAACACCCCCCAAGCTTTCATCTGTCTCCAGGTCGGGGACTGCATTCCTGCTAAACCTTTCGATCCAGTTGGCAAGCAGTTCTGCCTCTGTGAAGTGGATACTTCGCTGGGTCCTGTCCCAGAATGACCACTGGCCTGGGTGCGGACACGCCCCTACACTCTCCAGTCATTGCCAACTTAGCTTGACTGCCCCTCTTCTGTTCTGGGCTACGGCATTCCCCCTTCTATTATGATATTCCTGTTGATAATTACTCCCTTGCGGATTGTGCCCCGAATCTGCGATTAGTTCCTTGTCTGGATCATTACAAATTTTTGTCAAGTTTGACGAGCAGTGCTTGAAACTACACTTTATAATCACTAACATTATAAAACATGCCAGGTGCAGCATAATGACTTGATTGATTTCAAAGAGAGCAGACATTTGAAGATGCCCATGAACTACTGTAAAATACAATGACTGAAATTGCTTGAATATACCAACAGGTAACATTGAGCAATTTAATGTTAACCTGGCTGCTGTTTCTGAAGGACGATGCTGTCTGAAAAACTGATGAAAAACTAGCTAGAGTATGAGGAAGAGTATAATGTCCATGTCTGGTGATCCACAAGCTCTCTACTGGGGGCGGAGCTTTACTGGAAGCAGCTCAGGGAAGAGATTCTCCCTTCAGTGGCTGTGAATTTCCCCTCAGAGCATCTCACTGCCTAAATTGCATCCAAACATCTCTATCAGTTTCAATTACAACTGATAGCACCCACCCCGACAATTCTGTCTATTTATCAGCCATATTATGTACGCTCATCGATGCAGGAGATAAAGGGCTGTGAGCATCCTGTTTGAACTGACGCAATATATAGCTACACTACAGTTTTATTCGGGACAGTTTTTATTTGCACTACTGCCTTTATTTGCACTTGCAGTTATTATTCCCAAGGCCAGTGAAATTTAAGGAGCTTTATTTTTTTTAGCCTTAATTATTTATGACAAAGTTAATGTATTTACTTTGCCACGGTGTCCTGAATGTATGATCATGTCACTTGAGTTCATGTCCTTGTGTACCGTATGGTTGTTCTCGCGGTACTAAATGATTGTATACCATGTGTCATGACTGTATATGTTATGCTGTATCTGCTATGCAGCCACTGTATGTCACACTATGTGCTCAAGACAAATTTCCCATTTGGGACAATAAAGTTTCCTATCTTATCTTATTATATGAGACATTCCTCCAAAGCATTCTCAGATGTTATTAGAGTGTACATTTTGGACACATCCTGGATTGGTTACCGAACTTTTTCCCACTGACAAAGCAAGTTGTCTCCAGCTCCATATTACCTAGTCCATGGTTCTCCTATCAGTTTGGCCAATTTGAGAATGAAATCATATGTTTAAAAAATTAGGCTGAGGTTTTTTGGGATTCTTTTAGAATTTACTCCATTGGAAAATGGATAAATCACGTTGCGTACTGCAACAAGATGGGTAAAAAAATGTAAAACTTGCTTATATTCTTTCTTTGCAAAAAATGTATCAACCACCAGGAACACTGACCAGTGAAGTCATCCATTATGAAATAAAATATCCCTCAACCTCATCATACTGGGTATGTTTTACTCCCTAAAATAAATTGTCATGTCGGCCTCCGAGCCATAATATCAGCTGGGACACTGGCCATCTTTCGCCAGACTTCATTTTAATTTCAGCCTGCTGAGAAATGAGAAATAAGCACGTGCGTGGAGGCAGTTAATAAAAGCATTAGGCCCAGAGCAGCACTGGTGTGCGACGCATCTCGACCTGCGTCAGATGTGAGATTTATGAAATCCGCTGTGAGCTGATAACCTTGCTTAATTGCACCACGGTAGGTTAAGCAATATTGTCTTAATAGCTATTAACCATGGGAGTAAACAGAAGCCATTCTGTTCCGTGAATTTTATTTTTGGTCACAATTATGTCTGAATGAGGTTAGAAACTCATTCACAGCTCAGATCATCTAGACCAGTGTTTATGGACCGAGGACCATCACCAGGCCGCAGAGGAGTAGCTGGAGGGCCGAGAGCCCATTTCCATAAAAAAAAATTTGCTGCAAATCTATATTCATTAAGATTGATCATTTAAAATTCCATCTCGGCACAACTGATTTTATCTGTGCGAGCAACTACATTACCCAGCAGGTGGATTGAAGTAAGATGGAGATTTATTCAATTTTACATTTTATAAATCGTTGCCAGAGAACAATTTAGGTGAACTTTTGATGATTTAAGTTGTTAACCACAAAAATAAGCTATACATTATAGGTAACTGATTTATTAGCGCATTAGAATTTATTTAAGCTTTTCTTACTTTTGGATGTTACTAAAATTTAAAATTTGTTTCTAATTTTACTAGCTAGCTTAGGTTAGTGTAAATGCTAGGATGGATGGTGTTCTAATTGATTTCTTACCTCAGAAAATTTCAGCTGTATCACACTGTGTGAGCAGTGCCACGACCCGATTTCAATGGACAATCACGGCCTTGAGGCAGGTAGATTTCAATCAAACCATTATCTGCCACACTTACACAGTCTTGAGAAATGGTTGAAATGGCAAAATGAGCAGTTTTTGAACAACGATTTCTAAAAGTTTTGAACGTTTATTTTCGCTCAGATTTCTGTGGATACTTCATGAGACACTCAACATTGATATCATGGCTATATTCTTATTTTACTATTTCAAGGCACACCTCCTGTGGCTTTTCAGCAGTGAGCATGAATAGCTCTTAGGCTATTAAAATGTTCAGAAACCAAAGTCACTTGAAATTTGCACAAGAATGGAGGACACAATTTATTTTTGCATCTTTCTTCTGCTCATCTCCAATTCTCTATTCCCCATTCTTTCTCTCTCACGCTGTCTCTATGACAACCATGCCAAGCTACCAGGGAAACCATGGAAATCCACCCTTTCATCTATAAGCTACTTTCATCTTCACACCTACACTAACTGCAATTAGTGCTCCTGTATGCACCACTACATTCAGACACTTTGGACCAAACACTTCTGCAAGAATATATGTGATGTGATTGCTTCCGATTTTCGGTCACTTGGTATTTTCCATTTTTCTATTGGTAGACACAGGCTTCCATTTTTCACAGCTAGTATATAAGCAAATGTGCCTTGGGCCTTTTAAAACACAGCCTGTCCTCTAGTCATGCATGGCATCTTCCTCCTTAAATGTAATTGTGTTTGCATGACATCTTTCCATTTAATAAAAAATGCTAACTTGACCACCAGCCAGCAAAGTCACTTTCATCGAAATGCACCAGTTTTACAAAGCTGCGTGCGACGGTGTGTGTGTGTGAGATATTTGGCCACAATGTAAGAGTTCCTCATACAATGTTTGTGACATGAGGTTTTTGATTTTATCCCTACGACAGTCTTTGGTGTTACAGGCAAAGCCTTCTGACTAGTATTGTATGGAAAAGGGAGGACATTTCAGGCAACTTTTAGGCCGATGCTACACTGTTTTATCTGGTAATTCTGAGTTTTTATACAATGTTACTGCGACTGTTCATAATTTTTCAGTTTCTTTCATGTTTTAAAAAAGATTTATCCGTTTATTACTCCGCTTGTTGGGCCAGCGCAGATCCTGGACCGAGGTCATACCAGGTTTATTCGAAATTTGGACACAGTAAAATGTTGCGATTAACAACGGACAAAAGACAACCACCTCAGCAGCTTAATGGACGCAACAAAACCATCAAAAGCCTAAAAATCATGATACAACAAACAAACAAACAAATGCGCATTGGCCTATTATCTTTCGTCTGCATTACCTTACTGATTCTCCCCATTGTTATCGGATCCAGCGCGCTCAAATATGTGTGGGATGAGAAACAAACCACCTTGAAGAATCAAATTTACTTATTTGCTATGGATAAGCAATGTCTGCAATATTTTGGTCGTGGATGTTATGCTATTTACTCAACCGTACTAAAATTCAGACATGCATGCACACAAAGCGCAGTCCAAAGACATAAAAACAACAAAAAATACAGAACATATGAATCAGCAGTCATTTTACTTTTCCTGATTCTATTGGCTGGAGACATACAGCTAAATCCAGGCCCTAAAGATCAATTTTTACCTGGGGAGCGGCATTGGAGTCGAGTCACTAGTTCCTCGGGAACTGTGGGACCGGGAGCCGTGGGCGCTTCTGACGAGCGGTGCGCCTGCCTTGGTTGGAGACGGCCTGCAACTTCCAGCGGTGGACCGAGTGTTGTGCTCGCTGGCTGTCGTGGGGTTGCCACCCGCCTGTGCCCAGCTCGACACCTGCCCCGAACATTGGACAGCGGGAGTATGCTGCCTTCGATTAGGCTCGGAAATCGGGGTTGGGAACAATGTCATACCCAAGCTGACTGCGTTCGATTAAGTAAGTCGAAAAACTGACTTGGGGTCAGTGGTGTGTCCTCTGAAAAGGATAGCCTTTATTAGCTATTGTTAGCTATACTAGTTGATAACAATGTATTACTCGGTATTTTTTGCGTGCAAACACCGGAGCAACAAGTCTGCCGATAAACTATTCTCAGTACTGCGTGTACAACTGATTTAATGAAACACAAATGACACTGAATTGCAAATATACAGTTTATTATCACAGGTTTTCGTATACTGTTGATGTATGGTGCAGCCATCTTCAACTCAGGAGTCGGGATAGGTGAAGAATCTCCGACTTTCCGAGTTGAAAATCCGACTTCAGGGGGCGTTCGAATTGAAATATCCGACTGGGAGCTCGGAAATCCCGACTTCCCAGTACAAATGGAATGCAGCAAAGGGGGTATTCGACTCCCTGTTTGCGAACAGAGAATGGTGTTCTCGGGTGAGTCAAACATGCAAGAACAGTGCTGTTCTTGCACCCAAATCCCACACTACCTCCGCAGGTGGTGTGGCGAGAACAGACACGGAACCATGATGGCGGACAAAGAGCAAGTTGGGATAACGCTAACGTCTCAGTAAAATAATGCATTCTACATCTCAACAATGATGGTCTGTCGCAACTTTTGCAAAATCAGGGGGTAGATGTAAGAAATTTTAACTGTCAAGTATTATTTCCAAATTCTCCGCCAAAACTAAAACCCCCGCCATGATCAGCTGTGTTTTTTTACGGAAAACCGGAAATGAATCCATGGTAACCACACTTATGTGTTCGACTCTTCCGAACTCGTTCTCACGTTCTCAACCTGTTCGCAAACGGTGCAGAACAGGGAGTCGAATACGCCCATAGAGTACTAAAGTCATGACGTTACAGCTACTTAGCTTCTGGTGTCGGAAGTAAAATCCCTATGGGAATTTATAATGGGGTTTGGACACTTTCTGGCATTGCTCGAACTCGTATCAATTTTATGAGCCGCCTCGCTCCGAGATTAGGCTATGGGGTATACAGATACAAATGGTCAGATTTGGTTTATTGCCAAAAACTATATGCTTTTGCACTTGCAGTCCAGTTTGTAGTCCACTTCTGCGAACTACATATCCGTTGCATAAGCGGCGAGTACCCTGTGATTTGTTTTAAGCCAATGGGGAACCTGTTTCCGCAAACGTTCACAACATACAACGACGGTACGGTAGCCGATCAGTGCCTGAAAGGGGACCTCGGATGCTTTATTTCCAAGGCTATATTTTGATCATGGACTCCCCTAGAGTACTCCTGATCGTTCAAAGCCCAAACAGGGTCCTTATTTAGCTCATACTGCCATCCTCAAAAAACCCCATTTGTAGTCCATTGTAGTCTCTGTCTGAAACGCCTCATTGGGGTGGCTCTTCCGCAATGGCCCCCACTCCCCGTGTGCCCACTTTCTTCTGACTGGCCAGCTCTGTGGAGGGCGGAGTTGGGCGGGACGAGGCTGCAGAACGCAGTTTTCCGGGTCTGGCTCGCCAGTGTGAAACGCGAGACACGTCTGCAATCTGATAAGGAAGCGGCAGGAAAATTCCGCAATCTAACCTGATACTTGAATATAGATCTAATGAAATGAACTTGTTCTAACAAATGCAGCGGTGAAAGTGGAGGACGCAGTGCGAAAATCTGGTAGCTCAAGCTCAAATTTGCTATCGGCTATAGTTTGCTACAGCTACAGTGGTGAGTAACTGCGGTTTTTTTTAACTTCATAGCTAGGATGCAGGGAAAGCTAGAATCCACCCCATATAGACACATTTGTAGAACGGGTCGACATGCCCAAGTGTAGACCGGAGACTGTAGAAATCCGGTGGGTCTGAGTTTAGAGGGAAACATGGACAGTGAGGAGCAGCTAAAAGTGGACCAACAGCTTATGGACTGCTTCGGTGTGTATTAGGACCTGCTGGTTCGTGTGCATCGCTGTGGTGTGTTGTTAGCGTGGAGAAACGAACAGCTTCCGCGCTGGTATATGACGGAGGGGCGAAAGCTCCAAGCTAAATGGCCTTTTCGGAAATTGCCTGTGGTAATGGTTTACTCATTGCTTCGGAATGACCAGCTTTTCCTCGCGGAAAATGGGCGCATTATGGATAGCGTGCGAGAGCCAGATAGAGCTCCGGTTATGTCATGAACATAATACAGGTTTTACAGACCGTAAGTTCCGTCTGCGTGAACCGTTGCTTATGTGGAGCTAGCGAATCGATCACTTTTACAGGAAAGAATTCAATATTCAATCGATGGCAATGCAAAGAAATCATTTGTTATACCGGACACGTTATAGCCTGTGCGCTTCCCTATTGCTTTCACCGGTAGCATCAGAGAGCTTGCCCAGACATTGGAGATGTATCAGGCTGACCCCGGTCATGGATAAGTAAAGCGATCGTTTCATAAGCACCCAAAAACGCACCCCAAGCTCTGGAAAATCTACGTATGGTCTAACTGCAGCCCAACTTGGCAGACACATACAGCACCTCTCCGTTTAGCTTCAACTGTAGTGGCTACAATCAGGCAACGTTATGATGAAACTGTCACATTGATGCTTACTGAAGTAACACAAGCATACCGATCATAATTGCTGCATATAAGTTAACCAGAAGCATTTTTAATTTGTAGAGCACGCAAACTAACATGCAGTAGCTGATAAGCGGTCATGACTTTGAATGTAATCTGTCGTGCGAAAAATTCGCTTTGCATCTGGTGTGAAAGCGGCTTGACGTGCCCGTATTCGTGTCTTGGCATTGACTTTGAATGTAATCTGTCACGCGAAAAATTCGTTTGGTGTCTGATGTGAAAGCAGCTTTATGGATAGTACGCGACAGCTAGAGAGAGCTCGGTTATGTTATGAACATAATACAGGTTTTGCAGACCATAAGTTCCATTAGCGCGGACAAGTTGCTTATGTGGAGCTAGCGAATTGATCACTTCTACAGGAAAGAATTACCTATTTAATCTCCGCCTTTTTTGGCTTTTTATTAGCCACAACAATCTCTAAAGGGGGATGAAATTATGTCAAGGTAGTGCAGAGAAATCATTTGTAAACCGGTAGAGCTTCTGCGTTTCGCATTGCTTTCATGGTAGCACCACAGAGCTTGCTCAGACATTTGTGAAGCATCCGGCTGATCCCGGTCATGGATAAGTGAAGCGATCACTAACTGTAGTGGCTACAATCGGGCAACGTTATGATGAAACTGCCACACTGATGCTTACCGAAGTAACACAAGCATACCGATCAGAATTACTGCATATAAGTTAACCAGGAGCATTTTTAATTAGCACGACACGCAAACTAACATGCAGTAGCTGGTAACCGAACGGTCATAACCACAGAGACAAACCCTTGCAATACAGGTTTTACAGACAGCAAGTTCTGTTACTGTGAACAGTTGTACTAAGCATCCAAATTACAAACAAGTATTAAAAGTTAGCTTCAAATGAGGTTTATGTTCACGCACCTTCTGTAGAATTTCCCCTGATATCACTCTTGCATATTTAGGACACAAACATTAACAACAGTAACTTGGCTACGTTAGCCGCAGTACTACAGCCACAATCAACTGGCTATCACGTCAGGTTGGCTTATGCAGTAAAAGCAACTTACAGCTTCTGTGCCTGTGAGTCACGGACAGTCGCGACCGATACAGGATTTATCTTCAGATATTTTACAAAGCCTGCGTTTGAGGCCAGTTGTTAGTGCTAACTATCGCCAGCGGTTCTGCTAGCCACCCGTAACACGTTAGCTTCACTTACGTTATTTGCTGTTATATGGTTACTTACAGCTTGTGGCTCCGAGCGCATGATCGATGCAGCTGCTTCAGGTTTGAGAAGCAGCTGAAACGCTTATCCTGTGTCGAATTATCCTTTATTGACAAAGCTGTCTTTGGTGAAATGTTGAGCACAATCAGCTAATGTTCCCTTTGGCCGTGGCTGTTTGCTGCCAGCAAACAAAAAAAGCTACCCACTGATTTCTGGTGGCATCGTCTTTTCGAAGAGAAATATTTGTTTTTCTTCGCGTCCAAAAGTAAACGGACAAGTAGCTTTGGGAGAGATACTAACAAAATTGCACCTCAAATGATCTGCGGTTCTTCTTTTGTATTTCCAAAAGTGTCGACGCCACTAAGGCATAGTATGATCTGCCGTTGTTAGTGCCTGCTAGAATAGTTTCTGGTGTGGGCAGGTTCAGCGCAGTGGTTGGCTCTGGCTAGGTCTGTACTAATTGGACGGCACAACCTGACGTCAGGTTTTGCCCAGATCTCGTGAAGATCTCGGGAGGAGCTGTTCAGAGAGGAAATCACGCTCACGAAATCACGTTCTTGGATTACGGCAAAACCCCTGTATCTTATGTTTAGAAACTTTTCAGAGGTTGAGCATGGACAACCAACATTATAACATTACTAATTTGTATTAAAAGAAGGATCAGCATCCGAGGTCCCCTTTAAATTGCCGTCGTCTATGTCCGTGCATCTGTTACCGCATAGGGGGCCACCATTAGCTAGCTACATGCCTAGAAATGTATGGATCACAGAGATATAAGAAAACTGGGCTGCCGGATAGCTCACTCGGTTAAGGCACTGCGTCGCAGTGCAGAAGTGACTATCACGTCGCGGGTTCGAGCCCCGGTCGTACTAACCGGCAGTGGTCGGCAGCTTTTTCAGAGTTGCGCACAATTGGCCATCGCGCTACAGGGTTTCAAATTGGGAAGGGACTGCCGGGAAAGGGAAATAAATAAATAGCTTTGTTCGTTGCTCAAGCGCCTCCTGTTGGCCAGACGGGCGCTCATCAGGAAGATTCTAAGTCTGTTCATGTCCGGGTATCCTCCGCCCTCGTTCGAACTTGCGAGATTCAACCAATGAGTGTATAAGAAGCAGTGGCTGACAGGCACGCAGCTTCGGAGGAGAGCCGTGAACTGTCCTCGCTCTCCTGAGTTGGCAGCAAGGGGTCGAATCTGAGAGCAAGCTTTGTACATAGTTCACCAATTGGGCATTCCAGATTCGGGTGGGATTGGAGATGCCAAATTTATTAAAAAAAAAAAAAAAAGATATAAGAAAACTAGAGTGGACAATTTTGTCGTTTCCGTGGCAGCACGCCGCCGCCATCTTGCGTATGTATATCGGGGCAGACGTTCAATGGAAAATGCAGTATAACTGGCCTAAACCGTGCTTGAAAAAAACGAAAACTCGCTCATACAGGACAACAGCTGAAGTTCCGATTTCTCTGTAATGTCTTCCGATTAAATAAACATCGAATACACCGGATTTAAAAAAATATATTTTTTAATATAAATTTTGTTGATTGATTACAATTCCTTATTCGTGTCCATTTTAAGCATGAAAGGATAAAAAGAACACGGAAAACAAGTCTCTAAGTTGTCGACACCCATGTTTAGCCTGCTGTTTACATGTGCCTCATTGGACATTTATACATACACAAGATGGCGAAGGTATTCTGCCGTTTCCGCTTTGGTCCAGCCCACACGTCGTCCACTTTAGTTTTCTTATATCTCTGTGGTATGGATCACGATGAGGTATTTCGCCATTTAGCTAGCTAGCATTTAGCTGCGCTAGCGAACCACCTAGCTAGCCAGCTAGTGAGCTCATTACATCTTGTGCACATAGCTAAATCAATAGAAAAAGTAAATGGTTCGTTTAATGTCACTTACTGTCATTTATCAAGCTAGCTAGCATGAAAATACACCGACTATAAATGGCTAAGCTAGCGAAATCGCTAGCGAGCTAGTTGAGTCCATAAAAATGGTGAATAGCCATTATTTGGCTACTTAGCTAGCGTCGAGCCGGAACATTTCGCGAGCTGGCATTTACATATTGCGACCTAATATGACATTAGTCAGCCACCGAAGTCAGTAAACTAGCTCGCTGGCTGAGTTAACCAGCTAAAAGTCAATTTGCTCGGCTTGCCTCACATGGTGAATATTAATCGCTAAAAACAATGAATTGCGATTATTTCGGCACTTAACTAGCGTTAGATGAGCAAGCAGACCTGAATTAGCTACGTAGCTCGGTCAGTTATGAGTTGACAAAGCTGATTAGCTCGTTCGCTAACTAACTAGCTAGCTAGCGAGTTTTTAACAAAACAAACGATGGCCAAAGATGCTTGGCTATTAAAGTAAATTGGCGCTAGTTGTATAACTTGATATCTAGCAACAAAATATAACGAAGTATAGCGTAGAGTGGCTGACGAATTCGCAGTCTCGCCA
The DNA here is from genome assembly GCA_029692085.1 of Gymnothorax javanicus. Lineage (NCBI taxonomy): Eukaryota > Metazoa > Chordata > Actinopteri > Anguilliformes > Muraenidae > Gymnothorax > Gymnothorax javanicus. The sequence goes on along the minus strand of CM056207.1, from coordinate 3,965,901 downwards.
AGCTACGCAAACAAAAAGCTATTGCAATTGGCAAGATGCAGGTAACTTGTAACGCATTTTAAACTCGTTCTGCCCGGGAATCAGGAGGATCATGGGACGTGTAGTTTTTAGACTACAACTTGGATTAGCACTGTGGCGAAAAATTAAAATGATTTAAATTGGAGCAGACTCTGGTCAAGAAAAACGACATTTTTTGTTACTCAGAAATATGTCGTAAAATATCGAAATCGATGGAAGCTGGAAAACAACAGAAAGTGCTTCAAAAGTGAACTGAAAAATAACATCTATGGGTAAAATGAATGGGAAATTTTACTTCCGACACGAGCGTGAGGTCATAGCTTCGCTACCACAACAAAAAGGCCATTATGACGCCATTACAGTCTCGTTCGGCTGCGTTCTATGTCGTCACTCCGAATTTCAGTTTAGTACATGCAAAGAAGCGGCTTCTCCTCACAAGAACTTCGAAGAGCAGGTGGAAAAGTCTGCTCTTTAAGCACTGCTGCAGTACTGTAATATTCCCTTTCGACTTAATTTAGGATATTCCAGATATGGGGCGAAAACACAACAAGAAGATTTCTGTTCAGGAACTGACAAATCCTGAGGTAAATATCTAAAGGTGCATGTAACTGGAAATGTATAGCTGGCTTGTGTGTGTGTGTGTGTGTGTGTGTGTGGTCAGGGAAGGGGGGAAGGGGGGAGGTTGCAAGTAAATTAACAAAATAATTATGCAACGAACATTTCAACACAGCTAAATATAATCTGTGGCCTGCATGATTCCCATAAATTACATTATATAATGGAAAAATCTGTTTAAATTTATGTAAAAGCATAAATTCATAATCATTCAAAAGTATACATGGCCACCAGACTGTGAAGTAATGTCAAATTAGTTATATTTTTCTCTCTGAAAGGCTCTTTTTTTCATCGAAATGCAGGAAATAGCACAATTGGTGGCAAAAGTTGCTGCCATGTCTGAGGCAATGGAACAGCTCGTCCTGGAGAAAACAGAGGCAAGTTTACAGTCTTTTGAAAACTTATTTTTAAATGCTATTTTTATCATGAACTTTTGGTTCAGTCTCTCTCATCCTGAGGATAAACATCATTCACATGTCCTCAACGATAGAATCTTTCGGTAAACATTGCAGTCGATGTGAGCTATACAGCAGGGAGCGTAATATTCACACTTACGAGGCATAATGCGAAACGGGGAGATGGCTTTCTCAGTCTTCTGTGCTAACCACACAGATCACTCGACTCCATCACGCATTGTTGTCCTTTATGGTTTGTGCCTGGCCTTACAGAAATTACATTTTTTCTTGTCCTGCAGATAGTTCTAGCGATACATCAACCTTTCTGCCACCAGAAATATTCTGTTAACCCTGTCATGCGTGAATTATGATAAACTCAGCGAGGATTTTTTTACTAATATGCAGCAGTGCCCAAAATTTCAGGCATATATAGAGAAAAAACACTTTTAAACAGCTGTACACTGTAGTGACCTCCATGCATGAAAGGGTTAAATTTATTAAAAAAAAAAATAACATACTCAATATTGGGCCGAACGTGTGAAAAAGCCAGAAATGTTCATTTTATGGGTGATGTGCTAATTTTCAATTTTTCTAAATGCAGGGAACCGCACAAATGGGCCGTGTGTTGGTTGCCCTGGAGAAGGTAAACATTGCCGTCTACATAAACAGCAAAGGATGCAGAATAATGTTTATACTTATTGGAAGTAATGCAAAATGGGAGCCATCAATTGTGCACTTCTCATTGGTCACCTTATTTAAAAACATCGATTGACACCAGGGGCCTATTGCACGAAGGCGGGATAAGGGATTAGCCCAGGATCGGCACGGGATTAGCCTGATCTCAAGTCCCATTTCGGTTGCACAGAGCGTGTGAGCTAAGCCACGGCACTCGTTACTATGGAAACAAAGTCTGTGGAGCTAGCCAGCTCCGGAGCAAGCTTACGAACTAGCAAAGCTCCTGTCTCCAGCCAATTTCACCTCGCCTCATTCAGCAGTCACCCAAATTGAAAATCAATGTCCTTAACAGTCGTTTCTGAATTGTCCACTACACATTATTGCTATCTCAATTATTGTAGGCCCAGAGTAATTATCTTAGAAACATGTGACCATTGATGTCAGTAAAATAGCCAATATTCAATCATTATATTCAAGTATCCATGTGACAGTGACCATCACAGTTCAATCAGTCCCCCTTCCATGTCACATTTTAACCATATTTAGAATCCGTCATTATCAGATTGGTCCTTATTCCCCAAGTTGAGACTTCCATCAGAGTAGAAAATGAGCAGTGCTGCATGAAGTAGGTTACCGTGTTTCAGCGTGGTCTCAAATCGCTGCGGTAACCCCCTATAAACAGCACTGCTGCTACTTTTCTCCGTCTTTATTCCGACTGCAACGGGTAAAGTAGAGTCCTTGCCTTACTGCTGGACACGAGTGCAATGTCGTTCGCTTCGCGATACTGGAATCAAACATTTTCATTATTATTATTAGAGGTATTAGAGGTATTAGAGGTAGCCGAGTGCTTGCACTCAGCAGGATCAGCGGCACTGGGCTTCACTTAGCCTATCCTCCTCCACCCGCTGTTGGCTTTGTGCAATCAATTAAGCCAGCGACGCGTTGTTTGGGATATGGCAATCCTCGCTTTGGCATTGATCCAGGATCTCAAAATCCGACTTTTGTGCAATAGGCCCCAGGACGCATTGCGGTCCGTCAGAGATTGTTCAGTGAACCCGGCCTGTTTAAAAATACAATTTTTACTTGTCCTGCTCATATCGTTGAGTGTTGGTATACACTGAATTTTCAGCCACTGAAAAAAGTATAATGGTCATAGATAAAACTGTTAGATTTGCTGGCAATGGAGACTTTATTCTGAAAATTTTGTTAAATAGCTATATTTCCTATTAGTCAATGCTTCAGTATCTCATATCCTAAACAAGCTAATTTAACAAAATAGCCATCCACCATACACAATTAGACATGTCGACAGAATCTGCGGCTTGTATGATACCCATAAATAGATCCCCATAATGGAAATGTAAGTTGATCTCCGAATCATACATAATCTGCTAAAAGCATGAATCCAACAAACTGTTCAATTTTTTCCCATCTAAATGTTCAATTGTTTCCATCTGAATACAGGCAAAAGCAGAATATGAGCTGAAACTCGCTGCAATGTCTAAAAGGATTGATGAAGTAGTCCTGGAGAAAATGGAGGTAAGTTTACGGACGTAATGAAGGTAAATGTAAACTTTATTCACAAATATGTAGAGAAATAGCATATTTCCCATGAGCCCATGATTCAGCATCTCTCATCCTTACCGTACTGAAATTGCATACACTCACCAATGGAATCTTGTCCAGCTGATATAGTGGAGTGTTGGGATGCACCGAATTCTCATTTTCTGAAAGCATTTGGCCAAATATAGCAAAAAATAATGCATTGGGTATTTGGCCAAACGACTGAAAAGGCCAATAATTTTGACCAGATGGAAGATATTGTAATTGTATATTCATTTGAATGCAGGGACAAGCACAAATGGACAGTAAGCTGGTTGCCCTGGAGACAAAAACTCTTGAGGCCGAGCAAGCTGTCTGCGCACTACATACGGTAAATTATACAGTCTACTGAAATTTTGAAATTTATAAAATGCACTAAATTTTGAGAAAAAGTGCCTTCATAGTCACGCTCTTCATAAGTCTATGGTGAGTCAGTGATATATTGTTCCTCTCATTGCTGTGGTATTGCAGTGTCACGCATCCACATGTGGGAGTAATGCTTCTGGACCTAGTTTTCAAATATCAAAAACTGAGTCTTTATCCAGTTCTGGCCATGAAAATGTCACGTGTGGTCTCGTCCCTTTCCTGACTTAAATACTCAGTAATTCATACCTATGAATGTATACCTGGTATTGTTGAGTGATTTTGGAATCATCCTGATAAAAACTTGACGGTGATCATAAAATACCTTATAATGTGCATCATTATTAATGCGAAATGAGTGACCTTTTTTCGCATCTGAAAAAAAAATTTTTCTCTCCTTCTAGAAGCAGGCAAAAGCAATGATTGAGCTGAAACTAGCCTTTCATGGACTGCTCGCGGCGACAACGGATGTAAGTTTACAATCTGTGGAAACTTTATTCTGAAAATGTTATAAATCACTATATTTCCCATGAGCTCAGGGTTCAGTATCTTACACCTTGAACAGAACTAAAATTGCATGAACTCACCCATGGAGTCCTCAGCTAAACAATGCAATCTGTGGACACTGTAAAGGATGTAGTATTATGTTCACACTTATTAGCCATAATGCAGAATGTGAGTGATCACTGTTTTGCTTTCCTTTGATCACCACGCTTAAAAACATCAGGTGACACCAGCGCACATTTTGCTCCATCAGGGTTTGTTCATTGCACCTGGACTATTTTAAATCAAATTTTATGTTTGTGTAGCTGATCTCAAAATCATAAAAATATAGATAAAAGAATATTTCCAGAAAACTGATCACCATTAGAATCTGTGAACTCTTGTAAAATTAGAAATGATTTCTCTCTGAAATTTAATTTTTTTCCTTATAAATACAGGCAAACACAGAACATGAGGAAAAACTCTCTGCAATGTCTGTGATCATTGAAAGACTTGTCCAGGAGAGAACAGACGTAAGTTTACAGTTTGTGATCCTCTTTTGCGTTTTCTTTGATAACTGCTTTTTAAAGGTCAGGTGACTCCCGCACACCCTGTGGTCCTTCGGGTTTGAGTGATTTACCTGGCCTAATTTAAATTCAGTTTTTTTTGTTGTTCAGTGATATAGTCGATTGTAGCGATGCACAGAATTTTTAGGCCACTGATATAGTGGAGTGTTGGGATGCACCGAATTCTCATTTTCTGAAAGCATTTGGCCAAATATAGCAAAAAATAACGCATTGGGTATTTGGCCAAACGACTGAAAAGGCCAATAATTTTGACCAGATGGAAGATATTGTAATTGTATATTCATTTGAATGCAGGGACAAGCACAAATGGACAGTAAGCTGGTTGCCCTGGAGACGAAAACTCTTGAGGCCGAACAAGCTGTCTGCACACTACATACGGTAAATTATACAGTCTACTGAAATTTTGAAATTTATAAAATGCACTAAATTTTGAGAAAAAGTGCCCTCATAGTCACGCTCTTCATAAGTCTATGGTGAGTCAGTGATATATTGTTCCTCTCATTGCTGTGGTATTGCAGTGTCACGCATCCACATGTGGGAGTAATGCTTCCGGACCTAGTTTTCAAATATCAAAAACTGAGTCTTTATCCAGTTCTGGCCATGAAAATGTCACGTGTGGTCTCGTCCCTTTCCTGACTTAAATACTCAGTAATTCATACCTATGAATGTATACCTGGTATTGTTGAGTGATTTTGGAATCATCCTGATAAAAACTTGACGGTGATCATAACATACCTTATAATGTGCATCATTATTAATGCGAAATGAGTGACCTTTTTTTGCATCTGAAAAAAAAATTTTTCTTTCCATCTAGAAGCAGGCAAAAGCAATGATTGAGCTGAAACTAGCCTTTCATGGACTGCTCGCGGCGACAACGGATGTAAGTTTACAATCTGTGGAAACTTTATTCTGAAATGTTATAAATCACTATATTTCCCATGAGCTCAGGGTTCAGTATCTTACATCTTGAACAGAACTAAAATTGCATGAACTCATCCATGGAGTCCTCAGCTAAACAATGCAATCTGTGGACACTGTAAAGGATGTAGTATTATGTTCACACTTATTAGGCATAATGCAGAATGTGAGTGATCACTGTTTTGCTTTCCTTTGATCACCACGCTTAAAAACATCAGGTGACACCAGCACACATTTTGCTCCATCAGGGTTTGTTCATTGCACCTGGACTAATTTAAATCAAATTTTATGTTTGTGTAGCTGATCTCAAAATCATAAAAATGTAGATAAAAGAATATTTCCAGAAAACTGATCACCATTAGAATCTGTGAACTCTTGTAAAATTAGAAATGTTTTTCTCTCTGAAATTTTATTTTTTTCCTTATAAATACAGGCAAACACAGAACATGAGGAAAAACTCTCTGCAATGTCTGTGATTATTGAAAGACTTGTCCAGGAGAGAACAGACGTAAGTTCACAGTTTGTGATCCTCTTTTGCGTTTTCTTTGATAACTGCTTTTTAAAGGTCAGGTGACTCCCGCACACCCTGTGGTCCTTTGGGTTTGAGTGATTTACCTCAAATAAGCAAGATTTTTCTGCATGAAATATTAATTTTTCTACATCAAAACATAGGAAAACATGGAATTGGAGGAGAAAATGGCCGCCTTATCTGAGGCAATTGATTCATCAGACCTGAAGAGAATGGAGGTGCGTTTACCGTCTGTGAGACACTTTATTCTTAAACTCTGGATGAATAACTACATTTCCCATGATAACTTGGTTCAGTTGATCCCATTGAAAAGAGGCTAATTTAGTATAACTTCTAAATACAGTCTTGTTCAATGGAAATCTTTGATTTTGAGGTTCATGAGCCTAAGAGCTTAACCCTTTCAGTGCTGTGGGCAACTATAGTTGTCCAATGATGTAAGATATCAAAGTCAGATGCTGTTGAAAACCTATCATGTGGCAACTTGTTAAATAGAGCTCCCGCAAGGGAAAATATTCTGCCATGAATAGCAAAAAAACAAAAAAACTACTTGGTCCAGTAGGTTGAAAGGCTGAAAATTCTGACAGAATGCATGATGTGGTAATTTTATATTCATCTAAATGCAGGAAAAAGCACTAATGGAGCGTAAGCTGGCTGCCCTGGAAGAGAGAATGATTGAACTTGACCAAGCAGCCCAGACAAATTCTGAGGTAAATTTCAGTCTATGAAGACTTTGAATATGTAATAAGCACTATGTGTTGTTAAAAAGTTCCTCCATAGCCACGCTTTCCATGTGTCCACGATGAGAGTCAGTGTTAAATTGTTCTTTGCATTACTAGCGTGTTACAGTGTCTCATATCCACATGCGGGAATAATGCTACCAGACCAGGAATCGTTTTCAAATTGTACAAACACAGTAATTATTCATTTATGGCTATGAAAATGTCATGATTGGATTCTTTGTTTAGCCAACTTGCAGTTATCCATTGAGAGAAGCCAACAATGGTGGTTTATTGGAGTTTGTGCCACTTGGTCTAAATTGTAATTCATCAATTTATACCTGATAAAGTCGAATGATTTCAGAATCATAGGCCTAAAAGCTTAACAGTGACCATACTGTATATCATAATGTACAGTGCTAAACAAATTTATTAGACCAATTGTCATAAAAAACGAGAAAACACAAATGTTTAAGATATTTGTCAAAAACCTGTTTAAAACTAAAAATGATTATTTTTTATTTCTTTGGCAAATTAAGAACTGAAACCACTAAAAACACCTTATTCACGCAACAAAACCCGTAAAAAAAAAAACAATATTTTGTACGGCCTCCTTTGGCTGTGATAACAGCTTGCATTCTTGCAATCATCATTAATTATAATTTTTTCCATCTTACTTCAGGAAAGCATGGAATTTCTTGACAAACTGGAGGCAATTCATGTAAACGTCGTGGACATGAGGGCGGTAAGTTTTCCTGTCAATGGAAACTGTATTTTTTTAAGTATAAATTAATAGCTATATTTCCTATGAGGTGATGGTTCAGTAGCTCATAATTCGGGCATCACTTGTCCTCAAAATCGTTCAAATGTCATTATAAGCAGAAATCCAAGAAAATGGCCACCATGAGATTCTGTTAACTTAAACAAAATAAACAAGATTTTTCTCCGTGAAATATCAATTTTTCTACATCAAAACATAGGAAAACATGGAATTGGAGGAGAAAATGGCCGCCTTATCTGAGGCAGTTGATTCATCGGACCTGAAGAGAATGGAGGTGCGTTTACTGTCTGTGAGACACTTTATGCTTAAAATCTAGATGAATAACTACATTTCCCATGATAACGTGGTTCAGTTGATCCCATTGAAAAGAGGCTAATTTCGTATACCTTCTAAATACAGTCTTGTTAAATGGAAATCTTTGATTTTGAGGTTCATGAGTCTAAGAGCTTAACCCTTTCAGTGCCGTGGGCAACTATAGTTGCCCAATGATGTAAGATATCAAAGTCAGATGCTGTTGAAAACCTATCATGTGGCAACTTGTTTAAAAGAGCTCCCGCAAGGGAAAATATTCGACCATGAATAGCAAAAAAAATAAAAAATAAAAAAAATAAGTACTTGGTCCAGTAAGTTGAAAGGATGAAAATTTTGACAGAATGCATGATGTGGTAATTTTATATTCATCTAAATGCAGGAAAAAGCACTAATGGAGCGTAAGCTGGCTGCCCTGGAAGAGAGAACGATTGAACTTGACCAAGCAGCCCAGACAAATTCTGAGGTAAATTTCAGTCTATGAAGACTTTGAATATGTAATAAGCACTATGTGTTGTTAAAAAGTTCCTCCATAGCCACGCTTTCCATGTGTCCACGATGAGAGTCAGTGTTAAATTGTTCTTTGCATTACTAGCGTGTTACAGTGTCTCATATCCATATGCGGGAATAATGCTACCAGACCAGGAATCATTTTCAAATTGTACAAACACAGTAATTATTCATTTATGGCTATGAAAATGTCATGATTGGATTCTTTGTTTACCCAACTTGCAGTTATCCATTGAGAGAAGCCAACAATGGTGGTTTATTGGAGTTTGTGCCACTTGGTCTAAATTGTAATTCATGAATTTATACCTGATAAAGTCGAATGATTTCAGAATCATAGGCCTAAAAGCTGAACAGTGACCATACTGTATATCATAATGTACAGTGCTAAACAAATTTATTAGACCAATTGTCATAAAAAAACGAGAAAACACAAATGTTTAAGATATTTGTCAAAAACCTGTTTAAAACTAAAAATGATTATTTTTTATTTCTTTGGCAAATTAAGAGCTGAAACCACTAAATACACCTTATTCACGCAACAAAACCCCAAAAAAAAAAAAACAATATTTTGTACGGCCTCCTTTGGCTGTGATAACAGCTTGCATTCTTGCAGTCATCATTAATTATAATTTTTTTCCATCTTAATTCAGGAAAGGATGGAATTTCTTGACAAACTGGAGGCAATTCATGTCAACGTCGCGGACGTGAGGGCGGTAAGTTTTCCTGTCAATGAAAACTGTATTTTTTCAGTATAAATTAATAGCTATATTTCTCATGAGGTGATGGTTCAGTAGCTCATACTTTGGGCATCACTTGTCCTCAAAATCGTTCAAATGTCATTATAAGCAGAAATCCAAGAAAATGGCCACAAAATAAGCAACATTTCTCTTTGTGAAATATTAATTTTTCTACATCAAAACATAGGAAAACGTGGAATTGGAGGAGAAAATGGCCGCCTTGTCTGAGGCAATTGATTCATCGGACCTGAAGAGAATGGAGGTGCGTTTACTGTCTGTGAGACACTTTATGCTTAAAATCTAGATGAATAACTACATTTCCCATGATAGTTCAGTAGTTCATACTTTGGGTATCGCTTCTCCTCAAAATCGTTCAAATGTCATTAAAAGCAGAAATCCAAGAAAATGGCCACCATGAGATTCTGTTAACTTAAGCAAAATAAGCAAGAGTTTTCTCCGTGAAATATTAATTTTTCTACATCAAAACATAGGAAAACATGGAATTGGAGGAGAAAATGGCCGCCTTATCTGAGGCCACTCATTCATCAGACCTGAAGAGAATGGAGGTGCGTTTCCTGTCTGTGAGACACTTTATGCTTAAACTCTGGATGAATAACTACATTTCCCATGATTGTATGGTTCAGTTGATCAGAACTGAAACCACCAAATACACCTTATTCACGCAAAAAAACCCAAAAAAAAGCAATATTTTGTACGGCCTCCTTTGGCTGTGATAACAGCTTGCATTCTTGCAGTCATCATTAATTATAATTTTTTCCATCTTAATTCAGGAAAGCATGCAATTTCTTGACAAACTGGCGGCAATTCATTTAAACATCATGGACATGAGGGCGGTAAGTTTTCCTGTCAATGGAAACTGTATTTTTTCAGTATAAATTAATAGCTATATTTCCTATGAGCTGATGGTTCAGTAGCTCATACTTTGTGCATCGCTTGTCCTCAAAATCGTTCAAATGTCATTATAAGCAGAAATCCAAGAAAATGGCCACCATGAGATTCTGTTAACTTAAGCAAAATAAGCAAGATTTCTCTTGTGAAATATTAATTTTTCTACATCAAAACATAGGAAAACGTGGAATTGGAGGAGAAAATGGCTGCCTTATCTAAGGCAATTGATACATCGGACATGAAGAGAATGGAGGTGCGTTTACTGTCTGTGAGAGACTTTATGCTTAAACTCTGGATGAATAACTACATTTCCCATGATAGTGTGGTTCAGTTGATCCCATTGAAAAGAGGCTAATTTTGTATACCTTCTAAATAAAGTCTTGTTAAATGGAAATCTTTGATTTTGAGGTTCATGTGCCTGAGAGCTTAACTCTTTCAGCGCTGTGGGCAACTAAAGTTGCCCAATGATGTAAGATATCAAAGTGAGACGCTGTTGGAAACCTATCATGCGTAACTTGTTTAAAAGAGCTCCCTTGCGGGAGCTCTTTTTAACAAGTTGCCACATTATAGGTTTTCAATAGCTCAGGATAACTTCATTTTTAATTCCTTAAGAACGTATTTGGTGCTCGAAAGGTTAACAGTGATCGTAATGTGATCATCGTGTACATCATAATTTACTTCCTTCTTCATGTGAAATGAGTAGCCTATTTTCTCCTTTGAAATCGACGTTTTTCATCCTATCTGTACGCTGGAAAAAGCTAAATTTGAGTAGATACTTGGCATCATATATGAGATAATTAGAATACTTGTTATGGAATTAACTTTTTTACTGTCTTTGGAAACTTCATTTTTGCCATGAGTCCACGTTTCAGTATTGCGGATTCTAAATAGGCTCATATGACAAAATACTCATCCATCATGCGAAATAACACAGCTAACCAGAGTGTGTGGCCACGCCGATGCCCATTAACTGCTCCTCTTAATGCAAATGTCAGTCTTTTACAAAATCATTTAAATACAGGTGAAATCATAAATCCAGCAAACTGATCAGCATTAGAATCTGTAAACACATGTCAAATTAGAAATGTTTTTCTGTCTGAAAAGTTAATGTTTTTCCACATAAATGCAGGCAAAAGCAGAATATGTAGAGAAATTGGCTGCCATTTCTGAGACATTTGAAAAGCTGGCCCTGGAGAGGAAAGAGGTAAGTTTACGGTTTGTGATCTTCTTTACCCCTTTCTTTGATAACCGCATTTAAAAGGTCAGGTGACTCCAGCACACATTGCGGGATGTACCTGGCCTAATTTAAATTCAATTTTTTTGTTGTTCTGCTAATCTCGTTGATTGTAGGGATGCACAGAATTTTTAGGCCACCAAAAATATTTGTCCAAAAATGGCAAAAAAAAATAATAAGAGGTTGGGATTTTGCTCAGCAAGTTAAAAAGCTGAAAATTTTAACAGAATGCATGATGGGTAATTGTATATTCATTTAAATGCAGGAAAAATCTCAAATGGAGCGTAAGGTGGTTGCCCTGGAGAACAGGACTCTGAAGCTGGAGCGAGCAGCCCAGACAAAACCTGCGGTAAATTTAACTGTCCATGAAAACTTTGAGTTTGTGAGGCACTATGTGTTGTTAAAATTATCTTCATGGCCGCGCTTCCCATGAGTCTGCGATGAGTGTCAGTGTTATATTGTTTATCGCACTGCTAGTGTGTTACAGTTTCTCGTATCTACATGCGGGAATAATACTTTCAGACCAAGAATCGTTTTCAAATTGTAAGAACTCAGTGATTATTCATTCATGGCCATGAAAATGTCATGAGCGGATTCTTTGCTGACCGAACTTGCAGTTCTCCATTGAGACAAGCTGACAGTTTCTGCCACTTGTACTGAATTCAAATTCATGAATTTATACCTGATATAGTTGAGTGATTTCAGGATCATGAGCCTGAAAGCTTAACATTGATCATAATATATAATAATGTACATCATCATTTATTATAATTTTTTCTATCTTAATTTAGGAAAGCATGGAATTTCCTGGCAAACTGGAGGCAATTTATTTACAGGTCCTGGAGATGAGGGAGGTAAGTTTTTCTGTCAATGGAAACTGTATTTGTTCAAAATAAATTAATAGCTGTATTTCCTATGAGCTGATGGTTCAGGAGCTCACATCCATCACAGTGTAATTTTGCAAAATATCTGTTCCACATACATAGCAACACAGCTAAACAAAATGTGTTGCCTGCTAAAGCCCATAAATTGCACCACACAATGGAACAAGATGTAGTGAGAGGCGAACCCTGCTGCTCACACATGCTTTAGCTGTTGAATGAGTTGATCCGCTTTTTGGCTACATGTGCTCTCTGTCACTCAAGGTCACTCAATGTCAAAGGTCATCCTGTCATTTTACTGGCTATACTTGAGTAGTTCCTATATGTGTTTAATTGTAACCAAATGGGTATCTACACTAGTGTTTGAGATACAGTGTGAATTTGGTGATTCAGATCAAAGACCCTCCGCCCTCTGACCTCTGACCCCTTCAGATCTTTGAAACTCTGCAGTTTTCACTGTAGCAACGCAGGATTATGTTTTACACACTGAAAAAGAAAACCTTTGGCGTTGGTTCCATGTAAATTGGACCATTGCTGACAGAGTTATGGGCAAATAATGATTTTGACCTTTTTCCATGCAGTGACCAGAAATCTTGACCTTGACCCAATTCATTCCAAAATGTAATGGGATATATTTGACTCATGGCCCAACTTTTGGCACATGTGGTGTGAGTTGATGCTATGGGCTTCCCGTAATTTTGCAAATGAACAAATAAATAAATAGATAAATATATTAATCAACTAATGCAGAAAATGTGGCGATAATTCCCTCGCCCCTCCCCTTTGGGTATCGCTTGTCCTCAAAATCGTTCAAATGTCATTATAAGCAGAAATCCAAGAAAATGGCCACCATGAGATTCTGTTAACTGAAGCAAAATAAGCAAGATTTCTCTTGTGAAATATTAATTTTTCTACGTCAAAACATAGGAAAACATGGAATTGAAAGAGAAAATGGCCGCCTTATCTGAGGCCGCTGATTCATCGGACCTGAAGAGAATGGAGGTGCGTTTACTGTCTGTGGGACACTTTATTCTTAAACTCTGGATGAATAACTACATTTACCATGATAGTGTGGTTCAGTTGATCCCATTGAAAAGAGGCTAATTTTGTATACCTTCTAAATAAAGTCTTGTTAAATGAAAATCTTTGATTTTGAGGTTCATGTGCCTAAGAGCTTAACTCTTTCAGCGCTGTGGGCAACTAATGTTGCCCAATGATGTAAGATATCAAAGTGAGACGCTGTTGAAAACCTATCATGCGGCAACTTGTTTAAAAGAGCTCCCTTGCGGGAGCTCTTTTTAACAAGTTGCCACATTATAGGTTTTCAATAGCTCAGGATAACTTCATTTTTAATTCCTTAAGAACATATTTGGAGCTCGAAGGGTTAACAGTGATCGTAATGTGATCATCGTGTACATCATAATTTACTTCCTTCTTCATGTGAAATGAGTAGCCTATTTTCTCCTTTGAAATCGACGTTTTTCATCCGATCTGTACGCTGGAAAAAGCTAAATTTGAGTAGATACTTGGCATCATATATGAGACAATTAGAATACTTGTAATGGAATTAACTGTTTTACTGTCTTTGGAAACTTCATTTTTGCCATGAGTCCACGTTTCAGTATTGCGGATTCTAAATAGGCTCATATGACAAAATACTCATCCATCATGCGAAATAACACAGCTAACCAGAGTATGTGGTCACGCCGATGCCCATTAACTGCTCCTCTTAATGCAAATGTCAGTCTTTGACAAAATCATCTAAATACAGGTGAAATCATAAATCCAGCAAACTGATCAGCATTAGAATCTGTATGCACATGTCAAGTTAGAAATGTTTTTCTGTCTGAAATGTTAATGTTTTTCCACATAAATGCAGGCAAAAGCAGAATATGTAGAGAAATTGGCTGCCATTTCTGAGACAGTTGAAAAGCTGGTCCTGGAGAGGAAAGAGGTAAGTTTACGGTTTGTGATCTTCTTCAACCCTTTCTTTGATAACCGTCTTTAAAAGGTCAGGTGACTCCAGCACACATTGCGGTCCTTCGGGGTTTGTTTGATGTACCTGGCCTAATTTAAATTCAATTTTTTTGTTGTTCTGCTAATCTCGTTGATTGTAGGGATGCACAAAATTTTTAGGCCACCAAAAATATTTGTCCAAAAATGGCAAAAAAGAATTAAGAGGTTGGGATTTTGCCCAGCAAGTTAAAAAGCTGAAAATTTTGACAGAATGCATGACGGGTAATTGTATATTCATTTAAATGCAGGAAAAATCTCAAATGGAGCGTAAGATGGTTGCCCTGGAGAACAGGACTCTGGAGCTGGAGCGAGCAGCCCAGGCAAAACCTGCGGTAAATTTAACTGTCCATGAAAACTTTGAGTTTGTGAGGCACTATGTGTTGTTAAAATTATCTTCATGGCCGCGCTTCCCATGAGTCTGCGATGAGTGTCAGTGTTATATTGTTTTTCGCACTGCTAGTGTGTTACAGTTTCTCGTATCTACATGCGGGAATAATACTTTCAGACCAAGAATCGTTTTCAAATTGTAAGAACTCAGTGATTATTCATTCATGGCCATGAAAATGTCATGAGCGGATTCTTTGCTGACCGAACTTGCAGTTCTCCATTGAGACAAGCTGACAGTTTGTGCCACTTGTACTGAATTCAAATTCATGAATTTATACCTGATATAGTTGAGTGATTTCAGGATCATAAGCCTGAAAACTTAACATTGATCATAATATATAATAATGTACATCATCATTTATTATAATTTTTTCCATCTTAATTTAGGAAAGCATGGAATTTCCTGGCAAACTGGAGGCAATTTATTCACACGTCCTGGAGATGAGGGAGGTAAGTTTTTCTGTCAATGGAATCTTTATTTTTTCAAAATAAATTAATAGCTGTATTTCCTATGAGCTGATGGTTCAGGAGCTCACATCCATCATAGTGTAATTTAGCAAAATATCTGTTCCACATACATAGCAACACAGCTAAACAAAATGTGTTGCCTGCTGAAGCCCATAAATTGCACCACACAATGGAACAAGATGTAGTGTGAGGCGAACCCTGCTGCTCACACATGCTTTAGCTGTTGAATGAGTTGATCCGCTTTTCGGCTACATGTGCTCTCTGTCACTCAAGGTCACACAATGTCAAAGGTCATCCTGTCATTTTACTGGCTATACTTGAGTTGTTCCTATATGTGTTTAATTGTAACCAAATGGGTATCTACACTAGTGTTTGAGATACAGTGTGAATTAGGTGATTAAGATCAAAGACCTTCCGCCCTCTGACCTCTGACCCCTTCAGATCTTTGAAACTCTGCACTTTTCACCGTAGCAACGCAGGATTATGTTTTACACACTGAAAAAGAAAACCTTTGGCGTTGGTTCCATGTAAATTGGACCATTGCTGACAGAGTTATGGGCAAATAATGATTTTGACCTTTTTCCAGTGACCAGAAATCTTGACCTTGACCCAATTCATTCCAAAATGTAATGGGATATATTTGACTCATGGCCCAACTTTTGGCACATGTGGTGTGAGTTGATGCTATGGGCTTCCCGTAATTTTGCAAATGAACAAATAAATAAATAGATAAATATATTAATCAACTAATGCAGAAACTGAGGCGATAATTCCCTCGCCCCACCCCTTTGGGTATCGCTTGTCCTCAAAATCGTTCAAATGTCATTATAAGCAGAAATCCAACAAAAAGGCCACCATGAGATTCTGTTAACTTAAGCAAAATAAGCAAGATTTTTCTCCGTGAAATATTAATTTTTCTACGTCAAAACATAGGAAAACCTGGAATTGGAGGAGAAAATGGCCGCCTTATCTGAGGCCGCTGATTCATTGGACCTGAAGAGAATGGAGGTGCGTTTACTGTCTGTGGGACACTTTATTCTTAAACTCTGGATGAATAACTACATTTCCCATGATAGTGTGGTTCAGTTGATCCCATTGAAAAGAGGCTAATTTTGTATACCTTCTAAATAAAGTCTTGTTAAATGAAAATGTTTGATTTTGAGGTTCATGTGCCTAAGAGCTTAACTCTTTCAGCGCTGTGGGCAACTAAAGTTGCCCAATGATGTAAGATATCAAAGTGAGACGCTGTTGAAAACCTATCATGCGGCAACTTGTTTAAAAGAGCTCCCGCAAGGGAGCTCTTTTTAACAAGTTGCCACATTATAGGTTTTCAATAGCTCAGGATAACTTCATTTTTAATTCCTTAAGAACGTAGTTGGAGCTCGAAGGGTTAACAATGATCGTAATGTGATCATCCTGTACATCATAATCTACTTCCTTCTTCATGTGAAATGAGTAGCCTATTTTCTCCTTTGAAATCGACGTTTTTCTCATCCGATCTGTACGCTGGAAAAAGCTAAATTTGAGTAGATACTTGGCATCATATATGAGATAATTAGAATACTTGTTATGGAATTAACTGTTTTACTGTCTTTGGAAACTTCATTTTTGCCATGAGTCCACATTTCAGTATTGCGGATTCTAAATAGGCTCATATGACAAAATACTCATCCATCATGCGAAATAACACAGCTAACCAGAGTATGTGGTCACGCCGATGCCCATTAACTGCTCCTCTTAATGCAAATGTCAGTCTTTTACAAAATCATCTAAATACAGGTGAAATCATAAATCCAGCAAACTGATCAGCATTAGAATCTGTAAACACGTGTCAAAGTAGAAATGTTTTTCTGTCTGAAATGTTAATGTTTTTCCACATAAATGCAGGCAAAAGCAGAATATGTAGAGAAATTGGCTGCCATTTCTGAAACAGTTGAAAAGCTGGTCCTGGAGAGGAAAGAGGTAAGTTTACGGTTTGTGATCTTCTTTACCCCTTTCTTTGATAACCGTATTTAAAAGGTCAGGTGACGCCAGCACACATTGCGGTCCTTCGGGGTTTGTTTAATGTACCTGGCCTAATTTAAATTCAATTTTTTTGTTGTTCTGCTAATCTCGTTGATTGTAGGGATGCACAAAATTTTTAGGCCACCAAAAATATTTGTCCAAAAATGGCAAAAAAAAATTAAGAGGTTGGGATTTTGCCCAGCAATTTAAAAAGCTGAAAATTTTGACAGAATGCATGATGGGTAATTGTATATTCATTTAAATGCAGGAAAAATCTCAAATGGAGCGTAAGATGGTTGCCCTGGAGAACAGGACTCTGGAGCTGGAGCGAGCAGCCCAGGCAAAACCTGCGGTAAATTTAACTGTCCATGAAAACTTTGAGTTTGTGAGGCACTATGTGTTGTTAAAATTATCTTCATGGCCGCGCTTCCCATGAGTCTGCGATGAGTGTCAGTGTTATATTGTTTTTCGCACTGCTAGTGTGTTACAGTTTCTCGTATCTACATGCGGGAATAATACTTTCAGACCAAGAATCGTTTTCAAATTGTAAGAACTCAGTGATTATTCATTCATGGCCATGAAAATGTCATGAGCGGATTCTTTGCTGACCGAACTTGCAGTTCTCCATTGAGACAAGCTGACAGTTTCTGCCACTTGTTCTGAATTCAAATTCATGAATTTATTCCTGATATAGTTGAGCGATTTCAGGATCATAAGCCTTAAAGCTTCACATTGATCATAATATATAATAATGTTCATCATCATTTATTATAATTTTTTCTATCTTAATTTAGGAAAGCATGGAATTTCCTGGCAAACTGGAGGCAATTTATTCACACGTCCTGGAGATGAGGGAGGTAAGTTTTTCTGTCAATGGAATCTTTATTTTTTCAAAATAAATTAATAGCTGTATTTCCTATGAGCTGATGGTTCAGGAGCTCACATCCATCATAGTGTAATTTAGCAAAATATCTGTTCCACATACATAGCAACACAGCCAAACAAAATGTGTTGCCTGCTAAAGCCCATAAATTGCACCACACAATGGAACAAGATGTAGTGAGAGGCGAGCCCTGCTGCTCACACATGCTTTAGCTGTTGAATGAGTTGATCCGCTTTTCGGCTACATGTGCTCTCTGTCACTCAAGGTCACTCAATGTCAAAGGTCATCCTGTCATTTTACTGGCTATACTTGAGTTGTTCCTATATGTGTTTAATTGTAACCAAATGGGTATCTACACTAGTGTTTGAGATACAGTGTGAATTAGGTGATTAAGATCAAAGACCTTCTGCCCTCTGACCTCTGACCCCTTCAGATCTTTGAAACTCTGCACTTTTCACCGTAGCAACGCAGGATTATGTTTTACACACTGAAAAAGAAAACCTTTGGCGTTGGTTCCATGTAAATTGGACCATTGCTGACAGAGTTATGGGCAAATAATGATTTTGACCTTTTTCCAGTGACCAGAAATCTTGACCTTGACCCTTTTCATTCCAAAATGTAATGGGATATATTTGACTCATGGCCCAACTTTTGGCACATGTAGTGTGAGTTGATGCTATGGGCTTCCCGTAATTTTGCAAATGAACAAATAAATAAATAGATAAATATATTAATCAACTAATGCAGAAAATGAGGCGATAATTCCCTCGCCCCTCCCCTTTGGGTATCGCTTGTCCTCAAAATCGTTCAAATGTCATTATAAGCAGAAATCCAAGAAAATGGCCACCATGAGATTCTGTTAACTTAAGCAAAATAAGCAAGATTTCTCTTGTGAAATATTAATTTTTCTACATCAAAACATAGGAAAACATGGAATTGGAGGAGAAAATGGCCGCCTTATCTGAGGCTGCTGATTCATCGGACCTGAAGAGAATGGAGGTGCGTTTACTGTCTGTGGGACACTTTATGCTTAAAATCTAGATGAATAACTACATTTCCCATGATAACGAGGTTCAGTTGATCCCATTGAAAAGAGGCTAATTTCGTATAACTTCTAAATACAGTCTTGTTAAAAGGAAATCTTTGATTTTGAGGTTCATGAGCCTAAGAGCTTAACTCTTTCAGTGCAGTGGGCAACTATAGTTGCCCAATGATGTAAGATATCAAAGTCAGATGCTGTTGAAAACCTATCATGTGGCAACTTGTTTAAAAGAGCTCCCAAAGGGAAAATATTCAGCCATGAATAGCAAAAAAAAAAAAAAAAAAAAATCAGTACTTGGTCCAGTAAGTTGAAAGGCTGAAAATTTTGACAGAATGCATGATGTGGTAATTTTATATTCATTTAAATGCAGGAAAAAGCACTAATGGAGCGTAAGCTGGCTGCCCTGGAAGAGAGAATGATTGAACTTGACCAAGCAGCCCAGACAAATTCTGAGGTAAATTTCAGTCTATGAAGACTTTGAATATGTAATAAGCACTATGTGTTGGTAAAATGTTCCTCCATAGCCACGCTTTCCATGTGTCCACGATGAGAGTCAGTGTTAAATTGTTCTTTGCATTACTAGCGTGTTACAGTGTCTCATATCCACATGCGGGAATAATGCTACCAGACCAGGAATCGTTTTCAAATTGTACAAACACAGTAATTATTCATTTATGGCTATGAAAATGTCATGATTGGATTCTTTGTTTACCCAACTTGCAGTTATCCATTGAGAGAAGGCAACAATGGTGGTTTATTGGAGTTTGTGCCACTTGGTCTAAATTGTAATTCATGAATTTATACCTGATAAAGTCGAATGATTTCAGAATCATAGGCCTAAATGCTTAACAGTGACCATACTGTATATCATAATGTACAGTGCTAAACAAATTTATTAGACCAATTGTCATAAAAAAAACGAGAAAAACACAAATGTTTAAGAAATTTGTCAAAATCCTGTTTAAAACTAAAATGATTATTTTTTTATTTCTTTGGCAAATTAAGAACTGAAACCACTAAATACACCTTATTCACGCTACAAAACCCCAAAAAAAAAAAAAACAATATTTTGTACGGCCTCCTTTGGCTTGATAACAGCTTGCATTCTTGCAATCATCATTAATTATAATTTTTTTCCATCTTAATTCAGCAAAGCATGGAATTTCTTGACAAACTGGGGGCAATTGATGTAAAGGTCGCAGTACATGAGGGCGGTAAGTTTTCCTGTCAATGGAAACTGTATTTTTTCAGTATAAATTAATAGCTATATTTCCAATGAGGTGATGGTTCAGTAGCTCATAATTTGGGCATCACTTGTCCTCAAAATCGTTCAAATGTCATTATAAGCAGAAATCCAAGAAAATGGCCACCATGAGATTCTGTTAACTTAAGCAAAATAAGCAAGATTTTTCTCCATGAAATATTAATTTTTCTACATCAATATATAGAAAAAACATGGAATTGGGGAGAAAATATTCATTTATCTGAGGCCACTCATTCATCGGACCTGAAGAGAATGGAGGTGCGTTTACTGTCTGTGAGACACTTTATGCTTAAACTCTGGATGAATAACTACATTTCCCATGATTGTATGCTTCAGTTGATCAGAAATGAAACCACTAAATACACCTTATTCACACAACAAAAACCAAAAAAGAAACTCTATTTTGTATGGCCTCCTTGGCCTTGATAACAGCTTGCATTCTTGCATTTAACCACTAAAACTAATTTTTGTGTTCAGGAATGCAAGGAAATAACTGTTATTTGGCATCTTAATCAAAAAATTAAAAATGTGCTCAGCTATTTTTTTCTGATTTTTTGTAAAATAGTCCATTCGAAAATTCATGGAAAACAACAATAATTATATTTTAGCATTAAAAACATCATTTCAGTTAAAGAGCTTGCGCATACTGGTGGATTAACCAAACAAAAAAAATTTTTGGTAATTACCAACACTGTTCATTTAGGGCAGCTGTGGCATAAACCTTACATCGGGTGGTGGTCTTATAAATTTGTTAAGCGCCGTACATCATTATTAATCGTAACTTTTTTCCATCTTAATTCAGGAAAGGATGGAATTTCTTGACAAACTGGAGGCAATTCATGTAAACATCGTGGACATGAGGGCGGTAAGTTTTCCTGTCAATGGAAACTGTATTTTTTCAATATAAATTAATAGCTGTATTTCCTATGAGCTGATGGTTCAGCAGCTCACTGCCATCACAGTGTAATTTTGCAAAATATCTGTTCCACATACATAGCAACACAGCTAAACAAAATGTGTTGCCTGCTAAAAAGCCCATAAATTGCACCACACAATGGAACAAGATGTAGTGAGAGGCGAGCCCTGCTGCTCACACATGCTTTAGCTGTTGAATGAGTTGATCCACTTTTTCGGTACATGTGCTCTCTGTCACTCAAGGTCACTCAATGTCAAAGGTCATCCTGTCATTTTACTGGCTATACTTGAGTTGTTCCTATATGTGTTTAATTGTAACCAAATGGGTATCTACACTAGTGTTTGAGATACAGTGTGAATTAGGTGATTAAGATCAAAGACCTTTCGCCCTCTGACCTCTGACCCCTTCAGATCTTTGAAACTCTGCACTTTTCACCGTAGCAACGCAGGATTATGTTTTACACACTGAAAAAAGAAAACCTTTGGCGTTGGTTCCATGGAAATTGGACCATTGCTGACAGAGTTATGGGCAAATAATGATTTTGACCTTTTTCCAGTGACCAGAAATCTTGACCTTGACCCAATTCATTTCAAAATGTAATGGGATATATTTGACTCATGGCCCAACTTTTGGCACATGTGGTGTGAGTTGATGCTATGGGCTTCCCATAATTTTGCAAATGAACACATAAAAAATAAATATATTAACTAATGCAGAAACTGAGGCGATAATTCCCTCGCCCCTCCCCCTTTGGGTATCACTTGTCCTCAAAATCGTTCAAATGTCATTATAAGCAGAAATCCAAGAAAATGGCCGCCATGAGATTCTGTTAACTTAAGCAAAATAAGAAAGATTTATCTCCGTGAAATATTAATTTTTTCTTCATCAAAATTTAGGAAAACATGGAATTGGAGGAGAAAATGGCCGCCTTATCTGAGGCAATTGATTCATCAGACCTGAAGAGAATGGAGGTGCGTTTACTGTCTGTGAGACACTTTTTTCTTAAACTCTAGATGAATAACTACATTTCCCATGATAACGAGGTTCAGTTGATCCCATTGAAAAGAGGCTAATTTCAGATAACTTCTAAATACAGTCTTGTTAAAAGGAAATCTTTGATTTTGAGGTTCATGAGCCTAAGAGCTTAACCCTTTCAGTGCAGTGGGCAACTATAGTTGCCCAATGATGTAAGATATCAAAGTCAGATGCTGTTGAAAACCTATCATGTGGCAACTTGTTTAAAAGAGCTCCCGCAAGGGAAAATATTCAGCCATGAATAGCAAAAAAAAAAAAAAAAAAAAAATCAGTACTTGGTCCAGTAAGTTGAAAGGCTGAAAATTTTGACAGAATGCATGATGTGGTAATTTTATATTCATCTAAATGCAGGAAAAAGCACTAATGGAGCGTAAGCTGGCTGCCCTGGAAGAGAGAATGATTGAACTTGACCAAGCAGCCCAGACAAATTCTGAGGTAAATTTCAGTCTATGAAGACTTTGAATATGTAATAAGCACTATGTGTTGTTAAAAAGTTCCTCCATAGCCACGCTTTCCATGTGTCCACGATGAGAGTCAGTGTTAAATTGTTCTTTGCATTACTAGCGTGTTACAGTGTCTCATATCCACATGCGGGAATAATGCTACCAGACCAGGAATCGTTTTCAAATTGTACAAACACAGTAATTATTCATTTATGGCTATGAAAATGTTATGATTGGATTCTTTGTTTACCCAACTTGCAGTTATCCATTGAGAGAAGGCAACAATGGTGGTTTATTGGAGTTTGTGCCACTTGGTCTAAATTGTAATTCATGAATTTATACCTGATAAAGTCGAATGATTTCAGAATCATATGCCTAAATGCTTAACAGTGACCATACTGTATATCATAATGTACAGTGCTAAGCAAATTTATTAGACCAATTGTCATAAAAAAACGAGAAAACAC
This sequence comes from Gymnothorax javanicus, assembly GCA_029692085.1. Classification (NCBI taxonomy): domain Eukaryota; kingdom Metazoa; phylum Chordata; class Actinopteri; order Anguilliformes; family Muraenidae; genus Gymnothorax; species Gymnothorax javanicus. Next base: position 3,942,714 of record CM056207.1, on the reverse strand, counting down.
AAATGTTTAAGAAATTTGTCAAAATCCTGTTTAAAACTAAAAATGATTATTTTTTATTTCTTTGGCAAATTAAGAACTGAAACCACTAAATACACCTTATTCACGCTACAAAACAAAAAAAAAAAAAAAAACAATATTTTGTACGGCCTCCTTTGGCTGTGATAACAGCTTGCATTCTTGCAATCATCATTAATTATAATTTTTTCCATCTTAATTCAGCAAAGCATGGAATTTCTTGACAAACTGGGGGCAATTGATGTAAAGGTCGATGTACATGAGGGCGGTAAGTTTTCCTGTCAATGGAAACTGTATTTTTCAGTATAAATTAATAGCTATATTTCCAATGAGGTGATGGTTCAGTAGCTCATAATTTGGGCATCACTTGTCCTCAAAATCGTTCAAATGTCATTATAAGCAGAAATCCAAGAAAATGGCCACCATGAGATTCTGTTAACTTAAGCAAAATAAGCAAGATTTTTCTCCATGAAATATTAATTTTTCTACATCAATATATAGAAAAACATGGAATTGGGGGAGAAAATGGCTCCTTATCTGAGGCCACTCATTCATCGGACCTGAAGAGAATGGAGGTGCGTTTACTGTCTGTGAGACACTTTATGCTTAAACTCTGGATGAATAACTACATTTCCCATGATTGTATGCTTCAGTTGATCAGAAATGAAACCACTAAATACATCTTATTCACACAACAAAAACCAAAAAAGAAACTCTATTTTGTATGGCCTCCTTGGCCTTGATAACAGCTTGCATTCTTGCATTTAACCACTAAAACTAATTTTTTGTGTTCAGGAATGCAAGGAAATAACTGTTATTTGGCATCTTAATCAAAAAATTAAAAATGTGCTCAGCTATTTTTTTCTGATTTTTTGTAAAATAGTCCATTCGAAAATTCATGGAAAACAACAATAATTATATTTTAGCATTAAAAACATCATTTCAGTTAAAGAGCTTGCGCATACTGGTGGATTAACCAAACAAAAAAAATTTTTGGTAATTACCAACACTGTTCATTTAGGGCAGCTGTGGCATAAACCTTACATCGGGTGGTGGTCTTATAAATTTGTTAAGCGCCGTACATCATTATTAATCGTAACTTTTTTCCATCTTAATTCAGGAAAGGATGGAATTTCTTGACAAACTGGAGGCAATTCATGTAAACATCGTGGACATGAGGGCGGTAAGTTTTCCTGTCAATGGAAACTGTATTTTTTCAATATAAATTAATAGCTGTATTTCCTATGAGCTGATGGTTCAGCAGCTCACTGCCATCACAGTGTAATTTTGCAAAATATCTGTTCCACATACATAGCAACACAGCTAAACAAAATGTGTTGCCTGCTAAAGCCCATAAATTGCACCACACAATGGAACAAGATGTAGTGAGAGGCGAGCCCTGCTGCTCACACATGCTTTAGCTGTTGAATGAGTTGATCCACTTTTTTGGGTACATGTGCTCTCTGTCACTCAAGGTCACTCAATGTCAAAGGTCATCCTGTCATTTTACTGGCTATACTTGAGTTGTTCCTATATGTGTTTAATTGTAACCAAATGGGTATCTACACTAGTGTTTGAGATACAGTGTGAACTAGGTGATTAAGATCAAAGACCTTTCGCCCTCTGACCTCTGACCCCCTCAGATCTTTGAAACTCTGCACTTTTCACCGTAGCAACGCAGGATTATGTTTTACACACTGAAAAAGAAAACCTTTGGCGTTGGTTCCATGGAAATTGGACCATTGCTGACAGAGTTATGGGCAAATAATGATTTTGACCTTTTTCCAGTGACCAGAAATCTTGACCTTGACCCAATTCATTTCAAAATGTAATGGGATATATTTGACTCATGGCCCAACTTTTGGCACATGTGGTGTGAGTTGATGCTATGGGCTTCCCATAATTTTGCAAATGAACACATAAAAAGATACATATATTAACTAATGCAGAAACTGAGGCGATAATTCCCTCGCCCCTCCCCTTTGGGTATCACTTGTCCTCAAAATCGTTCAAATGTCATTATAAGCAGAAATCCAAGAAAATGGCCGCCATGAGATTCTGTTAACTTAAGCAAAATAAGAAAGATTTATCTCCGTGAAATATTAATTTTTTCTTCATCAAAATTTAGGAAAACATGGAATTGGAGGAGAAAATGGCCGCCTTATCTGAGGCAATTGATTCATCAGACCTGAAGAGAATGGAGGTGCGTTTACTGTCTGTGAGACACTTTTTTCTTAAACTCTAGATGAATAACTACATTTCCCATGATAACGAGGTTCAGTTGATCCCATTGAAAAGAGGCTAATTTCGTATAACTTCTAAATACAGTCTTGTTAAAAGGAAATCTTTGATTTTGAGGTTCATGAGCCTAAGAGCTTAACCCTTTCAGTGCAGTGGGCAACTATAGTTGCCCAATGATGTAAGATATCAAAGTCAGATGCTGTTGAAAACCTATCATGTGGCAACTTGTTTAAAAGAGCTCCCGCAAGGGAAAATATTCAGCCATGAATAGCAAAAAAAAAAAAAAAAAAAAAATCAGTACTTGGTCCAGTAAGTTGAAAGGCTGAAAATTTTGACAGAATGCATGATGTGGTAATTTTATATTCATCTAAATGCAGGAAAAAGCACTAATGGAGCATAAGCTGGCTGCCCTGGAAGAGAGAATGATTGAACTTGACCAAGCAGCCCAGACAAATTCTGAGGTAAATTTCAGTCTATGAAGACTTTGAATATGTAATAAGCACTATGTGTTGTTAAAAAGTTCCTCCATAGCCACGCTTTCCATGTGTCCACGATGAGAGTCAGTGTTAAATTGTTCTTTGCATTACTAGCGTGTTACAGTGTCTCATATCCACATGCGGAATAATGCTACCAGACCAGGAATCGTTTTCAAATTGTACAAACACAGTAATTATTCATTTATGGCTATGAAAATGTTATGATTGGATTCTTTGTTTACCCAACTTGCAGTTATCCATTGAGAGAAGGCAACAATGGTGGTTTATTGGAGTTTGTGCCACTTGGTCTAAATTGTAATTCATGAATTTATACCTGATAAAGTCGAATGATTTCAGAATCATATGCCTAAATGCTTAACAGTGACCATACTGTATATCATAATGTACAGTGCTAAGCAAATTTATTAGACCAATTGTCATAAAAAAAAGAGAAAACACAAATGTTTAAGAAATTTGTCAAAATCCTGTTTAAAACTAAAAATGATTATTTTTTATTTCTTTGGCAAATTAAGAACTGAAACCACTAAATACACCTTATTCACGCTACAAAACCCAAAAAAAAAAAAAAACAATATTTTTTACGGCCTCCTTTGGCTGTGATAACAGCTTGCATTCTTGCAATCATCATTAATTATAATTTTTTCCATCTTAATTCAGCAAAGCATGGAATTTCTTGACAAACTGGGGGCAATTGATGTAAAGGTCGCGTACATGAGGGCGGTAAGTTTTCCTGTCAATGGAAACTGTATTTTTTCAGTATAAATTAATAGCTATATTTCCAATGAGGTGATGGTTCAGTAGCTCATAATTTGGGCATCACTTGTCCTCAAAATCGTTCAAATGTCATTATAAGCAGAAATCCAAGAAAATGGCCACCATGAGATTCTGTTAACTTAAGCAAAATAAGCAAGATTTTTCTCCATGAAATATTAATTTTTCTACATCAATATATAGAAAAACATGGAATTGGGGGAGAAAATGGCCGCCTTATCTGAGGCCACTCATTCATCGGACCTGAAGAGAATGGAGGTGCGTTTACTGTCTGTGAGACACTTTATGCTTAAACTCTGGATGAATAACTACATTTCCCATGATTGTATGCTTCAGTTGATCAGAAATGAAACCACTAAATACATCTTATTCACACAACAAAAACCAAAAAAGAAACTCTATTTTGTATGGCCTCCTTGGCCTTGATAACAGCTTGCATTCTTGCATTTAACCACTAAAACTAATTTTTGTGTTCAGGAATGCAAGGAAATAACTGTTATTTGGCATCTTAATCAAAAAATTAAAAATGTGCTCAGCTATTTTTTTCTGATTTTTTGTAAAATAGTCCATTCGAAAATTCATGGAAAACAACAATAATTATATTTTAGCATTAAAAACATCATTTCAGTTAAAGAGCTTATGATACTGGTGGATTAACCAAACAAAAAAAATTTTTGGTAATTACCAACACTGTTCATTTAGGGCAGCTGTGGCATAAACCTTACATCGGGTGGTGGTCTTATAAATTTGTTAAGCGCCGTACATCATTATTAATCGTAACTTTTTTCCATCTTAATTCAGGAAAGGATGGAATTTCTTGACAAACTGGAGGCAATTCATGTAAACATCGTGGACATGAGGGCGGTAAGTTTTCCTGTCAATGGAAACTGTATTTTTTCAATATAAATTAATAGCTGTATTTCCTATGAGCTGATGGTTCAGCAGCTCACTGCCATCACAGTGTAATTTTGCAAAATATCTGTTCCACATACATAGCAACACAGCTAAACAAAATGTGTTGCCTGCTAAAGCCCATAAATTGCACCACACAATGGAACAAGATGTAGTGAGAGGCGAGCCCTGCTGCTCACACATGCTTTAGCTGTTGAATGAGTTGATCCACTTTTCGGGTACATGTGCTCTCTGTCACTCAAGGTCACTCAATGTCAAAGGTCATCCTGTCATTTTACTGGCTATACTTGAGTTGTTCCTATATGTGTTTAATTGTAACCAAATGGGTATCTACACTAGTGTTTGAGATACAGTGTGAACTAGGTGATTAAGATCAAAGACCTTTCGCCCTCTGACCTCTGACCCCCTCAGATCTTTGAAACTCTGCACTTTTCACCGTAGCAACGCAGGATTATGTTTACACACTGAAAAAAGAAAACCTTTGGCGTTGGTTCCATGGAAATTGGACCATTGCTGACAGAGTTATGGGCAAATAATGATTTTGACCTTTTTCCAGTGACCAGAAATCTTGACCTTGACCCAATTCATTTCAAAATGTAATGGGATATATTTGACTCATGGCCCAACTTTTGGCACATGTGGTGTGAGTTGATGCTATGGGCTTCCCATAATTTTGCAAATGAACACATAAAAAGATACATATATTAACTAATGCAGAAACTGAGGCGATAATTCCCTCGCCCCTCCCCCTTTGGGTATCACTTGTCCTCAAAATCGTTCAAATGTCATTATAAGCAGAAATCCAAGAAAATGGCCGCCATGAGATTCTGTTAACTTAAGCAAAATAAGAAAGATTTATCTCCGTGAAATATTAATTTTTTCTTCATCAAAATTTAGGAAAACATGGAATTGGAGGAGAAAATGGCCGCCTTATCTGAGGCAATTGATTCATCAGACCTGAAGAGAATGGAGGTGCGTTTACTGTCTGTGAGACACTTTTTTCTTAAACTCTAGATGAATAACTACATTTCCCATGATAACGAGGTTCAGTTGATCCCATTGAAAAGAGGCTAATTTCGTATAACTTCTAAATACAGTCTTGTTAAAAGGAAATCTTTGATTTTGAGGTTCATGAGCCTAAGAGCTTAACCCTTTCAGTGCAGTGGGCAACTATAGTTGCCCAATGATGTAAGATATCAAAGTCAGATGCTGTTGAAAACCTATCATGTGGCAACTTGTTTAAAAGAGCTCCAAGAAGGGAAAATATTCAGCCATGAATAGCAAAAAAAAAAAAAAAAAAAAGTACTTGGTCCAGTAAGTTGAAAGGCTGAAAATTTTGACAGAATGCATGATGTGGTAATTTTATATTCATCTAAATGCAGGAAAAAGCACTAATGGAGCGTAAGCTGGCTGCCCTGGAAGAGAGAATGATTGAACTTGACCAAGCAGCCCAGACAAATTCTGAGGTAAATTTCAGTCTATGAAGACTTTGAATATGTAATAAGCACTATGTGTTGTTAAAAAGTTCCTCCATAGCCACGCTTTCCATGTGTCCACGATGAGAGTCAGTGTTAAATTGTTCTTTGCATTACTAGCGTGTTACAGTGTCTCATATCCACATGCGGGAATAATGCTACCAGACCAGGAATCGTTTTCAAATTGTACAAACACAGTAATTATTCATTTATGGCTATGAAAATGTCATGATTGGATTCTTTGTTTACCCAACTTGCAGTTATCCATTGAGAGAAGGCAACAATGGTGGTTTATTGGAGTTTGTGCCACTTGGTCTAAATTGTAATTCATGAATTTATACCTGATAAAGTCGAATGATTTCAGAATCATATGCCTAAATGCTTAACAGTGACCATACTGTACATCATAATGTACAGTGCTAAACAAATTTATTAGACCAATTGTCATAAAAAAATGAGAAAACACAAATGTTTAAGAAATTTGTCAAAATCCTGTTTAAAACTAAAAATGATTATTTTTTATTTCTTTGGCAAATTAAGAACTGAAACCACTAAATACACCTTATTCACGCTACAAAACCCAAAAAAAAAAAAAACAATATTTTGTACGGCCTCCTTTGGCTGTGATAACAGCTTGCATTCTTGCAATCATCATTAATTATAATTTTTTCCATCTTAATTCAGCAAAGCATGGAATTTCTTGACAAACTGGGGGCAATTGATGTAAAGGTCGCGTACATGAGGGCGGTAAGTTTTCCTGTCAATGGAAACTGTATTTTTTCAGTATAAATTAATAGCTATATTTCCAATGAGGTGATGGTTCAGTAGCTCATAATTTGGGCATCACTTGTCCTCAAAATCGTTCAAATGTCATTATAAGCAGAAATCCAAGAAAATGGCCACCATGAGATTCTGTTAACTTAAGCAAAATAAGCAAGATTTTTCTCCATGAAATATTAATTTTTCTACATCAATATATAGAAAAACATGGAATTGGGGGAGAAAATGGCCGCCTTATCTGAGGCCACTCATTCATCGGACCTGAAGAGAATGGAGGTGCGTTTACTGTCTGTGAGACACTTTATGCTTAAACTCTGGATGAATAACTACATTTCCCATGATTGTATGCTTCAGTTGATCAGAAATGAAACCACTAAATACACCTTATTCACACAACAAAAACCAAAAAAGAAACTCTATTTTGTATGGCCTCCTTGGCCTTGATAACAGCTTGCATTCTTGCATTTAACCACTAAAACTAATTTTTGTGTTCAGGAATGCAAGGAAATAACTGTTATTTGGCATCTTAATCAAAAAATTAAAAATGTGCTCAGCTATTTTTTTCTGATTTTTTGTAAAATAGTCCATTCGAAAATTCATGGAAAACAACAATAATTATATTTTAGCATTAAAAACATCATTTCAGTTAAAGAGCTTGCGCATACTGGTGGATTAACCAAACAAAAAAAATTTTTGGTAATTACCAACACTGTTCATTTAGGGCAGCTGTGGCATAAACCTTACATCGGGTGGTGGTCTTATAAATTTGTTAAGCGCCGTACATCATTATTAATCGTAACTTTTTTCCATCTTAATTCAGGAAAGGATGGAATTTCTTGACAAACTGGAGGCAATTCATGTAAACATCGTGGGACATGAGGGCGTAAGTTTTTCCTGTCAATGGAAACTGTATTTTTTCAATATAAATTAATAGCTGTATTTCCTATGAGCTGATGGTTCAGCAGCTCACTGCCATCACAGTGTAATTTTGCAAAATATCTGTTCCACATACATAGCAACACAGCTAAACAAAATGTGTTGCCTGCTAAAGCCCATAAATTGCACCACACAATGGAACAAGATGTAGTGAGAGGCGAGCCCTGCTGCTCACACATGCTTTAGCTGTTGAATGAGTTGATCCACTTTTCGGGTACATGTGCTCTCTGTCACTCAAGGTCACTCAATGTCAAAGGTCATCCTGTCATTTTACTGGCTATACTTGAGTTGTTCCTATATGTGTTTAATTGTAACCAAATGGGTATCTACACTAGTGTTTGAGATACAGTGTGAACTAGGTGATTAAGATCAAAGACCTTTCGCCCTCTGACCTCTGACCCCCTCAGATCTTTGAAACTCTGCACTTTTCACCGTAGCAACGCAGGATTATGTTTTACACACTGAAAAAGAAAACCTTTGGCGTTGGTTCCATGGAAATTGGACCATTGCTGACAGAGTTATGGGCAAATAATGATTTTGACCTTTTTCCAGTGACCAGAAATCTTGACCTTGACCCAATTCATTTCAAAATGTAATGGGATATATTTGACTCATGGCCCAACTTTTGGCACATGTGGTGTGAGTTGATGCTATGGGCTTCCCATAATTTTGCAAATGAACACATAAAAAGATACATATATTAACTAATGCAGAAACTGAGGCGATAATTCCCTCGCCCCTCCCCCTTTGGGTATCACTTGTCCTCAAAATCGTTCAAATGTCATTATAAGCAGAAATCCAAGAAAATGGCCGCCATGAGATTCTGTTAACTTAAGCAAAATAAGAAAGATTTATCTCCGTGAAATATTAATTTTTTCTTCATCAAAATTTAGGAAAACATGGAATTGGAGGAGAAAATGGCCGCCTTATCTGAGGCAATTGATTCATCAGACCTGAAGAGAATGGAGGTGCGTTTACTGTCTGTGAGACACTTTTTTCTTAAACTCTAGATGAATAACTACATTTCCCATGATAACGAGGTTCAGTTGATCCCATTGAAAAAAGGCTAATTTCGTATAACTTCTAAATACAGTCTTGTTAAATGGAAATCTTTGATTTTGAGGTTCATGAGCCTAAGAGCTTAACCCTTCAGCGCCGTGGTCAACTATAGTTGCCCAATGATGTAAGATATCAAAGTCAGATGCTGTTGAAAACCTATCATGTGGCAACTTTTTTAAAAAAGCTCCCTCGCGGTGTGATGGTGCGTTCAGGAACCACTTGCGAGAGCAGGAATTCCAAAAATCGTATGTCTTTGAGAACAGGGTCAGGACCAGAAGACGCAGGAATTGCCAAGCCAAAAACGAAATCCAAAAAGCAAAGTCAACTAGACAGGCCGGGGTCAAAACCAGTAAAGCAGAGGTGCGACGGTACATGGACAGCAGGCCAAAATCGAAATCCAGAGCAGAGGGTCATACACAGGGCATCCAAAACAGTAAACGTGGTTGTACAGAAAATAGGTCAAAAATCCAAAAAGACAAAAACAAGAGCCGAAGGGCTAGGCAAAATCAAGGTCGGACAAAACAGTCGTGGAGAAACAATAACAATCGATTTGCATACAAGAGGCTCTGCACAAAGGAATTTTGATCAACGTTCTGACAAGGGCTGAACAGCAGTGAGGACTCTAAATAGACACAAGGGAAGTCACATGCTATGCGGCGAACAGGTGGATTGGATAAGAACTAATTACAGAGGAAGGTACACATGGGGAAGTCCTAAACCACAACAATTGGCAAAAGCCAAGACATGGATGGGATCCACGCAGACAACCTATGACAGATAAACAGCTCCGGTCAAGGAGTTCTAAGTGCACAGACAATGAGTGCAGGAAAGCAATTAAGCACGTGCGAGAGATCTCGCGGAAACGCAGGGAGAGGCAGAGAAAGGGTGCGTTCGAGCGCATCTGCAAGTAAGCCGGCTGCCCGAGATTCCCGAAAAAATACGCGAGAATCTTGCCGAAGTTGCGCGACAAGCCTTCCAAACCCCGCGATAGCTGCAGCCATCGCGGGGTTTGGAGGGCTTATCGTGCAACTTTGGCAAGATTCTCGCGTAATTTTTTGGGAATCTTGCGCAGCCAGCTTACTTGCAGACGTGCTGGAACGCACCCAAAGCAAAGCAAGAGGCGGAGACTAGAACAGGGCGATTACTGAGATTGAATTAGTAATAATTAGTGGAGGTGCAGCTTTACAAATTAACCGAAGTGTTCATTAGTAAGTTAGTAATATATACATGGATTAGTTAAGTTAGTAGACTATGATACACAATATAAATGTTAGTATTATTAGTTATCTAGGAAAGCAAGGCGAAGGAAGTAAACGAGATTTGAAGTAATAATATGAAACACCAGAAACCATTGAAATCACCCGAAGCAGGTAGGCACACAGAGTGGGAAGACGGACTGAACCAACTGATCACAAGACAGGGGAGACAAGTGCAGTGAAACCTAAAATGGCAGGAACAGAAAACCGGAATATACAGTACCCAAAAAGAATAAAGAAAAGACATAACCATAAACATAAGGCATGGCAACAAAACACAGAACCATGACATGCGGGAGCTCTTTTAAACAAGTTGCCACATGATAGGTTTTCAACAGCTCAGGATAACTACATTTTTAATTCCTTAAGAATGTATTCGGCGCTCAAAGGGTTAACAGTGATCGTAATGTGATCATCGCGTACATCATAATTTACTTCCTTCTTAATGTGAAATTAGTAGCCTATTTTCTCCTTTGAAATGGACATTTTTCATCCTATCTGTATGCTGGAAAAAGCTAAATTTGAGCAGGAATTTGGGATGATATATGGGATAATTAGAATACTTGTTATGGAATTAACTGTTTTACTGTCTTTGGAAACGTCATTCTTAAAATGTTGTCACATTCGGTAGCTGTATGTCCTGTGAGTGCACGTTTCAGTGTGGCAGATTCTAAATGGGCAAATTCGACAAAATACCCATCCATCATGCAATATAACACAGCTGAACAGAATATGTGGCCACGCTGATGCCCATAAATTGCTCCTCTTAAAGTAAAGTCTTTCTCAAAATCATGAAAATGTAGATAAAAGCATAATTCCAGCAAACTGATCACCATTAGAATCTTTGAACTCTTGTAAAATTAGAAATGTTTTTCTCTCAGAAATGTTAATTTTTTTTCAACATAAATGCAGGTAAAAGCAGAGTTTGAGGGGAAACTCGCAGCTATGTCTGTGACGCTTCAAAGACTTTTCCTGGAGAGAACACACGTAAGTTTACAGTTTGTGATCCTCTTTTGCGTTTTCTTTGATAACTGCTTTTTAAAGGTCAGTTGACTCCAGCACACTGTGGTTCTTTGGGTTTGAGTGATTTACCTGGCCTAATTTAAATTCAGTTTTTTTTACTGTTCAGTGATATAGTTGATTGTAGCGATGCACAGAATTTTTAGGCCACCAAAAATATTTGTCCAAAAATAGCAAAAAATTAAAACATTTGGTATTTTGTCCAGTAAGTTAAAAGGCTGAAATTTTTGACAGAATGCATGAATTGGTAACTGTGTATTCATGTAAATGCAGGTAGAAGCAGAGTTTGACGAGAAACTAGTTGCATTCTTCAGGAAAATTGAACAACGTTTCGTGGAGAGAATAGACGTAAGTTTACAGTTTGTGATCCTCTTTTGCGTTTTCTTTGATAACTGCTTTTTAAAGGTCAGGTGACTCCCGCACACCCTGTGGTCCTTGGGGTTTGAGTGATTTACCTGGCCTAATTTAAATTCAGTTTTTTTCTTGTTCAGTGATATAGTTGATTGTAGTGATGCACAGAATGTTTAGGCCACCAAAAATAATTGTCCAGAAATAGCAAAAAATTAAAACATTTTGTATTTTGTCCAGTAAGTTAAAAGGCTGAAAATTTTGACAGAATGCATGATGTGGTAATTTTATATTCCTCTAAATGCAGGTGAAAACTCACGTGGACTGGGTGTTGTCTTACATGGAGGACAGAGATAACCAGCATGAAAATAAAGTGCTGGAAATATCTGCTGTAAGTTCCAGTCTATGGAAACCTTGACATTTTTGAGAAGCACTATGTATTGTTAAAACATGCCTTCATTGCCTTGCTCCCCATGAGTCTATGATGAGTGCAAGTGTTATGTTGTTCGTCATGTTGCCACGGTGTTACAGTGTCAGGCATCTGCGTGTGGGAATAATTCCTCCAGACCTAGAATTGTTTTCAAATTGTAAAAACTCAGTCATTACTGATCATTGGCCATGAAACTATCGCGTGTGGATTGTTTGCCTGACAGCCTTAAAATGATTAGTTGAGAAGAGCCGACAATGGTAGTCGTCCTCGGTTTCTCTGAGTTTCAGACACCTGGTCTAAAGTCAAATTTATGAATTTATTCTTGATATAGTTGAGTGATTTGAGGATCATAAGCCTAAAAGCTTCACTTTGATCATTATGCACATTATAATTTACATCATTCTCAGTGTAGAATGAGTGGCCTATTTTCTTTATGAAACGATGTTTTTAATTCTATATACGCTGGAAAAAGGTAAATTTGAGCCGAAACTTGGGATAATGTATGAGATAATTAGAAAACTTGTTTTTGGAATTAACTGTTTTACTGTCTTTGGAAACGTCATTCTTAAAATGTTGTCACATTCGGTAGCTGTATGTCCTGTGAGTGCACGTTTCAGTGTGGCAGATTCTAAATCGGCAAATTCAACAAAATACCCATCCATCATGCAATATAACACAGCTGAACAGAATATGTGGCCACGCTGATGCCCATAAATTGCTCCTCTTAAAGTAAAGTCTTTCTCAAAATCATGAAAATGTAGATAAAAGCATAATTCCAGCAAACTGATCACCATTAGAATCTTTGAACTCTTGTAAAATTAGAAATGTTTTTCTCTCAGAAATGTTAATTTTTTTCAACATAAATGCAGGTAAAAGCAGAGTTTGAGAGGAAACTCGCTGCTATGTCTGTGATGCTTCAAAGACTTCTCCTGGAGAGAACACACGTAAGTTTACAGTTTGTGATCCTCTTTTGCGTTTTCTTTGATAACTGCTTTTTAAAGGTCAGGTGACTCCCGCACACCCTGTGATCCTATGGGTTTGAGTGATTTACCTGGCCTAATTTAAATTCAGTTTTTTTTTACTGTTCAGTGATATAGTTGATTGTAGCGATGCACAGAATTTTTAGGCCACCAAAAATATTTGTCCAAAAATAGCAAAAAATTAAAACATTTGGTATTTTGTCCAGTAAGTTTAAAGGCTGAAATTTTTGACAGAATGCATGAATTGGTAACTGTGTATTCATGTAAATGCAGGTAGAATCAGAGTTTGACGAGAAACTTGTTGCATTCTTCAAGAAAATTGAACAACGTTTCGTGGAGAGAATAGACGTAAGTTTGCAGTTTGTGATCCTCTTTTGCGTTTTCTTTGATAACTGCTTTTTAAAGGTCAGGTGACTCCCGCACACCCTGTGGTCCTTGGGGTTTGAGTGATTTACCTGGCCTAATTTAAATTCAGTTTTCTTTTCTTGTTCAGTGATATAGTTGATTGTAGCGATGCACAGAATGTTTAGGCCACCAAAAATAATTGTCCAGACATAGCAAAAAATTAAGACATTTCGTATTTTGTCCAGTAAGTTAAAAGGCTGAAATTTTTGACAGAATGCATGATGTGGTAATTTTATATTCCTCTAAATGCAGGTGAAAACTCACGTGGACTGGGTGTTGGCTTACATGGAGGACAGAGATAACCAGCATGAAAATAAAGTGCTGGAAATATCTGCTGTAAGTTCCAGTCTATGGAAACCTTGACATTTTTGAGAAGCACTATGTATTGTTAAAACATGCCTTCATTGCCTTGCTCCCCATGAGTCTATGATGAGTGCAAGTGTTATGTTGTTCGTCATGTTGCCACGGTGTTACAGTGTCAGGCATCTGCGTGTGGGAATAATTCCTTCAGACCTAGAATTGTTTTCAAATTGCAAAAACTCAGTCATTACTGATCATTGGCCATGAAACTATCGCGTGTGGATTGTTTGCCTGACAGCCTTAAAATGATTAGTTGAGAAGAGCCGACAATGGTAGTCGTCCTCGGTTTCTCTGAGTTTCAGACACCTGGTCTAAAGTCAAATTTATGAATTTATTCTTGATATAGTTGAGTGATTTGAGGATCATAATCCTAAAAGCTTCACTTTGATCATTATTCACATTATAATTTACATCATTCTCAATGTAGAATGAGTGGCCTATTTTCTTTATGAAACAGATGTTTTTAATTCTATATATGCTGGAAAAAGATAAATTTGAGCCGAAACTTGGGATAATATATGAGATAATTAGAATACTTGTTTTAGAATTAACTGTTTTACTTTCTATGGAAACTTTATTCTTAAAATGTTGTCACAAAACTGCATTTCCTGTGAGTCCACATTTCAGTATTGAACTTTCTAAATAGGCTAATCCGACAAAATACCCACCCATCATGTAAAATAGCACAGCTAAACAGACTTTGTGGCCACGCCGATGCCCATTAATTGCCCCTCTAAATGTAAATGTCCGTCGATCTCAAAATCAAAATACACATAAAATCACAAATCCAGAAAACTGATCAGCATTAGAATCTGCAAACACATGTCAAATTAGAAATGTTCTTCTGTCTGAAATGTTTTTTTTTTTTTTTTTTTCACATAAATGCAGGTAAAAGCAGAGTTTGAGGAGAAACTCGCTGCAATATCTGTGACCATTGACAGATGTCTCCTGGAAAGAACAGTGGTGAGTTTACAGTTTGTGATCCTCTTTTCTGTTTTCTTTGATAACTGCTTTTTAAAGGTCAGGTGACTCCCGCACACGTTGTGGTCCTTGGGGTTTGAGTGATTTACCTGGCCTAATTTAAATTCAGCTTTTTTGTTGTTTAGTGATATAGTTGATTGTGGGGATGCACAGAATTTTTAGGCCACCAAAATTATTTGTCCAAAAATAGCAAAAAATTAAGACACTTGGTATTTTGTCCAGTAAGTTAAAAGGCTGAAATTTTTGACAGAATGCATGATGTGGTAACTGTGTATTCATCTAAATGCAGGTAAAAGCAGAGTTTGAGGAGAAACTAGCTGCCATCTCCAAGACAGTTGAAAAATGCTTCCTGGAAAGAACAGTGGTAAGTGAATAGTCTGTGGAAAATGCATTCTTAAACTATAGATGAATATTACTCATGAGAATATGGTTCACCGTCTCACTTCCTAAACAGGTTAATTTAACAAAACAACTATTCAACATATGGCATAACATCGGTAAACAGAACCGCTGGACTCAATGATGCCCCTAAATTTTTCTCCATAATGGAAATATCAGTTGTGCTTGACATCTGGTTGCCATCAGATCAGGGAACTGATGCAAACTGAGTGATATTTTTGCCTCTGAAATGTTTGTTTTTTCAATCTTAATATAGGCAAAATTCGAGCAGAAACCAGCCATCATGTCCAAGACAATTGATTCTCTGGACATGGAGAATATTGAGGTAAATTTACTGTCTGTGAAAACTTTATTCTTAAAATCTAGATGAATAACTACATTTCCCATAATGATATGGTTCCGTTGCTCACGTTGAAAAGAGGCTAATTTTGCATGACTTTTGAATACAGCTTTGTTAATTCATGTCCTGATACTGAATCTTTAACCTGAAAGTTCAATCACTATTCCCATAAATTATTCCACAGACCCCAAAAAAGCAAGCTTAGTAATAATAATCATTTTCAATCATTACAAAAATGGGAATGATCAGTTGCACTCTGAAATGTGTACATCCGAATATAGGAAAACTTGGCGACCATGTCAACCGAGGCCATAACCAAAGGACCAGCAACACCAGGATCCTGTGACCCCAGCGGCCTGCGAAGCGTCCAATCAAACTGCTCAGAGCAGTTAATGAGTCAGCTGCTGCAGCTCGACTGGGCCCTGAGTGAAGAGAGCGCTCTCAAGCAGCCCTGCAGTCTGCCCCCGGAGGACAGTGGCAGAAATGCGCCCTCTTCTTCAGTTTCTTTTGAGATCATTTCTCCAGAGTCTCCAGAGTCTATTGTGGCCCCTGAGGCTCATTCCCCAGGTGGAATAGACATTGGAAACACTGAGCTGGATGATATTAACAATGGCCTGGAGGGGGAGCAGAGTGAGTCTAATGCCGCAATGGACACCAGCGAGGATGTAGATCTCGTTACTGTTAGTTAAATTGCCAGTCAGCAAAGTTTTTGCATTTAGCAACTGTTCAACATGAAAAATCAGCTGAAAAATGAACGTGCAATGAGCAGAATACATTTTGGAATTAATTAGTAGGCATTAGCAGACGCAACATACTCTTCATATGTGGCTAAAGGCTCAGAGGAATTGGTTTAATTCAACTTTCATGTGCTGTACTCATGCAAAAGGCCCACAAAAACTGTAATGACTAATAACCAATCAACAAGTGGGAACTTCTCTGGATTCGAGAAGGTAGCGCTAGGTAATACAGCGTATGCACCGTCTTGTTTGATGTTACACACTGATCATGTGACAACCCCCCCCTTCCAGATGCATTGGAGCCTGAACTGGAGGAGAGCTTCTCTGATGACAGTGACAGTGAGCTGAAATTTAGTCACAGTGATAGTTGGGACACTGTGGAGGACATTAGTGACACTGAGGAGGATAGTTGTGACTCTGAGCTGGACGGGGAGCAGAGTGAGTCTCCTGCCGCACTGGACAGCAGCGAGGGATTACCTCCCCAAACAGAGAGGGGGCTGCTCCCGCTACCGCAGAGCCTCAGCGCTCAACCTCCTGCTGCTGCTGTGGGGAACGTGTCCGACACAGTGACACAAGCAGCGCAAAGGCCGTACTACACATGGTCAAAGCACACCTCAGAAGTGCTGGCGGATTTCGGTGAGTCAGTCCTATGCTGAATGCATCACATGGTTCAAGTATCAAGTGTAAGAATAGAATTCACCATAACTGACCCATCAGCAGGTGTAGGGATGGAGAACTTCTCTAGGAGGTTTTTCTGTGATCAATACATGTGAAGATTTACATCCCGAACTGCCCAAAAAAGAGATTAAAGATGATATCCAGTGAGCAGATGGCACTGAAAATAAGAATAACCTATAAGCAGATAGATCCCGTCACTGTTAGTTAAATTGCCTGTCAGCAAAGTATCTCTTCATATGTGGCTAAAGGCTCAGAGTAATTGGTTTTATTCAACTTTCATGTGCTGTTCTCATGCAAAAGGCCCACAAAAACTGTAATGACTAATAACCAATCAACAAGTGGGAACTTCTCTGGATTCGAGAATGTAGCACTAGATAATACAGCGTATGCACCGTCTTGTTTGATGTTACACACTGATCATGTGACAACCCCCCTTCCAGATGCATTGGAGCCTGAACTGGAGGAGAGCTTCTCTGATGACAGTGACAGTGAGCTGAAATTTAGTCACAGTGATAGTTGGGACACTGTGGAGGACATTAGTGACACTGAGGAGGATAGTTGTGACTCTGAGCTGGACGGGGAGCAGAGTGAGTCTCCTGCCGCACTGGATAGCAGCGAGGGATTACCTCCCCAAACAGAGAGGGGGCTGCTCCCGCTACCGCAGAGCCTCAACGCTCAACCTCCTGCTGCTGCTGTGGGGAACGTGTCCGACACAGTGACACAAGCAGCGCAAAGGCCGTACTACACATGGTCAAAGCACACCTCAGAAGTGCTGGCGGATTTCGGTGAGTCAGTCCTATGCTGAATGCATCACATGGTTCAAGTATCAAGTGTAAGAATAGAATTCACCATAACTGACCCATCAGCAGGTGTAGGGATGGAGAACTTCTCTAGGTTTTTCTGTGATCAATACATGTGAAGATTTACATCCCGAACTGCCCAAAAAAGAGATTAAAGATGATATCCAGTGAGCAGATGGCGCTGAAAACAAGAATAACCTATAAGCAGATAGATCCCGTCACTGTTAGTTAAATTGCCTGTCAGCAAAGTATCTCTTCATATGTGGCTAAAGGCTCAGAGGAATTGGTTTAATTCAACTTTCATGTGCTGTACTCATGCAAAAGGCCCACAAAAACTGTAATGACTAATAACCAATTAGCAAGTGGGAACTTCTGAGGATTCGAGAAGGTAGCACTAGATAATACTGCGTATGCACTGTTTTGTTTGATGTTACTCACTGACCATGTGGCACACTCCCCAGATAAGCGATCTAAGTTGGGCCCCAAACCACAATATTCGCTGGAGGAGAGCTTCATGCTGCTGAGCTATGATGACGGGTAAGGAGACCCTAATGCTGACCGTGCATAGCAAAAATCAATTAACCAAACATGTATGTAATATTTTGCAAATATCTCACCTCCTAAATGGCAGCGAGCAGGACTTTCAGCTATTGCAATGCATATTATTAGCTTCATTGAGAAATCTCCAAGGTATTAAACTCCCAGGGGGTTACTTGATCAGCAAAAGGCATATTCTGATTGGTCCAGCTGAGGAGCAGAATCCGATTTGAGGAGGAACAGGGTCCCATTAGTTCATTATGGGGGTTAATACTGCTTAGTGCAGGGTAAGATAAATTCTGGTTGGTGTAGCATTGAGGCAGACTCTGATTCGCCTAATGGTGAAGCAGATTCGGATTGTTCCAGTGCAGGGGCAGATTGTGATTGGTCCTCACTACCCCGTAGGTTGTTGAAGATGAAAGGGCTGGAATTAATCCAGGAACTGGCTGAGATTCAGCCAGAATCGCTCATCCAAAAGAGACAGGAAGTCTGCAGGGCAGTCGTACGGGAGGTAAGCTTGTTTATCAATGTGGGGCTTCTTCCTCAAAGAGGGATTACCAAGTTTGCAGGACTCCACACCAGTGGTGGCGGGTGAACTGGCGATAGGGGGAGCTCAAGCCATCCCTTTAAAATAAAGATTGGTCATGACTTGTTTTCAATCATTCATTTATATTACCATTACAGAAACTCTGAAAACTCTCAACATTATCAGGTGTGGTCAGTTTTCATTAATAAGGCAAACCTGCCAACTCATGACACATTTCAACCTTCTTTAGTAGACTTCAAGAATACAAGAATGACCGATGAAAAATCACCTAATGGGGGCCCTTTAAAATAAACGCTCCATTTATTTGCTCAACAGTGTCTTTTTGGGAGACATTTGAAGCAAATATGGAGGTTCCTGTTGGGCTCACCCTGAGCGGTGTCAGAGGGCTCATTGGATAGTGCTCAGTGTGACTTCCAGGTCCCCATAATGGACATTGAGAACTTAGTCCCATCAGAAAGCGCAGTAACTCACTATAGCCTCACAGCTTAGCGTTAGGAATATTCATGGCAGGTAGATAAGAGTTTGAATTCATTGAGTGTTGGCCAACATTTACCATCTTGTACGCACGTTTGTTTGCCTTTGTGTTCAGGTAATGAGCCATCATTGGGCAGTGTCCAATGCGGCCTTGTGGACACTTGCAGACCTGTTCACTTTCCTGAAGAGGGACTTGGACCCCGAGCTGGACTGGGTTGCCAACGCCCTGCTCCAGAAAACCGCCTCTGACAACGAAGCCCTCCAGCGAATCGCCAATGTGGCCTTGGGTCACATGATTAGTAGCTGCAGCCCATTACGCTGCATGGAGGCCCTGCTCAACGGACTCAGGTGGGCGGGGTCAGGGGCGGAGCATGTGTATGGAATCAAAGGGGGGTCCACTTCATGTGGGCGGGGCACTGTGGAGTCAAGGAAGGGGTTTGTCATTGCGCTCATTTTGCAGAAGCTTTTTTTCCAAAGCGCCATACAGTAACTGCACGCTTAAGATTATTGCAAGAGCCGCCGAGCACTAGTCAGATGATGTATCTGCTCTGAAGGGCAGAGGGCTGGATTTTGGATTATAGGTGTTAACAGATGTGTTCCTCTCCAGGGGTCAGACCGAGGAGGACCTTGAGGAGAAACAGACAGTCCAGTGGGACAGTAAGCAGGCAACAGCGGTGAGGGAAAGCGTTGCTGAACACCTGCTGACACTAGTGCAGTCTGCGGGAGCGCAGTCCTTCCTCAGCTTACAACAGGAAATGCTCGAGCGCTTCCTTTCCACAGTTAGCCACCTAAGCCAGGACGCCTCAGAGAGAGTCAGGTGGGTAGGCTGTCTTTACTGGTCTGTCTGTGGTCTCGCTTCAGTCCCTCGTTTCTCAATCATTTCTTCCCATCCACCAGACCCTGGGAATTTATTGCGGCCCTCCTTAAATTAAAGGGATTGTAATCCATCATATTTGGTTTTAAGGGCCCCCAGCTATGTTAGATAGTGTTTTGCAAAGAAATCCGACAGCATTCATATCATGCAGATTTTTGTCTTGAATGTGTGGCGTATGGGTGATCGACCTGCAAACACAGGGTCCAGCTCTGCACATCGGCCACGAATCTGTCACTCCTGTAACTCAGTTTGCTTTGTGCCAATATTTGAAGGGCGAGAACAATCCAGTGCAGCCCAGTTTCATAACCATACCCCATTCTTTACCACAGGAGCTGCGCCAAAAAGACTCTCTGTCTCCTTTCTGCACAGCAGGAGGTAAGTGAGAGACTCGCCCAGTTACAGCACTGAGGCCGCAGCTCCTTGGATCTCGAACTCAGGTACACAGTAGTTTGATTTAATTTATTTGCACAAGGTTAGGGATAAAATATTACACAGTAAATTTTCAGAATAAGAACATCTGTGCAGGCGAGAAAAGACCAAAGGGCTTCCAAGTGAAGAATATTAAAACATCAGGAATCAATAGATTTAAAAAAAAAAAAAAAAAAAGAAGGCAAAGGAGAAAAAATAAGGGACAAAAACCTAAATACATTGAATGAACCACAATTACATGGACTAAAATAACATACAAGTCTATCTGCACAGAAGATACTTTTTTAAATGTCTTTTGAAAGATGTCATGGAGGATGACAACTTCAAGGTACTACTTAGTAGATTCCTGTAATGGTGCGTTCAGGAACCACACGCGAGTACCAAAATTCCAAAAATTGTAAGCCTTTATTGCAAAACGGGTCAAAACCAGAACACACCAGAATTGCCAAGCCAAAGTCAAAATCCAAAAACGAAGTCGAACAACAGGCAGGGGCCGAAACCAGAGAAGCAGATGTGCAACGGTACATAAATCAGTAATCCAAAACTCGTGGTCAAGATCCAGAAGGGAAGGTCATACACAGGGCGTCAATAACAAGAATCGTGGTCGTACAGAAAAAGGGTCAGAATCCAAAAGTAGCAAACAAGAACAAAAAGGGGCGAGGCAAGATCAAGGTCGTAGAAAAAATGCCGTAGTTAGAAGCAATAATCAAAAGGCTTACGAGGCTCTCTGCACTAGGGAAAAAGCTGCAGTGAAGACCTTAAGTAGACAAGAGGGAAGTCACATGCTATGCAGGGCCAGGTGATTAGGATGAGAATAACAAAGGGAAGTACGCATGGGGAAGTCCTAAAGACAATAATTGGCAGGAGCCAAGACATGGACAGGATTCACATAGACAACCTATGACAGATAAACGGCTCCGGTCAAGGAGTTCTACGTGAACAGATAAAAGAGTGTAGGATAACAATTAAGCAAGTGCGAGAGATTTTGCGGAAGCACAGGGAGCTATAGGGAAAGTAAAGCAAGGGGCGGAGACTAGAACAGGGCAAGAGCTGAGACTGCGTTAGTAGTAATTAGTAGCGGTGCAACTTTACAAATTAACCCAAGTGCTCGTTAGTTAGTTAGTAGTATGTACATGGGTTAGTTAGGTTAGTAAATATTATACAAAATATAAATGTTAGTATATTAGTAATCAAGGAAAGCAGGGCGACGGAAGTAAACAAGAATTGAAGTAATAATGTGAAACACCAGAAACCACTGAAATCACCCAAAGCATGTAGGCATGCAGACTGGGAGAACGGACTGAACCAACTGATCACAAGACAGGGGTGACAAAAGTGCAATGAATACAGAAATGGCATAAACAGAAAAACCAGGATGTATAATAAGAAAAATCAATAAATAAAAGACATGTCAAAACCAGAATCATGACAATTCCAAAGACGAGGACCTCTAAATTTAATAAACATTTGATGACTGGCAGTATGACAATAAGGTAAATGAAAGTCTTTTGGGCGCCTCGATGAGTAGGAATGAATGTCTGATGATGTAAGAAAAAAGTCATGAAATGCATCTGGAAGGTCTTGCTTGTGATGTAAGAATTTACTAACCTTTGTTCACATTTAGTTTGAGGACATTTTATTCAGTGTGCTGTTGATTTTGTGCCGTGCCTAACCTTCCTCTTTGAGTCTTTTTTCCAGAGATTATTTCCTCCTTTAGCGTGAGCCCATGGAGCACTTAAGCCGTGGACCTCCCCATTTCTTTCACATTTCTTATCAGACTGGAATCCAGCTTCATTATAGTTAGTTTGCCCGCGGATGATGGGCTTCCCCACTATAGCCGAGTTCCTCCTGAGATTCTTCCCACTGGGGAGTTTTTTCTCACCACTGTTTGAGGAATTTTTCTCCCTACTGGGAGTTTTTTTTTTTTTTTACCTCGTTTGCTATTTTGGGGATTAGATCAGGTTTTTTACTCCGTAAACTATCTGTCTGACAGTCCAGTAGAAAGTGCTATACAAATACAGTTTCATGCAAAAATTTGGGCACCCCTGATCAAAATTTCTGTTTGTGTGAATTGTCAGTACGTAGTAACATTTCTCAGAAACCACTCGTCAGATTGTTTTCAAATTTCATTCATGCGTTCTATACTTCACGCAGAGGTGCACTGCCAATTTATATGAAAGTATGCCATATCCGTCCTTCCGTATATATTCCATATATATATATATATATTTATACATATTTTTCTCTTTTCTGTTTTTCTCTCTAATTAATTTGTTTTGCATTTTCATGTTCCTTCCTCACAGAGGCTGTTCATTATAACATTTGTAATTAAAGATAAAGTTGTCCTCCAATGAGGGGGGGTGGTGGCGGGCCAAATAAACAAACCAAAATGCAGTCATGCGTTCTACACGTCATGCAGAGGTGCAGAGCCAATTTATATGAAAATATGCCTTATCCATCCGTCTGTCCGTCCGCGCCAGTTTGTCCAACTAATTTCTCCAAAACTGCTTATCAGATTATTTTCAAATTTCAGTCATGCGTTCTATATTTCATGCAGAGGTGCATTTCCAATTTGTATGAAAGTGCACCATATTCGTTGTTCCGTCCGTCCGTACATGCCAGTTTGTCCGACCGATTTCTCAAAAACTGCTTATCAGATTGTTTTCACATTTCAGCCATACGTTCCATACTTCATGCAGAGGTGCATTGTTAATTTATATGAAAATATGCCTTATCCGTCCTTCCGTACGTCCGTCAGTCCGTGCCAGTTTGTCCGACTGATTCTCAAAAGCTGCATATCAGGTTGTTTTCAAAATGCAGTAACGCATTTTACATGTCATGGAGAGGTGTAGTGCCAGTTTATATGAAAATGTGCCTTATCGTCATTAGCAGTACCATACGTGTGTGTGTGTGTGTATGTATATATATATATATATATATATATATATATATATATATATATATATATATATATATATATACATATATATATATATATATATATATATATATATATATATATATATATATATGTATATGTATATATATATATATGCATATTTTTCTCTTTTCTGTTTTCTCTCTAATTAATTTGTTTTGCATTTTCATGTTCCTTCCTCACAGAGGCTGTTCATTATAACATTTGTAATTAAAGATAAAGTTGTCCTCCAATGAGGGGGGGTGGTGGTGGGCCAAATAAACAAACCAAAATGCAGTCATGCGTTCTACATGTCATGCAGAGGTGCGGAGCCAATTTATATGAAAATATGCCTTATCCATCCGTCTGTCCGTCCGCGCCAGTTTGTCCGACCGATTTCTTGAAAACTGCTTATCAGATTATTTTCAAATTTCAGTGATGCGTTCTATACTTCATGAAGAGGTGCATTGTCAATTTATATGAAAATATGCCATATTCCTCCTTCTGTCTGTCCGTCCGCACCAGTTTGTCCGACTGATTTCTCAAAAACCTCTCATCAGATTGTTTTAAAATTTTCTAACAATCCGATGAGCAGTTTTCTCAGAAAGTTTTCTTGGTTTTCCGGACTTCAACTTGACGTCCGCCGTTTCCGTTGATTGCCATTTCTCAATTATATTATGAACTCAGGAAATTGCTGCGTAGAAACTCTTTGCTATCTTCCTGTAGCCTTCTCCTGCTTTGTGGGTATCAATTATTATCGGTTTCAGAAAGCTAGGCGGCTACTTTGAGAACCCGAATTATACAAAACAGGAGAAATGCATTAAAATTGCTTAAAATGTCAAAAAAGTGTTTTATCTTTAACCTTTATGCCATTCAGAGATCAGTTCATCTTCTACTTGCTGAACTATTTTCAGTAACAGAAATTTTGACCAGTGGTGCCCAAGCTTTTGCGTGCAACTGTAAAATTGAATTTAGTTGAAGAAAGTAATTGGGAAAAGAAATCAATTTCTCAATTGTTCTGGAAGTCTGGATTCTTTGTCATAAAAGTATTTTCTAGCCTAAATTTGTTAGTTTGGTCAGAGTTGGTTTTGTTCATTAAAAGAGAGTACATCCAAAGACAGTCAAAACTGCTACAGGATCACTCTCCCCCCTGCAGGGGAGCACAGCTTTATACATTATCAAATCAACCCACCTATTATTCATATTTACCAGAAAAGGAAAGCAGCAGGTCAACTGTTAATTATAACCTTCATGTATACAGGACACACATTGCTGGTGGAATTCAGTCATAAATTCCTTTATTATTGCTTATTTTGTTATTAATTGCTTATCCTTTGAGTAACCTAGGTCATGCATGATTGCTAAACTTATATAATATAGCTTTTACGTAAGTAGAAACGCCATTAACTGTGTTTATTGTGAATTCATTCTATCTGAAACCTTGAGGTCCAGCCGGACCAAGGAGTGTATTTTGAGTTATGTGTGTTCCCAGGAGACAGTTCCTGCAAAGCCTGCAGAACCACGAGATAAGCAACAGATAACTGGGGGAGAGGACTCCTCTGTACTGCAGATATGACTGTCAGGGTCAACCATACGTAGGATGCCTACTCCTGGCCAAGGAACGGCTGGGACCAACATGATGATGTATTTCAGCCCCAAGGGGAGGAGATTTTGACTTTGTGCTCTTACAAATATCCAAAGCAAAGGAGAGATTCCTTTGTCTTTGTTCTTGCCTGTAATGAAGACCCTATTTGCAAATAGCAATAAACTGGATCCTATTTATCCATTCTATGGAAGTGTTGCAACTCTGTTTTTTCAACGGCTCTGTCTACTGCTACAGCGGCGCCGGATGACCGTGCCGTATCTGTAGATAGCATAGACTGTATAAAAAGATGGACGAAGCTACCGTGACGTCACCCATTGGTTTCAGCATACCATAAAGGAAGTCTCGATTTTGGCAATTTGAATTGCGCCATGTTGTCATTTTGAAACCGGATGTGATTTCTATTGGACGAGAGCATGTATTGAAGATCCGGGGAGGTCTGTGGCTCTGGATCTGACAGTATCGGACGAGGACCAGAGGATAGTCACGCTCCTAAAGCATATTCTGGCTTTATCCTTTATTCTCGTCTATATGGGACCATAATTTACAAGAATGAACATCATGATACACTGCCCGGCCAAAAAAAAAGTCACCGTTTGGAAATTAATGAACACATTCTATAATTGGATCATTATTGCGGTTATTAATATGTTTCAGCTGGCAATAATCATTTTTACCCAGACTGATGAAGCGCGTCGCTACGCATTTCTTAAAAAATCATGTCGGAAGACACATCCCCTGATGGTGGAAAAGATGTTACAGTATTTCAGAATGGGCAAGTTATTGGTCTGTATTTAGCAAAGAAAACCATGAATGAGAAGAACAAGTATGAGGAATCAATTTCACAAACAAATTTGCCACCACAAAGTCCTGACCTTAAACACATTGAAAGTTATTGGGACGTGCTCAAGAAAGACCACCAAGTGGCTCAACCATTATGTCGAAAGTCAAGATCTCGGCCAATGGCATTTCTTTTTTTTTTTTTTTTTTGCCCGCCACCACCCCCCCTCTTTGGAGGACAACTTTGTTTTTATTTTCAGATGACAAAATGCAGATTAAACAGCAAAATTAGGTTTGTAAAGAAAAAGGTAGAAAAAAAACATAGATATATAGTACATTAAGGAAAAAAGAAAAAAGAAAGAAAAAAGAAAATAATAATAATAATTACAACAAAAGAGATACCTCAACTTGAATAACAGTAAATAAATGCAAAATTTAATGTAAATTAAATATTTAACATTGGTGAATGAAGTGTGTAACAGATAGGAAACGGGGGGGGTAAGGGCGTGTATCAATGGCAGATGTGTAAATGTTTATTGTGTGAGGTGCGGGCTTTTACATATACATAAATGGACACATAAACAGACAGACAGATAAAATGACGGACAGAAGTTGATAACTAAATGTAAATGTTGTGTGTGTGTGCGTGTGTGTGTGTGTGTGTGTGTGTGTGTGTGTGTGTGCGCGTGTGCGCGTGTGTGTATGTGTACATGCACACGAGCATATGTCTTCATAATAGTCGTAATATATTTATTTATATTATAGTTAATAGGTATAATAATTATAATCAAAAAATAGTTATTGTGGTAGAAATTGTTAAGTAGCAACACTTATTTTTAGTAAAGCTAATGACGACGGCGCGAGAAATGACGACAGCAACAACAATCAATGATTATTATAATAATAATAATGACGATAATAACAATAATAATAATAATAATAAGAAGAAGAACAATAATTGCTATATCACTATTACATCCATAACAATAATAATAGAAAATTTAAGAATAATGAGAACAATTACAATAACATAAATAGCATTATTAGGTATTAAATATTAAGAAGGCACAGGGCCCGTGACCCCCACCACCCCGCCCCCCGCCAACCCCCCACCCCATCCCGGACGCCACCCACAGCCCCTGCTGCCCCCTCTCCCCTTCCTTTTTTTTTTTTTTTTTTTCCTTTTGGGGGGGATGTGACTCAGCTAGTGTAGTGCATTAAAAAAAGTGAGGAATGTGACGAGAAGACAACCAAAGGCCAGCCCCTACGTCCAAGCCCCACTTGCCCTATTCTTTGAGCGTGTTTTTTTTTTTTTTTTTTTGTATTGAAGATGGTGTATAACATATACAAGAGACAAAAAAGGCAAAGGCATGTAAGGCGGCATTAGCCCAGGCGTGAGGATTGGAAGAAGGCCGAGACGGCGAAGGCAGGCGCAGGCCACAGAGCCCATGTTGCCCCCCTGACCAAATAGTGATAACAGCAATCATACATTCACCATTGTAGTTTAGCAACTGTACATTTATCATTTCTTGTCAATATTATTATTGCTGCCCCGCCACTGCCATCGCCACCAGCTTAAATCATTATTTTATCATTTATAAGTAAAGATTTGTAGATTGTAGTGTTATGAGTCATAGACTTACAGAGCAATTATTTATATGTATGTTTTTATGCTTGAATGTATGCATGTGCGCATGTATGCTTGAATGTATTTTGTGTTTGTTTTTATGTATGTATGTGTGAATGTAAACTGTAAAATTGAATTTAGTTGAAGAAAGTAATTGGGAAAAGAAATCAATTTCTCAATTGTTCTGGAAGTCTGGATTCTTTGTCATAAAAGTATTTTCTAGCCTAAATTTGTTAGTTTGGTCAGAGTTGGTTTTGTTCATTAAAAGAGAGTACATCCAAAGACAGTCAAAACTGCTACAGGATCACTCTCCCCCCTGCAGGGGAGCACAGCTTTATACATTATCAAATCAACCCACCTATTATTCATATTTACCAGAAAAGGAAAGCAGCAGGTCAACTGTTAATTATAACCTTCATGTATACAGGACACACATTGCTGGTGGAATTCAGTCATAAATTCCTTTATTATTGCTTATTTTGTTATTAATTGCTTATCCTTTGAGTAACCTAGGTCATGCATGATTGCTAAACTTATATAATATAGCTTTTACGTAAGTAGAAACGCCATTAACTGTGTTTATTGTGAATTCATTCTATCTGAAACCTTGAGGTCCAGCCGGACCAAGGAGTGTATTTTGAGTTATGTGTGTTCCCAGGAGACAGTTCCTGCAAAGCCTGCAGAACCACGAGATAAGCAACAGATAACTGGGGGAGAGGACTCCTCTGTACTGCAGATATGACTGTCAGGGTCAACCATACGTAGGATGCCTACTCCTGGCCAAGGAACGGCTGGGACCAACATGATGATGTATTTCAGCCCCAAGGGGAGGAGATTTTGACTTTGTGCTCTTACAAATATCCAAAGCAAAGGAGAGATTCCTTTGTCTTTGTTCTTGCCTGTAATGAAGACCCTATTTGCAAATAGCAATAAACTGGATCCTATTTATCCATTCTATGGAAGTGTTGCAACTCTGTTTTTCAACGGCTCTGTCTACTGCTACAGCGGCGTCGGATGACCGTGCCGTATCTGTAGATAGCATAGACTGTATAAAAAGATGGACGAAGCTACCGTGACGTCACCCATTGGTTTCAGCATACCATAAAGGAAGTCTCGATTTTGGCAATTTGAATTGCGCCATGTTGTCATTTTGAAACCGGATGTGATTTCTATTGGACGAGAGCATGTATTGAAGATCCGGGGAGGTCTGTGGCTCTGGATCTGACAGTATCGATGAGGACCAGAGGATAGTCACGCTCCTAAAGCATATTCTGGCTTTATCCTTTATTCTCGTCTATATGGGACCATAATTTACAAGAATGAACATCATGATACACTGCCCGGCCAAAAAAAAGTCACCGTTTGGAAATTAATGAACACATTCTATAATTGGATCATTATTGCGGTTATTAATATGTTTCAGCTGGCAATAATCATTTTTACCCAGACTGATGAAGCGCGTCGCTACGCATTTCTTAAAAAATCATGTCGGAAGACACATCCCCTGATGGTGGAAAAGATGTTACAGTATTTCAGAATGGGCAAGTTATTGGTCTGTATTTAGCAAAGAAAACCATGAATGAGAAGAACAAGTATGAGGAATCAATTTCACAAACAAATTTGCCACCACAAAGTCCTGACCTTAAACACATTGAAAGTTATTGGGACGTGCTCAAGAAAGACCACCAAGTGGCTCAACCATTATGTCGAGAAGTCAAGATCTCGGCCAAAAATTATGGCATTTCTGATCGAAAATAAATGTTCTGGCATTGCATTTAGTAGTCAAAACAATGACAAGACGAATATGCACTGTAATCAGTACTACAGGGGTTCCAACTAAATATTTGAGTGTGCGACTTTTTTTTTGGCCGGGCAATGTATATCAAAGGAGACTTGAAACTTGCTATAGCTACCATAAAATAATGTGAAAAATCATTATTTAAATGAAAAATGAGGTGGGAAAGTAGGGTCATTTTCTTATAGACTTCTATAGCATTGAACATCTTTCTGCAACCACCGACGTCGCCATCTGCTGGCCATTAAATAGAATGCCATTTTACGGTACTTCTGCATGGACTTCATTTTTCAGACCAGGGTGCTGCGTCCATCTTTTTATACAGTCTATGGTAGATAGGCCTACAGGGGCAGCAGGGAACCAGGCCGTAGGTTCGCCTCTAACGGGCGGCGCCCCCGTCTGTGCTGGAGGTAGCATTGGCCTGTTGCCGCTAGCGGCAGACCAGGCGCTGTGTTTGCTGAACTCCACGGAGATGCCGCACGCAAATCCGTACCTGGATTCCTATCCCGAGTATCGGACTGCGGCTGAGGCCATTGCGGCCTCGGATGTCAACAGCAAACGGGGAAAGACCAGAGCCCGTCCTTTCGCTTGGACTCAAGCAACCAATTCCCAAGGTAAAAACTCGTCTAATACGAGAATCAAGGCTCTCGATAGTAATTTAAAACTGGATATGAACCGAAAACAACGCCATTTCTTCCAGACTGTAAATCATGCTAGAATTATTTGGGATTGGTCTTTGAAACCCAAAGGTGTTTTGGGGGGACATCTGAATATTAGAAGCCTGTTACCTAAACATGATCAAATACATACTGTCCTGACTCATTCAAACCTGGACCTTTTGGCACTTTCTGAAACATGGATTAACTCAAATATTGTTACAGAATTAATAGAAATACCTGGTTATCATTGTTACTGCAAAGATAGATGTTCAGGGAAAGGTGAAGGTGTATTAATGTATGTTAAGGCCACCATTAAAAGCTGTGAAATAGAAATTGAATCCCAACTGGAATGTTTAGCTGTGCAAATTACCCTGTCACCACAAATGTCTTTTAATGTGCTGGTTCTGATTAATCCTCCGTCACAGGATGCTTCTTTCTATAGTGATTTTGAAGCACACCTGAAGAAACTGGATCATCATAAAGAAATTTATGTTCTTAGGGATTTCAATATTAACTGGTTGAACAAATACAAACAAGTTCAATCTTAAATAAATGGTGTCGACTTCAACAAGAATAACAAGAAATTCTCAGACCTTGATTGACATGATTTTTGCAAACAATCCTAGCCGTGTAACTAAAATATATAATTTAATTACAGGCCTATCTGATTATAATCTGACATTATTTGCTCGCAAATTAACCAAGAAAAGATTTTCAGTGTATGCCAGCAGCTCAGTAACAATAAAGGGAATTCCAAAATGCAACTGGGCTCAATTTCAATCTGAGCTTCAGAAGATTAACTGAAGGACATATTACAATATGATGATCTGCATAACACTTGCTATAACTTCATGGGTGCAGTCAAAGACACAATGGAGAAGCATATTTAGATTTGGAAAACAAAACCCAGGAAACATGAACTGCCTTGGCTGACAACGGAAATCTGGGATTTTATGAAAAAGAGAGATCAGGCCTTAAAACTCTCACTCAAATCAAAAAGCAATATTGACATCTTGGCTTTTAAATTCCTAAGAAATAAGGTAGTCAAAGAGATGCGTGTTGCCATTGGCCCCCCCACTTTTACCCTCCTCCCACTTTCTTTATAAGCATAAACAGTTTAGGAGGTTCACGCATGCATATGGAGGGTATTTTTGGTCATAATCCAAATGAAAATTAAAATAATCAGGCCAAAATTAAATGTTGAAAATAAAAAGCAAATTGAAAAACCTAATGAAACGTAAAATGATAATGTGAAACTACAAAACGAAAATGAAACAAGTAAAATTTCAAATGCAAATACGTAAATGGATAAAACGACAATGAAACGTTAAATTTAAAATGCTAATATGTAAATAGAAATGGTCAAATGGAAAACTTGAATTGTAAAGATGAAATTGAAAATGGAAAAAATGAAAATTATCATTTAATTTTTTATTTATGTATGCATTTTTCCATTACCATTTTACATTTGGCATTTTGCATTTGCCATTTGGCTTCTCCATTTGGATTTCTCATTTGGCGTTTCCATTTTCCATTTTCCATTTGACTTTTCAGCCTGTATGCAAATAAGGAGGTGTGGCCCAGAAGTCGGGGGGACGGCCTGAACCGGCCGAGTGCAGTGGCATCTTGTGGACAGCAGGGGGCTCCTGACTGCTGAGCCAACCTACAGTCTATGATATAAACTGGCAAAGCAGTATATATGTCTATGCGGTCCGTGTAGCTTTCGGCCATTCGTTTTTCGTTTTGATTAAAGTAATGAAAAACGGAGAACGAACTGATTTTCGTTTTTTGTTTTGATGTGGGCAAATCAAAAACGAAAATCATCCCGCCTCCGATTTTCGTTTGAAATTGGAAATCGAAAAACGGAAAACGAGTCGTTATCTGATTTTCTATTAAATAATTACTAAACAAAAGTCGGGAAACAAAATGCAGCCAATATCTTTTAATAGAGCTTGCTCTGACCTGAGCCGGAAGCGAAATTTTTCCCCAGTCTGCTGGTAATGGAGGAATCACTATTGAGCAATCAGAGATTGGTGAGGTCAATATAAACAAATACACGTGGAAGCGCGGTGATGTCAACAAGCATTATGTTGCTAGCTAGCATCGTGCTTCTACATAAAATGATGTGCGAAATCCGTAGCTCGCTGATTTCCGTTTTTATTGTGCGGTATCGTCACTTTTAATCATATGTTCTCGCCAGCAATGGCCAGATGTCGAAACAGTGATATGTGATATGGCAGTGGATGTGTGTGCTTCTGACGAACACGGGTCCATTGTTTGACTCACATTACTTTAATTTTTAGCTGGTTTAGCTGGTAGCTACTCTCCTGCGCGCTGGCGAACATTACGAACAACAGCTGTATGAAACTTACTTCCAGTTTATTTAACTTTACTAGATTGCCATCGGTAACCAGAAGCTACCAGTCAAGTATTTTTACATGGTTCGTAACGGTTTTAGTGACTTTGTGTTATACCGGAATCGATCGTAATAACAGACCGTTTTTCAGTTTTCTGCACAAAAAGTGCAACGAACAATTCGGCTGTTCAAGAGGCGGGTAGGGCGAACTGGATGCTCGAAACTTCAGTTCAATAACAACCAAAACAGAGCAATGGATTTCGCAGGTCTTGCAATTGTAGCAGCGCGATGCTAACAGTAGGATGTGTCTTTCTAGTCTTCTGCCAGCTCCCTACTATGCTGCGATTCACCCACTAAATCGCAGTGTGGCACACGGACTAGAGGCCGTCATGCTGGTCACTATGAACTCGATAGCGATAGCTACCCATTTCACCAACAGCCGAATTGTTCCCCACGCTTTTTGTGCAGAAAACTGAGAAACTGAATAAACTATACCGCGCGGTTGTTCTATAATGTTCGCCAGCTTGCAGGAGAGCAGCTAGCTAACCAGCCAATAAACTTAACGTGAGTCAAACAATAAAACCGTGGTCGTGAGAAGCACACACACCCATTGCATGAGACATATCAGAGTTACACTGCAAAGGGAAAGATGCATTATGTTGCATGTATCGTGCGGCAACATGAGAAGACATGCGAAATCCATCAGTCAATGATTTCCGTTTTTATCATACTGTAATGTCTCTGAGCAGTAATATGTCTCGGAAAATGCATCTGAAGACTTTTTCCAAACACGATTTTATTGTTTGACTCTCCTTCCATTGATTAGCTACTCTCTTGCAAGCAGGCGAACACGAAGATCAACCATTGTATAAAAATCGCTTCCGTTTTACTTCATTTCTCAGTTTTCTGCACATAAAAAAATGCGGGGAACAATTCGGCTGTTTAAGAAACGCGTAGCTATCGCTATCAAGTTCATAGTAACCGAAACAGCTGCATGACGGCCTCCAGTCGGTGTGCCACACTTAGATTCAGTGGGTGAATTGCAGGCAGCATGTGAGGAAGCTGGGACAAGAGTAGAAAGACATATGCCACTGTTAGCTAACATCACGCTCCTACAATATGACCTGCGAAATCCATTGCTCTGTTTTGGTTGTTACTGAACTGAAGTTTCGAGCGTCCAGTTTGCCCTAACCGACTTGATCGCGATAGCTACCCATTTCTCGAACGGCCGAATTGTTCGTTGCACTTTTTGTGCAGAAAACTGAAACACAGTCTGTTA
Source organism: Gymnothorax javanicus (assembly GCA_029692085.1). Taxonomy (NCBI): domain Eukaryota; kingdom Metazoa; phylum Chordata; class Actinopteri; order Anguilliformes; family Muraenidae; genus Gymnothorax; species Gymnothorax javanicus. The sequence goes on along the minus strand of CM056207.1, from coordinate 3,909,417 downwards.
TTACGATCGACTCCGATATAACACAAAGTCAATAAAACCGTTCTTAAACCATGTAAATACTTGACTGGTAGTTTCTGGTTACCGATGGCAATCTAGTCAAGTTTAATAAACTGGAAGCAAGTTTTATACAGCTGTTGTTCGTAATGTTCGCCAGCGCACAGGAGAGTAGCTACCTAGCTAACCAGCTAAAATTAACATAACTTGAGTCAAACAATGGACCCGTGTTCGTCAGAGGCACACACATCCACTGCCACTGCACTCGGCCGGTTCAGACCGTCCCCCCGACCTCTGGGCCACACCTCCTTATTTGCACACAGGTTGAAAAGGCAAATGGAAAATGGAAACGCCAAATGAGAAATCCAAATGGAGAAGCCAAATGGAAAATGGAAAATCAAAATGGCAAATGCAAAATGCCAAATGTAAAATGGTAACGGAAAAATGCAAACATAAATAAAAAATGATAATTTTATCTTTTCCATTTAAGCTTTTGATTTAAATATTTCCATTTAAGCCTTTCCATTTCCCATTTTGAGTTTTACATTTGATGTTTCCCTATTGCTATTTAAATTTTCATTTTAAATTTCATCTTTACAATTCAAGTTTTCCGTTTGACCATTTCTATTTACATATTAGCATTTTAAATTTAGCGTTTCATTGTCATTTTATCCATTTACGTATTTGCATTTGAAATTTTACTTGTTTCATTTTCGTTTTATAGTTTCACATTATCATTTTACATGTTTCATTAGGTTTTTCAATTTGCTTTTTATTTTTAACATTTAATTTTGGCCTGATTAATTTTAATTTTCATTTGGATTATGACCAAAAATACCCTCCATACATGCATAGTCTATTGTCGCGTTCTCGTCAATGGGCATCATTTAGGCACAGCGCTTCTCTGCTCAGTGGCATAACAATAGGGGGCGCTGCGAGTGCAACGGCACTAGGACTTAGAGGTGGTGGGGGGGGCATGATTGGTAGACTCGCGACAGTGTCGGGCTACGACCGTTGTCAGCATAGGAATGTTTCAAAACTAATAAGACCTGCAATTCAATCAAGAACTTAATTGGCTGTTACTGGATATTTATACCACTACAACTGCATTCATTTCTCAGTCATGGAGCTGGCAAGTCGATGTCATCACGGTACATTACTCATCATTTTAATTGAACAGAAGACGTTATAACATTAAACAATTTAGATTTCTTTTTGGAAAATGCTAAATAAAACAAACAATGATAATTTTATTTTGCTGTTGATATCGTCATTGAGACAGCAAGTGTTTCTGGGTAATGGCCATGAGCGTGAGCGCAGATAGCTGTTTTTACGATGTCCACTCGCTCGCTAATTATTGTTCCCACAGCTCCTTGCTGTTCACAAAATTTCAGATCATCCCAATAAAGTTATGTTAATATGTCGTTCATTTGCTCATTATGCCTTATTGTTCTTAATGATGACCATTATTAAGATAATAATTTTAAGATCATAATGTTAAGAAAGAAATAGGAAACTTTACGTTATAGAATGAAATAGTGTAGTAACCCTTAATGTGTTTTACGTAGGTTTATAACATGTTGAGGAGCGTGCCCTATACTTAATCTTATATTTTGTAATTTATAAAGTTGCAGAATGGTAAATGTGTGAATCCATGTGGAAAAAACATGCATGTGACTGTGTACGATTAAGATTAGCAGATAATGTGAGCGAATAGTGTACGATTAAGATTTGCAGATAATGTGAGCGCAATCATTCGCTGATGTCAAAAGCTTGATTGATTTAGCAGTGGTTTTAATAATGAGTTCTACTTAACATATCTTTCTGTATGCATGTACTATGCGATTTAAGCCCTGGCTGATCCTGCCTACCCAGCCACGAACCTCACTCTGCCTTAATTCATGATGTACATTGAAATGAAAAGTCCAAAGCATTAGTTTTAAAGAAGAGGTGATGGATTTGGGGCATGTGTGTCTGGGTTAGCGGGAATGAGCCAAACGTCTTTTTATTTTTTATACCGTAAGTGTTGCAAAATAGGGGCACAGATGAGCTGCACGGTATAGAGGCACTGTGAATGAGCTGAACACACAACACGGCACTTTTTGGCCCCCCCACTTCTTAAGTGAATCTGGCGCCCCTGCGTGTTGCAAAAGCACAGTACTTCGCCAGGTTGATTGAAAATGCCAAAGGGAAGGGCTTTGATGTCTGGAAACAAATATACAAATTGGTCAATCCTGAAAGTCAGAAACAACATTCTATCAAAGAGCTTAAAATTGAGAATGTCATAACTACAGATCCTACAGAGATTGCTAATGGTTTTAATAATTTTTTTATCGACTCCGTAGATGAACTTGCAAAAAATGTTCAGCCATTTCAAATAGTGAAGGATGTTGCAATAGACTTTTTTTATATTAAAGGGACCAATCAAGCCGCAGTACATAAAGTCATTACCAATCTCAACACTTCACACGCTAAAGATGTTTTCAATTTGGTCAGTGCTTTCCTGAAGCGACACTCATTTATTTTTGTAGAACCTTTAACCAAACTCATAAATTTGTCTATAGCTGCAAACAGATTCCCTGATCACTGGAAAACAACTGTGATTATACCCATCTTCAAGTCAGGTGCAGCTAATATAGCTTCAAATTGTAGGACAATTTCTATTCTCCCAGTTTTCTCTAAAATTCTAGAAAAAGTGGTTGTGCAACAATTAATAACGTACTTGGAGGAAAATAATCATTTGCACCCAAATCAATTTGGCTTCAAGTCCAAGTATTCAACTGAATTCGCTAATTGCTATCTGTTGGAAAACATCAAGAGCTCCTTAGATAGAGGGAATGTTGTTGGCGCAGTTTTTCTAGACCTGAAGAAAGCATTCGATACTGTCAATCATGACAGTTTATTATCTAAATTAACCAAATTTAATTTCTCTGATCCAGCAAAATCATGGTTGGACTCTTATCAACTCAATGGAAGTCAACAGGTTATTATTGGTCAGTCAAAATCTAATTGCCGTGACAGTAAATTGGGTATACCACAAGGGTCAGTTCTTGGACCTCTGCTGTTCAGCTTGTATATAAATGACATCTCTGAATGCTGCACAGCAGTTGGTCTACAAATGTATGCTGATGACACGGTTTTATTTGTGGTGGCAAAAACACCTGCTACTGCTGCGGCCAAACTAACAGGCTGCTTAGATAAGGTGGCACGCTGGCTTGATACTTTCTGCCTAACATTAAACTAAAAAAAAAACTGGTTGTATGTGTTTCTTAATCAGGAAGCTTCCCAGCATAGACTCTTTCAAAGTAAAAATCAAAGGTAATGAATTAGAGATGGTTCAGGATTTCAAATATCTTGGAATTGTTCTGGACTCGCAGCTCCGGTTTGACAAACATATAAAAAAGCTGAGTAGAACTTGTAGGGCGAATCTTCAAACTTTCAGACAAATCAGACACTGTTTACCATTTAACACAGCTCTCACATTTATGCATGCAATGATCTTTTCTCATCTTTCATACAGTATCACCTCCTGGTCTCAGGCATTAGCCTCTGCCATTAGACTGCTTACATCCATTTACAATCAAACAATCAAAGTCCTAGATAAAAAACCACCAAGATTTCATCACTGCATTATTCTAAAAAAATACAATTTATTCAGTTTTGAAAATTTCATTAATTACACCAACCTCATACTTGGATTTAAATGTCTTCTCCATTTAGCTCCGCCCATCTTCAACACTTTCATAACCAGACTTCCTTACACTGCCACCAACACCCAGAGCACATCAGAGGGAAACTGCAGAATCAAGCACTGTGAGACCTCCTTTGCACAAACCGCCTTCTCAATTAAAGGTACAACTCTGTGGAATTTCTTACCTGCGAGTCTAAAACAAATCCAGGATATTAAAACATTTTCTTCTGCAGTCAAGTCCTGGTTTAAACCTGGCCAGAACTGTAATCATGACATCAATTTACTTAACAAGTGAAGTTTGAATGTGGCTGCATTTTTAATTTGTTTGTTTGTTGTCATGGTGGGTTACCACTAGTATTGCTGTTATTCTTTTTAACCATTATATTGTGTTATAATACTGAACTGATTTTTAGATTTTAAAATAATGTAAATTTTTATTATGTTTGGAATATCAACGTCCATCAAGGGACTGGTGTTGGAAATTAGCTTTGGCTATATACACTTTTATATTACATCGGACACTGCATCTGCAGCTGTCAATGTTTTTTTGTACATTTCCCTTACAAATAAATTAATGAATCAAATCAAATCAATCAAGTGATTGCTCTTCATAAATGCTAGATGATGGGGGTGAACACAGATATTTTCTCCTAAGCCCATCAGTACACCCTGTTATGGTCCCAATTTGTTATGGCGTCAATTTGTTATGACGTCACGGACAGCAAGGGATGACAGACAAAATTCTTAAACTTCAACAGATTTAATTAAACAAACACTTAGAACTAATCTACACTCTACCCTACTGACCAAGATTGAAATAAAAAAAAAGATAGTTACAGTCCCTTGGTAATTGAGATGGGCTGCTATGTTGCGATGTCCTGGGACAGGAAAATGCTCCAACACAGGCAAAAATCCACAAAAAGCTTCACAGGTCTTGAAAAGAGTGACAGGTCTGGTCAAATGTATCCTTCCACAATTTCTCCTTGCAATTTCTCCTCCTACTCTACTACTCTCTCAATTTTTCTCCGTATATACTCTTGTCCAGCCCCCTCTGAGGCATGCCCAGGACATGCCCAACCTAGCCCCAGACTGGGCTTAACAAAAAAAATTGTCAATACTGCCATCTAGTGGCTTTTTTTTCTTTCCCATTTCACCTCCATTCCAAAAGGGAAAAATTTTGACTCATAAAGGCAAGATTTTTCTTTTCAATACAAAAAATGGTTAAGTAGACACTTGTGTATATATACATATAATACAATATGCTAATAAACACGTGATATATATACACATACTCAAACACGGGATAAGCAATCAGCAATTACATTGTCAGTACCCTTTACATGCTTAATTTCCAAGTCAAACTCCTGTAAAATCAAACTCCAATTCAACAATCTCCGATTCTTGTTTTTCATCTTACTCAAAAACATTAACGGATTGTGGTCAGTATATACAATCATTGGTTTTTGCCCTGTACAAACATAAACCTCAAAGTGTTGTAAGGATAGAACCAGAGCCAACAGCTCCTTCTCGATTGTGGAATAGTTCTTTTGGTGGCGATTGAACTTCCTGGAGAAGTATGCCACGGGATGCTCAATGTCATCAGAGTCACCTCTCTGTAGGAGCACAGATCCACAAGCTTGGTTGCTAGCATCGACCACCATGGAGAACGGTTTGTTGAAGTCAGGAGATTTGAGCACGGGGAAGTGACACAGCAGAGACTTCAGGCGATCGAAGGCTCTTTGGCATGCTTCATCCCAATTGAACTTTACGCCTTTCTTCAGTTGGTTGGTGAGACTGAGAGCAATCTCAGCAAAGTTCTTGCAGAACTTGCGGTAGTACCCGATCATTCCAAGGAAGTGGCGCAAAGCTTTTTTGTTGTCAGGAGCTGGAAAGTCCATGATGGCTTGGACTTTAGCATTTATGGGTGCCACCTTACCCTGGCCTATGACGTAGCCAAGATACGTGACAGTAGCACAACCAAAGTCACTCTTGTTCAGGTTAACAGTCAGGTTAGCCTGGGTCAAGCGCTGGAACAACGTCTCTACATCTTTCAGATGTTCTTCCCAGGAGTCACTCCATGTGATCAGGTCGTCGATGTACGCACCCGTGTGTGGCAATCCGGCGATTGTAGACTGTATCATCCTTTGGAACGTGGCTGGGGCATTTTTCATGCCAAAGGGTAGGACTTCATACTGGTATAACCCAGATGGTGTGGCAAAAGCAGAGATGCTCTTGGCCCTCTCAGTTAAAGACACACACCAATAACCCTTCAATAAATCAATCTTGGTCAGAAACTTTGCTTGCCCTACTCTATCGATACAATCATCAATCCTAGGTATTGGAAACACATCAGTTCTAGTTACAGCATTGACTTTGCGATAATCTGTACAGAATCTAGTACTTCCATCAGGTTTTGGAACTAGAACACAGGGTGAACTCCAATCTGAGTTAGAGGGTCTGATAATATCATGTTTTAACATGTACTCAACCTCTTTCTCAGCAATCTTTCTCTTTTCAGGATTCATCCAGTACGGTTGCTGTTTTATTGGTTTGGCATCACTAACATCTACATCATGAGAGGCTATAGAAACTCTCTTTGGAACATCAGGAAATAGATCTTTATATTTCTTGATCAGCCTCTCAAACTGATCTTTTTGTGAGGGTTCTAAGTGCTGGAGTTTTACATCAAGATTTTGTAACACTTCAGAATTTGACAATTTACATGAAAGAACTTCAGCTTTAATTCTAGGTTCATCATCTTGAAACTCCCCTCATCTTCACAAGTCTCGCCATAGGAGGATCTGAAGTGACAGCTGCAACCCTAGCATTCCTATCATGATAAGGCTTCAGCATGTTAATGTGACACAACTGTTTTGGCTTTCTCCTATCTGGAGTCTTCACAATGTAATTGAGATCATTGAGTTTTGTCAGAATTTCATAAGGACCATGAAATCTAGCCTGCAATGGATTGGACTGCAAGGAAACAACACAAGGACCTTGTCTCCTGGTTTAAACTCACGGCTTCTAGCCTTATGATCATACCAAGTTTTCATTTTTCCCTGACTTGATTTCAAGTTCTCTTTGGCTAGGTCACAAGCTGCACGCAGTCTTTCCTTGAACTTGCTAACATAGTCTAACAGACTGATATTCGGCTCTTTCTCTTGCCATTGTTCACTCAACAATAGCAAAGGTCCTCTCACTTCATGGCCAAACACTAGCTCAAACGGACTGAATCCAGTAGACTTCTGCACTGCTTCTCTAGCTGCAAACAACAGCAAATGAACACCTTCATCCCAGTTTTTCTCATGGTCATAACAATAAGTCCTCATCATTGTCTTCAGAGTGGAATGAAACCGCTCGAAGGCACCCTGACTCTCTGGATGATAGGCACTGGAAAGAATCTGCTTCGCACCTAGTTCGTACACAACCTGCTGAAACAATCCGGCAGTGAAATTGCTACCTTGATCTGACTGAATTTCCCTGGGAAGGCCAAACAACGTGAAAAACTTTATCAAAGCCTTTGAGATTGCAGTTGCCTTGATGCTGCATAGAGGTATGGCTTCAGGGAATCTGGTAGATGCACACATGATTGTCAACAAGTACTGATTTCCAGATCTAGTCTTGGGTAATGGACCAACACAATCAACAATGACCTTGGAGAAGGGCTCCCCAAATGCTGGGATAGGCTGCAATGGAGCTACAGGTGGGTCTAACTGGTGTTTTCCAACTACCTGACAAGTGTGACAGGTTTTGCAAAAGTTAGAAACATCTTTCCGAAGTCCAGGCCAGAAGAAGTGTTTCATGATCTTGTCAACAGTCTTGTTAACACCAAGATGACCTCCAAAAGGCAAACTATAAGCCATTGTTAAGATCTCATTCCTGTAGACCTTCGGAACAACAATTTGCTTGACCACTGCCCAATCTGCATTGGCAGGGATATCAGGAGGGCGCCACTTCCGCATCAACACTCCATCCTTGAGATAATACCCAACTGGAACTGCGTCTATTTCTTCATCAGGAAGGGCTCTCTTCTTTAGTACACAAATTTCACGATCATTGGTTTGCTCCTGAATCAACCGCTTTCTGGACAGAGACAAGTCTCCAGACACATCAGAATCACCAGACCCATCTGGCTGGCTGAATAGAGAACTGATAAAAGTGTCTGATAAGTCCTCAAATGGAGAAACCACAGTAGGCTGAACAGAGTCATGAGGCGAACCACCTGAGTCATGACTATTCAAGGTGCTGGACGGCACCACATCATCTTCTTCTTGAGCCTTCTTGGCAATAGCACGAGTCACTGCACAGGAAGGATACAGAGATGGGTCTTCATCGCCATCTTCAGTGCTCGGCTGTGAAGTAAGATGAACAGGGGGAACTACATTGCCCCCAGCCAGGTCATTGCCTAGCAACAGAGAAACACCCTTGATAGGTAGACTTGACATAAGTCCCACCTTTACCTGTCCTGTAACTAAATCTGACTTCAAGAATACAGAGCGCAGGGGTACAGATACAGTCCTCCCTTCAATACCTTGTACAACTATGAAATCCCCAGAAGCGGTCTTATTTTATTTATTTATTTTTATTTATTTAACCCTTATTTAACCAGGGAAGTCCCGTTGAGATTGAAATCTCTTTTTCAAGGGAGCCCTGGGGGTTGAGGTGGGGAGGGAGAGGGCAATTTGCACAGCCAATTGGATCAGGGGATGATTAGGTGGCAGGTCGAAAGAGCCAGGTTGGGTCTTTAGCCATGACACCGGGGAACCCCCTGCTCTTATCGAAGAGTGTCATAGGATCTTTAATGACCACAGTGAGTGAAGACCTCGGTTTAACGTCTCATCCGAAAGACGGCGTCTCCTTCAGTACAGTGTCCCCATCACTGCACTGGGGCATTGGGGATTATACTACCAGAGGGAAGATCGCCGCCTACTGGCCCACCAACACCTCTTCCAGCAGCAACTTGGTTTTCCTCGGTGGTCTCCCATCCAAGTACTGGCCAAGCCCACACCTGCTTAGCTTCAGCCACGCAGCTGGAGCAGATCGAACAGTGGTATGGCTGCTGGCAAATAGTGGTATGGCTGCTGGCAATAGTGGTATGGCTGCTGGCATACCACTGGTTACTTATCATGTAACTCCAAGGAGTCCATCAACAAAGGTGACTGAGAATCTCCGGTATCCCTAAGGATATATATGGATACAGGAGGAGAATGCTCATTCAGAGCCACAAATCCCTCTGACACAAACGGAAGAAATTCCTCCCTCACAAAGTCAGCAGTATCAGGCTTCTTAGCCTCACAAGGAGCAGGCAATTTAGCAGATCGGTCATCTACTACAGGGGTTTCTAACCTTGTCTTCACAAAGGCATTGGGTTTGGTATCCTTTTCTTTTTCTTTCTTAGCTTTAAGGAACCAACAGTTAGTTGTAACATGACCAGATTTCTTGCAATAATTGCAAACTAGACCACTTTTGTCACTGTCAGCTTTCACACTTTGATCAGACCTTTGACTGGATTTCTGAGCACCATCACCAGATTTGTCTTTTCCTTTGGGTGAGGAATCTTGGGTATCACCGTTACCTTTCTTCTGAAATTGGGACCATCTATTTTTACTGCTAGACTGAAATTTGGACTTATGTGTGAGAACATATTCGTCTGCAAACTTGGCAGCTGATTGCTAATTTAGTGCTTGCTTCTCATTAAGGTAGGTCTTAATATCATCCTTGACACAGTTCTTGAATTCTTCAACTAACACCATCTCTTTTAGTGAGTTGAAATCATCCTTGACCTCCATAGAAGTACACCAGCGCTCAAAGCAAACCTTCTTCTCGTTAGCAAATTCACCATAAGTCTGATTGTCAGATTTCTTCAGACCTCTGAATTTCTGTCGGTAAGCCTCTGGAACCAACTCATAAGCTGTCAAAATAACCTTTTTGACAACCTCATAATCAGAGGAATCATCTGCAGACAAAGCCGAATAGGCTTGTTGAGCTTTACCCTTGAGGACAGTTTGCAACATCAGAGGCCAGTGTTCCTTTGGCCACTGACAACTCTTCGCTACCTTCTCGAAGCACTGGAAATACTTATCAACCTCCTTCTCTGAGAATGGAGGCACCAGCTTTACCTCCTGGCTAGCCCAAAATTTGTTCAGCTTGCATTTTGATTTTTAGTTGCTCCATTTGGAGCCTTCCTTCTCTATCTAATTTTTCTAAATTGAAATCTCTCTGTCTCTGTCTCTCTCTTTCTGCTCTTTCCTCTTTCTCCCTCTCTTTTTTCTCTTCTCTTGCTAATTTTTCTAACTCAAACTGCCTTTGTTTTTCTTTTTCCTCCCTTTCTATCTCTAGCATTTTTAATTTAAGTTCCATTTCTACATTTGGATTTTCCACTGGAAACTGTTCCAGATCTCCTGGTGCAAACACATTTTCATCAATGTAATATTCAACAATCTCTCTAGCCAGTCTTGCTTTTCGCATGGCTGGTTTTACATCTGTCAGCTCTAACTATCTGCATATTTCTAGCAGTTCTGTCTTTTTAAAAGACTTCAAAACCTCTACGGTTGGTGATGCCAAGAAATCATCCATTGCTGTTGATCCGCCAATATATATCTAGGAAAATTCAAAAAAACAATTTCACAATTTGAAATTTTAGATTTTCAATAAATGACTCGCACAATGGTCTATCCCGGACCCGAGCCCCCAATTTGTTATGGCCCCAATTTGTTATGGCGTCAATTTGTTATGACGTCACGGACAGCAAGGGATGACAGACAAAATTCTTAAACTTCAACAGATTTAATTAAACAAACACTTAGAACTAATCTACACTCTACCCTACTGACCAAGATTGAAATAAAAAAAAGATAGTTACAGTCCCTTGGTAATTGAGATGGGCTGCTATGTTGCGATGTCCTGGGACAGGAAAATGCTCCAACACAGGCAAAAATCCACAAAAAGCTTCACAGGTCTTGAAAAGAGCGACAGGTCTGGTCAAATGTATCCTTCCACAATTTCTCCTTGCAATTTCTCCTCCTACTCTACTACTCTCTCAATTTTTCTCCTTATATACTCTTGTCCAGCCCCCTCTGAGGCATGCCCAGGACATGCCCAACCTAGCTCCAGACTGGGCTTAACAAAAAAAATTGTCAATACTGCCATCTAGTGGCTTTTTTTTCCCCATTACAACCCAAAGACAATTACTACTGAGTAAGCGAGATGCTGTTTCTGTAATTTGTTGTTGTTCTGTCTTTGTACCGAATGCTCCACATAGTTGCTGCCCAGCACTGTAAGAAATGCCGTCAAGCATTTCAAAGACACCGGTTCACTGAAAACTAGAGGCAATAGAGGTGCAAAACAGAAGTAACTTATGTAGCTGGTCTGTAGCCAAGTTACAGTTGTGTGCCACACAGGTAATCCATGCATAATGTTAGCTAGCAACATTAGCATGTTGTGCTTAGGGAAAATGCGTTATGTTCGTCTGTAATTTGGCAAACGGGCTCGCTTTGCCATGTGAGCAACATCTGTAGCACGGGTGTCAAACTTGCATGAGCCCAATTTTAAAAATACTGCAGAACAGTAAAATTCTAATGGAATTGTTACATCTTGAAAGAGAGGGAGACCCCAAGTGCAGAGTGGCAGGCAAAACGACCAGTTTATTATTATTGTTCATTGCACAAAGTTTGAACAGGCACACAAGCACACAGAAACAATGGCAATCGAAAGGCAAAATACAAAAGAGACACAAACTTACAAAAGAGAAACATAGGCTTACAAAACTCAAGAAGGGAGAAATTAGAAAAGGCCAAATAGGAAGTAAAAACTCGCAGAGACGCGGATACGCGAACTCTGAATAAGAGTTAAATTTAGAAGGGCAATTTCGGAGCGCGAAAGCGCAAGCTCTCTAAATAGAGAGAATTTAGGTTCCCGAGAGGGAGAGAACTGAACCAGCTTCGAGATAGGGAAGTGAATGGTCTGAATGACAACGCCAACTCAACAAAACAGGAACTAAATAGTAGAGTATGTGAAAACCAAGCCAATGGAAAGACAGAACTAGTGACTGACTAATTGGTTTGAGTGGCGGGAAGCTAAGCTGGCAGGCAGAGATGATAAGCTACAGCTGGCGATCGTCACAGGAATAACTTTCTTCTAATGCTTATGAGAGAAATGCAGCTACCCTTTACACTGTACATACACACATGAATACTCCACTTAGTACGCATAGGATTGCAAGGATTATGATCAGTCAGATGAATTCCCTGGTATAAATTAATGCATTGAGTACGGAAAGGGCAGAAGTCCATTCTATGTGAAAAGAAAATGTTTATCTAAAAAACCAAGCGAATATTTGAAATGCAGTATAAGTCCTCTGGCTTCAGCAGTAAAAGAATGCTGGCTGTAACCTACAGTGTATCGACTTGAGTTTTACTTTCATTTTTTGTATTTATTTAAATTCCAGAAACCTTAAGTAAATTTGATAAGCGGATACAGACTCAAGTCAGTCAGTCAGTGCACATGGGTTGTGTGAGCACCATTTATGGTCAGAGATACTGTTATAGCAACATACATCAATCAGCCATAAAATTATGACCATGGACAAGTGAAGTGAATAATATTGATTGTCTCGTTCCAATGGCACCTGTCAGTGGGTGGGATATATTAGGCAGTGAGAGTGGACAAAATCCCACTGAATATAACTTCACTCAGACAAAACCCCACAGGTCAAAAGCACACTTCTCTTACATACATATAAAAACAACAGAAATCTTCTCTTTCAACCATTCCTTTGAAGTGCAGTCAGAGAAATGTTGGCCTGATCGGTGTATACTGCATCTGGTCCTCGTTTATTTCGGGACATCCCTGCATTTTATCATCATTATTCATGGCCTTTTGGGGCTTTTGGTGTTCCTGAGCTCACCAGTACATTCTTTCTATTTAAGAATTAACCAGATAGTAAATTTGGCTGCACTTCATGTTTTTGCCATTTCTCTGATGGTTGCCTTTCTGATTTTTCAGCCTAATGGTGTTTCTCTTAACTGGCAGTGACGACTCCATGGGCCTCATCATGAGAGCTAACAGCCACAGATTCAAAAAGCAAAAGCTGCACTTTAAATAAACTCCAGACCATTTATCTGCTTTGTCAGGAATGGAACAGAAAGGGCATAATGCACCACTGTCCATGGAAGAGCAGGGCAGGTAATTGTCCAATAATGTTTGGTTACTAAGCGCTGCGATTCCTACATCATTCACCTAATTTGAATGTAAATGCCCTCAGATTAAATCTGAAAGTCTGCACTTTTAATCAATATGCATCATTTGATTTAATCTGCAATATGCGGAGGTTGATGATTAAAATAACAATAGCTACGCCAACGTCCAAATATTTGTAGACCTGACTGTATACATATATAAAACTCTGTGAAGAACTGCAGAGTATTTAGAGATGCATGTGTCCGAAATCGTCGTACCGATCCAACAGCTACCTCTACTGGATTAAAAAAAAAAAAAAAAAAACTGATAAATTCATTAATTCTCCTTCAGCCGGAACATGAAAAAGGCCTATCTTTTTTTTTCTGCAAAAATGAGCAATTGGACTAATTGGCGAATCAAAGGTCTGTTTAAAATATGAAACATTATCGTTAGCTTTTTATGGCTGATTAAAATATGCAGTCTTGACTCTGTCCCAGGGTCCACATCATTGAGCACATTTTTAAGTGTTGCATCACCTGAGCTCGTTACATTTTTTAAGGAAACTTACTCAATGGCAAGGTCAAAGGTCTTATAAGGTCAAAGACACTTATTGTTTTGTTAGTTTTCTGCTTATTATTATTATTATTATTATTATTATTATTATTATTATCATCATCCCACCATTGGAGTCAATGGTGACAGAATAGTATGTAAAAAATTTATTTTTTATTATTTATTTGTTTTTATTTCGGCATGATTGTATAGTCGTTTCATGACAATTTCAACACAACATGTATCATGACCGAAAGGGTCGCGGGAGAAGCGAAATCGCTTATCCAAGTCCCGCCCCCGACTCCCAGAAGAACAGTTTGATAATAGTTAAGATATCATAGAGATTTATAAATCACAACAGAGCTGAGTGTCCGTTTACACTACGATTTAAGCGTCACAACATAAGATCATGAAGATTTATGAACATCATAAAGAATTATAAATCACAATATAGCTGAGTGTCCATATAAGTTTAGATTTGAATGTCACTCTTGCTTTAATCCATTGAGACTTGGCCCAGAAAAACCTGGACTCCTTTCTTCATCATTTGATTTGTTCCTAGTGATTTGGAGTAGTTGGAAGGTGCAATAATACCAGATCTTTGCATGGATCTTAACCGGCTGGGAATGTCCCATCCGGGCATCTCGGTTCTCCAGCACCTGTTCGCCTCGTGGAAATAATTTTGTCAATTGCATTTAACGACCAGTTTATAAGGTCCATGTTGGTTACAGCTGTCTGTAGTAATGTGCTGTGACAGTTGTCTTTCAGACAGATGGCCTGGTGTGTCCAGTAGATACAATGGTACAGATTTAACAATAGCAGTCCACATATTTAGTCTAAACAACCCCTAGTGTTTATGCTCGTTATGATTCCGTTTACTTTACCCAATGCCATTTTATTGGATAAGTTTATAGTTATTCACACCTGCACATTTCAATAGATACTTAAAGACCTTCAGATTGTCTGCCATTCTAATATTGTCTTCAAGTGTGTTCCATGCACTGACTCCGGCCACAGATAAGGAGTGCTCACTCCGAGTCGATTTGACCCTTCTCGTTTTCAACAACATTCTGCCTCTGAGGTCGTGGGTACATTCACGTTGAAGAAATAGGCATTGTATATTTGTAGGCAATTCTTTGTGGTATCCTAAATATACAATTTGCAAGGAGTTGAATTTTATTATATCCTGTAATTTAAGAAACTTTGCCTTAATAAACAAATCGTTTGTATGAGTTCCATAAGGAACGTAATGAATAATTCTAAGGGCCTTTTTTTGGAGTTTAAACAATGATTCTATTGTATTATTATAAGTGTGTCCCCATACTTCAGCGCAGTAATGTAAGTGGGGTGCTATGAGTGCTGAATAGATTATTTTAAGTGACTTGCGTTTTAGTAGTTTCTGCATTTCCAAAGAATAGACAATTTTCCAAATAAATAAAATGTGGCTCAGTTGTTGGCAGCTTATGAACATCTTTCACCAGATTTTGGACCTGTAGCTAAAAGGTCAAAGATCAACCACAGGTCAAATTTACACTTATATTTCGGCTATACAAATGCTAAAAACGTGTCATATATTCAAAAGCTTGATATCTGTATAATCTGTCAGTCAAGTTGAGCCCAGTGCAGCCTATGACACATCTTTCTGCCAAATGACTTTTCCTGCCAAATTTTAATTTTATCAAAAATTGTTTTTCAGGAACATAGTGTTCAAATTTCATCTGATCCAAGTGCGTAAAGGGATTAGTGCCATGTGATTTGATGCACGGACCCCCCCAATGCCCTATCCCACTTTGAAGAGTGGTGTGAGGACCCCTTCAATGCTGCTCGCATCTTTCATTATTATTATTATTTTTGTTATTATTATTATTATTATTATCATTGTTTTATACTGTACATACACTTCTGGGCAAAAAAAAAAAACATGAGGCTTGTTCTTAAAAGCAAATCATTAGCCAGGAATTTTTCAAGAATTAAACAAATAGATAAAGTAACTTAGAATGAGATAGCTTTATCCCTTTGATTTTTTTAATGTGTTTAAGCCTTGTGGGTAAACATGCAGAAGCTTTTGAAGAGTCGAAAAATAACATCTGATCGTTCCTCTTCAGAAAGCAACTTTTCAAGGGCTTTCAGGAAGCGAGACTTTCTGCGATATTCTGCGCTCGAACACATTAACTGACTTTTCACAGTCAAGGAGTTCAGCTTCTCAGCTGAAGAAGTTTCCAGCTTTTTCCCAGACAGTTCCACTGCAAGAAAATTTAACGAGCAACTGGTGGCAGTTATTTATGATAATTTTCTGACCAATAAATTGTTGATAAGACCAATAAAAGCATTATTGGTTTGCCATTTTTGGCTTGGTCCATTTTTTTAATTTCTTTTCTTTTCTTTTTGGCCCAATAGAGTATTCATTGTGTAGGAAGTAGAAGTACATTTTTTCAGACAAATGGTTTCATTTTCTGTTTAGTTCTTTAATCATGTCAAATGATGCATGAAAAATACTATAAATTGCATGGTCATTTGTTCTTTGCTGACTAGACTGGGTCAGATTGATAACACTGACCAAGCAGAGAGATTATGACGGTGTTTGACGCCGGTCTTCGTAGTAACCATGGACACAACGCAGGAATGGACAGTACTGTCGTGGTTTGTTTTCTGCCGGCAAACTTTCTTCATCAAAGCTCTTAGTGGGCTTTTATTTTATGTCTTCTTAATGCTGTGAACTTACACAAAGTCAGAGATAAAGCAATTTTCTTTCAATGTAAATCAGGCAGGGGTTCTGAGATGCTTGTAATGCGAGATTGACAAAAATGTGAGCATCAAATATTAAAAGAAGCAGCGGAAATATGCATATAACATTTCATGAAAATCACACGATGACAGTACAAAAATGAACGGGAAAGATTTTTGTCAGAATTAGCAGCAACAGAACCAAATAGGGTGAAATTAGTGATGTGAAAAAGCAGGTTCATTGCAAAACATTGTGTGCTGCTGCCTTGGGGGTTTTTACCCCTGTAGTGTTTTTGCTGTATTCCTGTTTTCTCCGTGATCCCAGAGTTCTTTGGTTTTCTCTGACTCAGCTCTTGATATGTGCAGGCGAACGATCGAACCGTGAGCCGACGCGTACTGGCAGCATATGAGTCAGGTGTGTGACCCAGAATAACTACCCGGGAGGGGAAAATATGATATGCATCACTATCATACCATTCAGTTCTGTCCTCTGTCGTTCTGCATAGCTTAGAGAGACAACTAAATTTAATATAAACAATTCAATTAATCATATCAATTTATTAGATGGACACCATTGCAAAACTGCAGCTTGAAACTACAGCGCTCCGCCGTGGGATAGTCTGATTATGATAATGTTATTATGATAATCCTTCAGCCACCCACACCCTGAGGCATCCAGACTTCAAGTGCTTGGAACTGGCCCTATTTGAGCAGCACCAACCAGAAACCTTCACCTTTGATTTTATTTTTTTCTGTGCTTGTTTATAGAATTGGTTGTTGTTTAGACAATCATGATGCATTAGAACCAGCTATGATATGTGCACTTTTACCATACCCAGCTTATGATCCAATTAATTTTCAGTGGACATGTTTTTATTTGTTTATTTATTTATTTGTTTTGTTATGTTTGCACAGATTGTGTGCAGCATTGCTGAGAATCTCCCAGAAAAGCTTATGTAATCAGAATTACATCCTGCCTGCTGCTTCTATTCAGCTGTAATTCCTGCATTTTCTATGTCATGCAGAAAGCCGGTTGTTACATCATCAAAGATACTTTTTTTTTTTTGTCTGGTGATGCACCACTTTACGGTCAGCTTGTAATCACTGTAACAATGTGCAAGTCCGAAAATTAATGAGTCCAGAAATCATTTTCTGTTACATCATGGTTATGGTGAACCATCACACATAGTAAAAATTAATATTCCGCTTCCAAGCCATTTAAAAAATAGCTATGAAGAAACAGTCTATTTCCCCGCCACACGATATATTGCCTGGTTGCAAACATAATATTAATACATTATTGTTAATGCACTGTAATATTTAGGTGTTTGAAATGTTTTATTGGGTAATTAATGTTATATAAAGTGTTACTATTAAGGCTAAGTTCTCTGGAACAGAATTAATCAAAGAAACTGAATTATTGCTAGTATAGAAAGCAAATGCAATACTTTGTGTTTTGAGCATAAGAATGAAAAATACATTTTGTGTTTTTATCATGGCTGAAACTTTTGTAAATGAAGGGTTTCGAGGCAAAATGAGACACATCCCAAAAACTAAAAGTGGTTAAAGGTCTGCATAAAACACAGTAAAACGACATGTGATTAAAGATGAAAAAAAATGTCAATTTTCTCAAAAGTTGTTTCGGGGATGTGTCTCGTTTTGCCCCAAAACCCTTCAAATGTCAATATGAAATCTGTGGATTTGAAAAGTGGTGATAGGGAATTCTAACAAATGTAGATAATCAGTTATTTATTGTGTGTCATTCATTTAATTAATCAAAATGTGTTAAGTTTTGACTGCATTCTCAATTATAGTGTTGCAGGGAAACTATCCTTCTGCAATCTGTTTCTCCATGTCAGAGTAAAATCTTGCATTGATCCTGTAGTGTAATCCTGGAGTTTGCAGGTCAAAGTCTTCTGCTAAGTATAAAGACCTCCCTATAGGATCTATGCCAGGAGATCTGAGCGGCAAGTCAGAGAGGTGCAGTGATCTTGGTAGAGGTATTATAATCGGGGTAAGAATGGAAACCACACAATATAACAAAATGCAAAAAACACAATCCAAAATCCATTTTAAAACGCTATTTTTAGGTGGTTATGGCTGCTCTAAATTGTGTGATTCCAGCTCTGCCCAAAGGGCTGTCATATGTCGAATGTTTTCAAGCACTGCATCTGGGCTCTTTAAGTTAAACCATTCATAAAAGCTCACTCGGCGGTAAGGTTGAAGATCTTGCACAGTACAGACAAGTGCACTATCATGGCAACATAAAGATCTCTCAACGAAATCAAAAAAGAACAGCAAATTCACATGACCTTGCTGCACATGGAGCTTGTTGACACTTCATTAACTTCCAACCGCTTGATTCATCTTTCCTTTAACTGCACCAAGACTACATTTCCGAATTTGTGAGCAGTTTTAAAATGCCGCAGTCATATCCTCTTTATATTATTGTCGATCATATTATCGTATCATTATTATATTTGTGCAATATGTTAGTACAAATTATGCACGAATAGTTTTGCATTCTATGTTAAATTTGCACATTGTAAGTGCACAGTATAATTAAGTTAATTTTCTTTTGATCTTAGCCGACCGGACTAGGACAAACTGTGATAACACTCCCCAGATAAAGGGAAAGTGGTGGTGTATTACACTGGTCTCCGTGGTAACCATGGACACAGCACAGGGGTGGAAAGTATTGCAGGGGTTTGTTTTTAGCGGGCAAATGTTGTTGACCAAACTCCTTATGGGTCAGTGGGCTTTGCTACCTGATGCCCTCCAAATAGTTAGAACTTACACAAGGACAGAGATAAAGCAACTTTCCATCGGTAAGTCATTTAACCCATTAATGCCCATTTCCCACTGAGCAGTCCAGTTTGCAGGCATGCATTCTTTGGTGGTGAACTGCAGTTGATTTGAGCTGCCACCTTAAAAACCAAATGGCGAGAGTGTTCAAATCTGCCAAGTTTATTGGATATGCTTTAGCCAAGCAAAATTTTAATGTTCTACTCTTTACATTTCCCTGTGCACATGCTCGATTAGAGAGAATTCAGAGAATGTACACTCCCTAAAAGATAAATTACTGTCCCTTCCAAATGAAAAATACAGTTTGAGTGACCCGGGGCCTGAATTCCTATAGTTTTTGGGTTCCATGATAACAAACATGCCTTTTCAGACTGATGTATCATTCAACTGATTAAGGTTTGTAAGTATGAAGTATATACTATACTGCATACAGTGCACTGTATCAGGCTCTTAAAGTTAACATATGGCTTTACATTAAGGTTAATAATAAATAAATGTCATGATGGCTGTTGGCTTTTCCATGTCTGCACGATTCAGCCATAAACATAGATTAGAGTAAACTCATCTCAGCCTTTTGGAGCTGCACAATGGTACTAATAACTATTTTTGTGGCCCCCAGGCGAAGTCGGGGCTGCAATGGATTTTGCCTCGTTACGCGTCTCCGCCGCCGCAGTAGAGATTTCCTTGTGGACGCTTGTCGTGGTTTTCATTCAGACATATTTTCATATTATGAGGTTCCCCCATCCTCAAGCAATTGGAGAGATACAGATTCTTCAGACAATTAGGCTTTATTGTGGCATATTGATAAATATAAAGCCAAGTTCTTTTTGCGCAAGAAGAACTGACATTTTACTTTTAACACCCAGTTTTTATACCTTCATCACAGGAAATATCTTTCAAATATGGTCTTTCCACCTTCTCATTCTCACGCTACAACAGGATAGGCAAACCAGAACACTGCCAACTTCCCTTGAGAACTGCAACCAAAAGATAAGCATGCGTAACACTAAAAAGGAGAGGAAAATTACAGTCAAGAGAGGAAAAATACAGTCAAAGGAATAGGATACAAGTAGACACATAAATGATTCAACTGATTTTGTTTTTGAGTAACAACTAATGATTTTACTGAACAAATATTGATCAAAGCGACAGAAATCAAATACATCACCTGATTATGTTTTCGAATCAACTAAACAGAAGCCTGCTTACTAATCAAAGCTACAGAAGCCTGCTGCTTATGTGTGTGTAAGCTGCTCATGCATGTGTGAATTGAATTGCTTGTATTTGTGTGTGTCTGTTTCTGAACTGCTTGTATGTGCGTGTGTGTGTTTGTGTGTGTGTGTGTGTGTGCATGTGTACGTGTGCTGCTTGTGCCTATGCGTGTGTATGTGTGTGTGCATGTCTGTGTGCACTGCTCATGCGTGTGTGAACTGCTTGTATGTGTGTGTTTTATGTGTATGTGTGTGTGTGTGTGTATGTGTGCGTGTGCCTGTGCATGTGTATGTGTGTGTGTGTTACTGCTGCATACATAATATGGTTACTGATTATGATTATTGATTATGGTTATTCAATGTTGTTATTGATTTACTGATGAATATGATGAGAGATGTTAAAATATGATCCTCAACACGCTCAACATGCCACAAATTTAAAGCTATTTCTTTTATATTTGGCATGTATATGGGCAGTGGTTATGACACGGTGCCTATCGATTTTGGTTGCCAAGGTAGCATAATTCACAAAATTATGCACAAAAATAAGCCAGAATGAACAATGCGGGTGATCAGGGGCTACACCCATTGGTCCCGGGCGACCGACCTGTCTAGTTACTCTTTCTGTTTGAGGGAAACTCCATATTTGCTCTATATTTAATTGACCCATCGATTATCTCACCTTTTCATTCCAGGTCAGGGTTGCAGGGCAGCTGGAGCCTGTCCCAGCTCACAACTGGCAGGATTGAGCACGTCTCTCAAAAGCAAATGTCACATCTTCAAAAGATCTCAGATTGTTTTTTACAGCATCCACGGGTGATATTGACAGGGCTTGTAGCCCATAATGGGTTATGTTTTAGAGCCTGTGCATTAAAGTGGCCAAGTGCAGATGCTGATTTGTGTGTTCAGGTTTTGCTTGAATCTATTTCCTTTGAGCCTGAGTGAGTTTATAGTCTTCAACAGTCTGTGCCATGATTTTATGGCCTACTTTTTAAAATGTCAGAGTGATAAAAAAAAAGGAAACAAGACATTTGTGCCCTTTAATTGATTTCTGAAATGGGCGAAAGATGCATGTGTTTTTAGGTCACCCTGCTTGTTGATCTCAGTTTGCATTGCATATTTGAAACTCCTCATTCACGTCTATAATCTGATATCTGCAATGGTCTTTGATTGAAGGGCAGTTGTGCGTGGGCGAGAAATGGAGATGAAAGGACTGGATAACAATATGTGGCAGCTGCTTGGAAGGAATACTATCATGGTCACATATTGCGAGCTCTGCTGAGGAGGTGGAGGAGAATGTTGCTAAAGCTATGCATTAATTGCTGCGATTAGGCAGAAAAACCATCAGCGAATACTCCGTGGTGTGGCTTGTACTATCGTACCCGAGTAAAATATGTGCGCAAATGACAACAAACAGTGGCTACCAGCGCTAGCATCGTCATACAAGCCCAGCATCATCTTGTAATGCACCTCTAATGGTGCTTATTATCAAAAACCTAAGGAGTACTTTTGTCCATCCATCCATCCATCTTCTTCCGCTTATCCGGGGCCGGGTCGCGGGGGCAGCAGTCCAAGCAAGGATGCCCAGACTTCCCTCTCCCTGGACACTTCCTCCAGTTCTTCCGGGGGTATCCCGAGGCGTTCCCAGGCCAGCCGAGCGACATAGTCCCTCCAGCGTGTCCTGGGTCTTCCCCGGGGCCTCCTCCCGGTGGGGCATGCCCGGAACACCTTCCCAGGAAGGCGACCAGGGGCATCCGATATAGATGCCCAAGCCACCTCAGCTGTCTCCTCTCGGCGTGGAGGAGCAGCGGCTCTCTCTGAGCTCCTCCCGGGTGACAGAGCTTCTCACCCCTATCTCTAAGGGAGCGCCCGCCACCCCCTGCGAGGAAACCCATTTCAGCCGCTTGTATCCGAGATCTCGTTCTTTCGGTCATGACCCAAAGTTCCTGACCATAGGTGAGGGTAGGAACGTGGAATTGACTGGTAAATTGAGAGCTTCGCCTTTTCGGCTCAGCTCCTTCTTCACCACAACAGATCGGTACAATGACCGCATTACTGCTGCCGCTGCACCGATCCGTCTGTCAATCTTACGCTCCATCCTTCCCTCACTCGTGAACAAGACCCCAAGATACTTAAACTCCTCCACTTGAGGCAGGAGCTCTCCTCCAACCCGGAGGGGACTAGCCACCTTTTTCCGGTCGAGAACCATAGCCTCGGACTTGGAGGTGCTGATTCTCATCCCAGCCGCTTCGCACTCGGCTGCAAACCGCCCCAGTACATGCTGAAGGTCCTGGTTCGAAGGAGCCAACAGGACGACATCATCAGCAAAAAGCAGAGATGAGATCCTCTGGTCCCCAAACCGGACTCCCTCCGGCCCCTGGCTGCGCCTAGAAATTCTGTCCATAAAAATAATGAACAGAACCCCGGTGACAAAAGGCAGCCCTGCCGAGTCCAACATGCACCGGAAACAGGTCTGACTTACTGCCGCAATGCGAACCAAGCTCCTGCTCGGTCATACAGAGACCCGACGGCCCTTAGTAGAGGGCCCCGGACTCCATACTCCCCGGCACCTCCCACTGAATGCCACGAGGGACACGGTCAAATGCCTTCTCCAAGTCCACAAAACACATGTGAACTGGTTGGGCAAACTCCCATGAACCCTCAAGCACCCTGCGGAGGGTATAGAGCTGGTCCAGTGTTCCACGACCAGGACGAAAACCGCATTGTTCCTCCTGAATCCGAGGTTCACTATCGGCCAAATTCTCCTCTCCAGCACCCTGGAATAGACTTTACCGGGAGGCTGAGGAGTGTGATCCCCCTGTAGTTGGAGCACACTCTCCGGTCCCCCTTCTTAAAAAGAGGGACTACCACCCCGATCTGCCAATCCAGAGGCACTGTCCCTGACTGCCACGCAATGTTGCAGAGGCGTGTCAACCAAGACAGCCCCACAACATCCAGAGACTTGAGGTACTCAGGGCAGATCTCATCCACCCCTGGTGCCTTGCCACCGAGGAGTTTCTGAACAACCTCAGTGACTTCAGCCCGAGTGATGGATGAATCAGCCTCTGGGTCCCCAGCCTCTGCTTCCTCTATGGAAGGCGTGTCAGTGGGATTGAGGAGATCCTCAAAGTATTCCTTCCACTGGCCGACAATATCCCCAGTCGAAGTCAACAGCTCCCCACCTCCACTGTAAACAGTGTTGGCAGGGCACTGCTTTCCCCTTCTGAGGCGCCGAACGGTTTGCCAGAATCTCTTCGGGGCCGACCGATAATCCTCCTCCATGGCCTCCCCGAACTTTTCCCATACCCAAGTTTTTGCTTCCGCCACCGCCCGGGCTGCAGCACGCTTAGCCTGCCGGTACCTGTCAGCTGCCTCAGGAGTCCCATGAGCCAACCAAGCCCGATAGGACTCCTTCTTCAGCTTGACGGCATCCCTTACTTCCGATGTCCACCACCGGGTTCGGGGGTTGCCGCCGCGACAGGCGCCGGAAACCTTACGACCACAGCTCCGAACGGCCGCTTCAACAATGGAGATGGAGAACATGGTCCAGTCAGACTCAATGTTTCCAGCCTCCCTTGGGATCTGGTCAAAGCTCTCCCGGAGGTGAGAGTTGAAAACCCCCCTGACAGAGGGTTCCGCCAGACGTTCCCAACAGACCCTCACAACACGTTTGGGCCTACCCCTCCTTGAATAGCCACCTTATCGTGGTGGAGGGGTTTGAGTACCTGGATGATCCTAGGAGCTATGTTGTCTGGGGCTTCTTGCCCCTGGTAGGGTCTCCCAGGGCAAACAGGTCCTAGCTGACGGGTCAGACTAAGAGCAGTTCTAAAGCCCCAATGAATAGATCTACATCAAGGACAGTTAAGTTGCCCGGATTGGCGTCACCGGGGCCCCACCCTGGAGCCAGGCCTGGGGTTGGGGCTGGCAGGCGAGCGCCTGGTGGTCGGGTCTCCACCCACAGGACCCGGCCGGGCACAGCCCGAACGAGCGACGTGGGCCCGCCTTCCCGTTGGCCCATCACCCGCGGGAGGGTTCAAAAGGGGCAGATGCATTGTGCTTTGGGTAGCAGTCATGGGCGGGGGCCCCGACGACCCAATCCCTGGACACTGAATCTGGAGTACTTTTGTGTAATTCAAAAATTAAAAGTCTGTTCACAGGACTGCTCCAGTGTTTTGGTATCATAAAGTATCTTCTTTTTTAAAAAAAAATATTCAGTGATATACTTTTGACAGCGCGGTCTACTTCTTTCTCTTGAGTTTTTCTGCTTGCCCTCCAGTTTACGGCGAGGGAACTGGGCCTGTGGTAATTGCTTTATGTGGCGTGGTCTTCGATGAGATTGAAATTTTTCATTGACCATCAGTAGGGGTATGAGTACGGTCTCCTTCAAGTACTCTGCTTCCTGGTATACTGAGCTGTGTGCTTTGAAGAAGCTTGGCCAGCATTTGGTGTGCCAATACAAAAATTCTGGCCTAATTGTTCATGTGCAGATCAATTCCCAGCAAATTCGACTTCTTCTCACTATAATTCCACTATAAATGAGTATAATAAAAATAACTGGAAGGCTCTATTCTCCACACTCAACTTTCTACTTAAAACCAGGACCGCCTCGCCCGCAAAACTCTCCAGATGTTTTCATCAATTTTTCCAATCAAAAAATTGACAAGATTTATCCTGAATTACCATCGTCTTCCTACAATGCCTGTGACACGCCCACAGCACCCTCAACTTAAGCCTGCTCACGCTGCTTCAGTCAGGTCGATGTCACTGCAGTCCCTAAAATTATTTTCGGATGTGTTTCACGTCCTGCCAGCTCGACCCCCCACCCGCTACATCGGTTAAAATGTTTTTACCACAGCTCTACACCCAGATAGTGCAAGTGATTATGACCACGATACTTGTTATAATCCAGACAAGTAACCAGATGCAGAGTCAGAGTCCACACTGTAAACCCTGATAGTGTGGTGAAGTCAAATGTTTTGTTTATTTATTTCATGTTTTTAAGTGCTGTAAACACAAATTATTGAGTTGGCATACTCAATTTTTTTGAGGTAATCAGTTTCCGTAAAACATTTGAGTTCACCACACTTGTCAGGGTTTACAGTGCAGTCTAAGAGCAGGGTGTATTGGTAGCAATACGGTAATGACTGACTGGGACAGAGCCCAGAGTAGTATGAGGACAGTTTAGTTCAGATCGTAATGTGCTTGGGGAAGGGGCGTGTCCACGACTGGCCAGTGACGTCCCGGGTCAGAAGCCCGATGGAGCTCACTCTTGCTAAAGCAGAACTGTCAGATGGTAGGTTTGGAGAGTTTAGCAGGAATGCCGTCCCAATCCTGATGACCGCAGGATATATCTGAGTGTCGTATTGCCCTCAGCCTGCTCATGCTCTCAGTCATTTATGGCTTTTAGTGCACAAATCTATAATGCCCAGCTAATGAGGGGGGAAAAAATGAGGAATGACATTGTATAAGAGAGAAAATGACGTCCTGCGACATTTCAGTGCTCATGTTTCAGAGCAGCGAGTTGACGTTGAAGACCTAGAGGTTCATGGCCTTTTTTAACTGCCTCGTCCCTTTGAGGTCTTTAAAATCTGCCCAGTGTGAAGCCAGCAGCTGAACAGACTCATTGAGCTGCCATCCGCATGTATGTTTCGACTCTGCTAGTATGGCCAGTGCGTGCGTTTGAGCACATATGTGCTAAGTATGTGCAAGTAATTGCTCATTTATGCGAGCATTTATTGTACACAGTATTATCAGAAAGACAGGGAGCCTTGTTGCTGACTGATTTTGTGCTTGTGTACTTCGGAGCTTTCATGCTCGAGATGGTGCTTCTGCATCACCTGCCCTTTAACCCTGGCCGTGCTGCCATGCACTACCGTGCTGTGTGCTCAACAAGAGCTCATGAGAGCTGGAAATCAGCTGGGGATGCTTCGCCGCAATTGCCTCAAACACGGTTGCTTGTCCTGTGCTGCGTCAGGAGTCATTCGGCAGAGCGAACTCACAAACTTAAAACATGCCGCGTAAGTCACCTGTTGAGGCCCAGCTGATAAGTAAAGAATGTTTTGCAGCTTCGACCTATAGCAAGTTTCAAACAGCACGGCGAACATCAGTTTTAAGAGCTCTCTGCTGCTGAGCCTCTGTACTACGATGCCAACCAATGACACAGAACGTAAGTAGTGTCAATAATGTTAATTTGAATTCACACTGCAAACAGGAGGCCTTTGCCCGGCTTTATTGCTGGTGATGCAGAGAATGATAAGCTCAAGGCCGGTATAACCTCTTATTGTGATGCAGAGTGATTTAATTAAAATGGGCAGAGTGATAAGCTCTCCAAAGCAGTTTTTTTAGCGTGACGTGCTGCTTTATCACGCCTTGCGTGCGAATCGAAGCTGTCACAGTGAAAATATGATGCGATATTACATTACGGTGTATACGATCATGCTTTATGAGGTTTAATTAAAGTAGATTTTGAAGCAAAAACAATTTATGCCGTCATAACATGAATGAGTAGGAATTTCCCAACTGGATGAATCACTGTCTAATAAAGCGCCATGAAATCTACTGATATTAGAATTGGCCTGCTGTACCCACTCAGTCCTGAGTACTGTGTTACCTTGAAATGGTGCAAATATCCACAATTCCGTGACTCACAAAATTAATTGACATTAATGTGAAAACCCCCGCAAATTTACAATCAGTCACTGAGGTGTGCAAACCCACTGCCACGAGAGACCGAAGTGCAGATAAATATCTTATCAACCTGGCGCAAACCAGTTCTAACATCCCACTGTTGTTTGCTGTAGTAATTCTATTCAAAGGAATTTCAATTCAAAGACGTGGAAAAATAAATAGACTGGTGTAGCCAGACCCCAGTGCGATAAGTGAAGGCCAAAGTGTGACTGGCAGGAAGAACTTGACTTGGCACTTAAGGGACTTCTGGGAAAAGTTAGGTTTTTGTTTTGTATAGGGATTAATAATGGCTATATGCACAACACGCTCTTCATCCTCATTGACTGTCACTCAAAGTCGAGTAAAACGATCCTCCTGGTCCCATTTTTGGGTGTTCATAAGGCTGAGGAGGCCAATCCTGAAGCCAGTTATTGCATTGCACTGTGGACATGGATGCGTGGTGCTGGTGGCATTTCTGGAAGAAATTGTATTCTTGCCATGTTGTCGCTCCTCCTTTGCAGCCTGTCTGAGATGTTCCGTGGAGTGTGGCTCCTCGATGGAGTTCTCCAAGTGAAATCTTCTACCTCCTGGAGTCCCCTCACATCCCTATGATGTTTGGAAGAATCTGGATCGAACGATACAACCCCTGCATTGACTGGGTTGGAGGCATCTCCGTCGTATGCCGTTCAAAGACTTGTTTGCGTCTTGTGCAGCTGTTAGCCAGTGTCACAGGTTTTTGTAATCCATCATGATCCAACAGTTAGCAAGCTAGTTGTGCATCGTCTGTGGTAGCTAGTTGGATTACTAGCTATTTAAAGTAATATAGCTAACACATTCATTAAGCCAAATTAGCTAGTTAGCAAATGTTACTATATTTATTTACTTATAGGTAGATATTTGGTAATATCTAATGTTACGTGCTATAGACAGGAAAGTTGGCAGCGGTGATTAAAGTGAATAAAAGCACTCTACGCTCGATCCTGAAAACATAACAAACCAACAAACCGTTATGCTTTTTGGCAAACAACCTTTTGGCTTGCTCTAAAGTAACTTTCAAGACCTTTTGAAACTTTAATAGGCCTATTATTTATCCATTAGGTCCGCTGTAATCACACTCTTTATTCAATTTACTAGTTTACCTGTTGGTAATTCTCAATGTTTGGTACATGAGTGCCCTCTGCGTTGCAACTATATGCATGCTTGTCGTGTGGGCTTGGCGTACCCCTGATCCACAATCACGGTCCTCAAGGGCTGAGAGCTGCGGGGTTTTCCTCCCTCCCTTTACCTGACAGTCAGGTGTAAAGACAGTCTGGCCAATCAGAGGCACTAACTGTTCATTTACTTGCCAGGGATGAAAAAAGAAATACCTGGGCTGGATTTTGAACCAAGGTCTGGATTTGAAGATCCCTGGTTCTGATAAAAGGCAGTAAATGAACGTTAAATATTTGCCTATTCTTCAAATATTAAAGCGATAAACAATACAAATTGAATGAGATGATACAGGAATATTGACAGCTCTTTAGAGGTACTGAAGTGGAAATATATGCAATGATATCAACCTGGAACAGACATGTTGTAGCACAACCCCTCTGTTTGCCATAGTAATTCCATACAAAGGATTATCAACTACAAAGAGGGGAAAAACAAACAGGCTGCAGTGAAACCTGACCAACAAACCTGATAAGTAAAGACTTAAGGTTTACCTGCCGGAATCATACTGCTACTTAGTGCTAGCGTGACTTCTACAGACTGCAGCACTTCTATTAGCATGAGATTATTAATAGATATTGGTGCATAGTCCACATACACAGCTCTGCACACTCATGCATATATATCTACACACCAACAGTGCACTCGAAAAGCACATCATAGTAGTTATCGTTTGTAATTGACTTCCTGAAATCTGTACTACGTACTGGATTTGGGTGCTGAAGTGATTGAGGTGCTCATACACTGCACTCCATAATTATTGGCACTCCTGGTTAAGATGTATTCTTTAGCTTCTAATAAATTCAGTTTTTTTCTAAATTATATAGGACCACAATGAAAAAAAGAGGAAAATCCAACCTTTAGTTCAAGTGCATTTATTCAGTGGGAAAAAAATTCCACATTAAGAAATTATTCTATTACATCAAATCATGTGTGCCACAATTATTAGCACCCCTGATGTTAATACTTTGTACAACCCCCTTTTGCCAACAAAACAGCACCTAATCTTCTCCTATAATATTTCACAAGATGGAAGAATACAGAAAGAGGGATCTTCGACCATTCCTCTTTGCACAATCTCTCTAAATCATCCAGCGACCTGGGTCCTCTCCTCTGCACTCTCCTCTTCAGCTCACTTCACAGGTTTTCAATGGGGTTGAGGTCTGGGGACTGAGATGGCCATGGGAGGAGCTTGATTCTGTGTCTGGTGAACCATTTCTGTGTAGATTTGGCCACATGTTTAGGGTCATTATCTTGCTGAAAGACCCAGTGACGACCCTTATTCAGCTTTTGGGCAGAGGCCACCAGATTTTGATTTAAAATGTCCTGGTATTTCAAAGCATTCATGATGCCATGCACCCTAACAAGGTTCCCAGGGCCTCTGGAAGAGAAACAGGCCCACAGCATCACCGATCCTCCCCCATACTTCACTGGGCATGAGGTGCTTTTCTGCATACTCATCTTTTGTGTTCCGCCAGACCCACTTAGAGTGTTTGTTGCCAAAAAGCTCTATCTTGGTCTCATCTGACCAAAGCACACGGTCCCAGTTGAAGTCCCAGTACCGCTTAGCGAACTCCAGACGTTTGCGTTTATGATTGTGAGTGAGAAAAGGTTTTTTCCGTGCATGCCTCCTGATGGTTGTTTTGGAGGCTTTGTGACCTCAAGATGCTACCATTTGTTGCAATTCTTTAACAGTGAGCTTTGGAGAACTTTTTATTTCTCTTACCATCCTCCTCACTGTGCGTGGTGGCAAAATAACCTTGCGTCCTCGTCCAGGCTTGTTTACCACTGTTCCAGTTGTTTTAAACTTCTTCATGATTCCTCTGACAGTAGATATGGGCAGGTGCAGGCGAGTGGCTATTTTCTTGTAGCCATTGCCTGACTTGTGAAGGTCGACACACATCTGCCTTACTTGAATGGTGTGTTCCTTTGTCTTTCCCATGTTGAAGAGTGGATAAGAGAAATGGCCTCTGTGCCACGTCATATTTATACCCCAGGGAAACAGGAAGTGATGAATTACTAATTAAATGTTCCTAGATACTCTGATCAACTTTGTAAACTACTGTAGAAATGACAGAAATACTTCAATTACATTTATTTCCTAGGAATTGTTAGGGGTGCCAATAATTGTGGAACAGGTGATTTTATGAAAAATAATTATTTCTTAGTCAGGATTTTTTTTTTTTCCTTAAAATTCACTTGAGTTGAAGGTTACATTTTTCTACAATTTTCAGTGTGAGAGTATGCTTCTGCAATAAAAATTGAATTTATTTTAAGGCTTTTAACACATCTTAACCAGGGGTGCCAATAATTATGGAGGGCGCTGTACAATATATTAATGAGGTTAGAAGAGCACTGGAGACATATGCAGTATACTGACATTGAATAGTGCACAATGCAGTCGTGCACAAACTAGTACTTGGAGTATATAAAAAGTACAGACAGCAAAGCCAATTTTGTTCTTGTAAATGTGGCCATTTGTGACCCTGGTCAGGATAAAATCACTGGCAGATTTTTGGGACAAAAACTGTTTTGTGGAGCTAATTTAGTCTTCAGTGACAGACATGTCTTAACTCCAGCTTTGTGGCTTTCCCAAAGAATACCTTTTGTTCCCCGAACGCATGTCGGTGTCTCTGTGTGACAAACACTGTTTGATGCCACTGCTGTCATTCACCTGTGAGTTGATGTCCTTGACTTGAAATGTGGTTCCCGTCCCATATTTTGATAAAGCTTAGAATATTTAGTTTTTTATGCTCAGGGATGTTTTTATTGTTGGTGCTACTGATGTTTTTGACTTCGCTGTGTGTTTACTAAGTCTAGTGACTGTTCTGAGAACAGCTTTCTTCATGACTCAGGGAAGCCTTTGAACGCTTTTTTTTTTTGCAGTTTTATCTCCTCTCTAATCCTAAATCTGGAGTTGGTGGGGAAAGACATCACAGCAGACCATGCTCACCAACCAAACTGTACATTGAGAACCTGTGCCAAGGATACTCCAGCCAACCCCTGCTCAAATGTAATGCCGTGCGCTTCTTGGGCCGCTATGGATATTCACATTTTTTGACATTCCTGACAGTAACACTCTACTCTGCTTCAGTTAATTGTATTTGATCAGATGAGTTCATGTGCTAGTGCTACATGATTGTCAGGTAAAGTAATGCATTAAGATTCTAAAACATCTCGGTAGTTGCTGGTTTACCCAATTTCGCCACCTGGTGGCAAAAAAGAGGCAGCAGGTTACAGCATTTCCACTTTGCTTTAAATTCTAAGGATGCACTTTAATATCAGCTACCATGCGCTGCAGAAGTATGATTATCAGCCACTTGGGCTCATGTTTTGGGTAGGAGTCAGCATTTATTGGGAAATACAAAGTCTTCCGATGATGATTTCTAAGAGTGACGTGAATCGGTGACGGGAATCTGTTGTTTTCGGGTAGCAAGTTAATTTCCAAACCACTAGATGGAGGTATCGTAAGGTGGATTGCCTCCTCATTGCCAAATGCCGTACATTTTCACTGAACCTAAGTGGTTTCTGTGGAAAAAAAAATCACCAAACTAGTATCTGGATAAACAAAATGATCGAAAATGTTAAAGAATGATTTAGATTCTATTCTATTCAAAGAGTAGTAAGGCCAATACCATCTGGGGGTGTGGGGTTTATGTTTCCCCAGTTTAACCAACTCTTGTTTTTTTATATTTTTTCAAAATACAAAATATGCATGAAATAAATGGCCAGTATGCATCATTATCGTTAATATACAAGAATGATGCTAATTTTTCAACCGAATAATTTTTCTAGAATTTACATCTCCAGTGTCTCTGTCTGCAAAGATGGCCCACAGCTAAGGCCTGCTTCACTGTCAGCCTCATTAAGTGTGATGTATGAATTAATTCAGTATTGCTGATAGCACCTGGAGCATTTTATAATATTTTGGCTGCGAAGCTAGAATTAGCATGCCACATGCAATTTACTAATTACAGAAAATAGTAGTTAGTCATTGAATTTGTTAAAGATCAAATGGATACTCCCGATATTTCACATTATGTGGATGTTTTAGACGGAAAAGGCATTAAGGATTTTAATTGGTGGTTTTTTATATTTAGCGAGCCTTTTTATCTCAGGCTCTGCAGAAATTGCGCTGTGTGATCTCAACAGTGCGTAAAAATAGATCACCTTGGGTGTCTTAATGTAATCAATTAACGGCAAAGAAAGATGCGCATCGTGCAGGAACCGATGCATATGTATTGTTTAAAAATAACTTAATGAGTTTCTTTTGATTCCTGGCTGCTATTTTACTTCACTGTGTAATTTATTTATTTTATTGCATTGTCCATGAGTTCAAAAATTCAGAAAAAAATGAAGTGATGCAATGTGGATGCAGTGTTGAATACTATAATGTATTTTGCCTTTGCAAACAGATTTTTAGAGTCTGGGAACCAGCTCCCTTTTGATGTGCTTAAAAGCATTTCCCACCTCTTTTAAGTACTTAATTTCTAGTCTGTGAATATTTGTTTCAGCACATTATTTGTTGCTCAAATGACAAAATCATGTTCTTTAATCTAAATTTGCATTAACTTGTTCTTTATTTGTAAAATAAAAATCCCAGTGTATGAAAACTGTCATGAAACATCTTCATTTTCATTCCGAAACTCTTACTATGATACTGCTGCTTAATCAAACATATTGTCATATCCAGTATTTCAGTTAATTATAACACATAACTGAATTGCCTATTGCAAGCCATGTAGACGTTCTGAATCACTGATTGTTGTGCATTGTTAAAAATCAGTATTAATGTCGTACTTTTGTTAATCTCTGTATTTGTGTGCTCTTAATGCAAATTTATTCATTGCCTTGCATCCCTGGCTCATAAAACTGAGCTCCCTCATCCATACAGGCCTAATGATTGATACATGTTCTGTGCAGTATTATTATTATTATTATTATTATTAGAAGAAGAAGATGATGATGATATCCTACCATGCCCTGCTCTCTTCACCTCAGTGTGTCAGGGTCAGAGCCGAGAAGCCAAACTATTATTAGATCTATTCATCAATGCCGCCATCAGTGGTTTACATGTGAGTCAGCTGACAGAAATACAATCACATGGATTTATTGTTGTATTGTGTTTTTTGGAAGACCAGCGATGTATACTGAAGTTGTCCTTATGAACATCTTTCAGACCGGTCAGAGAATAATCTATTTGAGAATTATGTTGTGGTTCAATGATTCCATTCAGAGAGTACGGTAAAAGTTAGTTGCACTGTTGTTAATGACAGATAGGGTGTTTCCACACAAAATAAACAAAAAGTCACATCATAAGCATTGAAATTCAAAGAAAATATATCAAAGGCAAATGTTTTTTTTCATTTCAACTTAATTGTTCTTGATTACAAACATTATGAATTCAACTGTATTTATAAACATTTCTCCAGACTGGCTGCATATACAGTATTACGTGTAAAGGGATATGAGAGATATTTCAGCAGGGGCACCCCTCAAATAGTAGTATTTTCTGATTCATCTGCAAATCAGTCTGTCTAAGGAAGAAAAGAAAGTGGGTCTCATGAGTCTTGGTTGTAGTTACAGTATTTTCATGTTAGTAATTGTATGCCATTTTCAGTTTTTTTTTTTAATATGTCTTCATTTGTGCATTTTTGGCGTGTTGGTCACAGTCCTCGCCATAAGTACTCTACAGGTGGTTTTCTCAAAAAAAACTTTGTTTTGAAAAAGTTTTGCGAACACCAGTTTGGGAATTTATATCAACCTGACTAAGACATAGAGTCCTGTCCACAATGTTCTTTGCTCGCTGATGAAATTGGAAGGCTTTCTGTATATATAGCTTTAAATAGGACAATTTGGATTGGCTACACATGCATCTTTGGAGACAAGTTTATTTTGGTGGGATTCGATTTTTCAAACCTCTTTGCGTCTCGACACAGCTCCTTGGGAAGAGGACCGAGAGAGAGCTGGTTCCTAATAAGGGGCTGGGAAACAGGGGCAGGGGCTGCCAGCTGGAGCCAAGATGGACTCCTCACCTTACCTCACCAACTGCTGCTGGGAGGCGTGTCTCTGAGCTGTCGAAACCCCTCCACTGGGTGAGCAACGTGTTTTAGCCATGTGCCTGCGCTGTGTTTTACTGGATGGCTCAATAAACAACATTGACAGCCAATGATAAAAAGCCTCCAATAATTCCAGGTCGGATGAGGATTGAGACGCTTCAGGAGGTAGAGCTCCATTGCTGTAATTTTCCCATCTCTTCCAAATGTCACTTAGGAGCTAAATGGGAGCAAAACAAAGGCCTTTTAAAGTACAGAAGGGAAGCTGCCAACTGGGGAAAAAGTTTTGACCCTCAATCTGACTCTACAAGGAGCAGAAAGGGAGAAAATTCAGCTACAGGAGGAGTGGGGACAAAACGGGAAAAGAAGATAAAGAAACTGGAGGCGCTCCGAGAGCGCAAACCTCCGCCAAGGCAGCACAGTCGAAATCTTGCAGCCATATTGTCTGACCGATCACGGTCAAAACCAATAGGGTCCATCCCTGATGTAATAGCAACCCACCTGCAAAATTTCAGAGATTTCCGTTCATTATTTTTTGAGTTATCTTGTACACAAACAGACAGACAGACAGACAGACAAACCAACGCTGGCAAAAACATAAACTCCTTGGCGGAGGTCATTACAAAGTGTTTTGGTACGGTGGGGATTACAGATTGGGGAGATTGATTAAAAGTAAGGAGCAGGAACAGAGCATATTTGGATGAATGAAACTGAGGAAAAATACATCATAATTTACAGAAACTGGTTAAAGAGGCAGAGTAATTGTCATGAACAGAAAGAAGGCCATTACAGCTACTTACTGCCTGGAGCCCAGTGTATCTCTGTGTGTCTGTGGAAAGTCAGGATGAATAGAGTGTGAAAAGGTATGCAGTGTGAAGAGTTGTGCCCCTCACCTCTCCTCCTGTATAAGATTAAATTATGAAATCTCTTATAATGTAGAAAACTCACAGAGGCCTATTCGGCAGCAGGCAAAGTGTGATGCAAATGGGTGGCTGTACAATATCCCCTTTCAAAAGATTTCAGCGAGACTCCTATTCACCGTTTGCTGAGAGCAGAGTAATGCTGGTAACCTTAAAGGTAGGTTAGGCAACTTTTATAGATTACGGGGGGGAAAAACAACAAAGCACACCTCCAGCTATCTGTGAGTGGAAGTGCCTTGCAAGAAAATCAGGCCTGGGGTGCGTTTCCCAAAACGTAGTTGCTAACTAAGTTAGCAAGTTACATAGTTTGTCCATTCACAGTCAGTGCTTCCAACTATGTTAGTTAGCACCTGTGATTTCAGGAAATGCACCCCTGTCTGGTTCTTACGTGCAGTGATTGACTCTTTTACTTTTCAGTCTCTGAGCTCTGATTGGCCAACGTCTCTAGCCTCCCTCATTTAACCAGCAGAGCTTTTCCACGAGATGTCGTTGATGTCCTTCATTTGCATTTCCAGCAGTGGTTTAAAGGCTGATGAGGCTTCGGCAGTTATCAAGCTACAGGCTACAGCACAGCAGAGTCCCTAGATTGAGTTACGACAACCAAAGAATGGGAGCCATTTTTTTCATTGCGCGAAACTGAGCTCAGTGGAAATCGTTGGATTTTTAAAATTCTTTTAGGATGGAAACATATTCATTTCTGGGGAAAACAATAATTCAGCTAGGATTCGACAAGCAAAAGATGGCAAAATCTTTGGATATGAGAAAAGAGAACACTCACACACACACAAAAAAAATCATTCACTTTGTGACAGTGCTCAAAATCGCGATGGACATAAAATGGCTCCATCAACCCTCATGTCGCAACGCTTTCTATCTCGGACTTCTAGAGCACAGTAATGGCAGAGGAATTCGCGATTTTGAAACTATAAATTTCTCCAATGACAGTGAGCACAACCAAACAGGCAAAATAAGCAAAAGCCTGAACGATAGGAGTTAAGGGCTCTGGAGTGTACTCCGTATCAGAGGCAATACTCTCATCTAGGAAGTTTAACTTGTGAAACAATGTAGAACATGCTAAGAGTCCAATGCAAAACTCAGGCCTGTCAACATGTCAGTGATGAACGATAAAATACCAGTTCGCTATGATTGCGGCTGCTTCATGGGCAAACACTGAGGGTAAACTTCACCAAAAATTCAAAATGAACACTGATTAAAAAATTTTGCCATGTTGAGTGTTGAGTTTGCTATGTTGAGTGGGTGAGAACCATAGTCCACTAACCCACAAACTGTGAAAGATCTGAGAAAAACAGATTCAAAGTTTCTGCTTTCTGCAAATTCAGGTGTTTGCCAGATTGTTGATATTTCTGGGTCCTCTTCCACAGGGACCGCCATGCTTCTACTGCAGCCCAGAAAGGACAGACCAAAAACTAGCTAAAGAGAGGGCATTTCACATTTTTTTGCAGGGTTTGAGGCTACCATAGGTTTTCCTACACTCCTTGATAGCAGTTAGCGTGCCCCCAGCGGGTAAAAGCAGGCCAGAGTACTGGGCAATAGCCTAGAAGCAGCAGTGTACTGCTTTGAATTGGGCAAGCAGCCCAAATGTATTTTAGCTGCCTAAAAAAAATCAATACCTGTGAAGTGTACGCTATGTTTATAATATTTTCACCACTTGTGTTGTCATTAGACAGACCTTTCTTTGTCACTGCATTTTCTCAACCAGCTTTAAATCCTGAAGTTCAATGTTAAGGTTACAGAAAATGTAGAATTAATGCCAAAGGCAAGCCCTGTCTGATGGCAACCAAAAGTGGTGAAAATATTCTAAATACAGCGTACACTTAAACTGATATTGAGTTTTTTCAGGTAGCTAAAATATGTTTTGCCATATACTGTGGGTAATACACTGACTAAAAATGAGTAACTCATGCCACCTTACTTCAAAAAATCCAAACTAGCCCTTTAAAAATCCTTTGGTTGTTGTATAATCTGACTGTAATGTAGACTGTATGTTCTGCGTGTATAATAAACAGCAAAGACCGGTAACATTGGAGCTGCTCGGCTACATCGAAAGTTCACGAGGGTATGAGCGCGGGTCAATGGGCTGGACCTTGATGCCGCCAAATGACCAAATGACGTCACCAGCATAAGATTGCAGCATCCAAATCGGAGACATTCTGGCACCACTTTTGTGCAGTGTGAGGAGGTGGAGATGCATTCCAATCTTTATATGCAGTTAATGCCACAACTGCGCCAGTGAACTGCACCTTATGTCTTGGCTTTTGGTGCACAATCTTTGCAGGTCAATTACATGACTGTCAATATGCTCTGAATGGAGGGCAGAGTTTATGAAGCATTTTTTGTCTGAGTGGTTTTTTTTGTTAAAGAGCAATGTACTAGCTCAGGAACTAAAATAAATGGCAATAGGTAGGCAAGAGATGCTGTACTTCTCCCAAATGCCCAGCCAGTCGGAGACCAGCTTCGGCCACAAGGCAGTGCCTGATGGAGGAGGCCAGGTGTGGAGCTAATTCATTTTAAGTGAGGACACAATCTTCTGGCAAAATATGCACATATATTTATACATGTGTACCTATTCCCTCCTCCAAAATAGCCATTCCTCAGGCGCTGGAGCTAAGGACAGAGTGACATTGCGACTTCTAACATCTGTGTACGTACCCGGCTCTGCAGCAGGCACCCCAGCCCGAGTTTGAGCCGGCTCTGAAACCGCTCTCCAAGGAGCGGCCATTTTGGAACAGGCTCTCTGCCCAGATGTTGCTTATTAAAAGTTTTGAGGTTTCAGAGTGAGATGGAGAGAAAGAGGGAACAAGAGACGACTCACCTGCGCTGTCATCCGAGAAGGTGACCTCGAGAGTCGGTGGCGCGACTAACCAGCCGAGAACAAAAAAAAAAAAACAAAAAAGGCCAAAAAATTGCAATAATCTTAATGATTCCCTCTTTTGTAACGAGGCCAAGAGAGTCAATCGGCATACATTTTTTATTAATGCATTTTCAAAAGCATTAATGCATTATTAATGCAGAATCAAGACACTTAATGTGATCATTAGTCCTTTACTTGAATGATGGCACACAATTGCATATTTTCACTGTTCTATTGAAGTTTAAATTTAATTCTGTACAAGCATTTCCACAATAAGCATATGACCGCCAATGGATTTGATACTGTGATAAACATTTTACTTCTTGTTCAGTGTAGCCTGTGAATTCTAAGTACGTAATTGAGATTGTCTTCTGCCCAGACTATTAAAAACTCGCCATGATTGAGGGCAGTGTCCACAGGAGGGCGATGTTGCCCAAAATAAACCCACAGTTCTCTTCTGCCTACAAAAACAATAACAGCCAAGTTCATAGGAGCTGGGGGGGGGGGGGAGAGCTTTTGAAGTAACATAAAAGAAGGCTTCCTTCCAAGGTGCAAACATGTGCCTGTACACAGGCCCATTCTGCTCTTTTATGTGCTGCTGGTTGCAGTGTGAATATAGCAGTGCTACATCTCCTCTAAATTATGAAAATAAGTGAAATAAATAATCGCTCACACGCCCTCCCCAGCACACGCTTTTCTTCCACTGAGAGGCCGGACTGGGTTGAGCCCAGCCCCATCGCCCCGCCAGGCAGGGAACGGCCGGGCCAAGCCCGTCCCGGCTCGCCTGGGGCAGTGGCGGCAGCTGGCATGGGGCCCCCGGTCCCGGCCGATCGGCCCCTCCGCTCTCCACCAACTGCCTGTCTTCTTCTCTGCTATTTCATCAACCCTCCATGAGACTGAAGCACTGTCCAGCACCTCACCTCTCGCAACATAACTACAGTTTAATTGCCCTCATAATTTCTATTTTATTTATGACAAAATGATAAAACAGCAAAATGCTGCACCATAGAGATGCGTCAGTGCTATTTCTGAAGAGAAGTATGCTGATGCCCGCATTTCAGTGATGCTACAAAAGAACAATTGTTTTCTTTTTTTTAAGTAAGGTACACATGCTTCAGCTTACACTGACACCAATGCCACAGAAGCTTAGATAGTCTTTGAATATTAATACTTGTATTCCTATTTTATTGCATTGAAATGCTGGTATTCTCATGTTAGGGAAAAGAACTCTGAGAGTAAGTGTTCCAGTGCAGCTCCAGTACGGTTTGCATGAAGTGCTCTTAATAGCTCTTTCATCCAAATATGCAAGTTATATGCAGAGCTGTGAATGAAATAATTTCCCCCTTCCTGATTTCTTCTATTTTTGCTTATTTGTCATATTTAAATGTATCAGATTATCCAACTAATTTTCCACTGGCATCTGACAAACTGATTTTCTTTGGAGACAATTCAATGAATTTAATGACCACTGAATTCATGTACATTGGCTTTGACACAGTGTTGTAAATAAGTATTTGCCCCCTTCCCAATTTCTTTTAATTTTGCCTATATGTCATATTAAAATGTTTCAGATTGTCCAACTAATTTTTATATAAGACAGACAATGAGAACAAACATAAAAAGCTGCTTTTAAATTTTAAAAATCTTTTCATTTATTGAAGGAAAAGAGTTTTCAAAACCTTTATCACCCCTGTGAAAAACGAAATGCCCCTTTAAACCTAATAGCTGGGTTTTCCAGCTTGTTGTCTGCAACTGCGGTCAAACATTTGTGAAAACTGGCAATTAGCCTTTGACATTGCTGCGGAGGAATTTTGGCCCACTCTTCTGAGCAAAATTGTTCTAATTCGGCCACAGTGGAGGGTTTTTAAGCATGAAGTCTCTTTTTAAAGTCATGCCACAGCATCTTAATCAGATTTGTAATGTGGTAAAAAGCCACTAGATGGCAGTATTGACATTTATTTTTGTTAAGCAATCTAAAGCTAGGTTTGGGCATGTCCCGGGCATGCCTCAGAGGGGGCTGGAAAAGAGTATATAAGGAGAAAAATCGAGAGAGTGTAGTTAGTTGGAGAAATTGCAAGGAGAAATTGTGGAAGGATACAGTTAACCAGACCTGTCACTCTTTTCAAGACCTGTGAAGCTTTTTGTGGATTTTTCCTGTGTTGGAGCATTTTCCTGTCCCAAGACATCGCAACATAGCAGCCCATCTCAATTACCAAGGGACTGTAACTATCTTTTTTTAATTATTATTATTTCAATCTTGGTCAGTAGGGTAGAGAGTAGATTGGTTCTGTTTGTTTAATTAAATCTGTTGAAGTTTAAGAATTTTGTCTGTCATCCCTTGCTGTCCGCGACGCCATAACAAATTGACGCCATAACAAATTGGGGGCTCGGGTCCGGGGTAGACCATTGTGCGAGTCATTTATTGAAAATCTAAAATTTCAAATAGTGAAATTGTTTTTTTGAATTTTCCTAGATATATATTGGCAGATCAACAGCAATGGATGATTTCTTGGCATCACCAACCATAGAGGTTTTGAAGTCTTTTAAAAAGACAGAACTGCTAGAAATATGCAGACAGTTAGAGCTGACAGATGTAAAACCAGCCATGCGAAAAGCAAGACTGGCTAGAGAGATTGTTGAATATTACATTGATGAAAATGTGTTTGCACCAGGAGATCTAGAACAGTTTCCAGTGGAAAATCCAAATGTAGAATTGGAACTTAAATTAAGAATGCTAGAGATAGAAAGGGAGGAAAAAGAAAAACAACGAGAGTTTGAGAGAGAGAAAGAGAGAAAAGAAATTGAAGAAAAAGAAAAACAAAGGAATTTTGAGTTAGAAAAATTAGCAACAGAAGAGAAAAAAGAGAGAGAGAAAGAGAGAAAAGAAATTGAGGAAAAAGAAAAACAAAGAAAATTTGAGAGAGAGAAAGAGGAAAGAGCAGAAAGAGAGAGACAGAGACAGAGAGATTTCGATTTAGAAAAATTAGATAGAGAAGAAAGGCTCCAAATGGAGCTACTAAGAATCAAACTGCAAGCTGAAAACAAATTTCAGGCTAGCCAGGAGGTAAAGCTGGTGCCTCCATTCTCAGAGAAGGAGGTTGATAAGTATTTCCAGTGCTTCGAGAAGGTAGCGAAGAGTTGTCAGTGGCCAAAGGAACACTGGCCTCTGATGTTGCAAACTGTCCTCAAGGGTAAAGCTCAACAAGCCTATTCGGCTTTGTCTGCAGATGATTCCTCTGATTATGAGGTTGTCAAAAAGGTTATTTTGACAGCTTATGAGTTGGTTCCAGAGGCTTACCGACAGAGATTCAGAGGGCTGAAGAAATCTGACAAACAGACTTATGTTGAATTTGCTAACGAGAAGAAGGTTTGCTTTGAGCGCTGGTGTACTTCTATGGAGGTCAAGGATGATTTCAACTCGCTAAAAGAGATGGTGTTAGTTGAAGAATTCAAGAACTGTATCAAGGATGATATTAAGACCTACCTTAATGAGAAGCAAGCACTGAATTTGCAATCAGCTGCCAAGTTTGCAGACGAATATGTTCTCACACATAAGTCCAAATTTCAGTCTAGCAGTAACAATAGATGGTCCCAATTTCAGAAGAAAGGTAACGGTGATACCCAAGATTCCTCACCCAAAGGAAAAGACAAATCTGGTGATGGTGCTCAGAAATCCAGTCAAAGGTCTGAACAAAGTGTGAAAGCTGACAGTGACAAAAGTGGTCTAGTTTGCAATTACTGCAAGAAATCTGGTCATGTTACAACTAACTGTTGGTTCCTTAAAGCTAAGAAAGAAAAAGAAAAGGATACCAAACCCAATGCCTTTGTGAAGACAAGGTTAGAAACCCCTAGTAGAGATGACCGATCTGCTAAATTGCCTGCTCCTTGTGAGGCTAAGAAGCCTGATACTGCTGACTTTGTGAGGGAGAAATTTCTTCCATTTGTGTCAGAGGGATTTGTGGCTCTGAATGAGCATTCTCCTCCTGTCCCCATATATATCCTAAGGGATACCGGAGCTTCTCAATCACTTTTGTTGATGGACTCCTTGGAGTTACGTGATGAGACTGCTTCTGAGGATTTCATACTTGTATAAGGTATTGAAGGGAGGACTGTATCTATACCCCTGCGCTCTGTATTCTTGAAGTCAGATTTAGTTACAGGACAGGTAAAGGTGGGACTTATGTCAAGTCTACCTATCAAGGGTGTTTCTCTGTTGCTAGGCAATGACCTGGCT
Organism: Gymnothorax javanicus; assembly: GCA_029692085.1. Classification (NCBI taxonomy): domain Eukaryota; kingdom Metazoa; phylum Chordata; class Actinopteri; order Anguilliformes; family Muraenidae; genus Gymnothorax; species Gymnothorax javanicus. The sequence goes on along the minus strand of CM056207.1, from coordinate 3,867,306 downwards.
GGGGGAAATGTAGTTCCCCCTGTTCATCTTACTTCACAGCCGAGCACTGAAGATGGCGATGAAGACCCATCTCTGTATCCTTCCTGTGCAGTGACTCGTGCTATGGCCAAGAAGGCTCAAGAAGAAGATGATGTGGTGCCGTCCAGCACCTTGAATAGTCATGACTCAGGTGGTTCGCCTCATGACTCTGTTCAGCCTACTATGGTTTCTCCGTTTGAGGACTTATCAGACACTTTTATCAGTTCTCTATTCAGCCAGCCAGATGGGTCTGGTGATTCTGATGTGTCTGGAGACTTGTCTCTGTCCAGAAAGCGGTTGATTCAGGTGCAAACCAATGATCCTGAAATTTGTGTACTAAAGAAGAGAGCCCTTCCTGATGAAGAAATAGACGCAGTTCCAGTTGGGTATTATCTCAAGGATGGAGTGTTGATGCGGAAGTGGCGCCCTCCTGATATCCCTGCCAATGCAGATTGGGCAGTGGTCAAGCAAATTGTTGTTCCAAAGGTCTACAGGAATGAGATCTTAACAATGGCTCATAGTTTGCCTTTAGGAGGTCATCTTGGTGTTAACAAGACTGTTGACAAGATCATGAAACACTTCTTCTGGCCTGGACTTCGGAAAGATGTTTCCAACTTTTGCAAAACCTGTCACACTTGTCAGGTAGTTGGAAAACACCAGTTAGACCCACCTGTAGCTCCATTGCAGCCTATCCCAGCATTTGGGGACCCCTTCTCCAAGGTCATTGTTGATTGTGTTGGTCCATTACCCAAGACTAGATCTGGAAATCAGTACTTGTTGACAATCATGTGTGCATCTACCAGATTCCCTGAAGCCATCCCTCTCACGCAACATCAAGGCAACTGCAATTTCAAGGCTTTGATAAAGTTCTTCACGTTGTTTGGCCTTCCCAGGGAAATTCAGTCAGATCAAGGTAGCAATTTCACTTCTGGATTGTTTCAGCAGGTTGTGTATGAACTAGGTGCTGAAGCAGATTCTTTCCAGTGCCTATCATCCAGAGAGTCAGGGTGCCTTAGAGCGGTTTCATTCCACTCTCAAGACAATGATGAGGACTTATTGTTATGACCATGAGAAAGACTGGGATGAAGGTGTTCATTTGCTGTTGTTTGCAGCTAGGGAAGCAGTGCAGGAGTCTACTGGATTCAGTCCGTTTGAGCTAGTGTTTGGCCATGAAGTGAGAGGACCTTTGCTACTGTTGAGTGAACAATGGCAAGAGAAAGAGCTGCATATCAGTCTGTTAGACTATGTTAGCAAGTTCAGGGAAAGACTGCGTGCAGCTTGTGACCTAGCCAAAGAGAACTTGAAATCAAGTCAGGGAAAAATGAAAACTTGGTATGATCATAAGGCTAGAAGCCGTGAGTTTAAACCAGGAGACAAGGTCCTTGTGTTGTTTCCCTTGCAGTCCAATCCATTGCAGGCTAGATTTCATGGTCCTTATGAAATTCTGACAAAACTCAATGATCTCAATTACATTGTGAAGACTCCAGATAGGAGAAAGTCAAAACAGTTGTGTCACATTAACATGCTGAAGCCTTATCATGATAGGAATGCTAGGGTTGCAGCTGTCATTTCAGATCCTCCTATGGCCGAGACTTGTGAAGATGAGGGGGAGTTTCAAGATGATGAACCTAGAATTAAAGCTGAAGTTCTTTCATGTAAATTTTCAAATTCTGAAGTGTTGCAAAATCTTGATGTAAAACTCCAGCACTTAGAGCCCTCACAGAAAGATCAGTTTGAGAGGTTGATCAAGAAATATAAAGATCTATTTCCTGATGTTCCAAAGAGAGTTTCTATAGCCTCTCATGATGTAGATGTTGGTGATGCCAAACCAATAAAACAACATCCGTACCGGATGAATCCTGAAAAGAGAAAGATTGCTGAGAAAGAGGTTGAGTACATGTTAGAACATGATATTATCAGACCCTCTAACTCAGATTGGAGTTCAGCCTGTGTTCTAGTTCCAAAACCTGATGGAAGTACTAGATTCTGTACAGATTATCGCAAAGTCAATGCTGTAACTAGAACTGATGTGTTTCCAATACCTAGGATTGATGATTGTATCGATAGAGCAGGGCAAGCAAAGTTTCTGACCAAGATTGATTTATTGAAGGGTTATTGGTGTGTGCCTTTAACTGAGAGGGCCAAGAGCATCTCTGCTTTTGCCACACCATCTGGGTTATACCAGTATGAAGTCCTACCCTTTGGCATGAAAAATGCCCCAGCCACGTTCAAAGGATGATACAGTCTACAATCGCCGGATTGCCACACACGGGCGTACATCGACGACCTGATCACATGGAGTGACTCCTGGGAAGAACATCTGAAAGATGTAGAGACGTTGTTCAGCGCTTGACCCAGGCTAACCTGACTGTTAACCTGAACCAGAGTGACTTTGGTTGTGCTACTGTCACGTATCTTGGCTACGTCATAGGCCAGGGTAAGGTGGCACCCATAAATGCTAAAGTCCAAGCCATCATGGACTTTCCAGTTCCTGACAACAAAAAAGCTTTGCGCCGCTTCCTTGGAATGATCGGGTACTACCGCAAGTTCTGCAAGAACTTTGCTGAGATTGCTCTCAGTCTCACCAACCAACTGAAGAAAGGCGTAAAAAGTTCACTTGGGATGAAGCATGCCAAAGAGCCTTCGATCGCCTGAAGTCTCTGCTGTGTCACTTCCCCGTGCTCAAATCTCCTGACTTCAACAAACCGTTCTCCATGGTGGTCGATGCTAGCGACCAAGCTTGTGGATCTGTGCTCCTACAGAGAAGTGACTCTGATGACATTGAGCATCCCGTGGCCTACTTCTCCAGGAAGTTCAATCGCCACCAAAAGAACTATTCCACAATTGAGAAGGAGCTGTTGGCTCTGGTTCTATCCTTACAACACTTTGAGGTTTATGTTTGTACAGGGCAAAAGCCAATGATTGTATATACTGACCACAATCCGTTAATGTTTTTGAGTAAGATGAAAAACAAGAATCGGAGATTGTTGAATTGGAGTTTGATTTTACAGGAGTTTGACTTGGCAATTAAGCATGTAAAGGGTACTGACAATGTAATTGCTGATTGCTTATCCCGTGTTTGAGTATGTGTATATATATCACCTGTGTTTATTAGCATATTGTATTATATGTATATATATACAAGTGTCAACTTAACCATTTTTGTATTGAAAAGAAAAATTTTGCCTTTATAAGTCAAAATTTTTCCCTTTTGGAATGGAGGTGTAATGTGGTAAAAAGCCACTAGATGGCAGTATTGACATTTTTTTTGTTAAGCAATCTAAAGCTAGGTTTGGGCATGTCCCGGGCATGCCTCAGAGGGGGCTGGAAAAGAGTATATAAGGAGAAAAATCAAGAGAGTGTAGTTAGTTGGAGAAATTGCAAGGAGAAATTGTGGAAGGATACAGTTGACCAGACCTGTCACTCTTTTCAAGACCTGTGAAGCTTTTTGTGGATTTTTGCCTGTGTTGGAGCATTTTCCTGTCCCAGGACATCGCAACATAGCAGCCCATCTCAGTTACCAAGGGACTGTAACTATCTTTTTTTTTATTATTATTATTTCAATCTTGGTCAGTAGGGTAGAGAGTAGATTGGTTCTGTTTGTTTCAATTAAATCTGTTGAAGTTTAAGAATTTTGTCTGTCATCCCTTGCTGTCCGCGACGCCATAACAATTTGACGCCATAACAAATTGGGGCCATAACAGATTCAAGTCAGGACTTTGACTAGCCCACTCCAGAACCTTCATTTTGTTCATTAAGAGGTGGACTTGCTTGTGTGCCTCAGGTCATCGTCCTGCTGCCAAGGTCATGAAACAGCAAAGCAGCCCCAGACTATCACAATACCACCAGTGAGTTTGACTGTTGGTATGGTGTTCATATTATGGAATGCTGTGTTTGCTCTACACCTGATCCAGCTCTCCCATGGATACCATTTTTTCCCAGTCCCTCTCCTATTGTGGAATTGTGAACACTGACCTTAACTGAGGCAAGTGAGGCCTGCAGTTCTTTAGATGCTTGTGAGAGTTCTTTTGTGATCACCTGGATGAGTAGTCAATGCGCTCTTGGAGGAATTATGGTAGGGCAGCCACTCCTGTGAAGGTTCACCTCTGTTCAAGTTTCCTTGATTTATAAATAGTGGCAGTCTCTATGGTTTGCTGGAGTCTCAGCGCCATAGAAATGGCTTTGCAACCCTTTCAAGAGTGATAGATGTCAACAACTTTGTTTCTCACCAGTTTGTGAATTTCTTTATATCGCAGCGTCATTTGCTGCCTTTTGCATATTTCACAGTGCAAGACAGGTTCTGTTTAAGTGACAGTTAGCATCAACAGGGTTGGCAGTAATCATGCCTGGGTGTTTCCAGTGGCAGTGAACCAAATTATTAATTAAATTTGATTAATTGCTTGATTTAGTTTACTTTTGGGCCAGTTAGGTTAGACAGTTTTTTTGGTTTAATAAATAAAACCCTCATTTAGAAACTGTATTTTGCATCTATTTTGGTTATCTTTGTCTAATATTAAAATTGGTTTGATGATCTAAAACATTTAAATGTGACAAATAGGCAAAAATGAAAAAAACAGGCAGGGGGAAAATACTTTTGAACAACACTGGTCCAATCTATGTATTTGAGCAGAGACACAATTTACAAGGTTATAATTCCTCCTGTGCATGGGTACACCTCCGAACAATAACATACATTTTATATTAATTTATGGGTAAAATTGCATCGACATGTTTTGAAGTTTGTAAGCGTAAAAGTCGTTTAAATGGTGCACAAATACATATAGACTGCATTGACGTCTTTTCAGAATATGTACAGCGAGGCATGCTGCATGCAGCCATACTTTCCAATGAGACTGGAGGAAAAAACCCAATACTAATGCATCACCCTTCATTTTCTAATGACATACTGCCATCTCTCCATGGAGAAAGTGATTACCCCGATGTGGTATCCTGCCTGTCATCTGCTATATATCATTGTCCGGAACAACATGCAGCATTGACGAGACGAGTCCAATTCATCACCCCCTTATTTCCTGGGTTTGACTCAAGTTATTGCTCTTTTCTCAATTCTAACCCAAAAACTTCATCCTAAAAACAGACACCAGCAGCCAGTCTCATAAATTTACATGCTTTTTTTCCTGCCTGTTTCCCTTTCCAGCTCGGTCGTTACCGGTCACCATTGACCGAAAATGAAAAATGCTTCCCCGCAAACAAACATACACACAGATTCCAAAACGGTGACAAATGGCTGTAGTCTGTCATGCATTATGATCATGCCAATTAATCTGACAAATGCTTGCCTACCGTGGGAAAGATGAATTCATAACCGGGACAGTATCCATGCGTTTCCGCGCAGACCCCATCTCAAGATATACAACTGAGGGGGAACAACATATCAAATGCCCTGTAATGACTCAACAGGGACTGCTAATACATTAGGGTACAACACACTTGAGAATATATACTCCTGTCTGCTGATATTGTGAAATCCAAAAGTTGCATGTTGCTTCCGTAACAGCATATATAACTTATTGCATTTATATGTGTGTAAAATGTATGTGAAATGCAATAAATATTAATTGCACTAAAATATCCCAATATCTGTTTCACTAAATTAAAATTTCTCTCCTTACATAATATGAAAACAGTTGCTGAATGCTTTTATGATTTGATCTTATAGAGTGACAACTGGTGGAGTTCTGTGCCATCGAGTGAAAAACAGGAGTTTAGCTATGGGTGGAACTGGTCAGCCTCAGGTTGGGGAAGAACAGTATCTCAGGGGAAAGTTGCGAATGATATCGCAAAGTAAATAATCTTCTGCCATCTTTTCCCTCATTGGTTCAACATCCAAAATAACCCCGATAATGGGTGAAATATAAAATTACAAACTCAACTCCCGAAGAATTGGGATGGCGTGTAAAATGTAATTAAAAATAGCCAGCAGTAATTTATAAATCCTGTTTAACAAGTATTAAATGTAAAAAAAGTGCAAAGACAAAACGTTTTAACTCAACAAATTTTGGGCCAGTTTCACAGCAATGGCTTAAGCTTAGTCCTGGACTAAATTGAGTTTTATCTGGAAAATCTCCATTAAAGTTTGAATTTAGTCCAGGATTAAGATTAATCTGTGTCTGTGAAACTGACCCATAATGTCTTTTGAAAATAATAGCTATTTCGAAAGGTGCCATCTGCAACATGTTCCGATGAAGTGGGGACAGGTGCATGTTCATCACTGAGTAACATCATCTCTTCTTTTAATAATAATCAGTAGTTATTTTAGAACTGAGGACTTTAACTGTTGGAGTTTTGAAAGTGTAATCCAGAGGTGGGCAACGAGGGCTGTATCTGTCCCTGGTTTTCACACCAATTTCTGGCCTTTAATAAGTTAATTATCAGGATTAGCCAACTATATATGAAATTTGACTTCACTGCTGCATTTCTTTAAATTATCATGAATGACCATCAAAGACTGTGCTGGTCTCCTTACATAAAACATTTTACTTTATTCTAATCTATGCAAAAACTGTTTGTATACACTGCTAATTAGCTCAATTAGTCAGGGTAATTCATAGAAATAAAAATCTGCATGTACACTGGCCCTCCAGGATGGGAATTGCCCACCCTTGGCGTAATCTGTTCACATTCTTGCCTGGTATATGTTTTCAGTTGAAACAGTCCAAGGTCTTTATTGCCATATTCTGCGTGTCATAATCTGCCAGGTCTTAACAGGTCCGGGCAGCTGGAAGTACCTGCACTCTAACAAAGTCACACTGGTGTAAAATGTGCAGTGTAAATTAGTGTTATCCTGATGAAACAAGTTGGGGAATCCCTGAAAAAGGCGGCGTCTGGAGGGCATGTATGTTATTCTGAAATGTACAAGTACCTTTCTGTGTCAATTTTGCCTTAACAGATGAGCAAGGTGCCCCAGCCCAGCACGCTAATGCAGCCGCAGACCATGGCACATGTTGGCTTTTGAACATGTCAGGATGGTCTTTCTCCTCTTAGGTCCTGTGAATACGAAAGGCATTATTTTCAGAAATAAATTTTAAAGATGGACTCATTAGACCACAGTACTCCTTTCCACTTCCCTGCCAGACCATTTCGGGTGAGTGAGAGCCCAGAGAAGTTGGCAGTGCCTCTGGATGGTGTTGATATATGGCTTCATCTTTACGTAGTAGAGTCTTAACTTGCATGTGATGATGCCACGGTAAGCTTTGTTCACTGACACTGGTTTTCTGAGGCATTTACAAGCTCATGTGGTTATGTTTACTATAGCCAAAAATCAACTCATCAAACATTTTAACACCATTCAAGTGGGCAGTGCCACAGAGATGTTAAGACGTACTTAACAGCCGTGAACGCACTCCCACTAGGAGGTGCTTTGAGAAACGTGTATAAAGTACGAATAACTTTCATAAGGTCATACATAGTGAACTCTATTGGAGCTCTACAATCAATCGTTATTGGGAAACGAAGCCCAGGTCATGTGAAACTTGAATTCAGTCTCCACTTGAAAGTTCTCTCGTCAAAATGAGCACTGCATATAACTCTGTACTCTCAAGGCCCATCCCACTTTGTCTGTACCAGTTTAACTTTAGCTATTTTTCATACTTTTTCTTCTTTGGGAAAGACGTGAAGGCTGACACCGTATTTTAGTGTAGGCTATTACAACATCCACCAACAATGTACCTTTTGGCATTTTTGACTTTGAAAGTTTTACAAACAGATTGCAAACTTCGACACAGCTGAACAAGTAAACACAATACACGTGAGGTACAGTATGTAGCTGGCAAATACCGGCAAAATTGAGGGAGCTGACTGAGCCATCTTCCCCCAATGACGTACAGATCACATGATCAGATATCAACTTTTTAAGGGGCGGGGGTTATTTACAAAAAATTATCATGAAAAAAATTTGCTTTTTAGATAAACTGAAGCAAATTTTATGTAAAAAATTAATGATTTCATAATAAATACGTATATGCAGATAAAGTAAACAGGGAAGATGGATGTATGAAAGAGGACCTTTAAGGTGCCTGCGGACTCCTGCTGTGATCTGAGCCTGGTTCCCTCTCTGAAGTATGTGACATGTTTATATGAGGAACGTGTGCTCCAAATAGGTGATTTTCAGAAGATTCCACAACCTCTTTCCATCTCCGTCAACCAGTTGTTCTGGAATGTGTAGCAGGAATCAAAATGAGAATTTCTGAGAATTCACAAAAAAAAAAAAAAAAAATCAATATAATCAATAAGGTGAAACTTTAATATTTTTTCTTAATGCTGTTTTCAACTAAATGTGGGTAAAAGAGAATTTGCAAATCACTTAATTCTGTTTTTATTTGCATTTAATGCATACTGGCCCAATTCTTATGGAATCGAGGTAAAATCTGTAACAAAAAAATGGATTGGGACAAGCATTCTGATTTTGACTGAGGTGTAATTCTGGTCACAATATGTATGCTGGATCTTGTACGTTTTGTTGCCCATATTATACCACATACATGTTATACAGTACATCTCCTCTGCATACAGCAGGGTCAGGTAAGGACAATGACAAGAGCCAAGACTGAATAAAAGTGCCAATGCTTCAAAGAAAAAAAAAATCAAATGACCTTATATATTCATTGGATTAAAAAAGGAAATTTCATGATTTTTTAAAAAGATTTAAATTTTTTTCTTCTTTAGTTTTTGCAAGTTGATATTAGCTTTACATTTTGGTGCTCCTCTATCCAGATCCTTCCTCTTGTCAGCCGTCGCAACATCGAATTCAGGAACATTTTTTCCCTCCTTGGTGAGAGCTGAGGGCACAGAGTTTGGTCTGGAGAGTGTGGTCATGCTGTCAGCTCATGCAGCGATTAGGAGAGAACGGCATTATGGGCCGTGTGGGTCATTAGAGGTGCGGGGCAACCTGCCCACTGATTCAACGGCAGATTTAAGGACGGCTTTCAAGGAGGACTGGGGCCAAATACATCGCCTTGCGGTTGTACCTCGTCCCAAATGGTGCTGTCTGGCTACCTTTGGTGCCCATGGAGTGTGACTGGGTGCCCTCTAGCGTTCACCATCTGACCAGGAGAAAGAGCTCTGACTGGTTGGGCTAATAATACCTCATTTCTTTTCTTTGAGCATCTCGGTGGCTCCTCCCAATTATGACCCACTGCAGAACGTGATGGGCGAAAGGTATCGGGAGGTGAAGGCAGCTAAGACTCTCCATGTAGATACATTTTGACCAGCTTTTGCAGTGATAACTTGTGACATCTCTGTGGTGATATTTATTAGTATACTGTGGTTCTCATTTGCTGGTAGTGGAGGTAAACCAATGCTGACTCTAGGAAGGTAAACCAATGATTAAACAAGGATAAAATTGTGGAAAAAACTCCACAGATGTCAGAGGCTAATTGTCAAATACCTTCTTCCCAAGCCATATTTGAAAGGTGGGCATTGGGTCAATGATGACTAAGGCTAAAGTAAGGTTTGTTCAGAATTAAAACCACACAATGCAGCGCAAAGCAGATGGGTCCCACAGTACTTAAGCGGATGTTAACTTTTAGCTGCGGTTTATGGAACCAGCTATTAAAGCGCTTTCATGTGCATTGCACATGGTCAGAATGAGTGGCCCTCATGCCATGAAAAGAAACCTACTGATTGATTTCACACGTATGATAACTTCGGCATTTAATATTAGATGCTTAAAAGCCTCTGTGACAATTTACTCTGGGATTATCTAGGAGGTTGAGCGGGTGGTCTAGAGATCAGAAGGTTCCTGGTTCAATCCCTGGCTCCTCCAGAGAACATGTCAAAGTGTCCTTGAGCAAGATACTGAACCCCGCACTGCTCCTGATTTGCAGGTTGTCATCAGGGTGAATGTGAGACATCATTGTAAAGCGCTTTGTGTCATGTGACTAGAAAAGCGCTAAATAAATGCAGTACATTTACCAAGGGAATAGTAATGTTGACTTTCATTCAGAAAAGATTTCAAGGCAGATGGCTTCCAGGCTCGTCGAACATTGATAACGCAGTGTCTTCCAGGGATTTGGGGGAAAGTTCATGCACTTGCCTTCTCACCCCTCCCTTTGAGATGCTGTAGCCCAGAACAAAGAACTGTCAGGGCTTCAGCAGTACAAACTATCCTCCATCGACTGTCAATCGGCAACTCCTCCAGGGCCGCCTGTGTTTTGCGGTGGAACTTGTAATGAAATCCCAGAAGCAATTAGTTGTGTTTTTCAAAAGCCACGCTCGCTGAATTGTAGTGGGAACTCTCGAAAAACAGCAGCAAGTCTTGCCACAGCAGACAATGCACAAGATCTGCAGAAAGTTGTTGGTTCACACTTTGAATCACTTATTGGTACACAGAAAAGAAACCTTTAAGACAAATCCCAGAATTCTGAGGGAGACAAGCCACCCCAGTCATGAAAGCTATTCTCAGAACACTGCTTTTGTAATAGGCAATTACTGGGCATCTTGGCATGTTTAGTGGCCACTTCCAAACGTACTGATTTGGATGTGTCGTTGCTGTATAACACAAGCAGTTTGATTTACCAAATCAGGGTTTGTCTGCGAGTCTTTAACTGAGATGGTGTTTTGCTTCAATATCTCCCAGTGAGTCTTGAGCTGGAAGTAATTTTTCCACTCAAAATAATCACTTTGCAGAGAACTTAACCAGGTCACGGCATAGAGAAAGAAACGCTTCAGATTCCAAAGAGCAGTCTTGTTAGGGTGTCGCTGGTGAGGTCTTCGGTAAACCAAACATAAGCTGAATTTTACTGGCAGTTAAATGGCAAACACTGTAGAGTGAATGGCCTGTTGTCCTGCATAATTTTTCCAACCCAGGTTAAATGAAAACATGACCACTTTCCAATGACAAAAGCCTTGGCACAATGATGGACGGGTTGTGAGCAGAGGAGATCTTTGTTTTGTCCTTGTGCCACAAATTAATGGAGTCAAACCTGGATAGTGGGGGTTACAGTTAAAGGTGAGCTGATATTTTGTCTAAAATTCCCCCAATTAGCAATAAATCATGACCCATTGATAAAAAACTTTAACTGACCGAAATTTCACAAAAAAATAATTTCACCGATAGCATTTTTTTTTTGTACTCAAAAAAGCCAATTAACAGAACCCAAAAAGTGTAACGTCTTACTAAGAGTAAACAAAAAGATCTAACATGAATGTAAGGTATTTGTCTGCTGTTCTTTGGGTGCTGTTTGAGTGAAGCGTTGGCCTGAAGTGACAAGCCTTCCAGTACCGTATATCGTTGGAATCTGTGGACTCTCCTCTTTCATTTGATACATCATTTGTCTCCATAGCATAAATTCAGCAGAATCGCAAGCTCCGTAAATGCATTCGCTCTGATATTGTTTTATTTCATGTTTTGCTACATGCTCATTTAGTTGCTTGGTGCTTGAATGGTATTTTGATGAGGTAAAATGCTCATCAATTTAATTAACTCGTTCCAACAATTTTGTTACTCAAATTGAAGAAAGGAGTGATATCTCGTGGCCACAAGATATCCAAATCGTGGGAACAATAAAGCTCCTGGCCAAGAAATATATTTTCTGATGTCATTGCACATCCCGGCTCCGTACATTCCTGGAAGTGTTCAGGATTTTTTTTTTTCCATGCCCGGTAGGGGATGAAATTTCCTCCCAAGGCACTTCGCATCCTAGTTCGAGCAGCCGTAAGCCCGGCAAAAGACCATTTTCTGGTGAGCTGTATGTAGGGGATAGCATACGGGTCTTGCGCCATCAGGGACAAGTTGTCCACAGAAACATCACAACTGAGCGGGGGGTCGGTATTCAAAGTCCCATACGCAACAGACGACGCATCTGCATGTATTATATGAGTTCTGCTTCCACAATTCTTCTGGGAAATCAGGGAAGGTTTCATAGGTGAATGATATATGGCATTAAAGTGTACTCTTTTCGGGGAAATCTATACAAGGTTTGACCGAGGTTCCCTTTTAACTGATGCTCTGCCTTTTGAAATGCCTACAGGCCACTGTATTGGCAAAACGCGGCCCAGACAAACTATGAACAAGTGAGAAGTTTGTCAGTGGACACTGGAAAGTGTCTTTCACTGAGTAACCAGTATGGGTGAAGCGTATTCTTCGACAGGTAAAAAGAAACAGAAGACAAAGTGCCATATGCAGGTTTTGAAGTTTAGAAGTGCCACAGTGCCTTTCCTTCCTGTGCAGTGGTGTACAAGAATGCAGCCATTGTACCAAACTGCGGGAAACTGTGTTGTTCATCGAAAACATGCTTCGCCCACTAAACTGCTTTCCCTCTCATTTTGTTTGTGAATAGCAGTGATGTTCTTATCTTGCTGGTGCATGATAAAAGACTAACTCTTGGCATAAGCTATCCACTTACTGCTGAAAAATCCAAAATAATCACCAGTCAGCAACATGCAAGCCCGTTTTGCTGCTGTAAAGAAAAACATAATTGGAGGCTTATTTGGCCACCATTCTACGGTTCACTTACCCAAGTCTTTAATAGTCTGTCAAGTGTCATGTTCAAGAAAAACGACTAAAAATCGTTTGTTATGAAAACAACAGAAAAACAAAACTTTGCCCCCTTCAAAGCCAACAAATGGTTGATCTTGACATAATCAAGTCAGTTTCACATTAATCTCTCTCCCAGTCTGTCTTACTCGTGCGCAATGCTCATCAATTTAATGCAGGGTATTGAAAGATGCACACCGTACATTTTTATTTGCTTTGTAGGCTTTGTGTTGCGCTCGGCAAAACTAAGCTTGCATTTCGCCCGCGCACATTGACAATCTGAAGTGCGCGGCTTTCAAAGCAGACAGTGCTGACGTGTACAATCCATAAAGGAATCATACATTTGTAAAGCAGAATCGATACAATTAAAATGGTCTTTGCTTTCTGAAGTTCCTGTTCCATTTCAAAGCGTTAACCTCAGCAGAGTTTTTTTTTTCTCTCTTCATTTGCATGAGAATTATCCCTCCTGACAACCTGCTTGCAAACGTAAAGACCTGCTGCCATAAAACAAATCGTTTCAGAGTGTCAGCAATAATGTGTCGTGGAGATGCTAATCTGTTTACTGGTTTATTTTCCTTGCGCAAAACGTTGTCTTTTGACAGCGAGTCGAGATGAATCATTGTCGATGTGTGGCAGAAGGAGACGGAAAGTAACTGGGTAACAGCCATATTATTTCCCTTTGTATTCACCTGAAGGCGAGGCATATTTATTCTCATGCCGCCTCTTTCTGCACGATTATTTTGTGCTGTGTCAGTGTTCGGAGGACGGTGTGGCCGACAGAGCATAAAGCTCTCATTGAGTTTTTTTAATTGTCTTCCGAGAGGGCACTCGACTGTGTAGCCTACTCATAAGCTCTCTTACCACGAGGAGCATATGGGTGATATTCCCCCCGCTTTGACCATGATTATAAAGTTCTGTATCTCAAAAATGCCAGAAATATGGTTCAAAGCCTTTTTTTAACCCATTAAGACCGGATGCGTCATTTGCGTGCTTCTCCCTGGAGGTGTGGGTGCGAAGTCTGCGCGTTCCAGAATGGAGGTAGCTATTCGCCCCGCAGCAGGGTGAATTGGGGGAAATAGGTCAGCTATCTGTCCCACAACGGGCCGTCAAGAGAAGCAGTTCTGCTATCCGCATTGCAGTGGGACGGATAAAGCTGGATTTATGCTTCTGCGTCGAACCGACGCCGTCGCTACGCAGAGCCTCTGCGGCGACGTGAACCCCTACCGCAGAGCCTCTGCGTCGCCTGCCGCGCACCTCGAAAATTTTCCTAACTGCACGTCAAAGTGACGCAGACCGCAAGGGCACTGATTGGTCCGACCTGAGTCTAGTGACGTGTGTGATTCAACGTCATTCAAGAAGATGACAATGGTTGCTAGTAGCAACCTGGCGCACAGAAAGCTGACGAACCTAGCTTGATGGATTACTACAGTCGACTGGCTATCGCAAGTTATGTCGTTTTTTTATTTTTATCCGCGGCTATTTGTCGCCTTATGAAGGTGATGCGGTTTTTTATAAAGCTACCGCGAAACCGATAAATGGCCGGTGAAAACAGTTCTCCCGTGAACTGGCTGCGTTTGTTTACTCTTGCTTAAGCAGAAAGCAGCAGCCGCGAAATATGTTGAAGGACATTCCAAACGATCGTTAATTGAAAACCCTACTCCCTGCTGCCCTTCAGAGTTTTCACTACGAAGGGAAGTGATTTCGCAGGGTGTAGGATGAAGGGATTATTACCCTACGGAATGAAATGCAGCCCATAACGTAACGTAAACACTCTACCAACGACGTCTCACGTGATTCCACGACAGGTCCTTCGTTAACCTGACGCCACCGAGCGGTTTGACGGTGAATTGCTTCGCGGCACAGCACGATGCAAACGACCTCAACGCAGAACTTCGAAAGGTCCACAACGGCGTCGAGGCGACGGCGTGCCCTTTGCGTGGAGTCGATGCAGAAGCATAAATCCAGCTTAAGAGAAGCACTTCTGCTATTTGCCCCGCAGTTGGACCAATAAGAGATTTCATTTTAGAATCTGCCCCGCACTTTGATCTTTCGCGCTGAACCGCCGTGGGGCAAATAGCCTCTTCCTTTTAGAATATATAATTGTTTTCAAGAAACTTGACCGATGAAATATATTGTGATGCACTGAAAGACGCGGGAAGGTGAAATCCATTATGGGGTTTGTATCAGAGAAAAAATTTCCAAAGCTGAGTAACTTAAACGAAAACAACAATAGCCAACATTAAAAAAGCTGTGGGACGAGGTACAAAAAGTTCTTGCGAAAATGAAAAATAAGGATAAAAAGAAAAACTATAATATTTCCTCTGGAAGTTTTGAAAATGCCACAGGATGCTGTGTGGATGTGAGGGAGCCCTGCACAGTGGCCAGGCTCCAGATTCACTGAAGGCTCCATTACGACCTCAGGCAGCGGGATGGGAACTAATCAGAGCGGATCAGGGCAAGGAGAGGACACTCTAGTTGGATCATAGAAGTTAGCATGTCTATGCTGTGGTATCTTAAAGGTTTGCATGTATGTTTGTGTCTGTACAACACGTGCGTAAATTTTTCGTGTACATCTGTGTTGGCTGTTGGTGACTTCCTGCAGCCATCCACCCCATATGTGTGTGTGTGTGTGTGTGTGTCAGTGGATGTAATCAGAGTTTATCAGGACAAGCAGTGATGCCAGGAATTGGATCATTGAGATTCACACAGACACACACCTGTGTGCTGGGGTGATGTCACTAACTGACAAGCTGACCTTCAGAGCTCAGTTTAACACGAAGGTGTGTGTGTGTGTGTGTGTGTGTGTGTGTGTGTGTGTGTGTCCGTTTTTGAGTCATGACAAGTAAATACAACTTTGCATAGCTGTCAAAATGCCTGCCTCTGTTAGATAGCCCGCAGCACAAATAATAAATACAATGAATACCCGTTTTGAGCTGTGCTTTGCATTGGTGTAGAGATAAGTGCCTCTGTGGGATAGCCCATGGCACTAATAAGTTGATAACAGCAGCTAGCTAATGCTATAACAGTAATATTATACCCATAGAGCACGGGTATTGGTTAACTGAGTCAAAAGCCGCAAATGACAGTAGCCGAGCCCTAGATTAATGAGAAATAGGCACACACTAATAGAGAAATAGTCAGAAGAAGAGCCAGCCTGGGTATCAGGTCTTGACCCTCTCCTCCAGCTCATTCACCAGTGCTTGCAGTGTAGAAGTCTTTCACGCATTTCATGCACCAAACATGGCTTACATTTTTGGGGTCCAGCCGCACCTAATTATACACATCAACATCTTAGTAGGCAAGACTAAATTTGTGTTTGCCTGACATTCTAAAAAGAAAACCTCCAACTGGGCTTGCCTGCATATTTGTATGAGGGCAAAATGCTCCGTTAGGGAGGAAAAAAAAATTGTATAGGCTGCCTTGAATTCGATCGCCAGTCTAGAACATTTTTGTTATATGTTTCACCAAATAATTTATCATTCTGTTCGCCTCTCAATTTTATTCAAGCACTTTTTCAAGGAGCAAGTTAAAAGAAATCTGATTTTCAAGGTATTCATTAATTTCTGAATGCCAGATTCAAGAGCTTCATGCACCTCAAGGACCTTGTAAACTTTATTTTACCGAAGTCCTGTACCTGTCATTTAGTTTCTGACCGACTTGGGACTCAGGAATCAATTTTCCAGAGAGAGAGAGGTTGTACAACCCAGTTCGTTAACAGTCAGGAGTAATGCAGCACAAAGACGAATGTCCAAATCAGGGTCAATAAACAGGCGGAGGGTCAAAAGCCAAACGGTGAGATCGCTAAACCAGGGAGAAGACAGAATCCTAAGAGGAACCTGCCTCTGTGCTGTGGTGCATTATTTCGTGGAGCCATACATATGTGTGTGCACTGAACACTCCGGAAAGTGAAGCATCACTTGAGGCCCGAACGGGACTGAAGCCTTTTCTTTGTTAGCAGGGGAAAGGGGCACTTTGCCAGTCTCCTGTGGACCCCAGCTCCTTGTACTGTTTTTGGTGTCTGATGTCCAAATATGTCTAAAAGTCAGTGCTCTTAACAGGTTAAGAGGAAACAAAAACTTGCAGGATGACTCAAAGACTCAGGAGTGCGCCAACACGACCCCTTGAAATTTCTGAAACCACTCATTTTCGTCACCCTCAAGGCCTTTTTCTCGGGGAATGAATTATTGGAATTCATAATTCACACTTTCCGCCCTCCTCATCGGTCAATTATAACACAATATTGATTCGCTTTGCAAAAATCCATTAGAGGGGCACATGCTGGAGATCACTCAGACCCTTACTAATATGATGAATGTGTTTTAATCCCATGTTTCATTAAAGTGCCATCTTGGGCTAGTATTACGCACTAAATAAATGGTTAAATTAAACTTTGTCTCCTCGTGTTACCGTATCCTGTGAGAGTTTTAGTCACTATGCTGAAAGGTGGAAAAAGCTTCAGTGGACACATGAAATTAATTTTAATTTTCAAAGTGTCTGAACATTTAATTAATATTTAGTTACACATATCAGCCAGTAATGTTTGTCAACCTTAGTCACAATCCTGGGTCATGTCTCCTGCTGGGACAAGTTCACAATCGTCCAGTGCTTCTGCGATACTGATATAGATTATGGATTTTTCCTGGAATTTTTTTGCTTGTCGAGTCAAGGGTCGCAGAGGTATTGTTTGTATCTGCACATCGGTGCATCTCCTCTGGAGTTACCCTATATGATAAGGAACATGCTAACCCTCTGCCACTTCCAACATTTCTCCTGTGGTCTTGAGAAAAGCGTGAGGGTTTTAGAACATGACCTTTGAAACAAGCCATTCAGTGGTCACTCTGTTTCCCTTAGCAAAATACAATCTGGCAAAATTTCATCCCGTTCCCTTAATGTGCGCATAATGCTTGAGATCGCAATGTCCAAAGAACAGAATTTTGGAACAGGAACATGTGGCATCAGCCTGCACTAGATAACTGCCCCGACACAAGTGGCACAGGTTCCACCGTAAGGGGAGAGATGGAATGTGCCAGAAGCCCCGGGGGCATGCAGTCCCAGGTCAGCAGATGGCCCTCTGATTATTATTTCTCACCTGACCGTTCACTCGCTCCGTGAGCAGCTGTTTCCCTCGCTTTCACCCGCATGTTACAGGAGTAGCCATTTTTCTTCTGTTCTTTCCTCCACGCGTCGTATAAATCTTAGCCGTGACCTCCGCTCCCGGCTCTGTCCACCTGTGTCGTATCTCAGGTGAAGCCTCCCTGCTGGTGTCATCTCTTTTTCTTCCTCTTTTTCATGTTCCCTCCATCGTGGACCAAATCAGGGACTAATAACTGAAGTTAGCAGAACTACATGGTGACATTTTAGAATTTCTAAGCCAGGGAGCGCAGTATCCTTTCTCCTGGGCTGAACATGAGGGAGGTAGTGTGACATTTTCTTGAGAAGCACTCCCATCGAGTGATGGAGATCTTGTCTTTGCTGTCTGTGCTGTATTATGGTGCAAAATGATTGATCCTGTCTGTGTATCGCTGACTTTTTTTGCGTATCGAAGTGCCTCTTTAGGACATTTTTATTGCTCTGGCACTGGCAGTAAGATCTGACAGGTGAACTACTACACATTGAATATGAAAGGCTGTGAATAAATTGCCATGAGTAGGGGCAGTCAGACAATTCAAAGCACAGTTTGTTTAAAAACGGGCTAAACAATATTCTTTGTACCATGATAAGGATGATAGTCAGTCACTCCCAGTGGAGCAGGCTTCCAATTTGGCTCAGTCCTGCGCGAGCCTCATTTGAATTTAATCGGGAAAAAGTGCTTCATACAAAAATTAGCATAATGTTCATCAAATGTCCTGCTGAGGAAAAAGACAGGGCAAAATTGAAAGTTCATTGTCTGTTCCAGAGGGGTCATGTTGTTAACTGTGTCACATGCCTGTCCTCCTATAATTTAAGGGACGCAGCGTATCACAACATTCTCTGGGAGGGCAGGAGAATTATACTGCGGATAACTGAAGAGCCAGTTTCTGTTACTGGAAGCTGTAGTTTGAATTGGGTGGGGGGGGCACTCCAGCCCTGCCCATTAACATGATTTACTGCTGCTCTCTGACATTTATTAGTGTTACAATACTGTAACTGTACTCTGTTTGACTGCACTGTTCGTGCCACTACAGGCAAACTGTAATAATGGAGTATGAGTGCATTTCTTAGATTTGCATGTGTGTCTGATATACGAACTTTATTGTCAAGAAAACATTGCGTGCTGCGATCAAGGCAGAATGCGGCAGCATTCTCTAGCACTAATCTTGTACTTTATGACACTCTAAGCTTCTATTTTTTAAATTACTTCTGATCCCAACGGTGGGTGGCTTCCCGCTAACACAGTTCTCTCCCTCCATACCCCCTCCTACTGTGCTGGAGCACCAGTGACCATGGGGCTACGCCAGGCATCCTCAAATCTCGACCTCAAATCCAAATTCAACCCAGGTTTTCTCTTAACCCAGGTAAGCAAATGAACACTTAGTGCCTCTGATTGGCCAGACTGTCTTTACACCTGATCCCAGGTAAAGGGAGGGTAGAAAATCAGCAGTTCTCAGACTTCCAGGATTGTGAATTGAAAACCAGGGGGCTACGCCATTCTGTCTACTGAGGTGGGGCATCATGATCGACACGACCGCAACACCTTTGTGGCGCCATTAAAACCCAGGACTGCCCTAACATTGCCTGTCCCTGGCCTTTCTGCCCCAGTTAGCCACGTCTGAACTTGGACTCATCCTAGATTATTAACGCTCCAAGCCCCACTGACCCTGGATTCTGTCTGAACCACTGTTATCCCAGCGCCCTTTGCCTTAGCCAAACCCAAAACCTTCACCCAAGCCTGCATTGCTCCTCATTTTGTATTTTTATCTCTTTAGACTTAATTAAGCTTGCATGCATTTAGGCCACACTATGCAGTTGATGGTGCTAATAGATCTGCTTTCTCTTCTTCCCTGTGATGAAATGCTGCCCCTGTTTTCCCTGTCTCCCCGTCCCCGCTCGTCTTCTCGATTCTCTCATCCTCTCCTTCCCCTTCTCTCCTCATTCGTCTGGGACCGACCTCAGGCAGTTGGGTTCCCCCTTTTTCTGGAGCCGGGTTCTGCCTAAGGTTTCCTCCCAGGAGGAGGATTTTCCTTGCCGCTGTCGCCTTTTGGATTGCTCCTTGTGGGTTCTGGCCGTAGTCTGTATAGAGCGCTTTGGGTCAATCCCTGTTGTGAGAAGCGCTAAACAAATAAAATTGAGTCGAACTGAATTCAACAAACTAGCTAGCTCACTATTGTTGTTTATTATTGTTCACTTTGCTCACTCGCGATTAATCCATAGACTGTATAAAGAGATGGACAAAGTAACCGTGACGTCACCCGTTGGTTTCAGCATACTATTTAGGAAGCCTTGATTTTGGCAATTTGAATTGCGCCATTTTGTCATTTTGGAACCAGATGTGACTCCTATTGGACAAGAGTGTGAATTTAATATCCAGGGAGGAGCGAGGGGTGGATCTACGGGTGGATCTGACCATATCTGATGAGGACCAGAGGATAGCCACGCCCCTAAACCATATTCTGTCTTTATCCTTTATTCTAGTCTATTTGGGACCATAATTTACAAAAATGAACACAATGATATATCGAAGGCGACTTGAAAGTGGCGATAGATACCATAAAGTAAAGTGAAAATCATTACTGAATTAATAAATCAGGTGGGAAAGTAGGGTCATTTTCTTATAGACTTCTATTGGAATGAACTTCTTTCTGCAACCACCAACGTCGCCATCTGCTGGCCATTATATAGAATGCAAATTTTAGAGATTTCCGCATTGGCCTCAGTTTTCAGACCCGGGTGCTGCGTCCATCTTTTTGTACAGTCTATGGATGAATCATGTTTATTCACTTGCTACCGCTTGCTGCGTGTTCTGAAGCTATCCTCGTTTTGCGCAAACGTCCCGGGGGCGGTTTCAATAAACTTAACTTGACCGACAAGGTTCCACCATCCGTTTCATAAAAAGTCAGACCTTCGACGAACCATGTCCGTCAGGTGTTTGAATGAAACAAAAGGAAGATTTCTGAGCATGGTCCAACGTGATCAGACCATTCGTCGCAGTCCGTTCAAAGTCGCATCATAATTAACGCCTCATCATTCTGAGCCCAAAAGACCAATGTATGAGTGTCACGTACAGATCATTAATGGATAATTATGCCACTTTTAAGCCGCTTTCACAACGGACGCGAAACGAATTTTTCGCACGACAGATTACATAAAAAGTCAATACAAAGACGCGAATATTCGCGTCTTTGCATTGACTTTAAATGTAATCTGTCGTGCGAAAAATTTGTTTCGCGTCCGGGGTGAAAGCAGCTTTATTCATGGCATTATCTCTTTTTAGTCTGTACCAGTGGTCTCTAACAACTCCGTTCCTACCACAGGATGTTGTTACATCAAGGACAGGGTACCTTACTGCCGCCAGGCCTGAACATGTGACCTTACCACAGAAGGAATGCAGAACTAAAACTAGTCTTAAAATTATACAGGTATAAATTTTTTACATGACTTGCTCACGATTAAAAGACTACATCATCCTGTTCTCTTCAACACTTTTTGTAAGCCTTAGGGTATTTGGACAGGAGGTTTTAAATGCAATGCTAAAATTGTCATGATAGTGACAAATTATGTCTGTTCATTTCAGATTATTTGTAATTACTTCCATGTTATTTTGAACCCGAGAACCATGTCCATTATTTTGGCAATCGCTTATTTCCACTATTACCAAAAGTTGTTTGGAACGTGGGAGCTGATCAGAGAGCTCCTCTCTGTGGGCCATAGCTGGTTAGATCCCAGTGTACCCCGCACCATCATGGCACTTACTCCCAACGCATGGAGATGAATTATGCACATTTCTGATGAGAAATGTGCAGGGTTCAGGATCTCACTCAACTCTCCTCGTTTTCTGAAGTGATATCCTGACAGACGTGAGCTGAAGTTCGTAACATCATTTTCACCGACGGGAAACCCAAGACTCCCATCTCGCACTGGGATGGTACACTGCAGTCCATTTGTCTGCTGGGTTGGTTGAGCGGGCCGGCAACTGGCTCTTACAGCACCTTTATTTATCACCTCAGCCTGAAGCTACAAGTGAACTGACAATGCATTTTGTTTAGTGTGTTCCAATCACTGCTGGACCCATGTTCCTTTGTTTTTTTACACCAGGGATAGGGCAACCATGACTCTTCTGACAGAATTTATTTATGCTTGGTCTTTTCTGTTGGACAGTTTTGTAAGTTTATAGAGAAAATGTTATTTTGATGTTAACACATTTACAGTTTTCCTTTTCTGTTTCCCCCAAGCATCAGAATACACAAGGAGAAGCACTGAGAGCACATATAAATGCTATTAGGGATGCCCTTATCTGCTAACTAGCGTGTAGAGTGTGTTTCTGTTTTGTCAATGTAGTACCGAATGATTCGTTTAGACAGTTGGACCTTGCAAATTTCTCAAAAGACCTAGTAAATAAGTATTAGAATATGCTAAAGGGTGAAGCCGCTTGAGTTCTAGCCCTAACAGACACTTTCACCAATTCATGGCTTACCTTAGAGTTCATATGGCTAGCTCCCATGCTACATGGCCCAAACCCTAATCTTGATTACCTGTTCATAATGGCTTCAGCTCTCACCTGGTGAGTAAAGACCATCGATAGAGTAGCTCCTCCAAAATTGGTTAATGAGCTCTATAATTTTGTTTTATCTCAAGCGGGATAACGATCTACACTTGATGTTGCAAAATTCCAACAGCTGTGGCTAATCATGCAGTAAAGGGCCTTGATTTGAAATGGCATGATGGTAGCGAAGGGGGTAAGTGAATGAGTCCCATAGTTGCAGTTGGTTCTCAGGCACCACCCTGTGGAAGGTGCTGATGGCAGCTGTTTCCAGACCTTAAAACATGCCAGACAGCCTCGGAAAGGGGAGGGTGCTTCCCATACAGCTGTTTCCTTCACGGGTGGTCCCGACAGCTGTATCACGGGGTTAGATTTTGGAGAAATAAAAAACAAGACACGTAATTCTTTCCCAATTAAAACTGGCGATCGATTGTATGCTGACTGACAGAACAAGAAGCTCAATGTGTGGAAGAGCCCCTGGGCCAATTGGTGCCTTTAACTGTTCGGAATTTGATGATGATGCGCAAATCCTCTTCTCCATCATCATCATCATACAGACTAAGGTCTCCAAAGAGTAAGACAAGTTGCAAAGCTGAAATAAATCATTCTCTCTATTATTATTCTGTGGGAATGCGGTGGCACAGTGGTTAATTGTACTAGACTTGGTATCAAAAGGTCCTGAATTCAAGTCCTTGTCATGGCTTTCGCTGTGTGTTCTTGGACTAAAACATCTTACTCGTACAGTGCCTCACTCCGCCTAGGTGTATAATTTGGTACCGGCAAATCATCAGGGAAACCTGACTAAGAGCTGGGGGTAACCTGCAATGAACTAGCATCCCAGCCAGGGAAAGCAGCAATACTCCTCGTCACTTCATGCTACTGAAACGGCAGGTAAGCACCAGCCTGATGAGCCACTAGGCTTGGGACAGACTTTGCCTATTGTTAATCTGACATTTATCATTCTTAAAATAGTGATCCTTTCTGACCTAAAGGAATGTTTACCAGGATTACATACTTGGAGTTCTGAGAATTAAGTGTAAGTGTACTTTGCTCAGCTATAGCTTAACTTTCAACTTCAACTGTATACATATGCTAGACTATAATGAGTGCACCATGTTACGTTATAAGTGCAAGCATGTTTGATACATTGGTAAACTAACATCAAAAACAGGCTGACGCTCATAATAATGTACAGTAAATTAACTGAAACCACGCTTACAGGAAGCTCCTGCTTTGACAATACTGAATTTCCCTGTGGAGGAAGTCTGTGAAGTTTCTCTAAAACTCAGCATGTCAGTCAGTCGGTCAAAGCTCTGCTCCAAAGCTGGCACTGCACTCTGGAAACACAGCGGAATGGCACACCCAGGTCTGGCACCGGCTCTGCCAGGCACTGCCTTCCGTGCTGGTAGCCTGCATTCGCTCGACATTACCTCACACCTCCCGCGGCCTGCTCTCACACTTTTCGTAAGTAGGAGAGGAAAAAGAAAGGGTGCATCACTTAAAGATGTGTGTATATGCGTGTACACGTGTGTGCGCGTGTGTGTATACCTATGCGGGTACAGTATGTATGCCATTGTGTGCCCATGAGGTCATGTGTATGTTGAAGATGACAGTAAATGTGAAACAGCATCATAAATGCAGAGAGAGGACTGTCCAAGGAAGGGGCGACTTGTGCGTCGCTCCCCTGCAGCTCCCTTAGTGGCACATCTTGTCTGCACTGGATGGTGCATTTAAAAAAACAGCCCCAGCAAATGTCCCTTCCAATCACGTCACTAGGGCAGTGAGCTTGGCTGCAAATAGTATGAGCAAAAAGGTATACAAGCATATACTTGCTTCTGAATGAATTCTGATGAGTTTTTTTTTCTTTTTCGAACAGCTCTGAGGTCATTAGGTCACTTTTTAAAATCATATGGTCTGCACTCGTAAAACTTCATGACGTACTGTAGATTTGAGTCATGACGAGTTGCTTAACCCTTTGAGCGCCATAGGCAACTATAGTTGCCCAATGGTGTAAGATATCAAAACCAGATGCTTTTGAAAACCTATGATGTGGCAACTTGTTTAAAAGAGCTCCCGCAGGGGAGCTCCTTTAAACAAGTGGACACATGATAGGTTTTCAACAGCTCAGGGTAATTACATTTTTAACTCCTTGAAAATTTATTCAGTGCTCAAAGGGTTAAGGTGCAAAAAGTGACATTTCAGAAGTTGCCGGTCGAGGGTTTAGAGGCTACTTAATTCTTAATTATTTGACCTCCTCAGCGAAAGGCAGGGATACACCTTCGATAGTTTGGTAATTTATTGCAGGAAAACATTCTTACACCATTCCCCTTGCCTATGGGCATTTTAGAGCCTCTTATTAGCCTGACGTATGTCTTTTGACTGTGAGGGGAAGCCAGAGTATGCAAGGAGAACCAACATGAACATGGAGCGAATCTGCAAGCTCCTCTCAGAAAGACTGCGGCGAAATTCAAACCAACAACCTTCTTGTAGCGCAGGAAAGGAGTTATCCACTGCATCATCATAGCAAAACAGCTCCAAATTCAACGTTAGATCAAATATGTTTATAGCAATGTGGATAAGCAGTTACAGAGCTTATCCTGAAAGTTATGAAGCTATTTAGATCAAGGGATGTGACGAAAGACAGCCAGGCCACTGATAGAAATATGTTCCACTGGATAGTACCCTGGATTTCCAATTTAACCCCTTACCACTCCGGTAACATTTGCCAAAAAATGCCTATCCAAGGCGCACCCAAAGTAAATTGAAAGCTGTTCTTGTTTTAAACTTCCCTGGGGTTTTTAAAGAAAAAAGTGTTTGAACGCTTGGTGGTTCAAAATTTCTTTATTGTACCGTTACAGAAAGTGCATCAACAGATTTGACTTTCTTCAAACCCACCTTAGTGCATGTATCATATTGATGGCGTTTGCTGCATAATTGGCCCTGCGGAGAGCTCTTATTAAATAAGCTGTGAATGAGAACCCCTTCAGCAGGGCTGCGGGGAGCAGAGATGATCCTCATGCCCTGGCCCTCACCCTAATTTCTGCCCCATATCAACTGTGTGTGCTGTTGTGTCACTACCAGCCAAAATATCTGCAGAGAGAAAAAAAGTGTTTTTATGAAAGTGTATACATTTTCAAAAAAAGACAAAACTTCTCTATATTATTTTTAGAATTTGAAATGCAAATGAATTGTGTTACTGCATATCTGAAAGAATAAATTAGACTGTGCTGAGGTTGTATCAGTGTTTTTATGTTCATATAAAATCTCTTATATGAATCTATGTGCCAAAATTACAAAAATTGAGATAATACCATAGAGCGATAACCCTGTGCTTCTTACACACGGTGCAAAAATGTGTTTTTAGAAATTAATACTAGAAGGTGTATTTTTTCATGGTCAAATTTTGTGTGTTTCTATAAAATGCAATAGGCGCCAACACAGAAAAAGCGGATTTACTCAAAATGAGTAAAATGGATATATTGCGTTTTGGAAACAAACTCTTCACATGAAGTGATTTTTGCAAGCACAGTCCTGTTAGCCTTTGCATGAGCACGGTAAATCCTCTTCCTCTCAGATTGCAGTGCTGCAGCGGTAAGGTCCAGTCATAACCCCGCTTCATAACAAATGTCTGCTTTCAAAGGAGAGATGAGCCGGCCAACTGGTCACCCGGCAGGAGCTCGGCCCCTTCGGCCAATGGCAGGCCGACCCTGTACCAGCGGCGGGGGTACGGTTGCGCACGCCGCAGGACCCGCGCCCCGGCCCCGCCCGCGGTCTGTCACATCGGCCGGCGAATGCGCGAGCCTGGCAGAGCCTGCCGCACCTTGCCACGGAAGATTTATACCTGGTGCTTGACCTACTTGAGTCTGCATCTATATTAGCGGAAAGGAGGGTTTGATTGTGGAAGAAGGAAAGGTCACCGGGAGCTCAGGTTCTCCGCTGATGCATCAAAATGATGGAGCTGGCTAATTTAGCCAGCAACAGTTGTTCCCTCCGTCACCGCAGATGGTGCTCTGCATTTCCAGGCACTTTGCAAATGAATCCCGAGGCAGAAATATCCCCGCTAACCAAAGCTCGGCCTGTTTCACTCGGCCAGGTAGCTCTCTTTACCGCACCTGTGCTTCCGAACCAAAACAGGCTATTTAACAAATCTCCGTAATTGCAACGGTACTCCGCCCCCAGCGCTATCTGTAAACATGATGTATGGGTGTGTGTGAGGACAAGGCCCCTGAATCTTCTCTTGAACAGTCTG
Organism: Gymnothorax javanicus; assembly: GCA_029692085.1. NCBI lineage: Eukaryota > Metazoa > Chordata > Actinopteri > Anguilliformes > Muraenidae > Gymnothorax > Gymnothorax javanicus. The sequence goes on along the minus strand of CM056207.1, from coordinate 3,840,867 downwards.
GCATGTATGGGGTGCGCATTTGATTGATGGCCTTTTTATCATTGGCTGGTTCGGTTTTTAAAATGGAAATAATGGGCCGGCGTTTAAAAATAGGCCCTTATAACCTTTACCGGGGAACGAACACTCACAAAGGCATCCTTCAACACATCTTAAACTCCTCTTCCCACCGGTGCCGTTGTTTTTCTAATGAGTGCGTTAATGCTAATGAAAGAAGGCAGTTTGTTTTTTCTCTCGTAAGATGTGCTGAGCCGGTGAGTTTGGCCAAAGGTCTTAGTTCTCAGATTAACAAAAACATTTCCACTGAGAGTGGCTCGTTTTAATGAAAATAAAATCAAAATATTGTTCAGACTTGATTATTTTCTGAAATTAAACTCAAATATGCTCAATCATAAACAATGATTTGATATGTTTGTAATGCCTGAATCAGAACACATATATTTTTCCAACATGTTCAGCAGTATATTGGTGCACCTCTGCATCTCCAGGTTAGTACTAAACTAGTTTGTACATGAAGTAGACAACAATTACTGCCACCCAAGCAATCTAACATAATTACATATTGTTTACATCCAAGTTCCATGGCTTGTACCTGAATATAAAATGAATATAGAATGAAAGCTAAGCAAAGGGGCAAATTATGCACAACACAGTAATTTATATACGAGAATAACCTTCTGGTAGTTTTGGGAAAAGAACAGATCATTTATTCACTGTGTGTGTCGTCATGCCCCTCAGTTCTTTATTATCAGGAGAATATAATTAAAATCACCTCAGTGGAGGGATGCGTGTCTCGGAGAGAGGAGAAATGAAGGGGTCTCTTGATTTAATGAATTCCTGTGAGAATAAACACACTTCAGAATGAAGTCTAATCACAAATTAAGCTCATCGTCACAACGCCACCCCACACCTCGCAGTGGATTTCTCCGCTGGCGGGGGCATGCACATTTTTATGATATGTTTTCAAGGAACGGCGTATAAAGAATGATCCAGAAGCTGCTTCGTCCCCGGACTACAGTGAGCTGATAGGTGTGAGAATGCATTTCTCCTTTAATTGCCTTAACTTCATGGTGGCAACATTGATTTCCCGCAGAAACCCTTTATTTAAATACAAATTTGCATTTATGAATAATTTGCCTTTGTGTCAGATTAGATGTGGGGCAGATTCACTGCATTCCAAATGTCATGATATTAATAACAATGCGAGTGTCAGGAAAAGTTCAGCCGCCTCACTCCCATGTTATTTAACCTTCCTCTCTTTAATAGTGTGAATTATTGTGATCAAGAGAGACCTCCATTTGACTCAGATAACAACATAGCAGTGTTTGTGTTCTGCCCTGGGTTTCAGTCACATGATATATGACTTTTTACGTTACTGTGAAAACATGTTTGCCCCCGCCTTCATCTCCTTTATTTTTGCATATTTGTCACGCTTAAATGTTTCAGATCAAACTAATTTTAATATTGGACCAAAGTAAACACAAAATGCTGTTTTTAAATGATGGTTTAATTAATTGAAGGAATAAAGCTATTCAACCCTACCTGGCCTTATGTGAAAAATTAATCGGCTCCTTAATACAAAATTGACCAATTAAACAAATTTAATGGGTAATTTGGTTCAATATCACTAGACAAACGCAGACAGGATTGCTGCCAATCCTGCTGAATCTAAACATTCCTTAAATACAGTAAGTCCAGTCTGGCCATGTGAAGTAGGCAGAAAGCAGCACATGATGCCACAATCTAAAGAAATTCAAAAACAAACAAGAAACAAAGTTGTTGACACCTATCAGTCTGGGAAGGGTCTTGAAGCCATTTTTAAGGCCTTGGAACTGCAGTGAACCATGGCGAGAGCCATTATCTATAAATGAAGAAAACTTGGAACAGTGGAGGTCCTTCCCAGAAGTGGAGCCAAAATTCCTCCAAGATGTCATCCAGGTCACAAGAGCACCCAGACGAACATCTGAAGAACTGCAGACTTTACTTGCTTCAGTTAAATGATCATGATTTTACATTTAGAATGAGAATGGGCAAAAATGGTATTCAGGAGGAGCTGCAAGGCAAAAACCACTGTTGACTAAAAAAAACACAAAAGCTTGTCTCAAATGTTGATGACCCCCAAGACTTTTGGGACAATATTCTGTCCACTGAGGAATCAAAAGTGTTACAGGAAATGGTTCCTGTTACATCTGGTGTAAAGCTCACGCATTCCACAATAAGAATATCATTCCAGCAGTCAAACACGCTTTTTTGCTGCTGCCTGGGAGACTTGCCATAATGAATGGAATCATGAATTTTCTCTCTACCAGGAAAACCTGAAGGAGAATGTCTGGCCATCAGTTTCTGACGTAGAGCTCAAGCGCAGTTGGGCTATGCAGCAGGACAATGGTCCGAAGCTCACAAGCAAGCCCACCTCTGAATGTCTCCTAAGAAACAAAATGAGGGCTTTGGAGTGTTCTTGTCAAAGTCCTGACTTGAATCCAATTTGAATTGCTGCGGCATGGCCTTTAACAGGCAGTTCATCCTCAAAAACCCTCAAAGATGGCTGAACTAAAATAACTCTGCAAACAGAGTGGGCCAAAGTTCCTCCACAGCAATATACAGGGTGTATCAAAAAAATGTCCCACTTTGAAACATTGCCCTAAAATTAATATTCTATAATTTTTTGAAAATCCTTTTACATAGGTTGATAGACAAAGGTTCAGTGCTTTTTTGTGCAATTGCACATACTCAACATGTCACGCATGAGTGGGCACGGGCTAATTACATAAATTGCTATACATCTGTTTTGTGCGAAAAAAAAGTACATGAAATTCACTTATACTGAAAGAATATCGTATACAAAGGGTATGATCTAAATAAAAGTCAGGTATTAGACAGTTTTTTTTTTTTTTAGAGTGAGAAGCTGGTTTTCTGAGATCATACCAATCTGGGGTGCGTTTCCCGAAAACACAGATGCTAACATAGTTGAAGCCACTGACTGTGAATGGACGAACTATGCCAGTTGCTGACTTTGTTAGCAACTATGCTTTTGGGAAACGTACCACTGTATGGAGGGCATTTTGCTGAAGAGAGACTGCAGCAATCAGGTTAACCACAAGTTGATATCCTTGCCCCCCAACTCTCTCAAAAAAAAATCCAGCTAATAATTGATTTTTTTCTTTTATTAATAATGACAACTAGCAAGGTTTAGACAATTGAGTTTTTCAAACAAAGGAATGTAGAACCATCATTTTGTTGTTCCTCCTGGGCAACAAAGGCTGAATCAATATCAGAGAAAAATGTAGGAAGAACACAGGGGACCCAAAGAACACACTTCTCGGTGCGAAGATTAAATATCTCTGTCAGTACATGTACAACGCATGTCAGGAACCTCATTCAATCCATCTTTTACATTACAGCAAATTGTGCTTCCTTTTCAACATCACACTGTGCAGTGTGTCTTCCAGTTTAGAACAAACCGCTGTTCACTGGTGCTGTAAAAAAAATCCACGAGTCAGAGACCAGCCTCAACTTTGAATAGATTAAGATTGAAAGCCTACATATTAATTGTAATCATATGGTTTTTTTTTTTTTTTTTTTTGCAGCCAAGTGTGCAAAACTATACATGACACCTAGGGGAGTCAAACCTGTATGTAGCAATAATGTTTGATCTACATTTGAGACCCCTGTGCGTACCCTCATCTCCTTCCCTCCATTTTAGTAAACTCGTCCCATGTGGTTGCATGGGTTGCACTCATTTTTTGACTTCAGCAGTGACTGATTCTCTGGATTCAGGAAATTTGCGGCCGCGTTTGTGGTTTTGTGGTTAGTCAACTCCTTCTAGTCAGTCAGTCACTAATGTCGGCCGCTGCCCAGAGAAGAAGCCAGAAGCGAAGGCACCAGGTGAGCGAGAAGATGATGGAGGACCCAAATGCAGAGGACGTGTAACTATTAAATAAACTAAGAGCAAATGACTAGAAAATATAAACGACACGGGCTAACTGAAGACAAAGAACCAAAACTAAAATGCTGTAAACTAAAAGGTGTTACAATCCAAGGCTACCTGCCTGTGAAGGGTGAAACAGAGGTTTAAATAGAAGGGGAATGATAATGAACTAAACAGTAACCAGGTGAGAACAATTAACAATGAGCGGGAAAATAATGGGATAAGTGGAATAGGCAGGCAGCCGAAGAACAGGAGGGAGGTGTCACACTTATAAAGTGAAAAAATGAAATAAAATCATTCACTAAACTTAAGTGTGATCTAAAGTTAGAAATACTGATGTTTGCCAATTGAAAGTATCAAGGTTAAATTGTTTTTTTAAAATGCGTTCCCGTTTCAGAATTCTTTATTCTCTTCATTATTTTTCTCGGTAAATTCGGCTGGCTAGAGCTGGCTTATCTGCGTCCTCCTTTTGTGCATCCTGTGGATGTTTTGCTCGCGGAACACTATAATAATTCAACCTTGGCTTCATAGCGTTCATAATCAGAATAATGATAGATGCCACAGGGACACTGTATTACTAATTCCCCTTATAACAGAGGCTCTTTCTTCATGTAGATGGAGCTGTTCTTCCCCTCTGTATTAAAAGAACAGAGAATGAATACTGGAGTGCACCCTGTTCTCTAATGATTCATTAAAACCCTGTACAATGATTACACGTGCACAAACCCATACATGTTATATATAGGTAATTATACAGTGGGTATTTGCTAATATATACAGTACCAGTCAAAAGATTGGACATACCCACATTTTATATACTAAACCAATTTTTTTTTTTAAAAAAACTCTTTTGTAATAGTAACAGCTGATCATACTCATAATTCTTTTTCCACAAGAGCTGTCTTCACACTGGAATAGCCACAGAACTTCCTATAGATGTGCAAACGTTTGCATCTCTTTGAACTTTTTGTCCAAAAAGTCCCAAACCAGATTGATTTTAATTCACTAATTGGGAAGTGGAATGAATAGTCTGTCAGCTTATTTTGCTAAATCTGGTTTCTTATAAATTCCAAAATTTTGGATACTATCCAGTGAAGTAAATTTCTATTTACTAACAAACATTAGTGTCAGTTCCATAAATATTTGAACAGTGTTGTGATTTTCATCACTTTGGCTCTGTACTGATTTGAAATGAATTAATCATAAAAGGGTAGACGTTTGGCTTAAATTTAAAGATTTTGCCAAAAATAGTGTATGAACCATGTCTGAATTAAAGACCATTCTTATACCCATCCCCCTGCCCATTTTTGGGGTTATAAAGTATTTGGACAGACTAAAAATCATAAACTCAATCATAATATTTACGACTCGATTGCCATTCCAATACCAAATAACAGCGTCTTTAGGGTGTTCTATTTGTATCAAATCCCATACATGCCTCACCCAAGTATTTTTAATGGTGCTAAGTATATATGAGAAGGTGTAACACTCTATTCTTTGCTCAGATAAATAAAATAACTCACACTAACACAGAGAATACATGCATTTGGCCATAATCCTGGTGTCCAGTAAACAGAATCAGCCATCTTTGTGCTGGGCTGCATCCATAAACCAAAATACCACCCACATCTTTTTCTGATAAGATTGAGCTCTGGTCTGACCAGTTCTGGCCTGTGCCCACCGTGAATTTCATTTGACTGCTTTTGAAGCTGAATGTCTGGTTTGCCATCCTTAAAATCTATGAAGTGCTACGACATGAAATTGTAACGATTAATGATTTAACAGATGCTCTCATCCAGAGCATTACTGTTAGTCTCAGGCATATGAATTATTGTTGGAGCCATGTCAGACCAGGTGAGATGCGCTGGTGCGGTGTTCACTGGAGATAGTCCACCTGACCCAGGTCACCAGGTCTGGGCTGAGGAACGGAAAAATGGACAAGGGGTGGAGAGGAACACAGGGTTTGAGCTTTTGCTCTTTGTAACGCACTGAGCAAAACAACCCAGAGAGGCCCCAGAAGTGTATGAAACGCCAATGGGCTGGAAACCCTCCTCGTTCCGTTTAATTATTCAGCATCTCTTCCCCCTGATGAATTATTAAGATAAAAGTATGTTTCCATATGCAGCCCTGAACCCTGCCTAAAGCCACTTTCACACCGGACGCGGAACGAATTTTTCGCACGACAGATTACATTCAAAGTCAATGCAAAGACGCGAATACACGCGCGTTTAGCATGTATTCGCGTCTTTGCATTGACTTTGAATGTAATCTGTCGTGCGAAAAATTTGTTCCGCGTCCGGTGTGAAAGCAGCTTCAGATGAAACATACTAAATGCTGGGATTGCTGGGAATGTCTGATGTGATGGCAAGACCATACAGATATATAATACAACCAATGAGAACGAGGAAGTACCTTTGCTTCAGCCAGTTAGCATGTTAGCTTCCTGCTTCCGCGTTTCCCAAGGATGCAATTTTGTGGCCACAAATGCTGAAGCTCCATAGACACCAATTGAAAAGTGCGCCTTTTTTTCTTGCCAAATAAAGCGAAAACAAAAGAAAATGTATTCGGTAATCCTTCATTATTTTGCTCTTTGTCTGACGCAACTGTTCGATGTTTTCAAGAGGACCTGTAAATTAAGAACTGATACTTAGAGCTTGATGACAGCTCATGCATGAGTTTGGTTGTCCAGCTGTTGCTCTGACTGCAGCAGTTCAGCCAATGAGTGTATAGTGCGTGCGCGTTCCGGATTAACAGCGTTGCTCATCATTTCCCCTCGAAAACATTCGCCAATCCGCACAGACGACACATTTTCTTGGCCATTTGTGCTGTGTGATCAGATTGGCAATCTTATGAAATGGTGCCGGAAATAAGCACCCATGGAACGCCATTTTTATAGATGGCGTCGGTCAATTCCATACTTCCTGGGCTGAAGTAGCTAGCCTAGCATCTCCCATTGAAAGTAATAGGGGTGGTACTTCCTCGCTCTCTCCAGTTCTATTATATTACCTCCATGGGCCAGACAGCCATCTCATGGCTGTCTTGAGAGCTCTCACTCAGAAATTTGTGAAAGACGTTTAACTACAGAAAACCGTCCTTACATTTAGCAATTTCACTCAGACCTAACTGCCCAATAACTTGGAGCAGATTTTGATTCAGTGGTCACGTAAGCCCATTGAGAGTCTCGTCTTCGGTATTCAGGACATTTGAAAATCTTGCATTTGACTAAATTAGCGATTAGGGCTGCATGATTCTTGATAAAATTGTGATGATGTTGAAGTTAGTTGAGACCAAATGCCACAACGAACTGATCTAAAAGCAGGCGCTAAGAAACAACCAGCCACTAAGGTGTTGATAGAGACAGAGGAATAACAAAAACACAAAGACAAAGAAAACTCCAATAGGAAATAACCATCCCAATTGTAACAAAAATCGGGTGCCAGAACAGGGAGAAACTAAGGAGAATAACTAATGCAAAGTTTCTAAATATTCTTTCTCAAAATAAATGAGAAGACCTTGCAAACAAACCATCCTCTTGCTTTTACCAGTTCTCATGTATAGATGGCAAGAAAGCCAGGAGCGAGTTCCAATTCCATATATATGTTATTAATTGCTTATTTCCGTATTGCCTTGATATTGGCCTGAGGGTCGCCATATTGGCGGCCGAGAGCTAATACCGCGACCCAAAGGCTAATACCAAGGCAATGCGAAAATAAGCAATAAAAAATATTTTTATTAATTGGTTACATATGTTGTGCTATCATGACAATATTATGACTATGACTTCTGAAGTACGCGACTTCAAGACTCATTAAAGAGCTAAATGCTAGGTCCGCGACTGCTTATGCACCTGCTGAACTCGGCCAATACAGGATATATTGGCAGGCCATTTTTACTGTATGCGAGCAATAACATACTTAACCAATTTATATATATATATATATATATATACACACACAGTATCTCACAAAAGTGAGTACACCCCTCACATTTCGACAACTAATTTATTATATCTTTTCAAGGGGCAACATTACAGAAATGAGACCTGAATATATTCCACAGTAGTCATTGTACAATTGTGAACAAACAGCCACTATTTCAAAAATGGGTGGCAACAAAAGTGAGTACACCTCACCGTCAACATGCCAAATTGTGCCCATAGTGTCAATATTTAGTGTGACCACCATTGTTGTCCAGCACTGCCTTGATTCTCCTCGGCATGGAATTCACCAGAGCTGCACAGGTTGTTGCTGGGATCCTCCTCCACTCCTCCACGACGACATCATGGAGCTGGTGGATGTTGGACACCTGCTGCTCCTCCACCTTCCTCTTGAGGATGCCCCACAGGTGCTCAATGGGATTCAGGTCTGGAGACATACTTGGCCACACCATCATCTTCACCTTCAGCTTCTTCAGGAAGGTAGTTGTCATCTTGGAGGTGTGTTTCGGGTCGTTATCATGTTGGAAAACTGCCGTGCGGCCCAGATTCTGAAGGGAGGGCATCATGTTCTGCTTCAGAATGTCACAGTATGTGTTGGAATCCATTATTCCATCAATGAAGCGCAGCTCCTCAGGACCAGAAGCACTCATGCAGCCCCAGACCATGATGCTGCCACCACCATGTTTGACTGTAGGCAGTACACACTTGTCTTGGTACTTCTAGGGCGCTGCCACACATGCTGGACAGCATCTGAGCCAAAAAAAGTTTACCATGGTCTCATCAGACGACAGAACATGGTTCCAGTGGTTCATGTTCTTGGACTGGTTGTCTTCAGCAAACTGTTTTCGGGCTTTCTTGTGGGCTAGCTTCAGAAGAGGCTTCCGTCTTGGCCGACGGCCATGCAGACCTACTTGGTGCAGAGCACGGCGTATGGTCTGAGCACTGACAGGCTGTTCTCCCACTGCTGCAACCTCGTTAGCAATGCTGCCAGCACTCCTGCATCTGTTTTCTGAAGCCAACTTGTGCATGTGACACAGAGCACGAGGACTCAACCTCTTCGGTCGACCCTGATGAGGCCTGTTCCGAGTAGAACCGTCTTGGAAAACTACTGAATAACCTTGGCCACCGTGCTGTAGCTCAGTTTCATGGTTTCACAGATCTTCCTGTAGCTTAGACCATCTTTGTGGAGAGCAACAATTCTCTTTCTCAGATCCTCAGAGTGTTCTTTCCCATGAGGTGCCATGTTGACCATCCAGTGACCAGAATGAGAGCATTGCACCCAAAGCACCACAATTTAAACCTTCAACATGTTACACAACCTCATATGGGCCAGTCGAACAGAAAAATGCATGAACATGATGAATAAAACACATTTCATTGCTTGGTTGACCATTACCAATTGGGGTGTGTACTCACTTTTGTTGCCACCCATTTTGGAAATAGTGACTGTTTGTCAGTCATTTGGACAGTGCAGTAAATCTACACTGCTACACATATTGTACAATGACTACTGTAGAATATATTGAAGTTTCATTTCTGTAACGTTATCCCTTGAAAAGATATAATCAATTAATTGTCGAAATGTGAGGGGTGTACTCACTTTTGTGAGATACTGTATATATAGTCTGAACGCAGGAGCTGCGAATCATCAATTAACCAGCTCTGGTAAGGCAGACACCCGGAGAAGGATAGCCGAGTAGCAAAAACCAATCGGTAACACTAAAAACGACTGAAAATAGAAGTGCACTCCTCACAGAACAAAGGAAATAATCAACCTCACCAAAATCATGACAAAAATGAGGATCAAATTTTTTTTTTTTTTTGGAATTGAATTGAGGTCATTATTCTATCATATGATTCTGTGGAAAAACGTTTATTTGAAACTTGGAAGAAAACTGAGAGCACTGTTTAGTCTTTGAGGAATTCAACAAAGGCAAAACGAGGAGGGATGGTTCTCTGTGCCATCCTGCTCTTGACTCTGTATGATCTAATGTGATTCGCTAAGCTTTTGCTAAGAGGCAGCTTCAAAGTGAGTCTGTCGCACAGCGTTGTCGAAGGCAAGTGTGTCCCTTGCACGTGCACAGCGGCATATAAGGTAAAGTTGAGGGTCCTTCTTTTAAAGTAGCTCTTTATGAAGCCCAGGAAATGCAGTGACATGAAAATGAAAAATATTTTGTGGCCATGAGATATAACTCATTCCCACAATTTAGTTATCTTGTGGCCACAAGAAATAAGTTGTTGCAACAATTTATTTAACGTGTGACCATGTGATAGAACTTGTTCCCTCAATTTGCGTGACCAAAATCATGGGAACAAGTTCATTAATTAATAAACAGAATGCAATTAAATCGTATAGAACCTGACATGGCAAAACATTATCCAGACAAAATTTTTGCCTCCATCAGTTTCGAGATTCTGCATCAGATTTCCAAGTAACTGCAGATGCTGTTTTTCTAGATGATATTTTTTGCCAACATGCTAACCCCCCTAGTAGTCTAAAAAGTTCACGTTCCATAATCCATCTGGTTCCAAAAGCAAAAAGTGAGGCTTATAAGGCAAGCCAGCCGGGTGAGATAGCTAGCAAATTAGTTCGCTGCTGTATTTCCTACTTAGTCAACCTGACCAAGCCAGTTATCAAGTTATGTTGCCAGCTAGCATCAATTAAAAATTTGGCCATTGTTAGCCAGCATTACAACCTGGTAGCCAGTGAACTAGCCAGCCAGCTAACATAATAAATCTCATCAATGCATCACTATCTCAAAGAGCTAACTACCCTGCTAGATTAATTATCACTTATTGCTGACCTAACACTAGTTTTCAAAGTAACAAAATTATCGTTATTCTTCATCTTCTTATGATTTATACACACAAAATGTTGCTAACAAATAGTAGTATGCAAACTAATAGGTAGTTAATCAGTGTTAATCAAAGTCATGTTGTCACGCCTTTTATTTGCGAAAGCATATGTAAATGAGGCTCGCCTCCCCCTTCCCGTTCATGCTGTTATTCAATAGGAGCACTTGTGCGGTAGCCAGCATTCGCCTAAGCTTTCGTGAACTTCACATGTATGGTTACTAGTCTGAAGAAACAAAACAAAAAAAAAATCATGCATTTTCTGGCATGTGCTAGCTTAAGGTTACTGCAGAAGATTAATATGATGTGCTTGAATAATAAATAGATGGATAAACAGCATAGGTTTTGATTAATGTTATTTGAGGCGGTTTTTTTAATGGTCAAGCAGATTTTGAATTAGTTTTGGGCTGGAAACCATACGACTAATCTGGAAACATTGCCTCTGACACAAGAAGTTTAAGTCGTGGTGATGTAGTCACCACAGTATTTTGTTAAATTCTGCAGCTCATTCAAAATTTATCTCATGCCAAGACGGTAAAGTTCAGCTGTTCTTGTTCCTGCACAAAGGAATTCCTCCATGTTGCTGGGAGGCTGTGGGCCAGACCTGGGATGTGTTTCCCAAAAGCATAGCTGCTGAATTACATGGTTCGTCCATTCACAATCAGTAGCTCCAACTATGTAAGTTAGCATCTGTGCTTTCGGGAAACGCACCCCTGGAAATCAGTTGAGTTGGACCATTATTAATGAGACTCCAAACCGTTAAATTAAATGAGTCAGGAGACATGAATGTGAGGTTTCCCAAGGATATCTTGAACAAGAAAGATTCGGACAAGACTACCTTTTCTGGAAGTATTTTTTTTCCTGAAATGCCAGACATCGTATAAGTGATTGACCTTATATGATGTCAACTTCGCCCCATCGGCCACACATCTGCAACTGTCTGTGACTGACGTCACCGCGAAATGACATTTGAAGGAGCAAGGACACCAATTCTTGTTTTTTCCCATCCACCTGCCTTTCTTTTTTTCTTGTTTCCCCAATGGATGGAGCTAAGAGCGAGAAAAATGAGCGATTGGAAACAGCTCAGTGCTCAGAGCGCAGTGCTGGAGCCGAATAAAGCTAACGGGCAGAGCAGGCCACCCACAGGGCTTCATGCACAATTCATAGCCCAGCCTCAGGAGCAGCAAGCATCAACAGCCATTACTGCCGTTACGGTTAGGACTGAGACGTGTCCTGCACCCAGGTCAGCTTGAGTTTGAAGCAACAGTGTAGACGATCGTGAATAAAACTGTTGGTTTCACAGACCAGCCGTTGTCCCCCGATCCCGTCATTTCCATTGCTGGAATGACCTCCTCGGCGCGTACCCCGAGTATCTGATGAGAAACAGCAGGGTGTTTTTTTCCCCTGTCCTTTTCTTGGCTGGTTGGGAGAGGGGAAACAGATGATACAATGAATTATCAATTGCTCCCCTCCTTTCATTCAAAGCCGGTTTGGCAGCCAGCAACAACAAGAGAGCACCAAACTGGTCATCGTTCTGAGCCAGAACCTCATTGCCAATTCCCGACAACTGCTCAGTGGCCTCCGCTCTCTGACCACGAGGTGTTTGAATTGACTGCTCAAATATTTTCACAGAGGAATCCAAAGCGATACCCAGTCCTCCATTTTCTACAGAAGCTATCTCTCACTGCACAGGGGGCTGAAGTCCTCTCGCTCTCATTATACCTCATGGTCCCCTCAGTCGTAATGAGCCCAGCCGTGGCCAGCCCAGGGAATTCTGGGTAATAATAGCACCTCATTATTCCCTCCACCCCCCAGCCCCCTGAGGTTGGGCCTCCGTGTTTGTGTTCGCCACGTCCGCTTTAATTCTTGTGGTAGGGTCCGCGTTTACTCACCTGAGATCCAGGCAGCCATTAAGTGCTGGGGTGAGGGGCTTGGAGCGTTTGAGCCTTTGGTGTTCAAGTATGAGTGTGTGTGTGTGTGTGTGTGTGTGTGTGTGTGTGTGTGTGTGTGTGCGCGCAAATATATGGCTGTTTCTTTGGGGGAGAGGGGAGCAGTAATGGAGAGAGGAAAGTGCAGTAACACCTCCTGCCCTTTCAAAGAGCAAATCTAATGCTCACTTCAGCGTGAAGCTTTTATTGGAATTTACAACTGTCATGAGAGTATGAGCCTGTGCACAGAGTGGCTCGACAGAGACCGCACAAAAGCAGGGGCCTTTTAAACAAGATTTTTACCTTTAAGGGACTCTGGTGGTGCCCCTCTCACTCGATGGGAATTTAAATCGTAGAAACCCTCACCCTTGGGGGGAAGGAATAAATAAAGCACAAAATAAAATACATTCTGTAACACTTCGAGCAAACATAGCTGTACTTTACTGACAGTGTTTATGTGCCCTTAAGAGCCGTATTGCCTACTTAAACCCCAAATCAGCCACTCCATTTCCTGGCTTGCTACAGCAGCGAAAAACTGGGGTACGAGACAAGAGTAGACGCTTTTCTGGACACAGGCTGTGGTCAGACAAAAAAGTTAATGATCATCTTGAATGAAAATTTTTTTTCTAATATTTTCCACGAAATTTTATGCCAATTATTACTTCAAACGAAAAGTCCAATTTCAATCAACATAATGTCCTCCGCTTTCTAACTTAAATTCAATGAGTGTTGACCGAGTCAAGTTAATGACCTTTTTTTGAATTCCCAAAAAGTTTGATTATTTGATTTATAGGACAAAATGGATTGAGTCCAGATGAGAGTAAATGATGGATAGAGCCAAAAGCTAGCGTGATAACAAATGATCATTTTCCTGGCTGTGTAAACATCCTGTGGCCCGTGCAAGTTAAATCGTGCTTATTCAGTGCCTGCATGCTCGACGCTTCTACATTATCTGATGATTGTGTGCCTGTGCTGTGGGATGCTGCAGAAAAGTAGATGTATTTTGGTAGAGGAGAGGACCCAATGCTGTCCATGCTGATATTTTTTGACAAGCTTGCGCATACTGAAGGATTTGGCATGTTTGTGTCTGGTCCTCGTTATGTATGTGAGTGTCTGCAAGTCTCTGTGCAAGCGCTTGTGTAAATTGGTTTGCACTTGTGTTTGGTTGGTATGCACATGCGTATGTGAGATTGTGTGTTCATTTGCCGTGAGGTCTGTGAGCACGAGGAAAGTGATGCAATTTTACAGGGCTGCAATTCCTGCATGGATCGCATAGTGGATGAACTTGCCCTCAAATTAAACATTTTCATTTTCATCCGTATCGCATGAACCGCAGAGGAATTACAGCCCCTGAAGATTCAGTCAGTGTCCAATACTTACAGACCTCCACATATTTGTAAAAATATTTCCTGCTATGTGTGTTTGTGTGTTTAGGCTATTCCTTAATAAAGGACAACAAAGACAATATGAAACAAATGCTGTGCGTTCAGCAGTCAGTTTTGAAATGAAAGTGGACTTATAAAATGCAAAAATAATGTGTAGTAAGTAGATAACGTATGTGCAGCACACAATGGAAATGAGAAATAAAAACAACAAAGCATATTATTATTGTGTGAGTGTGTGGGTGTGTGTGTGCATGCATGTGTATGATTTCATTAAATTATTACGGGGGAATTGATCAGGCTAAGCCCAATCTGTGCTGCACACATACATTAACGGGCATATATCGTACACACATACAACATATCTGTAAAGAGTCTGCATATGTGTGCGCATGAGTGCGCTTGCGTGCATACGTGAGTGCCTATGTGCGTGTGTGTGTGTGTGTGTGTGATGGCACGGGCTCGCTGCTCCACCCCTCCCCCTCCCTGGGGTCTCCCTTCGGGGGCATTAGAGGCTCATTAGGCAGTCAGTCAGGGCAGCCTATCTCCCAGCCGCAGCTGACTGCGCAGACGCTGCTCGGAGCTGCAGCTGCGCTGGAGGTCCAGGCAGTACTCCCCCACAGCCAGTGGAGCGATCAAAAGACTCTAAAATTCCACCATCTTCCGCACAAAAAAAGGGTTTCAATACATTCTCACTCGCGTCTCCTGTATTCCCACTTCTTTTTTTCATTAAAATATACAGTACTATGGCACATTGGCACACCATGGGTTTACAGGCTGCTTCAGTGAATTATTTCTGTATTTATGATTTAAACTTGCAGTGAATTATTTATTTAAAATATAACATTATAGTGTTTGCGAGATAGCATATTTTTGTATTAACTGGTTTCAGTCAATCAATGCTGAATTTCAATTACACACCTGACCAGGAGCAAAAGGAGCATTTCAGAAATATTTGGCCGATTGTGGTTGTCTTAAGTGTTTTACAAATAAATTTTGACTTGACTTGACTCAGAGGAATAAAGCTTGGGTGCTTTTGCAAAATCCAACCATCTCCTCTGTCCGAATGCCTTTTTAAAAACCTTGTAATGAACATTGAATGGTTAATCCTCCAGTAGGGATGCCCTATATATGCACTGCCAGAACATTAATGAATACCCAGGAATGAATTCAATTTTTCAGCGAATTCAGCCAGTTATTACAAATTTCCATGCTAAATTTTCTATTCAAAATGACTTTCATAAAATGGGGCGAGTGCACGAGGAAGTCACCAAACCCGGAAGTTTCTGTTACAGTTGCATCCATTGGCTGTACAACTCAGTACTGCATTGAGGCAGCGTTTGAGGACAGCATTATGGACGGAGATGTCCTTTGATCAGACCAAGACTGAGCATGTCCAAATTTCTGTAATCAGTACAGTATGCTGCTTTGCCAAACCGGTTATCTTCACCTTTGCTGTCATAAGTTTGCTGTCACAATGCATGTTATAAGACTTGGCTGGATGTGTCATTACTCAATAGATTTCGCAAGCATTTATGGCTTGATTAAGCTCAATTTATTATGGTTACAGCACAATTGCAGACACTGTGGTCACCCATCCATGGTTCAAAATTTGTGGATGTTACTGTATCATGAATTCTACCATGGTTCCTGCGATAGTGTGTTTACTATTGTTCAAACTGAGCTATGGCAGTAATGGCAGGCTTTTCCCTCCTCACAACTAATTTTACGCCCTGATGGGCCAGCCACAGTCACCCTGACCAGTGCCGTCAAGTGTTTTGGAGTGATTTTGCAGAGGCCTTTCAAGGACTCTCTTGTTAATAGCTGCAATTCATTTCCTCCAGCTCTGTTAATTAAACACTTGATTCTGGCCTTTGTCTGAGTTTTGTGGCAGAGAAAGTTACTGCAGTAGATTATAGCCCACCTGCTTCCCAGAGGAATAGTTTTCAAACAGGATTTTCATTACAGCTTTCAGTCAGAGATTTTGAACCCAACACTTCATGATAGCACATTTGAATTGAGCTTAATCATAAAGCAAATTAATGTAATTGAACACAAGTCGGATACACCGTAATTTTTCTATTGATGCAGCTGTCTAGAAAAGTTTTTGTGGCGTCTCTCGATACCATCAGGTTTTGTGCAATAATAGCAAACTCTTGATTAAAAATAACTTGGTGGTGGAACAGAGATGACTTCTGTTTCATATTGTTCGCTTGCTGGCAGAGCTTTCTGACGTTTCTCAAAGCTTGGAGGTTCCTCAGACGACTAGACAATGGCAGTCTCTCTTACAGGCATTCTCCACTGTACATGACTGATAATTAGTCCACGTTTTGCTTGTTGCATTGAGATCAGAGAATTTGTGGGCAGCATGTTTCAATCTTTCAACGGAGGGATGTCCGTGGATGGGACTAATGTGTGTGTGTGGAGGGGTCGGGGGGTTGCATATGCGAGTGTTGTTTCTAGTAGATTTTGCTCATTAAGTACAAAATGAAGTGGGCTTAGCCAATATACCTGATCTCTTTTATACCTGATCTCTGTCTTATCCAGTCAAGAATGAACTTGGTAATCAGCCTTGGCACCTAGCTAGCACTGACCCTTAAATCATCTGTGTACTTTGACATTGTGCGTGTATGACCCTCAATAGTCTCTCCCTAATGAATGTACTCACTGCCTTAGGAAGAGATGCAGTCAAATTCACATAATATTTTTGGGGTGCCCAGAAATGGCTGTTTCTAGAGCCTTGCTGGTAGACTTCTCTCGTCTGATTTAGTTGGCGTACTTAGGATATATACATTTTTTCCAGCAGGCTCTTTTGTGGCTAGTGAGGACAGCACTTATTTATAGCTGATCTTTCTGCTGCATCAAAGGCTAATTTGAGGGGGAGGGCAAAATCTAACTTCCCATTAAAATCCATTTGCTTTTGTGGTCAGATATTTCAATTTTGAACACATCCCTGTTGTACAGGTGGTGACCCTAACTAGCGCTGTTAGTCCAGTTTTGTCATCTTAATGGAAGAACAAACAGCAATTTTCGTTTACATTGAAATGGAACCTCACTTCCTTGTTGAACTGAGTCATACTTTATTTGATGTATTTTACAGTGAGCACCACAGTAAATTGGAAAGTGGCACATTTTTTGTTATTTTGGTTCTGTTGGCTGAATCAATCACCCCATGTGAATCCAGTTGAATGTGCATTTCATATTCTAAAGAGGAAAATGATGGCAAAAAGTCCCTGAAGCCAGCAGGAACTGAAGATGACTACAGTACAGGCCTAGTCAGGAGCGTCTCTAGGACTGAAGATTGGTGGGGCCTAGAGCTTCCCTTTAAAACAATTATTAACCCTGACTTGCACTTAATCACTCTCATAATTGACAAACAATCCTTCCAGGATTTTCCCGGCTTTTTTATTGTTTTATTGATTTTTTGCCCGATTTTGTGGTAGCTTTTTTCAAAAAGTGGCAATGAAAGTTGCAATGTCTTGGCGATTTATTTTTTTGTCCGCAAAAAATTTGCGTGCATTGGTTGAATTTGCATTAATAGTTGCATTCGCGACATGCAACTTCCTTGAGGGACTGAGCAATAGATTCACTCCGAGATTCACGTCGGTACGGTATGGTACATTTCAGTACGGCGACAATCATTACTCTGGATGCGTAATTTCGTGCATTTAAATCAGCATTATTCAGAATTGCACACAGATGTTTCAAATGGTCTTTTATTTTATTTCAACAAAACGATCATGAAGCGCAAGTTAAATCACTTGACGTGTGGAGAAGGTAGCGCAGACGTTTGAGAGCAGTTTGTCTTTCATAAAGCATTGGCCTACTTTTGAGTAGCCTAAATAATTTTTCTGATCTGAATTTAGCCCATTATTTAGTCGTCAATAGATCGCATGGAGAGAGAAACCGTAACTTTGATTACCAGAAGATTATTTTCATAATAGGAAAATGTGTTAATAACAGAAAATAAATGAGTACAAGCCAGGAATAATCATTGACTTTAAGGTATGGTCCGGGCCCCACGAATTATCAGTTCTAGAGACGCCACTGGGCCTGGTAGAGCATCACCAGGAAAGATACCCTGCATTTGGTGATGTCTGTGTGCCACAAACTTCCAGCAGCCATTGCATGCAAAGGACATGTTAACAAATATTAAATATAATTACTTCATTCTTCATTATGTTAAACTGTCCAGTACTTTGGCAGTGCCTGAAGACAGGGGATGCTATGCACAAACGATGCAATCATTTCTAAACCATGCATCCGATATGGATGAAAACACCATCAACACCCTCAGCTGACAAAGCGCACTTCAACCTCATTGTCATTGTATCCTTTTATACTCAAAGTGCAAGAATACAGAACCAAAATAATTAAAAAGTGTCAGTTTACATTGAATTATGGTGCTCACCTTATGTTTATACACTCACATCAAATGCTATCGTTCGTCTTTGCGACGATACACACCACATGCTTTAAACAGTGCACCAGTACATACTTTGAAAAAGTATTTAAGTATGACAAAAATAACTATTTGTCCACAATGGGCAAGGGTTCAGTAAAGCTGCCCCACAGGAAGGGATGCTAAAATGGAGAAGAGATATAAATGGGGGGACAAGGAAGCAAAACTCATGTTATTCAGTTAGAAGGTAACTGCCCCAGAAGCATGGGGAACACTTCTGCACTTGGGGTGTGATTTATACAACAGGTGGGCCACGTGATTAAAGAATTGAAGAGCTGATAGCACGGTACCGAGTAAGCGCTTGCTGCCCAGAATTTCATACGTACTGCAGCATACGGAAGTGTTCAAAGCAAACTTGAGTTACTCGGTCTCAGAACAGTCTTGCATCACCTTCCCATCAATAATGGTGACTGCATCACCACAATCAGGAAAACGTACATTAGCAAAGGTTTAGCATATGTCTGAAGGTGGACAAAAACTAGCTGTGCAATTCCACTTATGCAGCATTTCTGGCATTTTTGCAGGGTCCTACTCTAGCAGTTTTTACGAGGCACACATGAGCACCTAAGTACAGGAAATAAATTAGGAGCATGCAAAAGCATCCCAATTAGTAGATACATTCTGAAATCATTTTTCATGTTAGCACATTACAATTTTCAGGGGCAAACGCTCCTAAAATGGGAGAGCAGTAGAACCTGGCCCTGACTCCAGGAAACGAGAGAGTTTCATCGTGAGACACTTTGAAATTAAAACTCCAATGAAGTCAAAAGGTTTCTGCTCATTTGGGGGAGGTTCACACCATCTGAATACAGCTCCTGGTGTGCTAAAAACAGCCTCTTTATGTATTAAAGTTCTGCCCACATTTTAGTTCTAATTGACCATGGTGATGAGAGTGCATTCTTCAGGTACTCCCAGGAGAAGGTTTATCCATTAAGGGCAAACAGATCATTTAAATAATGAACTGTACAAGCCTCGAAAGGAGATTATCTTTAATGGGGACACAAAAATTTAATGATGGCAGTGCTCGTTTTTATTTTTTAAAATGTAACGAGAGTCTATGTAATATCTGTGATTCAGATCAATACTCCAACAATCTGATGTAGCTCCTAAAAATAATTCTAGGCTTGAACAGTGATAACAATGGTCATTTTTTTCCCCCTCAACATGATTAAAAGATAAAAATAATAATCTAATTTGTTTGAGGTGTGTTTCATGAAGTCTGACTGTGAAGCTAAGAAATGAAAATTGTATTGTGTCATACCCATGACTTGTTTATTTGCTATAAAAAGCTGGATAAAACATCCTCTAAGTGTGGTGATTCCATACTTTTTGCCAGGGGTTGTGCATTTTCTATCCTAATTAGAGAGTGTAATACTCTTAAATTTAAGGACAGAAAACTCAATTCAGTAACAGTTGCACAACATTCTTGAATACAACAAATTCCAAAATGCTTGTAGCCTTGACTATGAACATATCAATTCAGTGACAAACCGGTTATTCTAAACGTGCAGATACGCCCAAGGATGGCAAATTTGGGCTTATCTTAAATTTGTGGAAGTTGAGTTCAGAATGAACCCCCTTGAAACAAACAAACAAACAAACAAAAAAAAAAACAATTATTGCTCAGTTAATATTTGCAACCAGCAATAATGAATAAATCCCTTATTACTAAGGTAATAATACTATTCAGGGGTGTGAACAAATCAGTTATGACTAAGGTAATAACACAGTGTGAATGGATGTGAATTGGTTATTATGATGGTAACTGCAGTGTCCTGGCATTTCATCCTAAAATTATTCTAAATTTAAATTCTGTGTCCATCCACATAATCAATTATGCCTTTCAATTAGTATTGTAGCTCTGGGTATAGTCCATATGTGTAACTCATTAACTGCTGATAGAAACACATCTTAATTAAGGTTTTTACATGAGACCAAACTCCAGAGAATATGTGTGACCCTTATCAGAGGATTGAGACCAGAATGTACTTTTTTCACTTTATTATTTCTTGCTGAAATATGAAGGCCATCATGCAGTCATCTCCGTTCTAGTCAGCATTTAAATTTATGTTATAATATAAACTGCAATTTATACTCACACTTTCAAAGACGACTAATTTTCCATAGTTTTCAAGTATTGTAATTTACCTGCATATAAAATGTCAATTAAACACATTCTTATTTACTCTGAGCTTTGAGGAGAGAACATGAAAATGATCCTGGAAACCTTAGATAAAGCACACATGAACATGAAAACGAAACAGTTACAACACATTTATTTATGGATGAACAAATACAGCGACTCAAGTACCAGCTTGTATGTGCTGTAGCCGAACAAAACGACTGCAACACAGCATAAACATGGATTGGATTGTGGAGGAAATGCTTGTAGAACTTTGAAAAAAAAAAAAAAAAACAGGTTAGGTAGTTTCTGTTCAGACGGTAGTTTTTGGCCTCTTCTAAAAGGAAACGGCATGCTAAGCGATTTTATTATTTTTCCAAACGTCTGGGTTGAAATTCTGTACCACGCGCAATTGAGTACAAAGCGGATGCAAAACAGCCGCGTGCAAATGAACTCCGATCGACTTTCCGAGGGCGCAGTCGCGCTGCCTTCAAATTAAGGCAGCGAAAGAGGGAGAGTCAAATTAGAATTCAAATTCTATTAAATTGCGTTGCCCAGCAGCAGGAAAAGGGGGGTAAACGCGGATGGGTTTCAGCGCTCAGGGAAAGAGACCATTATGGTTAGATATATATATTTTAAAAACATCGCTGATCTATTTCCACAGATAAACGTTGTCTCCGAGTGCTGGCCGACTGATCGTGCCATACGGGGTGCTCTCTCCTGGAGTTAGGATCAAAGTCAAAGATGTGTGCCGAGCCGATGTAATATTGCTCCACCTCCCAGTGGGAGGAACAAACTGGTTTCCGCCCCTCCTTGCAGAACATAGGGAATGAATTACAAGGAATGGGGATCAGGGTTATGTTACATTTTTGCAATTATCATATATGAACGCAATTTTTAAAAATTATTATCTATTTATTTATTTTTTTAAGGCATTTGATTTTCCAACAAGCTTTTATTACTGATATTAGCTTTAACATTCAAGAAAAGATTAAGTCCTTCTCAATTTCCTGAGGATTTTGCTGTGGGCAGATGTGAATCACGTGGCAGAAAAGAAATAGTTGCTACGAATGGGGATTCACGGTGTCCTAAGGCTGTGATGTGTACTCTGGTTTTGTTTCCAGCAAACAAATGGCGTGTTGAGAAGGAGGAGGTTAAATTTTCCTCATGCTGTCTGCAGGTGAACAGTCAATTAGACTTTACAAGCCTTTTACAGGCCTGCCCTTTGTGAAATCACAAGGGGGAAAGGCCAACCAGAGAAATACACGGACTGATTTACTGGTAAGCTGCAGTCCATTGGCCCTTCATGACTCTGGGTGGTCACCTCCCCATGTGATATCACAAAAGAACTGATTTTGAAATGACTCATGGTAGCTAATCGGCTGTGCACCTGGTGACATGACAGGGGACCCTTAAGTGCCTGTAACACAAGTTTGAGACAGTTACACTTCAACAGCCTTGGGGGCAATCAAGAAATGTGTTTAAGAAATAATGGGGGACTTTGCCAGTACGTCCTTGCTGTACCAACATTAAATCTCTCCCATGTTTCCTATTGCAAGCAAAATACCAGAATATCTCTATGAACTTACAGAGAGCACAAGAGAGGGTTCATGCTCTACCAGCTAAGCATCAAGGAAAAGATAACCTCATACCTGCCAGCACATTTGCCAGCAACGACCGCCTGTTATGTTTGGATTGCTCTCGATTTCTCATTTGATGCATTTTGTATCCACTCAGTCGCTTGGTTCTCATCTTGGGCAGAGAGTTGTTCATCTTCATGGGATTTCATGCGTTACAGCGTCATCTCAGGCTGGGCTTCCGAATGACGGGCGGTCTGATTTTGCGTGGCACATACTGAGCACTCCGTTCGTCTGTGACCATCACCTCTCTTTCCGTCCACAATATTTTGACTCAGGTTGAATCCACCACATGAAAGCATCAGAAAAACATCACAGTTTAATGTAATGGCTTAAGAACTGATCTTACCACTATAAGGTTGTGTGTCTTTGACTCCTGGGTGTGGCACGGAAGTAATAACCCTCATCTTCTAACGCGTGTTCCCTGCCAAGTAATCTGTAGACTGGGCAATCCACTCTGTGCTGCAGAACTGATTTGTAAGTAAGAATGTAAGCTTTGTGAATAGAGCTGGATAAGAATAACTTCTGAATGTCCAGAGACATTTTAATTGAAATGCTGCATTATCTCTCCGTGGGGGAAGGAACCTCATCAACTCTTAATTGTTCACCAGATCACAAGTGTGGTTGCAACATGGGGACTATCCCTTACGAAAATGAACTAAAGAGTTACTATAGTATACTGTAGGAATTGTATAGTGTTCTATAGTGTGGCTGTAGTGTTCTATAGTACGTTTCACCAGCTATAGTATTACAATAGTTTTTCCTGTAGTGTTATTTTATTAGCTATGGTAGCCCAACAATATTTCAATAGTAACACTAAAATCTCTATAGTGCGTTCCAAAAAACTACACAATTACTACAGTAATACTATACTCTTTTGGTGGTAAATTTTATGGTATTCCAATAGTGGTTTTTTGTAAGGGATACAGCGAGTAGTAGCCTGGCTATAGGAAGGTGTGCGTTTCAGCCAGTGCCACACATCTGCTCCAGTGGCTGGCCACACAACTGAGCTCCACTCCTGATGAAAAGAGCGTCTCATCTGAGTACATGTGCGCATGCTGTGGTCTGGCCCACTCCCACTCTGATAGGATAGAGCTGGACAGCCCTGTGGAACTGTCACTGTGGTTACCTGTTTATCTCTCCCAGCTGTCTTAATGCCTGTACCTTTGGGTCCAAGCACTAATTGCCTCCAAAAAAATAAAATAAATAAATAAAATAAAAAATAAAAAATTGTCAGTCAGACTTTAGATATGTTTTCCCCGTGCACCTAAAGAATATTAACTCCTTTAAAAGGAACTCAGTGCTTGGTAAGTGAAATTTTATAACGCTTGTGGCAAAGTGGCAACAAGTCTGATTACATTACAATACTTTTGTGTAATTTCATAAAAAAAAAAAAAACCTGATAGAAATACGATTTCATTACTCAATAATGGCTCAAAGCATTAGATGTGATTAATTTTTCTGATTTCTTTATTAAGTATTTTAATTCTGAAGTGATCTAATTCAACTAGCATTTTCTGCCTGATAATAAATGCAATTATTCAACATTTTTGGCATCAAGACAAAAACATATAATTAGAGTTATCCTGTGTCTCAGTTTAATTGCGGAGCACTTTGCTAGTAAGTACTCAAAAATTATGCTGTAATTCCGACAGTGGCAATCGTATGTATGGACACTGTGGAGCAACAATCACTGCTTGCGCTGCTGCATAAGAAAATATTTCTGTTTTTACAGTTAGATATGTGGTTAGTTTATCTCAAGGTTGAGGTGGGAGGTGGGCCAAACTTGCAATTATTAGTGGCAATCGCAATTACTTTTCATTAGAGGGAACCTGCAAATGGAGGTTCTATGGCTTTTACATGGTAATGGCATGAAAATTCATAAGGAACGTGCTACCTAGAATGTAATTACAGCTGATAGCATATACCCTATTATTCTTTGCCGAGTTAAAACTGCAATAACAAATGTGATCTTGGGCATGTGATTAGGTAGGGCTCATTTTTCATGCAGCTGTTGTAAAAAAAAAAAAAAAAAAAAAAAATTCAGCCCCAAATATTACCACCTTCCTATTTATAGTGCAACATATGTTCTAAACAAGGAATCATTTATACGCAAGTATTTATAACATACGTATACCATACTTACTAACACAGTAAAGACATCACAATTACATTAGCCATCATCTGTTTGTCGTATGTGGGACATACACCTACCAGTCACAACATTAAAACCACTGACAGGTGAATTGAATAACATTGATCATCTCGTTACAATAGCATCAAGGGGTGGTATTATTAGGCAGCAAGAGAACAGTCCGTTTTTGAAGTTAGTATGTTGGAAGCAGGAATAATAGGCTCACATAAGGATTGGAGCAACATGGACAAGGTTAAAATTGTGATGGGGTGATGCCTGGGTCATAGCATCTCCAAACCTGCAGGTCTTGTGGGGTATTCCTTCTCTGCAGTGGTTAGGGTGGACCAGTGCGGTCCAAGGAAGGACAACCTGGGCATTCATGACTCACTGAGCAAAAGCTGGCCAATGTGGCCTGATCCCACAGAGGAGCTACTACAGCAAAAAAATGCTGAAAAGTTTGCATTTGTGTGTTAGCCTCATGAAACTGACTGCCAGCAATTAATCTGAGGGATATTGCATCCTCACAAAGAGGAATTACAATCCTATAAATTTATGCCATGATCAAAACATTCTTAGGCCTTACTATATGTTCTTATAGATGAACCAAACTTAGAGGAGGTTGGCAGATTGAGGTTGGAGGAGGTGTTTGTGATTGTTGAGCTCTTGCCCTAATGGGTCAGCTGTTTTTTGTGGTGCGAGGAGGACTTGCTCAATATCAAGCGGGGAGTTTTAATGTTGTGGCTGATATTTGGTTGCATACCGCACCTACCCTGATCAGTTCGCAAGTGCAGTTTTACTCGAAAGTTCAGAAGTTGTTAAAGAAGGTGATAATTTAATTAACCACTGTAACATAATTTTAATGAAAGAAAACACAGCTGAGATATTGAAATTGTTAAAAAAAATTAAATTACTGAATGTGCACTGTTACAAACATTGGGGAAGGAATTAGGCTTAGATCCAGAGAAAAACAAGCTGTAAAGGCACACTGTATTTTATATATTTTTTCCCTCCACCACCCCCCCTCTTTGGAGGTCAGCTTTAGGCACACTGTATGAAGATGGCTGCAATAGGCACAAAAAAGGAAAAGGCAAAAAACTGAAGAGGCATAGAGGCTGTCCCTAATAAACTGCTCCCTGGTGGAGGGAAGAGAAAGCAGTGACGAACACCAGGATCTTAAAGGAGCAGTGTCACAATTACTGCGCACGCTCACAACTTTAAACAAAGTAAATCTGCTCAACTGCAAGGTATTTTTCTTCTTCTATGATAATTAGAGATGGCAACCAGCTTACATTGTTCGTATCCCTTGGCTAAAGCTTAAAATAGAGGTTTGAATCCTCGAATTTCCATGGAAAGCTCTTTAATATAAAAAGCATAATGCCGGAGTAACTAAAATATATAAATATAATGCGAAACAAAGATGGATTGGCAAGGATGGAATCAGATTATTACTCGCAGTCAAGCAGATTCACTTTCTTGGGATGTAAGTTCTGAGCATGCTCAGTAATCGTGACATAGTTCCTTTAAATATAATGAGATAACGAGTATCAGGTGAGGGAACGGAGTGAAGAATGCAGGAGGACAGAAGAATGAGACAATAATTAATAAGAATCAATAACAAAACAGGACCAAAACTAAAGAGGAACAATTAAGGAGACACACAGGCTATCACACATACATCCATGTCCAAAGGTAGATATTTATGTGGTTGCCATCCATTTCTCATCTGACTAAATTCTTCGAATAAGTAAAATTGTTAGCATAAATGTTACTGAAGAAATGATCAACTATTGTAACGAACTTTTCTTGTATTGTGAACAGAATGTGGAGGTCAATGGTAGCGACTTAAACACACTGTGAACTGAAGCCCTTCTGCAGGACTACTTTTTTGATTCATAGTGCTCAGACAGAGGCAGTGTGAGTGACTCAGGAATGAGGAACGGTCATGTCTGTTTGTAATAAGTGTAATGAGCTTTACTTCCTGTATTCTGCCACTGTGGCAATGAACTGAGATTGCAATTTTAGCAACATGTACTCGTACAATAATACAGTTATTTGCTTTCAAGAAATATGAAATATGATGTCTTGAATATGACCAGCTACAAATATTTGCTCAATACCTATATTGCGTGGGATTTATGTGTTGAAATTAAATGTTTCTTATTCTTGTCACAAAATGTATTTTATGAAATGAAAAACATCCATATGGAAAGCTGTGAAACGGCTATGTCGTACAATGTGCAATTAATTCAATGTCCAGTGGCAGACTGTTTTATATTTATATAAATATTTATATTTTCATCAATGTCTGTAAGTACGAAGGTTTGTTCAAATTATAGTTTCTTGTTAACAGCAGGCTACCGCTGTATATTAAGATAAAATGAAAGAAAAAAAAAATCCCTCCACGTTACAGAGCCGGTACAAGCAACCTGTAAAATGACTTATCTGTGTAGTTACCCAAGCTCCCGCGGTTTATTTTTACCTCCTCGTGTTCCTCCTCATTCTTTAGCAGCTTCGAGAGATGGCGTGAGTTTGGCTTCATCTCTGACAAAAGATGGATGAGCTTGGGGGCCTTGGTGATTCACGGGGGCTGCCAGGGGGTTCCAAAATAGCAGACTATTTTTCATAACGGCAACGCGGCGCAGAGTCCGATGCAGCAGGCGTGCTAACATTTACCATCTCCGAGCGCGATGCGGGAATTTGTCTCGTTTTCCCTTTCGTTTAAGTTAACTTCTTAACTTAGTGTCGCAAATTTGCATTGATGCAGGGCCAACGGCGCCTCGTGGGCATAAATATATACATAAGCGAGCCGCTTGGCTCGTGGCATTAATTATAAGGGGAGGGTTTGCTGCGTGTATCCAGCAACATGCATCTGCAAGTATAGCAATATCTGGGCAAAACGTACACAGCTTTTATAAAATCACCGTTGATTTTGAAAATTCGTATGCACCAGTTCAAGAAAAGCTAATTAAACATGTTTGATATTTATCTTATTCATGTCAATTAAGAACTAACAAAATTTCACTATCTGTCGCTGCTTATTAGTTATATTTTACTTCAAATTTGACATTGTCTCATTTGAAAGAATTGTAATTGTTTTTGAGGCAAATGACAATTACCTTTGACATGCTCAGAACCCGAAACTGAATCCACGATGGACACATTTTAACCTTTCAGTGATGAAGACATTACTGTTAATGTGTTTTCCTGTTGCAAGCATATTTTTAAAAGAACCACTGACGTAATTTTATGATGAAATACAGTTTCTGTAGGGACGCAGGCAAAAGAAAGACGTATTGGGTCCTTTGAAAGGTGAGCTCCGCTCTAACAGGAAGAGATGCTCGTTCTGGTCTTTGGAGCCCGAGATGCCATTGACACCTGATGGGTGATCAAACCGAAGTCCCTGTACTCAACAGCCCTGCATGTTTACTCGTCTCGCTGCGCCTTTCCCCTCTGACACATCAACTCCTCTCCATACACCAGAGGCAGCCCTCCCCTCCAGCGGTTAGGATTTGTGTTTATGCCTCAGAAATCATGTAGGCTGGAGCGCGGAAGGGAGGATGACATCACTCTCGAGTATTGTAAGGGCTGTGTGTTTGTCCCTTCCTTCCTCACTAGTTAATTATTTACTTTTTAAATATACTGCAAAACCCAGAAGCATTTTGAGGGAAATGCAAGTCCTATAGGGTTAACTCAATATGAAAATGGAAGGATATGGACATTCCAATAAAATTAGATCTGACTGAAATTCAGTTTTAGGGTTATTACATCCTTGTAAAGAGAACAATGTAGGAATTATGATCATTCGAAATTATGCCGCTGCCTATAGACCTCACTGTATATGTTTTATTAAAGATGAACCGAGCTTATAGAGGAGGTTGGCAGATTGAGGTCGGAAGGGGTGTCTGTGATTGTTGAGCACTCAAGCAGCAGTAAAAGCAAAGGTCATCTCCATGGATATAGGCAGTTTGGTGAGTCTTAAGTGTGGCCGAAACATTGCCACTCTGAACTTGACCTCCCCGACACAGCCAAAGAGCCTGGACTCTAATTGCCAGAGGAGTTTATATTTTTATCTATCCATCTATCATTCCTATGGCTGCCTGATAATCCCCACCCTGACACCGCCGTGGCGTCGTGGTGCAATATTATCGTGTGCAGCACCATCGGTCCGGGTCAGACTGAAGCGTGGCCGGGGTCGGGCAGTATCGGTGCCAAGGAGGTGCAGTAGGTTTTTGCTGTCATTGGATTGGGTGATTTATTTCCCTGTAATGCCAGCCTGCTTTGAGC
This sequence comes from Gymnothorax javanicus, assembly GCA_029692085.1. Lineage (NCBI taxonomy): Eukaryota > Metazoa > Chordata > Actinopteri > Anguilliformes > Muraenidae > Gymnothorax > Gymnothorax javanicus. Next base: position 3,812,203 of record CM056207.1, on the reverse strand, counting down.
CGAGTTCCCTAGGCAACTCCCTCCAGAACCACTAACTCCCTCCCCCTCTCTCACTAACAGCCCCTCACCCCGCTCCCCCAGTCACTAAGCTCCTTGAGTACAGCAGGCAGCCTTTGCTACTCTTCCATTGCAACACCATCTTCTTCTGAAGCTAAATTACTGTTAACCTCCGTGTACATATACTTCGGAACTTCCTCCTCTTGGCTTTAAAATCCATTGACACCGTTGATGTTTTCAAAAAACAGATAACGACCCATTTGTTTCGACTGGCATTTGTGTAACCTAATGTCTTCATTGTTTTATTACACTTTGTTTATCTGTATACATGTCGATTGTTTATTTTAACCCATGAAGCACTCTGAGATGTCTTGTCTTGAAAGATGCTATATAAATAAAATGACTTACTTACTTACTACTCTGTTTTCTGTCAACATCAAAGTTACATAACTAATCATTCTCAAAATGTAAAAATTCTGCTTCGTGACAGAATTGATTGGTTTCCATTTTCGCATATGCTGTGGATTTTTTGAGCAGGCAGGTGTCATGAGGTAATTATGAAACACTGCAATAGGCTATAGTAGTTTCATAGTTCATACCTAACCATTATCAGTTTTAGTGTTGCATTCATTCTTTCTCTCACATTAGATATGTGTTATGATAGCCAGACAATTTCAGTATCTATTTCAATTAATCATTATTCCATAAATTATGACTATTTCTTTAAGGCTGCTCTTTGTATATAATATTGTCATAAAAGAAAAAAAAATTATGCAGTCATTAGCCTATTTGTTGGTTATGAAATTACAGAATCAGGCTGTAAATCAAGTCAGATAGCTCATGCCTGATTTTACAAGCAAACTGGATGCTGTTTTTTTGGGAGTTTTTCTTCTTTATTTGACAGATTTTAGTAGAGAGACAGGAAGGATGGGTAGAAGAGCAGGGATGACAGGCAGCAAAGGTTCCTGGGCTGGACGTGAACCCAGCTGCTGCAGGAAGGCCTTGCCCTTGTATGGCATGCATGCTTTAACCAGTGAGCCAGCCAGCAGTGCTCCAAACCGGGTGATGTATTTGAATTAGATAGCATCTTCACACACCAGATGCTCACGTGCCTATTGTAGGTGCTTTCGGCTGTAGACTGGGGTGAGAATGGGCACTTCGACCAGTCTGCTGCTAGAAACCACTTTACGTAGCAGGTGCAATACATTTTGTGTTGTCACACATCCCTCATGGAAGTATCAGTCTCTGTGACTTGTGCCACACTTGCCCTTCTGTCGGTTTAGACCAGATGGGATAGCCTTTGTTGCCTTTGTGTATTGATAAGTCTCGGGCGCCCATCTCATTTCCTGTTCAGGCTTTGTCCCTCTTTGGACCTCCGTCTGTTGATACTCATCTTTGCGGACTGGGAGCTCCCCAGAAGCCTTGCAGCTTCGACAATATTCTGACCCACTTGTCAGGCCGTAAGGATTTGGCTCTTGTCAAAGTCACTCAGGTCCCATTTCTTATACATCTAACGCGCCGACTAGGAGAACCAACCACTTACCATCTAAGGTCTTGACATACACCGTTTTAACGAGATAATCAACATTATTTTCTTCATCTGTCAGAGGTTTTAATTTTTTGGCTCATTGGTGTATACTGAGAATTTACTATGGTGTATCCAATCTTTTGCCTTCGGTGAAGAGTTGTCATGTAAGTGAATACAATATTCTGAGGCATTCCATTGTGCATATAACTGGCTTTTACGCATTTATGTCCATCGCAGCATGAAACAGTGATTTTAATGGCAGTGTCAATGAGGGATAAGAACAGTTTCTGGAAGATTGCTGGGGCACAATTATATGAAGGTGACTCCCACTAAGGTTTTTTTTTCCAGATTTGTTTAGACTGATCAATAACAACTAACACTTTTCACAGAAAAAACATACAGCTGCTGTGCATTCATCAGCTGGGCATAACCTGCCAAATCAACAGTTATCAGGGATAGATGGAGAAATGCAAGGTTCTTAGGAATGTAATAGCACAGGCCTATTCAAAAAGCCAACATTTGCTCAAGTTTATAGGTTGCAACAGCTTTCAGCAGTATTACTTTGTCACGGTACTCTTTTGTCACAGGGGTGTTTTGCTTGAAATAATTGAATTGACAAATTTAGTTAGGGCAGAAAGGTTTTTTGGCTTTGGTCCATTATTTACCTTCTACCGTATTGTTGATAATTTTGCATCTGAATTGCATTTGGCATATGTTGCGCTCTTTACTTAGTTGCTTAATCCTGAGGAAATGCCTATGTGCACGTATGGCTTTTTTCCCTTAAACTAATAACCCTTCCCGATTCCCATTCAGACAGCTGTACTGGACAAGTATTGAGGTGTTTCATTCAAAATAAATGAAAGCTCACAAACTTGTACACGGGTTCTTTGTCTCGGAGTGACTGAAGGACCAGACTCTCGATGTTGGCAGCCGTTTATTTCAAAATAGCGGGTGCTCTCTGTAAGCAGGGAGAGCTCTCCGGCTGCAGAATTATTGAGTTCTCTCTCTACAGAGCCTGTAAAATGTCTAGGCTTGTAACAACTTCCTTAGGCAGAATATAAATGGCCAGTCAGTCCTCTGAGAGCCTCATGCCATAAGGCTGGAGCTGGTTAAATACTCACACGCATAAGTCTTCTGGCGTCAGAGAGGTAGACATGGCTGGAATTTCGCAGACACATGCTGCTGTCATACAGATCCAGGAATCCCATCCTAGAATCTGAGGAAGGCAAGAGATTAGAGCTTTGTGTGACGTCAGTGAGGTCTTCTCTCGTTAGGCCTCTGTGATTCCCGTGTGGTCTGTGTACGACAGAGAAGGACCTGGTGGCACCACCGTGACCGTCGCATCATTGGGTTCTCCTAATAACACTAATTAAGGTGTGTTATTTTAAGTTCATATCTGCAAACACACATAAACCGCCGCCCATTGATGCTCACGCTTGCACACATGCACAAATGCATGCGCGCACACACAAAAACGCACGCACACACGCAAACATGCAAATATAAACACACATGCACACACAAGAACATGTTAAATGCACAAATGTACTAACATATTCCCCTCCTTCACCTACACTCAGGAGCTATACTTAAGCAGAAGCAATGACTCAAAAGACCCTTGTGCTCACCTGTAATAAATTTTGCCTCAAACAAGGCCTCTCGTCCTTGTTAACTCAGGCATGATGATGCTGATAACAGCCATCACATACTTTTCATTGGAGGTTGTTTTCTAAAAAAAAAATAAATTAAAAAAAAAAATGTATAGTCCACAATGTGTTATACATCAATACTGCCATAATACAGGAAAGGTGAAAATGTTGGACATTTTTAAAAAGTGGAACAGAAACTGCCTGTTGTACAAAATGATGGAGGCATCTGTCTGAATTCATATGACATCCTATCAAAAGGACTCAGGAGAATGCTCATCCTTCACCCAACTTTCTATGTATGAGGGTGCATTTCCGCACAGTCTGTCCATGACAATGGCATGACAGCCCTGTCAAACAAATATTTGTGATTTAAGTGTGGGAACTGAACATTTACAGTACATGTGCTTCGATGTAAATTTATTTGAATTCTGAAACAAAGACATTCACCATTAGCATTTACACTCCTTCATAATATGATTTTGTGATAGGCAAGTTATAACACTGTCCCAGAGAGCTTATTGCCTGTAAAAATTGTAATAATTCAGATCAGCGCGCGGCTTTCACGGTCGAGAAATCCCCTCAGTATCTTGGCCCCCGGCTCTGATGGGCAGCTGACATACTGGCGGGAGGAGCCATCGTCAAATTCACAGGCAGGCAGGGGGTCACCTTTAAGATTTGCTGGAGCTCAGCTGGAAGACGAGCCCTTCAGGCGAGGTTCGGAAGCCAGGTCGACGAGCTAGCGTTGGGGATGTAAAAAAAAAAAAAAAAAAAAAAACGAGTATATATTCAGGAAAAGAGTGCCAGCTTAGAGACCGTCTGAAGTTAGAGCGCCCATCGTCAGATATCAAAATACAAGGAGACAGCGCGAGTCCCAGGACGTGGCAACAAATAGCCCAACACCCGCACTTCACCTCCTCTGGAAGATTATGCAAACCCCACGGGAAGGTGATGGATTTTTTCCCTACCTGCTGCGAGCGGAGCAGATGCTGGAGCGAGATTCTGGGCATTGCGAGTGGTAAAATATGAGTCTTTAAAACTAGCAGAGAGCTCTGGGGTTTTGGTAACTTTAGAGATACTTGAAGCGTGAAGAAAGAACGGCGTGAAGGTCGTTTCCAAGTCGCGAAACCTCTCGTCATCTAGGACCCCTTTCCCCGACGAAACAGTATTTCCATGGTTAATCAGGTGGACCGCAGCTTTGTGGTTTTTACTACCACACTTCGACTGTAATGACAGTCCACGCACGATGTGGGGGAAAAACAGCTTAGAACTTTTTATGAAAGTCATAGCGCCTTCTGTATACAGCTGACTGCAAAAACGTTGTCACCGCCCGATAGTTCTAATGTTCCTCTAGTAATTAGCTGACAAATTAAGACGATTAGCTGCTTTACTCACCGAATAAATCCAGGTTTTCTCCACGAATCCAATAAACTTCTCAAACTGCCATTTTAAAACAAACTGAGCATGCGCAGTGGAAACATCTTCCCATTAAATTGCTCTGCTTGCCTTGAAAATTGCCCCTCGAGGATTAATAAAGTTTCTTGAATCTTGAATCTGACCTCTCTGTTGATTTACGCATGCGCGGGTGCGATTTTGGTCAAGAGGAAGGGCGCAAAATTAAGAAACTGAAAACCGCTGAAAACAAATGTATTTTTTGTATCCCAATCGATGGACATATTCATTTCAAAATGTAGCTAATCGAAGGATAACAATCTGGAGTACCTGGAGAACAAGAATTTATGGGAAGGTAGGGACGATTTATTTATTTTACGAGACGTTTTCGAAAGTCTAAGCTTGATAAACCCATTACGATCCTGGGCTGCCATTGCATGCAATGAGCAGCACAACCTGGGCTAGGTTTTTACTCCCCACATAACGTGGTCATATTGGGATGGACAGTAAAGTCACAGAAAAAACAATCACAGATCACAAGTGCTGTAATTCCATGCTGTCACGACAGATAAACTTGTTGGCCTATGGTTTATTTTCTGTCGAAAACCTGCTTGAACCCGTCATTGCTGAAATTCCATCTTGCATTCAATGAAAATTTCAATCTAGTGAAACATGCAAATATGACTGGAAAATGTATGGGACTGTTTATTTTCTTCTGATTGGTTATTCTTACTGCTTTTATTTTAAGGTTTCAAACCTTTTTATCTATTAAACACTGCTGTATTCTATTTTACCAGTGAAAAAAATACTATTCAGCTGTTACCCTGTCTTCATTAAAACCATGTGAGTTCAGAAAACATGAAAATTAATTCACCGAATGGTGCTATCCATGAGAATTATGAATACATTTTTTTTCAGCATTCACATTTTCATCAATTTAACCAATGTACTATTTTAGATAGAACAGCAAGTGTTGTCCCATGGGGTATGAAGTAATTGATACACACTGCACAATCTGCAGCTATGCTAATTAAATAAGGTAATGTCACTGGGAAAAAATCCTGAGCACTCCGGTTTTCCCAGTTTTTTTTTTTGTTCCGTTAGGAAGACAAATGTCTGAAACTGAGTGCTGGTGCTTTCCCCTGGAAATCATCCGTACTTTGTTTTCAGAACGGTGAGGCTTAATGGTTCTTGGCTTAAGTGGCTCTTGGATCCAAATGATTTATTCAGAACCAACTGTGCAATCACATTCACAGCTGTTTTTCTGATTGCAGATTGTTAATTTAATACCCTATAAACCCATAAAAATGATTGAGCATTCTAAATTTCACTTCACCTGTTCACCTGCCTCTGCTGTGATTAAGGCAAGATTGAGTTCAATCAATGAAAATATGAGGTTACAGAGCAACCGCCTCTAACTTAAGTGGTTAGTGAAACACAACTTCTGCAGGCTAAGGCGGGTAATGTAAACTGTCTGGCTATGAATCTGGTGATTTTATTATTATTATTATTTTTTTTATTTTTTTTTTTTTTATGTAGAGCAGGGCTACCTCACCCTTTGTGCAGATTTTTACTTCAAGCCTAAAAAAGTTGTCCTCATTTAGCGATTAACAATCTCGTTTTGCTGGTACATAATTCATCAAGTCGTGAACAAAATTAAGGTTGATGTGGAAACTTATGGAATAGTGGATGTCCAGAAACAGGGCTAGGCAGTCCTTTTAAGGGTCTTCCATGGAGTCACTGAAATAAGGCCTTCACCGAGAGGTCAGCTTGGATTCAAATTTCAGCTTTTAAAGTTCAGTTTGTTACTTAAGACTTTATTTCATTAGTGGGAAACAATAGGTAATTCATTGAACCTTGCCGCTCCAGTTACTGTTGCTAGGTCGGCCACGCTTCCAAGCCTGCGTCAATTCTATCAGTGGCAAATACAGTGAAAGAAAATACATTTTCTTTTAAGTGAATTCTCTGAGGGAGTATTAAATTACTACTGAACAAACAGCACTTGAATCTCGCACCTGTCTCTGAAAAGGTACCTAGTGTGCAATGGTAGGCCACATCCAAAATGTGAAACTAAAGAAATTAGTGATGAAAAATAACATCAGAATTGAGGTAAAGGCTTCACGTATCATCATCAGATCAGGCAGGAGGAGCCTCACTAGTTAGCTGTCACCAGTAACATCTATAAGATAATTTCTTGTTTGCTACACATCACCACCTCTGGTATTTTTGTTGTGTTACCAAACAGATAACATTGGATGGTCAACTCAAAAAACTGCGAGCAGAGAAGACAACGTGCGATTGGCTAAATGCGAATGTTAGCCTACATTTGCAGATACTATACTAATAGCTAACTGCTAACTTTATAGCCTGTTACCTGAGTCAGTTAACATTAATTAAATGTATCAGGAAAGATTAACATCAACTTAATATGAGTGCAAATATCAGTGTTCTTTGTGATGTTAGATGTGTTTAGTAGCACTGGTGCGCACAGTTCTGTTAATCTGCCAACAGCTAATTAGCACAGATAACTTTCATCAGCGGATTAGTGTTTCCGCCAAATTTGAAAACCGTTAGTTGACCAGTTAGCACTCACTTAATTTAGTTCTGCTACCTTTAAGTCGCTAAAAAGTTTTTTCTCCCTTTAAATAAAGCTTAAAGGGGCATGTCACTGATTTTAAACCTTTCCTATCTATCTGAGTTAGGGATAATGTCATAGTGTGAAAATGTTTCAGTTTTTGCCAATTTTTTGTCCATCTCTGGAGATCAGCGACTGGTCCATTGTCATTATTTCATGCGTACAGTGACTTAGTTGGAGGTAAGAAAGAACTGCAACCTGTTTCAGCTTGGATTTTCAGCAAGTACCCTCCTCTGGGTAGCTGAGAGTGTGCCCTGGCTAGATTCCACTCAGGAACTTCACTCTTGTATTGTTATGACTTGAAAATCACAACAAAGAAAACCAGCAATGACAACTTAAACAAATTTATTCTTCACAGATAAAAAAAAAAAAACTTCTACAAATAATCCACTGTTCAATCCTATTATAACACTCTAATGCCACTAAGTAACTCTGTTGCCAAAACAAAAACTCTGCTACTGGTGACCAAATTCACAGCATTTATATAGACTAGCAACATTCTGGAAAGATCTACAGGATTCCTGGGTAATCACGCCCCCTCCAGGCAGGAAGATGCCAGAAGCTTCTAGAAAGCACTAGTCTATTTCATCACTAAGAAGGGGGTATTGCATCAGATCATGTTTTGCTATAGACACACCACCAGAGGGTGCTGATGAACAAAATAAATAGCTGACCAGCAAGGCAGCAAAAACAGCATGTAACAAATCTCCACTTACAAATGATATACAGTGCATTACATAAAATACTCATACATAACAGTATTCACTTGCAAACCAGCTATTTTCCATCAACCAAAACGGGATCCCAAAATATGAGTGGGCAAGGATACATTTTACGCAAAGCTAGCTAGATAATGCAACTTCTGTGACATTACCAGCTAGCAAAGGTTTTCGTTTGCTTGCGGTTGTAGCAGACTGGAGGAAGACAGCAAGCAGAAGATTTTGCCATCCATTTTGGCAAAATATCTAACCGTGCTGTTTTAACACGGTCAGATTCATTACTGTCAAGTAACATTAGCTTACGATTGTAATGTGAGTTGGCTCGAGCGAGCTAGGAAGTGAAAAATTTTGTCAGTCATGAAGTTTATGCCAGATAAACACATAAAAAAACAGCTTGCTACCTGGCTAGTTAACCCACCTGCGACTGTTGGTCATCTTTTCTTCTCCAATGGGGTTTTTGAAGGTGAAAGTGAATCTTAATTGACATTAATTGCTTGGGTCAGAAAATGGATGGAACGGCTTTATCATTCAGAATTCATCGAGGCAGCCCCAGTTGGAGATCTCTCTCCTAGTCTTCAAGAAGAAAATGCTCGCTGCAGGCTCTCATATTTGTATACTTATTTGCGAGTATGTTTACTTTATATCTCGTGTTTGCAATGGCCTGTTGCTATTCCATCAATGATACTGTATTTGCCAGGAAAGAATGAAGAATGTCACCTCTGGCTTTGGCATTTTTATAGCTTGTTGACCTGTGTTAAACTGAAAAAGTCACAGACAGCCAGATTGCAGGGAAAACTAATTAACAGAAAAGTTTGATATACAAACAATGCAAAGAGGAGGCCATATTTCAACATCATCCATAGCATTGGCGACTTTTCTGGGTTCAAGCTGATCTCAAATCTACAGTTGCGAAGTGGAAAGGAGTTTTGTTAGATGACGAGTCCATCTTTTAAATTGCTTTTGCATGTAACTGACTTTGTGCTCTTAGGGCCAAAGAGAAGCACCCGCGAGAAGAGCCATTCTATTATCAGCGAAATGTTCACAAGCCAGCTATGGTCATTGTTTTTGGTTGCATTTGTGCTTTCAACATAGAAAACTTGCACATCTGTGACAGCGCAATTGACACACCCTTTTTGCTTCAAGGTATGCTCCCGTCCAGGTGTCGTCTTTTACAGGGATGTCCCTGCTTGTTCCAGCAAGATAGCACCAACCAATACTCCGCATTTGGTGTTTTAGTCACAGAGTGCGTGTTCTAGATTGGCCTGTCTCAGCCCAAACCTGTCTCCCACTGAAAACGACTGGCCGATTATGAAGTGGAAAATATTACAAGGAAACCCAACTGAAGACTCTCTGAAGTCCAATATCAAGCAAGAATGGGAACCACTTCTGCTGTCAAGACTCCAACTATTAGTGTCCTTAACTCCAAAATGACTGCAGTGTCATTAAAGGGAGAGGTGTCCAGGGGTCACAAACTGGTCCATAAAAGGGCCAAGGGGCTGCAGGTTTGTATTCCAACAGAGCAGAAACACTCCTGATACAACTAATCAGCTGTGCAGACTGAGATCAGCTGATTAAATTAATTGTATCACGTGTGCTTTTGCTCGGTTAGATTGAAAACCTGTTGGCCCTTAGCCCTTATGTGGACCAGTTTGAGACCCCTGTGTTAGACAGTGGTGAACATGCACCTATCTCAGGTTCACTGGGATGTGTTGCAAACATCATATTTTGAAATGGCTATTATTCTCAAAACACAATGAAGTAAATGAATTAAAACAGCTTTTCATCTTTAATCAATTGAAAACAGGTTAAAGGGGATTTGCAAATTACTGCTTGCTGTTTTTATTTACATTTTACATATTACTCAATTCTTCACAAATTCAGGTTATAGTTTCAGAGGCAGGAGTACTGCAAATTAATATGGAGACTGTGATTTCTATACTACAGTCCATAGTGCAAATTAGGAGAAAGTATTGAAGTCCTTTCTTAAGCCAAACATTAAAGGAAGAGACCTTTAGTGTCAGGGTAACAGTGGGTAATTACATGTTTATAGATGGATAGACAGATAGATATGTTTTTATTTCAGGCTCAATGCCCATAATCAGAACAAGTACAAACATACAGACAGATAATATCAAAGGTAAAATAAAAATAATTTTAAAAAAAAAGAAAAAAGAAGCCCGTATGAGCCCGTAGCTGCTGTGTTTTCTATATTGCTGTTTATTCATGTTACAAACTAATAATAACACAACAAGAACTTAAAGTCATGCTGCAGTAGCTGTGCATGTATTAAATATGTGAGTACGCTCTCTGTAAAACTTCAGGCTCTTGTGATAAATAGGTCTTCAGTTTGGTCTATGGAGAATTGAATTAAGGGGGAAAAGAAACTGAAAACTCGCACTGTAATGAATGCGCAGCCGAGATGCAGAACCCAAAACAGCAATAAGATTCAAATGAGACAGGTGCAGACCTGTCTCATCTGAGTCCTATAGAGAGTGTAAAAAATATCTCATCACCTTTAACTCATTTACATCGATGTTTTTAATGCAGATTCCTCATCATAAGATTGTATTTCAAAGTGGGTCAATGATAATTAAAGGGCTAAATGTCGTGTTTCTGATTATTTTTCGTGTGCGTAGCATATATTTAAATTTTGCTCCTCATTAATCTTCGATGCGGACAGACATTTGGAAAGTTATCAGGTTATAATTTAAAAACTTGCTCGTACGAGTAAGTCAACGAAAGAAAGGGTTTACGCCGTAGTCTCTCATAATTTACGGGGCGTTTAGTTTGTGTAGGACTGCATTAGACCTCATCAGCTGAACTGGGAGAGGAGTGTTGATGGTGTGGATGTGATTTTCCCGCTGGCGGTAGCCCTACATTATGAGTTATGAGATGGCTGCAGATCAGCACAACCTCATCAGACCTGTGATTAAAGGTGATGGAGAGCCTTGGACATCAGAGTGCCATCGAGCTCCATGGAGCGTAGCTTTCATTTTCCGCACATTCATTTGGGCCTTTGTGTTGATCAATAAAAAATATGAAATTCTGTCTTACTTACTCTGGTGGTCTGATCCATAAAGAGGAGACTACAGTACTGCACTGGCCTTTAGGACATTGTTATTCGTCAGCTGTGCGCTTTGTGACCAGTTAGTGAGTGATAGAAGTAAACAGTCAGTTAGCTATGACTGGCTGGCTGTTTTCTTCAAAAAGATAGAACAATCGGGTCAGTTTTTTTTAGTATTCAAGCACAAGATTAGCCGAAGCCAACATAAAATCTTATTTTTGAATTCAATTTTTTCAAAATACCTTTCTTTTTTATTTTCTAAATACAGTGAACGAATTTTATATTTTACAGATGTGTCTTAGTTGCTGTAAACTCTCTGTCTGCAGACCAGCGCAGTAAACCCGAGTGAGTCCCTGAGCAATTTATGCAGGAGGGTAGATGTGCTTGGTTCACTTCATCAGAGCCCGGGAATAATGCCTCTAATATTGTCATTCAGTGATTGGAGGCACCAGGAGAAGGTTTGCAGAAAGAGCCTCCTGAAATATTGATGTGACTTATTGTGTTAATTAAAATGCACGTAGCGAGGCCCGCAGGACAGGAGAGCGCACTTATGTAATTACGGGAGGAGAGCGCAAATTCATTTTTCACGGCTGGACGGCAGCCAGTCGCCAGGATCGCTTATTGAATCCCTGCCTGAGTTTGTTCCAGGTCTCTCACATTTCTGTGACATCAGGCTCCGGCTCAGAGGCCGGCGTCCAGTACGCCTGACAACAGCGACACGTGTGATTGAGACGAACGCGTGGCGCTCGCAGCTTTGAGAAAAAGGTCCACTGGGGTCACAGGGTGGAAAGATTATCGAGGACATTCAGTCTTACCATGGGAGATTCTCCCCATTTGTGGTAAATGAGATTTGTTCTTCTTCCCCCATGCATTCTCCATCCGCTGCCAAACACATAGGGCCTGATTTACTAAGACCTTTAGCACATGCAAAATCTTTTTGCCCGTGCAAAACCAATAACATTGCCCATGATTGGCCAGGGTACTTGCCTTGCACCAATCAGTGGCAAGCCTTCTGGTTTGGCAGGGGCAAAAAGATTTTGCATGTGCTAAAGGTCTTCGTAAATCAGGCCCATAGCCTGACAGAGAAAAAAGCACAGGACTCCTGTAAACTGTTTTCACTGTGCTAAGAGTGGGTACATGTTTCTTTTAACCTTGATTTGGAAAGTCAAATCATGTTGGTAGGCCTTTCTCATAGCTGTGACCATCTCCAGCAGTTTCAGTTTCTCACTTGAGCGCAGCATGCTGTGGCCTACTGCTACTTTATACTTTGCAGTTCACTTTCTGGTCTATGAGGCTATCGTGTAAAATAATCGCAGTATAACATCTTGTAGCCAGTCTTACTTCACACTTCTGTTTTTTACCCAAAGTTTAAGGGAAAAGACTTTGTAGGCAAATTGCATTGCACCCCCAGAGCAACAAAATAAGCCTGTGAGACATTTTAATTCTTTTTAATTGTAAACAAACTACATTTTAATAAGACCGTCTTCCCTTTGTAAAAGGCCCTAAAAAATTTTGGTGATAAAAATTTTCTCAGCTGGCCTCGTTCACCATTCTATTGCCCCCACTTGAGTACAATACTGCCGCCATTTTGGTTGCCAGGTGCAACATTCCGATATCGGTCTCTTTTGCCCTTTTAGCTCAAAGTTACGCGGTGGATCATTTCCAGGGGATATTGGTGGTGCAGCATTGGACAGTGTAATACAGATAATAGCTGTTTGAGCAGGAAGACACGAGCGAACTGCATGTATAATGGGAAGCCAGATAAACAATGGAAGAGAAAGAAAAATGGAAAACCAAACAAAAAGTTATATAAAGCTCTCCTTGAAGCCATGCATTGCAGTGCTCTCTCCTCGCTGTGTCTCCTCTATAATGGCACAGAACTGGGAAGAGACGGCATCGTCTGTTTCATCTCAGCGCCTCGTGTTAACATGCAGAGAGAGAGGTAGAGAGGGAAGCGGGGGGACCGAACTGAGTCCCCGTTCACCCAATTAGAGGAATCTTCCGCTCAAACGCGCCGCCCGGCAACATGTTTCTGACATTTCTCTTCTGTGGCGATATGATTTACAGCACCGTGGAGCTAAAGGCTAAATTAGCAAAAGCCCCCTCCCCAACTTCAGAGATGGCGGTAATTCCTGCAGTCTAAATTTGTCAGAAATCGCTAAGCACACAGTGTGTTGCTCCCAGGTTTTTATCGGTCTCTCCAAACACGGGCCAGCTGTGAAGCAGGCCTTGTAATTGTGATAAAAGAAATGGGCGAACGGCGCAGACTGAGAGACAGATGAAGTAGGTAAAGTCGGATGCTGTGTGTGCACGAGGGGTCTGAATGTGTGTGTGTGTCAGAGGGAGCTCGTGCGAGTGAGCGTTTGTGAGTGAGCGGGAGAGCGCCTATATGCAAGCGGGGATGCGTCTGCTTATTGAAAATATATGCGTATGTGCGTGTATGTATGTGTGGATGCGCGTGTGTGTTTATGTGTGTGTGTGTGTGTGTGTGTGTGATTGCATGGCAGTGAAACGCACATGTACAGTGGGGAAAAATTAGTCTGTGATATGGCTACCGCCTGGAGAGTCGATCACTCCTTTGAGAGGCACTGTGTTTGGTGGATTTGGCAAAGCGGAGTAGTGGGGAAATACACAAGGTGCCCGACTCTCTGTCCAAATCGCCCCACTGTGCTTTCATCTCCCACTGATGCGTTCTGGAAGGAGCTCTTGGTCTGTTCTGAAGCTGATGCTGAAGCATCAGGACTCTTCACAGGTTGTTTTTACGCCTACGTTTTTCAAATTTCATTTCTATGTGATCATGTGACTTGATTCACTTGCACTCACCAGGGAGTTTCAAACACCCTTTAAACGTCTCCTCGCTCGACGCCTGGACCAACCTGACAAAATTTGGTTCGGTCAGACCCCGACAGAGATATTCAAAAGGTAACAAATGATGAATGGTTAAATATTATCTCTGGGCCCCAATTTATTTAATGGAGAAACTTTTTAAGAGGGTTATAATTCCTAAGGTGCAGAAGCCTATCAACTGAGTACATTTTAATTGGCTACTGACTCATATCTATAGTTTATCCATATTTTGTACGGGGAATTAAACCGTAATTTTGTAATATATTTAAATATGTTAAACTAATAATATTTCTCAAATACACTGAGTAAATGTAATGAAAATGATACATTACACATTGCGCATGTACTGAGACTTTACAATCAGACATCCCTTCCTCCAACAAATTTAATGACTTTGAGAAACTGTCTCAGTAAGTCAGTGTACTGCGTCGTTTATCGGATTGAGCAAACTCTGAAGGGGGCTTATCTTGATTCCACGCCTAACATGGAGCCAAGCATCTCCAATTCCGTGCACGGTTTAGAACTGCCCATCATCGACCACCATTGCTGCATTCATGATCTGCTCCAGCCTGGTATGGATCCAGGTTTGGAGGGTCATCCATGTGCCAGAACATGTCTGATCAGAAAATCACAGACAGAAAGATGATTCGAAGAGGTCACCTTTTGATGTCTTCAGCGCTTTCGTAAACGCTATAGAGCTTGAACCACAGGTTTTTTTTCAACTTGACAGGGGTGCATTTCCCAAAATCCCAGATGCTAACTTACATAGTTGGACCCATTGACTGTGAATGGACCAACTATGTCAGCTGCTAGCTTAGTTAGCAACTATGCTGTTGGGAAACGCGCCTCAGAGGTGTGATCACGCTGGCCCTCGTTTCAGTGCTCCTCTGAGCAGGTAATTTGTGTCCAGGCTTAGAATAGTGGATAATCTACCACCGCAGCCACATTAATGCTTGTGATCTTCACTTCAAACATCCGCTCCATTCCTCTGAAAGAGTGATGTGCAGCTACCAAAAAAATCATTAGCACTGGCACAGCCCTGATTCACTCCCAAGGTCGTGAGGCTAATCCTCTCACTGCTTTATGGTGCTTTAACCGAGCGAGCTGTCCAACTGCTCCAGAGCGCTAATTTCAAAAACCTCACTTCTGAGAATACTGTAAAACTGAAGAGGATTATTTCATTGCTGGGATAATCAGTGTGCCAAGAGAAACAATACAAATATATCCTGTTCAGTCGACTGAGAGAGCACTGATGATCATGTCAGTTGTCCTTGCCCTCTGACTGGTATTTATAAAATCCAAATGTAATGTTCTGTGTCTCCTTTCGGAACGGCATTCTTATGTCACTGCAGTTGTCTTTGATCAGTGCCAAGTTTTCATTTTGCGGTCCATCCATTTAGAAGACGAGGAATAGGAAACAAATATGCCGGTTCGGTAATCCGCATTCGCTTAACGGCGGTCCTCTTGGGCCTGATTTTAAAGATCACCTCTGTAACGGGGTGACTCACTGGACGGGAATAGAGTGGACAGGAAACACGCTGATGCACAGGAACAAGCTGTCGACATGAGAGATGAGACATACGTGTGGGGTGACGGGCTGCGGCCGACGGCCCTGCTTGCGTCTGGATTGCAGACTGAAGGCGAAGCGATGACTCTGACCACACTGGACAGATTGTATAAGATGGGGGAGCTCAGAGGAGAGATCAGTAAGTCATCATTGCTCTGGACTCCTTCCATTCCTCATGCGAACATCTATCATGGCTTTGATAAACCACTTCTGGTCCTCATATGGAGCTGTAAGGAAGTTCCCGTTCTCGGTCATGATTTACCAGAACCGTAGCAAACACAGGGTTACCTGGATGGACACAGGTCTGTACACAGGAATGTATGCATGTATACACAAGGCGCACACAAGACCACAATGGAAATTAAACATGAGACTTTATTGCAAATTCCTGATCAAGGATATACCGTATGCATAGCTGCGTATTCTATTTTTATAATACAAATAAAATCGACCAATTGTAGACACACACGTATGCATAATCACGCGCACATACACACACAAATGCACGCATATGTACATACAGGCACACATGCATAGACACGCACGTGCACACGCGCACACGCCACACACTTCCCAGCCGCTGGACCGAGCTGCGGCCCTTGGAATCGCTCTCACCGGCTCCTGCAAGGTGAGATTGGGCTGGAGGAGACGAGGCATCCCGGAGGTCTGCTGGGAGCCGGTTCGCCTGCGGGAGGAACTCTTAACTTCTGTCAGGTACAAATAACCGCGCCATTTTTCACCCTCCTGCTTTTACACTGCGAGAGTCACTCTGCTCTCTCAACACATTAGCTCCACTCAACCTGCCCACTCTCTCCTGTTTACCCCTGTTTGCTTTCAAAGGCCCTGATTCCTCTTGGAATGGACACAGAGCACTAGGCTTTAAACTCCTAGATTAAACACAAAACCAAGTCACTACAGCACAGTTATTTTTTGCTTTGCGTAGGATGTACATTTTCCTCTGAGTTGGGACACAACCTGATATAGTAACAAACACAGAATCTGAATGTATCATTTGTAAATACAGTATATAACTGGATCTCATTCTATTTAGCTTGACAGCAGTCTTGTCATTTATCACTACTGCATTGCTAATACAAGCCAACCTAACTGGAATTTTATTTATTTATTTTTTTACTGCAAACATAATTTGTTTCATTGTGCCTTTGTATAAAAGTTAACCTACTTGCTGCAACTGTCAAGATGACACTGTGTCTATGTAAAACTGCATGTTGCATCATTATCCTGTTATTTTCAAGCATATTAATTTCTTTTGTGTAGTTATTTTTACTGAGTATACTGATTGCTTAAAATGCATGTTCATAATCATCATGTTCAGGCAAACTTGGCAGAGGGACTCATATTGCAGACTGCTGCTAGGTGGCGCTGTTTAGTAGCTTTTTTCATCATAGACTCAAGCTCCTTTTTTGTGCGGCTCCACATCAGATTTTGTTCTGTCTGATGCATTCTGGACTGTCCAAGCCAAGCCCTGTATGCCGGTATGAAATGAAAAGGGTGGTCTGATCCCACTCGAGCCAGTCTCGATCAGTGAGAGCTGTGCATTTTCAGCGACGTGTGTTGGTCTGTCAATTCAGCCCTTCCCTCCCCTGAGTTCCCATCATCCCTCCCCCCACTTACTGCTTTCCAGTCTGATGTTTCCATACAGCATGGCTGTCACATATGAAGGACATCTTACATACTGTTTCCAACAGTGTCGATAAAACATGATTTGCATTATGATTTTAAGCACAGCTCCAGCCATGGAACCATTATATGGTTTAAAAGCACTGATTTCTGTATCTTGTTTCTAATGGTGAGTTCAGAGATCTGACAAATGAAAAATCTGACAAGAAAAAATTTTGGCTTCTCATTTTTGATCTTCTAATCATATGCTTCGAAAAAAAAAAAAATGCATTCACACCATGCCATATTTTAAAATGCCGATTTCAAATTCACTCTTTGGGCTTATTTTCATACCAATAATTTTGTCATGTGCATTTAGTTCTCAGAAATTAATTCCTTGTGTTTATATGCTGTATTTGTATATTGGCACTTTCCATCAGACGTATTTGAGTTCATAATTTTCTCCTTAAAAAAAACAATAAAAAAAACACCATGCCTTGACTCTTGCATTCTTGTGGGTGGAGTGGATAAATCTCGATTACATTTGATGAAATTTAACGCGCTTATAATCAGACCTTGTTTGGCCTTGAATTCAGAGCCATCGTCGAAGAGCTACTTTCCCCACCATGGTCCAGTTTTCCTGACTTCTGACATTGTGCTGGTGAGCAGACAAAATAAACTATCAGGAAGGCAAATCGGCGTCGAAGGTAACGGGGCTTTACGAACCAAAAACAAGCCTCAGCCAAATCCCTGGTATTTCCTTCCCAACAGGCACTGCACCCAACCATCCTGTCAGCACTGCACAGGCCATCTGACCTGTGTATTTCTCCCTGTATGATTTAGCCCTGTCATATGTGTGTGGCCTTTTTTGTTTGGCTAAGAAGAGGACTCATCCAGTGTGATGACTGGGAGCTTAATTCAATTATACTGCAGGCTAAGCTCTGAGGCACATTGGGTTAAATTGAGAAAAAATATGGTGCGGGATTTGAACAAACAACCTCCTCCTATATTCGAGCACTGCTGACCCTCACTCTCTGTTGACCCGCCATGTTGTCATAATTGGGGGCCCCTGGCTATAAGCAATATATTGGACCACTTAGGGGTGAAAAATTGCATATAAGTTGCTTCCAGTCACTCCCTCCTGATATGAGACTACCTGGACTGTGTGGAGTGAAGAATGCATCAAATGGAATCGGTTTTTTCCTTTTTTTATGTCCTCGTTCATGTTTTATAAGGGCCTGCTCTTTGCTGACGGCCTGCCCTTCGAAACGGCTTTGATTATCCATTTCAAAACAGTGTAACACAAGATCCTCTCACTCCGGGAACGGTCAAGGGTCAACAAGAAGCCTTTTCAAACGATAGTTGCCGCAGGACAAAGGTTTAGCTTCTAATGCGCGGCAGTCAGATGTCGAGAGGCCGGCTCGGCACCTTCCCTTAAGAGATCAATTTGTCTTGTTACACATGTTCACGGGGTAGAGCACGATATTTTTTGGCCCCAGGCAAGCTCTGTAAACTGGGAAAAGCACTTTTTTTTTTTTTTTTTAAACCAGAAATGCTTCTCAGCTCAGGTTAGCTGTACATTAGCAAGTAGTCTGTTTTTGCTACTAGCGCTAGCAGATCATGGCCGTTGAGTCCTGGAGGATTTTATACAACCATATTCTGGACCCTCTGTATCTTGCAGTGCACAGAACAGCATGGTAGAACCAGATAATGAGAGATAGTCATCATCTGGGAGGTTTATTAATTGGAGGATGGGGAAAATCTAAGATAATTACAGGGTGTTTGGTGTTTTCATCAGATGTAACGGGGGACGGAGAGATCTGCAGAAGGCTTTGCCTTTTGATTATACTGGGCTCCCAGCACTGATCTCTATCAGAGTGAGTAAGCAACAAAAAAATTTTTCTTGTGATACTCAAGCCAGTGCAGCGAGGGTGAATCTGTATGAAAATGATAATGTATGGGACTTCTAAACTGGAACCGATCTGAACCAATCAATGTGTTTTGGTTTCCTGAGTAAAGCATTTTGGCTTTAGACGAGTCTCTCTTCCTAGAACAGTTTTACAATTTATTGTGCCTTCACCAATGGCCATATGAGCTTACAAAAGTTTTCTGTCACTGACTGAAAACACCTTCCACAAGTAGTATTATTTTCACTGTTTACTGATTTACAGAACTGTCTGGTTGGCTCCAGCTCAAAATTGTCTTTCTCTCCCGCTGTCTGATAGTGCTGAACTTTCAACTTCGAGGTCAAAGTTCCTTTCTGAATGTGCCACGAAACAGAGGAAGCATTGATAGGAAGTTTGTGATGTCATCATTAGGTGCATATTTAGACCTCACAGGATGGGCAGTTGGGAGTTATAAAGCCTTTTCTGACCCCGTGTTTGTAAATCTAATGAAGTACCAGGTAAAATTGTTTTGTCGTAGTCAAAGAATGCACGAAAGAGGCTCTGAAGTTCCTTAGAAAAGTTTATGTGGTCTGTTGCACTGTTC
This sequence comes from Gymnothorax javanicus, assembly GCA_029692085.1. Taxonomy (NCBI): domain Eukaryota; kingdom Metazoa; phylum Chordata; class Actinopteri; order Anguilliformes; family Muraenidae; genus Gymnothorax; species Gymnothorax javanicus. The sequence goes on along the minus strand of CM056207.1, from coordinate 3,792,698 downwards.
TTATGAGTAATTTCTCTTCATTTCCTTGATCTTTCCTGTTTTGTTCAATCACAGTTTTTGTCGGAAGACCTCAAAAGCAGATATGAGCTTCCAGAAGAAATAAAATCGCTTTGAAGAAAAACGTGTGAGGATCTAAGCTGTATGAAAAGAGTGCAGTAGCTGACAGTAATTAAGCTATATTTAGTCATTCTGAAAGTTAGACAATAAGCTGGATCTTAAATGTAAGACTTCTATGAATGTCAGTATGTGAGTGATCTGGAGTGAGTGGCAAGTTCCTCTGAGTCATAACCTCAATCTTTTGATTTTTCTGGACATTCCCTAAACTCTTACCTTTTTGTGCAGCAAAAGAAAACGTATCAATACAAAAAAAAAAAACAAAGATGAAATTGCTCGCTTTTTCAAAAAAGAAAACCATTGCGATGTCTCGACTGTTTTATTATTTTTTATTTCAAATCTCAACTTTTGCCTGTGGGATGCATCTTCCTTTGTACTTCATTGATTCGAAACTTTGTCTCGCAGAAAGAGAGAGAAAAATGGAGCTGCGGTGTTCTGTGGAGTGAGTGTCAGCTTAATCAATCATTTTTAAACACGGGCTGGCGTGAAGCTCAGCTCAGATCTGTCATATCCTCGCTATCGCGGATCCGACGGCCGACATCATTCATCATCGCTTAAAAATTAAAGAAGCAGCATCAGACTGTCCTCGCCTCGTCTCAGGTTTTTACAGAGAGGCCGAGGGGCGGGGGAAGAGCTGGGGGGGGGGGTCAGACAGTCCGTATCACAGAGGAAAGAGAATCCGCGTCAGCGTGCACGATCATGATTTTCGCCGGCTGTATTTTTCTCTCTGTGCTGCCATATTCAGGGAAGAAAAGGAAATAAATTTCAAGAGAGGTGAGTTGCATGGGGTCGAAAGGGCCTCTAGCTCTCGGCAAAGTGACTGAGGGCAGGGGATGGTGAGAGAGAGGAAGCACTTGATTGCGTGAGAGAGAAAGATGAAGGTGAGGGATTGACCCTTCCCAGCGTGGTGTGAGATTCCTCACGCCTGCCTATAGGAGCTGTCCTGTAAAATGCACTTCTGTCAATCTACGGCCCACCGCACACGGCCCACTCCTGACCCTCAGAGGTGATAATCGAGACTTTGCAGTGTGCGACCCGTTGCCCTCATGTGCGGTAATGCGCCCTTCATTAGATCCCTGCCCTCTGCCTCATCACACCGCCGGAGAGTCCCGCATGGGACTTTCCACTTAGTTAATCAGAGGAGAAGATCCCGGGGCTGGTCTGAAGGCCCGTGTATGGCTGCCGGTCTCTGGTGAGATGAGCGAAAGGGGAGCTTCGCTGGTGAAGGATCTGCCGTGTTTCACACCAACGGTTTGCTTGAGTGCTGCTGATTGCCTCCTTGTGTGAGATGATGAGCCTCTGAATTCAGTTTGATTGTGTTTTTTTTTTCTTTTATCCCCTCGTCACGTTCGATGACGTCTCTGCTGTTCCAAGCCTGGACATGTGCTCTCTGGCCCTCAGCAGATTTCCGGAGAGACGTCTCTGGAATTTTCTGTAGGTACTCGCATATTAGTACCCACGAGTTTGTCGAAATCTTGTGATCAGATGGCAAAACCGCATGCGTGCATTTGCCGGGCTGGGTAGCAATTTGTATAATCTTCGCTTTGGTTGCAGCAATGGGCTAATAGGGATTTCTCGGCACTGTTCGGTGCGCGATGCAGGTTCGGTAGCCGTTCTATAAATAGATCATGGAGTGAAAAACGGGTTCTAAAATGCGGTCTATCGTGATCATCATGAATTGTCAAGGGGAGGTTTTGGATACAGGACAATAGTTGAAGTGTGTACCAAGTTGCAGGTGCGTACGTCATGTGGTTGTTAAGATTCTTGTGGAAGTTTGTTCCTTTAGTAGTATAGATCATTCAGAACCAGTTGGTGTCTGTTTAACACAGTAAAGGCCGGTGTCCTGGGAAGGAGTGGGGGGCAGCGGGTAAGTGAGAGAGATGGAGAACCCAAATGCAGAAGACGTAGTTTATTAAATAAAGAAACTGCAGACAACACAAGAAACAGAAAATACAAACTACACAGGGTTATAACTAAAGACAAAGAAGCCAAAACTGTGCGCTCTTTAACTAAGGGGTGTTAGTATACAATGCTACCTGAATCCGAGAGGGGAAACAAAGGTTTAAATAGACAGAGGGTGATAATTAATCACTAAGAACCAGATGCAAACAATTAACAATGGGCATGACTATAATTAGATAAAGCAGGTTGCTGGAGAAAACAGGAGGGAGGCGGGACAACGGCTAAACATTCTGTGCATGTTTTCAAGTCTAAATATGATATAAGCTACTTACAGAGGAGGTAAATACAGTTTTGGGAGATGAAAAGTCCTCCGCCAGTGCTTTGCTGTAATCAGTGAAATTTAAGTTTCACAATTTGTTGGCCGGAAAGTGAGAGTAACTGGTGAGGTCAGCTGACCCAGAGGTCATGGGTCAGAGAAAGATATGGCAGGACTATATATTTCTGATCCCTGGAGTTTCCAGCTCCAGACACTGGTCGCGCTCATGAAAATGGACAAGACCCCCTCCTCTAGACGTCCTGCCTCCTTGTCCTGACGCAGCCCGCAGTTCCACTCAAACTCGCTCTTCATAAAGGGTGACTATGAGTCAATCCAGTCAATTTAGCAGTAATTGCTATGCCCGTAATTGCTATATTGCCATGATCATTTGTGTTCTGAGTTAATTTTGTCCGTCCTTCTTTCAATTTTCCCTCCCTTTTAATTGCAGGAGCGAAAGCGCTCAGTGTTTGGGGCGACTGGGCTTCTGTCTCTCCGGGGGGAAGCGCCTGGGAGCACGAACTATTTAAATGCGATTGTTCCCAGCTTCGTGTAAATTAATCATGCAAGCGATACATTGTGTGTAAACAATTACTTAGAATCACGGCAGGTACATTGCCATTTAAGCTCATTAGATCTCACGGGTACTCCCAGCTTAGCAATTATCTGCATAGAAAATTAAGACCATACACACACTCTCAGTGACTCTCTGTCTCTCTCTCTCACTCTCTCGCTCTCTCTCTCTTCATCTGTCTATCTCTCTCTCTTTCTCACGCACACAAACACACACTCTCACTCTCTCTCACACTCTCTTTCTCTCTCTTTTGCTCACACAAACACTTAAACACACATACAGACTACATCCTAAAAGTGAATAGAAAGTTTCAAATGTGGTTCTGACTCTCAGTATTTTTGTGGCACCATTTAAAAGCCTTAGGGGGCAAATTTCCATCCCAAGCAAAATCTTAGGAAATGAAGCGAATTATGAGTCAGACAGGGTGCGGCTGCTTTCTCTGACACTAATGGGCCAAAATCCAACGCCAAACCATTCAGAGAATGTCATCACCTGGTTAAACTATGTCAATCTGATACATAAATAAAACAGCCATACCATTATGTAACACCTCCAACGTGACAAAGCGCCAATAAACAATACATGAATGATGACAACATTAAATCGATATTTGTCCTGTTATATAGCAGTCTTTGCTGGGCGGGCTTGCCTTGTTTCTTCTGATGGTTGAAAAAAGAGGTCGAACGTCTCACATTATTTCATCGTCAGCTGGAGTGTGTGTGTCATTCTAATCTCTCTCTGTTATATTTCCCTGGAGCCCACCAATACCTCTTCTAAAAAGCTAAGTTCACAGCATGGGCTGCATGTGCAGCTGTCATTGTGAAACACACTGTATCCATTTTGAATTTTGTCCTAATTCCTTCCTGGTTTGTATGGTTCACTGCAGGCCTTAAAATGCAGCAGAAAACTTGAGCAAGCACTCTGCCGGATGCTATAATGCTAAAAAATTAATTTTTCTTTGCTTATTCTTGGAGCTCCTGCAATAATATTCCTCTACTCTGTGTTAACATTTATAGTTCTTTCACTGTTTTGCTGTAATCGGTGAAAGAATGAATGATGGTCTCCTTTGCGCATTCTTGCTGTGAGTAAATCGCACAAAATGTTGTGCGATTGTTCTTTTTTCATCAGTCAGCTTTTTTGAAATAATGTCAGCTGTCGTTTGCCAACTGCAGATGCGTCAGTGAGATGTCATTTCATGGATTGCCGTGCACTTGACTGAAGAGACTGCCTGCCGGAGAATTACAGGTTTACTAAAACAAAGATCATGCAAAAGTAGATTTCACCATGGTGGCCCAGAACGAGTGCTCAGTTGATCCATTCAATAGTACTGTGACACTGGAAAATTGTTTGGGAAAGAAAGTGAATCAGAGAGAACCTACTGTGATTTCAGTCTAAATAAATGAATGCAAGGAGTATGTGGAACCCATCAAGAAGAACAGCAACAGATGCATGAGGTACTGTGCATCAAGCCAGAATACCAACCCAACATTATTTTTGCCAGAATTCATTATCCTTCACCATGTATGTACAACTGACGATTTCCGATCACTGTTACACTTACACCTACTATTTTGACTTGATTTTGATCAATCAATCACCCTTTTATTCAAATCCTTTTTTTAATATTAACTTCTCTAATCGAATAATGTTCATTTCCCCTCTCTTTTATGGATTGTTTCACCTTAAGTCATGTAAGACTGACTCTTTAACTTGAGATTCACACTGAATTCCATGGAATGGAGTCCAGTTGTGAGGTGCCGTACATATATTGAGTAAACAAACCAACGCTTAAGTGACGCATGTACGAGAGGCCTAGCCTTTTTTTAAAATGAGTAACCCTGATTAGGTGGCTGGTTCAACACATAAGCATTCAATATTAGATAACAACAATAAAGCAGTTATACTTTGGGAACATTCCAAGTTGGCAATACAGTCAGGCAGTGATTCATGCTTGTTGGAGATATGCTGTTGTAATCTTGAGCAAGGTATATAAACAGAAATACTTTTAAAGATCCGACTCAGTGAATATGATTCATTTAAAACATTTGCTAAGCAAACTGACCTACTAAATTGGACTAAGATGTATTTGATGCATGAGATTGTAAGCAGAAAAATACATTTTAAGAATGTAGATGTGTGCCCAAGATTGCAGTTTTGTAAAGCTAGGTTTATCCAGGAGGGGGACCATACACAGTTTTTGTTGTTTTCAAAGTGCTGGTGATGTGCTGATGCAGAATGTCAGATCCAGTTTGCATAATCAAGAACAAATTAAATCTGGTGAGGTCTTCTGCAAATTTAAAGGGAGGAGAAGAAGAAAAGGCAAAGTATAAAGGTTGACAACACCTCATAAGCTTCTTTCAAAATAAAGGCACTAGTTCTGCAGTTCAACTTTGTGTACATTGAGGTAGCTGTATTAAGCTGACTAGCTCTGGCAATGTGGCAGGTTCATGCCTGACATAATATTAGATAGCTAAATAACTTGGGAAACGCACAAGCTAAGGAGAAAAAAGAAAGCTGTCTTCTTGCATGTAGTAATGTTACGATGAAATGTTGATAAAGTCACTGAGTAGCTGAAAAAATGTGGCCCCAATTTCAGAACCTGTCAAAGAGAGTGAAGCAATGTGTTTATCTTTTTTTGGATTTGGTGCGAGACAAAATAAGTTCATGAAGTGGCCACTAAAGGTTATTTCTAAGCGATAATCTTGTCAGCTAATAGTTCCATCAATAATGTAATGTCAACCTATCTCATTTGTCTGCATGAAATAAGTTGAAAGTGTTGAAAGCAATAGGGCATATAGAGCCCGAAATACATATATATGTCACACTATTTAATGACGTACTCAGTTTAGCCATGCACACTGCTAACTGTATCTGAACACTTTATTATGATTTAATGTTGGAAAAATTGCAATGCTTTACAAAGTCAGTAAACAAGATTGACATTTACCTCTGTAAGTAAACGGGTTTTGCTTAGTAATTGCTGCCTGCGTAAGTTGTTGCTGTCGGGATTTGTCGCTAAACTTGTTTTGGCTTTCAGACCCTGAGGCTTTTTGCCAGCGTAAATTGACCACACTCAGTAAACAGGCATGTGGTAAAGAACTGTGCAGGTAACGGACTATTTGGCACGGCTGTGTGAGACATGGTCACAATGTGACATGGTTATCCCTCTCTCATATTGATCACCCGGGGTTAAGTAGTTTAGATTGAGCAACACCTGTGCTCAATGCGGTTGATGAACCAAAACCAAAATCAGGAATAATACTATTAAAAGCTACAAAAATACTTCTTCCCTAAAAGTAGCTTCAAACTCAATTACATAGAATTGGGACAGTATGCAAATAAAAACAAACTTAAGTGATTTATAAATTGTCTTCTACCTACAGTGAACTAAAAAAGAAGGAGTTCATATATCAACACCATCTAGAGGCGCCACCGACTTTCCTGGGCTCAAGCTCATCTGAAAGGGACTGACAAGAAGTGGGAAGGAGTGTTTTGGCCTGAAAAGTCTATTTTTCTTATTATTTTTGGAACTTTTTTTTTGAGATAATATTTTGGATAAATTTTTTTTGAAGAACATGGAGAAGAAGTATCATCCTACTGTTATCCGCGATATGTCCAAAAGCCAGTGTCTGCATTAGTGCTCTCGACATGGGCAGCTTGCACATCTGTGAAGGCACAATTGACCCAGAGGGGTACACATGCATTTTGGAAGAACATAAGCTGCCTTCCAGACCTTGCCCTCTTCAGGAACACCCCTGCTTGTTCCAGTTGGATAAGACCAAAATCCACTCTGCACTCTGCCTGCAGCCCGCACCTGTCTCCCATTGAAGAAGTGAGGTGGATTGCGAAGCGCAAAGAACTACAACTGAAACCCTGGGCTGTTGACCAAATTAATTACCATATTAAGCGAGAAGGGGAACAAATTTCACTTTCAAAGCTCCAACAATTAGTGTCCGCAGTACCAAAATGACAACTGAATGTTATTAAAAGAAAATGCACGTCCTAACTTCATAAGGAGTTGTTGCGGACAGACATCGGATTTTGAAATCGCTATTATGGTAAAAAGATTAACAACATTGGAGACTTAAAACAATACTGTCTTTTAACTTTTTTTCAACCGAGTGCAGGTTGAAGCAGGTTTGCACATTACTGCTTGGTATTTTTATTTACATTTTTCGCATTGCCCCAATTCTTCTGGAATAGGCGTCTACATGCTTACATAAATATGGGAAATTACTCTTATTTTAATCCACCAATTTTAAAGAATAAATTATGACTACAGACTACAAAATCTGTTTTCTCGTCGATCTTGTGAAACCCTACCTAAATTAATCATCCATTATCTACTGAAGGCTGATGAACTGATTGCCTGCAAATATTTAGTGATGTTCTTTCATTGACTGTGTGTGCATGCTTGTGAGTACTACAGGGCCAGTGTGCATCAAAACATATTCATTCTGGATTTTTCTGGAGTTGCCCCTGGTATTCTGGGGAAAAAAATTGTATATAGAAGAGCAGAGTGATAAAACAATGATAATGGCTGCTAATTATTTCAATTATTTCCCCTTTTTATCTTGGAAGAAAACATAAAGAGATTGGCCAATTAGGCTTCAGTCCTGCTGCGCCAGAATGTGAAGTATTAATGAGAATCAAAAATTTTTTTGTTTGTTTGTTTGACAGCATAAGGTTTATAGAAGGGACAACAAATGGGACAAAATCTGTGCAATGAATTCTTTGAAATAATTAGAGGGGCTCACCATACGCAGGATCTGGATTGTTTTGGGTCAGAAAATGGCAGCCAAAGACTTATAACCAAAGGAAGTTTAAATGTTATAATGTTGGCTACACGGCACTGCCTTTTAAGGATTATAGACCTTTTTTGGCCATTAATTTGCTTTCAACATTTATGAGGAACTTGACCTACCATAATACTCAATTCATTGGTCTTAATTTAGGCAGTTGCTAATCCACCAAGTTATTTGCCATGGATTTTTCCCCAGTTTCTCTGCCTGGCTTTCTGCTGGAGTTTCAGGTGCGTGAGGCCTGTTCAAGATTGTGAGTTCTAGCAAGAGCCCATGAGTTCTTGCCTCTTTGACAATAAAACTACATCTGGATTACAGTAGATGCCCGAGAACACCTGCAAGCTGTCTCGCCTTGTTTTTCAAGATGGCGTCCAGCATTCTCAACATTGGCATCCACAGTTGCCACAAGTGCAGGAGGAGTGAGCACAACAATAAAGGTAAGGTCTCTGTGTGAGAGAAACTGTACTGAGCTAACTTGTTACATCAAGTGTAAATGTGAATATGAGTACTAAGGCTACATCTTCCAATGCTTGCCTATTTGGGCTTGCAGTTGTAGATCACAAGATTCCAGTCTCGAGGCTAGCTACTTTTCATTTTTTTTGTTAGGTTGTTTACACTGACTCCTTCCGAGCCTAAGCAACAGATCCATTCATAAATTTATTGGTAATCTCAGTGCGAAGGCCCGCTTCAATATTTTTATGTTTGTATTCTTTGTTTTCTGGACTGACACTATGAGCACGAGGCAGAGAGATTCAATAATTGCCATACAACCCTTAGCAAGTGGGGATGGTGGAACTTCAAGCTGATAAATTATGTTGAAAGAAATTTTTTTTCTTCACATCACCCTCTCATCAGTGTTTCCTGGGTGCATATGTTCAACATTCTGTGGTTAAATGTTGCATTTGTGTGTGTGTGTGTGTGTGTGTGTGTGTGTGTGTGTGTGTGTTTATTTTGCTTTAAATGAGAGCTGCACTTAGCTACTATGCAAACTTATATTCTACATCAGTCAGCTGGTCACAGCAGTTAGTGTCAGAAGGAATCACTTTGGTCTGTTTTTTAAAAAAATGTTATTTAAAAGTGATAATTATAATGAATAAAACTGTATTTCCCTGTAGTCAAAAAAGAAAAGAAAAGAAAAGACATTTGCGGAATCCTTGTCTTCTGGGGTCCACACAAAGTTTACCCACAAGCCCACTTTACAAACATTTAGTGAACTTCTCTTATTATCAAAACAGTGTTAATTCCCAAGAATGTATTTTTAAAAAAATACAATATAAGATGTAAAATACGTGCTTGCAGCCTCAATAACCCTATGTTTTTTTAAATTATTATTATTGCTTTTAAGACTGACCCTTGATTATTCATTCTTGCTTCGTGGCCATATATATTTTGGTTGAAAAAGAAAGAACTTTTTTTTTTTTTGCTGAAATATCCAGGAATGTTCAACCAACACCCATTTAAAACGCTAATGAAGAAACAATGAAGTATTTAATTCTTAGTAATGCAGGTAATATCTTCATGCAGTTGTCATTTCAATTATTGTAATAATTTACAATGATTTGAATCTACAGTTTATATAGGTTATATTTCAGTAGCCTTAAAAATTACACATACTATGTTTTTGTGTAGTAACTTTTCTAAAATTTACATTTATGAATACAAATACTTGAATGAAACAGGCCAACTGCCAATTAACCCGTTTCATGAACGAGTGGAATTGAGTAACAGGACCATGCTAAAGTCCACGTGCAGAGCTAGAGAGGCGGGGATTAGACTAAGCACGTCACCAACAGGTCGCCGTGATCACATGCATAAGGCATGGTGTTTGTAATTACAGCTCTGCCGGTGAAGGCCTTATGGAGGGATAGAAAGGAGAAAATAAGGAATGTGCCGACATGACGGTCGGAGAATACAGAACTGATCTAAACATACTGGCTTGTGACGTGCTTAACAACCTCAGCAGTCTTTTCCTGGCCTTTGGAAAAGTTTGTTTTTAACCAAAGTTTGGAAGCACAGACTAGGCCAAGCACCTTCTCTGTTCGGCCGCGGAGTTCACTGAATTCCAGACCAAGTTAATCTACTGGATAGGTTCTGACAATCATTCACGTGCAGTGCCATAGCCCACATTTCCGTCTCCACACTTCTGCCATCCGAGACATAATAGTCAATTTTTTTTCTTACAGGAAAAGGTTTACAGAATTGAAGGAAATTCTAAAATATGAAATCCAAACACACAATCTCTTTAAATGCAATGTATGTTTTTAAGTAGGCATTCAGTAATTTGCATGTTTATATAATTTTCCCAATCGATAAATATACGCTGTACTTAACATTCTCAAAAAAGAAAAAAACTTCGTTTAGACATTTTTTTCAAAAATGGATTTAATGGATTTCGACATATTCGTCACTCCTCTCTCGTTTCTACGCTTGGCAGCGTTTCTTAAAATCCTTATGAATAATTCCAGGGCCACCAATTATGCACCCGCCTAAGAGGTATACTACGTCCTAAAATATAAATGACTGGAAGCCGTTTTGGAGAGGAGCGCCGTGGAGCTGCTAGGAGAGCACTCCGGTTGGCTACATCGTACTCAGAACCCAAATGAAATCAGTCTTATCTCAAATTTAAAATTGCTTCTATTGCTTCTTTATATTGACATTAATGATAAATGCCATCTTTGGGGTTGACATCTAGCCTACTCATTATTGCTTAAAAATTCAGCGCAATTTTTAACCAAATAGGCTATATCTGCCTCATTTATTTAAACAGTGCCAGTCTTATAAGAATTGTTTGAACTAAAACATTGCAGATTTACATGTTGCGACCTTATTTAGGCATAAGTCTTTGGGATAACGTTAATCGTAAGTCAGTTATTTGGAATAATGATTGAATAAAAATAATAGCCAATTATTTTGAATTTTGGGACAAAAGGCACTGAAAACGCAGCAATGTATAGCGGTGTGTACATTTCTTTGATGGTAGTGGTAAATTCCTTTGCAAGCCACAATTAACTGTCGGACTGATACGTTTTCATGTAGGCTACCGGTATATTACTAATGTAAAACTATGGTCAGTTTTCTTCAGACGGACTGAATTATTGCGAACTTTAAACAGCTCATGTTATTCCCTTTGATTTCATATTTTTATTTTTACAAGCAATGGAAACGGTGCTTTTCAGTCAGTATCATCCTTGCACGAATCAATGGCCTTGGCCTCTCGGCGCATCGCGAACAGCTTTATGCATCTATTCTCTCGACTATTGACATGCTTTCCCTGTTCAGTTGCATGACTGCCGCTCTCACTAGCGCTGCCAGTGGACAATCAAACCCACACACCCACATCTACGGAGACTCGTGCATTCACGTTTCATAGTTCTTCTGTAAAATAGGTTGCAAGACGGGACTCTCAGTGCTCGCAGTATATACATATACATTTGTCGTGAAATAATCGCAGTAGTTAAAATAAATCTGTAGTGAACATGGAGTCCCCTCCTGATCCAGCAAGCGACCCGGGTAACAGCGCCTCGGAGCCGGCTACCCCGGTGAGGGACACCCCGGTAAACCTGGACAGCCTCCGAAAAGCTGACCAACAAGCCCCTGTACGTCGGCAGAGCTGTTCTAGCACCAATAGAGGTAAGATACAAGTGTTATTCTCATGTTGCGCAAATCAGTTGGCGGTCATGGCTTTAAATCCTTTAACTTCGAAGTGATTTTTGAACGACCACCCTTCTTATGTCATTTCACTGTATTTTCTCAAATTGCATCGTGTCCTGCGGTTCAAATAATTAAAAGGGAAAAGTTTTATCGCTATTTGTCATGTTTCATTTTGTAATTCTGCAACGCCAGCGTTTGAGTGTTCAACAGTATTGACAGGTCTTATATTACCATTGTCGCGGGAGGTAACTGCAGCGGGATCGCAGGGATACAGTCACGTTCAGTTACGTTCAAATGTCACTACGATAGTGATGTAGATGTGCGGACAAATCTGCAGAATTTTTCACTGTTCGACTTCTTGTATCTAAATTCTGGAGTTATTTGTTTCTTTTTCAACTGCATGAGGTTATGGAAGTTAACTTTAGAAAAGTAGTCTAGGTATCCAGTGACTGCAGAGTGCCACTGGAAGTAACTTTGACGTTTCACTTTTATATCTGTTCTTATACCTGTAAAAGTTTACCTTGTTACCTATCGCTACTTTAGAAGTTCCGATAGCTTATTCTATTTGCATTTAGCCATCAGAATATGTTGCACTGTTCGGGACCAATTTTTGGCAGGTCTGACCGACGCGATAGTCATCGCGGCGGGATGACAACTGATTGACGGATTAACTAGTCCCTGGTAGTACTAATGTCACATTATATGGATCGATATATTTAGCAGTTGAAATCTGTTTTCATATTTTAAGGAAAATGGCTGATTATTCGCTGTCTGCCCTGGAGTGTAGACAGTCCATAGCCACACCTCCTGTAGACTGCCTACGCGCTGCAATGCAAGTTCACTGAAAAATACATCTATGTTGCGATAACTTAATTCTGTCATTTTCATTCAAAAGACAAATATGCTCACGCATAAAAAATTTAACTTAGCCTGCGGATATTTTGCGTTCTTTAGTGTTCGTACATTGTCCTCCGCGGAAGCGTATATTTGGAGTCTGATGTGTTAAATGTGGAACGTAAGCTGGTTATGTAACAGGTTTAGCCATAAACAGAGGCGAAAGAGAAGGGGAAAATCTTCGGAGATCCACATCTTCCTAGCTGAGCAGGACATTTGCATCGCTTCGCACAAATGTTGCAACATAATTCAGTCGGAACTCTTTCTTTGTCCTGAAAAAATGTGTAGCTCGGACTTGCGATGATGCTTTCTTAAAGAGCATTGTTTCACTTCTGAACTTGGTAGTGCCCAACCAACGCTTGGTTATGTAATAGTGGGCTGAGGCAGGTGTGAAGGCATTTCGCCGTTTAAAAATGATTAAGTTGATCTCACGGCGTTTGCATGAAGAAGTCAGACTCGGAGATACTCCTAACCCGCTGACCCATATTCCCCCCCTCCCTCTTATTTCTGCATGGGATTAAAGTGCACTGAGAGGAGAAAGTCTGAGGAAGAATGTCTTTACTTTGTTACATAACTCACTGAGTGGAAAACAGAAACTAGACCCTGTGCACGGCAGTCCGCACGTCTTTTTTTTTTTTTTTTTTCTTTACAGTTTCAGATTTACTAAAGCGTTGTCCCATTCTGCTCAATTTACCCGATAGCCTTTGTTTCTTTGCGAATGTGTCTTGAAACAACCTTCCTTTAGTTTATAACTGGTGCCGATCAGCATAGTGCATTAACAGTTTTAAAGACTATGCCCACGCAAAAGTGTCCAGCGTTAATTCTGCTGTAGCATATGTGCTCTGTAAGAGTCGATTTTACACAAAACATTTTTTTCTGTGCGAGACTGTGAGTTGGCTACTTCAAAATTTCTCATCCAAATAACCAACAGGGTGTGAGATAATACTTTTTTTCTGGTTGAACACTCTTAAAGGACTTGAAAAATATTGAAGATTTAATGATGTAAATTGTCATTCGTGTCTTAATTTTTCTGATAGGATTGTTGTAGTTGGATCTTCGTCTGTTGACTGGACAAAGACCCAAGCAGGATTGAAACGTCTTTTTAGATTTTTTTTTTTTTTTTTGGCGTGGAGCAAGTGCGCAGGCGTCACTCCTTCTTCACTGACCCTATTTTCCGATAACCTCGTACCTATATATTTGTGCTAAACTTTTTCTCTGTAGTTGACCTGTAGCAGTAGATCTACTGGGAGTCGCACTATGATAGTGCAATTACTATGACATTGTAAAAGAATAATAATATTGTTAAGTAGAAAAGACATCATGATCTCTATGAAATTCTCTCTGTACGCCAGTCGCATACAGGCCTGCAGTCATTTAAGAGTTAAGTGTAGGCATTGTTAGGTTTGTTAAAGAATCGGGAAGGTATTACAAATTTTTCTTTACTAGCCTTGGCTACTGAGCACAGCAAAGGTGTGTGGATACTTCTAAGGGGTGGTGATAAGTGTGTGTAGCATCTATGCTGTGAGTCCTTCTTGACTACACCCAGTGATGACTGTTCCCTCAAAGACATGCACTGGATTTTGCTTTGAAATAATCAGGATTTTATCAGATTGAAAGCACCTTGCGCACTGGAGTTTTTCTCATCACTGTCAAGCGGTTTAAAATAAATTTTTTTTTTTTAAATTAATTGTTCATCGTGTTCATGTCTCCTGAAAATTGACTTCTGAGAGTTGATTGTCAGTATGTTTAATATAAAACTTTGAACTCACTAATCTTGTTATTTGCCTAATGCTCTGTTCTCTGTTTGTAAATGTATAGCAACTCGCTCAGTGTCAAATAGAACTTGTAGTATCAAGCCTGATATGCATGTGTTGCAATTTCTGGAATTTAGTTTCCTCATGATTTTATTTTTGGGCTTTAAATGGCATATTGCCATCAAGAATCAAAATCACAGAATACTGACATACACACACACACACACACACACACACACACACATATATATATATATATATATATATTAGAGGAAGCCCACCTCTTTCAGGTTATATTTTTTTTGTGATGGGAGTATTTTTGTAATTATGGGCCCCACAACAAAAACAAAAAAGGTTTAATTTGCCCATAGATCCAAAGGCTATATTTCTGAATGCAAATAGACCCAAGGCTTGTCCTGGAACAGGCTTTCTTTTTGGATGCTTGATGCACTTATTTAAAATATGCAATACAGTGCCCCTGCTTTTACGGACATTGCTCACTTCCAGCTAAGAACTGCAGCGTGTTTAGACCATGCATATTTATGTATAACTGCTGAATCTGTTTCCTGAAGAAAAGTCAGGTTCTAAAAAGCAAACCCCTGGGAAACGTTTTAGCTGGCCGAACAGTTCAGTGCAAAGTCCAGCTCAACAGTCTCTGTGACTGGAGCGTTACAAACATGCAGGCAACCTCTCACACCAAAATCTTTCCCTTAGCATTACCTCCTTGTATCAAAACGCTTGGAGCCTCTTTGTTTTGGGTAAAACTATTACTTCAGCAGAAGCATTTTTGTTACAGCGCATTGAGTCTGCGGGGAGTGAAAATCATTAGGCAGACCGAGTGGGTGCATATTACTGTTGTAGCACCCCTTACTTTACCCAGCCGGGTCTGAAGTGATTGGATCTTAAAGCCCAGGTTATGTAAGATGATTTACCTGTTGGAGGCTGAGGTGAAAGTGCAGATTAGAGCCGTAGCTGGACGGGCTTGATCAGGAGGCCTTGCTGTTTTCTCCTCCTTTGTTTGTGTTTATTTCTGGTCCATAGTTTTCCCACTTAGTCCCGTCTGAGGAGAATTCTGCCTCGGAGTGAACACAGCGGGCCAGGTCTGGTTTCTTAACATTATACATGTTTGTTTACTGTCGGTGTCGTCTCTTAAGAGTTCAATAGTTATTATGCATTAAAATATGCATAATTCTTTAGAATATCACCCGAAATCACAGAATTCGTTTGTTCTATTTGTAACTTATTTGCATCTCATTACAGCATAAAATCCATTGAGATTTTTGTTACTTTTTGGGGGTTGGTCTGGCTAATGTACCGATTGCAACCTGTAAAAATTGAACTTTTCAATAAGAGTTTATTTAAATGTCCTAAAAAGGGATGGCACAAGCGAGTCTGGTCAGGCTGTTCATAAAATCAGTACTAAGTTGCCCATTTTGCTTGGCAGTAGGGTGTTTTGTCTCGTGTTGTCTTCTGCTTGCTGCGTCTGGCTGTGTCTCTTGGAATGTACAAATGAGCATATCTTGCATATCAGCCGTCTTGCTCTGTCAAACGTGTCACCATGTCAACTAAATAAACTAGTCACCTGCCTATCATTCAGTGTTTGCATGTGCTGCAAGGAACCTGCATTTTAATGTGACGCGATGAGGCTTTTGAGCTGGAATTTTACAGCAAGTGCTTAGAATCGCCTGCTGTATGGCTCAGCTTCTCTATTAAATTGAAAAATGACATAAAAAGTGAGTCTTTTAATAACTATTAATTAACCCTAAATTGCTCGATGCAAAGGTGAACACACTTTTTACCCAGAACAGGGGCAAGGAAAGATGGTGATTTCTTTCTTGGTATTTTATTGGTCCAATTTTTTTATGGGTCTGATTTTATTGGTCCTTGGCTCAGCGGCTGTGTGTGCATTCTGAATCGTCTTTAGAAGATTCTCCAGTTAAATGCCCTGAAGTGTGCGTTCCGCCGCAGTCGGGCCGTTTAGGGGTGGCTGTATAGTCTAAGGCAGTCTTTCTTAAATAAAATGTGCTAAACATAAACATTAAATAGGAAATTACACCCTGTAAGCTCCAAATGTATTTGGAAGTAAAATTTTATTGGGTGAACCATATTGGAATTGCAGCTTTTTAAAACTGACTTAATTCAAGTCCTTCTGGAGATTACTGTATGTTGTGCGAAATTGCTTTGTGTGAGACTCTGTTGAGTGACTGCTGTGGTAGCAGAATTAGCAACAAACATGTTCTTTGTTGCTTTGAAATGGCTAATTCAGGGTTTGCTATTATTTGACATTTTTATTATTTATGTTGTTATTTGGAATTTCTAATCCCACCCGAATTTGGAATGCCCAATCATCAAACTATTTACGAGCAGGCTGATAACGCGAATCGTGCTGCTGTCTCAGAAGGACGGAGGCAGTTTGCACTTCTCAGAAACACGCGCCTGTTAGCCGCTGCTTCTTTTCACTTGTGGTCTTAGACCTCGCATGCACAGAAAGAGGGTGGAGGAATCCCGAAGTTTGCACAGGGTACTGCTGATGAGCATTGGGGTGACTAGTATGGGGCACTGACTAGCAATAAACTGTGCTAACATGAACCGACTGCGTCCCTCCCATAGCCCTGAGCAGCCCGAGGCCAGTGATGCTCTGCTGTCGCCAGGCTCCTGACCGCAGGCGGCACTGGCTCTGTTGTATTTGATTTCGATGTCATAGCATGGTGGCATTATTTGACTTTAATTTTAGGAATTGGCTTTATTTATTTGCTGTCCAGTGGGTTTAAGTTGACCGTGGTAATCTCTCCCCCTAACTGTTCACCAGGCCACTTTCCCTAATGCTCAAGTAGTACACTGTATGACTCGTAATGTTGATATTACTCAGCTGACAGCCTTATTACCTTTGGCAAGGAGGTTATGTTTTCAGCCCTGTTTGTTCGTTTGTTTGCTTGTCTGTCTCTTAACTGGATAACTCAAAAAGTTATGAGCGATTTGGCACGAAATTTGGTTGGATGATTTGTCCAAGGATGAGTTGGTTCAATTTTGGAAGTGATCCGGAACATATTCTGGATTCTAATATCTGGAAGAATTACAATATATCTGTGTAACGTGGTTCTGTGTGATTATTTCTGACTGTATTACTCAAAAAGTTATGTGCGGTTTGGCACAAAATTTGACAGGATGATAGGTGGTAGTCTAAGGATGAGTTGATTTAATTTTGGAAGTGATCCGGAACATATTCTGTAACCAAAAGAACAGATATATGGTGTAGTGGAGGTATGCACTACTCCAAGTGCCCCCTAGTCGTGTTCTAGAATTAGCTCTCCAACATATGGATTAAAAATACGAGCTTAGACTGTAGTGCAACTCTTGAAGTCAAAGTGGAGTAGATGGGGAAATACAGAGGACTCAAATTACTGGCGCTCTTCACTGGAATTTCACTAAAAATGGAGTGTGCTTTGGGCTAGTGTCAGGCTTGGAAGTCCACCTATTTCCTAGTGGTGGAACCTATTAAGCCATTGATATTTACCAAACATGCCAATGCTCGTCTGACCAAAACAAGCACCCTTTGGTCAGATGATTGTGGTACATTGTAGTCAGATGAGAGAGACCAAAGTTGACCATTTTGGGTGGAACGGAAGAGGGTTATTGTCTTGATAATGCAAACCATAGATAGTTACTGATCTTGAAAGAATCTGCATAGTGTAAGTGCAAGATCCTTCAAAACGTGCACCTTAACCTTGACAGACAAAGCAGGAAATAATTCTGTGCATTTACAGTTGTCAGAGGTGGTTGCAACCAAGTCCTAAACGTAAGTGTGAAACCTTAATGTGGAGGAAGTTGATTTTTAATTAATTAATCATTTTGTTTGGGTCGACTGTAAAATGAATTGAGTATAGTATTTCTCACATGTTGGCATTTTGTGTTCATTGAAATCATTATATTGTTCATTTATATTGTGCATATCCGGTCAGGGATGCCAGTAATTATGGAGCCCGCTGTATCATCTCCACCTCCAGCATGAAAAGTATTGTAGTTCATTAGATTGTTTTTTAAAAAATCAGAACAAGACTCACTGCTGAAGGTTTGCATCCTTTCGTCCATTTGCCTGCTCTGGAGGGCAGTAATGGATTTAATTTGTAGCATCCCATCTGTTAGCTTGTGGTTCTGTTCCAGTGTGCTCACTTGTTTGTTTGTTTTTTAGAAGAGGGCCACTTCACAATCACGTGCAGTGCGTGGACACGCAGGAAGGCAAAATGATCTCTCCATAGACCGCACGCCTTTTGGAAGATGGTTTTTTTTTTTTTTTTTGGTAGTGACTGGCTGGGCCCAGCAGGGGGCAGCTTTTAGAGAGCGTGTCGGCCTGAGTTGTTTGATGTGTGCAGCAGGGCATGGCTTAAGTGGGTGGTGAGATATGAGCGCACACCTGTGGGCGCTCGGTCTGCTTTGTGCCATTGTTTTTCTACAGAACAAACCTGCCCTTATAGTCAGTGACCACACCTTTCTCTTAAACAGGTTTGTGTTTTGGTAGAATGCCAGATATTTTCCAGAACATATACCAGTATGACGAAAAATTTCCCAAACCCACTGAGTGGTAGACCATAGACGCTGCGGCGTGTTCTGTGCAAAACAGGAAACCGTGTCCATGTGCACTGTTGACACACTTCTTCAGCCAATCTCTTTAAATTTTGTCAGGGTCAAAGATGACTACAGCGTAAAATGTGTCTGGATGAGGTTTTACTTATTGGATAGACTTGGCCATCTGACTCCTCCCTTTTCTAGTTAAGGCATCTCTCTGGCTGCCAGCGGTTACCATGAGTATGCGATGAATCGACCTGTGCCAGCACCTCTGTGTGTTCTGTGTGCTGGTGTTTGTGTGTGCATTTGAGAGAGAACAAGAGCGGGAGAGAATCTGTGTTTGTACGTGGGCGCATCAGTGTTTGTGCGTGTGTTTGAATGTATGCTCCTGTGTGCATCTGCCTATGTTTAGATATGCCTGTGCACAGGCGAGAGTATTGTAATGTGACTGCATGTGCTCAGGAGAGAGTGGGAGACTGTGATTGTGTATTTATTTCTGTGTGTGAGGACTCTGAGAGTGTACATGCCATATGTATAGTGGAGTGCATGTCTGTGTATGGTCAGATTCATAAGTATTTGGACAGTGACAAAGTTATTGTTATTTCACTTTATGTCACCATTTTTCGGCATATTGGAGTTGAAATTCAATGATGAATTTCAGATCATTAGCTCAGACTCTCAGCTTTAATTTTAGGGTATTTGCAACCAAATTGGGTGAATCGTAGAAGAGTTCAAGAACTTCGTGTAGGTCATCTCCTCCTCTATAAGGGACCAATGGACAATCAGGTTCTTGGCTGCTGGGCTGTTCCTACGTGTGTTATTTCCACAATTTTTCTTATATAAGTCAGTAGATGACAGGTCAGAAGTTGATTCAAGTGTGGCTTTTGCATTTGGAACCTGTTGCTGTCTGCTCTGAGTATGAAATACAGTAAGCTGTAACTACCATTAACAAACCATCATTTGATGGAAAAATTGAGACAAACCCACACATGGATGGCAAAAACATCGGACATGACCTTGTCAACTATTTGTATTTTCTTTCAAGGAAAGAACTCACTGGAGCACTCAGAACACCAAAAAGCCTGCCAACTGTGATTGTTGACAGCAGAATTATTTCTCTTGTGAAGAAAAACATTGTGGCAACAGTTGGCCAGCGCAAGATTACCCTCCAGGGGCTTGGCGGAACTGTGCCAAAGTCGACAGTCAAGAGAAGACTTCATCAGAGTTAAAACAGAGGGTTTATGAGAAGTGAACATTGGTAAACGTCAAAATAGGAAGGCCAGGTTACAATTTCCAATGATGCATAAAAACATGTACATTTGTAAAATAATATCTTAAAGACAGATGAGATAAAGTCTTACTTGTACTAGAATTATCGGAAGATGGAGATAAGAAGGAACTGCTTTTGATCCAAGCCATGGCACCTCATCTTTGAAGCTTAGAGGAGGTAGTGTTATAACTTGGGCATGTGTAGCTGCTGGTGGAGCTGGGTTGCTTGCATTTATTGATGGTGTGACTGCTGGCAGGGCAGCAGCATGGATTCTGAACTCTATAGGGATATATTATCTGCTCAGATTCAGCCATACGGTATACTTGAAAACTCCTTCCATGGTGTGTCACAGTGCAGATAGACTATGACTTGAAGCATACTGCGAAAGCAATCCTAGATCATTTCTGAGGCAAAGAGGTGGCATATTCTACTTGCACTATGGCCAAGTCAAAAAACCTGATCTTAATTCAGTTCAAGATACCATTCACGTTATGAATGCAAAACCGGAAGGAAATCTCCTTAAGAACAAGCATAAACTGAAGACAGATTCGGTGAAGGCCTCTGGCAGAGCATCGCCTGGGAAGAAACCCAGTGTTTGGTGATTTCAGTGGGTTTCAGACTTCAGGTGGTCATTGACTGCAAAGCTTAGACTTAAAACGAAACTTGATTGTCTCATATCAAATTCATTGTGGCGTTGTACAGATGAAAATTGAATCACGGTCAAAATACTTATGGACCTGACCATGTAATCTGCATGGAAATGTTCACATTTTTCCTCATACACCTCTGACACTTGAATGTGATTGGAGGAAGGTTTCCCCAATCTGCCCTGAAAGACGATGGGAGAATCTTGGCACCTGCACAAGGCTTTGCTCATAACTTCTCAAACCTGATGAGCTTGACGTAGGCCTAAGTGCCTGGTATAGTGCTGTGAGGCTGTGCCTTTCTCTGGTGGTGGGGATTATGCTCTCTCCCCAGAAACCAGAGAGGCCCGGTGGCAGCTACCTGGGCGATTTCATTGGCCGGCTAAAGAAGAAAGACTGTGTGCCCACCTCCTGCTGGCTACAGGCCCTGGGCCTAACAATCCTCCCTCTCTTTAACTGTAATCTCTGGAGGTGCAGTATGTCACCAGGGCCCTCTGCAGAATCAGTTCTCTTTTAAAATATAACAATTGCTGGGGTGTTAAATAAACATTAGGAGGCTTAAGCGATAAAGACCCATCACTTAAGTAGGTAGCCATCTCACACTGGATGCCGGGGGCTTTTGTTGGGGGCTCTTGTGTTATTTTGTT
Organism: Gymnothorax javanicus; assembly: GCA_029692085.1. Classification (NCBI taxonomy): domain Eukaryota; kingdom Metazoa; phylum Chordata; class Actinopteri; order Anguilliformes; family Muraenidae; genus Gymnothorax; species Gymnothorax javanicus. The sequence continues at coordinate 3,771,570 of CM056207.1, read as the reverse complement.
CCATTTGCAAATCCTGACATTTCTGCAAAGGAATAGGACCGCTCCCCAAATAGATTAGTGAGGGTTAGTGACAGTGTGAGTGGGCAGTCTAGGAGATTGTAATAGAGTGGACAGAGAGCTCGTGGCTATTCTGTTCTCATTTATAGAGTGAAAAAGAAATGGAAAACAGCTTGGATAATCCAAGTATATGGTGATTCACTAATGGAAAGCATTCCCATGTAGTAAAAAGTCCATTATATATTATTCATTTGTTGCTGGCCTTATGAAGAGAACAGACACACATGGTATGATTAGGCTGCTAATCAGCCTGTGCTGTGTGTGTGTGTGTGTGTGTGTGTGTGTGTGTGTGTGTGTGTGCGTGCGCAGGTGAGACTGACTCTCTCCAGACAGACCTCCTTAAATCTGAACAAGTTGCTGCTACTTCTGCAGGTTTTTAACTCTGATTGTGATTTTTTTTGGTTTGGTTTGGTTTATTTTATTTGTAAAAGGACAGTACACATTAATTAACATCACTGTAAATGTGCCAGTTTTAGCCAATTGGCTAATTCGCAACTGCAGTCCTTCGGCAAGATGTTATGAAACCACAAACCTAAAAAAGTAACAGTTAAAGGTTAAAATCAATCATTACAGTATTTACAGAACAGGACACCATGGTAATGCATGATGGCCAGTACTAAAAGCACAGAACAGCAACATGCAGACGGATAGCAATCTAAACATATAGACAGCCTTGAAAGCAGCAGTGTACATGCGTATAATCAGCCATGCAGAGCAACAGTATACATGCACAGTCAGCCATACAGAGCAGCAGTAGACATACATATAGTCAGCCATGCAGAGTAGCAGTATACAACAGGGCAGCAGAATCCGTTGCACGAACTTCAATTATTTTTGAACATTTCAAGGTAAAACTTTTAAGCCTGTTTTATCACATCGCTTTAATAATCGTTTCACTGTTTTAATACCTATAACATTTAATGTCTATCACTAGACACCATTGTAAATAAGGAGTCTTCCTCTATTGTTTTTTTGAACTGAAACAAAGATTTAATGAATGATTGAGTGAAGGTGTCCGCCGGGACATTCAGCAACTGACAGGAGCTTAAAAGGAGGAATACCTGCATCGCAGCACTATTTTGATGTCATAGTTCCACAGCAGAAGTTACTAACTACTCAACTAAATTGTTATTTTTGTCCTCATCTGTGCATAAACATGACTTAGCTTTTGACAACAAGCTGACTACAATATCGTTAGCCTCATAGCGTAATTGCCTAAGTCATATTTTTGCCAAATTGAGAATGGGGTTGCCTGTTCTTTCGTGTTGGCGAAAAAATGTTTTTTCCTTTTTTCTCAAGACCTTAAAAAATTCATTCCTTAAATATATAAAAAAAGAAAAAAAATGTAAAAAAATGAGATAGGTAATTATGCTATGAGGCTAACGATATGTTGGGACAGTCTGGTGTGCCGAGAGCGAATGCATCAGTGCTAATAGTGAAAAAGTAACCTGTACTGAAACCGCACACCCTCTTCAGAAGCCCATAGGGAATTTTACATGAACTTGCCCTGCTAGCTGAGCAAATACACTGTATGGTGCCACCCTGCATTATGTAATGTGAATTGTGCGGACTGTTTGAATCTTTTCCGTGTTTCAATATTGAACAATCATTCCTGTGAACATTCGCAGGAAGTGTGTAATACCTGAGCGCTGCAGGAGAGCAAAATACAGCGGGAGAATGTGTCCTTTGCAAGAAAATTCTTCAGATTACTTACAGCTGTTTCTTTCATTCTGTTGTACAATTTTTTTTGATTTTGTGATTTGTTATGATGTGATTTTATAAGAATTTATACCCTGGGTTAGCACAGCATCTTCCCATGTTGTACCTCTTGGTCAAATTCGTCGTGCCAGACCTGACTGCCTTGCTGCAGATTTTTTACCCTGCCCTGCCCGAAGGGGAGGGCAAGGTGTATTGTTTTTGGTTCGGTTTGTTTGTGTGTTTGTTTCTTTTTTTGTTTGTTAACACTTTAGCAGCAAAACCAATGGCCAGATTCACCCCAAATTGGGTTTAGGGATTGCCACTGACCCAGAATAGATGCCTATTGAATTTAGGAAAAGTAGGTAAAAGTTCAACATGTGCGAGGGGCGGGGTTAGTTGTGCCTGGCACCACTTGTTTTATTATGTATTTAGAGGTTTGAGTGCCTAATCGTACAGTGGAGTCATATTGTGCACCATTGAGTCAAAACAGTGAAATGTTCCACTGACTTCAAAATATTATGTCAGCTGGTTCCACACAACTGAATTAAGTAATTTTCATTTAATTAGGTTTAAAAATTGGCCTAAAATCTCAAGAGTTTGTTAGATGTTGCTTTAAAGCATGGTGTGGAAACAGCTGATGCAACATTTTTTAAGTAAATCTGACATTTCACGTTTTTTTTTTTTTTTGTCGTCCAAAATAGTTTCTGTTTTAATGTATCGGATTCATGGATTCAGGGTGTGTGTGTGTGTGTGTGTGTGTGTGTGTGTGTGTGTGTTTGTGTGTGTGTGCGCGCGTTTACTTAGACATCGACTGCTTGGAGCACAAAAAGGTCAAGTGAATTTTTTAAGTTTTGAGAAAAAGCAATGTTAAACTGTGAAACGATGTGAAAAATATGATTTGCATCCAACTTTCTAATTACGGCAGAAAATGTTCGTAACACTTTAGTGCAGCATGCAGTTGACGTGCTCTAGGAGCAGTGTTAATTGCAGAAATAACTTCAGTAATTTAAGAAAGATTGTGCATGAGCGTGTGCGTACGCACATGTGCCTGTGTGAGTGTTTGTTCACACAGGTCGCTCTCTCCGCGGATATTAACACCAGGGCCCATCATTGCGCTGTGGATCAGATGAAGACTGTGCTTTTGATCAGTCGCTCTGCATGGGGCCTCTCAGTGGAGGGGGCCTGGTTTTTATGTAGCCCCTTTGGGGTGGCGAGGGGGGGGCGAGATGCGCTTTGATGGGTGTTTAGTGGCTCGAGCGATCATCTGTCCCCCACACAGACATATGCTGCTTATTTAGGCCTCTTCTGTAAAACAGGGGACCGCGAATCATGCACTTCCTGTAATACTGTGGCACAAATATATCACTGTTCAGCCGCAGGTTTATCTAGAATATCACTCACTTTATTGAATAACATTGATAACTAAAGTGTGGAGCTCAATAAGTAATTTATTCTGCCCTGTTTTTGTGTTTCATCCTCATATTTCAATGTTTTCTTCTTGATCATCATTTGTATTTCTCCATATTTGAACTGTTTTACCAATCTATGAGTTATTCCCTCAGTTACTGTTGCATTTTGAATATGTTCCTACTATTGAGTTAATTTCAGCTAACTTTTATGACTGTGAGTTTTGGAATTATTCCACATTATTCTCTGACTAAAGCAGAACATTGCAAAATACAGTAAATCTTAAATTAGTGTAGCTCTAGATGGTCAAAGAGACATACATTGACTGTTTCTGTGGCAAACCTTTTGACGTTATTGCATGTTTGCATAGCAACTAATTTAACGTGTCTTCAAGTTACATCTTTTTCCACCATGGTCATTCACCATGGGTAAATCTCAAGGATCATGTGTTGTTATGCAGTATATTTTCTCTCCTGCTGTGGAGTCGGTTGCCAGGTGATGCACGTATGAAGTATGTAATCCTCGTGTTTGCTTCAAAATGCTCATCTCAAGCACTGCTCTGTGGGAACAAGTTTAATCTGGAACCGAAGTCAACAGTGGGCTGTATCGGTGTGTGGGGTTCAAATATAGTTACCCTTATTTGCTTTTATCATAATTTTTTCATAAACATGCTTGATGTCTGATTTATATTTTGTTACATTAGCATGTCGACACAAGCTTGTCATTTCATTCAGCTTAGGTTCTGGAAGGACGATTGGTGCCTGCCGTTATAAAGATAGGGTTTGATTCAAAAAGTTTAGAGGAATCATGTAGAAAATCAGGGCATTACCCAGTGATATTGGACTGAGGAGTGAGAATTTGGACCAAATTAAAGTTGGAGCTGCTGTTGACCCTGTTTTTAATTGATTTTATCAACTGTTTTAACTCACTCTCCTCTGGGTTCCTGCCTCTTAAACCAAAGGAAAACTTTTATACTTGAGGGACAGTTTATTTTTGAGTTTGAATCTGAACTCACAAGCGACTAGATGACGGCCTGGCAAACAGGCCCTGACTGGTGGCAGATTTCAGCGAACTCTCCAGTGGCCGTCCACTCAGATGCCCGTCCCATTTACAGAAGTTAGTATCTAAGATAGTTTACTGAAATAGTAATGAGCAGATAACTAGAACACTTTCAGAAGTGAAAGATGAAAACTTGCTAATTTGAAGACTGACCGTGTAACTGAACAGGGTCGTTGGAATGACTGACAGATTGACTTGCTGTGAAGTTACTCGATTTCACTCTCGGGGGCAGTTGATGTGATTTTGGTTGGATGTTTTTTAGTAAGTAGGTGACCTGTTATCGCAACCTCCAGCCTGGGGCGTTTCATGATCCGGACACAGCATATGGTTGGTCCAGTGTCCAGTTGATTAAAACTGATAATTTACGTCACCAAAAAAAAAAATTAATAACCCACAAAAAGACATCAGGCTAGAACGAACACTTGAAGGTAACCTCTCGGCGAACCTAGCAATGGGTCATCAGACTGTTGGATGCCCCAAAATAGAAGTTAGAAAAGTAAACGCCAAACAAAGCCACAAAAACTGGACTACTGGAGTCTTTAAAAAAGTAAAAAACAATCGCGAATGAGTGCAGCTGCCTGTTTCATGTGGGGCTACTGCTCTCTCCTCTCCTGAGTGTCTGGGAACCTTTAAATAAGTACACCAATCAGGATAACCAGCAGCACCTGTGAACGGTAAAGATAGAAAGAACAGGAGTCTCGCGGAGTGGAGGGGTGGGTGAGACCTGTCGCGGTCCACTGCAGGGGAAGGGGCGAGGGTGTTGTGTGCATTGAGTCATTGTTTTAACATTTGTATGCAGCCTGAACCAGATTTAGGAAACCACTTTTGCTGCATAATTATATACCTGCCCAGTGGCGTAACGTGATTCACGTGGGCCCGAGTGCAGACCTGCCAACACGGGCCCCCTCGCTAAAATTGAACGATGTACCTGTGAACTTTCTGCACGGATATTCATATTTCATGTCATTTGAATATGCGTGCCTGTGATTTTTATAGGGCCTACATAGGCTACAACACACACTAAGGATTACTACACTATTTCATTCTATAATATAAAGTTTCCTATTTATTTCTTAACATTATTATCTTAATAATGGTCATCATCAAGAACAATCAGGCATAATGAGTAAATGAACGACACATTAACATAACTTTATTGGGATGATCTGAAATTTTGTGAACAGCACGGAATTGTGGGAACAATAATCAGCGAGCGAGTGGACATCGTAAAAACAGTTGATCTGTGCTCACGGTCATGCAGGAAAGGGGAGAGCGGCTTTTAAGACTCTTTTAGCTATGAAACCAAATGTGCTTAATTTCGGCAGCTTGGCCAACCTTTCCTCCTGCTCCTTACTCTCTTGCCGCTTCCTGCATAAATACTTTGTTTGTAGCCTATCTTGCATGCAAGATTAAACCATAGACTGTCCTTGGATTAAACGATCGGACCGTGACATCGTCACGTGGGTGGTCTATGGAATGTTGTACCCAGAAACACTTGCTGTCTCAATGATGATATCAACAGCAGAATAAACTTATCATTGTTTGTTTTACTAAGCATTTTCCAAAAAGAAATCTAAATTATTTCATGTTATAACGACTTTTATTCAGTTAAAATGATGAATGTACCATGATGACATCGACTTGCCAGCACCATGACTGAGAAATAAATGCAGTTGCAGTGGTATATATATGTAGTAGCACTAATCTCTTGATGTGTTGGATTATTACCAGTGGGTTAAGGTCGCTACGATAATTTAAACAGTGAAAAAGTACTTTTACTGTCGTCTATTGGGGCCCGAATGTGTCCATTAATGGGCCCCCCTTGCCGCCGGGCCCCAGTGCCGTTGCCCTCCCTTCACCCCCTATTGTTACGCCACTCTACCTGCCTAATATTGTGTAGGAGCCCCTTGTTTCACCAATCGGCTCCTTCAAACTGACGTCCTATTGACTTGTCCTGGGTTCCCTGGCAGAATATTTTCCAGTGCATCACACTATCTCTAGTAGCTTGTCTTTTTCCCACAGTGCGACCTGATGCCATCTCTTCCCCAGGTAAATGATGCACACATAACTGGCCAAAGTGCACGATGTGAAAGGAAACAGGACTCAGTGGAGCAGGTGACCTTCCTCAGTTGCTCCAAAGTCCGGTTCTGACGCTCTAATGTCCATTTTAGGCGCTTTTGATGGTGGACCGGGATTAGAATGGATGCTCCAACTGTCGGCGGCTACAAAGCTCTGTACGGAGTAGGAAGTGATGCACTGCATTTAAATTACAGTATCTGCTCCTTTTACCACAGCAGCCCTTCTGTCGGTTTGGACCAGACGGGATGGCCTTTGTTGCCCTTGTGCGTCGATGACCCTTGAGCCCCCAAAACCTTGTCCTGAGTTTGTCGCTCCGTAGACCACTGTCGGTAGGCACTCATCACTAATGACTGGAAACACCCCAGAAGTCTTGTCGCTTCAGAGACACTCTGACCCCACTGGTCTGGCCAAACAATTTGGCCCTTGTCAAAGTCGGATCCCAGTGCTCCTTCATTCATCTCGTTGGCTACTGGTACCAATTATTCGCTTGCTGTCCAAAGACTTTGACTTGGGCCATTGTTACAAAATAATCAACATTATTTGCCTCATCTGCGAATGGCTTTAATGTTTTGGCTCATCAGTGTATGGTTAAACCAAAAAATAAGGGCTATTTTGTTGGGCATATTAAACTAATTTGTCATGTGTATAGATGAGGTTAACCTTTCCGAGCACAGTACCATATTTCTTCTTGCCAGCAAAATTCTGGTTTTAGCTTGTGTTTCTCACTTGAGACACTGAGCTCTGAATAAGCCTGCTTTGCCTAGACATTACGTATGCGTGCTGGGCTTTAAAGTAGCGAGAGGCCTCAGCGTACACTCTGTGATATTTGAACAGCGTGCACCCAGATTCCCCTAACGACCGTTACTCGTCTTTGTTAATGCATTGGTTAAATTAGCTTTTGTTGCCGGGGGAGAAGCCAGCAGCATGCCAAAGAGATTTTTTATTTATTTTTTAAAGACGAGCAAAGGGTCAAACAAGAGCAAGATCATTAACTTAAAGCACCTCAGATGATATTACGGCAATGCGATGCAAGGTAATATTTACTCCCGGACGAAGGGGACATCATGTGTGTTTTTTAAGCCATGCAGATATGGTGAGCTGTTATCTCAGCTGCTTGTCCGTAGTTAGCTAATGTCTTGGTTTAGAATGGTGCGCTAGGCACACAAAAACGTGGGAGGCATGTCAATTAAGGTAATTTCCTCACGTAACCTGATGGACTGCACGTGATGCTAAAGAGGGCTTTGTGTGCATGTCTTAGGGGGTTATTAAGAGGAATTATCTCCGTCTTGATTCTTATCAAGGCATGGCTAGGCTACTGTGGTTTTCAGATGAACTTATACTGATAGAAGGCTTTTTTTTGCCCTGTTATTGCAAAAATGTTTTGAATGCCCCAATAAAGCCCTGCTGCTGCTGTAGCGCGCTTTCTCAGAGTAATTCAGTTTGTCCTGCTCATTTTCATTTTATTCATAGGGAGGTTATTTAATATGATCTTACTGTATATAATGGTGTTGAGGTCCATAGGTACAGTTAGGGATGTGTTTGGAGAGTAGTTCTCCATGCCTTTAAATTATTTGCTTTTTGTTTTGTTGCTCACCAGCATCAAGTGTATTTAACACTGTGACACGTTCAGGTCATTTCTATTTTAATACATTCATAAGGCTCGACTGTTTACATACTTCCTCTCACGTTTATCACAACCATTAATTAAACTGTTGCAGTTGTATGGTTGATTAATTTTTTTCGTTTGCCTCAATTGTACCTGACTGCTAAAGGCTGTGGAGTTTAATTCTTAACTGTATGTAATACTCTGAAGATATTTTAAAACTCAACTCAATTACCAAAAGTTGGGGGAGAGTGATAGATAATTTCTAGATCACTGGAAATCAGTGCCTCTTCTTTGTTTCATTATTATCATTTGATTAACATGCAGGACATAATCTTGTTTATAACACTGAAACATGCCCCCCAGATATGGCAGGCACTTAATAAATTTGTCCCACACTTCTCCCTTGCTGCAGCTTTGGACGACTGATAACGATCAGGTTTTCAGCGTATGATTATTATCGGGAGACATTTAGCTGATTTCCTCAAATCCTGAATCCACACACTATTTCTGAGTTATCTTTGGAACCTGTCCCCAGGTTGTGTACGCTCTCAGGCTCTAAGTCGCTGTCACTGTCCTCAGTTTTCAGGAGCTTGATCTAAACTTTTATAAAATGTTATGAAAGTGATGTCCTTCTTTTTGTTGCTGGTCCTTCTTATATGTAGAAATTGAGGGAGAGTGCTACTCCTTTGTAAGAATCAATGTAACATTCGCTAATGTACTTTGCAGCACCGAGTAACTGTGACATGTCTGCTTTCTAAAACAACTGGAGCATAAACATTTGAAAATGTATTTCACGGAATACATTTTATCGTATTTCCTGCATTGTGCATTTTACAGTGCTCTTTGCTTACCTTGAGCTGAAATGCTACTAATTTTAGGGAGCATTGTGTTATAAATTATAAAATTATAATGGACAATAATTCTCCATGGGACCTCTGAAATCGAGCTGACCATAGTAAAACTGAATTTAGTTCATCATATGAAACACTTCTTACAAAATACTTACGCATATCTTACAATCTAATAAGCATTCAGAGGACAGATATGCTTGATTATGTGTGGAAATATGACTTAGAGTTGACCCGTCACATGACTGCCGTGGCACTCATTGCTGCCATATTCAAGTTTTGTTTTCTGATTGAGATCATTGTGGAATGTTTATTATTGGAGAAAATTCTGTATTTTAAGACTGATTCCTTGACACGTTTTTTTCACTGTGAATGCGGAATCCTATTGCGTACAGTTTTGCAGAGGACACACTGGATCCTGGTCAAAACTAGTTCCCGGAACTGTGGCAGTGAAGAAATGGGCCCCTGCAATATTATCGGTATCAATAATGTCTGACACGTATCCCCCTTTCAACATTACGCCCGGGCGCCAGCATCTGTCTCTTTATTTTCCTAGTGCTGTAGTTAGGGGGCAATAATTAACAGAATGTCAGGTTGTTAAAAGGCTATTTTTATGTGACAGACTGAAATAGACACCGTACACAGAAATAGCCAGATGGAAGTCGCGAGCGAGGGTTTGCCAGTTCAGAGGCGGGATGTCTAAGTTCCGGGTGCGATCGCCATTTCCTCGTGGCTCGTGTTGTTTCGCCGTGAACGTGGCCGCGCTTTTAAAAAAAAAAAACCGCGGTGCCTCTGACAGCGCTGCCTGCCAACTGAATGCGCGGAAAACAGACGCGCGGGATGGCTGGAGCTTGAATTGCTCCTCGGAGGGACTGGATTCCTGCGGCCAGAATTACGTAACTGCCTGCAGGCTTCCCATCACCTCAGCGCAGTCTCAGTCAGACAAGAGTTGAATGAGCTCAAGCTTAATCTGCATGGACAACAGGCCGGCTGTTTAATTTGTCTTTTAAATGGTGATACATGCATGCGGTGCTTTTCTGACTTTCAGCACTGTGCAACTTCTGAATCCCAGGCTCTCTAGAGCCACTCCTATTTCGAACTTAAGTAGCGTTAGGATGTATGGACTGCTGCCATGAAGTATTGCTCTCTTTTTCCATGTTGGCCTCATGAAGGCATTAGGAGCTGGATCTGTTTAATGCCCATTGCTGTTTCCTCTACTCAGCTTTCCTCAAATCGCATCTCGCCGAGCCAAACCTCTCACTGTTGACTTCTCTTACAGTTATGCTGTCATTGCTGTCATTGACAGCTCCACCACATGATGATTGACGGATTTTCGCATTCATAGTACAGTTAGATGACCTCAGCGCGACTGTGATCATCTTGTTTGCCTGCGGTTAATTGATTGGCACCTTGAGCAGCCTGAAGCAGTTAGTGTTTTTCCAGAAGCTTCTCCTCTGTCCTCCCTCTCTAACCATCCCTCGAGTCTCTCCACATGGAAAGCCACTCCCTGTCCCTCACAGTTTGACTGACTGATGTGTTCCACCAATGGGACGCTGCGGTGAAGTGTTCTCCTCCCAAACATAACCAATGTTTGAGCAGAACTGGACGTGCAACTCTGGGAAGAAAACACTTTGAAAGCGAGACTGGGAAGGCGATGGAAGGTTTGCTATCATCCCTGTGTTTCGATGCGTGCTGTCTGGAAGGGTCTGTCCTCACCATGCTTGTTAAATGCTCCAAAGTTGAGCATTATAACCTCTGCCAAGGAGGTTATGTTTCACCCTGTTTGTTGGTCTGTCTGTCTGTCTGTCTGTTAACACGATAACTCAGGAAGTTATTAACGGTTCGGCTCAAAATTTGGCAAGATGATAGGTGGTAGTCCAAGGGTGAGTTGATTTAATTTTGGAAGTGATCCAGAACATATTTTGTAACCAAAAGAACAGATATATGGCGTGGCGGAGGTATGGGCTCTACCGAGTGCCCTCTAGTTGGGACTTTGTTATCTGGATCGGTGCCATGGTGTCCACTCAGAGAGCCACTTCATCTCCGTCAGTGAGGGCGGGACATCTTCTGCTCTCTTCTAATCGGACAGACTGCCTTTCAAAGCCAATGACAGATCAGAATGAACAGCCAGAACATTTGAGATTCTCTTAGGGCAGGTCTATCCCAGCTTGTCCAATCACTGTCTCTCGTTGGCTGGGACCCACCGCACACCAGATTATTGGGATCAGAAAAGAAAAGAGTTGTGCACGCACTGCATGCTTAAAAAAACAGATATTTTATTGAGCTGAGAAAACAGTAAATTTCTCCACAATATGGGCCCGCACAGTGATCCTCACCAGACCCTTCTCCAGATGTAAACAGAATGGGAGAACAGGAGTGGGAGCTGTGGTAAATCCACAGGCGGAACATTCCAGTACTATAGATATGGTTCACCTGTGTAAAATCAATAACTTGCACTAATAAATTATAACATTATGGCAATAGAGGTGTATGTGATTCCCGTGAGTGCTGAGGTCTGTATTGCGGCCCTCACTCTATCTGTACCCGTCTCTCTCCCTGTCTGAATTAAGTGGTCAAAATGCATGAAGGTAGACTGTTTACTCTTCTTGAAAAAATTAATAAATTTAGCTATAGCACCCTGATTTATGCATGTGTGGGATATTATTAATGTAGACGTACTAATTTTAAGCAATGAAATGAAAAGAGCTGTAAGTCAGCAGCGTATAGGCCAATGTGTTTATGTATAGGAAATGCCAAAGAACTCACAGGAATTATAAATTTTATCCTCGTATGAGTGAATTATGATGAGACATTCCTTTTCATTTAATGTTATATGAATTTCAATCGTACAAAATTTGATAATTATCAGAATAATGTACACAGGCATGGGCGTATTTGCTCCTGTAAGTTACACTTGTTCTTACAAATTAACTCAGGGTTTATCTTCCATGTTTTTGTTAACAGTCCTTACATAAACCGATTCTGATTCTTTAAGGGAGCTGTATGTGTTTATCTCCTTTTTTTGTACTGAATTAATGTTCTCTACGAGAGCTCCATTCTATTTTGCCTGTTCATAAAGTACCCTGTAACCTGCTGACCTTCCCACTGACAAGAGATTTGTGTTTTTCATGCTCGACCACCAGACCATAACGGCCTGTGTAGATCTCGTCGCTAAACGCCAGGTCAACCCTTCAAATAAGCTCCCTCGATTCACGGCACGGCGGTTAGCCCAGGCACGTAGCATGTTTAACTTGAGATGTGCTAAGCGTATTCGAGAACATGTCTGAATCTGAAGGCGATGCATGCGCCGTAACGAACACATTGACATGCCGAATACGGCGCAGAGCCCTCGTGGTGATATCAGACTTATTTCCATGCGATGATTTGATTCTGTCGGAGAGGAAAGGAGGAAGGTGATTGGGTGTGGGGGGGTTGGGGGGGTGACTGAAGTCAGACAGATGACAAGCAAATCTATCAGTGAGAGCAGGCCTTGATGCGCCGCGGCCTTGTTAAAGGTGCCGCGCTTCCCCCGCCGCATGCAAATGCGACGACAAATTAAAAGATTATCTGTGCGAGGCTGCGCCAGCGTTGCCCGCGGCGCCTGCCGTTTAGTACCTCATGATTTGTGTATCAGTCGAGCCTCTGAGAGTATTGACCTGGAGCGAATATTCATGCGTCTGAAAAAAAAATAACAGAAAGGACATGTCATCTCCTCCCAGTACTCCCACACACGTGCGCACACCGGCACACGCCTTCGCACATGACACGCACAGTGCACATACAAGCACCCGTACGCATACATTTGTATGTATATGCAAGTACACATGCTTGAACTAATAAATCTACTCAAATAATGCATACACACACACAGACACTTACACACATGCTCACCCTTGTGTATGAGAATGGCTTGCAGACGCCGACACAGAGGCTTGCGGTTGTTGACAGGTATGTGCACATCTCTTATTACTGTTATTTGTGTCTTTGCATATAAATGTGAAGTCCCATCTTTGTGTTATTTTTCCTATCATTTTGTTTGCCTGTATCAGAATGGCTTTTTCACTGAAATATATGCGGAGAGCATCCCAGAGTTATCTCTGCTGATGTTTGGTGGGTATCATTCAATGAAGAGGCGAGCTGAGGATCTGTAAGCCTTCTTTTTCTTAAAGGAGAGACTCTGATGTCTCTCTTGAGCTCCTCTGCATCAGGCCCTCTCATTATCGTGGTTAGACCCAGTTTCTGTTTGTCTTTCATGTTTCATGCTGCAGTCTGGAACATGGAATAGTGTTTATTTCTCAAAACAACAACTGACTGTTTTTTTGGCCGTTTTAAAATGAAAATATTGAAATATTTCTAAATGGAAGCTGAAAAGATAGATTTTTTTTGTTTCTATTATGTTTAAATGATCAATGGTACCACATTAAGGTACCAATTCCCATATTGGTTCACTGGATACTAAATTACTACTTTGAAACCAAATTTGCACATTACATTGATCATTTATGAATGTGGTGAAACATTTGTTGCCTGTGCGCTGGGGCAACAGATGCAAAAAAGGGCATTCCAATCATATGTAAACATTATATTGTAAAGCATTTTTTTTTGCAAAAATTTAAAATATTATATGATGACCAGTATGGCTGTGGGTAAAACAGGAGTTTGTCATTAGCGTTAGTAGAACTTGTCACAGATTTCAGATTCTACAGTGAATAATACTTTTACTGTTGGTGATGTTATTGATCTTAGGAAAGCTTCTGACACTATAGACCATGACATACTATTGACAAACTTTAGAAAGATATGGTATTCCAGGATAATCACACTCCTGATTTTTTATGTTACCTTACTGATTGACATCAATATGTGCACTTAAAGAATTATAATTCAGCTGCCTTCAGGGTTTCCTGGGAGTGCTTCAAGGTTCAGTGCTTGGGCCTGTTTTATTTATCTTAGCATGTTAATGACATGAGTATGGTTTTCAATAGCATAAACAGTGCTTGAACAAAGAGCAAAAATCTTAAACAATTAGTACTTATTTAGGATTAGGAATTGGAAATGTTAATGACTTGTTTGATAAAAATGAATATATTGAATATATAAATAATGTAAAAATCAAATACATCGATTTTGGCGATAGCAAAATAAATGAGCAATGCAGCTTAAGGACTAACATTGTTAAGATGGAAAGAGTGTTTGAAACCAAGTTTTTCAGAGTAATAATTGAAATTTCAAATAAATTTTGTTAAATTTTAAATATTAAAAGCTGTTGGTCTGTTAATAAATCCAAGTAGTACATAAATCAGATACCTTTTTTACACTGTACTGCACACTCATACTCCCATACATTATATAGTTTGGAAGTATGAGGGAATGCATATGAAACAAATACGAAACCAATGTTTGTTTTTCAAAAGAAAGTTATTAGAATTATTAACGATGAGGGTTGTTATTCTCCGACAAATCCTTTGTTCCTAAAATTACAAATTTTATTAAAATTCAATGATTTGGTCGATTACGAAAATCCACAATTCACGTACTTGGCATATTCTAAACTACCTGTAAGTATCAAAAAGCGATTCAATACAAGGTTCTATCATTTTACGATATGTGTGGGGGAAATAATTTTGCCACACAAAGAGTTAGAAAAGATAGTATGTGTAAATGTGTTTCAGTTCAACAAGTAAACTTCTGGAATAAGTGTACCGAAGAAATGAAAGCTTGTGCCTCTGTTGGTTAACTTAAAAGAATGTTTATGAAAGAAAATGCAATAAGGAGATATGAGAATGAAAATATTTAAGTTGATTGATTGTAGACTGATTGACTCAAAATTGAACAGAATGTTTTATCAGTATTTTTTCTGCATTTTGATAACATTGGAAGGATGGATGGAAATGGGAATTTTTTTTTCTTTTGATTTTTTTTGGAGTTGGGGGGGTAATTGTTTTTGTCCTGCGATGTGTGTTTTGTTTCTTGAATAGTTTAAGGGCATTGACTGTTTGTGGTAATGGTGGGCTAATATAAGTTCTGACTTCCACTCACATCATTTGATCCGTGAAATGTTTTTTTTCCTCTGTCTTTTATGATTATGTGGCAATAAAGTTTGATAACTTTAACTGTTCAAGCAATTAATTGAAAAACAGCAATTGCAATTTGTGACAGTTTCAATGCCTCAACTCTTTGAATGCCCTCTTCAGGAATACAGCTATAATTTTGATTATTTCTTGGTGATTATGTCCTTGAGCACAGTACTGTAGGTGTGATATACAGGGGGTGGACAAAATATCATAAGCATGAAAAGTGGCTTTACCTCTAAAGTCACTAAACCTCATTTGCAGTTGAGAGCATCTGCACATCATCCCTATTAATTTGAATGCTGAGAGATAAGCATGTGTTTGTTTCGAGGGAGTCAAACCAGCAGCCAAGTTTGCTAGCAAAGAAGTCTCTAAAGCAAGGGGATGATACTAATAGGGGCCCAATATTTGGTGCCCGAATTGCATGCTTGTATTTAGCGTAGTGATTACGGCAACATGTGCCAAATAGGTAAAGACAACAGGAGTGAAGCTCTTTAGCAGGGCCCAGCGAGAACATAGTTGGTTAGGTAGCAAATGGTAGCGACTAACCACAGAGCTGCAGCTTTAACAATCACTACAGAATTTACATAACCCTTTAATAAACTCTTACAATCTATTTTTCCCCTCATTTTTCTCAAAAACATGTTCTTTGATGCTGAAACCTCTACTGCTAGGGACAGTACGAGATCTTCATGGCAGAGTGTCCAATGGCTCGACCACTGCGCCCGCGAATGTGTGTGTGTTTGTGTGTGTGTGTGTGTGTGTGTGTGTGTGTGTGTGCATTTTTGTGCATGTCTATGTATGTGTAAAATTGAAGTAAACCTTCCCTCAAAAATCTAGCTGCTGCTACTTTTTTCAACACAAGCATTTAAAAACATGTTATGAAGCCAGTTTCCCTGACAGATCTAATTCTGGCATTAATCCAAACCCAGCCTTGGCTCATTGGAACTTTGAAAGCTGAATTAGATACGGTCATTCTAATTAAGTGCTGGAAATTCAGTGACGCTAGAAATTTACTGGATCAACCAGAAGAGGGCCGATGGCAAAGAAAGCTTATTTTCAGCGAATACGATGGGGTTGGGATCAGTTGCACCTCCCAAAAACTTTTTTCTCAATGCCCGGTCAGGCTGAGAAAAGTGGCGAGGCAAAGACGCTGTTGGGGTTCATCTTCTCATTCTGATATTGCTCCAGCAGGAAGACTTTATATACATTTTTGGGCCTCTGCCATAAGCTACAGAGATTAGCCATTATACTTTGTGAAAATGGATGTTGCAGCGTTCACTCTACAAATCACGAACGATCAGCAGTGTTTTCTTACATATTTTATGTGTCTACGGATTCTTTTCCTATAAGCACCATGCAGATGTAAGGCTTTACAGTCGGCTCTCAACCAATGTTAATTTGTCCGCTGTGTAAGCCTAGTGTTCGTGCGTATACAGAGTGTAAACGTAGGAATCACACACTTTTCTGAAATCAAGTGGCGTGCACCGGGAGTTAAGTGTTTCCTGCTGTGTGGCAAATCCGAGTGTTTAGTCTCTTTGGGAGGTCAGCTTTAAAGAGGTGACTGGAGTGTAAGGAGGGAAGTCTTATCAGGAGAGAGTGAAGTAATGACATTGTTTTCAATTACCTCTCATCCACCCTGTAGTGAAGTATTAGACAAATAAAGACGGCAGGGGCCATGATTTAAGGGCCATTTTCTCAGTGAGCTCCCCTGTAGGAAGTGATGTTCAGAGAGATGTTATCTGTGGCCCAGGTCTCAGACACACAGGCCTGTGCCGATAGCAGAGACGCTCACTGTTTCTGCACTAAACTGTTTCTCCACCTGCCAGCGTGAGTTCCTTTCTGAATTAAAAACCCGCATCTTCTCCAGTGCTCACCTTTTCACACGTGTTTGATAATTAGCTTTGAAGACAGAAGGTTCGAGTCCAACCGCTAGGATTTTTTTTGTTAATTTCTACATTCTGAAAAAAAAAAAAAAAAAAATCTTCACGACAGGGAACCGTTAAGAATGTACGAGCAGCAGGACTCTCGGAAAATTAAGCCTCTTCAGGAGCCATTAGACGGCTAATACCTCTAGCCACCTAATTGGTGTCCCTGTACAAAAGGTAGCATAATATGGTGTACGCTGTTAGAATGATACATAGCTCATTTCAGCTGAGAGCCAGATTATATTATGCTTTAAACTCGCTACACCAGTGAGCAGGATTAGGTGTGAAAAAATTCAGTGGGACCTTTATGTGGTGTTTATATTTCCTATTGCTCTGCAATATTACATTGACAACATTTGAAATTATTCTAGACTGAGAAAATACTATTTTAGCCACCAGTAAGCCCACAAAAAAGTAACTACTTTAGCATTTTTATATTTCCATGTTTATTTTGCAGTTTTGCAAATACATTTCCCAGCTCACTGAGCAACTATATGAATCTGTAGATAATTTTCTCTGTGTGTGTTTTGCCAAATTAAATGAAATCAGTGTTTATCCCTCCATCACGTTTAGCAAGCAAATAGTGGGTATTATCATGGGTGTGAGGAGAGAAACGAAGGGAGAGATAGAACAGTGAACGAGAGAGGAGTACGAGAGAGAGAGAGGAAGGGAGGGAGTTCGGGAGGGAAGGGAAATTGCTGTAATATCTCACTGTAGAGCTGTGCTTTGTTGCTCTGCCAGAAGTGTTTTGGAAAGGCATTTGTTATTATCTGTAGACAGCAGTGTTATCATTATCATTATTAATGTTGTTTCTCTAGTTATTATTGTTTTCATTACTGCTCCTTCATCGCAAGGTAACATCCTCTCACCCACCATTTTCACATCGGGTTGAAAATTTTCTCGAAATTTCACGCCCTCTGGTGTAGTTTTCATCCTGGTAAAGATTGCGTTTTCTCCCATCCAACCTTCAAAGAACCTATCTGATATATGCTACCACAGCGAAGCGTTAAGACATTGAGTTAAGAGCGTACCTGCAGTGCAGGTGCTGAAATATCAGTCTTAGGTCTTTGAAGTCATTTGAACTAAGAGCTGAAGGCAATAATGCAGGAGATCTTGTGAGAGAAATAATCATTTCTGCCATATTTTCCATCTTGTGTTCATACCGCCTAAATTTCAGCTTGGACACAGTGGCCTGTATTTTGAATTACAGACGAAGTTATAAATTCATTATATTCATGCAATTAAGTTTCCTTGTCACCACATTACTCTGCTTTCTCAGTCGACTTACATTTCTCATAAAACTACCCCTAGCCTTTTTTTAATGATGAAAAAGAAAAGGTAAGACAGATTTGCATTGAAACATAGTGTGTGTTGGATGAAAATGGTTGGCAAATATTGGACTTTGTTGTTTTTGACGAAAAGAGATGGCAGAGATGGACCCCTGCAGAGAGGTATGTGTAAATGAAGAAGGGGTGTGTCGAGGGGGGGGGAGACTAATTTAATGTTTTGTGGTGGGCCAAGCCCTGTGCCAGCCAGGACAGTTGGTGTGGGAATTGGGCTGACCACAGCCGGTGCTGAGACCAGCACTGGTCCGCGGTCCCATCTCCATGCCCCTGGCTGGCCTGGCGTTGGGCTATTGGGTCCGTGGCTGCTCTCCGCAGGGGCTTGCCGATGGCGGCTCCTTTGAAACTCGATGTGGTTGTACGAGGACAAGTGACTTTTCGCCTCCCGCAGGGTCTGGCCTGGCGCAGCCTCCGACAGACCATGAAGCTTTGCTCTCAGTCCCGTTATCTGTTCTCGCTGAAGAGGGTCTGTTTAACTCCAAACATCTGTCATTACTTTGTGCAAGCCCCAAATTCTCTCGCTGTCAACGAGAAGACAATGACCTAGTAATGATAATATGAACCGAGAAGTTGCTTAAATTCCATAAAGTATGGAATGAGTTAGTTTACTTGGCATGAATGTACGCATTGTTGCAAAACAAGGGTGGTGATGATTCGGGAGATGTTCACGCTTCGGTGAAGCGCGATATTATGACATTCGATTTTGCGTTTACTTCGCTCGTAAATCTGGGGTCGGGTTTGTCCAGCTGGGAAGTTTCTAAGTCCTCATGCAGGAATGCAGTGGCCGTTGGGTGGCATTCATCCCCCATCGAGGAACTTAGGATCTGCTGGGCGATTTCTGGGAGAAGACTGAGGTCGACTGGATGATTCGCGGGGAAAGACGCAGCTGAGGTCGACTGAATGATTCATGGGAAAGGACGCAGCTGTTGGGTTCTGCAGCTGAGTCTCTCCTCTTGTGCTCCGAATCTTCAGCAGCTGTAGCAGGGCTACTTGTTTCTTTGTCCGGCTGTTGGGTCAAAACACACTCACCATGCCTTCTAGCATCAGAGCTAGGGCTAGTGTGCCCGGGCTGCATATTAGTGTGCGTGTTTGCTTGTGCCTCTTGTGAACTTTCACTATACATGTATGTGTGTATATGTGTTTTTGTAAGCGTGTTTGTTGGGCGTAGGCCGACTGTGTGCTTCTAGAATGAAGTCATCTCTGTATTCCACAAGCCATTGCAGTGATGGGTGGAGTTTATTCTAACTGACAGAAAAAAAAATCCAAAGGGAGCTGTTGAATGCCTTTTGGCATGTTATTCGAGGCAAATGTAGTTGACTGGGAATGAAATGCCTTGTTTTCTTCCCACTGACACTGTCATTAAAGCTAAACAGCATAAAGCACTCATATGATGTAAAGCTATTGGATTATGTTGCACAGAGATGCAGAGATGTGGGGCCTTGTACCTTCCTTACAGTGAGACTACAGTTAAAATCTCATTTGCGATGCTGTGTAATATTTATGAAACATTACGATGAGAGGAGACGATGCTTTAAAAGTGCAGTCAGCCTCCAGGCACATTTCCTTCCCTCTTCCAGTAGCCTCTTTTTTACAGAACTGGAACACAAATGAAAGAGCTGGCAACCAAGGTGCTGTTTCTGGTACCCGTCTTCTTCTATGGCTTTGTGTCCACCTGTCACCAGACTGGGCCAATTGCGATAAGAGGAGGGATAATATTTCTTGAACAATATGTTGGGAGAAAAAGGTGCAAAAGGCAAATATTTAGCCTTGGAGACATTCTTGCGGTTACTGTACGTTTCTATCCAGATGATGTGTTTTGTTTTAATCTGTCATGAGATTAGCCGTGTTGATTGCGTACTCAAAATGCAGAGTAGATTCATACTGGAAAAATTACCTTATAATATTGGTTTCTCTATTATTCACCTGAAGGGCTTTTCCAGGCCCCATGCACACTCACAAGCCACAAGGTAAGGTATGCATTTACACCTCTCTGGATGCACTGAACTCTGAGTGTCTGGTTTTTCTGGTAGTGCATTATGCCAGCAGTGATGTAACATGGTTATATCACACATCCTTTCAGTGCGTCATGACAAGGGCTTATCTGCCATGGTGATTCTAGAGTGTTCCGAGGCAAGGAGGTATATGGGCCCTTCTTATCCCCCTCCCCAACATACACATCATATATTATTATTGTCATTATTATTATTATTATTCTGCCCAGAAATTGTACTTAGTAGTCAGGAATAATTTTTAGAGGAGCAGACTTTATAAATTATTTTTTTTTAATTTACTCAATCTGCAATATTAGTAATTTTTCTTGTTATTGACAGCGTGGTGCTAAAATTTCAAGCGACACGTAGAAGGTTTCCTGAGGATACAAGCTTGCTGAGTAATGGAGGGCTTACATTACTCCAGCCGAGGAACTTTTCACTTTGTGTTGTTAAAAAGAGGCTGCTTCAACGTTATGCTGGCGAGCTCGGGTGCTACGTAATGTTACTTTATTGGACAAAGATGACGGACTTATTCCTCTTCATTTCCTTGTCATTATCATTGTGAGTCTCCAGTTACCGCCATCTTGCTTTTTCTTCCCTTTTTTGGTTACAAGATGGGTGGAGCCCTTTCACCCTGACTGCCGCTCATGCATTCAAACAAAGGCATACTGGGCAAAAGTAAAGGTACTGTAATGATAATGGTCATACTAATGTGATGAATTTGGAGATTCTGGCCTCCTCATAGGAAAAGTAACCATCACGATTTTCTATTAGAACAATCCACATAGTGTTCAGAAATTAATTTGAAAAGTTCTGCTTCATATTTCTTGTCCCACGTAGCGCAGTTTTGGGGTTTAGAGGCTTAAAATGAGGGGCGTTCGGTTGTTGTTGGATTCTTTATTCCTTAATTGGTAATGCTGCTAAAGCTGGTCCAAATCTGAGTTATTTTAAAGTTATTGACAAAAAAAAAAAAAAAAAAGCAATCAAAATGGCCAACTTGGTCCATATAAATTACAGTAACTACTGTTCATGAAAGGAACAAATATTTTCACTGAAAGTGTTTAAAGAACACTTATTTCATCAGTGTACACTGTGTGATTAACTTTCAGCAACATCTGAGATTGCGGGTGTCAAAACCTTGTTTCTTCTGGTCTCTTCACATGGAAAGCCTGGCCTGATCGTTGCACCTCTGCTCCCTTGACCACGGCCGCCCAACCTCGTTAATAGTGGTCGAATGTCCTGTAGGTTTTCATTCAAGCCATAATTTGGCACACTGTTATAAACTGGAACCTTTTTTGCCAGTTATTTTAACTTTAATTTTACGGTAAGTTTATAGCAGAGTTCTGTATATGTTAACTGTAAATCACAGTTAAATGCGCGTAGGACTCTACTCACAGTTAAAATAACAAGCAAACAATGTGTTAATTTAACTGTTAAATTCACTCAATTTATTACAGGTCACACCTGATTTTATCACTGATCACCTTTGTGAGATCTCTTGCTCCTCAGTGAGGTTTGTTTTGTTAGGGTCTGAGTGAAACCGACAGGAATGCTCGACTTCAGGAGCAGAATGGTTCATCCTTGCCATAGATATAAATGAGGAACTTGGACCTTCCCAAAGACTCTGCTCTACTGCCCCTCTGATGGTGGAATGAGGGCTGGAACTGAGGCAGCTTTGCCCTGCTAGTGCAGGTCAGAAGGTTAAAAAGTGAATTTATCAGCAAAAGCCTTACTTTCCCTCACTTATGTCGTGGTGGACAGATATGAATATTTCACTCTTCTAAAACATCTCACCCCCACTGATAACTTTATGAATTGCCGAAGTCAGTGTTGGCATTCTGACAACATCATTGCCATTCAGGAGAGGAGTTTAGCTTTGGGCTAACTGTGATGAGAGAGCATCATCCGAGGTTATCAAGGTAATATTTCAAATATATTGCGCAAGATATCCGGTGATAGATTTTGTCCTGAGTTCCCCTTTAACATTTCTCCTTTGTCAGCCTGTTTCCTCTGCAGCAGCATGAAGCGGGGCTATGATTTTATCGCGATTAAGTGAAAAATTGAAATTATTACGCGACACGAGGGTGTTCTGATTAAAACAAATGTCTGGCGTTAACTCATTCAGTCGTGTGCGCTGTACAGCTCTCACGTGGAAATGAAGTTGAAATTTTCTGTCCTGTTTAAGAAACTTTGATATCTAGTACAGTTACTGCGATTCCCAGAATCCTCATAATTGGATCTAACCTGGAGGTTATGATTAGACATGGTCTTTATATTGTTATATTATGAACTCTGGTACATGCATAGCTAGGTTAAAGATTAAAATATAATTTTTTGTTTTGGGACATAAGATGATTATCAAGTTTAATTAAATGCCATCGTACTCACTGTGTTCATTATGCCCAAAGGTACTTAAAGAATCCCCTGTGGTAATTCTGAGCTCACGCTCCCTGGCTGCTCTGAGCTGCTGTAGTACGTGGGCTATCGGTTAGAACGGGCAGGTCGTTTTGTCTCACTGAAGTGCTCCCTCTGTCCCCTGGCCGCGGAGATGAGCCCGTTTGGACCCGTCCTGTATGGTGCTGTACTTGGCTGTGTCCTTGGCCTCACACATCAGACTTACAGAGCGAGCATCGACAGCGGAATCCGCCACCTTCGGCCCCCAGTTACCGCTGACGTCTCCCCTCCTGGAGAAGCGTCAGGAGCTCGGGAGCCTCGTCCTTGGAAGTCTCCTTTTGCTGACTTCTCTCAACTTTATCTTTTCTTTTCTTTTCTTTTTTCCCTCCTGTGTTTGAGAACTAGGTTATGGCCATGAATTATATGTCACGGGCCCTTCCGAATCGAAGCAGTACCTCTCAGCTGCCTGTAATGCGTCAGTGTGCACTGCTGCGGTATTACTGTATGGTTGCAGAAATTAGCTGATTGGCTCGCGTGTCGCTTACCTGCTTCCGTTTACTGTGATTTTACTCAGGGGATGACGGACAGAATACTGCGGTATTAACAAAATGTACCGTATTCCATAGTTTTCAGAGTTCTTTGAAAAATGACGCACTAGTGTGGATCCTGGACCAACTGTGCGAACGGAGCAGTGCTTTCCTCATATTTTAGCAGTTAATCCCTTTTCCCTGGGAAATGCTGTTTACTGTGTTTATTCTTCCTGATTTTCAGATTCGGTTGCTCTCTGGTGCTCTCTGTGTTTCTCTAACCAGCACTGGAAGCACTGAAGTTATGGAAGCAAAGATTTTTCTTTTTTGTAAACCATGACACTGAAATTCAGGGAGTTTTAACATCTCAAAACAGTGTTTTAAACTCGGGCTGTTTCTGGGAAGGAGGGGGCTTAAGTTTGAGGTAGTGAAACTCCCTCGGTGCACATTACGCACTTCCACAGCTTTAGGTTGCATAACCTGGATGCAAATCAATGAACAACCCATAAAACATTCAATACATTTTTCAGACGTATGACTTTAAGCTCAGCCAGGTGAATTCCTGTAAGACGGAATGGTGTAGACACTGCACACGTGAAAGATCATTAGATGCTTCATTTGTGATTCTGAACATTTATCTCAGCCTGTTCACCTTTGAGCAAAAACTCTGGAGTGCTGATAATGTGTAGCATTCAAAGAATTTGCTTGTAGAACCACTGAAATACTCTGTTTGCAAAATAAAATGAATTTACTGCTGATTTCTTTTATAGATAAATAACTTCTTTCTTAGTTGGCAAATTAGGTTTTATTAAGCACTCAAATTACAGCAGTGAAAGGCTGACTGATAAAATTGATATCAAAATGATATGATCTAAGTGCATGAACTGCGTATTCTAGGAAGGACTGATTATGTTTGAAATGCCCGAGAACATAACCTGTCAATGTCTGTGGTACAGATGTCTCTTTGTTGGGTGAGTAACAAACAGCCCTCTGCATTCAACAACCTCCTACCTGTTTCTTTTTCCCCCTTCTCCCCAAGGTAACTGAACATTTTAGATCCATTCTGATGACGGATTGGTTGCGGCATTGAGTATTATTCAGTGAGAGGTCATCTGATTCTTCTCAATTACACTGTGCGATTCTGACTGCTTGTTAAATGTATGCTCAGTGCCTGATATTTTAAGCACTAAAAGATCTATGTTAAAAGAAAAAAACACTCCGAGTGGCCTGTGTTATTCGGTTAATGCTCGGTAGCTTTTGCTCTCTAATTTTTATTACAGTTACAAATTTATTTTTGGTTCACTACCTCGATCACTGACTGCTTTGCACGTTTTTTAGGCACACTATTTTAGGGATTCATATTAGTAACTGTTTGACGATAGTATTTTTTACCTACTTTTGAGGTATTTGTTTTAAATGGACTTAGTCCATTGTATTCACACATATTTCATTCATGTGGAATGTGGCTTGATAAATGTGGAGGGATAAAGACTTGGCGTAGCAACTGACGGAGTTCTAGATTTGTTTTTAATATGGGGAGTCCTCATCTGTTTTAGCTTGTTGGGCAGTCAGACAGCAAGTATTGGGGCCACACATGCACTTTGGGGGCACATAAGGGGCGCATGTTGTGTTCATTAAAGGCAATTAAGCAGTAGGTCAGTCCTGTTTGCTGGGCAGTGCGTGAAAAATCGGGCTTCATCTGTTCAGGGTCTCTGAGCACGAGCCGGTCACTCGGCTGTGAAATATGAGCAATGTTTTTATACATGTCTGCCTGCCTGATTATGTGCTTCTATGGGCCCTTTGTATTAAAGCTAAAATGCCCCTTGTGTGCAGTGTGTTTGAGTGTCTTTGAGTATGAATGTATGCACACTTCTTAGTGCGCATGTTTCAGGGTGTACTTATGAACGCTCAGATGTCTACCTGTCAGCTTAATTTTTTTTAATAAAGGCAGTTCATTAAAAAAGCTTCAGTTTTAGTAATTGTGTAAAAATGATTTAATTAACATTCATAAGTTACTATATTAGTGTGAATTATTATAGACTATTACCTGTTTGATCATTAAAGGCAAAAAAGTTACCTCTCTCTCTGTGTAATTGTATATTGAGAGGTCTGTATGTATTTGGTTGGTGACACAATTTTAATGAGATTGAAATGTACGTTTAGTTTCCACACAGTTCACTCCAGTTGGATGTAAACACAATGGAAATAAAATAAAAATTGTCAGCTTGAATTAGTGGGTAATTTAGGGTGTTCTAGGCATTTTAAATTGTGTCACTGTTATTACGAACAGTGTTTTCCAACCTCTTTGAATGTACTTTATCTGTAAATGTAAATTATATCTCAATGAATATGCATGCATCGAAATATGCATTTGTTTGAAATTTTGTTCATTGATTTCGTTTTTCACATCGTTCATTAAACTGCCTGTTAGGTCTGTACCGGGGACTGTTTGAACAGACAACAGCATCGTCCGATGAAATGTTTCAGCTGTGCCTGAGCTCCGGAGGGCTGAATAAAACAGGTTAATTACGCTCTTGGCAGGCAGAATACTTTTTAATATGTATGCCTCATTTTTCTCTATCTTCCGCAAATTTGTTTACAGGGGACACCATATGGGGTGCGACCCCTTCATGCGCGGTGTTCAGAGAGAGAGAGCATCGCGGTAACTGTAAACCTGAGAGGAACCATCCGGGGCCCTGCGGCCTTCTGTCTGGGGAGACGACGGGCCATCACTGTCCGTATTGTCAGCATAAATCAAACAGTCTGCTACTGTCATTACGGGGCTCGGCTGGGAACGGTTGTGTGTGCTGTCAGTGGTGAGGGTTCTCGTGTTGTGTTGTGTAGTGGCCATAAATATTGAGATTCAGAGATTTGTGAGTTCAGCTCCCACACACTGACTCAACAGCTTTATTTTTCTGGTTTTGGTTGTACGTCCCTGAAATGGTGACAAGGAAGTATTTAAATATCCAAACATGGAAGTGTAAAGAAGTAAGAAATAAACTGAATTGAAAGATATTTAAAGTCTTACTGAGAGGAGCAACTTGCCCCATAAATAATAATAGTTATAATAATTTTCGAGTCTGACAATTATTTTTATCTGAGGACAATTAAATTAAGGCTCAGTCAAGTCTGATCTCAATTAAGAAGTTATCGCAAATGAATTTAAGGCGTCATTTTGTGCAGAGCTTTATTATTATCTTAATTATTCCTGTATTTCAGTGGCGATATGAAGTCTGAACGCGGTATTATTCAGTTTTGTTGGAACAGCCTGACTCCTCCCCTGCTGTACCTGGGCGGAGACTTACTAGATTAAAGACACACTCTGTCAAAGGGTCTGATAGCCGTCAGATGTGCACACGTGAGATGTGGGATCCTACCGTACAGGGTATGTTCTGTGCCAGGCTGTACCTGCGGCATCTCTCTGGCAGACGGCTGTAAAGGGGGGGGTTTTGAGAGGGAGAACTGAAGGGTTGGCTGCCCGCACTGACACCCCAGTCTCCGGGCTGAGCTGCAGGCCTGTCCGCAAAGTGATTTTACTCAATTATCTCAATTAATCAAACAGCGCGGGCGCGGCGCTCGACGCGCGAGACGGAGAGCTCGGCGCGGTCGTGCCGCTGCTCTCTGCGTGGGGCTGGGATCAGAGGTCCTCACACTCATCTGTCTCCTCTGCTCTGCGTAGGAGCGCCTCAGTCTATCCATCTGTTTCAGGGAAACGCATGAGGAGCAGTGAGCAGCGAGCGAAGCGGCGTTTCGTTTCTGCGTGGGCGAGCGCGATTTGAAGCCGAGTCGCGCTCGCGGCTCCTCTCTCTCGCCAGGTGGTGTGGATGCGGAGGGGCCGGTCCACTATGCGATTAAAACTTTGATTTCGGAGCATCACGTAAGGTGTGCGAGGCCTGATCTTCCGGTAATATAGTGGGACCACCCAGTGCGGACGGAGCCAGCCATCACATCTCCGTACGGGGCGCGGAGCTCGTCCTCACTATTTGCGGGGCGTTGGCCCGACAGGAAGTGACACGCGCACTGCTGTGGCGCAAAGTTCCCCACACCCTTCGTCCTCACCCCCCCCCAGAACCCCCGCTCTCCCACCTCTCCACGCTTGTCAGGGCCTGGGAAGGATGAAAATTGATGGAGCCCACGGGCTGTGCCGCTAATTTTAGTTGGAATCACCTAAGTGGTTTGGTTAATTTTCCGTCCGCTTCACCCGGCCCCCTCCCGCCCCGCTACCCCAACTGCCTTCCACTCCTCCTCCCCAAACCCAATCACCCCCTCCCACACCCCTCCCCCTCCAATCTGTCTCCGCAGCGCACAGGCTCTGGGAACTGACAGCGGGAACAGACGGATATTTTGTGCCCAGCTGACTGTGACAATAGGGAGTATTTTTAAAGAGCAGACAGCGGCCTGTGCAGCCGTAGCATAGGCTGGGGGCTTTAGCGCAGGAGGACGATGATGCCTCGAGACGGTGAGAGCCAGGGCTGGGCCTGCCAGTGTAACGTGCTTTTTGGATCGCCAAAGAACAAAGAATTCAAGGAAGGAGGGGAAAAAGGGTTGAGCAGGGGCCAGCGTGACTGCTGAGTCCTGTCCGTCACCTTCGAGTCGAACGGCGCGGTCCCTCATTCCCTTGGGCCCCCGCCTTTCCAGAATCATCCGGGGAGACTTTCCGAGCTCCGTCTCTCTGCAAATACCATCGCGTGTCAAATCTCATTTCATCTATAGGGCTTTCTGATGTCTCTGAAGGCTCTGAAAAAAGCTTGAAAAATAACCCCAGGAGTGCTGAATGGATTCAGAATATTCCCATGAAAGGTCAATTCACTCTAGATTAATCAAAAATGTTTTAACTTAGCAAGAATAACCTTTATTTTTGCTTTTTTTAAAAATTCTCTCTGAATTAGAGCTTCACGTTTCAGTGGTCAGGGTGAACTCACAGTTACAAAGTTTTGAGGTGGGAAAGAGCAAACGAGGGAGCTACGGCGAGGATAATTAGTGTCGAGCGCGCTTGTAGATGCCTACAGCGTTTGAAGACAATGGAAGCTTGTGTAGCATATAATTCCACCCCCTGACTGAATTTAAATAACTCATTCGCTGCATCTGAGAACATCTGATGCGTTTAACCTAGGTAATTGGAGAATGAGCGTTACCACAGATCCCCCGCGTTAAGCGTTTTGATTGGCTTGCTGCGGTTGACACCGCGTGGCAGCTCCACCCATTATTGAAGTCCGAGGGTCTCATGAGTCCCATCGCTGATGCGCAAACATGAGGTCTGTTGGGGACAGCTCTTCAGGATAAAATTGTTTCACTCGTGTTGACTGGAGTAGGAAATCACGTTGATCTAGCACTGCGTTAAGCGCGTATTCTTCACTTGCCCAGCTAGTGAGACACGGGTTCAGGCTAGTAAGAGCTCAGAGGCACTGCAGTGCTGGAGTGTTTGTTTATGATTCAAATGTGTGTTTACTGAAGACTGTGTTGTCTCTTTCTACACCATGTGGTGGTTAAGGGAATTAAATGATGAAAAAAAAGATTATGCTGTACGGGGCACATTTTTTTTTTGGCAGTATTTGTATGAATCGCACTGCCGCTCTATGATACGCAGGATAATTTGTGAATCTTTTGAAAGTAAACACAGCAGTGAATGAGAAACAACTACAACAAAAAAACGACATAAACATTCTTCAGCTTGGTGCTTTCAAAGGACTCAATCTGTCACTTGAAACTCGTGTTGAAATCGTGTTGTCTTTTTCTGTTTTATTCCGAGCGCAACATGACACTGCCCTCTGTACAAGCGTCTTGTGAGTGTAAGATGTGCCCTGTCAGAGCTGATGTATTTAATTAGATAATGTATAAATATTGATTTATAGTACTGCTGCCCCCCTCTCACTCTGATGCAATATGAAATGGTAGTTATGAAAGTGGAAGTAATGGAGATGACATTTCTGGTGCACCATCTCCTTCATCTGTTCCGTTGCAAATTTTCCTGGTTCATCCATTGTGTTGGGTAATTCGGTAACCTGTAAATTGCCTTGTTCTGGGACAGAATGTGTGCGCACTGTACGCTGTAGAGGATGTGTGCACAGTGAGGGCCCTGGAGATTATAAATCCCTCCCATGAGCCTAAAATGAATTCTTTCCTTTTTTTTGGACACGAGCTGTTGCTGAATCCAACTTAACAACGCGGTTGAGGAAATTTGTGAGCATCTTTTGGCGCGGAGTAAACTTCGGGTTGGGGCAAAACGATACCGTCTGGCGTGGTCCCTGGCTGGCAGACTGATTTTTTATCCTCCACTACCTGTACTGGAGTGCGGCCAGGGTTAATTATAGCCACGGCGTCATGTCACTGAGAATGCAGCAGGAGGTGTCAAGATGTTGTCACACTGCCACGTCCTGGATGACAAAGGAAAGACTAAGGCAGGGCTTTTATGTTCGTACCTGCTTAAATGGCTTCATATGCTCGTGATTTGACTGCAACGACTTCAAGTACATGTGCTTGAATTTTAGTACAGTTTAAGCTCTTTGTAATTACATAGTTATTACTACTGCATCAGACGATAATAAGGCTTCATGCAGGTGGAATTCTTTGTGTCTTGTTGGTAGACAGGTGAAGGTCAGTTAGAGATTCATTGTTGAGTTAGCATTTATACAATGGTCATTGTGATTGCCTGGCTCGACTTATATATCGCAGTCCTTCCACTCTCCCCCTTAATCGAGAGGAGGAGAGACAATGCAGTCGCGATTGTGTCGTCTGCCCCAGAAAAAAAAAGAAGTCTTCTTTTCTAAAACTTTTTCCTCCCCATCTAGTTATTTTTAAAATGGCCCACTTCCGCCATTGTTGTGCCATTGTTTTGACCTTATGTAGAACAATTTTCTCGGAGACAAATTAGCTTTCACCATTCGCGGAAACGTTCGCCATGTAACGGCGTGACGGTTTGCCGCTGAAGTATGAAGAATAGAAGGCCGTGCCATGGGGGTTAATAATATTCTGCTTCTTCAACAAGTTCCCTGGGATTCTTGTGTCCTTGAAATAGACACCTAGTCTCTTTGGCTGGCCAGCTCCAATCTGCTGCCCGGAAAGCTTTGTGGGGAAAAGAAAAATGTACGAAAAACCTGGGCTGCACTATTTCTGCCAATCCTGAACCACTGTGATGTTACAGAGAAATAAGGCTGGAAAAATGTTCAGTTATAATTCATAAATCTTCATAATAATAAATGAATTGGATGTATACATGTATATATTTATGTACTTATCAAGTGTGTGGAAGGTTTTTTATGTTTCATTTTGCATATTGAGTAGTAGAATGATAACTTGATGTGTCTACATTTATTCAGTCAGACCTCTTTGTCTATTAATTTCAAATACGCACAGGTTTTATGGAATAAAAAGTTTCGGCAAAATTTCTTGCTAGAATGTTAACTTGTTTGTTTTTTTGGTGGTGATGCAAAACACGGACGCATTTGCATCTTTGACAGAGAGCGAAATTTCAGCAGCCTGAGCGGTGTAAGTTCAATAGCACGCTATCAGTTTTACATTCAGCCCAGTGAAAACCCAAATCAGACTTCATGCAAGTCAATGAACACCTGGAGTGGCGGTTCCCCTGGCGGAGCGGTAAGAGCTCGTGTCGAGGGAACGCCAGACGTGATGTGACAGACTGGCAGGACACCAGCGGGGGTGTAATGCGACAAACTCGGCGACTGTAACAGCTCTGAGACTCCGGAGCAGCGGAGGGCTGTTACCGCGCCGAATGTTTAACTGAACCTCTGTCGTATTACCGAGCTCTGAGGGTTTTTAATGAACCTCGGATGGGCATTGATTAACCCTGGTAGGAGTCAGATCACAACTATGGGCTTCACACATTTCATCTGAGCTTTCTAATGCTGAGGTTACTGCCATTATGGCTAATTGAGAGCTTATTAGTAAAGAAACACTGACTTCAAATTTGGGAGGAAAAAATTAAACAAACCCCACTCTCTATGGGTTTATGGAGTACTTATTGCCAAGAGTGTGTTGTGCTCAAACACCGATACTGGCGATTGTAATTCCTGATTGGTGTTGGGTATCAGGGAAGATGGTATCTTTGTGATGTCAGGAGAGCGGTAGAATACTGTGATTTGTCTGGTCATGAGGGAGTGCTGGACGATTGAAGCCTTTGTCTCTGAACCTGTCTTAGAGCACTTTGAGGTTTACAGCACCTGTTTGTTTTTCTTCTTTTGTTGCTGAGATCTTAAATACCATACCAACCAGCCCCCCCCCCCCCCCCCCCCGCCCGGGGGAATTCGGGTGCGCGATTAAACAATAAAGGTGGCTGAAGAGAGACGTGGTTGTCGTAGCAGCCGGAGATTATGATTTATGAACATGCACTCCTTTGGATTCAAATAAAACCGTCCCGGGGTTGCGGTGCCCTCCCGCGGGAACGATCCTCATGCGGGGAACTCTCCGGAAACGCAGCTCTTCTCCCTCTTAAACTGGGTGAAACTGTATATTTTATCATTCCTTTGTGTTGCTCCTGGAGAACAAACGGGAACGAAGTGTCAAAGCGTCGACACCAGATGAAGGGGTCATCGGCGCTCGCCACAACGAACTTCCTATCCTGAAAGGTCTTCTTTCTTATCCTCCACTAGAAACTTCTGCTTTTCTTTCAGTTATTCTGAGCACAAGCTAATCGGCCTCTTCTTCTCCACGGTTCCTGTGATGTCTGCTAATCTCCATTTTCTTGACTATGAAATTTTGCGGTTCCTTCTAGTGTCCAAAGATGGTTGACATTACTGGGTGTAAAGGTGGGCATGGCTCATATTTTATATGTATTTTACTCATTAACAAATTAAATAACTTGCCTGATTTTTGAAAGGTACTGGTGTGGGTGCTCTGTCCAAGCTTTCTCTCAGAAGCAATGAAAGCATAATCTATATTTTATCCACCTTCCACACTCAAGCTGTAGTGAAGAATGCAAAGTATTTGACTGTGTTACGGTAAACGGTGAAAAGTTTAGTTAAAGCCATAAAAGTTCAGCCATAGACAGAGATGTAAAGCGTTTTGTGCTGTAATTTTTGGACACCCCCGCAGAGCGCTGGGCTA
This sequence comes from Gymnothorax javanicus, assembly GCA_029692085.1. Classification (NCBI taxonomy): domain Eukaryota; kingdom Metazoa; phylum Chordata; class Actinopteri; order Anguilliformes; family Muraenidae; genus Gymnothorax; species Gymnothorax javanicus. Next base: position 3,739,502 of record CM056207.1, on the reverse strand, counting down.
TTTTCTCTCCACAGTAAAGTTAAACTCTCGTCGGACGAAGTACGAACAGCACCTGGGGTGGATGTGTCCCGCCGCCTCACTGGTGCAGACCGGATTCCGGCGGGAGACCGTTGCGGCGACTGCCAGGCGTTTCTTTGGCAACGACCCCTCTCATTTTCACTCTGCTCCCTGGCCGCTCCTCTTAGAACAACCAATAAGACTATTAAAAAAGAGGGTACGGCAACACTTTCACCGAAACGGCCACGGTTTCGGCAGTCCTGCGGCGGCGGGGATTAATTATTAAGTTATCCGTAATGTCCCACCTCCGAAACTGTAGAGGCATGCTCCATCGTGCTGAAGGTTTCTTAGAACAAACTGATACCTGAGGCATTGGACAAAATTTTTTGAAAAGTATCATCTCCATTTTAATGATTAGTGCCATGTGCATTTTTTATTGTTGCGTGTACTATTTTGCAGCAGTGTAAGCATGTGACAGAATATAAATGTAGGTGCATTATTATTGAGTATGGAATGATTTCAGTGCTACTTGGCACTTGATATAATAATAGTAATAATAATACATCTCTCTTGTGTTAAAATGATAAAGAACTCATTTCTTTTTGCGTCTCTCGTGATGCGTTTACATTTGGTTCTCCTCACCTTTTCAGAACGCAATATTTCAGGCTTTTTTCCATTCTCCAGCCCCTGCAGAATCTCAGCAGCAAAAGCCCTAATCTGATGTGAAAAGACAAGTTCTTTATACGGCTGTCAACAGCAGGCCAAATCGGTCCCAGCCTACACGCGCAGTCAATTACGACATATCACTTCCCCCTGATAATACATAGATGTCACTTAAAAGGATTTCTTTCAGGGCCTGTGCAGATGACTGTTACATGAAAGCCATTCATTACCAGCTACTGTAGACTCTACCTGGCCTGGCAGGCTGCCGTAGCTGTAACAAAACTGTTATGTGTTCAAACAGAGAGCACAGGAGCACAGAGGGGCGTACTGCTCCAGGACAGCATGTGTTCTGGACCCCTCTGATAGAGCGCCTTTCTTCAGACACCGTGTCCTGCACTCCAGTCTCCGAGGGCCTTGTTTGAGTGGACGTCTGCGATCATTACCTGCTCCTGTTCTGAGAAATACATATTTATGTCCTGCTGGTCGGCCCTTCTTTTTCTCTGGAGTGCAGGTATATGCAGTAATAAAGAAAATCCCTGTGGATATTGTATGGGCGTAATGTAGAAGAAAATAGGTTTTTTTGTTAGTTTGCGGGTCCTTCATGTTGCGTATAATTGTGGGTAAAATGGAACATTTCCTTGCACTGTTTGATTGCATACATTTCTGTCGATCATTTTATTGGGATCTGGACAATCAGGCATTGTAATGGATGACAAAATGATAGTTGGGAAATGTCTTGAGCAAGATTTTAAGTTTTTAAAACTGCAGTATAAATTATAATGAATACCATGCACAGTGTATGACTGGATAGGTATAATTAGTCTAGGTCCATTTTCCAATGCGTAGTATATCTAGTAAAACACTTCATGTGTTTTTCCTGAGCCAACACTGCGTAATTATGAAACGTGCGGCCTTCTTAGTTGCCTAGTTACATATATTATGTCCTATCTGTGATTTAACGGTAGACATATTTAGCAGGTCTGGTCCGGGTGCCTTAATTTGTCTGAGATTTCGGCTTCTCCTGAATATTTTTCTCCAATTTCACTACGTATTTGGCTAGGCCCATCATTCTTAATGGAAAATATCGAAGCTGGAGGAGCACGTGGGCAATTAAATTATTGATAACCTTTACACTGTGACTCATTATTATGTGTATGAATGTTGTCCTGTGATGAATCCTCTCTGAATCTGAGAAATACAAAAGTTCCACTGGAGGAAGTTTTTCCATCAACCAAAGTGGCAAGAGTGGCGACCCTTTGCCACTATAGTCGGTATCAGGGGGACAGAAGTGGCAGAAGTGAACTTCATGGAGTGCAGAAGTGAGCAGCACAGTGGACTTTGGTCTACAGCCCTGTATAGCCGGACATGGGGAGGGAGGTCCTCATGGACTCTGGTGCGAGTAGACAGGCTAAATTAAGAAACGGCCACAATCTGAGTCGCGGCAGATGGAGGTTCAAAGATATCTATGGTGCCAACCTTCTCTGGCCAGCGGTCAGCCAGAGTTATTTTTTGTGGAGGACCAGCGGCCAATGCGACCAATGAGAATGAGGACAGCTGCCTTACCATGTAGGCTAATGGCGACAAGGTCACTTTGGCACCGTTTTGCGTTCAGTGGCCTCAAAGTTGGCTCGGAAAGTTTTCAGTGCCTGGTAACTTAGCCGGAAAAAGTATGTCAAATTTCTGTCTGAAATCTCTCTATTTGTGCCTAACCCAAGTCTCTTTAGGGTTTCTGATGTACATATGGATGAGACAGTTGTGCGTCATATAAACATTGAAAGCCATATTAAAGATGTTTATGTGCTCGCGGCCTTTTATCTTTGTTTGGCATGAATACATAGCATTTGGTTAATTAAAAGTTTTCTGAAATCTGCATATTTTTCTAAGTATATTTTTAGGTCCTTAATTTCCTTAATTAAGGATGAAGTTGCCCCTGGTCTCGAGTAGAATAATTTAGATTACACTTGTAACAATAACTAGTAATGATGTAACCCATAATGTCTCACAATTTGACAGTGTAGCATCATTACGCCTGGATAGTCTTGTGCTTTTTTTTTCCTCAAAAATGCTGCAGTGTATAGTTAAATGGAGTGATATTTTTGCTTTATTGTCTTGAGTATTTGCATATAAACTACAACAATTGTGTTCTGTTGTTATTAGTAATGTCTAAATATGGCACTGTCAGAGATGGCCTGAAGCTGAACCTGTGAGCAAATTAGTTATTGCAGCTTCCTTGAAATCTTTCTGAAATATCGGCTTAAATGAAGATGGATTTCTCCAGTCACAGAGGTTACTGGAGATCTGGGCGAGATTTGGCACATCTCCAGGTTCAGATCCCTCGGGACTGGTCAGTATTCCCCGTGGTTTTCGCACCCGGCGTGGAACCTGTCTAGTTTAGATGATTTATGGTTTCAATTCGCGCCGATTAAAGGCTGTCGGGCGCGGGCGAGACGCCGCTCCCGCGCAGCGCTCTCTGAACAACGTGCTAACCGCTAATAAGCAAACCCTGGTCTTTGTTTTTGCAGAGGCTCTTACAAGCTCCCCCTCAAGTGCGCTCCTCACAGTGCTAACTATATGATTTAGTAGTTAGCAAATCATGCAAGACGACTCTATCAAGGCGGATAACAGAGCTTGCGAGGGTCCCTGGTGGCGTTTCTCTCTGGAAGCCAGAGTCGGGTTATGATGAAATACTGTTGTCACATACATCATTTTTATAGCCCCTAACTTTCTCACTTCTCTGCCAAAAAAAAAGGTTTTTAAGTACGAGGCTGTTTATCATGCATGTGAGAGGAGAGGAAAACGGGCTTTGAGTGTATCTGAGTGACAACAAGCGTGTGGCTGTTTGTCGCCGGAAATTTGTTTACTTCAATATAACAAAATGGACTGTTCACACTGTGACTTAAATGATGTTGTTTGGCTTCAGTGTTTATTGTTTTGTTGTTCATTGTGACCTTTTTGACAGTAGGATTGTGACAAGATTGGAAGTTCCCTTGTGAAATATCTGTTCAGTTTGCAATGCGCAGCCAATACCTACCATTTCATCAGACTAGGATCCGTGTTGGGGATCAGTCGTTCAGTCTTTCACCTGTTTTTATTATTAAGATTGAGGCCATTTTTAGCTATGTCATAATTTATCGTAAAATGCATATATATTGAGATCAGCTGTTGTCAAAGTGCATTGTCTTTTACTAAATTTGAGAGAAGCATGAATCAAATATCACTTTGTGGTGTCATTTGTCTTGCATTTTTCTCTCAAAGCTGGGTGGCTGTTCGCAAGAAGTGTGGATGGCTCTGTCTCAGAGACCTCTCAGGTATCCAATGTGTCTCTGTCACTGTATATGTAGAAGTCAATTAGGAGCCTTTTTTAAATGGATATGAGTGACATATGCGGTTGAAAGCACTACACCGACAGCATAACCAAATGAAAAGCCCTTAGGAGGCCTGATTTATAAATGCTTTCCACGTCTAACCGGAGACTTTGTATGGGTTTCTCCGTCTCGGAGATCTCCCACCTCTCTCCCTGTAGGTGCATTTTAAGCACCTGCTGGATGATCTTGCTCAGAGAATAAAAAGAAAAGCCTCAGTGTATCTGCCTGGAGTCTTTGCCTGAGAATATTTTTTATTCTGCTTTTATTGCGTCTGAAATTCAGGATTTTATTCTGAAATTATTTTTCCCCTCCCGAATTTGGCTTCTTGTTGCAGAATTTCCTGAATGCATGACTTCCCTGCTTAAATAGATAAAACTGTTGTACTTAGGGGTGTGGCTGTCAACTGGTGCATTTATGCATTCAGAGACACAACTCATTGTCATTGAATAACTACTGAATCGCTCAGTTGCTCCTCTGTTGACTGGCTATGAGGTGCTGTCTGCCAGAATGAATTTGGGATGAAATATCTGTAATAGCTCTTGTCGTTTTGTTGTCAAACTGATAGCTCAGTGACAGAAATGTAATGCATCGCTGATGCCCTGTAGCTAGTGTATTGATCAGAGTTCCTCTTCAGGAAATTCATTTAATTCATTCAATTGTTAAAAAAGCTGCCCATAATATTCTATTGCCATTTGTCAATTGTTGAATTTCATTAGCTGTTAATGATAGTAATTACTGATTCGGCTGATTAAGTGCAAAGTGTCAGCCCTTCTGACACCGAATTATTCATGTACAGCCAAGTCCATAAATATTTGGACTGTGACACAGTTTTTTCTTTTCATTTTGGCTTTGTACGATACCACTGTGGATTTTGAAATGAATCAGCTGAGATGTACTTGAAGACTTGACCTTCAGCTTCAATTTAAGGGCTTTGCCAAAAATATTGTATCAACCCTGTAGGAATTACGACCATTTTTATAAAGTCTTAGGAAATTAGAAGAATTTTGACAAACTTATACTGTATAATCCTACTGTTGAATTTCCATTTTCATTGCTTACTTGCAGATACTTTGCGGTAACTGACCGCCTGTAATCTGGAACCCAGAAATGTCACCAAATGCTGGGTGTCGTCTCTCATGATGCTCCACCAGGCCTTTACTGCAGCTGGCTTCTCATCCTTTCTGTTCTTGGGGCGTTTCGTTCTCAGTTTTGCCCCTTATAAGCGCACGGCATCTGAGCTCAATGAAATTCTGGTCAGTTGATCGACTCGGTCAATTCAGAGGATCCTACCTTAAAAAGGGTTGATGGTTACTTTCCTCGTATACGATGGGCCATTGTCCATCCGCACTGAGAAGTGCCTTACAATGATCTTTGAAGCAGTTGGTTGAATCTGGGGAGATTATATAGCCCTGTACAATTCAGAGTTCATTGTGCTGCTTCTGTCGGTAAGTCACATCATCAATACATACAAGGCAGTGAGTTCTATTGACTGCCATACAGGCGCATACATGACTGTGCCTCTCAGATGAGGGGTATGTTTTTAAGCACAAGCAAATCTTTCCCTTCACTCTACTCTTCTCTGCCTATCAAAATTTCTGTTTCATTAATCCAACATATGCTGTTTTTGAACTGTACAGACTTTTTCTCGATTCTTTTGGCAAACTTCCTGATTTTGCGACTTACAAATTGTTCACATCTTGTGGGGAACCCTCTGTATTTACTCTGGTGAAGTCTTCTCTTGATCGTTGACTTTTACACAGATATGCATACCTCTCGAAGGGTGTTCTTGATCTGACCAACTGTTGTGAAACGGATTTTCTTCAGCAGGGAAAGAATTTTTCTGTCTTCTACAACAGGTGTTGTCCGTGGTCCCCAGGGCCTTTAGGTATTCCTGGGCTTGCCTGTGCATTCTGTTATCTAAGAATGCACCAAATTGTGGATTTGCCCACACCTAGCATTTTCTCTTATGGTTTTGTGTTTATTTCTTCCAAAATGATGGCTTGCTTCACTGGCAGTGGTAGAATTTTGTACTTCATGATGAGAATTAACTGCAACAGATTCCTTTATGTAAACACCATGTTTAACATCATCTGCTCACCTTTTAGTGGCTTATTTGCAAGTGAAATAATGAGGGAATAATTTAAGCTCCAGTATGTTGTGGTAGGCTGCTAAAATAACATTACATTGCTCCATATTCAAATATATGTGGACCTGAGTGTGCATTGTTGTTCAACACATGAAATTTTCCTAGCTTTAAATATGACTGTGTGACAAAGAGTTTCTGTAATTCAGCACTCAAGAGTAGATAACAAGCTACAAATATGTCACCTTTACTTCAGTGCAGGAGTGCTCTAATCCAGAGTGAGTGACGATGGAAAATGCGAACAACAATGCCAGACCGACTGACAACAGCTGAAGAACTGCCAACGAAAGAGAAACATCGAGAAGCGGCCGTTTATGGTTGGGTGCGGAGTGGAGAATCCCTTGCCTTAGTCTGACCAAGTGTTTTCCCTGAGGTCAGCTTCCTTTTAAAGGACTTTAAAAAGCCGGGATGGTTAATATACCATCTTGCTGATACCTCTGAGGTCGAGGGAACGGACGTCGGCACCTGCGCTAATGACTTGAGAGAACGAGCCTCACTCGAGGAACATCTTGCCTTCAGTATTTTTAGCGCTGGTCAATGTTAAGCTTGCCTGTCTTCGGGGGAGCATTCTTCATGATATCACTGCTGATAGGAAATTAAAAGCGAAACACTTGAGGGGACGATGGCCTTGTACTCAAGTAGGCCACGGTGCCCTCACACACTTCTCAACTGTTTGACCTGACCATCTCTCCTTCAGATATCTCTAATTATTTCTTCTTTCTTGGCTACTGGAGCTGTTCTGTTCTCTGCCAATGGGGTTGGCCAATGAGTATTTTTTTTTTGTTGCATATTTCTTCTTGGATAAATTAATAGGCAACTCTGGCTAGCATGTGGAGATTTTTGGGGCATTGATGTACTGTATGTAAAATGGTTGAATGAAGGCAGAATGGAAAGGTGGCAGCTGCTTGTACTTCCTTCCTTGACCTGCCTTTCTGTTCCCATGGGCCCTCAGTCCCAGCCCAGCCCGAACCACCGAGCACCCTCTTACCTTTCTATTCTTCTGCTCTCTCCGGCCTCTCTGGGCTTTATCATTTTTATTCCGTCAGTCTCTTCGGTCACCGTGTTTGTTTAAACAATTTGAACGCGAGCAACAATCTGGCCTACAAAAAGGCCTACTTACCCTTTTTTGCGCGACTGGAATTTCGTATTGAATCAGCTACGTACTTGTCAGGAAGAGGTGCCCAATGGTGCTGGGCCGGCACTGTATGCCTGTCCTTCATTTGGTTTGTGCTGGAATCCAATCAATTCAGTCCATGAGCTGGCTGTTTGACCCAACATTGGAGGACAGGTGTATCTCTGCTCCTCTCGAGGTGAGAATACCCAGCATCAAGCAGTAATGATGTAGTGTTGTGATGTTTATAGGATAAGCCATATTGGTTTGGCAGTGTTGGCTTTTTTAAATAGCTGCTGTTCTGGAGTGTACCTCCTGCTGGAATGTGTCTTCATTGTGTTTTCTCTCTAAAAATGTGTCGCTCTCATTCTCTTAAGCATATTCTCTTTCTTCACAGGAGTCTCATTACTTTACAGCTGTCTCATCTTCAGTTTCTCAAATGTTTCTCACTGTCACAGCTTTCTTATTCACTCAAAACATCTTACTCTCGCAGACGTTTTTGTCTTTGACAGACTTTACGATCTTTGAAATGTGGTTCACTTTCTAAAGTGTCTCATTTTAATCAATAGCTTTGCACTCTCTAGGCTCTCACTCGATGAAACAGAATCTGAAATTTCTCTTCTGTCTCACTCTCTAAAACGACTCATTCTGAAATATGTATCTTTTTCTGAAATGTCGTCTTTCCTTCTGAAATGAGTCTCACTAATGTGTGTCACTAATGTCTGATGTGTTTTACACTGTAGAGCGAGTCTCTCCTGGAATTTGTTTCACTCTTTGACGTCAGTTTCACTCTTTGAAATGTATTTCACCCTCTGGAACATTCACTAACACGATTATGTCTTCGTTGAATTAACCCAATCTCAATCGTAGCAATCTATAACAGACATGGCTAAACCTCCACATTAGATAAAGTTTGTCTCTGCGCAAGTTGAACTAGCGAGCTGGAGGAAGCTCCCAGGTTTGATGCCAGCAGGCTGTAGAATATTTATAGCAAAATATCTCCGATGCCAAAGATCAGGGCTGGATTCTCATTAGTGGATGAATCGGTTGCAAATGTTGTGGCTCTAATAGTCTTTTGGGTCTTTCTTCAAAAGCCCCCATGTTTATACCCAGCAAATAGCAAGGACTCCTTGCAGGACCCTGGAGAGTGTGTTTGGGGAACACACTGACTTAAGTGCCACAAAATAAATGTGAAGAAAGATGGTGCTGGAAACTTGATTTATAAAAAAGCTGTCAACAAGATCAAACACGGTTTTAATGCCCAGACTTTGGCCAGTGCTCTGAATGCTGCATAATTCATGTTCTGGAACATGGTGTGTCTAATGAGAAATTTATTTAATTATTTACTTATTTATTTCCAACTGTGAAAATGGGTGTTTGACCCACTCTCTGTTGGGAGGATCGGGAATTGGTCTCTAACTTCCGAAGCTGTGAAATTATGATTTTGTTGATGCCTGTAGGAGAGCATTACCTTTGTGTATTTAACTTCTTATTATTGACTTGTTTTGTAGTTCTCTGGAGTTATTTGCTGCACAGCTGTTTACAGTTATACCGAATAAGAGGGTGGAAGATGAATGTCTTCTTAAGACATTGTAAATTAAAGTATGAAGCAGATTTTGCATCAAAAAGTGACTTGAATAGTATTTGGCTGTATTGTTAACTCGACTTGTTGTTAACCGTATGAATTGTTCAGATGGTGTAAACTCCATCGTTGTTGTCTGTCGTCTTTTGTCTGTAAAAAATTTGACCTGTAACCTCTAGCAGTCTCTAATATTGATCAGATTTTTCAAAACTTGGCCTGCATCATCTTTAGGACGGGAATTACTCTGTGATCACATTCCAGCCCCGCACCTCCGAAAGTGGGCGTGGCGGAGTGGACAAACTGAAAAAAATGAAGTTGTCCATTGTAGACCTTCCTAAATCAGAACAAGAGTTGAAACTTGGTATGTATGTAGTATAGAATGTGTCTCTACTTAGAAATGATGAGGTTTGTATGAAAAGTGGCCACTTTGTGACCTTTGAAATTCCTTCACCCATGTATATCTGCATTTGTATTTGAACAGCCAGTAGCCTCTAGTGGTCAGATTTAATGAAACTTTGCATACATCTTTAGGACATAAGCTAGTTTGGTATTTCATTTCGGGCTTGTATCCCTCTCCAAAAGGGGCGTGGTCCATTGAATCTCTAGTTTAATTTTTGTGGTATACCACTTACCCAGGCAATGCTGCAGTTTTCAATCTGTCTTTTCAATCAATTCATATAGGTGACTTACTCACTGCTTGATTAAGATGGTTTCAGAGGCGGTATCACTTGTGCAGGTACCAATCTTGCACAACTTTATAACCAAACATTTGATCCTCGTACAAGCAAGTTAACAGTATCCTGTTGGCATGAATGCTCATTATTGCATCTTTTTTATTAAACAAACAGGGCGTCGGTTTAAATCAGTGTTATTACTGAAATTTGTCATTGCAAACTAGATTAAAAAAATGGCAGTTTTACTTAACTGCAGACCGAAAGCTAATGGCCTACGAATGCAGCGCTGCTATTAATATTAGCAGTCTGTTTATACGCGCAGCTCCATGCGCGCGTTTAACATTTTTCCGTCGTTTCTGTATCAGAGCCCACTGCGGAGCATATTCGTGCTGAAGGGCTTCAATTAAAGACTGTAAAATACTGTGTAATTGGTGTCATAAATTGCCTGCAGTGGCCCGTCGCTGGCATCAGGCTCTTAAAGCGGCGGCGCTCTCCGCGTGCAGGGCTTCGATAGCCAGGGAGCAGCCCCGGCTCAAAGTGACTTTAAACGAGTCCGCGGTCACGTCCCGCCTCACCTTGGCGGGAGCCGGCTGTGTGAAGCATCGCACTGACTCGCTCATGTGCGCGCACACACAGGTGAACAAATGCACACACACTCCCACGCAACCACAACAGAAATATTCACAGAAGTACACGTCTTCATATTCTCGCATGCACACTCTGCTCACATATAGCCGGACATGTTGAGATGCCGAAAACTGGTTTATGAAACAACCATAGACGTATGTCATGTAAAATTTACTAGAGTAACAGTTTTGTAACAGTCTTGATTCGAGCAGCTGCATGCATACACACTCCTAAAAATCTCATGACTGGATTATTCCCACGACCACCCAGATCAGCTTCGGGTTTAATCTCTGTTTCTCTCTCACTCTCCTGCTCTCGTGCACACATACACTCACTGGAAATTACACTCTGTCGTTCGATCAATCTGTCTTGCTCTCTCTCTCAAATTCAAATTTTCAAATTTGAATGCTTTATTGGCATGACATATTCAAAAATGCATATTGCCAAAGCGTAAGTGAATAACAGTCATAACAACAATATACTAGCATGTGCTAACAATAACAATATTAATATCTCTCTCACACACACACAGACACACGCGCGCACACACACACAGACACTGCAATAAATCTGGAGTTGGTGTGCAGGGAGTTAGCAGCGCGACAGAGGTCACACTTCTCTGTCCTGTTGGGAGAGGAGTATGACTGATGTGGAATGGAGGGATGATGATAACGCACGGGGAGTGGGTCGGCTGTGGAAACGCCGCCTGCCTCAGCCTGACAGGTGACGGCGATATCAGCACCGACCCGCTTGAGCTCCACGGTAATGACACACATCCAGACACATTTATTCACAGTCTACAGGTAACGCAGGCGGCGTTAATGAGAATCACCGCGGCCCAGGATTTAGGGAAGTGCGAACCGTGTGGCTGCTATCCTGCAGCAGAGCCGCAGAGTCATTATTGCGATATTAGCGGCTTCCGCTATCGAACGCTGATGCTAATTCTTCTATTTTACTCACAATGAACCTGCAGCCTTCGCTGGTTCCCCTGAAAACACAGTAATTACCTATTTCATCATCTTTAAGGGATAGTCTGGTTTTGAACTTAGATTTGACAACGGCTTATAATTAAAACTGCAATTTAAACTGGTTTAGGCTACACAATGCAACAATTCTATTAATTACGTAAAAGCTGTGTAAAATAAATAAGGCAGTATGTGGGTACTATTCAAATGGATTTTTCACAATTGTTAAGCGCTAATAGCCTAAGCTTTATTTATTGTTTCTCGGGATGCCAGAAATCGATAAAGTCGTGCTCCTGACTGCACCCTCTAAGTTAAAAGATTGTGTATTGGGTGTGCAGTATTTCAATAAACGTACATGTCAGGTAAGTAAATAACGGGATGTCGGGGAGTCGGTGGGTTTATACTGTTGGAGCTGCGGTAGAAAGACTCGGCAGCGCGCTCATGGTAAACACTAACTCTCCAAGCACTTCAGAGGAAATAAAACTGTAAAATGGCAAATAGAGCTGTGAGACTGTGACTCAGTGTGCCCCTGCCTGTCCTTCTCCGCTGCCTTGGTAAAAGTGACTGACTGTTTGGCTCTGTTCCAGCAGGCGGTTGGCCAAGTATGTCATGTGACCTCCTGAAGTCATTTCCAATGTCCACATTGGGCCAGACAGAGCTGAAAAGGGCTCACCTTAACCTCAGTGCCACTTTAAACCTAATGCTGAATAACGCAATCCAGTTATTGTAAACACGGGATTGCACGTAAGACACATTTGATGCTGACCCTGGTGACTGTACAATGTAAAGAGCCGACATGAATCAGTCCGACGCTCTCAGCGCTTTATGCGAGTCCGATTGTGCCAGGGTGGGAGTGTCTCACCTGCTCGGCATTGTGGGCAAGCAGGCTCGGCCCGCGATTGCAGATGTTCTCTCGGGTGCACATGGGAGTTTTTTGGGGGTCTGGTGGTGGCGGAGGGCTAAATCTGCCCTCCAGGCTGATCGGAAGGCCCCTCTCCTCAGGTCTGATGCCTCCGAGCAAATGCCCACCGATTGGATTAGAGGCCCGGCCTCCGCCAGTGAGGCCTAATGAGCGCCTCAGTGTCGCTCTCTGATCTTCAACTGCAGAGCCTGTGAAAATCCCCCAGATTCCTGAGCTGCTGTTGCTTCAGTCTACACCATTCTCTCTTCTCTCTCTCTCTCTTTTCTCTCGCTCTCACTCACTCCCCTTCTCTCACTCCCTCTCTTTCTCTCCCTCTCTCTCGCTGTCTTCTTCCCCCTCTCTCTTTCTTACTCCATCTCTCTCCCCCTCTCTCTCTCACTCCCGCTCTCCATCTCTCTCCCCCCTCTCTCTTACTCCCTCTCTCCATCTCTCTCTCCCTCTGTCTTTCAAACTCTTGCCTCTTTTCCCTTCCTTTTTTCATCACTTTCTTCTCAATCTTCACTTTCAATTTTCACTCTATTTTCTCTTTGTATCTCCTTCTCTTGAGCTCTTTCTTTCTCCCTCTCCATTTCTCTCTCTTTCCTCGATTTCTCTTTCTCTCCCATCCCGTCATGCTTACTCTGTGGTATCGTCGTTGATAACAGTGGATGTGATGCGGGCGGCACTAATGGTGAGCCCCGATGTGCGACACTTCCTCTTTCTCTGTTTCTCGGGGCTGGTGACGCTGCTAGGATTAAGTCCCCCGAACATCTGGCAGTGCTGGATTTTCTAAAGCCCTTTATTCCTGAACCCCTCCACTCTCTGCAATCTGAGAGCCCTGAGGATTTTTGACACAGTTTGCATGAGGATCCGTGCGAGGGGGCACTGTTCAGACTCAACGGCAGCGCTTCCGCTTTTGTCCTCAGCACTCTCCAACAGTCGTGTCAGTTTTTCTGTTCTCTGCCGGAGAACCAAGTACAAAAAGAGCAGTTCTGGTTTGACCCCAGACGGCAATCTCTCAGCGTGAAACACTTCAAAAACCCAAACTAAATATCCGTGCCAAAACTCAAACCACACACCTGAGTCACGGGCAGCTCCAGACAGTGAGGTGCACTTGGCTGTGCGGACATTTTTGGCAGAGTGAGTTTATATTTGTCTGGCTGCCTTTGTCACCCTAACTGTAAGTGATTTGTTTACGATGATTAAAGTCAGCGACTGTCTGACGGCCTCACTGTCTGAGTGGACGATGAGAGATTGAGACAGCAGTGAGGAGAGATGGAGAGAGATGGTGTGGAAGAAGGGATGGGGGAGAGAATGGTAGCAAGTGACTGATCCTGTGTCTGTCTGCTCTCCTTGCACTGCATGGAGCTGGGTACTGCCCACTCGCTGACTCAGTAAATGCTACATTTGCATAATTGTCCATTTAATTGGAGAGATCGAGGCGAGCAGCGCTGCATTATTGCAAGCCTGGGACTCTGCGCTGGTTACATGGATTCAAGGGATGAGAGATTACAAAGCAAGCAAATTGCCAGCTCATGGCTTTTTTATTTCTTCCACTTAACCTGATAATTGTGCTGTTAATAAAGCATTTTCTGTTCGAGCTTATGCACACACACACACACACACTCTCTCTCACACACACACTCGTGCACACACAAAAACACACGCACACACACTATGCCAAAGTATAGATGCACCAGATGCAAACACTCATGATCATGCACAAGCACACATACCCAGGTAAGCTTAAATGTGCACATACATTAACAGATATCTCTGCGCATATATTGTACATACATACATAAATACTCACAGTACCTCAGTTTAATTACTGGAGTCCGCCAGGTGTTTTAGAATGCACAGTGAATATTACATGGATCTGCAAATGGTAAGAAATAATAATAATAATAATAATAATAATAATCATAATAATAATAATCATAATCATAAAAGCCTTGGCAGTGGAAGTCAGCCATGGAAGGATGAGGTTTTGCATGATGGTGACGGGGGAGAAATAACTCCACACTATGATTGAATGAGGCGGAACAATATTAGCCCTCTTCCATAAACACAAGCTCACATTCATACAAGCGTACGTGTGCACAACCCTCTACCCAACTCTATACAGAAAACCCCCATCCACACACACACACACACACACACACACACATTCACACGCGCGCACACACAAACAGCACACACCCTTTCCCCCTCTGCACACACATGCGCTCACACTGAGTGTTGATTTCCCCGGCCTCGTCTGGGGTCTCGTGAAAACCTCTAACTGCTGAACAATTAACTGGGGAAGTGTGAACTATAATTAATGTAATTAATATTTTGTGTGGGGAACAGAAATCAAAGCGGGCTGTAATTGAATGAAGCGCCGGGTCCGCGGGAGAGGAGCAGGAGAGGAGCGGGAGTCGGGCTCGTCACGTCGGATTACTGCCGCCCCTCTGCCATTACTCCTGCTGCACCTCCTCTTTCACCCCCCCCCCACCCTCCGTAAAGAGCTCTGTCGACACTACATGCTGCAGTCGCTAATGCTTCCCCGCTCTCTCCTGCCGAGTGCTAAAAACAAACATGCCATTTCTTCTCATGTAGCTGCGCGCGCGAGTCAGATATGCTAACTCCTGTTTCCCTCACAGCCCCTTTTCCAGTCGCATTACCGACTTGAGTTCAGCTCTCTATGGCTCTGAGAGTCGGTCTTTAATGTAGCACTCCGATGGCTGTGTTCTACTGGACCCTCTTGCACCCACCCCCCCCCCCTCGATATTCGCCCTCCTCCCACTTCCGCGCCTCCCCGCGAGACCCCATGAAAGCGCGTGGCTCCCCCCGCGGAGCCGAGCGGGGCGAGAGGCAGGGCTCCGCCGACGGTGTCCCCGGCACCTCTCTCTGATCCGGCCCTGTTTCCCCCGAAGAGCGTCGTCGGCGAGCCGGCTCGCACCCCGCGGCCTTCAAAGACTGAGCCGCCGTCGACTTTGAAGTCCTCTCGCCACTTCAATGTCACATTCCCACCTCCCCGCTTCTCCTGGTGTCAGACGCAAGATGGAGGAAGAGAGGGAGGTTAATTGGTTCGTCACAGGCAGCACGTCTTCATACGCCGCCCATATTTCAAGCCCTGGCGGCCGTGGTCTCTCTCGAACGGTTGACGATCCCATTGTTAAGCTCGAGGACATAAACACGAGGGCCGGAAACCAAAAACAATGAACAATTTGAAGGAAAATCTCAATCGTCTCAACTCATGTCTGGCTGTACTTAGAGGGTGAGAAGCTACAGTCTGATCTCAGGTCAGTTATCAAGTAGCAGACGTCTCCTCTGGAGGGGGTTGGGCTCATTTCGCTGCTCCCCAGAGGGCTGTAGGTGACTCTCACTCAAACAGCTAAAATGAGACTTTATTTATAAATCTGTAGATTTATATTGGCTGTCTGATTGAGAATGCTGCATATTAATAAAGAGGCCTTTTGCCATGGGTGCCAGAAATAGTTGTGAGTCCTTTGAAGAGAATGAGGTCACAGGAAAGTGTTTTTGGCCTTGGGTTAATCCCGTTACGGTTCCAGACCCTCGCACACGTTGGCAAAATTTGTACCCACCTGAGTGTCGGCCATTACCCAAAAGAATAGTGTCAGTTTCTCAGGTACTGGTTAAGTTTAGTCCTAGACTAAATACAGTTTTGAAGGGAGATTCTCTATGCGAAAGTCCATTGTTGTCTATAGCTTAGCTCTTTGCATCCAAGATGCCAAGCCACACTGTGGATATTTTGACACTGGATCTTCTGTATATTGCAGAAACACATTACCAGGACATGTTGAAGTGTAAATGTTGCTCACATGTGTGGTTTTATATATGTTTTTTTGCATATTTCATCAGCAGTTGAGTGGATGCCCTCTTGATTCAGAGTATTGATGTGCTGTACAGACGTAGTGAAAAGATGCGGGCGAAGAGAGAATCTGTGTATTGCGCCTGGTATTGAGATAAAATGGCCGGTGTGCTGCTAATGAGAAAAACAAAGAGAGTAAATGTGAGTCGGCTCGAATCTATTCGCCCTCCTGTTCCCTGCTGCAGCTCAGTCAAACAGAATTGGCAGTGAAAGTCCTCTTAATGGCGCACACACTGCTGAAGGTGGGCGAAGAGGGCAGGCGCATTATTCTTTTCCGTGTTCGGCCTCGGAGACTGCGCGAGTTTCAGGTAATTTCAGTGAAGTACACTTACCGTAAGTGGACTCTGAAAAACCAAAAAGCAATTGCAGTGCATTTTTCTGCAATGAAAATGACATTTTGTAAGCAACAGCGGCAAGCAAGGGAAAAAAAAGAAGCGGTAATAACAAAAATTGTTGCCATTTCGCCCAGCCGGCAATCCATTCCTTCAATTTCCACACTAACATTAATACCCAGGGAGGTCTTTGTTCCATAAAAAAAAACTTTCATCAACAGAGCAGTTTAATAAATAAAAACTGTGTGGCATAATGCGAGAAAAGCAAAATAAAGAGCCCCTTTCCCTTCGTTTTTTCATTTCGCCGTCTTTATAAACCCGGCGAATGTGCCGGCCGGATTGTCGGTGTGTTCCCGCATGCAGGGTTCTCGGAGAATGGCGAAATTGTTATTGATCAGGAGAAATAAGATTTCACTGATCTTTCATTTTTGCTTCTCAGTGAGACGCTGCATTAAGGACATGTTCACTTAGATGCCCCGATGTGTTTTGAGGAAATTGAATGCGGATGTAACTGGTGCCTTAGGAGGTCGAATTGCACTATGTCTTTTGGTGTTAGTTGTATCGATTTGTCCGAGCAGTTACAGCCTTCGTACAGCAGAAATCCGAAGTGGTGTCTTTGTTTGCACCAGTATCTATTGACCGAGAATTGGTGCAAAACAATAAAAAAAATGTTAGATCGGTAGAGGCGCCACCCTTCTCTGGCTGTGCAATCTCTGCTCAATTTTCTATAATTTGACCTGAGACACATGGTGAAGATTCCGACACACTTAGTGAATAATCCTCTTGATTAAGTCCAGCTTTAGATCTTTCTCGATGCAGTCAGGAGGTATGTAGCCACAGGAAATATGAGACACTTTGGGTCCACCAAACCCAGGGCTAAATATGAAGACCCTGCAGAATTGAGTAGAGAGAGACAAAAGCCAAGCGCTCACTTCCAGACATACGGTATATGAGCTCCTTATTTTCTCATAGGAGGTGGCTGTCGTGATGATTAATACCAGACAGACCTGTGAGCATTGGCTTGCTGTTGAGGGTAAGGTTTGCTCGATGGAGATGTTGCTTTCAGAGATGGGAGGGAACGGGTCTTTAGACATGAGCTCCAGAATGGCGAAGATGGGTTTTTGTAACTCAACACTCTTACATGATGTCCTGTTGGTTCCACAGCGAGGAGTTTTATCTGAATATGACAGACCTTGGGCTTCATCAAGAGGTTTGTCAGCTCCGCTGCGGGAACTTCTTCTTCTCGTCCCTTTTTGAGTAACTCGGTTCAGCTACGCGGCCTTGCTGCTCTTTATCAAGCGAGCAAACTAGATTCATATTCTGCTCGGCTCCTCGCACCTCCACTGCCCGGCGCAGGCTGGCCGATGCGGCCCCCTGGGACTCGCTCTGAACAACAGTCATTTACAGGAAATGGCCGCACTGTCAACCGCCGCTCCATGGGGACTCCGTGGACCGCCGCACGTACGCGGGGAGGGGAGCGCGAAGCGCCGTCCCCGCAGGACCCGGGAGGAGTGGGATGCCGGCTGCCTGCTCCCGTAATCAGTCACTCGGGTGTCAGGACGCAGCGGAGTAAAGCCGAGGATGAGCTGTACTCCGGTGATTCCTGAGGCTGAAGGAGCGAAACGTCTCTGCATGACAGGGGGGGTGGTTGTTTGCAAATGGTTTGGCAGACAAGAAAAAGAAGTATAAATAAACTGTGATTTGCATTGACTTCTTGGCGAAAGAACGCGCTTGAAACCGGTGTCAGGTTTTGAGCAGGTTTTTTGCTTCGCGAGGAGTCCTTCTCCGAGTGATGATTGCTACTCCATTGATGGAATGAGCACACATTCAATCTTGACAACATCCACGGGGAGAGAGTGTAAGCGAATGAGAACAACACGTGCACTCTCAGCAAACATCGTTTACTAGGGTACCTTGTGTACATTGTTTACAGTATAAACACAGTTGTGCTGGCTACTCGTGGGTTCTTGGTTCTGTGCGAGTCAGAATAATCATAAGTGCCACCGAGTGTGACTGCCGAACCAGGAAGAGACCACACAGATGCTGCAGTTAGGTTGGGCGATGCTGCAGTCGCGGCGCAGCTTTTTAAATGAGCTCATTGCCTCTCTCCAATTAGGGCGTCTGAAGTCACTCTTGATTGGGGTCTGTTTTTTTTGCAGACTAGTTTAAAAAGTCCTTAATTTGATGCACTAATTTGCTGCTACTTGCTGTGATAGGTGCTCAAGGGCTGATTTTAGGGATCGTCTTTCAAGGCAGGAATGAGCTGTCAGCAATGAAGTTGGCTTGAATAGTGGTTTCAGGGATTCGAAAACTGTGCCGGAACAAAGTTGATCAGCCCTTGGATTCATCGACAGGAGCACAGGACTGTTGTGCTGAATATTGGTCGTGTCCTTTCTACTGTCCATTGTCGTCTGTATATGGCTGCCATAAGCTATGTAGCAGAACTGCTTGGAGGCCGCAGATTTAGGCGAAAGAGGCGAGTTTCGTGCGGTTTGATCACTGTGCTGTGTCGTCTGAGTTTTACTGAAATCTTCACTTTATTCAAAATGCCATGAACAGACCAAATTATTGTGGATTCCATACGCTCCTTTGGTAACTGCATCCAGGCCGTCGCCCAATCTCACGACACTAACAGGACTGCTCAACCAACCAGTCTCTGTTCGCCAGGCTTCTCTCACTCGTTCTGTAGACTTCATTATGGTGCACTCCGCAGGACAGTCAGGAGGGGCGTCACGGCCGACTCGTTTTAAACCCTTTGGAACCAATTGGTGCTGGGGATCCCACGCCCCACCATGGGCTGTCCCTCGATGGGCCCCGGATGAGCTCATTAGTCAAGTCCCCCACGAGGGCCCCGGGACCCCCTCTCAGGGGGGCCGAAGAGTGAGACGGCCCTTTGAAATCCCTCTCCTGTTCCTCTCCCTCTCGGGTTTTCCTTTCCTGTTTCACATGCCTCAGCAGATTTTGGGCTCCACCTTGACTCTGGTGCTGGAGCATCTCTCTTCAAGGCCCTGCTGAGATTACTTATGGGGGAGTGCGCCCCCTCCTGGTGTATGTGGAGACTGTTACAGCCGCATTAAAAGTTCACCGTGCCCCCACCAGGGTACAATCTGGCCTAGGCCAAAATATACCCCCGGGATATAAAATGTGACTGAATGGGGGGAGTATAATCTGGCCTGGAGGTGGCGGGGCTAGCCCAGATTATATCCCGGGATATAAAGCAGGCTGGCCCACTTTAACCACGGGTATACTCTGTGCTGGGGGTATACTTCGGCCTGTTACACCGGGCCCTGGGCCTTCACTGTAAGAGCGGGATCGGAGACACTGCTGGCATTTCCCTTGTAAGCAGAAGACGCTCGTCTTCTTTGTCAGGGAAGCGGGCGGCAGCGAAGCTGTTGGGTCGCCACTTACCTGGAGCTGATCTTTTCTTCACGTTTGAAGGTGAGGTTCCTCCACGCTCTTATCAATGAACCCCCCCCCCTCTCAGATGGGTAAACAGCCCATTTATTATTAACTGGGATGTAAGGTAGTTCATTAATCCTTTGTGACAGTGCGTCCGCTCATTAAGGCAGGCAGGACGGAATCTTGATAAGAGAGGGAGGCTGAAGGTCCTCACACTCGCATGTTTAATTCAGCAGATGGCGTACCGCCTTCCGGCACGCGGCTCCTGCCACACTTTCTACAGGCTCGCCGTGTTGTCAGATGCGCCGGCGGTTTCTTACCGCGGTAAGGTGAAGAGGCACACAGATTTCAGGATGCGCGGCTCGGGAATTTGTTTGCTTTTCAGAACAACTTAATTAAGTTCAAAGTCAGCTCCCGTGCGTGCTGTAAACACACTGTTGCGGGTGACCTCAAAGTCAGCAATATAGTGCGTCCAATTTATTCTATGTGATTTGCATTTTCGGCGTGCGCCTGAAACCCAGGCAGCTACTTCCTATCCAAGAGCAGAGTTTTTACATTTCCTCCTGTGTTATTGTTATTGTTTAGTTACCAAGGCAATGTCCTCAGCTAGCATTACAGTCTTGTATGTTTTTAACAGTTTACACATTTGTTACGCAGAATTAACCTTGGAACGACCCCGGTGAAGTGCTTTTCTCCAAGGTGCAACCGCAGATACTGCCTGTATGAGAACTGAACTCACTGCCTTCCGGGTTCGGCTCAAGCTGTTTAAACACAAAGACTCTTTAGGCTGAAACCCACCCTTGAGCAGTCGGCTGGTCATCAGAGATATAAAGTCCTGCTGTATCTTTGTTCCTGCCCTGAACTCAGCTCGTGTATTTCAGCCATTCGTTCTACCATCTGCCTGAAGGACCGCGCTAATGAATAAAACAAAGTGGTTGGAGGGAAATTCTGGGGAGGACTTTAACGGTGCGAGAATGGAGGTTGTAGCTCTGTGGAGTGCAGGAGAT
The DNA here is from genome assembly GCA_029692085.1 of Gymnothorax javanicus. Lineage (NCBI taxonomy): Eukaryota > Metazoa > Chordata > Actinopteri > Anguilliformes > Muraenidae > Gymnothorax > Gymnothorax javanicus. Next base: position 3,718,859 of record CM056207.1, on the reverse strand, counting down.
GCTTCTGTGTGTGTTTGTCGAAGGGAGGGTTTGCGTTCCCTGTGGACCAGGCGTGGAGGCCTGAGCCCAGCTCCTCTCCCACTGCAGGCCCAGCCCACTGTTGTGTAACTGCACTCCCTGGCTCCCTCAGTCAGCCAGCTGCTGGATCGCGTGTCCTGACATGAACCGAACAGCCGAACTGAGTCACCCTGCTTTGGGGTTGGGTTTGTTGGGGGGGGGCGGGGCCCAGACTGCCAGACATGCACCCCCATCCCCCCCCCCCTCACTTTCCGCACGGGAACCTCCACCCAAACAGCCCCATGAGCTCGGCTCAGAGAGAGAGAGAGAGAGAGAGAGGCACGTCCAGATTATGATCCAGCCCCCCCCCCCGTTTGATGTCGTAACATGACCTCTGCGCGAGGATATCCGCGCCAGACCAATAACCCTTTTACCAGCTCTGCAGTTTTGGTTCCGTTGTTTTGGAGTTTCGTGGGACAGAACGGTTTGTTTTGCCCTGGGTAAGAAGATTGTATTTTGTGTGGTGCTCTTATTTTATTTATTTATTTATTTATTGATAATCCTCCGTTTATCGTCTGACGCGCCCTGTTTCGCTCTGAATGCGACGGCGAGTCGATGTTCTGAAACACGCCATGGTGCACACAGGCCTCACTCGTGCGATACTGTATCCGCACTGTTTCCTCTCCAGGCCGCTAGTGTCTGCCAGGCTGCGTCCTGACCTCTGTAATCCTGGAATAATGACTGATTTCCTTTCATTAGTCCAGACATGCGATGTTCTTAAAGAGACAGGCCGGGCCGATGAAATGCACAGTTCTTCGTTGAGGAGCCAGGGGTGTAACGTATGGTTTGCACGGTGAAATTCACGTCAGACACTGTACCTATAACCTTGAGCAAGTCTCTTGTCTTTTTTTGTTTTGTTTTTGTAAATCACTGCTCTTTACTCACATTTCATTTGAAATGGTACAGTTTCACACTGCTATAGTTTATTGAACTAAATATATTGCTGTATGTTAACATTCTTATTTAATGATTTCTTCTGTGTGTGTAATGTTCAGAGCACAAAAATATTTCATGTAAGCTGTTAATTTCAGGTGATTGATTATGTTAATATTTCATTGATATGTGGCATATGCATCTTGTTTGTGAATTAAAATGTGATATATTTTGTGTCAGAGCGACAGCTGTGTCTGTGTGTTTAATCAGACCGTGTCCCAGCATGCTTTGAGCTCAGCTCAGAGTGAGAGCTATAGCCTCACCTTCCTTTCACACACCTGCACCCCTGATTTCTCCCCCCCAACAAAAACACACACACATGCACACACACAAACACACCTTCTCTAACACACCTGCCTCCCCCCAACCTCGCACAAATGCACGCTTGCACGTACCCATGCACACAGGCACACACACACACACACACACACACACACTCACTTATGCAAACACACCCCCCCAACAGACCTGCACCCCCAATCTCATTCACACACACACACACACTAACACAGACAGTCATGCGCTCACTTGAACATGCACATTTAGACTGAGGACTCTCTTTCTCTCCCTCTCTCACACACACACACGATGCATTAGAGAGGTTTGCCAACGGCGTCTACTGAGCACTTACCGATGGCTGAATTATTTACAGACGGAGTGTAGTACCACATCTTCAGGGTATTTGAAAAGGAATCATTCAGCACAGATGAACGGAATTACTGGAGCCAAAATGGCCACCTGAACAGTAAAGCTCCAGCGCTGTGGATATATGAGACTCCTGTGGCCCCTTTAAGAAGTCATCGCCTCTTTATGGCAGAATAAAGCGTGAGGAATGCAGTGAAAGAGCAGGAGTCTGAGAGAGAGGGGGTGAGCGTGAATCAGAGAGACGGGAGCAAAAACATGTCACACATTGTCAGGACGACAGGGTCTGACCCCGCACGCTCGTAAATGTAATGTGATGTTTGGGGTTCAGGCGCGGTCGAGCGGTTCACCCAGGATCCGACCCTGCCCGGGTTCCACCGTGCACTAACTTCGCCGGGCTCTCCGGGCAGGTACCTGGGCGTGTTTGGTTAATGTGTAGCATTGCTTTGCCGTGTCCTCGGCAGCCCTCGCCGTACTCCCCGGGCCATGTGAGTCTGCGTACGCTTTCCTGAGGTATCTCCTTACCAGACCTTTAAATTCAGCCATCCCCTCCGGAAAGTGCAGAATTGCAAGTATTACTGCGTAACACAATGAATCACTGAGTGCGCACTGACGAAGCAGATGCGTGCTCATACAGGGTTGTTCTGTGTGTGTGTGCGTGTGCGTGTGTGTGTGTGTGTGAAAGAGAGCGTTAGCGAGAGCGAGTAGCAGTCCTAACACGGTGGAGTTTGTTCAGGTGAGAGTTTGTGAATGTCAGGGACTTCATGCACGCTAAAGTGCTATGTACTCATAATTAAAGTCATTTACGAACATAAATTACAATAAAAAACCTGGCATGTGATCGCACAGGGTTCCTATCCTCACACCAATAGCTGTACCTGCACATTATTATGCTCATGTGCATTATACTTTCTTTTTATTTACACTGGTTGTGCCTTAAAATTCTTTATTTTTTGGAGTGTTGTTGTTCGGGGCATTAATGGTACATTTTGTAGTTCAAAAGGTGCAGTCATGCACTTGAATTTAACATAAGTACGTACAAGACCTCTAAAAAATAAATACATTTGCTGGTGGGCAGCATGATGGATACTGTAGTACTCATTCTGCATTGTGTGCTGGATTGCATAAACCAATAAATGACATCACCAGGTTGACAGGCGGGACAGACTTTGATAAACGGCGGGTAAATGTTTTTGTGTCAGGCTAACATGCCGTGCGAAGGAAATCATTAGCTGGCTTTGTGTAAGAGTGAGCTGCGTAGTTCAGTGAGTTCAGAGTGCTCTCTTCATTTAGGGGCCTGTCTTCACTTTTAGGGCAGAAGCTTTCCTCTAACGACTGCAGATTTCTCAGACAAGACTCCGGCGACTACTAATTAGCACTGGTACTATTGGCAGTACTACCAAGAGTGGTTGCACTGGTGCAACTACTTACATCAGGCCAAAAAAAAAAATATTAGGTGTGTTTCCTATTACTCTGATTTGAAAAATAGGTAGGGTAGGTCGCCATTTTATTTTTTTTTGCCAAAAGTTTTTTTTTTTTTTTTGAAATTGTTAGGGTAGTTTGGTGATCTGTCTCCCCCCCCCCCCCCTCCATCGCAGCATTATGTAAGGCTGAAGGCATACGCCAAACCTGAGAGAGACATGCTACCTGTAAATGATTTTGGTGTATGCTACATTCAACACATAAATATGCAACAACTGACATACTTGTACAAAACTTTAATAAACTGAAAGAACAGGAAAAGTTGTCATAAAAATTTTTCAAGATACGGTATAAGCGCTGTACATTTGAACGGCATTGAACTAGACTGAGATAACCACAACAACTTTGAAAACCACCAAGAAATGGTAAGATGCTCAAAAACATTCAGTGGGCTTTTGCACGGAGCTTCACACAAGGGCTCTGCTGGAGAAAACCGACAGACCGCAAAACTGCTAAAATGGAGAACAAAAATAAAAAGCAATTCTACCAATCAAATACGTCGCACCAGACATTGGGGGTCAGCTTTATTTCTTTTTATTTTAAAATGAAAACAGAAAAATGTTAAACGTTGGCCCTAATGACGTAGGTAGGGTCGGGAAACCGGAAACACGCCTATTTTTTTTATTTGGCCTCATCACTACGGTCACTTCCGCCATTTTGAGTCCTGTTACTGCTACTACTAGTGGTGATGCTACAATCAATGCTATTTTGTTTAATCTTTATTGTTTAACCTTTATTTAACCAGGGAAGTCGCAGTGTTGTGAGTCACTCAATAAACACGTAGAGGAGAAAGTATGGGCGCAGAAAAAGCTGTCCTGTCTGTATTCCTTATCTATTTTCGTTGCCTTTTTTAGTTTACTGTGGTGCGCTCTGTGTGCTGTGCTACCCTGTGTGGTTAACATTAGCTCAATATACAGAGCTCTACTTATCCTTTCAACCACTTCAAGATACTCACAACGAATCAACAGTTCATCATTCAACGTGACATTGTCCTCTGTAAGCTAGGGCTCTTATGCCAGAGTCTGAGCCTTTTTTCAGCAGTAAAAATATACAGCCTGGTCATTTAATGATTTTTATAGAATTTTTACATGTCAGTGAATAAAAGAGGACTGTTCTTTTTGGATTGGCTTCTATACATTCAATAAACGTGAAAGTGATATGCAGGAAGGTCAACGAAGACGATGACTGGAGCATGAACTGTGGGTCTCATTGGTGGGAGCTTATTGTAGTTTGATTGTGGCCTCCCTTTGCAAGGTCTTCTTCATTGGTTCTGCTCCTTCGCATCAGGAGCCTTTGCAAACTGACTCGCCTGTCCGTGTGCACAAAATGTAGCGACTGTTCTGCACCCGGAAGCTGTCTTGGGGCTTGTATTGCAGATGCTCTAACCTTAGCAGTGGAAATGATGGTTCACCAGAGATCACATCGATGTGCTTCTCTTTGTCCTGGTGTGTCGGAAATGTCACCCATTCCCAGTGGTGCTGGATAAAGAGGAATGTTCTACCCTCTTGTGGTGCTGAGCTTTAGCTGAACACAGCTATTCACTTCTCTTTCTGTAGTGAAAAGTAAAGTACAGAGTTCTCGTGTAGCTTTGAAATGCATGGAATGATTATGTCATCAAGTACGGTATTAATATTATGTCCGCAGTCATTCAAGGGACATGAATGTCTACAATGGAAGAATACTTTACATTCGGTCATATATTAACATTTGAATACATACTATTGTGACTTGTTATGTTTAAGCACGTGTGCACATAATGTATGTAAATAATATGCTGTTACATTGTGCATGCAGTTAAATTTTTGACATTTTAGATGGGTATTGTGTGTATGGGAATTTTGGACAAGCAGACTTCAGTTTCAACTGAAGTGTGTTTGAAATATGCATAAATCCTCGCATTAACTGTCATGGGGGATGTTATGTAGCTCAACTATTAAGATCTCTGGTAGTTCAGTGCTGTTGGAGAAGTTAGGAAACACAGTGTTTTAGTGTTTCCTATTGTGTAGCCAGTAGCTGTATGGCATACGTATGCGCCATATATACTCTAGAGTATTCTTCTGGATACTTGTCAAAATGTCACAAAAGAAGAAGGAAAAAAAAAAAACATTGTGAGATTGTGTGTTAGTTTCAGAATTTTCAGAGGCATTGGTTGCTGTATGGGCTGTAATGTAATTTTCTTTTGAAGCATGGATATACATTGCCTTACTCAGTTCATTGAGTTCACTCACTTGCATGCCCTATGTAACAGCCAATGAAATCCTCTTATTCACTTATCTCAACAGTAACCTCAATGTCATGGGGTGCAAACCTGGCCGAGGCACCATTGTTGTCTGGGGGTGAAAGGTGCATGTAGAGAAAGGCATGGTATTGCATCATAATGGAGCAATTGCTGTGATTATCCTAAAGCAGGCATTTCGGGTGGAACACAGTACTTTATATGCAATTATATCCAGATTTATGACTGTTGTTATGCCTGTATATACTGCGCGCTGCCTGGGCGTAGTTTCACTCCTCTTTATAAATCATTAGACAAGTTGTTTTGGTGTAAAAATCAAGTGAAGAGAACAGCAAAGGGAAATGCAGTTCCTTATCGTGATGAAAAGTGCGAGGGGAAATTCGGTTTGGCATTTTGCCTTTTCATATCAAGCGCTTGGAAACAGGCTTCAACGGTCCAGTGCAGCCCGTGTGGATTTAATGGACCGGTGAGTTGGACTGAGTGAATCCCGTAGCCTTCCGAGATCTGCAACACGGTCTGAAGTAATGTTAGCTCTCCCAGGTTTTACTCCGTGCAGTGATCCAGCTAACTGTAATCCTGCTTTGTGATACAGGCTACAGGTCCCCACAGAGTGTCCCATAAGCGGTCTAGCTTCGGTTGTATTGTGATCAGTATTTTATACCCTACAGCGTGATTGATTCCTGATTTTTTTGGTGCTTCAGGACTGTTTCTTTGGTGTCGGAGATCCGTTGACACAATACTGTTGACTGCTGGGCCTTCTGGGAGAGGTGTTATGGGCTCGCCTGGTTAAAGGGTCAATACGTTTGTTCGTTTCTTATCTCTATTTTCGCGCTCTTGCTCATTACCTACAATTACTACTGTCGCTCTGTTTTATTGCCCTTCTAGATTTTTTCACTTTATGTTTTGATTGTTATTAATTGTGAGCACTCAGATTAATGGTGTATTATTTTTATAAATGAGTTGTTTAGCTTGAATTTCACTTGCAGAGTTAGGGAAGGAGGTCTGAAGTGTGACTAGCTGACAGTGAGACAAATTTGCTGATAACTGCCACTGACAGTGAGTGATCGGGCACAGAATTGGCTGCCCTCATTACCTCCTTAAATCGAAGTAGGAGTTGTGATACTTTGCTGAGTTTCCATGGAAACTGCCTCTGCCGCCTGCACGCGGTGCTCATTTGGGGTTGGGGTGGGGCTACATCTGTTGGACTCTTTGACCTGCCACTGTCTTCCATTAAAGTTAAGGGGAAAAGTGAAGGAGAAAAATGATGCGCTTATACAGACAAAATTCAGATGAGGTAACGCATGCAAAAGCATCTGGGTTGTTCCGAAGTCTGCATTTATGCATTTATAAATGCATTTATGTATCAGTGGCCGTATATCTGTGACTTTCCCCCGTGTTGTTATTGGTCTGCTTCTTTATCATTGTTTGACAACATAATTCAAGTATTCATATATTAAACTGTGGCCAGACCTTTCTTTTATCCCCTCTTTACGAGAGTGGAGTCTGCTTTTAATCTCAAAATCCATATATTCTGCTTAGCTGAATCACAAAGAGGTAAATTCAGCAAAAAATATTTAATATAATATAATATAGCTTATATAATGTAATGTAAAATAATACAATATAACGCATTTGCTGTTTGTTCAATTATTCAGCTGTTTGTTCAATTATTCACTTATTGTGCACTCGCTGCTTTTTTATGTGTTTTTGTCTCTTTGTTGGTGCTTTGAAAAATCGAAATACACTAAGAGACTCACACTATTATCACGTCATTGGGAGTACATGTGGCCATCATATTCAAGAGCCTTCTTTCACCTCGACACGTGAGCACATTATCTTTCTCTTGCTTTGCTTCGGCTCTTGTTGACTTGAATCCCGGACGGCTTTTTTTCACGTGTATCAGGCCTCTACTGCTTTCCTGCCCCCCACTCGCCCTTCTGATGGAAGCGCAGTGAAGATGAGGTGTTGATGAGCACCCTCGTCCTGTCGCTAAACAGAAAGATCAGCAGGTAAACGTGTCCTGTACACGGAGTACTAACACTCGCCCGGTGTGAACACACTGTGCCTGTGGAACTCAGCCCTTTATCCCTCTGAAAAAACATGCAATTAAGCAGCGCTTTCTCTGAAAGGGTGGGCGATGTAGCCTATGAGAACGAAGGGCTGATGTGGCGGTGGTGAGGGGATAGAATTGATCATTTAGCTGAAATCACTCGGCCCCAGAGTCCCTGGAGTACTGTGAGTACTAATCACACTTATCTTACACGTGCTGGAAAGGAAGTGCTGATGAATGAAATGTCCGTAGAAAACAGGCTTTCAATTTTCACCTCCATGTAAATTATTTTTGAATGAAATTTGAAAGTAAATAAACATTGAAAGTGCTCTATCTGTTACCTCTGCATGTGACGGATGTATTTGAATATGTATGTGACCACTGACCGCTGTATTTGACAACCGACTTCTTCACCTGTTAGGTTTCACCCCAGGACGTATTGTAAGCTGAATTTATCACCTGATCTCGTTTATTTACCTGATCTCGTACTGTCTTTCAGTGGAGCTCAGCTGTCATTACATCACACTAATCCTGTGTGGATAGCCTCATCTGTCCGCGCTAGATTTGTTTCATTTATTTATTTATTTATTTATTTTTCCGGAAAAGTGGTCTCACTGCTCTCATCACGTGATACAGTATCTTAACAGTATTCAAAAATTGTGTGACTCTGAAGCAGATAATTTCGTCGTGCAAATACGCTGAGACACTGAATACAAACATTGTTTCATTCAGAAGCATGTCTTGTCCAATGTCTAGTTTTCCTTCTCAAAGTCATGCTCAATGTCCCACAAACTGAAGCTGCATTAAAAAAAGCAGCTGCTGCGTAGCAACAGTATACAGTGGAAGCGTTGAGTTTGGCTTTCCCAAGTTTAAGATGTATCCCAAGTTAAAAGGGCGTAGGCTACCAGTTTTAGGGGTAATTGGCTAAGTACTGAGTTAAGACATTTTGCATGTTCCCAAATATGTAGAAGTAGAGGCTGCTGTGACTCAAGCATTTGCTCGCAATAGTCCGCTGTATTGCTTGAGTGCCCTACAATAACTGCAATGAGTGTTTATTCATTTGGGTATTTGATTGGTGTGACAGTATTACTGTGAAGCCTAGATATGTTTGAAGAAGATTATTTGCCAACTTTAGGAGGCATATACCCTTTTACTGTTGGCACAAAGACACATCAGCCAACATACACAATTAGAGAGATTCATGGACTGCGCTTCAACAGAAAATAATTTGGTCATATTCAATTATTCCAGTTGAGCACTAGCTGCTTTACATTATTTACCGTCTTTTAACCCCTTTGCGTAGATATGGACGCTGGTGTCCGTAGATTCAGAAATTTAATTCCTAAATAATTCTGTCATTGAATTTCCGAATGTCTTGCTTCACTGCAATAATCTTCCAGTCTCTGTGACACAAATACTGATTTACAAAGCCTGAATAGGCTCATGCATAACAGGAAAAAAATTGGCATTATTTGTATTCTGTGCAAAGGGGTTAAGTAGGACTCTAAACAATAAATGCTCTTAAGTGCTGTTGTTGCTATTAGCTTGAGAAAAAGTTTCCAGCCAACAAAGCAGCTGAGGAATGATGTTTCCTGTATATGTACAGCAGTGGGGACTTGAAGACCAAGCTATTTTGACCCCGTTAGAAGCGTTCCTCCTTAGTGCAGCCGTGTGTTCCAGTAATGGGTGTCTCTGAGTTCCCTGGCATTAATTGGACCTCAGTATTGCATCTTGGATGGGATCTTCTGATGTCGTTGGCAAACAGACCAATAGCTATAATGCCATTATAAAGAGTGTGCACCTGCCAGAAATCGTGCAGTGAAGAAATAAATTGTCTAGCCTGTAAAAGTCAGTGTGCGCATTGTGGCATGGTGAATTCTTTGAGCAATACATGTCTAATTAACCAAATGAACAGTCCGTAGTGGATTACTTGCGAAATTGCAATGTGAAGGCCTGCTAAACTATGCTAGCCCTGACAGGCAGAAGTTGGAAATAAAGCTGAGGCAGTGTGCGTCTATAATCACATTATCTATTCCCAGGAGTGAGCTAGTTACTTGTGTTTTACTTCATATAGAGGGAACGCATTGGTTGGAGAAGCACATTATTTTTGGATGTTGCACAGCAGGCAGCTCAGTACATCAAGTGCGGTGCATTCCTGTAGGGAAATGTAAAGGAGTCTGAAGACATTGTCCTTTGCATTTGATTAATTCTCCGGCGCGAAACGCAGTTGTCCCCGCCTGAAAATAGACCCGACTGAATCTCTGCCGATTCCCCTCCCCTCTTTTTGTCTCCGACTGGGGGTGTGTTATGACAGGAAGTGGGAAAAAATAAATAAGAAAAAGATGAAGGGATCGCAGCAGATGAGTCCGGAAGAATGCACACAAAATGAAAAGCGCTTTGGAGTGGTAATCCTCACTTCCTCTGTCTCCCTCCTTTTCTTCTTCTGTTGTACTGAGGCCTGTCAGAAGCATGCGCACACATGATCAGAAGTAAAATTCCCGCTTATATCTCCCGTACCATTCATCTAATCTCACTTTTACCGAACATGGAGGCGTCTCAGGGCTTGAAAAAGGTGGCGGAGAGATAAACTTAGCGGTGCAATTCTTCGTCTCGCGTTGGCAGAACCGTGGAGGGAAAACATGAGGGAACAGAGATGTCGGCGGTGCAGTTTACAGTGATATTTCGAAAAAATGCCACCTGAGGCTTGGCTTTGCGGAAGGAGGAACGTCAGAGGCTCACAGGTGTTAGGCCTTTGGTGTGAGATGTCAGAGTCTGCGTTTGGAGGACTGACTCTGTGTGAAAAGCAAACAGAGCCGTTTGCATTGTGCTTTAGTTAAGCCTCCCGAATGCTGGCAAGTTCATCGCGGCTCTGCCTGCAGGAGCACATATTCCATTACCCAAAATGGCTCTTTCTCTCTCTCTCTCTCTCTCTCTCTCTCTCTCTCTCTCTCTCTCTCTCACAGTCTCCCAGAATGAGTCCGATCCCAAACACCTGCTCAATACTCTCTCCCTTCAGAATGGACTGCTATCCTCCGTTTACTAACATGCGTTTTTCCTTTGGTAAAAAATTGATTTTTTCAAATAATCTATACTGTTTGGAGCATAATCTACCTCTGGCAACTGTCCTTTACGGACATGGTTGGTTCACGTGCCAAGACACTTCCTGGTCCAAGTGTTAAAATGCGGGTTTATTTTTAAGTGGAATTGATGACCGTAGTAGTATTGCCTAGGATAAAAAAATGCAAAGTCAATTTTTTTACTGCTGAGTACTTTGGCACAATGTATATTGAATTAGAAGCACTATGTCAAACAGGAAACCCAGGGTATGCAAGTATGCATAAATGAAATACATGGAACAAATAAGAAGATAAATACATAAAATAGAAAATAAAGTAAATGTATATAAATCCACAAAGAGTGTGAATAGGTACTTGGTGTTTTTTAAACAGAGCAGTTCAGAATATATTTTTAAAGAAAAGGAAGACAGAAATCGGTGGTATTCTCAGTGACAGGCTCGCGCACACATTGTGCGATATTGTTTCACTGAAAATCTGTTAATACTGTTTTAAAGACAAATATCTGGCAATTCCTGTGAGTAAATATCACCAGGTTTTGCTCAATGTGTCTGGTCATGGCAATAAAATCAGTAAAAGCCGTGTCTGTAGGACAGCCGCTGACCTACGGCCCCTGGGGCACAAGACGCACCCCCAGAAACAGCTGGAGAGAGATGGCAGCCGTCTAACCGCGGCGCACTTCTGCTGTGACTAATGGCGGAGCCTCAGCCCGTGAGCGCGACGCTCGCCTCCTTCAGCGCTAATTAATAGCTCATTGGGAACTCTGCGATTTGCCAAAGCCTTTTCACCTGCTATTCTCTGCTTCGATAAAGGCCTTCGTCTGCATACTGAACAAGCATTAAGTGTAGGGCTGGCTAATTTGAACCCTCGGCTGAAAAAATCTTCCCCCGCAAAAAAAAAAGAAGAAGAAGAAGGAAAGTGCGTTTCTCTAATGAATTAAAGATTACTCGGCTCTCCCGGCCGGGGTAAATACTGCCATGTAATTCACATGCAGATTTATACAAATGAGGGGCCATGTTTAATGCAGGACTCCAGTAACGGCTGCGAGTGAACTCCACTGAGTGTTTTTCTCTTCTTCTTGTTTTTCTCCGGAGAAGGAGAACTGGAATCGTGAACCGCCGTGAGAAATTTGCTTCCGCCCGACTCCGTCAGCGTTCCTGTTGCATCTTTGGCTTTCATCTCCCTCATTTCACCCTCGTTTGCACGCTTCGGTAAAAGCGATAATGAAAAGGGTGGTCGTGGTTTGGCGGGTTGTGTTTTAGTGAACCGCTCTATTCCCGGGCCTCGCGTTTGTGTGTTTCAGTCTCTGACCCGCGGCTGAACCCTCGCCTTCGCGAACGGACGCGCGGGGCGGTGGGCAGGCGGAATTACAGCTGAGTAGCATCCGTGGCCAGGATAATGGCACCCTAAACCGGGGGAAAAACAGCCATCGGTGCGAAAACGGCTCAATTAGAGGAGCCATAAACTTGTTAGGGCCCACGTTTCGGTTCACAGGGGGGTTTGTTTTTCTATCCCGCGCAGTCGATATTGCTCCAGCGCATTAAGGAGCGCGGCCGCTAGCCTCTCAGGTGCTGTGTGCTTGTTGCAGAGTGCTCTCCAGGTGGGTACTTACATAAGGAGTGCAGCAGCAGAAACACAATTACCGCCGCCGTTCGCCTGCGGAGAGGAGAGGAGGGGGCGCGGTCAGCTGGACTGCCTCATTCCCATTGGCTAACATTACGGTCCTGGCAGTGCCCCCTGCTGGTCTGCAAACAAAATCAATGCGTAACATCGGAAGGGAAGAAGGGTAGTGATACTGTGCATCATCGTGTTATTTCTTTGCTTAGTGAAAGCTAAGTTCTGAAGCACTTAGCGCGGTATTAATTTTTATGTGTAATTCACGCATACAGTCTTTACTAAAGATTTCGCCATGTTTATATATACAGAGGTTGTGCCTTTCGTGAGAATTCGGCCTGAATCTTCTCGTGGCCAAATCCCCAAACCGCTGTACTGAACCAGTTTTATTAGTTTCTCAGGGATTGGTAGTGAGTATGAAGGGTTATTTGAATCTGTAGAGACAGACGTGGCTCTCGCACTCATATTTTATCCACTGGGCACTGGCGGGTAATGATAGATGACCGAGGCTCCTCGACTGTGGGGTCCCCCGCAATTAGAGCCCGGAGTGTGATGGGGTGTTGGGACAGCGTCAGCGTGTGGGCCGGCGATCCGCACCGGAAACTGAACACGGTCATCCCCTATTAGCACCAAACGGGAGGAGGCAGGCAGGGTCATTTATATAACCCGTGTCAGAGGGGCGTCAGACGGGAGCGCGCGACACGGAGCGGAGCTGCGTCAGGCGCTCTGATCAGGCCAGGATGCATAATACATCAGACAGGCCCCTGTAAACGGAGGAAAGACATTCATCATCGTCCACCTTTCAAATTATACCCCTCCGACGTGGCAATCAGTCCACCGCATCAGTATGCAGTTCTGGGTGAGTTCAGCCATATGGAGAATCACTGAGCTCCCCCCCCCCCCCCCCCGCAGTCCCCTATCACCATAGACGCGCTACACAAGATGTAGCATTTTTTTTGATGCTCTCAACTGTTAGCAGTACATGCTGCGATACGCGTTAAATTTTGAGCATTCCATTCTCGCTGTGGCCTGAGGCCTGGCGCATTCTCACTAGATTTCCGAGATTCGCCTGTAGAGATCATGACACTTTGTCTTCCGAAGATGGTCAGGTCTAAATAGTTACCTCAAACTAGAGAAAGTCTTGTGCATGCACACTTGATTGCTGTATAATTGCAGGGGTATGGGAAATCACAAGCTTTTTGTGCCTCAGTGACAAGTGCAACTATCATAATTGCTATTCTCTGTGTGATGGTTGCTACTATAAATGTGATTATTATGGAAGGGCCAGTGCCCTATTATCATTATACTGTAGATAGTCCGCTAACCAGCTGATAAACTGGTGGGCAGGCACAACCTTTCCAGTAACTCTATGGCAGCGTTCGACGGTAAGAATGCATAATACAAATCTTGTGGCAGTTTCACAAATCTTGGGTTACCAGCTAGACATGACCCCCCAATGACCCTGTATGCAGTGACTCAGCCTTAAAGGATAAGTGCTGCCCTTTTAATTATGTTGCACTTGATTTTGTTGCCCTTTTAATTGATTTTGTTGCTCTTGACTTTGTTTCCCTTACTATATTAGTATATTTTAGTATATAATATCAGTACATTTGGTGTTTACATAGTGGCTTGGACCTGTAACAACCGAATGTGTTCTCTGTCACCTTTACTGTTAGCACTTGTACTTGTCTCCTAGGAGCTCTGCATTTTTCTACCGATCTTTTGCACTTTTGTACGTCGCTCTGGATAAGAGCGTCTGCTAAGAACCTGTAATGTAATGTAATGTAAAGTGATAGGTGGGAGGAACATGTCATGCATTGTTATGGTTTAAATACTTTCTTTTTTATATAAACAAAAAAAAAACAACATCCATCACCTCACCATAATCCGCTGAGGCGTTGGTCGTCCGCTTTTTCCAGACCGAGTACTTTTCCCTAACGGATTTGCAACTCAATCTGTAATAAATTAGTACATTTTTCTCATGTTGACTCCCATCCAAGTACTGACCAGGCCCAACCACAGTCCGCTTCGGCTATCTGAAAGGCACAAGTTAAAGGACGGCCAGCTGCTGCCTGCGATATGTGGTGCTGTATTAAATCCCCTTTACTGTGCCGGGTGACTGAAGTGAGATTTAGTATGAGTGGGTTATTAATGTGGTTTGGCTTAATATGAGGTGTTCCTTCATATAGATATTAATATTGTCAATAGCTGTCATTTTTCTGATATTGAATGTACCGAGCTGCTCCTAACCAATGTTTTGCCTTCTCTCCCATTCTCTTTCTCCATGACAATCCCTGCTGCTGCCAATTGGTGTTCTTCTGACGTCTGCTCAGGTAAGAAAATGAACTCTTTCAAGCACCTAGAGGGTGCTTTTTGTATCAAACCCTCAGATGGTTAGTACAAAAGGCCTCTCCTGTTGACCATAATCTTTGTTCACATTATGAATGGATTATGAATATGACATCGGATTCCCCTGTATTCTGAATTCCATTATCATTCATGCTCCTTCAGTTTTCTCACTCTCTTCTCACAATAAAATTATGCTAATTCTCAAATTACTCATCAACCTATTGGATTAATGTACATGGGAATTAAGTTCTCACTGTTTTTGCGGGAAAGATGAACTACACTCATATTCACACGATGCTAAGTGGCTGACTCAGGATTTGTGTGTGCTAGCGTCTCGTCGCGCGCGTGTGTGAGTGTGTGCGTGCGCACATGTGTGCATTAGGTAACACAGGGTGAAGTACTTATGAATGTTCTGCAATTTCAGATAGTTGAAGTGACATCATTCCCAAAAGCATTTTATATTTCATACTGCAAATGAATACGGATGCCATAAACAATGCATTTGGGATTCTTGAAACTTTCAAAGTTGGAAAATGCTGATCAGTTGGCCCTGCGTCCAACTTCACCCTGCGTTACCTAATGCTGATAGTATGCGTGCGTGTGTTTCAGATGGGACTTGAAAGGGCTATGAAAACATTAAAACATGCTTGTGTTGTCACAAAAATCGATACTTAACCCCGCAATCTCCCGCAGGGGAGCTCTTTTAAACAAGCTGCCACATGATAGGTTTTCAACAGCATCTGATTTTGGTATCTTACATCATTGGGCAACTATAGTTGCCTATGGCGCTGAAAGGGTTAACTTTGGTACCAGTTCGGTACAAGCCCTTAAAAAATGCGGCGGTACTTGTTTTTTCTGCAATGTCGGAAGTTCGTGATACTTATTATCTGCAGACTGACAAAGTCTAGTGAACAACACTACTTATCTTAGGGGCAGTGCGCACACGAGACGTGTTGTTTTTCAGCTGCTGTTTCAAGATATCATTCATAAATTGCGGTATATGGATTATGAACATCATAAGTATCAAAGATTCAGCTTCAGAAACATTTGATTTGTTGTAACTGTACACCCTCCTGAGCACAGCTAACCCTCGTTATGTTGTGGGGGCCAGAGAAGAAAAATCCAGGGGTCAGAAAGTAAAAGTCCTGCCAAGTTTTTCTCCCTCCCGCAGAATGAGCTGATCACTCATATTGGCTCTATCTCCTGTCTAAAGTAAATCCAGGTGGTTGGAATAAAGTTCTGGGGAGGATTTTTATTTTCTGAACTCGGACTTCACACCTCTGGTCGGGGCGTAGATCTGTTCACGAGACGTATGTTCACAAACGCTTCTCATGCGGCTGTTGTCAATGTGTTGTCTAGTAGCTACACGACTGCTATTGTGCCACATATATATAAATCAGCTACGTATATGCATTCCAACCCAGTTACAGTTTGAGCCTCAGCTGACAGGTGGATAGCCGTTAGCCATCACAGTAACTTGCTAAGAGAAGGCTGTACGGCTTGTGACATGAACATTAGCAACAAAAGTATCCAAAATTACTCTCCTCTGAAGTTCGGTCAGGCTAATCCAGATAAACAGATGGCACCATCCCCTTCTTCAGTCTCAATTTAAATGCTAACCTGTACTGTCCCCCATGCTGTTTTTGATTAAATATTTAATTAAAGAATTTTCTTTGAAGTGGGCGGCACAAACAAAACTAGATTGACGGATGTGGTTTCAAATTCTTTACTTGACAATGAAATAATAAATAAAATAATTCTTTTGCAATTGAAAGTTAAATATTACTTATATATTCAGACGATAAAGTAATGTTCACATTATTGAAATTGGCTACGTTTTCTGTCATCTCAAATATTGTTAAATTGCAGGGATACTTTTGTTTATGCAATTTTTCAATTACCGAAAAGTTTTAATGTAGTAGCGTTTATTCATTTTTTTCATACTTTGGTATTGAAAGCACTATGGTGAAAGGTGGATTTTCACTGATACCAGTACCGACTGCTAAAATTATGGTATTGTGACCTCCCTACAACAAAGCTTATTTTAGAGTAGCCTGAGTACTGAAACACACTGTTTACGGTTATACGGTTAATTCAAACACTGGAAAAGAAAAAAAATGTCGCTGATTGAAAAAGGGAGAAAGACAAGGTTGGTGTATTTGTTCCAATACAATTAGGACATGCAAAAATATAAGTTCATATGAACCTCGATGCCGCACAGTGTGGCATGGCAATGGGGCATTGAGTCCGAGAGAGAAGCTTCTGGAATCAAGCAGCACGACCTATTATGGCCAGTCTCTTGCAGAGCTGCTTTTTTCATTTGGAGCGTTTCTGGCCGCCACTGATGTCACAGGACAGACAGCAGGGGACAGACGACCGCAGTCCAGATGTGGCTCGTACTTCCGTGGAAAGTGGAGGGAGTGGAATATGGCTATTCTCATCCTTCACTCTCTCCTCTGTTCCCCTTTGGTTTGTCGTTGCCTCTTGCTTGTTAAGTGCAGTTCTGTTTACAACCAGACAGCTAATTTGTAGTTTTGGAAGGGATTTGGTTACAAGGGACGAGGGGGGGGACAGCGGACTTACGGATGACAGGCGCGGGGCACCGAGGCTACTGCTTAGACGGCAGCGCGGTCCTATGGGCTCTCTTATCTCCTGCCTGCCCTCTCCCTCGCTGGCAGGTGTAATACTCCCCCCAGACGCTCCACCGCCTCTCTCTCCTGCCCCCTCCCTCCATCTCTCCCCCTCTCCCTCCGTCTCTCCCCCTCTCCCTCTCTCACACAGGACTACAGGGAGCCCTGACTTTGCCCAAGTGTGGATATGGCCTTGATGAAAGGAAAGGATACTCAGGTTGTGAATAACAAAAAAAAAAAACAAAGAAGAGAAGACAAGAAACTTTTTTAAGAACGAGTGAAAAGGAGGGCTGTTCTAACTTTAGGAGACTGACGGCGCTCCTCTGTTGTCTCTGCTTTAAGGGCCGGGTGGCTGTGGTTTTCCTGAACTTCTTCTATTGATTCTTTCTCCTCTCTTTCGTCCCTCCCTTTTAATTCGCTTTCTGGAGGAGGTGAAAGCGCCGGAGATGATGCGTATAATGGCTTCTTGCGTCTCGCAAGGCGGTAACTTGTTTACTTTGGTTGCGCGCCGCGCGTTTTTAATTGGACATATTTTAGTTTTTCCCAATGCCTGTGCATATATTTATCTGTGGATGCTGTTCTGTCTTTGCAGAAGCCAGCGAGTCTGCGGAGAGGAGGAATGTGCATAAATACTCTTTTTAAATGCTCTTTTTCGAGCTCATTAAGCATTCATATTGGCTCGTTTCCCGTCTGCAAAATGAGATCCTGTTCGGGGCGGAAGATAATGGATGACATTCGACACCAAGAAAACTGTTTTTACATGTTTTGACCTTAAAACAATAATATATTCGGTTCAATTATCCAGGTCCATTGTGTTTAATTTATTTTCCGGGAAAAGGAGAGGCGAAATGTAATGTTTCATTTGCAAGGGGCCCACAGTAGCTGCACAGTGGGGCGTCATTAGGACACACTATTGCATACATGAATGATCTGGGGAGGGAAAAAAGCAGAGCAGAGTACAAACAAAAAAAGGAAACTGGCATGATTTAGACGTGTCACAGTTTATGTGTTCATGATTCCACAAATTACCTTCCTGAGTTCAAGAGGAAAAATAGAGTGGAAACAATGGGGGGGGGGGGACCCATTGGGGTAGCAGCAGTATTCATTGTCATTGGGCTATTTTGTACTCATTAGCGGTCTTTATTAACTCCACAAAAAATGATCCGAGGACTGAAATTGGCTGTAATTGGAGGGATGGTAATGCTACGCTGCCCAATGTTCTGTATGTGTTGAATGAACGGTGAGCTGAAATGGTTTATTTTAATAAGAAGTTATATTTGAAAACATATAATTATTCTATATTACTGAGCGTGCTGTGGCACTCCGTACATCGAGTCCGAGATCTGTATTAGATGAAATGTATCGACAGCGATATGTTTCAGAACATGCTGTGGATGGATATACCTTTATATGAATAAGCTATCATATGTATGCTGCATCGTTTAAGCATCATGATATGGCTAATCTTCACTGAAAGACAGCTTGAATAGCATTATAGCATTGTCTACATTTGCTACTGGCGGGGCATGCAACACAGAGTTACTGCAGTAGCAACTAGAGACCCACACAAACATGGAAAAAAACACTCTTTGGCCATCTGTTTTGTCATTCAGCATCCCTGGCTTCCTGTGGTCCGTATCGGATACATTTCATATCTTTTAGGCTTAAAATATAATCAGCAATCCCAGTCTTTATCAGTACTGCACCATGTCCAGTGGTCTAGAAGCAGTGATTTGAGTGGTTTGCAGAAAGCATGATCACTTAACTTTACCCCAGTGATAAATATTCAGGGCTTGTATTACATCTTTCAGATATGACGACCAGAATCTGAATTAGAAAATAGCGATATCAGCTCCTAGGTGAAACTGGGTTCATGTTATGTGCTGTGCTGCATTTAATGCTTCACCAGACAGGACTTTAGCTGGAAAACATCACACTGAAACCTGGTACAAAGCTGTAAAGTGGCTTGAGTTTAACCCGAAGAGCACTATAAGCAACTATAGTTGCCCACTGATGTAAGATGTCAAAATCAGATGCTGTTGAAAACCTATCATGTGGCAACTTGTTTAAAAGAGCTCCCGCAGGGGAGCTCTATTAAACAAGTTGCCACATGATAGGTTTTCAACAGCCCAGATAATTGCACTTCTCATTCCTTGAAAATGTATTCAGCACTCTAAGGGTTAATATACTCACTGCTCTCTGCTGGTCTGTGGCCAGGACTGGTGTAATCACCGAGGTCTGTACGAACTGGACCTCAAAGGCAACGAATGCCAAAACTCACGCAACAGTTACAGCCGGACAGACCAGCGATGGGCGATGAGGGTTTTGTCGGTGGCAGGTTCATCATTGAAAGATTGGAAGTGTTGGGACTGTCAGATTTGAGCTGGTAGGGATGTAATGGAGAGAGATGGGGTATCCGTGGGACGAAGTGGAATCGCCGCAGTGGGGGGGCCTCTGCTCGTCGCGTATTCATCGAAACACTCGAAGTGTGGCTCCGTGAGATAACACAGGCTTGGAGGATTTGGACTGGGGGAACTGAGAGTGTGCGAATAGCGGCTACACGAAATTTGAGGAAACCTCACTGTTTCCCAGGGCTTGTTGGATTGGTCAGGAGAATTAACTCTTCGCCTGCCATAATGCTGCTGGAGTCTCTGCAGCCGTGAGTTGAGCAGGCCGTGGAGAAGAGAACTGAAGCTGGGGAAATGGGGAATCAATAAGGCATTACTGAGCATTACTGTTTATTGGAACTCTAAAATGACCTCCTCCCTCATCCCTTAAGAATCCCGCAGTTCCAATACTGTATGGAAGAGGAATATGCCACGCCTAATTACTTTCGAACTAAATCGTCAAAACATTTTTGAAAAATGAGACTCAACTGGGAGCAAAGAGATGAGGCCTCAGAATCCTCTGTCCAAATTAACAGTCCAAAGTAAGTACACTCTTCGCCAGAATAAAGAAACTGGGCAAAACCACTATTAGCATTGTTTGGTTCTTATTTATTCTGAACCATGTGCATTTAAGTTGCATTTGGCTATTGTCGCAAGATGTGTATAGTATTTCATTGGGAATGGTAATGGGAATTCAAACTGATGTTGAAAATCTTTTTAACTTGTTTTTTCTGGATTTTGGTAAGGGAGCTTGTCAATATTCTGAACAGTGAACGCGTTCATTTTTGAACGGACACCTGTTCATTTTTGGATGCGTTCGAGGCTGCAAACCTGGTCACTGTGTTCGATAATAAACACCCTTTTGTTCATTTTCTGATGCGTTCATTTCCCGATGCCTGCCCAAGGCCTGATGCATTCATCTAAAACTGAACACTATTCATATAAAACTTAACTCCATTCATTATAAAATGTTCGCAATAGAAGAATTCCTGTTTGTAGTCAACTCTTCTGAGTTTTTTATTGCAGATTTTGTCGAGGTATGTGACAGTTTATGCAGTTAACGCCATCTCCCCGTTTTCCGTCATTTACTATAGATAGATTTTATAAATAGAAATTATCGGTGTTACAGCTGGAGTCTTCTCTCTGTTTTATGCATCAATTATATATAATATTGTCACTCATTTCTTTTTTTGAAATGTAGGCCTACATTTGACTGGCGACCTGGCACCAGAATTTGGAAAACGCAAAACGTGCATGTATGTTACCCTTTGCCCAACGTCATCGTCGTGGTCTCGCGGTTGTGTTTTTCTGTATGCCTATCTGATTTTTTCTACGTCAGCTAAAGTTACATAATGTAATAAAAAATATCACCCAACGATAAAGATTTATAACAAGATTTTAAGGGTGTCGAGAACAATAAATTTGCCATTATGACTGAAAATAATCAGCTATAGGGGAGACCGGGTCTAGTTGTTACACTTTTTCTTTTAACGGCTGTAGAATTGACATCATCAGGTTTTTGTTACCATTATGCACTGTACAGATAGAAAGTTTATTAGACTACATGACTGATCTGCAGCAACCCCTATATTCTGCGCATGCGTGATGCTGGTGAGGAAAAAATAGACCCCTGTCACCTGTAACAAACATATGGGGTAGTTTGTTACAGGAGGGGTAGTTTTCTACAGGTCGTGGGGCATTTTGTTACACTAAGAATTTGCTTAAGTGAGACGAGTTTCCCACTTAAGTTGGCAAGTTAAGGGGGATGCCTTACTACTATTATCCCACAAAGCTACTGTAAGGAACCTCTTGAGTCATTCTCTAATGGCATTGCCGCGTTTTGTTATTCGGTTGTAATTTCGAGGCATCTTTCTGAAATAAAAAAAGGTAGAAAGTCATTCAGTGAGGTAATTTGATCTTGCCCAAGTTGTTACATTTTTTTTTGCAAGTTCTTACTGTAACAACTTGGGTGGATCAACTAGTCCATCAGCAACCCTTCGCCATTGTCCTGACATTTTGAAATTTTCCAGTGCAATCTTTACATGGGTGTGTCATGACACAGTGGCTAATGTCTTCCTCTCTCATAATCCAGAAAATCTCGGGTATGTATCAATTACACTTGATGTGAATCGAAATCTCCCAAACACCAAGAAAGTTACTTTTTTGAGCATTTTTCTGAAACACTAACCTGCGACTTTCGATGTACGTCCTTCTGTCGCGTAAAGACGCGGGTCACCTTCGCGGAGCAGCAGGAAAAATTAGAGCGCCGTCTGTGTTTTATTATCAAAACTATTTAGAATGTAACAACATGGATGTGTAACAACTAGACCCGGTCTCCCTTATAAACGCTTGTACAGGCCTATTTTAAATTCTAAATTCCTTAAAGTGAAGTAGTTCTCATTGTCATTGTTAGCTTTTTATCCCCCGCCACGAAGTGGAAGGGGGATATAGAATGGGTGCTGTCCGTCCGTCCGTCCGTCCGTCCGTCCGTCCCGTCCGTCACGCTTCGTTTCCGGACCACAACTTGAAAACCGTTAAAGATTTCTTCATGAAACTTCACATGCATATCAGTCTAGTGGTGAACTGGTGCCTTTTGATGGTTTGGTATTTTTGAAAAAAAAAAAAAATTTTTTTATGTTTTTTGGGGAAAACCGTTGGAATTTGGTTGAAAATTCAGGGTTGCATTCGTTTCCGGAGCAGATCTCAAAAACCATTCAAGATATCTTCACAAAACTTCACATGCATATTATTCTAGTGGTGAACTGGTGCCTTTTGATATTTTGGTATTTTTGAAAATTTTTCATTTTTGCGTTTTTGGGGAAAAATGGAATTTCTTTGAAAATACAGGGTATCGTTCATTTCCAGAACAGACAAGATATCTTCAAAACCGTTCAAGATAGCTACATGAAACGTCACATGCACTGCAGTCTAGTAGTGAACTGGTGCCTTTTGATGGTTTCATGTTTAGGATGCAATGCTACATTGAATTTCAGTGCAGTGTTACCCATAGTTGGAATTTGGTTGAAAATTCAGGGTTGCGTTCGTTTCCGGAGCAGAACTCGAAAACTGTTAAAGATTTCTTCATGAAACTTCACATGCATATCAGTCTAGTGGTGAACTGGTGCCTTTTGATGGTTTGGTATTTTTGAAAAAAAATTTTTTTGCATTTTTGGGGAAAACCGTTGGAATTTGGTTGAAAATTCAGGGTTGCATTCGTTTCCGGAGCAGATCTCAAAAACCATTCAAGAAATCTTCACGAAACTTCACATGCATATTAGTCTTGTGGTGAACTGGTGCCTTTTGATATTTTGGTATTTTTGAAAATTTTTTTTTTTTTTTTTTTAATTTTTCATTAGGTCATTTAGGAGACAAGTATCTTGGAACAATCCCACAAAATACTTAATTTTGCAAAATTCAAAAAACTGACTGATCACAATCTAATCTTTCAAATATTATCATTATGTCATTATCATCATCAATAATCTCTCAAATCAATCTTCATATATATATACCTACTTTTAAAAAAACATATCCGTGGCGGGGGATGTGAGTATTTCATGCTTGTTTTTCATATACTGGGTATAATCCGTCTGCTAAAGATCATTTGCCAATTTAGTTGACGCTTCAGGAATGGGATTATATGCGACCTACTCCTGATCTCTGAACAAAAACATATTCCGGTTATCTAAACAAAAACATACTAAACTTAGTCGACTGAACAAATTAAGTATTAATCGTGCACATCATCCAAAAGTCTTGTCACGGCATTTCAGCGTGTCGCATGAATTCAGGTCTCACTCCATGATCTCGTATCCCTGAACCAGCTAATCCCCATGGCATCACAAGACTAGGCTACTTAGTCGTTTATCTTGCAATCAAGCTTATTCATTAATTGAACTGATAACACCCTTATAATAAGGGTTATATTCATAAAGGGGGAGGAATATTTATTCACATTCAGACCTGCTGATTTTATAATACTGTGCACATGCAGAGGTTTTACTTTGCTCATCTGCTTGTCTAGATCTGGACTTGTCTTCGGCAGCTCCCACAGAGCGGCGGGTTCATGTGTTGTGACTTCAATCTGAAAAAAAATACTATTGGGCCTACAATAAATTAAACAATATATAATATGACAAATGGTAGCCTACAAAATCTGCGACAATCAATGGAACAAAATCTGAATATCATTGCAGAACTCATTGTGTACGTGGGCTGTAAAGTGACATTTTTTTTTTTTTTTTTTTTTATGCTGTTCACAGGTTTAAAAAGAAAGGATTAATATCATGGATAATTTTGCAATTTGATATGAGCGGGACTAAGTTATCCTAGTTCTTATACTCACAGAATAGTAGAATTAAACTTGGGCTGTCGCGCAGATGATGTGATACAATGCGTAAACTATAATTTTAATGTATTTAATTTAATTTATTTACAATCTTCTATGCATACAAATTGCCTAGCGGTCACATCATGATTTGGAATTCTAAAATGCTTTTTTATATAAGAAGGAAAAAGTGGCATACTGACACCACACGGAAGCGATGTTCATTCCAGTAAAGTATTCACACTACAACATTTGAGTGTTTTGGCTGATTGAACGTACCCCGGTACCATTGAATCACAATTTATCTCCGGTTAAAGTATCTCCAGTTAAAGTGTTAAAGTATCTTATCGAACTCGATGAAAAGTGTAAGCGTATAGCGGAAGATTGACGATCGGTAAAGACATAATCTCGAAACTGGAGATTTGGTAGGGTTTTTTAGTCGACGTGAAAACTGCCGATTAATAGCATGTGCTTTACAATATAATTCTAAATTCTGCTGGATGGGACACGGGGAATTTTTTTCTTGTAAGAAGGAAATATTTCCGCATGTTGGTATAAATTTTGCGAAGTGGAGAGCAGATTCATTTGTAACGCGAGAGAGGGTAGCTGCGTCCATTTTTGGATGCCGTCCGGTCAAAAATGAATGCATATTTGTTCATTTTTGAACGCAAAATGAATGCATGCTCGTTCATTTTTGAACACTCTGCCGTTCGTTTTTTAGCTGAACACGAACAGAGACTTGTTCATTTTTGAATGCCTGTTCAAATTTGAATGCGTTCAGTATATTGACAAGCTCCCTTAGATAACGTAATTTTTGTTGCATATTTGTTTTATTGTATGGACTATACTGGCGAAGCAGTCTAACGATGGCTGAGGACTCAGATCATTTTGAACTCTGGTATGTCTGCTGTAGTAGGGTCATTGGGGACAAAAGGTACTTGGACCTGTTTATGAAAGACCTGAACCTACACCAGCCTCCCATTGGCTGAGTTTAAAAACAATTGGAGCTTGGAGTAATATCCGCATAATGACGAATGAAGAGTCAGAAAGGATACAGTATTAGCATTTTAATGTTGAGCCTCTGATAGTGCTACTCGAGGCCTTATTGTATTCTTAGGCTGGCTCAGGGGTGGAGGAAGTGCTTGAAGGTGTACCCAAATGGCCAGGGTTACAAATTATGTATCAGAAGTGGATCACTTTGAGGTCCGAATAATGTAGGCTTCACCTGTATGTAAGAAATTATATTTGAGAAATTTGCATTTTAAACTAGGTACGAGAAGACAACCTCAGTCAGTTTTGCCGATGACATCACCAGAGGCGAACAGCTTTCAGTTGCCGTGTAAATTCAACGTTAATCAGTAATAATGGCTCTTTTTGAGTTAGCGCACCAGAACATTCTGTCATATGGCTACCAATCTGGTCTTGACTCTGCAAGGACTTACTGATGTCACTCTTCTCTGACACTTCGATTCAAAGTATTGCCTCAGTGTGTAGCCCTTGATACTGTAAGTAAAATGATTTTATCTGGTGTTTTAGGGCGGAGAGACATGTAAACATGCAGGGTTATAGCTCCACAGAAGCAGGGTTCCCCACCCCTATAATGGCCAGTAAACTGTTAGCTCTGTTAGCTCCTGTGGTCCCTCTGTGCTCTCTCTACTTATTCTCGGGGGTCCCAGATGTTGTAAGTAGCCTCTGGTGATTCTATTCAGTTCATGAATATTTAGGAAGAAAAGCACCCTGTGGCAGCTCGTTGGATTGTATTGCCCGGCCATTTTGTGAATATTTACAGGTATTATGGGTCGGAATAATTTCCATCCCCAGTGGTTGAGAGATGCAACTTTATGTTGTATCAGTATCATGCTAAAAAATACAGTTAAACAACAGGTGATACGTTTTGTATCCTAAAAAAGTAACCCAAACCTTTTAAAGAGCAATAATTGCATATTTAATTCTCCATTCACTGATAAAACATTCGTATTTGTCAGGTATTAGTTGACTGCTGTTTGGAATTTGAAATTAAATTAAACTTGTATGAAAAAAATACAGACAGTATTTCACTGGCATTTTCCAGATAAACTCTGGAAATGCTCTTCACTGAATGCGCTCGGCATGGTTCAAATACAAAAAAATATTTATAAGAAATTCGACCAAACACATTCACTGACTTATTTGCCCATACAAAAAAAAGCTGTTTTCATTTAGGACCGTGGAATACCAGCTGCCTTAATGCTTTTCAACTTTAATAGTTTTACAGTCGTGTTTGGGGTTGATAGCCGGCACTGTGTGATAACCTAGCAGCTGGAGGCTGACTGACACAGCATGCAGAACAAGTGACTCTAAACAGGCCTGTATTTGTTACTCCAGACCACCGTGAGAGCGAGATTGGTCGCAGTGGCTGACTGCGGTTGGGTGTCTATCATGGGGGTTTAGAGGATGTGTTCTCTGAGAATGAGCCTGTGAAGACTGGGGTGGAGTTTTGCATGAGACGCACTCACACGCACTTACACGCTCGCAACAATGCAGATTTTATTAATCTTCCCATCAACATGCACACACATTTTCACTCACTGTTATTAGTCCGTGGAATGCTGTATGCTAATGAATACTTTTCCTCCAATGGCATATGATAATGCTCGCACATTGTGGTAAATTTTCTCTAATAGATTTAAGATTGTGAAAACACCTTTTCTACCTGTGGAGTTTCTTGTCTGTAAAATCTTGCTCATTCCTGATTGGTGTAATCTAATATATCGCCCGGATACATGTAAGTTTGGTACCAAAGTGGAGCTAATTCAGGCAGTGATATAGCAGCCCTTTAATTGGGAGTTGGGGGGAAGCGGGGGGGTACGCTGGGACGGGTCGCGAGTGTTAAAATAAGAAGCCCGACAGGAACGGAGCTGCAAGGTGACCTCTGCGGCGGAGTCGGGCCGGCAGATCGAAGGCGCGGCGATGGGGCCGGCGAAACGCCGTCAGAGTCTCCGAGGACTACTTCACCAGGATCCGCTGCCATACCTGGAGCTGACGCTCATTTATCTGCGGCGCGGCGCTCCGACTGCTAACGACCGGCTCAAATTGGCTTATTTTTCCCCATTTGTCAGGTCTCCAGCTGCATTGGCTCGGCCCGGCTGCTGGGGAAGGGGGGGGTGAAAAAGTTTTGGACTCGTTTTTCTTAATTACTTTTCTCTTCATTCTCCATCACACCTTTTTTGGTGAAAGAGTAAGATTTGGATTACTTTTTTTGGGTAAACTGCTTCCTACCTCCCACCTACCTCATCACCCTGGACAGAGGGATTATGGGACTTCATTGGAGAAATGGTGTTTTCCCATTCCTATGCTGAATCTATCGGCCAATGAGATTACTCTATGGGGTAAAAATAGGGGTGGAACCTTGGGGCGGCCAATCATTGACCAGAGATACCCTGTGACCCTGCTGGACATACCCCTGCCCGATGGTATCTGATACATGACAGATTCTGACAGTACTGGACTGGGCCTGAAGCACCTAGTTCTCATGGACTTTGCCTGGGTGTGACTTGTCTTCATGGGTCTGAGTCTTATGTTGACAAGAGTTATAGTGACAAGTTTTTGAGGTGTTTGAATGAGAGATGAGTGATGTATGGTTCACTGCATTAAATGCCACTTAAAAACCAGAAAATTGTACATTTATTGAACATCTTACATTCATTCCGCTGATCTGAAGAGGTATCATTTGGAAAATCATGATAATGAAAATAAAAATATTTTTACTACGGCTGCTACAATCGTTTGTGCTTGGCAAGATGCTCGCCAAGACGGCCCAACATTACCATAAATAGCGCTCATTTATTTAACTTTTCCTCTCAGTGTGTAAAATGCTCCCTTTCACAGCCAGCTAGCTAATCGCTAACAGTGTTGAGAACAGATGATGGCGCAATATGGGTAAAAACCCGATGCTTGCTTTGCCTCTGCGTCACAATAGAAAAGTTGTTTATCAAAAGACTTCCGCGGGGCTCTTTCCGCCTGTTACCTCAGCTGCACAGACTCAGCAAAGTGCCAAAGGAAAGTTTTCGTCTGGGCAAATTTTTTTTTTTACCTTTCCCCCTACATTTAAAACACACTGTGCTGCCTGGATACAGTAAAGCTCGCTAGCACACACGCAGGCAGGGCAGTGCAGCCTCCTCCAGCACCTCGTTTATGCTAACCTGGCCTCCTAGGCTAGCGCTCAATTATGGGTCCCCCAGGCCAGTTCAGCTTGTCTCACACCAGGTCTGTTCACCATTATGCACTAGCCTGTCAGTCTGGTTACCGCCACTGCTTCTCACACATGTCCACTGTCTGGTGCTGCTTTGCCATTTGTTGAATGATAGAGTGATGAAAATATTTGCATATTTTTTTTCTATGTGCTTGTGTGAGAGAGAATATGTGTGCTTGCTGGGGATACACATTTTAGATAATTTCTTTGATTGATGATCCTTAATTGTAATTATCAGTCGTCATTTTCCATGAACTCTGTAGTTATACAGCACAAATGAGGCAATATTTTTCTGTTTTGTCAGTTTGATTCAGTTCACCTGCACATACACATTACGTATATTTGCCACGAGGTGAGAACATGGCACATTATTTGTTTAGATGGCTCTTAAAGGCTCCAGCAGCAGCATCGCTCAGAGAATGTAAGATCTGTGTTTTCCGCCTTTAGCACTTACATTGACTGTGTGGGTGCGACCCAAGATTGCTGGCTTAATAAATTAAGGTCATTTTTCGCCGGTATACAACATTACTGCAGCTTAATTCCACTGGTCCATGTTTCAGCTCACCAACAGGGTACAGGCAATCCAAACGAGACAATGGTAAATATATTGCATAAACACATGAAGTAGATGCCGTCCGCAAGAACAGGCTCACCTGCGAAAATGTCAGATGCCTGTCCGCTCGAGGCCCGAACCCCAAGGGTGAATATTGATGGGTCGGTTATGGGGCTTCAAATGAGGTAATATCCATACCCAGTAATACATTAAAAACATTGCGTTTTTCAGAAATGCCTAAGACTGCTATGTGGCTTATTGTATGGAAAACAGATCTTGGAAATGTAGATTTGCTCTTTATTGTATTGTCTTGAAATGTTTAGCTAGCAACAGCTAATGACATTAGACCACAAAATGACTTTCTTTACATTACTTCTGCTTTCAAAGTGAAGCCGTGCAATTATGCTCAACTTCTCGGTCTAATTAGTTGATTGGTAACTAAGGGGGCAATTACTTTTTCACATGGGGCAAGGTAGGGTTGGATAGCATTTCTCTTTTAATAAATGGAATCACCATTTAAAAATTGCATTTTGACTTGAGTTGTCTTTGTCTTGTACTGAGATTAGTTTGATCTGAAACATTTATATGCAACAAACATGCAAAAATAAGAGGAACTGAGAAGAGGCAAATTTTTTTCACAGCTCTGGATCAAGTTAAGACTCTGAATGCTGGACCCTTGTATCTCAACAGTTTTTCTGGTGAACTGACTCGGTTGATATCGCAGTGTGTACATGCGCATGTGCGCAAGCATGTGTCATGCATATATTAGCATCCATAGATGATGAAATCTTCATGCAATATCAACCACCCTGCGTACATAGGTCTTATGTGTTGTATAAGGGGTTTGAACCGGTTTAATATTTGTAATTTAATCATTACAAAATCTATAATTGACACGTTTGGCATGTCCTGTCCATTTTTGACGTGATCTACGCTATACGTGTGTGTCACAGTGGAGAAATCAAGAACGGAGGACAGGGCTGACAAATGGGATTTAATAAATAAAACGGAACAAGAACAATCAAGGAAGTAGAAATACTAGAATAGTGAAAACAGGCTGGAAAAAAAAAGTAAGCAAACAAAAAAGAAAAATCGCAATAAGGAATTAGACAAACATGGTAGGAAATGTGGCTGCTTAGCATTAGGCAAGGAGACGAATGCCAGACAAAGGGTGAAGGGAGAGTGACTGCTGATGTATGGAACTGCAATGGGAAACGGATGCTGCGGAGTCAACAATCATGTGCAGAGATAAACGATCAGGAGAGCGGAACGGAAAACGTGGAGTGGAACTCGGAGTCTGGAGGGGGCATGTCAGTTTGAAAACCCGGTCCAGACGTGACAGTGTGTGAGAGAGTGTGTGTGTGTGTGTCTGTGTGTCTGTGTGTCTGTGTCAACTAGTGAGTCTGTGACACAACCAGGGTAGGATGGAAGAGCGATGTGCTCAAGCTTTACCTTGATTTGCTCAGCTGGCCCTTGGTTCGCCTTTTGTAGACCTTTGTATCTTTTAAGGGAACTGCAGATGAAGAGGAGTCCAGGAGACAGACCTGCTCTTCTCTGTGTTCACTGCCTTCATTATAACTCAACATGTATAGTTTTTCCATTAAATTAGCAGCAAATTAAAAAAGTATATTTCATAGTGTCATCCCATCTATTTGTAATATTGCGCACAGATACACACATACACATGCACACACTCATACTATTGCTAACATTTGCACATAGTAATACATTTTAGAATATTTCATGCAGTGTTATGGTTATTTGTTTGACTTCTTAAAGGGCCGCTGTCACATGAACTTTAATAATACAAACTACCAGGCGTATCTAGAGGATACTTTGAACTGTGTGTATGAAAGGATTTTGAAGCTGTTTTGCTGTTCAGCTTTTATTAACTTAATAGTAATAATAATAATAATAATAAGACAACCATACAAATTTACTGCGAATTAATGGCGATGAATGAGGGGAGGATTCTCGAGGGGACAATTCATGTTACGTTATTTTCATGGCTGAGAAATCTGCCGTTTTAGCTTATTTCCTTTCAAAACTAAAACTAACAAAGATATTATTACCTAAGGGAAATCATGATCTCTAGCAAGTGTGAAAGCATTTGCTCGACAGAGAGAACAGGACAAAGCCATCAGTGATGCCTGAGTGAAGGTTAAAATCTTTGCCGTTGTGGTATGCATCAAAACCGTGAAAAAAATCAAAACTCAAACCAGCTGACTCTTGTTTGCTATAATTCTCTGTCCGATATATAAACTTACAAGATCACAAAATTATAAATACAGAAATAGAGTTCAGAAACACGTTCGAACTCCAAAACTAAATTAACTTCCCCAAAATACTTATCAGTAATCAATCTAAATGACTGAACAGCTAAAATATTCTTGAGTGCAAGGATTGCAATGATAATAATTGATACTGGAGGATTCTCATAATTGTTTGCATTTATTGAAAATGTAAGCGTAATGATTTCAATGTTGGTGCAAAGACTTGTCAAGTGCATGACAGGATTGTGCCCATTTAATTCAGTGCTCTGGTGTTCTGAAGACGTTTGGAGGATGCTGGTTTTCGTGCCTCTTCTGAGCAGTGCTGGGTCTGTTTTTGTTCATTATTAATGTGGGCCCACTAATGGAAAAGACTCTTAAAACCTGATTTACTTAAACCTTTAGCTTGGACAGAACTTTCTTGCAGTTGCAAAACTAATAACACGACCAATAATTGGTCAAAGCTGTAAGATCTTAGGAAACCAGGCCCTCAATGTTGCTTCAGCAATAAGCAGAGGTTTATATCTCTGTCTGAGAACAAGCTGCAGTTAGTCCTTCACATTTAAACTGAAATTATATCAGCAAAATGTGTTTTGTCAATGTTATTGAATCACGATTGCTGCTGCGTCTGTATCAGCTTCCGCTGCAGATTCTTTGCGTTAACCCAAAAATCCTCAATCTGAATCTTCCTCTTCTATGATGTTTATCGGTCGTTGGCAAACCAGCTTGCATTCTTTATGTCCCTCAGCTAAAGCGCTAAAATAGCTCTCTGAATCCTCAAATTTCCATAGAAAACTCCTTCATATAAAAAGAATAATGCCTGAATAAGTAAAATATGTAAATATAATGTAAAATGATCACAGGTTAGCAAAGATGGGATCATATTTTGACTTTCAGTCAAGCAGATTCACTTCCTTTGATTTCCTGTTGGGCTGAACAGCTTTTGAAGTTCTGAGCATGTGCAGTAATCGTGACACAGCCCTTCAACTCAGAAATAAATTCCATATTATAACACTAGAACCTTGCCCGTCCCATGCACTGTGAAGGAAGTACAGTGGGTGATATTTTAGTTCAGGCAGGACACTTACATCAGATTTAACCGTTTATCACAGAGCGACATGCGTTTGAGTTTGGCGATGACTCAGCTCCAGTGATGCTCTGGAACAATCTGAGCAAGCATGACACAGACAGTCCCTGAGATCACAAACCCTCCAGCAGAGCCTGAGATTATTTATGCTCAAACTAATTTACTCAATATGAGCAGATGCTGCTTACGATAGACAGTGTTTATGAAGGAGGAGGCTGGGGAGATGAGATTCAGATTTTTAGTTGGCCAGAGTGAGAGCGGTGTAGAGGGTATGGGGCTGGAGAAATTAATGAATGCTGCCTTGATTATGAAATCTTGCCAGTCGGTTGCGAGATGCTGAAGACAAGACTGATTGTACAGAAAGGGCCTTGTGACTAAACCGGACTTCCATGCCTGCCTGATTTAACGCTAAAGCTCTATTCGTTTTGTTGAGAAAGAGAGAAGCTCACCACAGACCAAACCTGTGACACAGGACTGTCTATTAATTTTCCAGCACCAGAGCAACGTGCGATTGAAACAAATGAATTGCCCTCAGCTTTATGAACATTAGCATGGCCATAAAAGATAAAGAAAAGGTTACTTTCCGCTGCGTTGCTGATGTGGACAATTACTAAGACGTTAATTTTTACTTCCGACAAGGAGGTTATGTTTTCACCCTTTTGTTCGCTTGTTTGTCTGTCTGTTAACAGGATAACTCAAAAAGTTATGAACGGTTTAGCACGAAATTAGGTGGGATGATAGGTTGTTGTCCATCGATGAGTTGATTCAATTTTGGAAGTGAGCCGGACCATATTCTGGATTCTGAATCTGGAAGAATTAAAATATATCTGTCTAAGGTGGGTCTGTGTGATATTTCTGACTGGATAAATCAAAAATTTATGAACGGTTTGGCACGGAATTTGGCAGGATGATCGGTGGTAGTCCAAAGAAGAGTTGATTTAATTTTGGAAGACTTGGAACATTCTATAACCAAAAGAACAGATATATGGCGTGGTGGAAGTATGTGTTCTACTGAGTGCCCTCTTGTGGATAAATGTGTCTGAAGATATTTATTTGGTTTTTATTGATGAGTTTTTACATAAAATGCCGTTTGTATGTGTTTTGATGTGCTGGGACAACCCTCCTGCCCATATGTCTGCAGTGAATGGTGTAGCGTCTTCTGTGGGTCCCTCTGTTTGACAGGCCAGATCAAGCGTCTCATGTCTCCGCCCCCGCATCGTGCGAGGGAGTGACACGAGTCGTAAGATGCATCGACTCGAGATGACAGCATTTACATGCTCTCTGCCCTGAGTCAGCCTCGTGTTCCCCTGTTTACCGTGACACACACATGAACACCATATTTATTCACCGAGAGCACAGTCCCTGGTTCTGGACCTGATGGCTCGAGTTCTGAACCAGTGGAACCTCAATTCTGCTAGTAACCCTGCGATTGAGCACCTGTCAGCTGTTCTCAATTAGTTCATGCATATTTTCTGTAACGTGCTCCGCATGTTCTGCAATTGGCCACATCTGGGTACCAGATTAACGGCGACTTTGAGGTTCTCCAGTGGGTTTAGTGTAACTCTTACAAGCCAACTGTCTCCTATGGTTGCATATAGTCTATTTATTGTACATGAGTAGTGATGGAGTCTGATGTAAAGTGTGTCATGTTTGAACGGCCATGACAGAGGTTATTTTCTTTTCCAAAAAAAAAAAAAGTCAGACAGGACAATTTTCAAGTAAATGAATACAAGCATTACATTCAGAATACATTAAGTGACATTTTTACCCATGGCAGACGGTAGTTTTGAGTAGATGTTGTATGCTTTTTTTGCTAAATGAAGTCACTAAATTGAGCACATTTTCACTGTGAATTAATATTACACATTTTGGGTCACAGACAGTTTTATTGAACTTGTCTCTCATTTTTATTGCTTGTTTGCAAATTTTTTCCAGGTAATGACTGCCTGAAGTCCGAAACCCTTTGACTTCTTTCAGACGCTGGGTTTTGTCTGTGGTGATGCTCTGCCAGGGCTTCACTGCATCTATGGACAGCTCTTGCTCACTTTTGGCACAATTTGCCCCAAATATTAACTTTAGTGACGGACATGGTCAGTAGGTTCAGGTTTGGTGATTGAATTGCTGTGAAGTGCTGTCCCCTGGGTTTAGCAGCATTAGTCTGGAACTGAGCAAATAATATATCCATGTTTAACATCTTTAAATCTTTACAACTTGTGGTAAACCCTACATATATCCTTGGGTGAAGTCTTCTCTTAATTGCTGACATTAAGTCCGATACGCCTCCTTCCTCATGGGTGTTTTTGGTCCAGCCAGCTGTTGTAAATGGGGCTTTTCAACACCAGGGAATTTTTCTGTCATCCAAAGTTGTTAGGTGGTGTTCTTGAGCTGACTTTTGTGTTTATTCTTTTAATGAACTAGTGTAGGGCCTGTTCAACACGTGTCTGCTCAGAACAGGCTTATTGCTTGGCCTCCAGTATTGCTGCTTGCAGATTCTCAAGAAACACTCAGCGAAACAACTTCACATTTGACATTACACTTCACTGGGTCCTCAGCAATACATCCGAAAAGTGTGAGGTCGATTGGATGAACAGCTGTCAAGAAAGTTGTGGGATAGACTCTTACTAACATATGGACTGACAGTGCTCGGAAAAAAGATTTGGACCTCTCCCAATTTCTTGTATTTATGCTTATTTGTCATATTCAAATGTTTTAAGTTGTCCACTAATTTTACTGGACGAAGATGTGAGTAAATACAAAATGCAGATTTTAATTTATTTCTTAATTCATTGAAGGTAAATAGTTATTCAAACCTGTATCACCCATATGAAAAAATTAATTGCCCCCCTAACCTAATAACTGGTTGTGCCTCCCGGGGGCAGCAATAAATGCAATTAAACATTGAAATAACTGGCAATGAGTTTCTTTACATTACCAAGGAGTACTTTTGACTGATTATTAGCTCCCGCCGCCAAGCCGGTGCGGGAACTATGGTATCAAGCTCCGTCCGTCCGTGCGTGCGTGCGTGCATCTGTCAACACATTTTGCTTTATCTCATTAACTGTTTCAGTTACAGGCTCCTAATTTTCACTGGACATGCATCTCATAAAGGCCTACAAATGATGTGCCTAAAGGTGACCTTGGCCTATTTTTCAAGGTCACTGGCCTAAAAATATCACCAAAAACTTCAACATTTTGCTTTATCTTATCAACATTTTAAGTTACAGGCTCCCAATTAGCTCCCGCCGCCCGAGTGGCACGGGAGCTATGGTATCGGGCTCCATCTGTGCGTGCGTCCGTCCATGCGTGCATCCGTCAACAAAAACTTCGACATTTCCCTTTATCTCATCAACTATTTCATTTACAGGCTCCTAATTTTTACTTGACATGCATCTCATAAAGGCCTACAAATGACGTGCCTAAAGGTGACCTTGGCATATTTTTTTAAGGTCACTGACCTAAAAATATCACCAAAAACTTCGGCAATTTGCTTTATCTTATCAACATTTTCAGTTATAGGCTCTTAATTAGCTCCCGCCGCCCGAGTGGCACGGGAGCTATGGTATCGGGCTTCATCCGTGTGTGCGTCCGTTCATGCGTGCATCCGTCAACAAAAACTTCGACATTTTGTGTATCTTAACGGCGGGAGCTTCTGGGGCCGCCAGTGCCCTATATTTCTTTGCAGATATGTTATTTCCCCTTATTGGAGAGTTTTCGAGCATGAACTGCCTGTTTAAGGTCACACCACGACATCTCAGATTCAAGTCAGGACTTAGATGAGGCTACTCTAAAACCTTCTCGTCGTTTCTGTGAGCCATTCAGAGATGGACTTGCTTGTTTACTTCGGATCATTGTCCTGCGGGGTAACCTAACTGTGCTTGAGTTTAGGTCACAAACTGATTGCTGGACTGCTTCCCTCCAGGATTTTTTGTAGAGAGTGGAATTCATGGTTCCATCAATTATGGCAAGTCACCCAGGTCCTGAAGCAGCAAAGCAGCCCCAGACATCACACTACCATCACTGTGTCTGACTGTTGGTTTGATATTCTAATTGTGGAATGCTGTGTTAGCTATATGCCTGATGTAATGGGAGTCTTTCAAAAAGTTCCACTTCTGACTCATCAGTTCACAGAGTATTATCCTTTAAGTCTTGGGGTCATCAAGATGTTTATGGACAATGTGAGATGAGTCTTTGTGTTCTTTTTGGTCAGCAGTGGTTTTTGTCTTGCAGCTCTCCAATGCATGTATTTTTTGCCCAGTCTCTTTCTTATTGCGGAATCGTGAACTCTTACCTTAACTGAGGCAGGTGAAGCCTGCAGTTCTTTGGTTGTTAGTCTTCTTTTGTTTTAGATGTGTGTTAGATGTTCGGCTCTTTTGTGTCCTGCTGGATGAGTTTCCATTCCCTCTTGGAGGAATTCTGGTTGGCCAGCCACTCCTGGGAAAGTTCACCACTGTTCCAAGCTTTTTCCATTTGTAAATAATAGCTCTCACTGTGGTTTGCTGGAGTCCCAGAGCCTGAGAAATAGATTTATATCTCTTCCAAGACAGGTAGATGTCAACAACTTTGTTTCTCATTTGGTCTTGAGTTTCTTTTGATCGCGGCATCATATGCTGCTTTTTGTCTATTTCAAATTAATGTTTAGAGTCAACGGGGCTGGCAGTAATCATGCCTGGTTGTGTCCAGGGAAATTCAACCCAATTATCTATTGAATTTGTTTGATTGGTTGATTTAGTAACTAAGGGGCAAGTACTTTTTCATGTAGGGCCAGGTAGGGTTGGATAGCTTTTTATGTTCAGTAAATTAAATCGTCATTTAAAAACTGTATTTTGTATTTATTTAGGTTATCTTTGTAATTATAAAACTAAAATTAAAATAGTTTCATGATCTTAGACATAACAGATAAGTAAAAATAGATGAAATTGGGAATGGGGCGAATACTTCTTCACAGCACTGCAGATATATAAAGACAGACAAAGAGATATACGCTCATACACACTGACACACACAGACACACGCGCACGCACACACGCACATGCACTCATTCTCACTCATACACGTGCGTACACACACTCATGCACACATACACACCCATCCTTGTGCTTCTATCCTTGTGAGGACTTCACCTCCATTCATTCCTAGTGTGTCTCTACAGCCTGTCCCTAACCTTAACAATAAGCAACGCATACTGACCCAAACCCTTACCCTAACCTTAACCTATCCCTAATTCTAACCTTACCCCAAACTCTTACCCTAACCTTAACCTATCCCTTATTCTAACCTTACCCCTAACATTATATAATAAGTCACAATTTGCCTTTGTAGTTGTGGGGACAGGTGAAAATGTCCTCACTTCCTACTAATGTCCCCATGTCTCTGGTCCTCAGTGTTTTCTAGTCCTCACTGTAAAGTAAGTGCAAGAAGACACACGCATACACACACACACACACACAGGCACGCATGCGCACACACAGTATGCATTGCTGTCTAAACCCACCCTTGAATATCCAGTAAATACAGTAAATATATATTAATTTATATGCGAGGAATTCATTTTTGAATCAAAATCATCTTTGAAACACTCATTTAATATATTTCTTCCTGTGTATTGTGGCATTGTATAGGTCAAACAGCAATGGAATTAGAGATCAGCTAATGTGTTAAACAGTTTGGTTTTTCTACGTGGGCACCTTTTTAATAGAAAACAGCACGTTTTACACCTCCTTTACGTATTCACTACACAGTCTTTTACAACAACTGAGGCAGAAACTTAATTGTGACTAATTAGTTCCCTGGAGGTTTAATTGGTTCTGCAGACTGTATTCCCCAGTTTACCTGCAATATGCAAATTATTCTACTTCAGTACCTTGAAAAAACCCTTTGTGGTGTGTGTGTGTGTGTGTGTGTTTATGGGGGGAGGGATGTTCAGTGGAAAAATGAAGGTTATGTTTCGTTTGAAAGGTAATGCTCTGAATTGTCAATCATTTCTGACAGAATTTACTGTTCTTTGTCGTCTTGGCAGCCTGTGCTGGCTTGATTATTGTCATACCTTGGCTGAGGTCTGGGTTAGAAGGGGGTTCAGCCTGTGCTGAAATGAGATGGTAAGTCTGTAAAGACAACACTCCTTTCAGAAGTCTGGATTAAGTGGCAGAAACCACTACTTAATCTGCATTTTGAATGAATCGGAGTTCCTTTCCATTGGTTTGACCAGTTTTGAAATGCCCAATCACATTTTCATGGCTGTGCAATTAATAGGAAATATTAGAGAATGTGCCTCATGATTTTGGATTGATAAATTTTTTTCAAGCTTGTCCTTTAAAGAGGAGTGGC
This sequence comes from Gymnothorax javanicus, assembly GCA_029692085.1. Lineage (NCBI taxonomy): Eukaryota > Metazoa > Chordata > Actinopteri > Anguilliformes > Muraenidae > Gymnothorax > Gymnothorax javanicus. Next base: position 3,680,613 of record CM056207.1, on the reverse strand, counting down.
CTAATGAATTTGAACACTTTTTAATTGTTCGAAAAATGTTTACATTTACAAAACGTGGCGTGCTCCCGAGTGTTTGTTTGGTTGGGAGTGCTTCTGCTACAGTTTTTATTTGTGAAAAATTTCCAGGGAACAAGTTGCACAGCGAGTGTAAATGCCATTTTTTTCACAGAGAAGCGGAACAAAACACTGCTGCTGTAAGTTGTCACCAAAAATGAATGCCTGACGTATCCTCCGACGAAAAGAGATGTCCTGTTTTGTTTCTGTGGTAACTGGGGGCCTCTTTGCATCCTCTGCCGACCGAGCCTGTCTGAGCCGTGATTGGTTAAACCCCCAGATGGCAGATGGGCATCTACGCTGCCCTCTAAAAGTTCAGAGGCCCATTTTATTGCAGAACGTCCTTGCCATAGGAATACAGCCATGCTCTGGCTTTGAAGCAGGAAATGACCTCACCACCCCTGCTTCTCATTTAAGAATGAGACATTGCACAGACAAGTCAGTCTTGGAAAACGGCTAATTATAGAAAGGTGGCAGTTTAACAAATGAGATTTGAAAGAGACGTTCAAAGCACTTGTCGTCAGAGCGGCGATATTCAAGGTGTTGAGAATTATGTGAGCGAAGGGGAAGGCTTAACAAGCGGTACGGGCACACTCTTATAAAACAGAGGTTATTGCATCATTCACATTTTCCACTTGGCAAAAACTTGGCTCCGTCGCCGGGGGAACTAGCATGGTCAATGAGTAATGGAGTGGAAGGGCAGTGTGTGGTTCCAGGCTGGGGGTGGGAGTTCTTGCGTTTTGGGGTTTGTATATTTAATGTGATAGATTACCGGGCAGCTAGCCGGCGTCCCTCTTGTATGATGTCACTGCATTTAATTTCCATATTCACCTCGGGCATGAGTCAGAAGCAGACGTTCTCTTTTGTCTGCGCTCTTTGCAAATACAGAGTACCAGCCCGCCATTTAAAGAATTTTTGTGTTCAACTTTCTGTTTGTGAAAAACCCATTTCTGTAGTCTGCTGTAAGATGTGTCAGATTTTTAATGTTAAAGTTTTTTTCCCCCTGTGCTTTACTGTTTTTTTGATACACAATATATAAGAAGGTTTTGTATTTTAATTTGTTTGTATTTTATATTTATCACTTTTTGCACATCATGGAAATTAAACAGTGTAAGCAGTGGCGCAGTTGTATAAGAGGCATGTAATGCTGTTATAAGCATAACAAATTTACGCCGAACACTCAGGCTAACTTTATGTCAGTTTGCATTCAGACAAACCGTTTTTAAAGAATTACCTTGTTTGGTATATTGCAAGCCTTTGATTTGTACTTGGAAAGCACAGCGTTTTTAAGGGACTGAAATGGTTTTTTGGTCAGCATGCGTTGTGCCCTTGTGCTGAAGTGTGAACAAATGTTCTTTTTTGCCTTTTTAAATGAAAAAAGTGGTCTGATCTCGCACATCTTCTTACTTATTCGCTCCCCAATTTGGTTTGGAACATTTTATTTACCTCACAAATTGAGCATGTGTATGTATTGAGGGGATGTAAGAAAAATAAGGTTTATGCTCATCAATTGTTGTGAAAAATAATGCGCCAAACTCCATGGTAAGATCAATGCCGTGGAACTGCCTGCACTGATTATGAATCAGTTGCCTTCCTATTCAGTGCTCTGTAATTTTTGTCATTAGAACCTCATCCGTCTCATTGAAAGCGAACAACGCCCCACTTCTATTTTTGTGTTGATATAGAATGGAGAACAAGGAGTGCACTATATCATTCATGCATAATGCAGGGACCGTAGAGCAGCTGGGAAAAAAAAAGGAATTTTAGTGTGGATTGCCTTTCTGAGGAAAGTGAATGGGAACCTGAATTTGACATTTGCTAATATCCTACAGCAAAACTTTTGTTTGAAAAAGATGGAGATGATAATTGCCACTGCGGAAGAAAGGCTGTGGAACCGTCTGGGGATTGTGGGTAACTGCGGGGACGAATTGAATTGGAGCTTGGTAATTGCAAAGACAAGGCCCTGCGAATAAATGGGAAGAGGGTTCTTTGCTGTCAGATGGAGGAAGGTCAAGAGTACAAGCGTATGACATCCGCGTGTGATACAGTGTATTATTCACAAGGCACACGAGGGACCTGAATCTTTTCTTAGATATCCAATTCATCGCCTTCGTTTGTCACACTGGAAGAGAGAATCTCTGCCGCTGTTCGGCAGGTGAGCGCAATACAATTCAAGACGCAACATGTCAGCTGTTCCCGGTCGCGGAGAAAGGCACTCGGGAGTTGTTATTCTTCCACGGAGGTTTTCTGTGCTTTTAATCCAAACCTTTATTTGATTAATACTTCCGTAGTGTTGTCGAAATCCTTATACATTTCCCTGAAGATGAAAGGCCGACACTGCCAATTTATCTCTCCAGATTAAATATTGATCACTCCGGGCGGACGGGGTGTCGAGCGCCTTTGTGGAAAATGAATGTCAAATCGCAGGCGTCGTCGGCAGCGCAGGATTCAGTTTCAGCTGAAATGGTTTTTTAAATCAGTTTTTTTTAATCACTAGGATTTATTGATCCTTTCCACAGGTGGAGAGCAACAAGTACTGCAAACATAGTATGGTTTGCATTTGCATGTTGAGATGGCAACATGGAGTCATTAATGTCACATGACCTGATGTTGCGTTCAGGGTAGGAAGTGCACTGTAATATGGCGGCTTTATGACAATATGGGGCCAAAAACAGCTGGCCAACACAATAACAAATAAATAATACTGGAACCAAATGCCCTTTGAGTACTGTGTTCTTTTTTCTCGACCCTCTCTTAACCCTGACCTTTGACCCTGTACCCCAGCCCTCTTCATTGCATGCACCCCCAGCCTCCCCTGATCCACCTTGACCCTTTGGCCCACCCCTAGAAACATCCTGTATAAGAGGCAGATCTCCAAGCAGAACATAGATGTAAGTATTAATTTCTCTGTCTTGGACATCAATACCCAAGGACAATGTACGCCGTATACGCCTTGCAGACTGCACTGACCCCACGGAACATGAAATACGAATGGTGAGCTAGGTACCTGAGTACTTAACCAGCATGCTATTGCTAAACAGCAAATCAGCAGTATTCTTTACAATTCTTGCCTGACTCCCCTGGGGATGTGTGACCACGTGGCAGCCTCTTGTGTTTGGTGGCATCATGCCTTGGCAAGTTATTTTTTTTTTATTTCTTTATAGACATAAACATTAGTGTAACTTTTCTCCCTCTTCTTCTGCTATAATTCCGGTAGATTAGACACTGTGCAACTGTTACCGATGGTGCAATGGAAAAAGTAGAGCTGGGTGACAGTAGAATCGGATTCCAAAATAAAGTATTCAAAAGTACAAAGTAAACTGCAGAGTATTTATTTAACATTAAAAATTAAATGAAATGAGGAAAAATGCCGATTTAAAAAACACCACGTGTAAACGCTGGCCTCCGGAACTTTTTTTTGGGGGAAGTTTGGAGGGAATTGGAGGAGTGTGGATCGGAGGAATTGTGGGACACACAGACCCAAACATGCAAACCACTCTCCAATTATAGTAGTAAAATGTTGCTGTTGGTCCAATTCCATGATTTTCTTATAATATAGTCATTTTTTGGCATGGAGAGGGAGAGGGATAGGGAGAGGGAGAGGGAGAGAGGGGGAGAGAGAGAGGGAGAGGGAGAGGGATAGGGAGAGGGAGAGGGAGAGAGGGATAGGGAGAGGGATAGGGAAGAGGGAGAGGGGATAGGGAGAGGGAGAGGGAAAGAGGGAGAGGGAGAGGGGGAGGGGGAGAGGGATAGGGAGAGAGGGAGAGGGGGAGAGGGAGAGGGATAGGGAGAGAGGGGGAGAGGGGAGAGGGAGAGGGGAGATGGATAGGGAGAGAGGGAGAGGGGAGGGAGAGAGGGATAGGGAGAGAGGGAGAGAGGGAGGGAGGGAGAGAGGGATAGGGAGAGGGGGAGAGGGAGAGAGAGAGGGAGAGAGGGATAGGGGAGAGGGAGAGGGATAGGGAGAGGGAGAGAGGGATAGGAGAGAGGGGGAGAGGGAGAGGGAGAGAGGGATAGGGAGAGGGAGAGGGATAGGGGGAGAGGGAGAGGGGGAGGGAGAGAGGGAGAGGGAGAGAGGGATAGGGGAGAGGGGGGAGGGGAGAGGGGAGAGAGAGAGGGAGAGGGAGAGAGAGGGAGAGGGGAGAGGGAGAGGAGAGGGAGAGGGGAGGGAGAGAGGGGAGAGAGGGAGGGAGGGAGGGAGAGAGGGGAGAGGGAGAGGGGGGGGGAGAGGGGAGAGAGAGGAGAGGGGAGAGAGGGATAGGGAGAGAGAGGGAGGGAGAGAGAGGGAGAGAGGGAGGGAGAGGAGAGAGGGGATAGGGAGAGAGAGGGAGAGGGAGAGAGGGGGGAGAGGGAGAGAGGGATAATATTGCTCTGTGTGACTCTTTGTTTGAATTTTTGGGAGCTAAATTATAATTTTTTATTCAAATCGGATTTGGAGTTCTGTTGAACATAACGGTGAAAAGTTAAATAATTATATGCTCAACTGCAAGATCCATCTGCCATTGCCATCCGCAACATTTTTGCCATTCTAATCTGATTTAAGCCATTGTTCTCTGGAGGGCATTATAATGACTTTTTTTTTTCGTCTATAGTTTTTTTCGTTTTTCGTCTACAGTTTACTGAGATCCACGCAAAAGCAGCATAAGCTTCTCCATTGTTACTTTAAAGTCTTAAATATTTACTTCCATTGATCACTGATTGGTCCATAACATGCTCTCGAGCTCTGGTTGTGGGAGTGGATTGAAGGAATTATTTGCTGCGTGAAATTATGTAAACAGAAAACCTTTGTGTGACATATTTTGCGTCCATAGCAACAACTCCTCTTCAAAACTGCATTTTGTTTTCTCTCACTGGAGAAATATAACAATGCCTGGGACCCAGAGAGCCGGGAAAAGGCCTGGGGGTTTTGGCAAGAGGGAGTCGATTTCATTTCTCCCGGACTTAACGAAGATGATTTTTGAGCGAGCAGTCAGGGGGAAAAATGAATGGGGGCCTTGTCTCGGGCCTGCGAGCAGAACCGGGTTCGGCGAGCCCCTCGTCCTCCTAATCGACCATTAGAGAGAGCTTTCATTAGGATTTTAAAGGGGAATGGCAGCGTGTTATGCTCCCAAGGATGCGAGTTGCTTCTGAACTGTGATTTGCATTGTCTGCTCTCGTTTGAAGCAATGGCGGTTGATGACTTCATTGTTGGAAGTGTAGCCAAGCGCGCACACTGTAGAGGGGGGGGGGGGAAGCGGAAGGACAAAGCTTTTAAAATTGATATGAAACATGAAGTGATCTTATGCATTTAAAATTACACATGCGCAGCAGGAGAAAATGTATTCACAATCCTGGACATATATTTAGCCGTATCATACATATTACATTAAAGGGCCATCAGATGAAACTGACTGGATGTCAGCCTTTTTATGCACAAAGTAATTGTCAAATTAATTTTAGCAGTACCTCGAATGTCCTGAATATCTCCTGTTACGTTATAGACTCTTTCCTGTGTATTCGATGATGTTTACACAAACGTGTGCATTGTTCATTTTCAATAGCATCATTGTGCATTTGATTTGGTTTTTGGGAAAGGCTGTTTGGCGACAGCATGTACCTATTTGTGTTTGTGTGACAAGAACGAGTATAGCCGCCGAACGGTTTTAGGCATGAGCAAGAACTGTGTGATATTTCCCAAGAGCAAATATTCTCTGTTTTGTTGTATTTTATTTTCAAAATTGATACCCTGCTATGATTGAACTGGCCTGCACTTGGCAAAACCAAATGGATTTTTGTCCTTGTTGAGCTTTGGTGTTTTCTGTAAAATATGGATTACGTAAAATAGTGCATTACTCTTGGAGTATTTTTTTAGAATATCAGTTTTAGACTTCAAAAAAGATGTTTGGAATCATGTGCATTGTATTCCAGCAGTTTCCTACACTCCTGACAACAAACCACAGCAGTGACCTGTTGATATGAGGGAGAATTACTGATTCCTCATGCTCACAGATTCTAACTACAGTTCCGAAAAAGCTGGCACATCCTCAAAAATGCAAATAAAATCAAAAATGATTGATTTGAAAAGTTCATTCACCCTCTGCTATATTGAAAATGGTGCAACAACACATTATTATCCCCGCCACAGACTGGTGTGGTGGATGTAGAATTGAGTTCCGTCCATCTGACCATCCATCCTTCTTTCCGTGCATCCATCACATTTTAATGTTACCTCGAAAACTATGATAGTTACATCGGTCAACTTTTGCATATTTAATAAGCTAGTCCTTATCTACGCTGGTTACGAAAATTGGTGTCAAAGCTTATTTATTTGCAGAGTTATGGCCCATTATCTTGGCCGGGGATAGTGATGACACCGTTGTCTTTTTTAATGTTCTAACAATAATTTAATTGCTTATTGAAAATGTACAATGTGATAGCTGTGACAAAAAAGTTCAATAAAGTGCGCGCAGTAAGTTGTTTGCCGCTGCATAATATTGTGTCTTATTAAACTGCACTCATAAAGCATTTTGGCACTGAAGACACCAGGTGGTAGAACAGAATTCCTCCGTTACATAGGTCTTTTGTGCAGGGGCTTTGTTGCCATACAGTTGTGTGCCATACATACCGATCAGGACTGCAGGCAGGCCAATCTAGCGCCCGCACTCACTGCATACGCAGCCATGTACTTGTTATCCAGTCTTGTTGGAAAATAATGGGAAACGGGTCTGTTGGGAATTAGGTAAAATTTGCTGTGAACATTCCTGAGTCTAAAGTAGTACCATCTTGATTTTCAGAACCCTATACCTTTTCCTGTAGCTTTGCCACTAGGTTAAGCTATACATTTTGCTTATGGGGAGAATTCTCTAATTTTGGGTGTGCGCCCTGCTGTTGTCCACTGACTGCATTTGTCTAGTTATCAGTCCAAAACTGCCACAGTAATCAGATTTGATATAAGCATTTATTCTCGATGAACATGTTGAATTTGCAAGTAAAACCGCCGAGTAATTCTTTGCTGTCGAGTTTTCAATATACCGGGGGATGAAGAGATTTTTCAGATCATTTCTTTTTGATATTTCAGTTGGGTAAGGCTGATAAACTGGGCCTCCTATCTGACTACTTATAATGTACCTCTCACTGTTATTGCCTGCCTTAGTTATGCCTCTTATCCCTACGATACTGTCCCTCACAATCCATAATATTTCCCACCAAGGAAATTTCCCAGTGCACCACAATAAAAAGAGGCACATCCTAAAATAAAGATTACAGTGCATTAAGGGAATAAATAAAAATGTGATTGTTACGGCAGCAAAGCGAGTCTTTAAGGAGCTGAAATATTCAGTTGCCACTTTTTAATGGGGGAGTTTTTCCAGTCGCATTGTTCTCCTGAGGAAGCTTAATTACGGGTGTGTGGCTCTCCTCTGAGCCTCCCAAGAACGGGGTACCTCCTCCGTCTGGAGAGGAGGCGACGGGAGAGCAAGGAAGGCATCAATTAGCTCCTCACTGGGAGGAAGGAGGATCCTCCACAGCTAATGCCTGTTTTGGGCTCACCTGCTGTTATGTAATTTATATCTTGTTAAGTCATCCATCAATTTGCCGGCTTACACTCACTGAGCGAACAAGATATAGTGGTTGGTATTGTGTGTGGAGTGGGGCCAGAATGCTTGCTGGGGTGTACAGAATATTACAGTGTGTTATATATTAATGTTTTTGTGTTCATATTGGGGAGGTCTGAGGTGTCTCAGTCAGAAGTTTTCTTCTGCTTGGCTGTTCCTTTATCTTCTGAAGTGTTTTATACCCAGTGTTTACATTTTTTTTCAGTTGCAAATCTCTTAAAACTATTGCCCTCTGGTTAAGGACTCCACTTGACTGCAAATTTAACACCCACGGTAGGTTTATTAAGCAGCTGCAACAGCCTGAGATGCAATGACTATTTTACATAAAAACAAACATATTATTTTATTATATTTAGTGTTTATTTGAGTAGGGACAATGCCCAGAGACATCACGCAGATTATAGCTATTGCTAGTTTCCAGCTCCCATCATTCGTTTGGCTAAAGGCAGAAAATAAAAATAGGCCGTAGAATATTAATGGAGAAATGAATGTTAGTAGCCTTCTGAGATGTAAAAGAACATACACACTGAAAATACAAACATGCAATGAATTTTAAATGCATACCCACGTATCACAAAATTACACAGGTGCCTGTCTAAATCAAAATGCCTTCATATTAGCATTGTGAGTTTATAAAGTAGCTATGAAATAAACCATAGCATGAAGTAGCTATGATTCGGAACCTTAGTATATATTTTCTTGTGTAGCCATATACAGCTAGGATCATAAATATTTGGACATTGACGACGTTATAATTATTTTAGCTGTCGACCACAGAATATTGGTGCTGAGATTTAATAATAAAAGTGTGGACATTTTTCTTCAGTTTGAGAGTGAACACGTCAGAAATTGGTTGGTTGATGTGGGATTAAAAACATTTTAATGACATCCTCCTTTTTTTTTGGGACCAAAAGTATTTGTACGATTGGACGCTCTGCTGTTTATGGCCATGTGTGTTTTATTCCTAGTAATTTAATATAAGAGTGAACCGGAACACCAAAGGTCTACAGTCGATTCAAGAGTTACATTTTCATGTGGAATCTTTTGCTATTAGCTTTGAATATGAAATCGAAAGAGCTGTCAGTTCCAGTAGAGCAAGCCATTATAAGGCTGAAAAAATCAGAGTAGTTTGTCCAATTACTTAGCCCCTTAAACTGAGAAGGCTGTGCATAAAATGGGTGCAATTCATACATGGTTCAGACAGTATTTTTGAAAAAACTCCTTAATTGAAATTGAAATTTTGTTCTTCAAGCACATCCTAATTTTTTCTTTTCAAATCAATTGTGGTGGTGAAGCAATTAAAATAATAAAAATTGTGTTTCTGTTCAAATATTTATGGAGCTAACTGTACATTTCTTGGTTCTATACATCCTGTAAGTACCCGTGATGTATGTAATATTTGTGAGCACAAACTCGCAAGAAAAACTAAAACATTGGACGATTGTTTAAGGGGGTTAGAATGACGTTCCGAAATGCCAATGAGCATCTTATAGTGTTTCTGAGCAAAGAAATCTTATCAAGAGTCTATTATGATATATCTATAAAACATTATGATTTGTGACTTAAAAATGAATATTTGGTTTTTATTTTAATTCAAACTGCAAGTGATCCGTAGCAGTTATCATAGTGATAGGTTTAACATTTTTATTAGCTAGTGCTACATTGTCTCATTACGTATGATCTCCGAGCAAATCATGTCGATCTGTGCTTCAGTTCAATGCAGTGAATATTAGGACGCCCAGTTCCTTGTGAAATATCACCTTTGCTAATAATATTTCCGGACATAGATTTATTGGGATCATCTTTTTTTTGAAAGCATGAATCCACTAAATGAACATTTGATCCATTGTCTCCTGAAAAAAATCTGTGTATGTGGCCTTGTCACTCCAGCAGTAGATTTCTGTTGCATTTTCAAAGCTACATGCTAATTATGTGCGCTGGAAGATTCAGTTCAAATTTAACAAAATAGTAATCCAATTATGGACTATTATGTGCATTAGTAAATCAACATATTTAGGCGCGATCGCCAATTTACTCTGGCCTGTATTTTGCGGATTGTGTCTTTTTCTGTTCTGTGAAAAGACGTTTCATTGATTGAGGTTCGGAGCGGTGGTTAGAGTAACACCATTGGCTAAGGACCCACACAGTGTTGACTTGGCATTAGCACAGGATACGCATCATCTCCACTGCAGCTGTCTGGCATTAGTTCATCTCTCTATTGTTTCCCCTGACATCATTCTGGGGAAAAAATAATTCAAATATTTGCTGAGAGGAAGGATAATGTCTTCATTACCTTCTTCCTGAAAGGTGTTACTGTCGCTATCAAATTTCGGGGATTCCCCTCACCTCATGTGATGATAATTTAGCTAAATGTGTCATCCGAACTGTGTAAACACGAAGAGAGAATAGAAGGCAGCCACAGTGATCCCTTTTCACTCTCTTACTTGATTGTCTGATATTGACAATTTAGATGGGAAGGTGCGCTTGGATTGGAGAACGGAGCCATCTGCTTCCACACAGAGGTCTGCGCTACATTTCAGGAAAGGCAAGAGACGGCCATCTAGGGCGGGTGTGAAGGAATGCGGAGGTATCTTTGTGGTTATGAAAGGGTAGCCAGATTCATGGCCTCTATCATTACATAGACCAGTATAACGGCAATGATGGACAGCAGGGCTGGGAGAGTTACACTCGTGACCCGTCGGGAATCACCAAAAGGCAGTTTGAAATGTCAGCCAAACCTGAATTGCATGGCTGTGCCTGGTGCACTGCGAGAAGGAGCTTCAATGTTAAACTTGTTTTGAGAGCGCATCGAAGTTTCGGTGAGCCTGCTCTGTGTGTCAGAGTCTGTCAGAAGCCTTGGGCTGGGAATCTCTGTTGGGTACAGCGGGGGGTATGTTTGAGAGCTGACCGGTGAAGTCGTGACAAATGAGTTTTTCGGGAGCTTTGTTTCTGGAAGGAGCCGGCGTCCTGTGGGGTTTTCTGTCGACCCAGCTGAGGAAGATAAAGAAACGCTTCCCTTTCGCAGTCCGGTTTTAATGGTAACAGCGATCTCTGCCCACCGAGTCACCTGGGATATGCAAGGGCAAGAGACATGGGCTGCAGCAGTCACCTTACTGAAGTGACTTCCTGTGACGAGTTTGTTCCGAGGCTCCAGCTCCTCGCTCTGTGTTCCACTCGGTGGTCATTGAGAGTATTGCTGTCTCAGTGCTCTGATTTGAAAGCCTTGATGTCATCACTGAAGTGAAATGTCTCTCATAGTATTAAATTTAATGAGAGCTCACAGTGAGGATGGGCCCGGATCTGCAAGCTCCCTCTCCTGCCCATCAGTTCCCAGGCTGGGATAAGGGTGCCTGAGAGGTACAGCCAAACTCCCCCCATGGCATATGCCAACCCTAGGGTCCTCAGGCACCCTTATCCCAGCCTCCTATTTCTTTTGTGCTTATGTCTTTTAATTCAAGAAAACCATAACTGTCCTTCTTATGTGCTTTTGTACTGCTCTGTATCAGCTGCCCTTCATTTTCAGTTCACTGGTTATGCGTGAGCTGGAAGGAAGTGTGGACACTGCATTTCTCCTATGATCTGGTAAAACCTAGTACGTATGTCACTTTTTGTAGAAACTGAGCTTTATCCTCATTCATTTGCAGTGATTAAGAGAGGTTAAAACCTTAAACCACTAGCTGTTTGTGTTATTTGATCTGTCAAAATCAAGTTCCAGTTATTTTTTTTCGGTTTGGAAAAGTCCAGAATCCAAAAGTTTTTGTTCAGTTGCGAGACGCTTGCCACTGATGAACTCAGGAGGTTTACCAGATTACAGGTCTGCTGGGGGCTATTTTCCACCTCCAGCCGCTCACCATCTCCAGTCTCAGGTTCACCACCATCTCCTGCCTACATCTTTACACCACACAGCCCTCGCTACACACCCCATCCCTGCCCCTAACCTTCGCCAGCTACATCCCCTATCCGGTCCCTCCGCCTGAGCTCCACCACCCCTCTTCACCCAAACCTCGTGCCCCCCCACCTTCAGCTCTGGAAGTCATCTGCTGCGGAGATAAGGAGCGCGCGCTGTCTGCTGCCGCACTGACAGGCCTGGCCGTACACACCAGTGCCTCTTACCCGATAAGTGAAAATGTCAGCATGATTTGAGGAAATGTCATTTATCTCGGATTTCTGCCCGTGTCCGACAGGCGAGCTCATTATGGACATCTATAGATATTTACAGCATGCTGTCGCCCGGATGCCCTCTGCAATGATTGGAATTTCTTGTCAGGCGGCTGCGGCGTGGTTCATTTTTGGGGGGGAGTGTGAACTTGAGTGCTGGCGATAACCAGGTGTGCTCTGTGCTTACCTCTGTTCTGTGATCTTCTTTTAAATTTTACATCCTGTATGTTGTTTTGGTTTGCCTTGCCTCATGCTCTTTGCCGTTACTTTCCAAAGACTTGCCTGAGTTCTCATTAGCTGTTAATTATTTTCTGTTCTTTAATTATGTTTTATACTGATATTGTGAATATTTAGAGAATCCTTTGATGGATAATTCCACTGCTCTGTGATATTCTTTAACATTTTACTTCCTGTATGTTGTTCTGGCATGCCTCGTTTCATGCTCTTGCCAGTTACTTTCCAAAATTGCCTAGGTTCTCATTAATGGTTCGTTATATTTTGTAAGTATGTTTTATACTGATATAGTGTGTATATTTAGAGCAGGGATGGGGACCCTTATCCAGAAAGGGTCGGTGTGGGTGCAGCTTTCAGTCCAACCAAGCAGCTACACACCTGATGCTACTAATCAGCCTCTGGAATCTGTGCTAAGGAACTTCATTAGTGGAATCAGGTGTGTAAGTACCTGGTTGGAGTGAAAGTCTGCACCCACACCGGCCCCACCTGGGTAAGGGTCCCCACCCCTGATTTGGAGAACCCTTCGATGGGTAATTCCACAATGGACAGGAATGCACTTGGCACGTACACATAGCAGTCACTGAACGTGAAAAAATGTCTTACCAATGCAGTCTGCACATGCCTGGCAGATGGAAATTAGACGTGGAGCGCAGTGACCCCGTCCTGCACAGTCAGCGCTCTTTCACATGTGCCGAGCGGGTAGTGTTGTTGGGAAGATTGGCAGAACATGGATGGAGCTTTGGGGAGATTGTCACGAGGCAAATCGGCCTGGTTGGAGGTTTATAGCGGAGAGCTGGGGATGCGTTAGACTGGCAGGAGGGATGAAGCCACTTGGAAGATCAGCTACAGATGGGTTTAGCTGTTGGAAAGTCCCGGGATATTAAGATCACTCAGAGACATGGCACATCCTTCTATTGTCCTCCATCAGATTCCTTATCTCTCTAAAGCTTGTCTTGTTTTGGGGAATCCACCTGCCACATGACCGTCTTGTCAATGATGGTCCTGCAGGTCATCATCCACTTTAATGGACAGGTTGCCTAGGTGACTTCCAGGAGAAGCTGCACTCTATGGCATAACAGGCCAACAGCTCCCGTCTCAAAGCTGGTTCCAGTACGCATTTCCTCTTGTGTAATTTTGAGTAAGTGAGCTTGTACTCATCCTAACATTATGGGGGAAAGTGATGTCGCATTTCAGCTTCACTCAGTGTGTTATGTTTAATGCTTCTGACAGCTTCGGCTAATCAATCAAATTTAAAAGCGAATTTCCACAAACTCATTGACTGCTGTAGTTTGCAGTTCCGCTGGCGCTCTGATGATGTAATAATGCATGACGTCCCTCTCAGTTGCAACAGATTTTTTTAAATGAAATGTGTTCGGCAGCCTGAATGAAAGAAGAACAGCCAGTTTCCTGTATGCTGGGAAAGTGCAGAACTTGGAGAACAGTTTTCTGGTAGACAGATGTTGCCTGCCTTTCGGAGTAATAACAGATCATATTTTCAATGGTGGACAGAAGAATGTGGAGTGGTTGGTTTTGCAGAAATGCTTGTCATTAATGAGCTTTTAGAGAAAAATGTATCTCAAGCTATGTGTACCAAAGGCTATGTATATGGTGAAGGCTTGCGTTTCTTGCTATGTCATGTAGCCAGTGACCCTTCTCTGGAGGAGTTTGCAAGGCCTTTGTTGTTCTATAGAGTAAGCACATCACACTTAGTATGTAGTTTTCAGTATGCATACAGGAGCTGAATGGCTCTCAGAATTTGTAAGCACTGGAATTCTGGCTTGGCTTTGATACTGGCTGCAATTATTCACATCTGTTTTGCTGTTGTTATCTTATTTTGCTTATTTTTGGCAACCGGCCTTCATTTTCTTTGTAGGAAATTCTGGGTTGTTATGAGTTTACGGGGTTATATTTTGCGGGTCTGTATGGCGGCGGTGGCTGTTGTCATGTCATCGCTTTTAATGTCTAAATCAAACCCAGATTCATATATTTTTCCCAGAGCATTTTGTACCTGCCTCTCTCTGATGCATTATGCGGTGCTGTAGCGCTGACCGCTGCTGGCGTAAAGAGTCCCGTCTATTTAGGGGACACTTGAAGTCTTTTTCACATGCTCTTGTATTTTGGGATGCTTTTGTCGACTCGTATTGACGTTTATAGAACACACTGATAAAGCGTTGGCTGCCCCTCGCCCCCCCCCGCTGAGCAGCTCCGCCATGTCGTCGCACAGCAGGGCCTCGGTTTGTTTTCGGGCGAAAGTTTTTTTTTTTTTTTTGGAGGGGGGTAGGTGGTGGTAGCTGTTTCCGTGATGTACAGCCAGGAGTCGTCGCTGACTGGGAGTGAAAAAGGAGGCTGTGCCTTTAACTCGGGCCCTTGGTGGGGCCCTCTGGGAGCCCAGCGAGTGTGTTGTCTCTCGCTCTTAACCAAATTTATTGCCACTCTGCCACTGTTTCCCCTAACAAAGGTGCCGGCCCGCAACTCCCAGCTTATTTGTCAAAGCGGCGCACCTGTGAGGGTTCCTGCTCAAGATAAATTTTAGGTTGGTGCGGTCGGCCAGGAATAAATCTCTTTTTTTCTTTCTTTTTTCAGAGAGAGAGAGAGCAAGAGAGAGGGAGAGGGAGGGGAGGGTGTTAGCTTTGAACGGATGCTCGGTTCGTTCCCTCGTTCGCTCGCGTGGATTGCCCCTGTGTAAGCTGTGATAAATTGCGCTTTTTGTTGACACCTTCATTGGGTTATTTATGGATCATTAATTGAGGCAAAAAAAAAAAAAAAAAAAAAACTTGTTGGAGCTGCGGAGAGACTTCCACGCGGATGCCAGTGCGATCCTCTCGCGAGCTCTGTCTCTCCGCATCATTTCCTGTTTGCGGGGGGATGCTGGCGTGGGCATGCGGCGGACAGCTCCGTCAGAAACGTCGAGCTGAAAGTGGGATGACAACCATGAGGGCTTCTTTCCTCTCCCATTTTCCCCCCTCTTTCTGCGCGCAGCCCACAGGTTTAATCTAAGCTCCTTCACAAACTGAAAGGGTTTCTAAATCTCCCCTGGCGCGTATTCATGTGCTCCTAAGAAGGAAACGTGCTTTCATCGCTGTGGGGACGGCGCTCCGCCGCGCGTCGAAGTTTCGCCTCCCCGCATAAGTCCGTTGGGCTCAGGGCTTTGGGATATTACTGAACTATGTCTTTCTTTCTCTGGAAACTCCTGGACCAGTCCCAGCTCAATCTCACTCCTGCGAAACTTTGCTTGTGAAACACACTCTCAGAAAATAGTGTTCTTTAGCTTGTCTCCACAGAATAACTGTTTTTACTTATTTACGGCACCCTCTATAGTTGGTGTGAATAGTATGAAAACTCCCAAAGTGAAGCATTTTGCCCGACTAAGATGATGACGACGATGATGATAGATCCTTTATTGATCCTTCACAGGAAATTACATCGCTACAGCAGCAAAAAATCTCACTCAGTCGTCACACACAGATAAAAAAGAGAAAATAAATATATAAATAAAGAGATCTATCATCCGTCATGATTCATAACTAAATTGGTAAAAAGACTTAGCTAAAAATAGACTGCTACCCTTTACTAATACTTAAACATAAATAAATTATGATAAAATTCGAAGTGCTGGTGTTAAAAAGTGCTAAAATTATAGCCATAATTGCACTTTAAGGAAATCCAAACTTGCCTGCATACGTATATATACACACGTATGAACAATTGAAATAGATGGGGATCTTCAGTGGCAGCACGGAGGAGCGTTTTTCATTTTTTAAACTTTTTTGTCTAGATGTGTTGTCATGGTGATGCTTGGGTCGAAACGTAATATTTTGGTCAGGTGTTTTTTTTTTGTGTGTCTTCCTGGGCTCTGCGCACCTGAGCGCGTAGCTGAAGCTCATGTCGAGGCCTTTGCCACAGCGGTGAAAAGCCCCGCTCTCAACCTCTTACTGGACGTCTTTTCTCCGTCTGCTCTGAGGGATTTGAGCGTCTTCAAGCAGAAAAGGGCCCGTGCCTGACACCGGGGTGCAGGGACACGCTGGTAATTAACAGGTGGATTAACGATGCCAGCTCCGTGCAGCAGAGCTCCTCGAAGCACTTCAAAGGGCGAGCGTGTGTATCAGCAAGGCGCAGTAATGAGGCCTCTGTGTGCCCTGGCCCCGCCCCCTCTACACTCTGAATCTCCGCCCCCTCACTCTCTCTCCCTCCCCCTCTGTGTGCTCGCTCAATCGCAGTCAGGCTAGGAATACACCAAGTTTACCGTCGGCTTGCAGTCTGACTGCTGTATTTGTGTCGTCATCCATCCGACATCCAAACCTCTGAGAGACTGATATACCAGCTGGACTCCATCGGTTGGGTGTTTCCTGACCAGTAATATTCCTTTGTGGTAGCTAGACTAAACTGTGATACCTGGTTTGTTAGAGGAATTACAGTTCGCTTTTTTTTTTTTGTAAGTTGTCCAAATAAACCCCCTGCATTCTCCTAGTCTATATCCAAACATACTCTGCAGTGTATCTCTGTGTATTTGTATTTTTGCTTGTGAGTGTCTGTCTGTCTGCCTGTGTGTTTGCTTGTGTGTGTGTATGTGTGTGGCCATCTCCGTGCCCGCAGGTCCCATCGGTCCATTGAAATAAAGAGCGAGACCGTTGTCAGTGCCCTTACACCACTTAGAACAGAAGCCTCAGAACAGAAGGCCTCACTGCCTCCTGCGATGAGGGGAGACTGGCATTAGCGAGGAGGCCTTGTCCTCTTGCAGCGGTGCTCGGGGCTGGCAGGAGGGAGCAGCGGTGCGGGCAGACGTACCTCACACCCTCAGCGGTGACACACAGCGGTGTAAAGCATGTGAGAGCACATGTCCCATCATGCTCTGTGTCCCGCTGAGCAGAAACCTGACACGCAGGGCTGCTGATATCTCTCTCCTGCCAGGGCTGTCACGCGTCACTCACATATTTCCGCCTGCTCGGACCTTCTGGCCCCGCTCTTAGACAGCCGCCAATCACCCGGCCAGAGGTGCGTGGGTGGGTGGGGGGAGGGGCGGTCATGTCGTGGAGAGCTTTATGATTTTCTCTCTCCTCATGGTTTGGGCTCTATTGCCATTGGTTTGGTTTTGTATTTTTGTTTGTGGCAGAACGGCTTTGAGTCGCATCACAAATTGGGTTTTTTTTCCTTTGCTAATTGATTTGAGTCATCTTTCTTTTGCTGTTCCTGTTTTTGCATGTTTATTATGGGAAACTCAGGTGTAATTATCTTTCCTTAGATTAATAATAATAATAATAATAATGATAATAATAATAATAGTAATAATGTGTCTTCAAGGGGCTACTCTATCTCAAACAAAATTTGTGCTCATTCCCGGCACAAGCTCAGGCTGTTGCTCTGGCTAATAAAATCAGGGCAGCTTCTGATATATTAGTAGGTAAATAACCGGCTTTGCGTGTGTAAATATGGTTTGTTATGTGATTTGTCTGCTTTGAACGCCAGAATCATGCTTTAAAGACTTAAGTGATGACAAGGCCTCTGGAGGTTATCTGATTGCATGACAGCTGCTGACACATTGCAGCCTAAGTTGACTTTGGTTGGAAAGGACAGTTAGCAGAACTATCTGTAGGAGTTTAGCTATTCAAGCGTTTAAGAGGGATAAGCTGAAATTGTGTTTTGAGTGGAGTACCCCTTTAAAAATTGTTTGGAGCATGAGATTTAATTCCTGCAGCCCTGTATCACTGCATCGTGACCAGCATGAGGCCCTCAGAATCGCTGTATGTCTCCTGTCTGAAGCCCCTCGACACGACGGCTAAAAACTCAGCCAAATCAAGCACTTCTTTCGTTAATGAATCGAGCCCAGGACCCAGAACCTCTAGTCCTTCATTTTCTGAAGATTTTTACAGGATAAATGCAAATTATTCAAATGACGAATGTAAATTTAATTTGTTTTTGCAGGTCACCATATAACGGGGAGAAATATCTCACTACTGCTCTTTTCTTCGACAGTGTGTTCAGTGCTCACTGGACCGAGAGTGGTCCAGTTACTGAGCAATGTGTGAGCAAACACTGATCCACTGTGTTCTGCAGCTCTGAGCAACTGTTTGATTGGTCGGACAGTGCTGAAGGACGGATGAGCCTAAATATTGTTCTGCTGCATTAGAGTGCTGAATGTAAGACCTTCATTTGTACTACTGCAGTCCCGTGGGGGCAAACTGCAAAGGAAATGAGAAAAATACCATTTTACAACAGTGTCTTCTATTTTGTGGACTGCTAAACACGAAAAAAGCATGACTCCAAGTGTTATTATATCCCAGAGTTTTTGGGAATATTTTGGATTCACCTTGGACAGTTTTGTCGCCTCAGCCGCTGCTGCAGATCCTGGAACAGTTATGACGGGAAATTGGGAATCATGTCAAAAGTTCCGTGATTCCTCCTGGTGTCTTGAGGTGATGCTGGTGACCCTGTAACCTTCCCTCATGCACCACCACCAGGCAAAACTTTACATTTTTTAAAATACACTAACTCAGTAACAGTTAAACTGGTAATTCTTTCAAATCTGCTGCGAACATTCTTCGTACATGGAGGAGGAACCTCGTTGATTTTGGCGGCTCTATTACTTTTCACTCTAGTGCCACCATTTTGTGAAACTACTATTCCATGTCCAATGAGTCACACTGTTTTAATGGGAGTCAGATCATTTTTACTCTGAATGTCTCAGTGCATTAAAGAGAAATCCTATTGTTCTGGTGCCATAGTGACTGTTCCTGTAGCACCACCTTTAGGCCAAACTTTACTTTTTAAAAAATGCAGTAAGTCAAACGGTTCTGTTGGGAATTGGGTTAACTTTGGTGCGAACACTCCTGGAGCGTAGGGAAGCTCCCCTGTCGATTATCTGGCCCCTATCCTGTTGGTCCACCACGAGCCTAAACTATGAATTTTGGGGGATTACTGTAGTTTCAGAAATAAACCCTTCCGACGTCCACTGACAGCATTGTCTTGTTTGTTCCACATTTTTTATTTACAGGACAAGTCATTGACCTGGCTCAAAAGTGAATAAACATGAAAAGCCCAAAGTTTACTTGTATAAGCTAAATTACCGCACGCTGTACAGAAAGCTTGTTGTTGTTTTCTGTTGGGCTGCTGTCTTGTCCGGCTCTTATAAATAATGTGTCTTTGATTTTCTAGTTTAAAAAAAAAAAAAGGTTTGCATATTTTTCTTCCTGTGCCAGCATTGTCTGAAAAGAATCTCAGGCTGTGTGAATAGAGAGATGGTGCTTGTGATTACATTTTTAATCTGAAACTTAATAAATCAATATGAATTTTGCATTCCATTGCACAGATAAAACATCTAATTGGCGTGGAGAATATGCTTTGGTTAATTCGGCCCTGCCAGGAAACACAAAAAGTTAATCCATTAATAAAATTGCAGAAAAAAAAAAAGATCCGGTTGAGGTAAATTCCTTTCTCATTTTCAATAAACTTAGCTGTCTTAAGTGGCTTTTGTTATCTTAATGGAATTATAGCCTTAAGTACCTCTTACATAAAGCACCTGCTATTGTTTCTCTTGCCGTTATTCGCGGAGATTGTCAGGTCTCGGAATGAGCCCCTCAGGAGGGTTCAGATTTGCATAGATCATAACATCTGTAATGTAAAATCCATCACGAGCGCTGAGCACCACCCCCATCCTGCAAAAAACAGTCAGGTGCTTTTCCCTGTCAGGTGCTTTTCATACTCTTTCATAACCTCAGGCTTTTTTAGCTCGTGGCATCAAGCCAAGACCAAATGGCAGGCAGTCGAACAGGGGAACGAAAGGCTTTATTAGTCTTACTGAGTCCTACTCCTGCGCCACATTTAGGGTGCACTGACAACACAAGTGCCTCCATTTTCCAGTGGTCTGGCTAAGGTTGCACTTTTGCCTGAGGTGGCAGTGTGTACCAGTGTGCTTTAACATATATATATAAGTAATGACGGACATGAGACTGTCTCACCACATACGTATATATGTGTGTGGCTGAACCTGTCAGTGTGTGTGTCTGTCTGTGCATACGTGTGTTATTTTTCGAGGCTGTAGGTAATGGCTTCTATAGCTTTAAGGAATTCTTTAAAAATCCTCCCAAGTTATCTGATACGGTGGCGCCACTGCTCAGCTGAGTGTTGCAAAGAGGTATTGATAAGAGGCTGGAATCCACTCTCTGATTGCGAAGCAAGCTACACCTTTAATGATTTTCAAATTGCACTAGATGGATACAAAAAATGTCTCTCTCCCTCTGCTATGCTGGATCTGTCAGTCTGAGGCATGTCAAATTCAGGCTACTCCCGGCTCCTCCTACCACTCGCGGTTATATTTCACCCAAACCCCCGCGATTTTCATCTGGCGACCATTGCAGGAAGAGGCGGAGCATCGCCTGGCCGAGCCGCCGTTTCCTTTAGAGCCAACAGAGGGCAGCACTGGTAGCGCACAGACTCCTACATCACCATGTGGGAAGTGTCCTGGATAGTGTGGCGATGCCGAGTAGCTCTGCCTGATGCGGTAGTGCTTACATGTGCTGCTTACCTGCCCTGCTGCCGATTGTGTCCTGAGTGGAGCTCGTATGTCCTGCAGCAGAAGCTGTCCCATCCGGGCCCTCGGCCTTTTAGTGGCCTAAACCACAGCCTGCTGAAAATTCCTTCCTGCAAATCATCAAAAAATTATGCCTATTATCAGTCCTTTTTATGATTACCCTACACTATTTTTACATCACTGCTTTTAAAATGTTCATCGTGCGTTTGTTTGGTTCTCTTTTTCTGCTTCCCCAGTCCTCCTGCTTCACTCTATATACAGACCCGACACACTCTCACGCACAGAAGTGCATGCACACACACACACACACACACACACAAAAACACAATTGCACTTAAAAATATAGACACACAAAAATAAGCACATAAACATATGTACGCAGACACACACAAACGCATGCACATAAAAATACGACATGCAGAAAACGCGTGCACGCACACACACACACACACACACACACACACACACACACATTCAGATACGCACCCACTCACAGAAAAAAAACCACAATGACAAGCAGAGGTAAAGACACAGAAGCACACATTCATTTGCAGACGCACACACAGAGAAACACACACTCGCACGTATAAATACACTAACCTCGCGCATCCGTGAGCGCTCACACGCGCGCAAATCTTCATATGACACCACAGAACTTGAGTAATTGTTTGAAAGTCTCTATTTCCTGTTTGACCCTTACCCAAGATGCAGTGAGGTGCAGTGGTGGCCGATGAGCTGAAAATGGAGGAGGCACAGCATATCCCTTTCGACAAATGATTTGTCTTGACCTGTTTTCAGTTATTATTTTTTTAAATAACATTATGTGATCTCTGAAGCAGGCAGCCCTCAGGTGTGGCCACTTCTCCTTGTTAAGGCAGGACAAGAAATATTAAGCATCATCTAGAAGCAAAATTGCTTTTCAATCAATGCTATTCACTCATGGAAACTTCTTTCTAATCTTTGTTTTTTTATTGTAATTTAAATAATCAAACAAGCGCGGGCTATTGCCTGCAGTGCAGGATGTGCTAACGAAGTAGTTGATATTTTTTTGTAAAGTTAATAAAACAGTTTTCTGGATTGAATTTTCAATCCTATTATATCGCCGCAACATTGCATTTAGAAGAAAGCTGTGTGTTTACCTGCCGATGAGTTTTAAAATCATTGGTAAACTTTTCAATCAAGAAAAATTATTTATTACAGGTCTAGACTAGGTAGGAGTTAAAAGGGGTTTTTTGTGCCTCTAATTTGAGCCGATGAGCCCCACTGTCCCACAGTGTTGATGAAGATCTGATTCTTCCTCTGTCACTCAGTCTCATTTCTTCTCTCTTTTTTTCCCCGGTCCTCCATCCTGTGACGCTGCACCGCTATTTGATTTCCTTGCTGAAGGTGAGTTGAGTTTCCTATCATGCGACCGAACACTTACTATTGGATCACTATGCAAAATTAGAATTTTAATTTTATCCCATCATATTTAAGTACACATTCAGCAGTAAATCTTGAGGTGCATCTTAACAAGATTGTCCGAATACTTTAGCCACAAATATACTCAGCGCCATTAAAACGCATACGGGTGAGGTATGTACTGTATTTGCGGCAAATTGAAGAATCGATTGATTTTTATTGCTTTTCCAGCGAGGCACGAGAGGAAATAAAAAAAGCGCGTGGTATTGTAATCTGACGCGCACCACGTTACACGCGCCAAAGCACTTCAGTAATAACAAACATTGAGCTGTTCGTGATGTGTCCAGTGACACTTGACTTGTTCTTTTGGTGTGGTCAATAGCCTACATAAAACCAACAAAAAAAAAAAAAAAAAAATGCTACTGCATCAAGAAAATGGGCAGCTTGTGACACAGGAGAAAAAAAAGAGCCTTTGGCATGTTACGGGCAGATCTCAGACGGGCGCAGAGAGGTGGTGCGTCATTTGCACTGTCACCGTTCAACAATCAGTCGGCTGTCTATCCGAGAATGGAACACAGCCACTGTCACTGACCAACCCGCTTAGGGCAGCCATGAGTGGCGATGGCAGCTCAAGAGGGCCACATCTGGTTACAGTCTGTGTGACAGATTGCGGACAGCAACTGATAATCATGAGATGAGGGGTCCTAGGCGATTGAGGGTGGCGCAAAAACTGCCGTTTAGGCCCGTCTTTTGAGCAAAACATGCGTGCACCACAGCGCCTATAGAGAAAACCCATTTTTTGCCCATCAACAGGAGTAAAACTCTTCACTTCTGACTGTAAAGGCACCTGCCTCTGTAATTTTTGGCACTTCATTTCCCTGTTTCTGTCTGAGAATGGAAAACAGGGAAGGGACTGTCCGCTGCCGACCGACCATGGTAAGGCAGCCATTAAATGGGCAAAAACTGGGTTTTCTGTTATTTGGCCGCTGTGCACGTGGTGCGCGTCAGGATTAGAATCTACGCACTTTTCTTTATTTCCTCTCGTGCTTCAGTGGAAAAGCAAAAAAATCAATTGATTCTTCAATTTGCCGCAAATACAGTATGTACCTCACCTGTGCGTTTTTAATGGCGCTGAGTATATTAAATTGAACATTATACTTTGGCTAGCTGCAGTTTTGCAAATCAGCCTTTTTCAGTTTTGCATATGTTCTTTGAACAAACTACAGTTCTAAAGCAGGAACTGATGTTTTGAGAGTTTTGAATGCTGCCGAACCCTATCAGTAATATAATTTTGAATGTACAGTGCTGAAATTATTAGAAATATTCTAAGTTAAAACATCACTTGAGTGGCAAATTGCGTTTTTTTTTTTTCTTATTTTCTCCTTCTGCGTCTTTTAATGCGTCTTCATCATTCCTGTGACTTGAGTACATTAACAGTTGCTCTCCCTGTTGTTTTATATCAAAGATAGCATAAGAAATGTGTTCAGAGTGTCCTTGCCCCCATTATCACATACTTCGCTTTGACGTAAAAGTCGTTCCAGGATGTAATTGCATTTGAAAGGCTGGAGGAGTAATGCACTAATGGCCAGGGAAATCCTTCCCATTGTTCTCAGGAGTGGTGTGGGGGGTTATTTGAATTTTAAGTGTTGGAGGACGTACTGGGAAGATTAATGGAGATGGGGTTCCACAGGAGTAAATATTAATGTCCTCTGGGTTTATTTAGTTTTGCCTGCTGATGGGTGTGGTGGAGCAAGGCGTAAAATTATCACCAGCCACCAGATAAATGCTGATAAAATATTCAAATGACTGGTAGATTTGCTTCACTCACCAGCCAAAAAACAATTGGAATCTATTGAGTTATTGGTAAAATTTGAACATTGATTCGCCATTTGGCCGCTGAACAAAAAATATTTAATATTGAACTTTAGGTGGTAGGCCTGTTATGTTTTTAGTAGCCACAGAAGTCTGATCTGGTGGGTGAATTTCTGGAAAAGCGGAAGTAATGCTCTGCATTTTTGTGTAATGGGCCGAACACTATTCGCAGGCTACAGTTCATCAATGTGTTGTTCGGTGTAACTAGAAGTTAAAGCTAACTTGCGAAATATCTAAGTTATTGTAATGAAATATTGACCGCATACAAATTAAATGAAAGGTTGTCAGACAAACTTCAGCACCTTTATCAGTATGTTTAGCCGACTAATGATACCTCTTTGGTATTGGTGATTGTATCCCTTATTCAATAACTGAAAAGTTCTTAATCTTACGCACTGGACTGGTTCCGTTTAATGATGTGTTAGCTAGTTACGATGACACTTATAGTCCATGATTATAATGACTTGTAAGTAAATGTTTTTTCTCAAAAAAAGTAATTGAACATCATCATTCCTTCAGAACTGCAACCAAGAAGTCAACAAACTCTTTGAAGCTAGCGCTTCGGTATTAACCATAGACCGTAGAAAAAAAAGCATAATCACCTTGAATGTCTAACAAATTATTCAACATTAGAAGAGCCTTCGAATATTCGGAAATTGAAGATTATTTCGATTTCAATTTTTAATCAAAATGGTTTTGTTTGCCAAGTTGTCTTCATTGAGAATTTGAGATGGAGATCTTGAACTACATGCCAATACCAGAATACCGATGCATCTTAGAGGTTGGACAGACTCTAAAACACAGTTGTGAGTTTCCTCCCCTTGTCTGTCTTTGGAGGACCAACTTGCTTCGATTTTTTTCATATTTACTGATCACAATCCATCTCAGCAATAATTGACAAGTACTTTCAATAGACATTTCTATAGATAAGTACTTTGAATCGACTGGTGTCTAATTTTTAACCAAACACAGATTATCTGGAGTTACTGCTCTCCAGAGGAATTGACATTGCTGCGATGTGGAAGGTTTGCAGGTGTTGGGGCATCACTTTCTTGGCTATGCTTTGCAAGCAGTGCTCCTGTTTTATGAGGGACCATTATCACATAGTTATAATGTGAGCAGTTGACTCCACCAAGTCCATAACATGCTTATAAATGGTTTATGATTCATTTATAACTTCGCCATCATCATGTTTTTACAACTTCAGAAATTATCTCTCAAAAAAACTCTTTTGCTTTTGGATAGCTCATGTACATTTTTGTGACATACAACACCTGTTGCGGTAAAATTGTGTACAGTATTTCATAACATTGTTCACCAATCTCTGCGAGCAATCTCTTGATTTTATTATGTATTAATGTGTTGAAATGGAAGTGAAATTCTCCATGAAATGTTTATATGATGACACTGGCACGTGAAGCTGAGGTTCAGGTATGACTTAATTTTTTTTTCTGCAATTTATGTCACTCATGTTGCGCTCTGTTGAAAATTGTGCATTCAGTCTAAGAGAGCCGAGACTACAGGAAGTGCAGGGGAGTACCGTGCGCTTCATGCTCATGCAGAGTTTGTGAGTAATATGCGGGGCGTGAGGGGCAGGGTGCGATAGCGCTGTTAGCGCTGGTCTCCTGCTCATTAGCGGCGATCTCTGTGCTGCCCCTTTCGCTCTCGGCTCGACAGCCACAGGTGTGAACACCCTCATTCACACCGTCGCCCCTTTCCGCTGCTCACAGCTCTCCTGCTAAAACCAGGCTCTTTGTACAGTGTACTCGCGTGTGTGTGCATGTGTGTGAGAGCATGTGTGTGTGTAACAGCGAGAGGAGGGTATTTTATTCTGACGCTGTGTGTGGTGTGTTTTTGTTTGTGCACCCACCACTGCAGCATATTAAATAATTTGTAAAGCACCGAGGTCTGTTTATAAATGCAATTGCATTTAATTGAGTTAGTGTGTGATTCTGTGTCTGTGTTTAACAGTGCGTGTGTCTTATTACACGTCTTCACACCCTTTTTGCAGCACTGGTACACAGACAGAGGCGCAGTGCGTACTCACGTTTGTTGATTGCGATTTCCCCCCTTTGTGACATTAGTGACTCAGCAGGACACTTGTAACTCATACAATAGCGGATCAACGCAGGTGACTGCAGATTCGGTGCTGTTTGTACTGAGGCAGAATATTAAGTGAACCGCTATCACTCGACACCTGTACAGGCCTCTCTCTCATCCGGCGGAATAATCTGCACGAACAGCAGCATGTTTGTTTTCACAGCGGCTGGGATCACAGGAGGTATTTAGATTAATGACTCGACACGTCAGTTTATAAAGCCATATCAGACATCGCAGGGTGTTCAACCTGAGTAGCTTTCAGTATCAGCAAGCGTTTGCTAAATGCTAAGTAAATGGTAAATTCTCTTCGTTGCTGCCTGGGAAGCGCTAGCACGTCTGCTGATAAATGGTGTTACAATTGTGCTGTTTTTAAGCATAAACTTTTTTTTTTTTTTGCAAGATTCTAGTTTTTTTGTGTGTGTGTGTGTGTGTGTGTGTGTGTGTGTGTGTCTGCGGACACTTGCAGAAATACTGTTTCCATAAGGCTCCTCTGTGATTCCGTTGAGGAACTTGGCTTACAGTAGTTCAGTTCTCTTTCTTGAGGCGAAATAGTTCGATTTGAGTGCTTTCACACCTCACACCGAAGGGTTCTTTTAAATTAAGCCGCGTTTCTGCCGAATACTTTTGGTATAGTACCCTAAGAACTGGTCCATAACCTGTACAGACAGGTATTTAAACCCTCAATCTGGTTTGCGTTTCCACAGCGTACAGTACTCTTAAACATAGGTGGGGTTAACCCTTAGAGCGCTATATGCAGCTATTGTCTCTCAATGATGTAAGATATCAAAATCAAAGCTGTTGAAAACCTATCATGCGGCGGCTTGTTTAAAAGAGCTCCCGTGGAGGGGCTCAAGCATTTCTTTGAATAAACTCTATGTAAACTTCAGAAACGCTCAACATTATCAGGCATTATCAAAGAAGTAAAATGCGTCATTTTGACACGAAACTGCATTTCAATTAGCATTATTCAGCTGTGGATTCTTGTTGCTTATCCTTTGATGTAATTATACAATCAGGAGACGAAGTTTAGATAATGCAGAATGTGCAAAAAACAAAAAAAAGAAATTGACATACTAGTTTATACTTTTATGTAAAGTGAATGTAACATTTTCTGTGTAATTGTTACGACATTGCATTAAGAACGAAAGTGTGTTTGACCACTGATTGCCTACTCTGATCATTGGAAAACTTGTTAAATGGAAATGATTGGAGGCAGAAGTGCTGTTGAAGCTGTCGTTAGCCGCATGCGAAACAAGCTGAAGCAATTTTTCATTTCTCAGTTCTCCGTCCACCTCTTGATTCTCTCTCAACAAATAAAAGGACGGCATTGTTTTCAGCTCCATCTTTTAGTGTTGGAGCGATGCGCTCGGTGCCCTAATAGAAGGATATCGAGGAAACGGGACAGTTTGGAACAGTTCCTTGGTACCGTTCACAACTTTTTACCATGGAAACACAAACATCACCAGTAACAAACTGGGCTGAAGCAAACCAGACAGCTTGGTGGAAAAGAGGCTATACTGAGACAATGCACAGCACTCTTTTTTCCTGTACGTTTTCAGTCTGATAGAGAAAGCTGACTTAGCAATTGCTGCTAATGACAGTCTCATTTTGGATGCATTTAAATCATTGGTAGGAAGTGCTCCCCTCAGAGGCCGTTGCTTGTTGTGATGTCGAAATGCGCAAGAGAAGCGACAGCTTACAAATAAACCCCTAACTAACACTTCTGAAGATGTCACTCCAAACTCAATTTGTTCCCCTCACACATTCCCTCCGTGGCTGAGATTGAGTTTTACTGGGAAGAAAGCCCTGAGGATCAGTCAGATACAGGAAGGCAACGATGCCGATGGGTTTGTTTCTAGATGCTGGAAAGGAAGAATATCTCCTCTGAAACCGCACTTAGGAGGACGAGTGGACTGGGCCAGGGCAGTAGAGCTAAGGTGGGGAGAGGACTGAAGGTCGAGATTGGCTCTTGTGCCGTCATAAAAGTTGCATTTCCCCCTGTGGAGTAGCTCTGTCAATGCGGCCCCTCTGGCCTGTAATTCCCCAGAAGCACTTATATATTCACAATTTTCTGTTCCAACGCATCACCCAGATCAACACACAATGGCTGCCTGGAGAACCTCATCTCCAGTGTTACCTGTGCGCACAAAAGCCTCATCTCGGACATGACAAAGAGCCTTTCTCCCTCGTGCTCCACCGACTCCTGGGCTCGTGATAGCGGCGTGGAGAACTGGATGTGCCCGGCCAAGGATTATGTCCCTTGGACATTGGGACAGATTTGTTTGGAGCCCGGCCCGTTGAGAGTCACAGATGGGTCCCGGAGGACTGCGCTGGTGCTCGGCATGCCCTGCGGAGATGAAAGCGCTGCGGAAATGTGAAACAGCTGGAGGGCACCTGTTATTCCGGACTCACGCTGCAGAACAGCCAGAATGAAAATTTGCTTTGTATAAGATTAGTTTATGGAGCTTTTTTTATGGATCAACAGACAGTGGTGAGTGACAGGTGATTTGAGTTTACTGCGGGATGGAAATTAGGCTTTACAGAGTGGAAGTGTGATGTTCTGCTCCTCATGCGTGTAAGGTACACTAAGTCCACCATTGCCCTCGAATATAAAGCTGAAGTCGACGAGTCTTTAGCTTTGGCCAACGAGAAAATTTACTAAACTTTTTCTTCTCAAACTCAGTTCTGCAAGGTCGGGTTTCGGAATTCTGAACTTTCCTAACTGTGAAGAAAATCTACTTTTTTAGCAGTAAAAGGGGAAAAATTCTGTCTCTCCTTTGAGTTTCAAATGGCACGTCTGCTTTTGCATCATCACCTCAGGGCCTAAGTGTGTCTGGAGGATGACGCTCCGTAGTTCGCTCACAAGGTTCGGTGAAAGCTCATCTGCATGATCCATTCCGGTCTCTTTTGCGAGTTGTTTTGGTTCCTGTCAGAAGCGGTTGAGTCTGGCAGAGTGGTGTCTAATGGCGATGGGAGAGCGAGGCTTTGCAAACCGAATAATCAATCGAGCTTTTACATGCTGTCAATCATTGACATTTCCCAGTGAGTTAAATGAGTTTGTCTCTCAATAATAAAATGCGATGAATAGCTTGATGCTGCCTGACAGCCAAATCTTTTCCCCCTTTTCAAAAATTGTCATGAATGTGTTTGTGGACTAGCGTGTTTAGGTTGCAGACTTTTGTTTTACCCAAGTGCGTGGTGTTTAGTGAAATTTTTCAAGTGATTGAAAAAAAAGACCGTTTTGGTGCATTTTATGCCATATACGATACTGCCATTGGTGTATATGAAGTCACATCACCTTGAAAGGCCATAACCTTGTGCGTAGTCGCCAAAACTGTGCTCCCCGAGACACCAAATTCATTTTCATGCTGAAAAATGCTTCAGGCATTTTTAGCTGTTTTCAAGGGTTCTTCACTGAGTGAGATGGTTCAGTCTGGGAGCTTTCAGTAGTTTCAAATCTACAATAGAGGGTTCCTTAAGGAAGTAAGAAAGGGTTCCCCTATGGAGAAAAGATGAAGAACCTTCCTCAGAACCCTTTCTTCTGGGAGTTTATCCCCATAATCCTGTGAACGGCCTTATTAAAATCCAGGAACTGGGTAGGACGAGCCCCAAACCAGCCCGATCCACCGGCCTTGTGTTTATTAGACAGATTTTCCCTGGTAATATGGAGGTTATGGCAACCTTAGCGCTGATAGATGCAGGCTGGAGCCTTCGGTAATAATAATAGCCCTGATAGATTCTCAGCTGAACCCTGGGGGTGTAATGTAACGGGGCGGGAAGTGATGAAGTGACAGCGTGCCGTCGCGAGACGCCCGGTGAGGCCACGCCGTCCCGCGTTCACTGTTCATCACATGCCCGCCGACCTGACGCTGTCCAAATTTATGACGCCCGTCCTACCCATTCATCTGTCATCCCTTAACTATATTCTTTTCTCTCTCAACTGAATCAGACTGTTTCCGCCACCATTTTCCTTTCTCTCAAAGGATACGCTTTTTGCACAAACGTGTATCAGGTCTTCTCCCATGGAATGAATGGAAAGTTTTTGAGATGAGTCGGATTGTATGTTTGTTTAATGCGAGTTTCGAGCACAAAAATCTAAATACATTTCACTTACTTCGATTTTGAAGGGTGTCACTTTATAAATTGGTTTTCCACCAAACTCCCAATTGATAATTATGGGTCAAATATTTTGCGCGGAAAATGTGTTTGTTCCTTTCACTGGTTCTGAATCTCGAGCACGTGGCAGGAGTCCCAAAGCAGTGATGATTTAATTGTGAACCTGATATGTACACAGAAAGGATGCGCCGAGAGCACTGGTCAGCTGGAAGAAATGCCTGCGTTTCAGCATGGACCTTTATTCTGCACTGTGTTTATCTGGAGCCGTGTAGCTCTCTTGTGAGCTTCCTGTCTCACAGAAAATCTTGGCGAAGCGTCTCTAGCTCTCGAGACGCCTCTGTGCGACATGCATAAATAATGATGCTTTTTTAGCTGCCATCACTACATCTGTGTCTGTGACACGTCTCCTCTTTTGGGAAGCAACTCTAATTGAATTCTCCCAAAATGCACTCATAGAGGCAGTTTTCACTCTAGCCCCTCTTGCTCAATTATTCATAACACACTGTTATTGTTGAGCGAGAGATTTCATTAGATACCAATTACAGTGGAACAAAATACTTCACTCCGCACATCACCCCGTTTAAGGGTAAAATGTGGGCTCGTTGGCTGTGGCAGGGAGAAGGTTCCAGGACTTTCCGTGAGTTGCAAGTTTTTATAGCGTGAAAATGTAGTCTTGAATAATGTGTGCCATGTATTTGCCACCTGGACCTTTTTTTTCAGAGAAAAGCACAGCAGAAATTGTTTTCAGATTCAGTGTGTATCTGCCGAATGCTTGGTTACTGCGGACAGATTGCTATCAGAAGCTACAAATCTTTATGGACAGGAGTGACAAAAATTCAGTTCACTTTAATTTTGTAGTCCAAAAGAGTGTATTGATTTCCTTAACCTGTCGGAATCTGCAGGTCGGACAAAACATCTAAATTGGTGAACATTTACTGTATTTTTCTTGGAATGTGGGACAGTCTCATAACTAAAAATAAGTGCCATTGAAAACTTGGAGACAGAAATATTATCCAAATCAGAATTAACATAGTTCTTGCTGAGCCATCAAACAAGCACTGGCGACAAACTCTCTTTTCTTAAAAACATAACAAAATAAGGATGTGTGAGGGGACAGAATCAAACAAATATTTAGGAGGTTTGTCTGTACAGTCATAAGACTCAGTGTTGTCTGTGCTCAGCTGACTTTTTTCTTACATTTTTCAGCAGAATTTCGGGGTTTGGGGGTATGGACACTGGTGCGAACACTGGGAGGTGGTAAATGACCTAAGTTTATGAAGACAGGTGTTCAGGCAGGCAGAGGTTAAGTCTTTTCGGGCAGAAATGCAGTACAGAATCACAATCCAAAAGCAGAGCTTCAAAAACCAAACGGGGCAGATTTAGATACCGTGTCATTGCCCGGAATCCCAAGTCGAGAGAACAGGCCAAGGAGCAATAAGCAGGTAGATAGGGCAACCAGAACAGAGACAGAAACAAAAACTCTAAAGTGGAAAAAAACAGACTGGGTCAAAACAGCTGGCAGAACAGAACAGGCCGGGTAGAGCGACGCTGGGCAAAAGTAAACTGAGACGAACTCGCGAAGAAAGAGGAGCAGATGAGGGTATAAATACACGCGACTGAAAGAGCAAACAGCATACAGGTGAGGAATGGGGGAGAGAGGAGTGCGAGGAGGGAGGGGCAAGATAAAGGTGCAGTCAAACAATTAATCAAGATGGGAGACGAGGGACACGGAAGGGAATGAAAAACAAAGACACGTGGACACAGAAAACGAAGGCTAACGCGTCAATGAGGATACACAGAAAAAACCCAAACAAAAAAGGTGGCAAAGTTACAAATATTAATAAAAAGTCCGAACACAGAGTCAGTGTGGTACGGGAAATCATATTCTTTGGGTGTGACTTATATTATTGCACTAGATAGAGATCATAAGTCTGAGGAGACATGCTTTCTGTAAAAATACTAATTAGCTCTTCAGAAATCCCCCCCCCTCACGGTTTTATACTGTATGTCCATTTGTCCGCCCTCTTTTCAGCAGTAGGAGCACACAAGGTGGTGGAGGCAGTGCTCTGTTTTTTGATAATTAACGGAGCTCATTTGTGTAACTGTTATTAAGGCCCGTGAACAATTGTTTGTGTTGGGGCGAAACGAAGCGCGTCCCCTGGAACCCATTCATTTCGGGGAGGGAGATTAAAAGGAACGCTGTCGCTCTTTGAAAAATGTTATTTTATTGGCTGTGATTTTTCACCGTGCCTCAGGGGCACCAATGACAGGCCAGCGGCAGCACAGCCCTCCTTCCTGTTGTTGATGTCCTTTTTCAGTCAAACTACCCTGGGAGTGCGCTAAGTGTGATTTATTCTCCCCTTGACCAGTAAAAGGTGTGTGTCGCCCAGGTGATAATGGATGCTGGGACCATTGTCTACACAGATGGGGGAGGGGGCGGGGGGGGGGGAGCCGTTCAGTTCACTCATCAAATCAGAAATGAAAAAGGGGGGGCTCATATTGTATTTTGGGGGCACAGCCCGTCTGATTGGTTTGGGTGGGAGGCCAACGTGCTGAGGCTGGGAATCGCTTCTCTCCCTCTGAACCCCTAGGGGAGGGGTGAACATTTTTATGACGTCAAAATGTATAAATGCTTATACATGGTCAGTAATTTAATTTCACAGAACGTTATGGTGTAATTTAGTTTTCCGGGGTCTCACTGGTCAGTTCCTGTGGGATGCATTTGTGGGTAATACAGTCTCCGTAACACACATGCTGTAATGGTTATTGGGTTTCCTGAACTCCTTATGCATGGGAAAGCACAGTGCATTTGTAATGACTGCAGGGCTTTTTGCACCTATTAAAGATGCTCAGTACGAGTATAAGGAAAAATGTTGTCTTGTTATTCGGAGTGGGAGGAGCTGTTGCATTCCCTACATTGTCCTGAACTCTATAACACCTTCAGGAATGTACAGTGTACTGGGGACTGTGGGCAACAGTGGTGAGATGCAGAGGAATACTGTGGGATTGTGGGCATTAATATTACTGTAAATGCAATGGATACATTGTGATGTGTGATGTGTTAGCTGCAAGCTTTATAATTGCAGCATTAGCAAGGAAATATGTAATTGTTATTTCTGTGAAATTAACCCTCATTGCTCCAAACCACTTGTTTGTTCCATAGGAACAAAAGAGAATTGCATTTATTACTTTTAATTTGAGAGAATTTTAGAGATCGTCAGTGGTATCTTGAGATCAGATGGAATTATTTTGTTGGCCTTAATAGAGCTTTTTCTTCCCCTGAATTTGACGTGTCCCCAGTTCTAGATTCTAAAGTGTTTAGTTTCAGGGTAAGTGATAAAGAGAGGAGTTTTTTTTATACTGGAGATTTTTTATGGTCATGGCTGCAACACTAGCTTGGTTTCATGTACAGAACATCTATGTGTACTGTTTGTGCGGATGCTCTTTTAATTTATGTGGTGCTTTGTTGTGATTCTGGAAGTAATTAGTGATCATCGCCAGAATAAATATATGTCAGAGGCTGCCTTTTGTTTGATTTATGCCTGGCTTTTTAAAATATATATTTTTGATTGTTCATTTAATAATATTTTACTTTTTTTTTTTTAGAGGATAGGCTGGCAGGTTTGTAAAATTAGAACAATTTGGGGTCCTCTAAATTACAGTGTATTCTATGTGTATTATTGCACAAGTGATCACATGTTCAGCTGATTATTTTATTTTATAATATATCCAACCAGTGAGCGTATGAACACGTCCTGGGCATTGATTGTTGTGTGGCTGAAATGTGGCTATGAATGCTGAGATTTACTTTTTGTTGGTTTGGGACAAGTTCTGAAAGCGGAATTATGAGCCATATATATATATATGTATGTATATTTTTTTTATCTTTGCCCTTTTCT
Source organism: Gymnothorax javanicus (assembly GCA_029692085.1). Lineage (NCBI taxonomy): Eukaryota > Metazoa > Chordata > Actinopteri > Anguilliformes > Muraenidae > Gymnothorax > Gymnothorax javanicus. The sequence goes on along the minus strand of CM056207.1, from coordinate 3,646,666 downwards.
CCTTCTCCAATACTTTATATTTGTTTTGCCACCCTTTATTTTCTCTCTATTCCATATATCCAGCCATTTTTATCTGACTCCCATCCAATTTATTTCCTATCAGTGACAAACTAAACCTCCTCAACACTTTTCTGTGGGATTTTGTTATATTCATTTTCTCCCCGTTTGGTTCCATTGCTTACGGAAATTTCCAGGCCTCGCGGCACATCTCGGGGCCATCGAATTTGATTTCCCCCCAGAACGGATCAGATTGGGTCGGCCGTTTGTTATTTTTCTCTCGGCTCGTCGAGCGGATGGACATTTTCTTCGGTGAGGGAAAGAGGGAAATGCAAAAGCAGGGAAAAATATCAAAGGAGGAACGGCAGCGACGCGCAGCAGCGAGCCAAGGATTCCAGCGGCAACAACATGACATGACGGCTGCGTCGTCGCTCCAGATCCCCCCCCCCGGGAAGGGGGGGGGGCGAATATATCCATAGGACTTATATTTAGAATTTTTTGGATGCATCCTATGACATATTTCATAAATACCTTGAACATGTTAGGCACGGGAACCGCACGGTTGCGAGTCGTTTCGCGTGCACTGCCATAGCAACAAGACGTTCCGCTTTATCTCCTTATAGCTCTTGGTACTTAAACTCCTCTTTGCCCACATTCTCCCCCATTTTTAATCAGGCTGTTTGCACTACCCTGCAGCGAGGATCTAGATTAAAGGATTAACTTTGCCTCTTACTAGTTAACGATGCTCAGACTTTGCCAGACAGCCAAAAAATTAAAAGGATGGATTTGCAATGCCAATTTCAATGCATCATTTCCCTCCATTGCTCATTATGTGTTTGAAACAGAATATGGAAGTTTCCCTTTGCATAATTCAGTTGCTTTTGATTATGCAGTAATTCCGACATTACGAATAGAATTTCTGTGCTTTTAAGGGGACAGCCTCGTCCTCCTGCAGTGTGTCCTGCCACATTTGTTGACATGCAGGAATTGAAGACTCTTTTGCAGAGTTGTGCAGTCTTCCGTTAATATTGATTTGGTCACTTGCTATCAAATGCACCCATACAATATGCTTATTTTTAGGGGTTGGTACCCAAGAAAGGCGTTAATCAGTGAGCAGTGTTGTATGTCTTGGTCAAGGTGGAGAGTCGCCTAATTAGTTACTGTGTGAAAATGGCTATGCGCTCGCAGAAAAGCCGTAGGTTCATATGTTTTACGACTCAAACTGTATGAGTGGTAATGGCATATACTGCACTCAAACACACACAGACACAAGCAGTCTTACTCTACAAGAAAAAAGGGTAGATATTCCTTTCCTCAGAAGAGATGTGAGAATGACTAACGCTAGCGAATTGCTGGTAGCTCAGAGCAAGACGCCATGCGGCGCAAATCCAGACGTCTTCATTGGCGTAGTACAGCGGCACAGAGCGCTGCAGCAGAGGTGATAGTCAAGCCTTGGGACCCCTGGAAAGCGCTCTCTGTCTAACAGATTGGAACTGGCTCTAATGCTACCCCTGTTTGAATTAGGCCCCGAGATTTGCATATAATTGTGCGGGAACTCACAAAGGGATCAGAAAAAAACCTAATACACCATTGAAAGTCTCACTTTCAAGATTAAATGAGTTCCGTTAGAAGTGTCTGGCTGCTCGTGTACAGTTGTTTTTTTATTTCAATTTTTTCCCTCTCTTCCATCCTATTGTGGAAGGGCTTTGATTATCTGCCAGCTTAAGGAGGAGAGAAAAGAGCAAGAGAGGAAAAGCAGAGAGGAAACAGCCGCGGAGCGGAGAGTCGAGTCTCTGAATGGAGACGGGGCTCGTATTTCCGTACGCCATGGCTCTGCTCTGCTGCTCTTTCCTTCGGAAGAGGTCTTTTTCTCTGAACTCAGTGTAAAGATCTGTATCATCGGTGGCTAAAACAATGATCCTGGCTAATCCAGCCTGTGACTGAAGGCTCCCATTACTCTGGGTTTTACAGACTTCAGCCTGGCTGTGTTTTTCCATTGGGGGTTTAATAGCCCAGGCTCGGGGCTAAATAGGTGAGAATGAATGTAAGTTTAGCGAAGGATTTATCACCAACTCCCAGGGCCCTAACAGCTGGGACATTGTTTATAAAAACAGTCTACATTTTTACATTAGCTAGTTAATGACAAGTTTAATCCCACTCAACCACTTAGGTTAGATCAAGTCCCCTGTAATCTGGAAAAACCTAGAGAGTTTGTCAGTGGCAAGGGTCTCACAATTGAACTAAAACTTTTAGGTTCTGGACTTCTCCTAACAGAAGAAAAGTAATAGAAGCTTGATTTTGACAGTTCAAATAACACTAATAGCTAGTGCTTTAAGATTTTCACCACTCTTAATTATTGCGAATGAGGGTCAAACTCAGTTTCTACCTGAAGTGAAATGCATACTAGGTTTTTCCAGATCACAGGAGAAGTGATGTCACTTTTTTATTGGTCTGTACATGAAAGTTTATGAAGTTTGGCCCCAAAATGGCCACAGGACACATCGTGGTTTGCATGCGCGTGCAGGTGACCTTCGTCAGGGGGAGAAGGTCGGAGATCAGCATCTTTAATCAAACAATACTTGATCTATTCATATTCATATGCTTTTCCTTTGTTTTCTGCCCTGCTTCTTTGTGTTTCTGGAGATTTTAATGGTGCGGAGCCGCGGCTCAGGGCACTGATTCCAGTACAGTGGGTTTGAACATCCAGTTTTGCATCCATGCAGGTGTTTTTACATGTAATTATTACTGCTGTGTTTATAGTATCTGTAATTAAAATAAAACATGTACAACCCCAAAAAAAGTTTGCTCATTAAGGAAAATGGAAATGGAATCACCCAGGCATGACTTTAAAATTTTATGCATCCTTTATTATATTGAAAACATTATGATAACACATATTAGAATCAGAATCAGAATCATCTTTATTGTCATTGCACGGTTAAAAACAGCACAACGAGATTTGCTCGTGTAGCCCCGAAAAACAATGCCCACACTCCCATGATGCTTTTACTTGTGCATTCAGTTATTTATTGAAAGTATATGCTTATTTCAAGTCTGATTTCTGTAAAAGACTCCAAAAAATAGGCACAGGGGCAATTTGCGACTAATAATGACGTGACAAGTTGCAATAAAAAGGTGCGCCAATTTTATCATAGTATAAAAGAAGCCTCCAAAAAAGGCCCAGTCTCTCAAGAGCAAAGATGGGCGGAGCCTCAGAAATTTGCCAACAGATGTGTGAGCTTACAGTCTATCACATTTAGTACAGCGTTCCCCAAAGATATATCAGACTTTTCAAATCGGTTCTTTTTTATTTTTGTTGCATTTATCCTGATATGCTGACTTTTTCGGATTTGGCATTGTAAATAAATCATGTGCTGAAACAGTTAGAGAGGCCCGGTAAGAAGAGGACTCAAGTAATTTTCTTTTGAGTTCTCGTAAGGAAATGCAATTGCGCGTTTAAGATCTTATGTCCGTGTCAAACACGGCCTTTCGTTGTCGAAATGCTGTTTTAAGCAAGCCATAGTGACAAATCGTGATGTAACCTTTACTTCCGATGGGTTTTTTTTTTTTAAAATGATGAGGGTCACATTGTCAGTCCGTTTCTGGTGTTTTCATGCTGCATGTTCACATTGGGCATGATTACATAAATCTGACTGTTCATCTTTTGAATTCCGCTCATCATTCATGCTGACAAATTGACACAGCCGTGCTCATTTTGCAAACTTATGCGTGTCCTCAATTCCGCTTTGTTAACTAGGAAGTGAGCTAGTCCTGAGTACGAAGAGGAAGACGCAATCCGCACTTTCTTTGGGAAGAGTTATGAGTGCCCACTTGTCCTGTTTATGCTAGCCGTTGCATGACTAATGTAGCGCCCGGGAAGCTAGCGCATGCTGAGCTGGGCACACACTCGTCGGCCTGTCTGGGAGTAGGTGCCTGCGCTGCTTATCACCCTGACCTGATTCTGGAAATGCGGACAATTTAGGAAACAGTCGGGGATCAATCGGGAGACGGCTTGAAGTCGTGCCACCCGCCACGTTTACATTAAGGTACACGCTGTTCCAAATGGCGGCGTTTTTACTTTCATTTTATTTATTTATATATATATATATTTGTTCCACTGACGGGTCTGTTTTTTCTCATGCGGCGCTTGAAAGCAAAATTAGACACCCTTCCTGCCTCCATGTTCTCAGGGGAATAGGAGTGTGTTAGTGCCTAGTGCTGTGACGTTTGGTGCTGCTGAACACAGCTCACTGCACATACTTCGGTTGCAACTAAAGTCTCATATTCAGAGAATGCCGCAAACTTCTATTGAATACAGAAAACATTACCCCTTAAGTTAAGATTTTTAATAGAATATCGAAAGTCAATGCGAGTTGCTGTATTTTAATTTGAAATCTATTTAAGAAGAAAACAAAAAAACGCTCAAAAACTGATAATACATGTAGCCCCTTTCCAGCGATTGCTGACACATTTTTGTGGAACATGTTCTGATATATGTCAATATAGTTTATAAAGAGGTGTTCATTGGACAAGGGAGAAAAGATACACATGATGTCCAATTGCCAATCCTTTTATATTCTCGTGTTCTTGTGCGGGTTCTACAGAAATGCAGTAGGTCTGTATATTGTGAGGTGTTTTTATATGCTTATCCTTGTTGATTTCTGGGGAAAAAAAATATTTAAAAAATGTAGCAATAATGATGATGAGCACGTATTACAAATGCCATTCTTAATGTGGAAATTAATTTAGATGTTCAGTGCAATGACAGAATTCAAGGAATTACAAACGTTATGCATATTCATTAGAAAAAAAAATTAATTATCCTTTCTGAATTAATATAAATAATTTTTTGCATTGACAAGATATCCCTCTTCGTTTTTCATCCTTGACCAAAATGGAACAGATTAAATTAGACTTGAATCTTTAATTTAAATATTTGTCTCTGTTGGAAAGCTTGGTCTACAATTATTAAATTGTCGGAAATTGGATGCAAAGCTTGTAAGGAAGTCATAGGCATATGTAGCAGTCATGTTTTTAGTAGCACAGTGATTATTATGAGCCCGTAAATGCTGTGTTGAAACCGCAACATGAAAATGTTCTTATAAACGGATACTGCTCTGCATGTAAAAGCCCTATTTAATGAACTTTCTGTTTCCTTTTTCATTACCGGCAGTTACATGCTTGTATAATGTAATTTTATGCTTCGTTAGGCCTGCCATTTTTAAACATGTAAAGCAATACACATTTAATTGAGTCAACTCTCATATTTTTTCGACCTGAAAGTGGCTATTCACATTAAAATATTCTATGTATCATCCATCAAACATAGCGCAGATTTCCAACATGCATTTAAATCTCACCTTAGACATCTGTCTTATTTGATTATTTAGTTTTATTGAATATTGGCATACATATGGAGAATGAACAGTGTTGTTTAAGTACTTTTACAAAACTTATCTGTCTGTCCTGGAGGAATCATCTGGAAGCTGTCAGTATGGAAATACGGGAACACACCGCCATTTCTGCACAAAACTATCAATCACCCATTTTTTCAGAACCCAGCCAGCTTCAATCATCAGCAAATTTGAATATTTTTTCTGAGGCTAGTGCACTATGCTAAATCAGACGCAGTGCACAGGAAATTTAAGGTCCTCCAGCTTAAGGCTTGGCAATATGGAGTAAAATTTGCATCACAATATCATATTATGAAATTGCATCAATGAAGAATTTCAGCAGAATATGCTATTTAAGGAGTACAAGTATGCAATAACAATTGGGACGCTAGCATGTTTGCTCAAGTTACAAAACAATCAACTCGTCTTAACCAATTTCACAGCAGCCTCGGGCCCTTATTAATATCCAACCATGTTCTCTTTCTTTGTACTGATTCTGTAATGTAAACAGAAATTTTTCTCTGCCAGTTTGGACGAGCTAGCTTAATTCGTGTCGTACTGCATATTTTTTGCGGTATTCCATGTATGCTGATTTATTGCTCACAACAGCTCCAGAATGTTACACTGTTGCTATTTAATTTCAATCCTTTATGTCTATATATTGTGAACATTCAGTTTCTTTTTGGATTCGCTCGTGAATTGATTTCTTTTTTTAACCCCAGTCCATTCCCTAGAAACTTGAATCTAACTAAGCTATTTACCCGAGGCAAATGATGTTCAACACTCTTCCTCTGAGAACCTGTGACATTTTTCAAAGCACTTGTCCTTGTATCACCGTAAATTGCGCGAGCACACAGGTGGGCGTATTTATGTGTGTGCAGAACTGACTCGATGTGTTAATGAGCTTGCGGTCCTACTCTGCACATCCAAAGCAGGGGGCCCAGTCATCCCAGAGCCCCTGCAGCCAGGCCTGGGAGTGGGAGTAACGCACTCAAACATCCAGGTGTCCTTACAGCTCTCGTCCAAACTGCAGACCTGACAACACAGCATTAGACTCTGTGGTGCTAGCTGGTAACTTTTATAATGGTGTAGCCTGGGCCTCCTTCACTTGTAGCTCTGGGCTTTGATCATTGCACTGTAGAGATAGCGCTCACAACATTTCCAGCTAACTGAGGAGGCTTGGCTAAGACGGCCGCCTAATAATGTGGATCAACCATGATAATTATGTCGTCGGGGGCCATTAATTTTGTCTGGGGGGGGCAGTTAGGCCACAGAATGAGGATGAGGGGGATATTTGAAGGGTTCTGCGAGAGGGTGACTAAATAATGCACTCGCCGCTCATCCGCGGTGGTAAAAAATGGGCACCTTCCAGTGGTTTATTTCAACTCGTCTAATTGGCCTCGTTGCGGGTGAAAAATGAAGGGGTCGGCCCGACTATTAATGTTGACTTTTATAGATGGGATGCTTTTGCACCTAATAGACCGGCTCTGTTGTCCATTTTATGCCGCGGCAGTACACTGTCCGCCGTGATGTATTGCGGTCGGCGGAGACCCAGAATAACACAATGGGGCGTAGCCCCGCCCACAGGAAGCTGTCTGGCTGCAGTCCTTAGTGGAAGGAGAGTGATCGCACGCTCCCCGTGTCCTGGCCTTTCCCCCTATCTTTGGCAGCATTAGGAAAGTTAGAGGGCAGCGGTGCAGCTGCGGAACTTAGCTTTTCTTTTCCGAGAGGTTGCTGGTTTGAATCCCGAAGGAGGCATTTGCCTCTGTACCCTCGAGCAAGGTAATTAGGGTGGCATTCAGGGTAACCACTGGGGAGGCTTTTGCCCTTAGCTCTTGTGGCTTACATTTAAGTTTGTATTTTTGTCTTTAGTTTTCCATTTTAAATGTCCGCTTTGAGGGCTGTAGGAATCAGTGATGAATATTGTCAATGAGTAACACAAGCAGAGATGCAGCCAGCATTTGTCCAGTGCTGTTACTCACTCTTCTGGGCAACTTACTCCTCTTTACGAGTGCAGATTTGAGGAGTTGAAAAATTAATGACTGGAAAGCTGTTTTTGGGAATAACCATTTTCATTCCTGTTTGGTTTTTGAAAAAAAAAGTCACCAGAGTTAAGCACAGATATTCATTGAATATAAAAGAATTTTGTCTACAAAAAATTAAATGTGTTACTGGATGTTACTGGAATTTAGTCACTGTGTCTAAACCCCACGTCCGACAGGCCTCCTGTGATCTGGAAAAACCTAGTATGTATTTCACTTCAGGTAGAAACTGAGTTTGAACCTCATTTGCAATAATTAAGAGTGGTGAAAGTCTTAAAGCACTAGCTATTAGTGTTATTTGAACTGTCAAAATTAAGCTTCCATTACTTTTTTTCTGTTAGGAGAAGTCCAGAACCTAAAATTTTTAGTTCAATTGTGAGACCCTTGCCACTGATAAACTCTCTAGGTTTTTTCCAGATTACAGGAGAGGCTGTCCTGAGCTGGGCGGAGCTTGCAGTTCGTGGGCGGAGCCACCTGTCCCATTTGGCCCAAGGTGCATCCCAGTCTAGAGGCTCTCAGCTCTGTGAAATATTCATCGTATACCTTTGCTTTGTTGTCGTGCCTTTTCAGTGCATACTAAATGTTTTAGTGGTGAGTGAGTACCACCAGTAAAGAGGAGTGCAGTTTTACCGGTTGCCATGGGAACAACGAGAGATGAAGATGTAGCTGAGCTGGCGTTTGCCAGGACTCGCTGACAGAGTGAAGTGTGTGTTTGTGTGTGTGTGTGTGTGTGTCTTCATTTTCTATGCCAGTGTGTTTGTATACGCCTGCATTTTTACTGCTGCTATTTTTCCTTGACTCCTGTTCATTTCTTGTAGTATTATCTTATATGTTTAGATTTCTATCTGTCATTATTCAAGATTTTCTTGCGGCTGGAGTCTTTTGGTCGATTGTGAACGACGATGACGTTCAGAATGCATCTTTGACGTTCTGTCAGGATTAGGGCAGAGATCGTCGTATGCTCAGGCTCACTACCTGTTTATCAAAAGTATTTTTGTGGCTCAAACGTCCGGTCATGCTCAGCCTGTGCTCGCAGCCAGAACGATTTCTGAATCAGCCTCACTGTACGATCTGTTCCTTTTCTTTACTAAAATTATGAGGCCTGGTAAAAGGGACTAAAAATGGTATAAATGTACTTTGTTTTGGTCATAGTTTAGAGAAGTGCACATGAGTAATTTTCCTTTAATTGGCAGTTGTACCAGCCAGCCTCTGAAAGTGGTCGAATCTTTCAAGATTTTACACCAGTCAACCTCGATATTAAAACCACAAGCCGAAAATTGCGTAAATCTTCCTCGTCCCATTTTTGGATCTCTGCTGTAGCTTACCTACATATTTTTACATTTCTATTTAGTTTCTATTTAATCGTGGATCAGACTATTTGACCACTCTCTTCTTTTCTACAAATCAAGCTTGACGTCTGACGACAGCTTCTCTCCATTGACAAACTGCATCTTAACATTATTATCTCCGCCAAGGAGATAATGCGATCGAGTCGGTTTATTTATTTATTTATTTATTTGTCTGACTGTCCTTCTGTCTGTCTGTGGACAGGATTTCTCGGAAACTACTGGACGGATCTTCACGAAATTTTCACCAGAGGCAGATCTTGGGCCAGGGACGACTCAATTAAAATTTTGTGATGATCCGGATCTGGATCTGGATTCTGGATCCGGATCTGTATTTACAATCTTAGTGGCATATCTTGGAAACTACTTGACGGATCTTCATGAAATTTTCACCAGAGATACATCTTGGTCAAGGGACGACTCCATTAAAATTTTGTGATGATCCGGATCCGGATCTGGATTCTGGATCCGGATCTGTATTTACAATCTTAGTGGCATATCTTGGAAACTACTTGACGGATCTTCATGAAATTTTCACCAGAGATACATCTTGGTCAAGGGACGACTCCATTAAAATTGTGTAATGATCCAGATCTGGATTTGGATTCTGGATCCGGATCTGTATTTACAATCTCAGTGACATTTCTCTGAAACTAATGAACAGATTTTGATCAAATCAAGGTGGATCTTGACCTAATGTTTAACCATTCCGTGATGGAACAATCTCAAAATATCTGGAAAGACCTGGATCTCTGTTGGTCCGGATCCAGTTCCGGATCAACAATTTGGACTCTGAGGTCAAATTTTGAAATCATTGGAACTATATCGAGTAATACCTCATATGAAAGCTCTTGATGAATGCTTACCACATCTGATACAATTTTGTCACATCATGGTCACGTGATGATCATGTGATCGCTCTGTACTTTGATGACGGCTTTGGAGAATGGATGCTTCAAACATACAAAAATCCCATTTAAACTTGTCACATGGGTGGTCCTGAAATCTTCCAAAGAGAAAGATCTTGCATTTGTATCAACATCATCCCTTGGCGGAGATCAGAAATCTCGGATTGCTCTTGTTCTCTCTGTTACTGGAAGACCGGAGATGATTCTGTGTATAATTGCAGCTTCCTCCACAATCCTTGAGTCTTCCGTTACCTTACAGAACTCAGGGTTTGATTCACAAAGACTGGAATGGCCTTCCATGAAATTGACGGAGAAGGAAGGTCTCACTGAACACTAACTCTGGAGTTGTAGGGCTAAAGCAGGTGACTCAGGTATGAAGCACGCTGCAGCTCTGGTCAGCTTATCTCGAGATGCGCAAAGCAGCATGGGCTAAATCGTGTGACTGGAGAGGGGCTAATTAGCCTGTGGGAGGAGGGCGATAGCAGGGCTGGAGAGGAGAGTTCAGAGTCGCTTTTACTCGAGTGTGCTGCTGAGAGAGGCTGTCCTTATAACCATATTCCAAATTGGGGGATTTCAAATTGGCCTTGTCATTCGCTATTTTAGGTTCTGTGTGTATTTTGAGCATTTATATCTTTGTCTGTATCAAATGTTTCTAAAGCCTCCACTTGTACATTGTAAAGTGTGTTATGAATCACCATCTGTAAAAAAATAACATTGAACACTTGCAAGCCAGGAGGATCTCCTCTCTATCTTTGAGAAAGAAAGTGCCTTTCACTCGTGCTTGTAGCTGAGTTGATGGCGCTTTGTGTCTCACAGCCCCCTAACCATTTGTACTAACAAGTGAGTTTAATCTGAACTCAGAAAACTGAGAAATTCTGCTGCACAGTTTATCAGTCAGGACTCATCGGCCTCTGAAGGGTGGGAAACTCACTGGAAACAGACAGCGCACCTCATGCTGTTAAGGTTATTCTAGCCCCTGTTTTTCCCTCAGTCAGGTGCTTATTGCCTTTATTTATCTGGACAGGCCATCTGATAGCAGGTTATCATTAGCTTTGACACCCTTGCATGTAAGAGTTCAGGTGACTACAGTCATAATATATCAGAAGAAAATTCATAGTACTTGCTTTTAATTAATAACGCTTTTGATTCCCCAAAATAAAAGGACCCATTAATTATTCAGAAATGACACTAATAAATCTAAAAGCCCAATATTGGGAGGATGATTTATAAATTTTTTTTTTTACCTATTTGTAACCAAAATCTACTGAGCAGCACTGGATGTACGCCGTTGTGCGGAGATGTTGAGGGGGATATTGCCACTAAACTGAGCTTCTGCACAGTGGCTCTCAAGAACAGGCCGGAAAATGACAGTGTTGATGTAAACTGATGGTGTTTTACCTGTCTGAAGACTCTGCGGTACTGATGGCAGCTTCCCTGACTGATTGCAGGGCGAGCTGCCAAACTATAGCCCCAAAGCGGACTTGTGTTTCGTTAGGCCTTAGGTTAGTGGAGTTATGATGATTTCCATGCTAAAAGCACATTGTCTGAAGCCTGTGTGCTGAAGTACATGCGCCAGTGGCCACAGAGGAGATCTGTGCAGCTGAATTCAGCTGGTGACGCTGAATAACTTAATAAGCTCTTTCATGGAGTGTCTGACGGCTCAGGTCAGGCAGAGAGCAGAGGAGAATAGGAGGACTGGATGTGCGGTGGGCTTTCGTGAATTATCATGCCCCCCGTCCCAGTCCACTGCCCTCAAAAGGCCCCTCTCTCAGCAAAAAGATTTCCCTCCCCTATTTATAATATGTAATGTTGCTAACTAATGTGACTGCCTAAGTAGCTGCCGTACTGTAAATTATTTCTAGGGGAGAAGAGAGGAGTAAACAAATGATTATTTTATGTATTGGCTTGAGAGAGTCATTCTTGGCTCCGCTATCACGCACATTTTTCAGCTGTTTGTTCATGTATGCAGCTGTGCTGAAGTCACATGGTTTAAGTGCCTCCATTAAGGGGACAAGTGCAGTGCCTCAACCGGGAATCAAACTCGTTGCCTTCTGGTCGGGAGCCAAGTTCTTCCGACTGCTTTAGGTCTGCTTTTCCGTCCCTCCCTCAGTGCTGTCTGGAGATGCTATGGAGTGAGTAATGTTGCCTGCCACTGCGATCCTCTCCTGTTATCATTTCCCACATTTGGCCGAGCGCCGTGTGTAGTTTATTTGGCAGAGCCCGCGCTGTGAGCCTCGTGGGCGTTCGAGATCGACGGCGTAAAACGACAACGCTTCCAAGTGACACCAGTCGTGCCCGGCACGCTGAATTCCATTTGGACGGATTCTCAGGATTGTTCATTTCACTTCCAAGAGAGTCCAAGTTCTGCTGCCTCTTTCCAAGTTGTTCAAAACAATTTCCCTAAATAAGACAATATAAGAAAAATCACTTGAACAGCATATGGGGAGCCAGCTTTGCATAGATGCCTCTGTTTCATGCGGTATTGTCATGTGAAACTGATCATCGTTTGGTGATGGTGAAAAAGGGAGCTCCAGGATGGTGGACTCTGATGAAGGTCTCATTGGAAGTCCTGTCTGAGACGGATCTCAGCGCAGTTACCCTTAAGCTTGTTGAACGTCTTGTCCTCTGCCATTCCTGTTGTCTGAAAAGTTACCTTCAAAGGGCTTCTTAAAAACAGATGTATGTGTGCATTGCATTGGGCCTATCCTCATTATACAAGATTAGACAAGATTTAACCCCCTAATGTCTAGCAGAGCACGATAGGACTGTGTGGGGCCAAAGCAATTCCTAATGCTGGCACTTGAAGCAGGAAGGCCATGCTAAAGCCATTGCTATCTAAACGCATCTGTGTTATCTTTGCAGTAATTGGCTTCAGGAGCACGCAGGACCGTTCCCAAAGATGCAGGTTTGGTTAACCTACGGTTCTGACTTCAGTCAGTGATCAGAACTTGAATGTTTAGACTCTGTATTCTCAGGGTTTACTGATAGATGGTTAAGTTGTTTTGCTTGCCTAGAATTAAAGAGGTAAAAAGTAACTCAATAGACAAAAATCAAGTTAGTAGTTTTACTCATTTATTTATTTTTTGCGTTGGAATGTCAGACTAAGGTATAAATAGCTGGCAATTTGTAAAAATCGTCTGCCACTAGCATCTTGGGCAGCTTTAATTGGTCAATTTCCTGCCTGTATTAAGTGCCCAGATTGATTTATTGCCTTTTTTAAGAGACCATGGGGACAGCAGTGGGAACAGCTGTGCGAGGCTGATGCAGAGGCGTTGTTGTGAAAACACAGAGCCCAGCGCCGCCCGTCTCCGATCCGTTCGCCGCGGCAGACAGCTGGCGGGGGACGGCATCTGGCGTCTGCCGAAGCTCGAGTGGGAGGAGCCACATCAGCAGAACGCAGTGGCGCGAAAACTGCAAGAGGTCATGTCGCGCTGCCTGCAACCAGTCTGCTGGAGGGAGCGCGCTAGGCTAGCTAAGATTCAGTCTGTGCCTGAAATCAGCAGTGTAGGGAAGCATGCGCTATTCTCCTCATGGTTGCACATAGAGAGCCCTAACTCGGTAGCGGTGTGCTAGCCTGGCTAGCCTGACACAAACCCTAGCTGGGGGCCTATAGAGCCCAGTCACACAGGCTGGCAGCTGCCACCATGCTTTCTCAATCCTTTAAGGTGGGCGATCAGACATGTGATTAGACTGTTCTGAACACAATGTTCAAATGCCGATGCCTCAGTCACCACTGCTTATTGAAAGGTGTAGGGCTTGGCACACAACAACGACAAAGACGTTCGACTACCTTAACTCAGGAAATACATAGTTTGAATGGTATGGAAAATGCACATAAAAAAGAGAGCAGTGATTTCTTGATTTACTTTGACTTGTATTTCATTGCAGACAGTGTGAGGACAAGATAATTAATGTTTTGTCTCGTCAAATTCATTTTGTTTGTAAATATGCATCCATTCTTCCGTTCAGGCCGCAAAAAGTAAAAAAAAAAAAAAAGTTGGGATGGGGGAAATATAATAATAGTAATGAGGTTAAAAAAAATTTAATTATGATGTGATTTAAAATCGCCAGTGTCAGCAGATCATAATACTCATGATTTCATTAAAAAGTAGCATCCAGGGAAGACCCAGCCTATCAGGAGCAAAGATGGACCAATGATCTGCTTGTTTTGTCGATGGGGTAGTGCTGATGCACTGGGCTTGGATCGCGTTACTGGAACGCCGAGGTCAAACAAGCCAAACACATTGAATTCACCATATGCAGTCTAGTCACTCTCATGTCATACTCGAGAAGGAAACAGGAAGCATATGGCGAGAGTGGGTACGAGGCAGCGGCAGTCTGATTGCCTGGCTGCCAGTCTGACGCGGATTGAGCCCACGCCACAGACTCTGTACCCACAGATACAAAGCTTTAGGGGGGCTTTGCTCATGACAGGAAATGAGGTCATCGCTCTGCAAGGAATTACACAAACGCCACAGTAATTGCTGGCGCCTGTCCACGTTAGTCTCACACGCGGACCAACGCCACTAAAGATGTTCTTTCTGTCGATGCAGCCCGCGTGATCTTCACTTATTTTCAAGCAATGTGTACGTCAGACCCACGGAGTCCTTAAATACGAAGGATGTCAATTGGATGCTTCCTCTTGCTTGTCCTCTCTCATGGGGAATGACAGATTCACAAAAATATGTCTCTATAATCTGAATTGAAATCCGACATGCTAGTTTGTCATAACTGAGAATAATGTATCCCACCAAATTATGCAGCCAAGTATGTAGCTTTTGTGTGTACATTTCCTTTCACCGCATGAAAATTACATGTCCGTATCATTTAGCAGAAGCAGTGCTTTTGCATGCAGTCTTTGATGGTTGACATTGACGGGGAAATTCTCTCCTCATTGTGTGAGGTGATTGGCCAATGTTTCTGTGGCGTTCATCAGCATTTACAGCCTGAGGCCTCAGCGAGCCTCTCTCAGCTCACAGTGGAGCTGACAGGGACGGGGCTCTGCTGGAGAGTTAGAGGGAGGGAGAGGAAGAATTTCTGCTCTTTCTCTCTTTCTCTTGCCCCGTACGGCCCTGGTAGCTGATTAGAGAGAGCCTCCTCCCTCCCTCGCTCTCTCTTTCTGTCTCTCTCTCCTCCTCCCTGTCACTTTTCAAGTATAATTTTATTCAAACGTTCTGTGTTTGCATGGGAGACATTGTGTTTCAAAGATGCAAGATGTATAACGTAGATGACGTAACAGAGGAGAGATGACAATCCCCAGTAGACGCAAACGCACTTACTGGCCCCGTCCTACAAACGCAGAACCTCTCTCTCTCTCACTCTGTACATCTTTCTCTGATACAGAACCGTTACATAATCTTCTCTCCAATGCTCCCCACCCAGCAGTAATGTTTTAATTAGACGAGGCCAAGCACACATGATGTCGCTCCGTCTGGCGTTGCATTTTCAAAAGCACTGCGGAGCGATTAGAGCCGGCAGTTTGCATTCGCATTCAAAGAAACATCCCAGCCCGCTGTAAGCCTCCTGTGTTCTTTCACTCCGAAATTCAAGCCCCGGTGCGCACCGACCCCCGCTGCCTGCGGCCCCTCACGTCTTCGCCTGTCCACCCTCCTGTTACCCCTCCGACTCGGACATGCTCAAAGCCTGACTGCACCCATGACAACCCCGAGAGAGTTTAGGCTGAAGCATTCGGAGACTGACAAAGAGCTTGGTGAAAGAGAGTCATGTGACATCAGCAATGATGTAATCCTATTTCTTTCTGCTTCAAAAACAATTCCTGTTTCCAACCAAGAAAAATGGTTTAGTTAATTAACCCTTCTGCAGACCTTTCCATGAGCAACAGCGTGCACAACATCATCTACAGCTGGAATTATGGGAGTCATGCATGCTTGAGGAGGTTATGGATTTCAGAACTGATTTTTTCCCCTGCTTTATTTATACTTAGCGTTTTCTTGTATACCTCTCTGATTTGGGAGGCTCCAAACACACCGCCCTGTTCGCTTCATGGAGCCTCATTTTCCCTCTGAAGCCCCATACAGTACAGCCCTTGGAAACTCTGATTATCTGAGTTCACTGTATACAGGATGTCAGATACATGTTTGAATCTCAGCCAGTGTTCCTTCTCTGAGCCTCTTGCTCTGATGTGAGAGTCCTGCTCATACATATGGCCCTAATGTTATGAACTGAATGTAAAATAGATGAGTGTATATATTTACCAGTACGGTGATATAACATGGCACATTCTGTTGGAAAATTGCGCTGCATTTCATAATACTGGGGGGCAATTTATCGTTTTTCCGTTAGCAATCTGCAAAAATGTATCAGATGTATCATACATTGATCATCAAGATGTTCATGTCGTCTATGATTTGCCTCTATTTGAAGTTTCAATTTAGTGTTATTTTCGCGAAAGTTACTCTGAAAAAGTGCGCTAGATCCTTTTCGGACTTTAAAATTATTATTTCTTACTTTCCAGGCAATATACAATGTGGGCCAATTTGTTTACATTTGTCAAATGCAGATTTATGTCTGTGTTCACAAACCGACAGCCAGGATTTATGCTTCTTGAAATACTGGTATCATGAAACTGTAGTTGACATTTAAAAATGGTTTACTCGTGTCAGTTTCAGTTGACAAACCAGAAACAATATTGACATGCTACATAGTTTTATTACGATAACGGTCACGCAAATGGCACCAGTGCTGTGTGTAAAAAACAGCATGGTTCTTTAGTGCTTTGAAAGATCACGTCGACCCTGTTTTGTGGGAATAAAGTGATTTCAAAGCTCTGCATGAGTACAGGCAGTATTTAGCAGCATAGCCTGCAGCACTGCCCTCACTTTGAGAAGAAACCCCCTGGCAGAGTGAAATTAAGCAGTTTGATAATTGCTTATTAACAAGCTGAAGCAAATAAATGAAACATATTGCATCTCGTGCTCTGAATTAAAAGGAATCACTATTAATGATACATGTTTTGATTACCGCAGTAGGCTTGTTTCCGTGAATGAAATTCACCAATGTTCTATTACATTTTTACTGATTCATATTTGGCACTCTGTGTCACACAGCTTTTCCAGAGTCCTTCCCATTACTTCATACTCGAGTTCTGGGCCTGAATGTTTACTGTTTTTTATTTTACCTCCACCTCCAACGAAGTTGGAGCGGTAGGTTATGTTTTCATCTCCGTTTGTTTGTTGGTTTGTCTGTGAACAGAATAACTTGAAAACTTGTGGGTGGATTTGGATGAAACTTGGTGGAAGGATGAAGTGTGGGTCAAGGACAAACTGATTCACTTCTGGTGCATGTACATCAAAGGTCAAGGTCAGGGTGGCCCTTTTTCGTGGTAACCCTGGTTTTATGTGTAGCCGGCGTAGCATTAGGACCCTGGGGTAAGCAGGAGAGGATAAAGAGGGCGTGAGTTAACAGCGATCTGCCTTTATTCTATGAGTGGATCGGAAGAGTAACAGCTCGCGTTTGTGCTAGTGCCCTAGTAGGCGTGTGTGGCTTTAATACTGATAGCGCTATTGGCGGAGGTATGTGCTCTACTGAGTGCTTTCTAGTTTAGCTATGCATTGATCTGCCAACAGCAACTATTAGCTTCCTGCCCGTTCACCTTATTTTTTAGCTGTGCTCCTTTGAAAACTAGGAATCTATGCTGAAAATCGTTAAATTACCTCTCACACCACCAACAATGCTACACTGCACACCATCAATTCTCCGACACTGGGTACCATTACCCTTGTAGATGCTAATTTTTACATTCTACAACTGAAGTGCTTATTTGAATGTTGAGTTTATTACTGCTGCGCTGTCTCTTGAGCCTTTTGCAAGCAGCACTGCCTCTGAAACTACCTGTAGTCGAAATGTTCAGCGAATGACCAATTAAGATGCAATGAAACTACAACGGTTAAAGGACCCAATGCGAGTCACATGATTCCTTGGCTAGGTAACTGCTCAAAGGGACTTCTCCCCTGTATCGCACCACCGCTTTTGTTTTCTTTATAAATGCAGAATCAATACTTTCTTTTTAAGATGCTATTGACTGCGTAAAGCGCTACCCTCAGTCATTCAACGCGGGCAGCCTGCTCAGCTGTGTGCAGACTGGAGCTCGGCCACAGGAATATCCAGGTTTTGTCTCGGCGTGTATTCCTACCTTTGGAAATTAATGTGGTGTGAAATTAGCATTTTATCTGTCCGTAGATACAGTAATGGAGGCAATTAGGGTGCGAGGGAGAAGACGCTGTAGGTAGTTTCTCTCTCTTAAGGTGAGGGACAATGCTGCTGCACTGTAAACCCAGCAAGACTGAACCGACACCAGTTGCTCTTAAAACACTGCAGCCCCTGGTGTGTGTGTGTGTGTGTGTGTGTGTGTGTGTGTGTGTGACTGTTTATATTTGAAATTACTGCCGCGGCTCGTGGAGATGATTAGTCTGATATTCAGTCTGTTTTCAGATGAGACACTTGTTTGTGGAAAATACTTCTTGTTGTGCAGCAGTCGCTCTATATGTATGAACTGAAGTCCAAGCTGACCTGGAGTATGTAAATCTGCCGCACAGTGTTAATTCAAAAGAAATGCACGTAATATTATCCTTGCCATTTTGCGAGATAATTTTGGTGACTCACATTTGATTTGAAATAGATTTGTGAAAAAAGTAGAACTTGCATTAAGGTAAATATTGACGGAATGCAGGGCATATCTTGTCGTTACTTGCAACTTGTATAAAAAAAAAATAAGCTTATGCCTGAATTGATTCTGTAATCCTAAGATTGCATGACACCAAACTTATGTCTTACTTTCTATGATCGTATTTCTTACCAGGCATTAGTTTCACTTGATTTGTATTAGTTTTTCACCCACTTATCTGTTACTTTTATCTTTCCTGTTGAAAAGCAGCTGACTAGTACATCCCATTAAACAAATCAACTCTTTCCGTTTCAGTGAAGTTCTTTTCTGAACATCAATAACAGGAGCTAAACAGGCTCCATTCGGGGAGTGCAGTTCCATCTATCACCACCAAAGCTGCTCAGCCTGTGATTTAGCCGAGCGAAGAACTCTATTTCCTGGGCTGGTTTACACTGAGGCAGGCCTGACTGGTTTCATTTTGATCACCGTGAGCTGTGCTTCCTGGGGTTACTATGGTCTCGCCCGGCCCCTGCTAGACAGACACATCTAGGGCGATGAACTTGTTCGCCTGATCACACCTACATGAGCTCTGTTCTCCGAGTCGGAAATTAATACTATAATCTTACCGGATGAATCTGTGTGACGGGGGAGCTAATGATGACATTTAAATGAGAAATAGTGTTCGGAGAGTTAAACCAAATGGTTCTGCTCTCCCCGGGCTCTCCATTTAACATGATGGAACGAGAGGCCGGGTCTTCCCAGAGGGACACCATTAATTTCGTCTAATCCCACACACAGAATCAGGCCCCCCCCATCTTCTCCCCAGACGTGCCAGGGTTCACCCGTTTCCCAGACCCAGAGCATGGCGATGGCGGTGGCGGTCGCGGAGCCCCTGTGCGGGGTGGGAGAGAGTTAGAGGAAGGCTTTGTGCCAGGCGAGAGCCCCGTCACGGTTGTATCTCCAGGGTCCGACCCGCTTGGACCGGCTCCGGAGGTCCACTGCTGGCTCTGCTCTTGGTGCCGTCTAATTCAGCGAAGAGTGGGGCTGACTGAGGAGCATAATGTGCCATGGAGCTCTGGCCTTTCTGTCTTTCTTCATCCGTCTCTTTTTGTATCTCTCTCATCCTCTCTCCTGCTTTCTTTATCTTTTTATTTACCTTCCTCCTCTTTCTATCTCTTTTTCCCTTCTCTCTTGCTTTTTCTCACATTGTCCCTGCACAGTGCATCACTCTCTTCTTCCTCTGTGGTGTACAAGTGTGGCATGAGGGTGCAAGAAGGGTGACTTCACACTGAGAGGCTTTCTCGTGATTGGTCGGGTCCATGCGTTAACCAGGCAGGATGAAAAAATAAGAACTTGCATCCTTTTTTCCACGATTTACAACAACTGACCAAAGAAATACAAAATGACATTTCGCTACACGAGCGATTCTCTAACATGGTGTTTCTAAAATCAAATACACCATGAGTGCCAATCATTAAGAGTTTTTTTTTTTTTTTTTTTTTAAATCACAATTACCAGCGTAAGTGGCGACCACCTGTAGCTAGAAGCTGTTATTGAAAACCTGCCTTTCTCCACGAGCGGCTTTTTAATTCAGTTTTTTTTTTCCCTGAATGAGCCCTCCCTCAAGTACTGCCCATTAGATGACAGTGAAAAGAACAACTTTGTGCTTATCTGTATTTTCTGCTCTAGTCACTCTTCATTTTTTGAGTGCTAGTAGCCTATTAGCCTGTATCGTTATAAACATGCTTGCTTTGCCGTCAGCTACACTGGTCTGGAGCCTGTGGAGGCTTAATTTTTGTTCCACTCTTCTTTTTTGTCGACTCCTTACCTGTAATTGCAGTACTCAATGGTTTATCCTTTATTTTAACATTTTCTCTGGCTTCTTCTTAAGAGTGGACTCCTAAATGCGGGTATAGTGCAGTCAGCGGATCTCTGAAGTCAACAGGTGGCGCTATCCATCATCTCAGCTAGCCTGCTGTTGGCCATGGTGGTCATCCAGGACATTGCCTCTCTAAAGTGCCCTGTAGGCCACTGTACTGTTGACCTGTCTTTTGTCAGACTGAATGATGAATGAGAGAGTAAAAATAGCTTCAGTGTATGTTTGACTACATGTGAGTCTGGGCCTGTTTGCGTGTACTTGTGTGTGGCTTATTGGATGAGTACATGCATGCGTGTGTTTCTGTAGGAGCATGTGTGTGTCTGTAAGTGCTGCATGTGTGTGTTGGTGCATATTTGTGTGTGCGTACACATGCGATTGAGGCTCTGTGCAGTGAAAGAGTGGAGTGCCTCGCCTCTGGCTGTTATGCAGTTCTCTATAGACTCATTGGCATTCAGGCTTTGAAAGGAGGCTTTAGAGGCTCTTTTTGTTGGCCCACAGGGTTTGGTGGTCTTTAATACTGTGAGTGTAGCTTTTTAATGGGCGACAAATGCCTCCATTCTATTGGACAGGAGTGTTTGCCTGATTGCAGGTGTGCCGATACCGATGGGCAACATTGATGCCTGACACTCGCGTACTTGTTTGTCGTACAATGACAGTCCTGTGGCCGAGTGCTTTAGACCAGTGTTTCTCAAACCTCTCCTGGCGTACCCCTTGTCCTGCATGCTTTAGACCTCTCCCTGCTCCAGCACAGGTGATTCAAATGATCAGGTCATAATTAACCCAAGAAGCTGCTTGACAATAAGCGAATCATTTGAATCACCTGGGCTGGAGCAGGGAGAGGTCTAAGGCATGCAGGACAAGGGGTACGCCAGGAGAGGTTTGAGAAACACTGCTTTAGACTGTCGAATAACTTTTTATTACTTTTTTTTTTTTACAAACACTGGAAAAATATGTAATTTAGAATCTTATTGAAGACAAGGACTATCTTACTGGCGGTTTGTTGTTTTTTTTGAAGAAAGTAATAGTAGATAGTCCTCCTCCGTTCGAATGATAAAGGTTGAAGGCTTCTTGTTTGTGCCTTTGTGTGCGCTTGCCTTGGTAAAAGGTTTGTAGGTTTTCAGCTATTCCTCCGACTCTCCCTGCTGGATGGTCCTCTGACAGGAGTCAGCAGTTAAACTCTGCTGACCACTTTGCTTGCCGGACTGACCTCTCAGCACATGGAAGTTCCCTGAAGGACCTCAGCTCTCTGCTGCTCTCTGTGCCAGGCTCAGAGGGGCTTTATGGGTAAGAACCTGGTAAAGCAGTGGAGGAGTTTGATTTAAGCCCTGTTGGGCCGCTACTAGAGTGCTAATAGCGGTGTTGGGTTAACAGCGGTGCAGCGAATCTGCCATTTACACTGTTACCGTGACAGGAGAAGAGAACTGTTGCAGAAATGATTAGGGCTGGAAGTGTAATTTGTAACAGATGTTTGGCAATTTAGTGAAGTGTGATCAGGCAGTTTTCCATTTCTGTGAATATCACTTGGATTCTGGCTCTGACCACAAACTGTATTCAAGTAATCGTTGCATTGCACTGACAAGAGCTGTACGCTTTGGTTTATTCTTTAAAAATGACTCTTTTCTCCTGAGTGCCTAGTTTCTCACCCTTAGAGTAGCCCTGTTGGCTACGAAGGTTTGTCTGATGGCTGTAGTCATCTACAGTCTGATCTAAACAAAGTGTGGTCACTATATTATTGACTAAGTTGAACAGCTTTTGGATCCCTGAGTGAACAAAAGCAGTGACTGACATCTTGTGTTTAGGTGACAGTGTGTGCTGTGTGTGTCTGGACGAACCCTCTGAATTGGTTCAGGAATGCTGCAGCGATGAGTCTTTGATATTTTTACTTTCAAATTGCAGAAAACAAAAGAAAATTGGGATAAAATATGGTATAAAAAAGTAGAAAGGCTCAGTTGCTTAGGCCTTTGTCATTAAACTACTGTGAACAATGCAGTTTCTCCGTGGTTTTGAAAGAAAACAAAAGGGAAAACCAACAGTGAGATTAAGACATGATTTAGAGAGAGTGTTAATTGTGCCTTGTATGGAGAGGGAAGACGTAAGGATGTTAAGTCTTGCGCAAATATTGATTCAGTTTAATAGTCTTTAACTATATGAACAGAGCAATAAACAAAATGGGTAGTTTAGATTGGCCTCTCAGAATTAATTGGAGCAGGGACGATGGGCAGCGTGATGCTGTTGTGTGGGTGTCACATCCACCCGTCACAACCCACCACATGCTGCAATGCATGCTAGGAGTTCCCCGCCCCTGGTTCTTGACCAGTCGCGGCAAGGAAATGGGAGGGGCCAAAAAATATGGCTCTGCGCAGCCAGGCCACAGGTTACGCATCATGACTCTACAGCTGGCAGCTTGAGTATAGTGTGCTGTGTGTTCGCATTTATACTGTGACATAATCTTGGCTCTTTGATTTTATATCCAGCACGTTAGATTTGAAATCAATGGCTAAGAGGTTGAAATCCACCGTTGGCTTTTAACCCTCTCATGCATGAATTATGGACTCACTCAGGATTTTTTTACTAATATGCAGCAGTGCCCAAAATTGCAGGCATATATAGAGAAAAAACACTTTTAAACAGATGTACAGTACAGGCCAAAAGTTTGGACACACCTTCTCATTCAATGCGTTTTCTTTATTTTCATGACTATTTACATTGTAGATTCTCACTGAAGGCATCAAAACTATGAATGAACACATGTGGAGTTATGTACTTAACAAAAAAAGGTGAAATAACTGAAAACATGTTTTATATTCTAGTTTCTTCAAAATAGCCACCCTTTGCTCTGATTACTGCTTTGCACACTCTTGGCATTCTCTCGATGAGCTTCAAGAGGTAGTCACCTGAAATGGTTTGCACTTCACAGGTGTGCCTTATCAGGGTTAATTAGTGGAATTTCTTGCTTTGTCAATGGGGTTGGGACCATCAGTTGTGTTGTGCAGAAGTCAGGTTAATACACAGCCGACAGCCCTATTGGACAACTGTTAAAATTCATATTATGGCAAGAACCAATCAGCTAACTAAAGAAAAACGAGTGGCCATCATTACTTTAAGAAATGAAGGTCAGTCAGTCCGGAAAATTGCAAAAACTTTAAATGTGTCCCCAAGTGGAGTCGCAAAAACCATCAAGCGCTACAACGAAACTGGCACACATGAGGACCGACCCAGGAAAGGAAGACCAAGAGTCACCTCTGCTTCTGAGGATAAGTTCATCCGAGTCGCCAGCCTCAGAAATCGCAAGTTAACAGCAGCTCAGATCAGAGACCAGATGAATGCCACAGAGTTCTAGCAGCAGACCCATCTCTAGAACAACTGTTAAGAGGAGACTGCGCGAATCAGGCCTTCATGCCATCAAATAGCTGCTAGGAAACCACTGCTAAGGAGAGGCAACAAGCAGAAGAGATTTGTTTGGGCCAAGAAACACAAGGAATGGACATTAGACCAGTGGAAATCTGTGCTTTGGTCTGATGAGTCCAAATTTGAGATCTTTGGTTCCAACCGCTGTGTCTTTGTGAGACGCAGAAAAGGTGCACGGATGGATTCCACATGCCTGGTTCCCACTGTGAAGCATGGAGGAGGAGGTGTGATGGTGTGGGGGTGTTTTGCTGGTGACACTGTTGGGGATTTATTCAAAATTGAAGGCACACTGAACCAGCATGGCTACCACAGCATCCTGCAGCGACATGCCATCCCATCCGGTTTGCGTTTAGTTGGACGATCATTTATTTTTCAACAGGACAATGACCCCAAACACACCTCCAGGCTGTGTAAGGGCTATTTGACCAAGAAGGAGAGTGATGGAGTGCTGCGGCAGATGACCTGGCCTCCACAGTCACCGGACCTGAACCCAATCGAGATGGTTTGGGGTGAGCTGGACCGCAGAGTGAAGGCAAAGGGGCCAACCAGTGCTAAACACCTCTGGGAACTCCTTCAAGACTGTTGGAAAACCATTTCAGGTGACTACCTCTTGAAGCTCATCGAGAGAATGCCAAGAGTGTGCAAAGCAGTAATCAGAGCAAAGGGTGGCTATTTTGAAGAAACTAGAATATAAAACATGTTTTCAGTTATTTCACCTTTTTTTGTAAAGTACATAACTCCACATGTGTTCATTCATAGTTTTGATGCCTTCAGTGAGAATCTACAATGTAAATAGTCATGAAAATAAAGAAAACGCATTGAATGAGAAGGTGTGTCCAAACTTTTGGCCTGTGTACATTGTAGTGACCTCCATGCATGAAAGGGTTAAGGGGTACTTCTCCTAAAACACATTTGGGCTCATTTTTGTTGTGCTTTTGAGTAAATAAATTCTGTCTGATTTGGAAATAATCCTTTCCATCTACAGACATTGTTAGTCGCTACAAGTTAGCCAGTTAGGTTCTATCATGCAACTAGGTGACCATCAATACAAAGTCTGTGACTTTTATTTTTGAAAAAATGATGATTTTGACATTCTACGCAAATAAACCGCTTAAGTCATGTTTACTCACGCAAAGTTGGTTATTTACGTACTTGGTGGGTGTTTATTGTGTCCTTAAAATACTGGCAAACTACCGAAAGCATTCTTGATTTTACTTGCCAGAACCACAGCCTATACTCAAGCTGGATTTGCATTTGTGTGAATGATTTAGGCTGTGTGTCTCACAAGTAAAAAGAAGGCAGCTTTCGATATTTTTGAAACTTGTTCTGAAGGACATAATAAATACCAACCCAAAAAAATGAGACTTTTTGTGTGTAAATGTGATTTGTTATGTGGCTTGTTTGATTAGAATGCCAAATCTATTTTAAGACAAAAGTGACGCACATGTATTAAAGGTCACCTGGTTGCATGGTAACCGCTAACTGGCTAACACGTAGCTGCCTATGCTATTTCTGGATAGTTTGTAAACCTGTCTGGAGGAGTTTATTGACTGAAAAACTCAATGGAAATGAGCCCAGATTGTGTTTTGGGTGGAGTGCCCCTTTACATCTGGGGTAATTGCATCCATATTATGTGAACCATGTTATAACTGCATCCGTTTTATGCATTCACTAAATCCTTATGGGCTAATGAGTACAGTTACCACTTAAATTGGCTCAGGTTCACTGCACTCTTTCAACTCAGAGACTGGGAGTGTCCTGCAAGTAACCTCTTTGTCTTTTGGTTTGTGATATCACTGTTTAGACTCCCGCCCCCGTTCTTCTGTGTTCTGCCATCGCTCTAATTACCTGTCAGTTTTACCGCTAAATTCTGGAATGTTCTCTGTTATCAATGTTATGGGATGAGTAACGCACGTAATTTTAATGTCTAATTATGTAAGTATTCATTTTTCTTTGTTTTCTGTGTGTACTTTCGAGATTTTAGCGTATGATTTTCATGCATTACGCTTATGCTCATTAAGTTGAAAAATGTTGCAACGGGCTGTAATGGTAATGTTGAAGTGAAAATGTGGCAGTAAATGTGGACGGAATTCTTTCGTTCCCATTGCGCTATTTACTTTGAAGTTACCGGGCGATGACAGGAACACAACCTGGTGCTGCTCGTGTAGATATCAGCTCTCAAGCCAGAAATTTGAATATCAAAGAAAAATTGTGAACTTAGTATGAAGATGGTGAAGCGAGGGATGAAATGTGTTGGTGAAGGCTGGATTCTTCCGGAATAACCTCGACACTGCCCAGCTCCCTCAGTCTGGCACGCGGGCGACGTTACCCTAAATGTCATTTTCACCCTGTCTCCTGTCTCTCAGAGCACTTCGACGCCCTGGGAAGGACGTCAGCTGCACACATATATACTTTTTCTCCTTCCATTTCTTTTGAAGGTTCTTTTAATCTCTTATCCTATTAATCTTAAAAATAAAAGATGTTGTATTTTCGCCGGAGGCAGCAGAAGTGGAATTTGTATTGGGTGGAATCGCTCTCCCTAATGGGGGAGGGGATTAAATGAATTTTGAGGTTGTCTTAATGCTCTATAATTGTGAAGAGGCTCCATTTCTCCGAACAATTAAAGATGCAGGAGAGCCGGTCTCTGCTGAGATTCGGAGCTGGGATCCGGCAGATTGTAGAGGATGTGGATTTCGATGTCCAGTCCCCCACTGCACTCTGCCAAACCATTTTTTTTTGGCTCTCAAGTGTTCTGAAATTGCTTTCAAGGTCATCTCAAGGTCAGAGTCTCGTAAGCGGATCACTGTTATTACTGTCCACGAAACCTCACTCTCCTCAGGTGTTCGTTTGCTGTGGCTCAAAGTTCACTGTGCTACTGCAGGTCAAGAATCAGGAGCGCGGATTCAGTTTTATTACTCATATTCACACCTGCAGTTTCTGGCTGTTGATGAATGCTAATAATGAGTTAACCCTTTCGGCGCCGTGGGCAACGTAAGATATCAAAGTCAGATACTGTTGAAAACTTATCATGTGGCAACTTGTTTAAAAGAGCTCCTGCAGGGGAGCTCTTTTAAACAAGTTGCCACATGATAGGTTTTCAACAGCTCAGGATAACTACATTTTTAATTCCTTGAAAATGTATTCGGCGCTCGACGGGTTAATGTGAATGTAGAGACTGCGGAAGACGTGACAACAACAGGACACGTGTAAAGTTCTTATTGCACATTCCAAATGTCAAAATGAATGGTTTCTATGTTATAGGCTTCATGACAGAGATGAGTTAAAGAGGAAGGATGGATAGCGGTCAGTGCAAGGCGACATATTTATGTGCAGGTCAAGTCTTCGTGTGCATTCATACATGTATCAGGTCCTCATGTGTTCGGGTATGTTCATGAACACGTTGGTGAGGGCAGGGTGGGGTTTTATGGAGGTTGTGGTCATTGGCCACATCAAGGGTCAGCAAGAGTGATTTTATATATTTATATAAGCAATTAAAACATCCTGCCTTCCACCCACAGTGGTTAAATATGGAAGCAAACAGTAAACCGGTTTGTTTCCTAAAGGCTTGTTTTAAAAGGGCGGCAGGAAGGCGCAGTTTGGCTGGGGGCTGGTGTGGGGGTGCGGAGATTGAGCAGTTTATGTGATGTTGATGTGACTCATCCATCTTTGGCTTCACAATGCAAAGATTAGAGCAGAGATCCTCTTTTCTGGATGCAAATGTGATCTGGTATTTTTTGCTGTTTTTCATCCTCTCTGCTGAAGGTCGAGTGAGTTTCACACGGGCGCGCTTACATAAAGCACCTTCAGCGTCACTTCGTGCTCATTTCTTAATGTTTCCTGGAAAAACAAGGTACAGGGGTGGACAAAATATCATAAGCACCTCTAAGGAAATGGTTTTTAGTTTAAAGTACCTAATCCACAATTGCAGAAGTGTCCACACTGGCAATGCCTATTCATTTCAATGTTGATTGGAAGCAGTTGTAAGCTTAACAGAGGATTTAAACAGCAGCATTTTGCAATTAAGTCTCCAAAGGAAGATGGTACTACTAGAGATCCGAACGGGCCAAATAGTTGGTGCCGGAAATGCAGCTGCTTCATTTGCAAAAATGATTAAAATATATATATATATATATATATATATATTTAGGGTGGCAAGGTTGACTGTACCAAAAATGATGACAACGTACTGCTTGGCAAACACAAAAAAAACAACAGTAAAATATAACTGGCCAGAGGTCTAATGTCACTGACAGGGATGGATGGGCACTTGGTTTGATTGTAGATAATTACCACAGAACTACAGCTCTGAAAATCACCGTTTAGAATTGAATCAACTTCACAAGGTTATACACACACACATGCACGCACGCACGCACACGCGCGCACACACACACACACACGCCGAGATGGGTGACAAAGAAATTGGAGAGAAAAAGAGACAAAAACCTAAATAATTGCATGAACAAACATCACAAATACAGATGTTTTCATTCGTTGGCTTGGCTTTTGGCCAGCTGTCCCCTTGAATGCTGACGGGTCACTGTAAATCAGTGCAGAGTTATTCTGGGGATCACCTTTCTATTGTACTGATGAAGTATTCTATCCATGATGGGATTGGTCTTTTCCAGAATGATAATGACCCAAACCCACAGAGCACAAGGGGTCACCGAATGGTTTTATGAGCATGAAAATGTATGAATACTGAACTCCCGTGTGAGCTTTTAAAACAATGTAAGACGACACTCTCCATCACCATCATCAAAACACCAAAAGAGGGAATATCGCCTCCACGAATGTTCCTTTGTCCCTCAAGTAAAATTTTACTTGGCAGCTTGTGGAGGCCCAACACTTTCCTAAGAGTAGAACGCACCTTACCAGAAAAATTCCCAGCATGGGACTAGTCTAGTAAAAAGCAAGCTGGAGCACACAAAGCTCAGGACAGAATACACTTTACACTTTCCTAAGAGTGTTTGTGTTTATTTTTCCAATAATTTGCCCCCTTTGTTTTAATTTGTTTCTTATAATTTGACTACCCCCAATAAATAAGGATTATGAATAAGATGAAGTGGTTCATTTCATCATAGTCATCTATACTTTATTTGAAGGGATTGTCATGCAATAAACAAAACAACATTCTCAAACCCCATCCTATTCTAAGACATTGTGTAATTGTGATGTGATTATTTTATGCCAGTTTCCTTTTTAATGGATAACCTCTTTTTCATAGTTTCATGCTGGCGAAGAGGTACTTGGCCCCTGTCTTCAAGCTTAGTTTTACGTACGATTGCATTTTTTTTTTTTTTCTTTGAAGACAGAGGAAGCAGCAGCACATTATTCTCTGGAATCAGTTCTTTCGATGACTGTGAAGATGGAGTTATGAATTACACATGATCACCCATTTTCTCTTGCACTCTAGCACAGTCTCTGATGTAAATTTTTCAGGATAGTGTTCAATTCATAATGATATGGCAAAAGACTGCGGGTGCATCAGTGTACGCGAGTGCCTTTTTGACCTGCATGCGCGCTGACAAACACGCTGTGTTTCCCCTCCTGGATTTGAGATGGAAGACCTCAAAAACAAAAACAACGTACTCGTGATTTGAGCTTGTTTTGTGCACCTTATCCCTCCGTATCAAGTGCTGTATGAGTCAATTACTGAGAGCTCTGAAAAATATCTTTTTTGCTCTATTGCAGTGAGAATTTTATTTTCTACCCGTCTTCTGCAAAATCCTATTTGTCCAAGTCGCTAGCTGTCTTATATCTGCTTTTTTATGGCTTTGCACTGTATATCTACACCCATATCTTCAGTGTGTGCAATCTAACCCCAAGACAGTCTTTCACCATACTGCAATCAGTCATAACATTATGACCACTTGCCTCATTTTGTGTAGGTCCCCCTTTTGTTAAAGCAGCTCTGACCCGTTGAGGCATGAACTCCAGTAGACCTCTGACGGTGTGCGGTGGCACCAAGATGTTATAAGATATAAGATCCTTTAAGTCTTATGAGTTGCAGGGTGGGGACTCTATAGATGCCACAGATGCTCGATTACATTGAGATCTGGGGAATTTGGAGGCCAGTTCAACACTTAGTACTCATTGTTGTTCCTCAAACCATTCCTGAATCATTTTTGCAATGTGGCAGGGTGCATTATCCTGCTGAAAGAGGCAACGGCCATCAGGGAATACCGTTTTCATGAAGGGGTGTACTTAGTCTGCAACAGTGTATTTTTAGGTGGTACATGTCAAAGTAACATCCACATGAATGGCAGGACCCAAGGTCTCCCAGCAGGACATTGCCCAAAGCATCACACTGTCTCCACCCACTTGCTTTTTTCCCATAGTGCATCCTGGTGACATGTCCTCCCCATGTAAGCATCGCACACACCTGACCATAGACATGATGTAAAAGAAAATGTGATTCATCAGATCAGGCCACCTTCTTCCATTGGTCCGTGATCCAGCTCTGATGCTCACGTGCCCACTGTAGGCGCTTTCGGTGGTGGACTGGGGTCAGCATGGGCTTCCTGACCGGTGTGCAGCTACGCAGTCCCATACGCAACAAACGGTGATGCACTGTGTGTTCTGGGACCTTCTTTAAGAACCAGCATGAACTTTCTTGGCAATCTGAGCCACATTTTTGGAGATATTCTGAATCAGTCTTGTGGCCATCACAATTGAAGACCTGGGTGCAAGAAGTACGTAAGTCACATTTTCCAAAAAATGAGCTGACACTACTACCATAAAGTAGAGTGTCATGTGCATCATTTAAAGCCAAAAAATTCCAAATATAAGTACTCAAGTCCTCAATACTGATATACGGCCTTCCCTGAATTTACTGAATTTTTGTGCAAGAAATACTCAAGTCTTTGCAGAAGTACTCAAGTCCTTGACGTCATCAGGAACAAGTGCCTAAGTCCATGACTGTCCAATCAGCTGCTAGTATGTGTCATGTGACAAACATAGCAAAAATGACTGTTTGGCAATCAGAAAATGATTGAAACGGCATTTGTGTGGTAAAAGTACCAAAGTCCATGCATTTCATGGCAATAAGCACCGAAGTCCAGGTATTTTATGGTAAGGAGTACCAAAGTCTGAAGCTGATTTTCTTGTTTTTTTCCTAATAAAGCATTATTTTTCCACAGAAACGTGTCTGTCTACTTTGTATAACCCCTGGAACTAGCAGCAGGCGCCACTGAATGTTATCTTTTAAAAAAAAGTATCTGCAGCATGTTTTCAAAACTTTGACCCTTAATATCTCAGAAGTGTTATTTTGTGACTAAAGTACTTCTTGCACCCAGGTCTTCAATTTGGCCCTTGTAAAAGTCGCTGACATCCTTACGCTTGCCCATTTTTCCTGATTTCAACACACCAACTTTTAAGACAAAATATTTACTTAGCACCTCATGTATCCCTCCCCCTGACAGGTGCCACTGTAATGAGATCATCGATGTTCCTTGGCTCACCTGCCAGTGGTCCTAATGTTATGGCTGATCAGTGTTGTATATCTAAGCCTACTTAGTGTGTCTGATCTAACCCTGTCAAATACTGTGTTTTGCTGTGTTTCTGAACCCATGTCTCACAGCTTGTCTGATCTAACCCTGTCTTAGACTCTGTCTTTCACAGGGTGAGTAAACCCATATCTCGCAATGAGTCCCGTCCAACTCCATTTATCAGAGCCTGCTACGTAAGTCTGCTTCTCAGAGAATCCCAGATTTGATTTCTGCGCCTCACGTCAACAAATGTAGTAAGAGCTGCATACCAGCGGCAGCACAAGCTCTGCTGTAGCACCCATCTCCCTGCCCACTCCATCCACTCACAACCACTCACTTCTATTTTTATACCACTTTTTTATTTAGGATTTTTGGAGGCATTAGGTACAAGAAGTTGGCCCTTTTCAATGACCTTTTCCTGAGTCAAATTGTTGCCTGTCTTTTACTGCACTCTCTCCTGTAAGGCCAGTATGACAATAGCACTTGCACTCTTACTTCCTCCCTTGACTCGTAGCGTATAGCTGTGTGAGTTTATCCCTCCACAATGCGATGCGGTTTCTCTGTGAAATTAAAGGTCTTTGTTCACCCCGTAATCTAATCTCAGGGATCAGACTGTGGCATTTTTGCTGTAACTTATTTGTCCCATGATAGGCAAAACAAATGGATTCTTTAATTGATTTCCTGCGTGAAACACAAGGGCACGCCCTGGAACAGATCAAGGTTATTTCAGTCGTTTAATCTGAGATCCCCGGGTGATCTTGGGGGTTGAGAGTGCATTTCCTGAAGCAGCGCGCTGACGGCTGTCCTACTGTAATGTCATCACTGCGGGAAGAGCTCATCACCAGAGCCGCAAAGTGACACTTACAGATTCATAGGCCGAAATTAGATTCCCTCCCTGCCACTTTACCTCGGCAGTCTATCAGGCTGTCATCCGCGCCGAACGTATGCTACCGTATTTCCATCTATCTGCCATTGTTTCCTCATCTGATTCATGTTTTTTTTTTTGCTGGGAATATTACATTTTGGCTGTTTTAGCCGCAGTATATAGTTGCTATTTGTTGGCTTGCTCCTGTATTGTTGATATTTATCATCATGTCTGTCGCCATCCCTGGGATGATTGGGTGCGTGAAAAAGGCCGACTTACGCAAGCACACAATTTGCTTTGTGAAGAAGTAAAAACACCAATAGCGTAATTTCCTCACCGCATTAGCGAAGGATGCTGTTTTATCAGCTTAGTTCTTTCAGTGATTCTGTGGTGCGCCTTCCTATTTTTGTTTACCATTAGCGGGGGCATGGTGTTTGTTTTCAGGAAGTCAGCCCTTTCACTGATTCGTATCGCTAACTCAATATCCTTCTGAGTCTCTCTTTTGTGCTTTGCTGAATAGAATATGACTTAACAATGATTTCTGTTCCGTAATCCCACCGACGTTGAGAGGAAGGAACATTATGTTTGCCGTGGACGTGATGATGTTCCGGGGTCTTGGGTTGAGGTAGGGTAGCAGTGAGGTGTGAATGATGGAGAGCTGGGTTTGTGAATGTTTGGGTGAGTTTGCTTGGGGTGACTGAACTTACTGCTCTGGAATTGTACATTCTGTTACCAGATGGGGAACTGCCATTAACCTATCTTTAATGCCCGTATGTGTAATGGAATGAATAGATTGTTTTTTTGGACAATTTTAAAAAACAGTCTTGCGTTGTCACGAATGACGCAAAAGTTAAAGGAGCAGTGTCACAATTATTGCGCACGCTCACAACTTTAAACGACGTGAATCCGCTCAACTGCAAGTCAAAATCAGCTGCTAGCCTTAAAAATCTGTTATCGTTTTACATATTTAAGTTACTTAGGCATTACCCTTTTAGTATTAAGGAGCTTTCTACAGAAATTCAAGCATTCAAAGTGCTATTTTAGTGCTTTAGCAGAAGGATATGAAAAATGTAAACTGGTTTGCCAACTGCCAATATTCATAAAAGAAGCCATAACATTATGACTTTATTATTTTTACATTACGTTAACATTACATTATTTTTCTTCTTCTATGATTATTGACAATGGCAAGCCACCTTACATTCTTCGTATCCCTTGGCTAAAGCACTAAAATAGCGCTCTGAATCTTCAAATTTCTATAGAAAACTCCTTAATATAAATATAATATAAAACATAATGCCTGAGCAACTAAAATATATAAATGCAATGTAAAACGATGGCGGAGTGGCAAGGCAAGTGATGGCATTCGTCGCTTCCCCCTTTCCTCATTCGTTAAGAAGACGGAAGTCAATGCGAACGCCTATGTGGGATTACCGCTATCATGGTAGAAGCAGCAAGAAAACCAAAGAAATTAAAATTTTTGTCTGAGGAGACTAAAAAACGAAAGAGAGAGAAACAGAATCAAAGTCCAGAGAAGGATCAAAATTGGCCAGGCTTTCACCCGCTAGCGTGAGCTCAAAGACGAGGAGGGATGTCCGACCGATGCTGCCTTGGCCCGGTTATTGCTGGACTAGTAAGTAATGTTACACATTGTTTTCTCTTTATAACGTTACAGTACTTTTGAGTTTGTTGTGTGGCTGGTCGTGTCACTGTGGAGCTGCAAACTGTCAAGCTGGTGGCTATTTATTGCAACCACGCAAATTTCCAATCGTTAACATTAGCATTATCATTGTGATTTGAGCATCGCAAGCGATGACTACAAACCGCAAATATAAATGTTTGAGTAAAATATGTAGCTTCCTCCTGTGGAAAGTACCAAATATGGAAGATCAGTCATACTGAATCATTGTGGGATTATCGTCTCAGTTTGTATGTACTTGACCAAGTAGATTCTGATGATTGTAAGGTAATAGTTTCAGAGAAAAATAGGATTCTTGTCATGTTTTTTGTTGAGTTGAGTACAGTAATTGCAAAAGAAGTCTATCAAATGCGTCGGCGCGTCAAACCGTATTGCTTGCTCTAAATAATCAGTAAAACAAAACCCGTGTGCATTGAGTTATGACTTTTCATAGTCCTGCTTATCACTTGCACCTTGCGCTGAGTGTAGCTAAAATTACAGGGATTGTTGCTCGTTTAAACATTTCTTATTTTCAACATCGTCATATGATATTGTTTAGCCACAGTTAGATACATTACCTCATCGCTATTCATCCCTCAAAAGCCGCTGGAAACAGAAACGTAGTTTGGACCCATCTTCTGTTAATTTCCAAAACAACTGCACGCGACCGGGAGATCAGAATGTTTACGATGCTACGCGCTGGTGCTCATGGGAAATGGGGTCTTCCTTCAGGCAAAACACTACCGCTTTGGTCCACAGGCACCGCCAAACTCAACCAAAAATGAAAGTTCCTTCGTGTTGCTTTAAAGAATGTATACTGTGTGAATTGCAGTGAATAAGTGCTCCTGCTAAAAGCCTAAAATATACTTTCCGCCCCCTGGCCTGCCCTCAGCTCTGTAAGGCCATGAACTCGCATTCTCCTCCGGGACGCATCGTTGGTCCGCCACGAGGGGTTGACATAATGACCAATGGCTCTTGTGTCCTCTGCTTGCTGATAGGGAGCGAAGATTGCTCCAAGCACTTTGTTTCCATGGTGATTTGTCACTTATGGCTTTATCGTAGACTAACTTTACATTGTAGATAAGCAATGAATCTTTTCACTGCATCTGTCTAAAACAGCCAGTGGAGAGTTAATTAATACAATGTTTTGTTTTTTATTTTACCTTTATTACGGCTTGGTTTTCTTGTGCTTGCGAAGTCAAAACATTTTATGTCTTTTTTCATTGTTTTTTTGCTGCTTGCCTCGCTGAAGTGATCAAGTTTGATATGTCAGCTGTGCTGTTTTTTTTGGGAAGACGGGGAAGATCGGGGGAGGGCGGGGCAGGTGGTTCAAATTCAAATCTACATCGGTGACGCTAATAAGAGTTAATTAGCATTAGCTGTAGCTTTTCGCTTCCCGTATCCAGTCAAGACAATGGAGCCTTGCTGGCTGGAAGTGAGTCAAATAATGAGCTCAATTTTTTGAGCGAGTTTGAATGTGGTGTCAAACGTGGTATTTCACTTTGCTGAAGAACTTTCTATGGTAATATGGGAGCTCTGGCTTTCTGTTACTGCTCTTCCCCTTTGCCATGGTAACGAGAGCTCATTTGGTGATGGAGTTGGGGGGGTCACTGTATTTTAACCTGATCCGACCAGTTGCTGTGGACATGCAGGTTGGCGTGCTTGAAGTCCTTTCGTTTGAGCATGTGATGGCCTCTCATGCGTCCTGTTAGTCTTTCTGTCTGCCTGTCTGTCTGTCTGTCTGTCTGTCTTTGCCTGGCGTCTGGTCCATCCGTATTCCCTCACCAGCCTTGTCTCCTTCTGCTCTGGCTGATCCGTCATTAACGCCACAAATTCTGAGTCCTCAAGAGACAAGAAAAGCTTCACGGTTGGCCGTGCACTTTTGTAGTGCCCCTGTACTTCCTGCAGTCATAGATCAGTTAACTTTATAGTTAAATTTGCCATATTCGAATACAGGAGCCAGTATTTCTCACTGAAAGGGCTTTGGCTAATAGCCAGCCTATGTGCGTAACAGGACATCCCTACCTATGAAGTTGATGGCTGGCTCTCTGGGTGCTGGTTTTGCGGGATTGACCGACAGATCTAAAAATGGGCGGACCTCATCTATCTCTGCCTCATTCAGTTTGACAAGTTGTAGATGAGGTGTGGATTCTATCGATACACGTTTTTGTAAAAATGTGTCATAATTACAAAAACCAGGGGCAGTTTTTGTGTTCAGTGACCTTACAGGACTGTGCTTGTGAAACAAAACAAAGATTTTCCTTAAATGACCCTTTAACCTCCATTAGACACTGAATATGTGATGACGTGTGAAGATGAGGAGGAATCCTATAGTATCTGGAAAAGACGGGGCCTGTGCACTGCAGGGAAGCCTGCCGAAGCCACAGTTCTTCTGTGGTACCTGGCTTGTTTACAGACATTACCGTAATTCTTTGCAGAGAACATTATGATAGCGAGCTGCGATCAAATGACATCTCATTTAGAAAGTAAATTAGTGTGTTTAGTGAATTTTTCAGAGTAATGGAAGATTTGATGGGGTGAAAATGCACATATTACATTGCACTGAAAGGGACAGTATGCACAATTCAGTCTCGCTCCACGAGAACACGGCAGTGAGAGTAAATAAGTACGCTCTTCGACAGCCAGAAAAAGCAGTTTATTAAAAGCGCTTTCATTTCCTGTAGTCTTTTATCACGGTGATCATCCAATCTAAGATGTTGTATATCAAGAATATGAAAACTAATATGCTGGCAGTTTTAAATACCAGCAGCCCAGTTTTGGAACAAGGTGCGTAGCCTGCCTGCACGAGAAATGCCAATATACGCCAGTCTGCGGTAGCAGCTGGTGTCCGACAAATGCCAGAGCTCGCCTGGATTGTACACAATTAAAGGCCCAGACAATTAATTTAAGTTTTACTTGTCAAATTAGGCAAATGCTGCCTGCCAGAGGAGGCCCAGCTCTAGCACTCGTCTCCCTGTTCCCTCCTTCCATTCTCAACCACTCCTCTCCTCCGCTGTGTACAAAGTCACGCTCATGTCTGCCTTCCTCTCTTTTTGTTTTCATTTTTCACCAGCAGTGCTCCACTGACCCAGTTTACCATAATCTGGTAATGTCACTTTAATAGACGGACAGGGATGGAGGAGGGGCGTGGGTGGGGTTTGGGTGAAGGGGGCAGGTGGGGTGTGTGTGTGCGCGCGCGCGCGTGTGTGTGTGTGTGTGTGTGAGGGTGGAGAGGGAGATCTCAGTGTCTGAGTTATCTCCTGCCATTGCCACAGTGTTTGGCTGCAAATTAATTTGATGCTGTTATGTAACCGTAATGATTATCTTCTCTAATCACATCAGCAGCTTTGCAAGCTGCCAAAAATAGAGGGACGGGCCGCGTAGACAGAAGACGGAGGGAGAGAGGGCACAATAAACAGTGGCCTTGGGTGGGAGAAGCGTCACGTAGCTGCGTCTCTCAAGAGGAAGTGATTACTCAGAGCGTCAAAGGCTGTCTCTGTGACATCATCTCTCTCATCCATTCAAGGAAGCATTGTTGTTTAAAACCAATCACAGCTCAGATAAATACCCTGGACGACTGCTGTCTCTGCTGGTTTTTCACGTGCCGCTGCTCTTCAGTGTTGTATTTAAGACACTGATTGTCTGAATTGCTAACTGATTGAAAAGTAAATCGCGAAATGCTGACGCCCCTGCTAAACCAGGCTCCAGGTAGCTCAGCATGGCTGCCTCTCAGAAACCATGGCCTGTGTTCATTCCGGCATGTGTGATCTCATTTAAGTGGATTATTTTTTTGAGCTCTACAGGAGCCAATGAATTCATTAAAACAGAGACCGGAGAGTTCCCCCTGTGCTCTGTGGAGCTCACTATGTGGTTTTACATGGTTTGAGCGCTTGATTGAAGTTACGTTTTACTGTTTTAAAGCTCGCAGTCTATTTTTACGGCTGAACGGTTATACTGAAACCATTCTGGTTAAGTACTTGGCTCAAGCGTAAAAAAGGAGTATCATCGCCAGAAAATGACATCGAGTTGCAGGTCTTTCTCTGACCATTTGAATATGTTGCGGTCTGGCTTTTCATGTTTAACTCAGCTAACGAATTTTCAGTCTTATTCGAGATGGTGGGGTGGGGGGGACTGTGCTGTGTGTTTTTTTTAAATGCAGATTCTCAGGCCGGATCCTGGTTTGATGATGATTGAGTCTGGCACCTCTCATCAATGGCTGGCAGATGCTCCTGCCGTTCTGACGGCCTCTCCCGGTGTGGTCAGTGAGGAGTGTTGCTTGATTCATCGTGATTCTGGCAGGGTCTACGATTATTCCTGGAGGTTATGCTGATTCTTTTAGAGAGCGCAACTGACTGCAGGTCTGCTAGTGATCTCTGCACTGTTTTGAGGCGGGCCTTCTGGAAGATTCTCTGAGAAGCTCGGTATCGTATCATCAGACCAAGTCTCGTCCCCTCTGGAGAGGACTTTCATCACAGTCCCATCAAAACCAGGTCTTCTTGTCCAAAAATGTGGTCCAGCCTTTGAGAGCTCTCAAGCTCTCAGAATTATGTAAGGAGAAGGTCTGGCACTACAGTGTGCGCATATCTATTTATTTTTATACCAAGTGCTCACTGAGTCACGTCTACCTACATTGCAAGAAATCAATTGTTGTAACACTCTGGTAACACACTGAATTTAACAGCCAGGGACACCCATCTCGCACATGTCCTGTTATAATAAGGCATCAGCAAAACAACCTTAGTCTGAGTAGCATCGACTTTGCCTCTCGTTCCGCAGAAAATCCCACTGTATTTTTATTTATTTGCTATTTGTTTACGTGGACGGTGTTCGGCCCTGTCGTTTTCCCTGAAGGTGAAGCGTGTCAGTCTGGGCGCGAGCAGTTTGCCTGCAGGGGGAAATGTGGTTTTACACAAACAGCCGCACTAGGTCTGACAGAGTGCGTATTGTCATCGGGAGCAGTGCATGCTGGTCTACGTTCCAGCTCGGCCCTGGTTGTTCTCCGCTCCTGCCGTCTCGCATCCAGCACCTTTGCTTTTAATTAGAATCACTTGTCATGTCTCATATATCAGCTAAGCCTTCAGGTGCCGGCTGTCAGCTGTAGAAATGTGATAGTTATTCATTGCTCGGTGTGTGTTTGAACAGCAAGGTCACAGGACGGTGCGCACCTTAAGCTAACCGCACCTCAGAGCTCTACCGCCAATCACCACTCACGATACGGGCTCTGTTAAACACAGGAAGTTCGTTCAAGCAGCTGTCCAACTGGCAGAAATGTCTGGAGACGCACTGCTGCCATTGGCTGAAATCCCCAACGGGGAGGAGGGTTGTAAACGCATTACCCGTTTCCTCAGTGGCAGCGGGGTGAGTTTTTGCTGGCGTTTCCTGATTCTACTTTCCTTTATTGCCATTGACAGATTTGTTCTCTCATTTTATCCGACTGGAAAAGCGCTGCGAAGGAGACCGTCATTCCGTTAGCCTCTGACACACGTAACGTAAGGCAGCTCTGACAGGCGTTTACGAGCTGTGGGAAACCATATTGGAGGCCTGCCCCGCTGACAGCTGCTGTATACGTTATGTTAAAGTACGGCCTGCCTGCAAGGGAGCTCCCCAGAAACTGGACCGCCACGGAATCACTCGGCGGACATTTTGAGCTGTGCTTGTCTCTGTAGTGAGCTGTCGGAATGGGGTCCTGAGCCAGTGTAGCTGCGGTCGATTCCCAATCTATCACACCCTTTATGAGTCCCCAGTGCGCTGCCTCAGCTACAGGCTCAGCAGTGACCTCCACATCCAGGGTGTCCTGGACCGCTGCCGGTTCTGTGAGTCAGCACCACGGTTATGTAACTCTGAGGAGAGTTACATTTCTGATCCTCTCCCCTCTGTTTTTCTCACACTTTCCTCTCTACTCTCTCTCTTTTCTCCCCTCTCTCCTCTCTACTCTCCTCCACGTTCACTTTCCACTCACTCCGCTTCATTCAATATGTATGGCTCACATCTGTCTCCTGTCGGCCCGGCCTCGCACCTCTCTGGAAGGGCTGGGTCCCACCTGACCTCAGCACCCGAGGTCAGGGTACGGAGGCCGGCTCACGCCATCCCACTCCCCTGTGAAAAATGAGCTTTGGAGCGGTAATAAAGTGCCCCCAAATTTAGAGTTGAAGGCAGAAATGAATGTCCTCCATTCAGAGGACTGATTAAAGGAGGCGGTGGAGGAAATGCCGTGAGATATTATTTTAGTCGATGTTTTCTGTGAATTCTTTGAAAAAGTCACTCGGCTCATTTTCAGTTGTGGGTATCATTTATTCTACGATAGCTATGGATTGTCTTTCCTTCTTGTGGCAGATAGTGGTTTTTACCCCACAGCCCTTTATGGACTGATGGGGTATTGTGATACCCTGTGGCATCTGGGCGGGTGGGCGGCATCTCCGTAATTAGTCAGGGCCAGATCTCCCAAAGTGTGTGTCACAGGAGCTTCAGATTTGGTGTGCAGGTTTTTGGTGAGGAATAGGTGTGCAGTGTAAGGGTCATTAATAGATTTGACCTTTGACCTTGGCACAGTGACCTTGAACTTGAAAATTTTGTCTGGGCCATATTTCCAAAAGTACTGACCCCAGCAGCTTAAAATTTGGTCTGCAGATTCCTTGTGAGGTGTGCGTGTGCAATGCATGGGTCGGTAGTGGATTAGACTTTTGACCTTGTCACAGTGACCTGTGCCTTGCCATAGGTGTATGCAGCTATTTATTAATAATTACTTTAGGGCTGTGGGGTTCTCTCAGCACTCAGCGTAAGATTTTTTTTCCCTTAACTCTCTGTTTCTCTTCTTTGACATCATTACAGCATTTGCACGTTTGCTACAGCCGTATACTGCTCTGAAAATCATAATTGCACTAGACGCAGTTTCGCATTTTAAAAGACAGGCTTTGTTTTCCCCTGCATTGTGCCGTCCTAACGTATCGCCGAGGCTTTACCTAAGAAGGAGAAGTGAGTGTGAAGGCAGTGGGAATGAGTTAATGTATTAGGTGGTTCTGAAGTTTGATTAAAGCGTCTCTGCTAACAGCTCCTTCTACATTCAGCTCCCAGTCTTCTCACTGACTTGTGCCTAAATACCGTTAGACGCCCCTCTAGTTCCCTCTGAACCACTTTTGAAGTTTCCAAACAATTTGGGAAAATAGAAAAAACAGACTTCAAGACCACAAAGGTCTGACAGTGAAAACAAATGAATTGAAGAGCATGTTTACCTCCCCTACCTCACTTTGTATCGATGTTAAAATCCCCCAGCCTGCACTGGGAAACAGTTCAAACTCTGTTTGCATTGTCGGCAGAAACACTGTGGGTATATGTACGAGTGCATGTGTATGTGTGCAGGCGTGAATGCTGCTAAACACATAAAGACATGCTCTTTTGGCAGCTGAAAGAGTGATCATTCCAGCCCGCTGTGTATCAGTAGGTGTTTCCGTGTTTTAAGGAAATTATCTCAGTAGGCTGTAGCGTTATGCTGACACCACAGTTTTGACATGTTTTAATGGCATGAAAAATGGAAAAAATAAGTTTCCGCGGTCCTTCGAAATGCTATTTTGACATGAGTGAACTCAGACGTGCTGCCTGGTGCACTAAATTGGGAGCACATGAGCGTTAAGCGATTGCTTGTGCTGTCAATCATTAAATAAATATGCTGAAATATCAGCGTTTAAAACCGACCTGCACTTTAACTGAAACGTGAGCCATTTGAGTTGAAGAAACTGCAGTTAATGCTCCAGGTTACACACCGCATGGCAGTGTGACGTTAAATCGCGGTGTTAAATGGCATATCTAAGATTTTGCCTCAGTAACTCAGCTCCAAATTCCATATTTGAAGAGGTTAGAGTTTGAAATGCAAAATAGCCTTCTGTAGTCAAACAGCATGTGATCGCCACATTGTAAATCTGTCATTATCAAATTGATTATCGAGTATTGAAAAACATATGTGCAGTCAGGCCAATGCATATTTGGACAGTGATGCAGTTTTTCGCAGTTCGGATCTATACGCCATATGATGCCGCAGTGGATTTGAAATGAAACAATCAATTTGCGCTTCTAGCATGGACTTTCAGGTTTTATTTAAGGGTTACAAAAATATTGTATGGAATGTATAAGAATTACAGCCATATGTATACACAGCCCTGCACAATTTTAGGGACCCAACAGCAATTGGATGAGCTAACAATCATGAACTACATCGTCATTTTAATGCTTAGTTGCAAATCCTTTGCAGTTATGACTGCCTGCGGTCTGGAACCCGTAGACATCACCAGGCCTGAGGTTTTGTCCCTGGTGATGCGCCGCCAGGCCTTCGCTGCAGCTGTATCCAGACCCCGCTGTTTTAACGGGGGATTCTGCCTTCAATTTTTCCTGGTTTTGCATTCAGCGAGTGATATGCATGCTCTGTTGGAGTCAAGCCTGCATGCATGGGTTGCTTTCACAGTGTGTGTCTCAGGTCATTGTCCATCTACACTGTGATGTGCCGTCCAATGAGTTTTGAAGCATCTGGCAGAATGTTGGCGGATAATGTAGGCCTGTACAGTCCAGGGCTCATCCTGTTGTTTTTTTTAGCAGTCACATCATTAATAACTGCAAGGGAACTGATTTCAGTGGCAGCCATACATGCCCACACATCACCACACTTCACAGCTTAGGCGGTTATGCTTTTCTCTGCTTATCTCATCATTCTTTTGGACGTTCAGACTCAACGATGACTTGCTTCACTGGAGCTCACCTTTAGCTTAGACATATGGAGAGTTAGCAGCAACAGATATTGCACTTGTAATCAAATTTAGATCTTTTATTTGCTGACTTGTCAATTGAATAATGAGAAAATAAAACACACCTGGCCATTGAACAGCCAAATCGCCAACTGTTCGATTACTTTTGCTCCCCTAAAAAAAAACGGAGGGGGGTTGGGGGGAGGGGGTGGCACTTTAAAAAAGTGAAATAATTCCCATTCACCCCATATGGATGTAGTTAACTTCAAATCAAATTTGTGAGTGTCCACTTTGAGCTCATATTCATTATTTGATTCCAGCTTAATTGCACGATGGTAGAGAGCTTAAAAAAATATATATATCTGTATATTTTAGCAATAATATGACCTATGACCTTGATTGTATATTTGAAGTTCTGCCAGTTGTATGTGTTTATTGTCAGGTTTCAAAACATTACTCACAAACATTCTATGCAATGAAGGACGAAAAATTCAAACATTCAAAATTATTAGCCCAGATTGGATTCAAAAAGTGCACTTTATCATGTTGTCCATGAGCTATGCTCACTGAATACAGTTTTATGAAACCTCTTGGGATGGGCTTCAAAGCACAGTTTCCACAAATTTACGTAATTCGAGACGTCTTTTAACTTGAGTTTTTCAAATAATGAAAGTAAAATATTTTACTGAGATTATGATGCATGTATTAGTCTGAGGTTGAATTTATGCAATGTGAAATTTGTGTGATTGTGCATTAGTTTGGTAGGCCTTTTGTGGTTTGTTTATATTGTACAATTGAATCCTCGTTTGGGGACTTGATTATTTTGGCATAAGCACCCGTAAGAAATGATGGCTCACAACATAATTCTGTCTGTTATTTCAGAAGCACGCAGAGTCCATTCAGTCGAGCCCTGGGGTGCCGTGTGATCCACCACAGGAGACAGTCCTGCATATTGTTTGATTGTTTATGCACTTTCCAATATTGAAAAACATATTTCATACCTGTTTACCGTTCTGGTTTTTCAATATTATGCTAAGGCTAATTTGTATCTTGAGCCTGTCTGAGAGAACTTACTGCAGTATTTATCGTGTTACACGCGAGACGGCTGCCTTAGGTCAGCTGATTAATGAATGAACATCCTGGATTCTCGGTAGCTGCTCCCTGAATGCGATTCTGATTTCCTGCTCCCGTCTGCATCTCCTGTCTCCTCCTCTGTGTCTGTTGCGCTTGCCACATTTCACTTGGCTAAGCAGATCGAGACGCTTGCTATCGCTCGCCCTACCTATCAGAGCACTCCTTTCCTACACCCCCACAGAAGCATCTTAACACACCGCCGCCAAACCAGCCGTAGCTTCTGGCCCTTTCCGGCTTTAATGTTCTCTCTCTCTCTCGTGTTCACGTCTCCACCTCTCCACTCCAGCTTCGCAGTAGCGGCTCAGATGCGAGCTCCCCGGCGGCAGCGCGTCTGCCGGCCTTTTACCCCCGCTCCTCTAAATTATGGAGGTGCGGCAGAGTCGGCACTGCTCAGGAACGCCACGATTGGCTTTCTGGGCTTTCTCCCTTCCCGCCTCCTTCACCTGATGAATATTTAACTTGGCTTTTTCCCCCGTGCGTTCTGGCCAAAATGTTGAAAGGCTTGTACAGTAAGGGGATGAGTGAAACCTAACAGTCAGCATTTAGCTAAGTGACTAAGTGCCGTCTCTTGCTGCAGTGTACAGACCCTCTCAGTCAACACACTCTCCGGGTCTGGCTTAGTGCTGAACACCAGACATCAATAAGGACAACACGCATGTCTCCTGAGAACGTGCTCAAAGGCTGGCTCAGCTTGTACCCTCGCAGTTTAATGAAAAGGGTGTCTCAAAATAAAGCAAGTAGTACTTATCGCAAATGTGAGGTCTGAAATTAAATTATTTTCACTTGTCAGTTCTATGGTTTCCAAGACGTTTCTGTAAAAAAAAAATTTTCAAAATATTGTTTCATT
Organism: Gymnothorax javanicus; assembly: GCA_029692085.1. Classification (NCBI taxonomy): domain Eukaryota; kingdom Metazoa; phylum Chordata; class Actinopteri; order Anguilliformes; family Muraenidae; genus Gymnothorax; species Gymnothorax javanicus. The sequence continues at coordinate 3,602,327 of CM056207.1, read as the reverse complement.
TGTATTCAGTGCCCCCTGTAGCGTGTGCTTCAGCATGAAGCAGAGTAGTCATTGAGATTCTTGACACTTGAAGCTTGCATTCGCTGAGAGAGGATGGAAATGGCCTTGTTACTGAAAAACTTGCATAGTTATTGTTCAGGAATAAAATGTATGAATGCTTCCTGTTACAAGGTGTACAGACTGCCAAGGAAAGGGGTGTAAAAACACCTCAAAGGTGCAAGACGGTAGCTCTCCTGTTAAATTGTGCGTAAGTCATCAACATATTTCGAAAAAGGGGATAGGTTAGCAAACACTGCAGAATGCCCAAAAATGTGTCTTTTTTTTTTTTTTTTTTTTTTTAAAGAACTAGAGATAGAAAAGATTGGGATCGCCCAAAAAAGCTAGCATTTTGTATTGACGGGCACATTTATTTTTTATTCAGACTTTAATATTATTTGCAACAGAGGTTACGATCTAAGGAATAAATCAAAGGGGTATTCAAGGCAAATGTGGAATGCATTCACTATATTCGAGTTTATTTTGAGTAAATGCTAAGGTCTGGATTTGCCACGTTTTGCATATTTTACGCGCAAATGCATATACATAATGCATAATGGTAAAAATGCCAAGAGATTGCTTTGATAGATTTAGGTCTTGGAGCAGTTTCAGGATTTGAAAGACATCATCAAAGGCACTATTTGTGCCTGTCCGTACTCATTTAGTGTGGAGTGGATTGATGTCGAGTGGAGCGCTGTGGAGATGGCGGGTTTGTTTTACCATGGGCCAGGATTACTCTCATGACTCATGTGTGATGGAGAGCTGGTGGGAGTCGCTTTGTTAGTTTTTTTCTTTTTTTGTTGTTGAGCGATTTGAATTTGCAGTGTAGGTGATAAAGAAAAAAAATCCTCCTTTCCAGCTATTTTTTTTTCCAGGTTCATAGATGTGGCATATCAATATTTCTGTTCAGAATACATGTTATCCACCCAAATTAAGACGAGGTTAAATTACATTGGTTTTGGTTTCTTGCTTTTTCGGCTGGATCCAATCAAAACATTTTCTTATCTGTGTGAACAATTTTTCTCTTTATTTTAAATAGGGATGGCTGGCCACAGAATGTGTAAATCTCTCTCTGCACTGCCTTTGTTAGGTGGCGCCTGCTTGTATTTGACAGCGAAGGTTGGGTTTCTCCTATTGAATCTGGGCCGAAGCCCCAATCTTAGAGTAATAGAAATGGTTGCATGCTGTGTCGTCACATGTAACGATCTGCCTTTCTCTGTGACTTACATCTACAATCAGGAAAACTTATCATACATGTAAAAAGGTAGGGTTTCACACCACTTAGGCTTTCTGCACACCTTTTTTCCCTTTGCAGCGGAATGTTGGAAGGGTTCTCTGCATGAAAAGCTGAACCTGCATATGCATTTTCTGCTGGATTTTCCATATTAGTTGCCCTCAAACTACTCACTATTGTTTTCTTGCGGTTAGCTATCGGCCAGATTGGCTGAGCCGCATCAGATCTGTGGAAGATGGACTGAGCGGCTTTGCGTTCCCTCATCCACCCCACTTTATCCCCACCTTTCAACGGCTAGTGCTCCGTCTCATCCATTCACTGTATGGCCTCGTCATAGAGTCACTGCATCCTGTTTGCACGACAGAAATCGATGCTCATTCTTTACGCTACAATGAATTAGTCCCAGCTGGAGAGGGGCAATTAAAGAGCCCGGCCCATTTTCAGCGGAATGTGCTGATACCGTTAAGGACTGTTCCACATACTTTCAGACATGTGCACGCACACACACACACGCACACATATTCACAGACACAAACACACACACACACGTATTCACAGACACAAACACACACACGCACGCACGCACGTGCAGGCACTCGCATTACCTACCCCCTGCTCCCATCCATACACACATTTATGCCATTATTTTCAAAAGGAGGTGAGATTCTCTGTTTGGTATTGGGTTAGTGTGTCACTGAGCCCCAGCTCTGATGGCCACTGCTGTTGACAGGCCTCCTGCGAACCTCTTCCTCATCGGAGAGTGAGGGGGAGCCGGGGAGGGATGGCTAAAGTGTGCAAAAGGAATTCACAAATCCATGGGCTCGCTATTGCTCTGTCTCCGTCAATCCACAAAATAGCCCTTCATGCCCAGAGACAAGGACTGGCGCTACCATCTGCTTCCACTATGACTTCACACTTTTTAAAAAAATATGTTTAAAGACAGACAGTTAAGGTTGAAAATGTGCTTACAGCACGTGGACGCTTGTGTGTAATGAACGTGTATGAGAAGTTCTCATGGTTCCCACGGTTTAACACTCAGGGCTCTATTTTTGTGCCCTCGCAAACGAAAACGCATGCGGCGATAATGTTATGCGCACTTTTGTCCATCGCAAACGGCATACTTATCGTCTTAGTCTGATTCGGCAGTTTTCTGCTCTAAAATTGAAGTGTTTGTGTATTTAGGGGCTGGGCAGCTGGAATGGAGGTGTGTCAGTGCATAAGGCTGGCGCTGCGCAGTTTTTGTTTCACGGACCTCACTTGCGTTTTGACTCGCCCCGACCACCTTTTAAAGCGAATGATGTTGTTGTATATTTGTTTCATGGAACCGAAACTTTGGCCAGTTGAGCTTTGAGCAAATAAACACATATTGCTTCCCTCCTATTTTCTTTTTTGTTATATACCCTATAAATAATGACTACAAAATGGTAGTGGGCTCTTTTGGGAAAGGGAGGATAAATGGGTATTTTTATACACAGTTCTTGTATGGAGGAAATACAAATAATTTATTGCAGTCTTGTCCTTGTTTTAATACTACGAGTGCTGTTTCGTAAATTTCTTAAATCGCTTGCATCTTTTCATACAAAATGCATTACCTGGTGAATAGATCTTTATCCCCCGAAACGCTTCCATACATCAGTGCATTGGAGCGGGGTTCTCCGAGGACCGAAGGAGGTGATGGTAACGTAAGTTAGATGCTTGTTCTTCACCTGACAAAATTGGCACTTTGCTACAAAGTTAACGCACTGGTTTTAAATGGAATGACAGTGGCCTTGATGGAACCCAACCCCCATCACACTCACAGGTAATTAATTCATCTTAATTTACCCCTTTTGACAACAGTGCCACAGCTGCGCTGTCGTCACCAGTAACAAAATTGCTGGAATGAGGTTATACATGCTCAGTTTCGATCCGCAATACCGTTGGCACTCGCCTTCGCCGACTGCTTTGCGATTGTCAAAAAAGAGCCCTCAGTGATGAACTGCAAATTAAGCTTTTGTGCCATGAAAGGGGAAAGCATTGTGTTTCAGAATTGCAAACCGCAGAGAAACCTGTTACTGGACATGTTGGGCTTCCTAGCAGATTTAATTATTATTTTAATTTTTTGTCGTACGTATTTTCATTTCAGTTTTGTAAATAGTTGCGGAGTTGCACTGCAAAGGACCAGCCATTTAAGCAAAAACTGTCTCTCTAGTGATAAAATGAATGCATCAGTAAGCATGCTTCTCAGTGAAAATCTTTGTTCACTCTCCAGAGCTACTGTAAGTATTCTATTTTCAGTGTGTGCTAGTAAAAGCAGGGCAGCTATTCCTGTATCTGTATAGACAGGAATATTGGTGAAGTAATATTGTTTATGAACACACGCACACACATGCACGCACACACACATACACACGCACACGCGCACACACACACACACACACACACACACGCACTCTCACTCACTTATGCAAATGTACATGCATGCCCGCAAACAGTTTGCAAATATATTCACTCACAATCACACTGACACACTGATGCATGCATGCGAATGCTGTCCGGCACGTACTGCACATACGTGCAAAGGCACACATCCAGGCTTCTGCTCTCGTGCACGAGCATGCTCTCCCTCATCCGCATGGGTTGAATTGACTTACATATGCGCGCTCGCTCACAGACGCATTAACTGCACTGTGGTGTGTGTTGAATTCTTTTGGCAGCGTTAAGTAAAGATTACAGTCAGGGGCAGGACTTGGGATACATTAGATCAATGAGGTATAATGGGGATTGACTGCTGACTTTGATCAGGCACCATGGGAGAGCTTTATAATGGAGTGTTGTCACATAGACGGGGTTATATAACCCTGTGTCGGGCTGAGAGGGGGGGAGAGGGAGGGGGAGGGGGGGGGCGGGTCTGACTGCTGCTTATAGAGGAAATCCTTGCGCTTGATGCCGTGCTCTTCTGTGAAGGGACAGTGATGGATGGGGACAGGATGCGAGAAGGACACAGACAGGAAGTGATGCGAGAGGAGGACAGAATGAGACAGAGGGGGTAGATGGGGTTGAAGATGTGACTCAGGCTTTGAGAGGAAGGTTTGAGTGAAGCCGGTGTGTTTATGTGGTTCCGAGGGGAGAGGGGAGCGTGGGCTTACACTGATCACGCTGATCACACTGATCACTCTCTGTCCTGCCAGCCAATCAGCTCCAGCCAGCTCCCTGACTGCTCCTCTCAGTCACTGTTGGCTGCAGTCTCAGTGTTCACTCTGGAAGACTGACAGCAGCTTAACGCAGCCCCAAACAATGGATGTGTTTCAGCAGTGTGTGTCTGTCCCTTCCTCTCTTTCACTCACCATTCACTCTTACTCTGTCTCTCACACACACACACGTGCGCGCGCATGCCTACATTCCTCTCACTCACTCCCTTCCTCTCTCTTTCACAAACCACTCACTCTCACTCTTTTCCTCACACACACACACACACACAGGCAAACTTACATCCCTCTCACTCACTCTCTTCCCTTACTTCTTCTCTTTCTCTCTGTCTCTCACACACACACACACACACACGCTTACATCCTTCTCACTCACTCCCTTCCTCTCACTCTCCATTCACCCTCCTTCTCTCTCTCTCTCTCTCTCTGCATTCACTCTGTGATATACCCCCCCGTCTGTACCCAGCATGCTCAGTTGTTCCATCGCGGCCTCGCTCGGGGTGAACCGTCTCGTTCCAGAATGATCTCGTTAAGCCGACTCTACACGTCAGCGAGAGGCCTTTAATCCGGCCCGCTCCGGGTTTCCCGGGCCCTCGGAAAAGAGACGGAGGAGCACAACCCCCTCCTGAGCGAGCGAGCCTTCCGTTTTAAATCCGCCGTGTAGCGTTATCCTCCGTCTGCGCGTCTCCCCCCCGCCCGAACGGCCTGACACTCTCTATTCGTCCAGCTAGCGGCAGCCGTGGTTTCTGACATGATTTTATTTTCACTTTATTGCCGTAATTCATTTGTTGTACTGGAGCTAATTCCTCATAATTGAGAGATGGTGATGAATTGAAGTGGCTGTCGGCGTGACTCCTCTTGACCTCTTGACCTCACCCACGTGTGTCAGAGCAAGTGCGGGGTTTTAGTCGCCATTTTTACAAGCTCATGAAATACATTTCGCAGCCTGTGGGAGGACTGGATCACTGCTAGTGCTGGTGATTCTAAAAATCACCGGAATGTGTTGGATATTTTGCCTTGTGTCATTAGTGATGGACTGACCCTTATGAAAATATCCTATAGTGATTTCTTGGTGATGCTATAGTATTTTTGGCATAACTGTAGTATTACTATAGTTTGCATAGTATAACTAGAGTAGTACTGTAGCCATTACATTATAACTAACTATTGTAATACCACAGTCAGCAGTACCATGATATTACTGTAGTCCACACAACGCTATTGCTGTAGTTTGAATAACTATTGTATTACTACAGAAATACTACGCTATGGTGGCAAAAATACCATCCATTTTCTATAGGATAACTATAGCTTGGAACTATAGTAGTTTTTCAAAAACGGATGACCATGAGAGAGAGCTAAACATTGAAATAATAATTTCCAGCTGACAGCGGTTGAGATGAGTGGTCTGGGGTAGGGAAGTGAAACTGAAAGTGCGGGACTGTAACCCCCCCATCAGTCGGGGCATTAGTAGTGTACGCACTCCAGCCCTCCATTATGGTGTGTAAAGATTAGCGGGGTGACCTGCCGGAGCGGGGCTGCGAGGTGCCTCTCCTAACAAGCTTCTGTTCAAAGGCTTTTTCTCATGCTCTGCAGCACATGAAAGTGCTCTTTAAAAATTTAAGAGCCCGATCTGTTCCAGTACTATGGAGCGGCAGGAGGAAGCAGATTTTTTTTTCTTTTACAGTGCCATAATTCCCCTGTTGCTTGCTTTTTAAATTAATTAAGATGTTTATGACAGCAGCTTGTACCTAATGGAATGCTTATAGACTTTTGTCATTAATTATTACTGTTATGTGGGGTTACTGCCATATGCAGCAGTTAAGGTATGGCATATACTCCATGGGACTTGCACTGCCTTTAACCCCTGTATATGTGTGTGTGTGTGTGTGTGTGTGTGTGTGTGTGTATGTGTGGGTGCATGCACTTGTGTGTGTGTCATTGCCTTTGTATGCACTCGTGTGTGTGTGTGTGTGTGCGTGCGTGTGTGTTAGTGTGTGTTGGAGGGTTTTAGTGTTGGGAGATGTTGCTGTTTTTCTGTTTTTTTTTTGTTTTTTTTTTCAAAATGATGTATACAGGGTGTATCAAAAAAAATGTCCCACTTTGAAAAATTGCCCTAAAATTGATATTCTATAATTTTTTGAAAATCCTTTTACATAGGTTGATAGACAATGATTCCCTGCTTTTTTGTGCAATTGCACATACTTAACATGTCACGCATGAGTGAGCACAGGCTAATTACGTAAATTGGGATGCATCTTTTTTGGGTGAAAAAGTGCTGGGATGAAAACAGGGTCTGAGACCATAGGAAGCAATGTTAGGTATGCCCTTAAGTGTCATAAAAATTTTCAGGAAATTGCTTTAACCCTTTGCTGTCCAGGTGGCTTACAGTCCTGTTATGTCATGTTATGTAATCCATGAATGGATGTCCCCAGAATGGTGCAACACCAGGTGTTTGAACTTTCTACATCTCAGCACATCCCTTGATACATTTCAGTTCAACTGAAATGTCCGCACCTGTCCTCAGTTGTTACATCATTAATTACATAATGGATTCCCAGCAATGGGATAAATTTGTGGGCCCTGTGCGCACAGTTTCCTCTTTTCTGCATTGGAAGCAAACTCCCAAGAATGGTTAGGCCGCAGTACAGCCCTGAACAGCCATCTTTCATGGTAACAGAATACCATCGTACCAGCAGTGTTGGGGAAGTCCTTTGGAGGTTCCCTCAGGAATTCCCAAATGTGCGATGCCCAATCGAGGAAAAGTTTCCAGAAACGCACAGAAGTGGGATGTTTGTGATAAACAGTGGGCATACGTAACGTTGCCTGCTATGGTCTCAGATCCTGTTTTCATCCCAGCACTTTTTTACGCGCAAAACAGATGTATCGCAATTTACGTAATTAGCCTGTGCTCACTCATGCGTGACATGTTAAGTATGTGCAACTGCACAAAAAAGCAGGGAATCATTGTCTATCAACCTATGTAAAAGGATTTTCAAAAAATTATAGAATATTAATTTTAGGGCAATTTTTCAAAGTGGGACTTTTTTTTGATACACCCTGTAGTTGTGTTGTATTTGTACGAGCATTTCATTAACACTGTGCAAATGCAGATGTAGTATTTCAGTAATTCTGTTAAGATGCAGGTATGATATTTTAGTAACTCTAAATATACAGGTGTGATTTTTTTTTTTTTTTTTTTTTTTTAGTGACCCTGTATAGATACAAGTGTGCTATCTTATTAGCTCAATAAAGACACAGGGATTGGTGTTTTAGCAACTGTAAAGCCACCAGTGTGGTATTTTAGTAATTCTGAAAATACTGGAGTTGGTACTTTGGTAACTCTATAAAGATAATAACTCTGCAAAGATATGGGTGTGGTATTTTACTAACTCTGTGAAGATACAGGAATTAGTATTTTAGTAACTGTAAAGACACAGGAGTGGAATTTTGGAAACTGTAAAGATACAGTTGTGGTATATTAGTTTACTGTATAAGATACAGGTGTGGAATTTCTGTAACTCAGTTATGGTATAATGTGGTATTTTAGTTTACTGTATAGTTTTACAGTCACATTCTTATGACAAGTACGAAATTCCTATGAGGCAGTGTACACAACAAAGAATTTAGAATTTAACATAAACTTACCAGTCTCTGTCCAATACGCTGTGTCTGCTGTATTATGGATTGAATGCTAATGTAACAGTTGCTCTTTTCATGTGTTGAGTTGAGTGGTTATGACAGCATTGTCAGTATTACTTTAATTTTGCCTCAGCTGCTGCATATATTGCCGTTCGACTAATTTTTAAAATGCAGACACGGGCGTGCGTTGTTCATTCAGAATTTAATCAAGCCTAAAAAAACCTGACCTGAGTATCAATTCTTTGTCCTTAGAATCTTACATTGTGGAAAAGTTGCTGTATGAAGAAGGCTAGATTAGCTTATACATGCTAAATATTGAGTTGGATGTGTGTAACATGCAGCCAATATTGCTTTATTATTGACTCCCTGGATATACCGTTTGTCGTGCTGTATTTTGCCATGCATATTGCTGCTTAATAGCAAGCCAGCAGTGTATTTTCAGCTGGGCATGTGCCTTGTTGTTGACCATTGAATATCTATTTGCGAACCAACCAATTGTTTGGCTTGTGCTCAAGAATCCTTTTCACTACACTGTTATAAACTGACTGAATTTAACAGTTAAATGAACGCATTGTTTCCTGGTTATTTTAACTGTAAGTAGAGTCCTATGCACGCGTTTAACTGTGGTTTACATTTAAAATACATGGAACTCTGTTGTAAACTTGCAGATAAAATAACTGGCTAAAAAGGTGCCATTTAAATTAACTTGCAAAAAAGGTGCCCCTTTATAACAGTGCAGATGAATGGACATTGTTTTGCCTCATGACGGATTATGTCCATGCATTTGTGGAATCATCTTGGATGAACTTCCATACCTCAAAGCTCCGGTGATATTCTTTATAGATGTTGGGCTTAATACATCACACAGTCTGTCTCCTTGCCTCATTCACACACCTGCAGAACTTAAATCTAAATGGCCGTCCTATTCCTTGACCAAAATAGCTGCACAACTAGGCCAAAGAAAGAGTGGCGCTCCTTCAGTGGCCGTTTGCTGTGAAGGACGCATTACTGCTCTGAGCGCCATTCTTAGCCTAGCAGCTTCCTGTTAAGAGCACCTTTGCTATTAGCTTGCGCCCTCTCGGTAACCTGTGCAGGCTATATCCATGCTTTCTGTTCCGCTGTTTCAATAGCCGCGAGGAAGAATGACAGTATATGTTAGTGCTGTCACTGGGAACTCAATAAACCACCAAAATTTCCTGTTGCCTCGCGTAGTACTTTCTTGGCAATTGCGTGAACCGTGGCCAACCCCAGCCACCCCATGGATGTGCATTAGCAAATGCTAGCAAAAGATGGCCCTCCTGCCCATCTCTGTAAGCTATTTTCATGCCATAATTCTGCGAGCTGTGCCAAAAAAAAAAAAAAAAAGCTTCAATTTATCTTACCGAGAGATCTCATATTGAAGGATTTGCTCTTGAATTAAGTAATGATGGAAAATATAGCAATTTTCTGGCTGTTTGCTTCATTTTGGACTAATGTGAAAGAAAATAATATCTTCCCGAACGAATGCTTATGTCTTCTGATTGTAATGACTATCGACTCTGTCCAGCCATCAGTATTGGTGTGGTCTGTGCTAGCATGAGTATTTTTAGCTGCACATGAGTGATAATATGAAAAAAAGGCAGCCTGCAGCAGGCAGGCTTAATTGTACTGTGAAGAAAGAGGGATCGGAATCTTCCGGAATGCCGGCTGCACAGAAGAGATGGAAAGAGTGTCTCTCGGCTGACTCGTTCAGACGGAAAGCCCTGCAGGCTCCTGTTACTTAGGAGTCAATGGAACAAAATAAATAAATAAGCATGCTGGCCTTTTAGTTGATAATGCCATCTGAAAGAAGCTAATTTCCCTTGCATATTTCCAGTGTGTATCCACCGGCATGTTAGCCTAGCCTGCTACCACAGACTGGGCGAAAGGTATTCTCTTTCTGCATGTTCTTATCAATCTGTCAGCCACATCATTAGAATTGGCCCATCATTCATTTACAGTCAGCCTGTAAGTATTCAGACTGCCTCTATTCATAAAAATGGGTGTGTTTCTTCGACGATCGCCAGATATTGACACAAATACTGTACCCTCAGGTTAAGGCTGCAGTTTTACGCCAAAGCATCATATTCTTTCTTTCATTTTCTGAGTATGTAGTCAAAGCCACTGAAATGTATTGTCTTTAACATAATCTATCATAGTTTTCTTCTCCATCCTGTTATCATCATCATGGGATGTTATTTATATTGTTTAATGACAATGGTAAATTATAATAACGTAATCATGTTTTTGTCATATTTGTTTGTTTCAGCATTGTGTTTGCTCTGGACCTCGTCCAAGCGATAAAATCCTTTGCTGCTGAAGTGGACAGGGATGGTGTAGTGTGTAATTATGGGATATCTGTATTTAATTACCGCGTTGTTGTCGAGAGACCGGAGAAGGGTACTCGTAAGCAGTTAGCTCCATCGGCCTGGCAATCGCTCAGGTTCTCCTCTGCTCTCTCATCTCAGTCACCGGTCCGAGCTGCTCCTCAGAGGCATCCCACAATGCACCTGTGCTCTCTGCCATCCTTCCGCGCGCCCTCTCCAAGGGCACGTCCGTCTCTAAACATTAATTAGGAGAGTGACAGATGCGTAGTGCTCCTCTGAGGACGCTGGGTAAATAAGCGAGTGGCGAGGACGGTCTGAGGCGCTTTATCGGGGTGAAGTCGGGCGAGACGACCGGCTTGGCCGTCTCCTCGTCCCGGCTGTGCCGCTACGTCCAGTTCAGCCTTCTCCCCCCTGACAGGAGGAAGGAAATAACCTGCATGTAAACAAACCCTCGGCCTATCCAGTGTCAGTCCTTGACAAGGATAGAGTTTCTGAAACGGGCCTTGCGGACCGTGCATAATTCATCCGCACGTCTCCTCCGCGGTTCAGCCTTTGTTTAGCCTTCCATTTCAGAGAGATGGAGTGATGGAGACAAGGAGAGGTCGGAGATGTGATGGGGAGAGAGTACAATATTGAGTGCTTTGTAATATACTGCTTATTCTCAGATATGGAAAATCCTGTTTCAGGAAGTAAAAAGTCATCCCCTGTATTATTGTCAGATCACATGGATCTGCTCATGAGGGCAATTCATTGGCCGGGAGTTAGATTGAAATCAGCTGACTGACTTCATTGGCGGAAGGAATGTATGGAAGGACTTTCGCTTTCTGATTTCTGGACTTTTCAGCCTCTCCGTCTTTGTCTTTAAATACAAACAGTTGTGACTTGAATAAATATTCGTTGTTCTCTCAGTCCTGAGCTTTTGCGAGCTCAGCGCGGCTGCATTTAAAATCCTGGCTGGTGTCTGTGGGCCCGAGCTCTCCTGCAGATGCCATACTGAAGACATAATGCCTGCGTGTTTTGTCATGCTGCCACAGATGGTTGGCTGGATTGGGCTCTGCTCCGCTGCCCCCGCTATCTGCTCCGAGCTCAGGTATGCACATCTGTTCGGGCCCACGCCGAGGAAGGGCGGCCAGATAATGAGAACCCTGACCTGGCCTGAGTCCAGCGAGCACTGCCTGCCAACTGGAGGAGGGGGGAGGACAGGAGGCCTCCTCAGGGTAACGCACTGATATGGGCCAGTGAAATCCAACCTGGATAAATTCATTCATGGTATCTTTTTTTTGACTCAAATAGTGTTCAATAAACTTTGACCGGCCCTGTCTACTGACCAGCACGAGTGATCAAAGGAGAGTATCCGGGAACCAATCAGAATTCGAGGCTGTAATTTTGTCTGCCGTACTGTCCTTACCTTGCTTTTATTTTGGCTCTGACCTCCACGAGCTGGGAGAGGTGATTAGATGATGACTCAGGGGACCGGCGAGAGTGCTCCTCTTAAAATTCATCAGAGTGCTGTGGATTTATGCCCAGGGGAGAGTGCTGTGCTTCTGAATGAGTTTTTTTTTTTTTATGGAAGGCAGCATCCCATTTAATTACTTAAAATCTAAACTCTCAAAGCCAAAATATTCCTAAAATGCTTCTAGTATGTTCCTAAAATCTCAGCCTGAATGTATACATGTTAATGTTTTTGCGGCAGGTTGCAAGAGTGTTAATAAAGAAGACAGACAGCCATGCATGCACTAAATAAATGTCTTCCTAGTAAACACTGTGGTGAGCTATTTCATTAACACTATACTGTTCATTTCTGCAAATGAATGCTCTTGTCGACCGGGCTGACAGTAATTTGCTGAGTGATAATGGTTGATGATAGAGGTGTGAATTAATTTTGAAATGCCCTGCTGGATCGCACCCCTGATGCCTGATGTCAGTGACATCCCATTTTCATGCTGCATCCCCTCAAATTCTTCCAGTGTACAAGCATGCAGGGTCAATTTCAGGATTTATTGTCTGTGCGAAAAAGCTCTGTAAAAAAGCTCTGTTTCTGCAAGGTCAGGTTACAACAGGGTATAACACTCCGCAAAGCGTTGATGACTATGCCTCCCCTGCCGTAGCTCCATACACCTTAGAAGTTGTTCTTTGGCCTCCCAATACAACTGACCTTATATGACCTTGAATGTGACCAGTTCAGCTGTCTTCTGTGGGGAGTTTCCATCGCTGATTTGGTGAAAATCACTCTGCTCCTTATCCTTGCACGGACAAGATATTTGTGACGGACAGTGTGACAGACGCTTGCACAGACGGACAACCGGAAAACAGTATCCCTGCACTGTATGGCTGAGGCACAATAATGTGATTGTTCTTGACTGGACATTGCGATTCTGCTTTCGAAGTATTGTCTGGAGAAGGAGTCCGTTGAGCTGTACGATACTGACGTAGAATTCTCTCTTCGATCCGAATGTTCTCAGCGGCTGTATCTGGTTGCCATGTGGTTGCCGTCTGCCCATCCCAGGATAGTGCCTTCAGGTCACAGGCCCTAATCTGTAGGCTGCAGCTGTCCTCACCTGTGGGGGAGCGCAAACGGCCACAGCCCTCTGTCACTTCCCAGCATGCCGAGCAGCGAGCGTGCCCCACGTGAGGACAGCAGCCGTGCATCTTTCTCGTGCCCGCCTCTGTCCCTCACCCCGGACCTTACCCAGTCAGAGCGCGGCTCAGGGTCGGACTCCGGCGGCCAGCTCTGGAACAGGGCCAGTCGAGCAACGGGCTGATGGATACGCCGGCTCGTGGCGAGTGTGCGTTTGGCAAATCAGTCTCCTCACTCGTGCGAATGTGAACACAGCTGCGAGGGCGTTTCAAGGAGATTGGGATGGGAGGAGGTGAAAGGAGCTCTTTTGGGACGCCACAAATCGCACCAGTGTGCTCACCGTTAGCACTTCCGGTAAGGCAGCAAGTTTTTTTTGCAACCTTCTCCTTTGCTTGCAGTGGAAATGGTCTTTATTAATTAAGGGAGCTGTGTCACGATTATGGCGCATGCTCTCGACTTTGAACGCAGAAAATCTGTTCAACTGTGAGTCAAAATCTAGGGGGCATTTTTCTTCTATGATTATCGGCGATGGCAAAGCCAGCTTACGTTCTTCGTATCCCTTGGCTACAGCTTAAAATAGCGCTTTGAATCCTCAAATTTCCATAGACATCTCCTTAATATACTAACGCCAAACTAACTAAAATATGTAAATGCTATGCAAACGAAGATGGATTGGCAAGGATGGAATCAAATTATGACTTGCAGTCAAGCAGATACACTTTCTTGGGATGTACCTTCTGAGCATGTGCAGTAATCGCGATGCAGCTCCTTTATAAACAGTTAGCTTTTGCTTCGTCTAACTTGGCATTGGCCGAAGAAGTTCTGCTGTTGGCCGAGCTCTAGACCAAAGCAGATAAACAAGCAATACACACAAACTCAGCAGTGAACTGTCCCATCCTTTATGATTCCCCTCTTTCTCCAGCGCCATGAATTCCTTTTCCTCTGCACTGTGTACACATCCACTGCAGTTGTTTGGGGGTTCACCGGCTCGGGTGGTCCGTCGAAGGAGAACCAGCTTTATTTGCTCTGCAGCTCTCTGGCTGGGTTGAATTTCTCCTCCAGGGCGGGGGGTAAATATCTGGAGGATTAGCGTTGGGTAGGAAAGGCTCTCATCCAGAGTACAAAAGGCCCAGTGAGCCCTGTGCTCCCGGCTTTGACCATTGGGGGCCCACTTATTGTGCCTATCTTCCTGTTGCATGGCTGGGAGAATCTCAGGAAATGACAGCGCTCGAGCAAAACCCCAGGATAAACTCGACTGTTGTGGGCCCTGGAATAATGCAGGATGTTCCATAAATTAGATTCTCTGTTATTATTTAATCATACAGCTAAGGCTGTGATTTTGAAAGGATTTGTGGTGGCTTGCTTTAAATCTCTATTTGAGCAATGAGAATCCGGCGTATTCGAAAACGGTTTCGCAGAGCAGTCAGTGAACCTCACGCTGAGAAACTGCTGAACTGTTGCCTGATTCTCGTAATTGTTTTACATAAACTCATGATATTTAGACCAGCAAGTAAAAACATTGTTACACATGGGGAGAAAAACGTTGATTATTTTGACACAATGGCGCATGTCAAGGTCGTAGATATGTAACACCGTACGGAAACGGTCAGTTCTTCTTGTTGACGTGTTATACGTAAGAGAAATGGAATCTGAGTGACTTTGATAAGGACAAAATCTTAATGGCCGGATGACCAGGTCCGAGTATCTCCAAGTTGGGTGCTCCTGCCGAGCAGGGTTGGGAACCTACCGACACTGGTCTGAGTGGTGAAGAAACCACAAACCGACGACGGGGTCATCGCTACCCAAGGGCAACGAGGGCTATTCCGTCTGGTCCAAAGAGACAAAAGGGCCTCTGTTGCACAAGTTGGTGAAAATTGTAGTGGTGATTACTGGAGGAATTTGACTCAGCTCATGCAGGTGTGCTCTGCTGTGTGTGGAGCTGCGTAGCTATAGGCCTATCAGTGCCGATGCTGACCCCTGTCCGCCATCAAACTACCTACAGTGGGCAAGCAAGTGTCGAAAGTGGACCTCGCAACAATGGACGAAGGTAGCCTGGTCCGATTAGTCACATTGTCTCTTACATCATATGAACAGGAGGGTATTATCTGGGTGCACAAACTGATGGAGGGAGAATGCTGTTCTGGGCGATATTCTGCTGGGAATCCCTGGATCAGGGCATTCATGAAGAAGTCATTTGGACACACACCACCTCCATAAGTGCTGTTGTGGGCCAGGTAAACCCTCTTCAAGGCAGCAGTATTCCTTAAAGGTAACAACCTCTTTCAGCAGGATAATATGCCCTGCCACACTGCACGGAAGTGACGGAAATGGTTTGAGGAACGTAAGTGGAGTTCAAGGTGTTTGCTCTGGCCTCCCAATTCCCCTGATCTCAATCCCATGGTGCATCTGTGGGATGAGCTGGAACAAGTCAGATCCGTGGAGGATCCACCGCAGAACTTGCGGAACTTGAAAGATCTGGAGCAAATGTCTAGGTGGCATATAACACTGGGCACCTTCAGAGATCTTGTAGAGTTCATGCCTTAAAGCCTCAGAGCTGATTTGTCGGCACATGGAGGATCAGCAGCATATTTTGCAGATGGTCATAATGTTTTAGCTCTTTGGTGCACGTTTGCATTGTATTTGTATCCCAAGATGACAAGCCGGGGATACTATAGATCAGTGGTCATCACGATTGCCGCACATCACATTTAGCGTACAGGCCACAAATACTGGCTGATTCGTTTCACATTTAGCGTCGCCTTGCGTGTAGTAAGGTCGTGAAGCCTATCGATTTTGGGAGCGGTTGCTTTAGGGGGTCCAGGGATGCATGTTGACCAGCGGGCGACTCACTGTCTAGTTATCATACATAATTTTTATTGGGATTAAAAGGGCTGTGTATATTTTATTGCATTGTTGTGCCCAGATGATTTATTGAAAGTACGGCCCATGTTCCCAAACATACAGCGGTTTGTATCCTCAGACAACCCTGCAAACTGACATGCTGTGAAATACATTGTTTTTTAGCGCCTTGTTGGCATTCACTTCTAAACGTTTGCCGGCCACAGCACTGCAATTAGTTACATCCTTCGCCTTTGATTTCCTGAAGGGGCGTGTTAGAATGTTCCAGAAAGTCAGGAGCTCTGGTTGCAGTGTCTCATCAGTTACGTTAGGCCCTGCGGCGCTAACCAGTTTCCCTGCTGGGTCTTTAGTAAACCGCAAAGTATCCCACCCACCTCTCTCTCCTCCGCGTTTGTTCCTCTGTAGCCATCCATAATTAAAGAGCTTCTCTACAGCTCACCTGCGGGGATCTGTAAAGGGTGAACAAAGAGAGTACGAAGGGAATCACAGCTCAGTTCTTCAGCCACTGTTCGGCTCCGTGTGAAAAGAGGCTCATTTGGGTGTTGCCATGGCTGCGGCACCTGACCTTGACCTATCAGTGACACAGAGGATCTGAAGGTCCCGCCCTCCTTGCTTGAAGTGTCACTTGGCTTTTTTTTTTTTTCAGCTTTCACTTGTCCCACTCGTGTTTGAAGACGCCCATCTTCTCCCGTGAAGCTAAATTCGTCGTCAATTTTCCATTCATGGTGACAAGAACAGCCCATCGAGCAACCTGTTGAGCATAAGAGTGGTAGATAGACACAAAAACCAATTAAAAAGGAGCAGAAATAACAGAGTCGGGGGATTAACAAATCATTTTACACTTAAATGTCCCTGAGGAAAGTGCATCTCTGCGGATTCGTGAAAGTTTCTCAAATTAGGGAGCAGCTGATTAGAATGATTATATTTTTTTCCCTAGTCTCTGTCATCATATTTTATGTTTCTATTTTATAAAAATATCAGCAATATGTGTCATTGCAGGAGAGTGAAGTTTATCCAAGTGACTTTTGAATGAAATAAAACTTTCCGACCTTCACCGGAAACGACGGGGCTAATGTTCCATCTTCTCTCTCCATATACACCACTCACACTGGACAGACTTTTTGTACAAGTCATGACCTTACTTTTATAAGGTTCTATCTGCCCCAGAAACGTATGCGGGATAGAACCTTATAATACTGAGGTCGCACAGCATGTAGGTTGATCAGTTGACCCCAGTCTCTCCTTCAGTTTTCTCTTGCTTCTGATGGCGATTTGTCGCAGGCTCTAATATTAGCGAGCTTACTTGAATTGTATCTGCAAAATGGTTGCTTTTGATTTGAAACAGGGCGCCGTTTGTACACCCTGGAGCAGAGTAATTGAACTAAAAGTGCTTGAGTTAATATTGAAATCAGTTTATTGCTCATTGACGTGGTTAATGATTCCTGCCATGCAAATGGACGAATCAAAATTGTGAGGCTAAGATTTCCTTTTCATTGTTTGGGGATGTGGTTTCACTTCAGGGTTCCTCTATGTTTATTACAAACCGATAGACGCTGAAGAGTTGGTGACTTGTATTGTACTCCCACTATGTTGCCAGCGTAAAATTTGCTGAGTTGCCATGAGAAATATTCAATTTATTGGCTCTCCGCACAAGCAGAGGTAGGCACATTTCTGCATCTGTGATTTTCTTTTCCTCAGCCTAATTAGTTGAGTGTTGGGTTTTGCAGTGCAAATTTGTCCGTGACTGATCTTAGTTTTTCAGTGAGGTATTTCTAACCGTGTAGCACGTCGGTCCTGGCGATGCCCTGTGTATACTGTTTTTTGTTCAAACCACAATTTGAATCCCAGTAGTTTTAATTTTTATTTGAGCCATTCATGTTTATTATGATTATTTTCCCTTTTTAGCCGTATAATATCAGAAATACCTCTGTGTGCCCTGAAGAGTATGATGTTCATTAAGCACTACATGGCATAAAAGAGGGGATAATTGTAACTGTTGAAACTGAAGAATCAATTGGTATCATTTATTTATTTATGTTTTGTTAACCTCTTCCACACTGCTGATCTCATATATGGGTTCGTCAAATGCAGCTGCTTTATTCAAACCTGTGGAACTTCAGTCGTGTTTTGAATTCTTGTGGAGATCCCAAGGTTTCCAACGATCCCAGATATATCCTGCTAAATTGCAGGGAAATGTACAAAAATTTTGCTCAAGATCTAGATATTTTCTATTTGTTGTAATGCTGTGGCCATAAAAATATGGTGTCCGGGGTTTGAATATTTCACTCAATATGAGTGTGATGTAGCTTCAGTGAAGCGCTGCAACCAGCAGATACAGAATATTTGAGTGACGTTGTCCGACAGTACGGAGGAAAAATGCTTTTTCTTACTGTGAACCTACTTAGAGAGAAATTCAGGCTTCAAAAATGTGTTCCTTTATCCAAATGTTTGCACTGCAGCACAATTTTAACCCTACATGGCTTACGGTTATAGCTGTTTCTGACAATGTAGCTAAAGAGGGTGAATGATTGCTTAAAAAATGACCTAATAAAGTAAAATTAGCAACAGTTTAAAATTGTGACTGCGGCTGCAGTTGCAACAAAAACTAGCATACCCAGGGTGTCCCCCGGACTGATGTCGTGATCTTCTGGTGTAGACCAGTGCTTTTCAGACCTCTTCTAGAGGACCACCTGTCCTGCATGTTTTAGATCTCTCCCTGCTGGGAGAGATCTAAAACCTGCAGGACAGGTGGTCCTCCAGGAGAGGTTTGAGAAGCACTGGCGTAGACCACATTCAGCTTTTAAATCTGAATATCCGATGCCTACTGTGAGTCAGTCAGGTTTCCTGCTAGGATATGCACAAACTCTGCAGAACCGCGGAGCTGCAGAAACTGATTCTGAAGACTGCTGTAATGAAAATGCCTTGTTGGCTGCCAGTTGATTAAAGCCATAATTCTGTCAACAGCAAATCAAGCTGCTTCAAATCTGCTTGGCAAAAAAAAAAGCCCATCCTTTATCAGCCAAAGTTGTTTTTGATGTAGCAAGTGTCTCATCCAGTTACTCTAACAGATGTACCTCCTGCGAATCTGTAAACACACATTGAAAATTACTAAAAAAAATTATGCACCGCTAACATTACATATTTAAATTGTGAAGCGCAAATGCTCTTAGATCCGGCAGAGGCTGGATTATTTAATTTTAACCGGCTCGGGAAGAACTATGAGGAAGATGTTTTATCTAGAATGAGAAAAGACAGGGATGGAAAGAAAACTTGATTTTGACAAAAGCGAGGTTTGCAAAATTGTTGTCACCTGATTAGAATTCTGATTAATCTGCACTGCTGAGGTGTGGTCGCAGTTTGCAAAAAAAAAAGTGTAAGGTGTAGCTCGAAACACACATTATCCACTAAAAGAAGACAAATGCGTTGGACTTCCCATCGTCAATTCATCCAATCAGTACTGGAAGAGCTTAAACAATGTTAACACCCGGCCATTTCCTGCTCGCAGGCTGGTACTGGTGATGGCTGGCATTGTTGGTTAGCTGCTAGTCAGTCAGTTGTTGGTTGGCCTTCGTCCTCTCCTGTCTCTCCATGGAGTGAGCGGCGAATGAGGAGACGCCGGTGGTGGAAGGCGATGCATCAGCTGGTGTGAAGGGCCGGCCTGCGGGGCCGAGGGAGGCAGATCCCCCCCCTGAATAACCTTGTAGGATGAAGATCCCCAGCAGAATTTACCTGGCACTGAGAGCCGCTGAAATGAATCGCTGCCATTAGCCTGTTGAAAGGACAGCTCCATTACATGGAGGATGTGTTAGCTTTGAATGTCACCTATTCTCTCTGTCTTCTGTTCTCACCTCGGCACTTTTCCGCCTGCATCACACACAGTGGGCAGGAGGGTTACTGTTTTCTGGTCGCTTGCATCCGTCACAAATATCTTGACCGAGCAATATCCTCATGAAAAGGGGAGGGGTTTTCCCTGAATTGGACATAGTAACCCCCCACAGACGGCTGCTGAACTGGTTAGGTTTTGGAGGTCATTGGGTCAAAGGTCAAGGTCACTTTAGCTCAGTTATATGGTGGCACTGATGATCAAGTTATAGGGTGTATGAAGCCATAAGAGGTGGAGGCATATCAGTCATTGCTTTGAATTGTACCTTGTTTTACTTTTTTGCACTTACAATCCCTGAAGCTTTGTTCTCTGTTTAACTCTTGCTCTTTCTCTCTCTCAGTCTGTATTTCTCTCTTTCTCTGGCTATCTCTGCAGTGTTTTGTCTATTTCTTTATTTTTCTCCCTCCCTCTCTTCCTATCTTTTTCATATGCCACCTCATTTTTGCGCTTTCTTCCTCACACCTTCTGTCTTCCTGGCTATCTCTCTCTCCCTTCTCTCTCTCGCTCTGTACATCCTGCGCGTGTGGGGGCTGTACAGTCCTCGGTCTCGAAGGGCCGGTGGCAGGCAGCGCCATTCAGTGTAATCATGGTCTGTCAGGCTTAAGGAACCTGGAATCATGAGTTAGAGGCCGGCTGTGCCGCTGTGCGCCGCACGCTGCTGCGAGTCAGACCTCATTTCTGTTCCGCTGCGCGAGCAGCTGCTGTCGGCCTCCGTAACGCCCCTCCTCTCTCCTCCTGCCCAACCCCCCCCACCTCATCTTCTCCACCCTGAGCTCATGCTGACACCCCCCCCCCCCCCCCATGTCAATAAGGGCAGAATCTGAAGAGACGCAGCTATGGCAGGTAAACCCACCCACCCGTACAGAGAGTGATATGCTGCAGATGTGCTGGTCCCCTCTTCCAGTTAAGCAAGCAGGCTTAAGATACCTGCCTGCGTTCTTTGCGTAAATCTTTAGAGTACTACTTTCTGAAGATTTTTCACCTGAGTAAGTTTATGTAGTAGTATTTGCATTGTGGACTTACTTGTGAATTTACTTGTGCTGACTTGAACGTAACTTGAATGGTTAATCATTTGAAAAAATTTTTTTGGTGGTCTGCCTCTTACTGATTGTCTGTATCACAGTTCTGTAATGCTACTCATTGTTGTTATGTGTTATGGTACAGACAAGGAAGTAATCGCAGATTGGTGAAAGGCCATAAGGGAGTATTTATTAAAAGGAATACGGTAACTGAAGAAGATAGGGCGGAGCCCAGAACACCAGCAACATTGATAGTACAACTGGAGTAGGAGGGGGTATGTCCCTGCCAAGGTCAGACACTATCCTGGAGAGTCGCACTCGCAGGTGCTGGTGCTTCTTGCAAACAGGAGCGAAGGTTTAACAAGGAAGCGGTTCCAGTCCTAGGGCTGATGAAGGCTTGGGTGGAAGTTCCAATAAAATGGACTCAGAAGAGTTACAAACATTTCTTTTGTTTAACACTATTAACAAACACACAAAGGAAGAAGAGCGCTATGCTCAATTCTAGAAGGCATTTACGCTATTACTGAACACACAGAGGAAGAAGAGCACGATGCTCAGTGCTGGAAGGCATTTACTGACTGGAAGGTTACGCGGGGAATGAACCTTAACAATCCATCATTGACAGAAATGCCACAACAACTTATATAGACAAAACAATCACACAGAAAGGGCAAGGTTACAGCAGAGGTATTGTAGGGCTTGAAAACAGACATGGCCAATAAATCAATTTAAAGGCACAAACCGCAAAACTCATGCAGACTGCTGGAACAGGGGAAAATTACCCAAGGAGACGCGGGGAACGTGACAATTATGCCTTTAAGAAAAATGTTCCCCTGGGCCATATAAAATGCACAGCAGCTTCATGAGTTCCAGGTGTTCCGTCCTGTGTTCCGGCAGCACTGGTGAGAATTCTGCTGTATGACTTGAGGATCTCTCCTCCTGCAGTGCTCCTCAGAGGTTAGGAAACTCTGCTCGCAATCATGAAGTTACAGGTTTGAATTCCTGATGGAGCCTAATGTCCTTCCCTTCAGCGCTGTGCTGAACGTAACTGATCTACACGGTCATTTCAGAAAGTTTCGCAGCAGGAACATCACCACCTTGGTTGAGGTCACCTGCACTGAAAATAGATTATTTTAAATTTTTATTCAGTTTTGCAAAATTATTTTTCATATTTGAAAGGTATAATTTTTAAATGTCGATCAATGCAAAATAACTGAAAACTCAAACTGGATGTCAAATGTTTGCATTGTGTACTGGGGAAAATTAAAATGATTTTAAATCAGACAAGACCTTGCATGTATTTAGTGCAGTATAGCTGCACCTTTAGTACTTCATTAGTTCTCTAACGCGAGTTGTTCATATTAAAATGAATCAGAAGGTGCTTCTATGTGGGGAAATGCTGTTTCATCGCTTTGTTGTGAAATACGGTTTCAAACATACAGTATCTGCGCTCTGCTCCATGTGATTGGTGTAGATAGATGAACATGAAGATAGCAGTTAAGTCACGGTTATCTCAGTGCTGCTAATTATCAGCTGATTTCTCCATCAAAGAGGGGGCGGGGGTCCCCTATATCGACCGACGGGCTCCTGAGTGATTAGTGCGTGTTAGTGGCTCCTTCTCAATGAACTAGAGGATAGCATTGCTGCAAGTGTCGCTGCAAGGGCTAATACGGTGCTAACCCTGCCCTGATCACGAGCTGGTCAGCTCTACATCTTCCATCCAGACCACTGCAGGTCCGCCTTGAATAATCTTTGAAACCCTCCCCGCTTCCTGTTCGACAGTAGTAGAGCCGTAACATTCCCTTGTGCCACTCCCCCTCCTATACATGAACCGACTCTCCCATAGGCACCCTGCCACCTTCCTGGTCCGTTCACTGAGCTCTGAATGACAAATAGAGGAGGAAGCTGGTTATACATCTCCTTGACCTCCCCTCCTCAACTCTCCCACTGACGATATGATGTCTTTTCTGGGTAAGGGACCCATGTTGAGGTGTATAGCAATGATTGACAGATGAATGTTCATATGGTGCTGAGACACACTGAATAGCAAATGTACAATAATGCATCTGCCATCTCAAAGAATGTTTTACATGAATTCAATTTTATCTGTAATAATGCCTAGTTATGATATACTTGATTGAATGCTCTGGACAATTGAATATGTATTGTATCAAGTGAAAGGGGCATTGGGCATGTGCGTAACCTTGCATGTATCTGGCTTTATTCGGGTGTAGTTGAATATAAAAGAAACTGGCATATTTATCTCATCTGGTTATGAGGGAAGGCCTGCGTTTCCTCGAGAGGCGTGCTGTCTGGTGTTAGTTTCTGTGAGCGGATTGTGGGCCATTTTTCAGCGGGGTGACCTGTGCCATCATGCTGGGGTCATTTCCTGCCGAGCAGAGTCATTATATCCTCTGCACACCCTCTCTGTCTGTTCATGAAAAAGACACAATAGAGGTTACCTATTCAACTGTAATAATGTATTATGTTCATATGTTAATATATCTGGATGAAATGTACGGGGTTGAATTAATAGGTATACTGGCCATGTTTTACTGAATGGTTTGCTCTGAATTTTAGTGTGAGCTCTCAACAGAATTTCCTACTTGAAAAATGGAAACTGACAAAACATTGAAGATTTTTTATTGCCCCATTACACTCTGATCTGATGAGCTGTTCGGCTTCGAAAATGTGTTTAAATCAGGACTCGGGCAATATTGCCAAAAAGGTCTTGGCTTGTAATTTCCTCTCAGCCGATATAAGTGTCATGTCAACTGCCTGCAATAAAAACAGCTGGAATAACTCTCTCCCCTTTATTTTAATCTCATATTGAGCTCAGTCTGATGAAACTGTTACAGAAAAGTCTGTTTTATGGATCTGAATGTTGTTTGTTGGATTTGAAAAGAAGCCAGGAAAAAAATAGCCCTGAAAATAACCGATGGATTAATGACTTACTGCTCAGGACTCTCGGCGCTGTAATTCCATAACAATAACACAAAACAACTTCCTTCTTTGGTCCCGGGCAGCTAGTTCTTGAAAGTATTAGTTAGGACTCCGTTAAACGCTGGCCAGTACTACTTTAGCACCGTACGTGTAGCCCATACAATAGGCTCGGTAATCTCGGTGAGAACCGGTGAAGGATTTGATTGCGGCCTGTCTGTGCAGGAGGGTTCGGTCTCTGCAGCTCATTCGTCTTCTTGCTTGATTGTCCTGCCTCTCGGCCGGCTGTCGGCTCAGCACCACGGTGAACTGTGGTTCACTGCTGCTCGGAGCCCGTCCATCAGCCATGGCTTCATACATCTGTACTGATGAGAGAACGGATCATGGATGATGGTGATGATGACGACAATGAAGACTAATTAGGCTCATGACAGTGATGATGATGAAGACTAATAAGTATTCTGGAATCAGAGTAACTGCAGTCTGGTGCAGTGGTATTGGCACCCTTTATATGAGAGAAAAAAGACACCATATCATGAACAGCACCGCAAACAGTGTAGTGAATAATCCTTGTGTTCAGCTCAAACATTTAAGGAAGCTACTGTATGTCCTTATATTTCAATACAATTATTCTCATTTCATTGTTTGTATTGAAGTTATATTTATCAAATCCATTGGTATCAAAATGTATTGGCGCCCTGGAAAATGATTGATCAGTTTCATTTGCATGGGCAATAATTTGGCACCTGAATGGAAATAAATTTTGTTAGTTCAGTTGTAAAATATAATAACTTTTCTCATCTTTAGTACTGTGTAAACAGGCAGAAGCAGACGGCAGATTAAAATAAGGTAGCTTGTACACTGTAGGCACATATCAGTGATTTTAACCCTTAGAGCACTGTAGGCAACTATAGTTGCCCAATGATGTTAAATGTCAAAATCAGATGCTGTTGAAAACCTGGGAGCTCTTTTAAACAAGTTGCCAAATGATAGATTTTCAACATTTCAGGACAATTGCATGTTTAATTTCTTGAAAATTTATTCAGCGCTCTGAGGGTTAAAGTACATAGCAGTGTGTTTGGCATGGGGCCTGTAGCAGCATTGCTGAGTGTCAGAGGCCTTTTTTAGGAGCAGCAGTTCCCTGTCCTGAGGGCCCGTATCCAAGCATCGGCATCTCCTGAGCTCAACTGCTCACCTCTTCTTACTTCCTGACTCGTGCTCGCCAAACTTGTCCACTGCATCATCGCTCTCAGCCATTTTTGTTGCTGTCGTCACTATGATCGTGATGGAAACCTTGCTAGCAATAGATCTCCCGTATCAGCATGTTCTCAGAATGAAAAGGGTTTCTTGGCTTGTATCCGTAAAGGAACACTTTTTAGTTCTGCATCGGATCTTGCATCATCTAACTATAAAGCAACTATAAAGCAAGGAATGTGTGTGTCTGTGTGTGTGTGTGTGTGTGCGCGTGTGTGTGTGCGGGCAGGTTTGTGTGTGCATGTGTGTGTGTCCTTTGCATATCTCGTGAGCCTTTCATCCAGTTTACTTCACACTTGGAGAATGTATTGCTGGGCACCCAAGGACGTGCAGTGTCTAATTCGATGATATTTGGATACGCGGCACATCTAATAGTGAACTCTGAATAAATAAGTGAATCGTGCTCCATGCAGCAGCGGGGGTGGGGCTTTACGGCTGTGTGGACTGAAGCCAGCTTTCCGTCATCTTATGTCTGCAGCTAGCCTTTACAGGCTGCCGCTCATTGACTGCAGTTCAACTTTTGCTGTGGGATTTTGGATGCTAACGTTATCATTTTGAACGGGCCGTGCACTCGTAGGTGTGACATTTGAAAGCTCCCACTTTGAACTGAAGATGAACCTTTAAACTCGAGAGGCATCTTCTGAGGAATCGCAGGGTTCTTTCGCGCTGATGTTTCTCTCTGAGCGAGTGTGCAGGAAACCCCCCGCTGTTTCCTGCCCCTCCTCGCACCTGATCTCCAGATGAAGCAGAATGAGTAATGGACGGATGGATCGTTTGGCTCAGCTCCCACCGTCCCTCAGATTCAGTACACTTCTTCTCAGGTCCTTCTTCAACATGATCAGCATCCGCTTTCCTCTGAACATGCTTATTTGTTATAATGTTTTGCAATGCAACAATGTAGGCTTGTTGCTTATGAATTTTTATCGGCCCACTGGTGCACCAGCTTCCTGAAGTCATTTAAATGATGTCTTGCACATTTATCTTGATATAATACAACATATATCTCATTCATTCATTCATTCGTTCATTCATTCATTCATTCATTCGTTCGTTCTTTCATTCATTCATCAAGCCGTTGGTGCTGCCTGACTCACCATTGCCTTTGGAAGATGAACCAAGCCTGTTCACCTTACTGTCCAAGTTCTGCAAATACTGTTATTAATTATATTTATTTGGTGATATTTCCACTTCCAGTGTATGCCACGAGACGGGCGCAATCGCGCGGCACCCGTAAACGGCCGTCAAGTCCTCCTCACGGGCGCGATTTAACACGCCGGTCAGTTACTTCAGGGCCGCGCCACTATTTAATACAAGCGTTAGCCCGTTTGACCTACCCCGGTAGACCATGACGATGACGACAGTGTCATGATCAAAACTAGCAATCGCAACATTCTCTCAGATCAAGGCAACCAGTGGCAGCTGAGAGGAGGCATCTCATATTCAGTTCGGCATATCCGACCCATCATCATAGCCATAACTAGCTATCTCGGACCTCGGTAAAAATTTCAGAGAGAAAAAAAAATTCTACGTCTTTATCATTCAGGTTTTGTTCTAGGTATCGTAAGTGTAACCTGTGTGTACAAGCAATGTTACATTTCACCAAAAATCAATTTCTGTTTGCACATTATCATTATTTCCCTCCTATCTATGCATGTATTGTTTTGGGGAGTTTTCTTAAGTTCAGTAGAATTTTTATATTAATGCTGTTTGATCTTTGACATTTTGGCTACATAACTTTCTCCAAATTCGTGGTCTTCTCCTCAATATTAAGCTCGGCTGTGGAGAGGTAAGATGAAACAAGTGCTATTTTCGATGGTTTTGTAAAAGGCAGTAAGATGCTAAACAGAGGCAAAGATACTTCTTTGTAGAGGTCAAAGATATTGTTCATTATTGCTTCGATGGTTAGTTTGGTTTTTATACATTTTTATTTTTTTGTGTAGCATGCTAATTTACCTATCGTAAGTTCAGGCTAATGGAGCATTAGGTGGTTTCTCATGCGGTTCGCCGTTTCTTCTATCTCTAATTTAAAGGTGTGCTTGTAGAAATGACATGCGAAGTTGCTGTACTGGCATTAATGCGTTGCACGCAGGTATGTGAGCTCCCCATTTTTAAATCACCTCCGCCATCGATGGTAAAAGGAGGTTAGGTTTTCAGTCTCGTTAACTGGAAAATGTTATGGCATGCTACTATACTCAGTACAAAGCTCTGCTGTGGAGAGCTGTGGATGTAGAAATGTGACATGCGAAGTTGCTCTACTGATATTAATGTGTTGCACGCAGAATAAAAATCTTTTGGCTGGCATGAGAGGAGTGGTCTTCGCCTAATTATTCATTACACGCACCACAACGCTGAACTATAAGACCGGCTATATAAGGATATCAAATTGTGTATCTCTCATAAAGAAAGACATTACTTTTCAGATTCGCCATATTATTAATGTGTTTTTCAGTATGTACAAAGTTTTATTACCATAAAAAAAAATTCAGGGGTTTCTTTACCTCTCATCTCAATATATCTGAACGAAAATGGTTTTCTAGAGTCCTGACGATGGAAAATCTCTCTCTCTCCCTCCTCTCTCTTAACATTATGGTTATTTTAAACTTACTACATTTTGGGACTGTGTGAGGATGGATGGATATTGGCTTTGAAGCAGTAAATAAAGCAAATCTGCCTTTTTAAGCTTGGTACTTGCACTGGTAACCATGGTAACTGACAGTTGTGAGGTTATCAAAATAAAATACATGTATGGACAATAGGCTATACACTTTGCAACATACTAAAGGCAGTCTACAAGCTAAGGACAGGACACGACAAGAATGGAGTAAGTGGCTTGGTGCTAGCAGGTACTATTACATGCACAATATGAGTATACTTATGAAGCAAAGAAGAAATAAAATGGGGTGCATATACATGTACATTTAAAGCTGAAGTAAAATGGGAGCCGGTAGGTGAAAAACATGCCTGCCAAACATATGGCAGGAGTGGAAAAAAAAAATAGTGCCCGCCGGAGAATCGGCGGGAGTGACTAATAGTGCCCGTTTTTTCCTGGCATGCACTGCACTTCCACGTGGTGTACATAATGTCATGAATTAACTGAGGTGTTTAATTTGTATCGGTGCTGGAATAAACATGGCATGTTAGAAGGCCTATGGACCTGAATAAATGTTTCTAAGGTTATGTTTTGACAAACTCACTGAAACCTTGAGGCTTCAAAAGACATTTGGCATCCAGACAGATTATTACTAGTATTTCCCCCCCATGTTTAATGCAATTCTGTATGATCAGTCGCCCTGTTACACTGGCGTGGGATGCAGGCTTTGTCCTTGCAGCCATGTTGTGTTCAGAACAGGCTGCAGATGGTGCACCTTCACTCTCTCCATGAACTCTGACCTTACCCTGCTCGGAGGAAGGCACCAGTGGAGCATGTCATTGCAGCCAATCAGGCTCTTACCCTGGGACTTGGTTAGAGGGGAGTCATGAGTGCAGGTTGCTTCTGGAAAGCAGGAGTGGATTGTAACATTTTTTTCCCCCTCATATTTCATGTCAGGTTTTCTGGGTGCAGCACATAACTCTGCGTTTGACTTGGGTGTGGTGATGTTAGTTTTTTTGCTAATGCACTCCTTTTCTTTTTATTTCTCCAGGTATCTCAGTAACAAAGAAGACGCATACTTGTGAGTACAAATATTTCAATTGTTCCGTTTACCGTGGGGCCTCTCCTGTTGAAACAAACATGTAAACAAGATGCAAATTCAAAGTAATGCTTGGAAGTAATCAAAATCATTATCAGTAAATATAATAGCATACATTTTGTAAAATAATGAGCCACATTTGCATAATTTCTGGCAACAATAAAACAGTTCAGCGAGTTTATTCAGTTTGCAGTGTTTTTGCTCTGTCTTTGTGGTGTTCTGTGGTATCACTTTCTTCTCTGAGGTAAACTGTCTATTTCCTGCTGTAGCTGAAAACAAGAGGTTTGGTTTCATGCAGATCTGCAGTGTTAACGTCGTATAAAAGGAGAGCGTGGAACTGATTATGCAGTTCTGTTATCTGTTTATCTGATTAATTGATTAATTTCGCCAAATGCTTTGGTCGTCTGCTATTCCCATTACCATCTGGTGTGAACTGCATCTGTGGGCAGTTTGCTTTCAAAACAACAGAGAAAGATGTGTCGTCATGAGCGGCTTCTCAATCCTGCCATTGTAATCCTGCAGTTCCCCTCGGGACATTATTTCTGTACGTTTTGAAAGCGTGGCGGCGTGACTGGTCTCAGGAGTCGGCAGGGGTGTGGATGCCATCCCTCTGGTATCTGTGAATCTGGCAGGTTTGATTTGAAAGGGCGTCTTAGAGTCTGAATGGTCAGTGGAAGCCTTCACAGGTGAAGCAAATATACGCACAGAATGCAGCATCAAATGAAACGTACATGAATTCATTCATGCATTTGTCACTGAAATATTGAAATAATCTTTTTACTGAGGCACATGGCACAAAGAAAAACAATTCATTTGTTGAAGTCAATTACAATACAAATTCCCGGGAGGAATCCCTTCCTATACCTATTTGTAAAACCTACGCTAAACCTTTGTTGACTTAATTATATACAATTATGTATCATTCCAGACTAGATGTATTTGAATAAAAGCAAACACAATTTGAATGTGTCATATCTGAGAAACATATTTGGGTGCATTGCATACTCACTCAGGTAGATGCAAAAGTACAAAGACAGTGAACTATAAATTGAAGGTGCTTGCTTCTGTTCTAAACCGTGACATGTTCTCCATGGCCTTCACTGCAGCTCATTCACTTGTCTTCATCGGCAGTGTGACTGCAGACGGTGGCTCTCGGATCACGTTTGAAATGCAGGCTACAGTGACATCTGTTCTGATATGATGTAATACCTGAAAGCTCATTGGTCGATTCGTCACCTTGCAACAAGATTGTGACCTGGTTCAACTACTGATGAGGCAACCAAAGAGTTATTCAAGGTTGAAAAGTGGACTGGCTAAATAATCAACTATCGAAATCTAATTGATCTTGTGACTACTTGCTGAAAGCAAGACTAATAGCAAAAAGTCCGCAAAAAAAAAAGAAGTTATTTCATCAAATGATTCGCAACCAACTTGGGGAGACTGGGGTCCGATGAGCCATGGAGACCAATGAGCCATATCACTATTTTGCGATCAATCGATGACACAGCTGCTTAAAATAGGCAAAATATTTGACCATTGACTGATGAGTCATGGGGATAAATGAGCCATATCACTATTTTGCCTATTTTAAACACCTTTGGTATCGATTGATCGCAAAATAGTGATATGGCTCATTTGTCCCCGTGGCTCATCGGACCCCAGTCCCCCCTACTTAGCTGAATATGATGCCTTTATTTCACATTATATTGTATCAACCTTTCAAATTACATTTGGCTTCCTAAAATGGGGAGACTATGTACTTATATAATTGGCTGTAATTCCAGCATAGATCATTGGATAGAGAGGTAAGTGCCCATAAATAAAAGAAAACTGTCCACACTTTGACCATAAATTTATTATCTCACTTTAAATTCTAATTTTCTGGAGTGCAGAGTCAAAACAACAAACTAATTGTGTTACTGTTCAAACACTTAGGGACTGCATGATTTGTTATAAAGCTCTGTTCAGTGCGTTTTATTCAATGCATGCAGTGCAGTTTCTTCAATGCATTTTTTATTTACTGCGCTCTCTTAGTGTTTGTTGTATTAAAATTGTTAGGGGGTTTTTGTGGTGTGTTTTCACAAGAATAATGCTCATCCAGGGTATTTTTTCAGAAATGTGTTTGTGTGTGCATATGCTCGCACATTTCTCGCTCCTGTATCGTCTCACTCGTAGCTTGAGTTTCACGGCTCTTTCCCCCAGATAATAAGATTAGTATCTGTGAAGTAAGGAAATGGTAAACTATTTACCAGGTAACATCTGTGGCAGAATCTGCCTGCAGCAGTGTGGTCTTTATTGAGGGGCAGAGAGGTTTGTGTGCAGCCGGAAGTGCCTCCTCTCATATAACAGCAGCATGCGCATGTGAACACCCAGCCTAAAAGCTGCATAGTTAAGGGAAAATTCTCAACACAGATACATGTGGTCAAGTCTACCATCATCTCCTGATTTTTTTTCAGCATATCCTGTTACGTGTGGTTATCTGTTGCACCGCAAGCTCAGTCAGTCTGCCCAGCGCATCTGTGAGTCCCCCATCAGTAACTTTTCACCGCTGCTTTGTTCCAGGTGTCGCACAGTTGTGCACTAAGAGAGAAAGAGCATCCATACACAATTACAAACAGTAAAATAATCTCTGCATTCGTCCTGGAAAGGAGCTGGCAGTTACGCCTGAAGATGGACCAGAATTGTTTAACACACTGCTGGCCGTGGGAATATAAACACCTTACTCTGTCGGCTAAGATGTGTGTTTACATTACTGTGCCCTGCGGTGTGTCACGGCGAGTTTGGCCCCGACTGCGAGGCTATGGCACTTGTTATGATCAGATGCAGAGGGGGTCGACCTCGCAGGATGTGGGACGTACTGGTTGGAGTCAACAAACAATTATTCGCACCGTCTGCGTGGTCTCAGCTGCGCGTATTAAAATGGCATTCTCAGAGCTGAAACCACGTTAATGATAGCATGAGAGCTAATGACAGAGCAACCACTATTATTATTGTATCATTACTAGCGCAACTACCAGTTTTAGCTAATTATTGGCCATTATTGCAAAGACTGCTGTGACCAATTATTGCTAATGCAACTGCTAATGTTGATATGACTGTTGTTATTACTAGAGTCATTGTTAAATCTGATAGGACCCCATTTATCAGAAATATTGCGACTACTAATACTTCTAGCACTATTATTTTTATTAATGCTTTTTCTATTGCTGAGACAACTTTTTTAGGGAAGATTTATTTACATTGCTGCCACTTACATTTGATTAAGAAGGAGCCATGTGGAGTGAAGGATCTCACTCAAACAGCCGTGCTCATCTAATTGCAGTTATGCTGGATCACAAACTGCTGACCATCCAGCCCCCAACTGAGCTTTTTAGCCTCTACGCTACATATGCTACTTCTTGCACTATTGCTAAACAAGATAAACTGCTGCTTGTAGTACATTTATTATCACTAGCATTGCATAAAGTTGCTATCATTGATTACTAGTGATATTGCTACTTCTGGCACAATCACCGTTATTATTGCTGGCACTGTTGGTAATAATTCCAGTAAAGTTAACGGAGCTGATATTCCGACAGGCAAGTAATAATTTTATTCATGATCTGGAGCAACTACTACTACAACCCTTATTATTAAGAGTTACTATCCGATATGCAGTTTGTCCATCAGAGAATTAATGGTGGTGTTCGCCTTGACACCCAGCTCGTTTGAGTGATGGGCTGTGCGAATGCTGCCCCGAGTCTGGTCCTCTCTGAGTGGCCCCCTACTGTGGCCCTAATTAGGCCTGCCTACTGTACCTCTCCTTGGGACCAGCAGATAAATCAAAGGGGCTGTGCGAGGAGGCCGAGTTCAAAGCTACGGGAGAGGGCTTGACTGCGCTGTTTTATTAAAATCGGAACGAGCGGGAAAATGCAAATTCCCTGTGTCAGAAAATCAAAGTAAACCTTGAACTTCTGCCTATAAGAGAAAAAAAAATGTCTGATTTAAGTGTTTCACTGACAGGAGGAGAGGGCCGATCACAGTTCAGACAGGGGATGCTTCCTATTACCTTCCTGTTACCCACAATCCCCTCCGGCCTTGATAATAGCTGCATGATTTCGAGTACGCAGGATGAACACATGGGAGTCAGCAGTCATTTTAGCGCAGGGTTATCAGAGGGATAGCCATTACGGTAACAACAGTAACACCAGTAACATCAATGACCTGCCCTTCCTCGTTAAAATTATGGTGGCTGCCGAGGCCTGTCACACAAGTGAACTGCAACATCAACATGCAGAAAACCCCCTAACTGTCTTATATTGACTGATTATTAGTCCTGGTCTTTATAAAGGATGGGTTATTAGTCCTGGTCTTTACCCCTGTCAACAGCAATCTTACCTGATTAAAATAATGACTTAGAGCCCTGGCCTTTACCCCCTGTCCTATAGCTACTGATTATTAGCCCTGTTTAATACCCCCTGTCCTATAGCTACTGATTATTAGCCCTGGTCTTTACCCCCTGTCCTATAGCTGCTGATTATTAGCCCTGTTTAATACCCCCTGTCCTATAGCTACTGATTATTAGCCCCGGTCTTTACCCCCTGTCCTATAGCTACTGATTATTAGCCCTGTTTAATACCCCCTGTCCTATAGCTGCTGATTATTAGCCCTGGTCTTTACCCCCTGTCCTATAGCTACTGATTATTAGCCCTGTTTAATACCCCTGTCCTATAGCTACTGATTATTAGCCCTGGTCTTTACCCCCTGTCCTATACCTACTGATTATTAGCCCTGTTTAATACCCCCTGTCCTATACCTACTGATTATTAGCCCTGTTTAATACCCCCTGTCCTATACCTACTGATTATTAGCCCTGTTTAATAGCTACTGATTATTAGCCCTGTTTAATACCCCTGTCCTATAGCTACTGATTATTAGCCCTGTTTAATACCCCTGTCCTATAGCTACTGATTATTAGCCCCCTGGTCTTTGATTATTAGCCCTGTCCTATACCTACTGATTATTAGCCCTGTTTAATACCCCCTGTCCTATAGCTACTGATTATTAGCCCTGTTTAATACCCCCTGTCCTATAGCTACTGATTATTAGCCCTGGTCTTTACCCCCTGTCCTATAGCTACTGATTATTAGCCCTGTTTAATACCCCCTGTCCTATAGCTACTGATTATTAGCCCTGTTTTTACCCCCTGTCCTATAGCTACTGATTATTAGCCCTGGTCTTTACCCCCTGTCCTATAGCTACTGATTATTAGCCCTGTTTAATACCCCCTGTCCTATAGCTACTGATTATTAGCCCTGTTTAATACCCCCTGTCCTATAGCTACTGATTATTAGCCCTGTTTAATACCCCTGTCCTATAGCTACTGATTATTAGCCCTGTTTAATACCCCCTGTCCTATAGCTACTGATTATTAGCCCTGTTTAATACCCCTGTCCTACTATTATTAGCCCTGTTTAATACTGTCCTATTATTTATTAGCCCTGGTTAATACCCCTGTCCTATAGCTACTGATTATTAGCCCTGGTCTTTACCCCCTGTCCTATAGCTACTGATTATTAGCCCTGTCTTTACCCCCTGTCCTATAGCTACTGATTATTAGCCCTGGTCTTTACCCCCTGTCCTATAGCTACTGATTATTAGCCCTGGTCTTTACCCCCTGTCCTATAGCTGCTGATTATTACCCCTGTATAATACCCCTCCTGTCCTATACCTACTGATTATTAGCCCTGTTTAATACCCCCTGTCCTATACCTACTGATTATTAGCCCTGTTTAATACCCCCCTGTCCTGTTTAATACCCCCTATAGCTACTGATTATTAGCCCTGTTTAATACCCCCTGTCCTATAGCTACTGATTATTAGCCCTGTTTATACCCCCTGTCCTATAGCTACTGATTATTAGCCCTGTTTAATACCCCCCTGTCCCCTGTTTAATATATAGCTACTGATTATTAGCCCTGTCCTATATAGCTACTTATTAGCCCTGGTTTAGCCCCTGTTTACCCCCTGTCCTATACCTACTGATTATTAGCCCTGTTTAATTACCCCCCCCCCTGTCCTATAGCTACTGATTATTAGCCCTGTTTAATACCCCCTGTCCTATAGCTGCTGATTATTAGCCCTGTTTAATACCCCCTGTCCTATACCTACTGATTATTAGCCCTGTTTAATACCCCCTGTCCTATACCTACTGATTATTAGCCCTGTTTAATACCCCCTGTCCTATAGCTACTGATTATTAGCCCTGGTCTTTACCCCCTGTCCTATAGCTACTGATTATTAGCCCTGTTTAATACCCCCTGTCCTATAGCTACTGATTATTAGCCCTGTTTAATACCCCTGTCCTATAGCTGCTGATTATTACCCCTGTTTAATACCCCCTGTCCTATAGCTACTGATTATTAGCCCTGGTCTTTACCCCCTGTCCTATAGCTACTGATTATTAGCCCTGTTTAATACCCCCTGTCCTATAGCTACTGATTATTAGCCCTGTTTAATACCCCCTGTCCTATAGCTACTGATTATTAGCCCTGTTTAATACCCCCTGTCCTATAGCTACTGATTATTAGCCCTGTTTAATACCCCCTGTCTTATAGCTACTGATTATTAGCCCTGTTTAATACCCCCTGTCTTATAGCTACTGATTATTAGCCCTGGTCTTTGCCCCCTGTCTTATAGCTACTGATTATTAGCCCTGTTTAATACCCCCTGTCTTATAGCCTACTGATTATTAGCCCTGTTTAATACCCCCTGTCCTATAGCTACTGATTATTAGCCCTGGTCTTTGCCCCCTGTCTTATAGCTACTGATTATTAGCCCTGTTTAATACCCCCTGTCTTATAGCTACTGATTATTAGCCCTGTTTAATACCCCCTGTCCTATAGCTACTGATTATTAGCCCTGTTTAATACCCCCTGTCTTATAGCTACTGATTATTAGCCCTGGTCTTTGCCCCCTGTCTTATACCTACTGATTATTAGCCCTGTTTAATACCCCCTGTCCTATAGCTACTGATTATTAGCCCTGTTCTTTTGCTCCTGTCTTGGCCTCGCTGTTTATGAGCCCTGTTCCCTCTACTTCTGCCAGCCCTGCTGCCACCGCGAGTCCCTCCTGTTGACAGTCAGCTTAGCGACCTGGAGCTGCAGTAATTGGGATGTTGATGGATCCAGGCTGGGTTTAAGATGAGCCGGCCAGACCGATACAGGCTGTGTAAGGAATAGGGGTCTCGATCCTCCTCTTGGGTTCAGATGACTGATTGAACCGCCGTTCTGGTTCTCTCAACAATATAAACGACCCTGTCAGAAGCTTCTCAGATCAGGTTTTTCAGTGGATGCTAATTGGCTGGAGAGCCCTTTGGAGATAATGGATACTCCAGTTCCTCTGCCCCCGGTGAGCATGTCAGGCCTCTCTCCTTGGGCTGTGTCGGCATGCACGAGCATGGCTTGGCTGTTAGTCAGAGGCTTGGAGCCTGGCGATTGTGGGTTGAAGTCTCAAGGCAGCTGTTGCTATTGTATTTTCAATCAAAGTATTCCAGTCAGTCCGCATAGTTTTTTTGTATTTATTCATATGAATAAATTTGCAGTAATGTGTATTATGGCAGCTGAAGAAATACATGATATAAGGATATCGGCAATAGAATGTAGCCAGAGGTCCTGGCTCTTGTAGCCAGAGGTCCTTTAAACCTGATCCAACACTTACCCATAGGCTGTTTCCATAGGCTATTTCCTTTCCATGAAAGTGTCCTTAGGATTTTCATGCATTTTAATCTTAAGATATTTGTAAGCATAAAATGGCTTTACCAAGGAAAACAAACAGAAAATATCTCATTAGCGATGGCAAACCTTTGAATTTCACGCATGGATAATGTTAGAGTTCATATGTGGTGTGTCCAGTATGTGTTTGCATGTTTGTATGCATGTGTTTATAGTTTATTATAGTTTATTATGTAAGTTTTATGTATTTATTTTTACATTGAGGTGGAAAATTTTAAAGTTTGAAAGCTTCAGATGTAGAGGTCGTACGAAAATGACTGAAGGCAAATTGACTTGTTTTTTTTTTCTTCTGTTGCACAGAAAAGAAAGTCTTAAAAATGTTTGCAAAAACGGTAAAATGGTTTCTCTTTTTAAATATGTTTCCATAGAGCAAAGTGAGGTAGGAAATTTTATAGCAGTAGCAAATAATTGGCCCGAAAGGACAAAATACATATGCCTAGATAAAATGGTGTGTGCTTCACTGGGTAGCCGTCAGTGGGTACCTGTTAACAAGTGTAACAGTAGAGGAAATATTGTTGGTACTGCCGAGTAAACGAATAGCATTCCAAATACTTGGGTCAGGTCAGTTTTGCTCCCGTTTTGAATACAGTGCAACAGCCCCTTCCCGATTTCTGGTATTTTTGCTTATTTGTCTCACATAGATGTTTCCATAAGTGTAATTAATTCAGACCAGCCAGTACAACCCCCCACCCCAATATCATATTATAATGATTGGGACACCTCAACCCCCCACAATCTTCAACCCAAAGTATTGCCCTTGGATGTTTCAGATTATCCAACTAATTTTAATACCAGGCAAAGACAATGTGAGTAAACAAATAAGACAGCTGTTAAACTATCATTTCATTTATTGAAGGTAAAGAGTTGATCAAAACCTTTATCACCCGTGTGAAAAAAAAGATTACCCCCCTAAAGTTAATAACTGGCTGTGCCACTCTTGGCAGCAACATCTGCAAGCAAACATTTGCTATTACGCATTGGGGGGGGTTTTGAGCATGAACTGCCTGTTTAAGATCATACCACAGCATTTCAATTGGATCCAAGTAAGGACTTTGTCTAGACCAATCCAAAACTTTTATTTTGTTTTTTTTTTTTTTAGCCTTTCAGAGGTGGACTTGTGTTCTTCAGATCATTATCCTGCTACATAACCCACCTGGGATTGAGCTTCATGGCTTTGTAACCCTTTCCAGACTAATAGATGTAAACAACTGTTTCTCGTCTATTCATGAATTTCTTTACATTGTGGCATCATGTGCTGCTTTTTGCCTACTGCACATTGGAGGACAGGCTCTGTTTAAGCAAGGTTTATATTCAGCAGGGCTGACAGTCATGCCTGGGTGTGTCTAGTGAAATTGAACCCAATAATCAATTTGTTTAATTTGTTTATTTAGTAACTAATGGGGCAATTACGTTTTCACTTTGGGCCAGGGACAATTGGATGTTTTCCTTCAATAAATGAATAACTGCATTTTATGCTTACTCAGGTTGTCTTTGTCTCAAAATAAAATGACTTTGAAAATCTTAAGAGTTTAAGTGTAACAAGCTTGCAACTTAGAGGAAATTGAGAGGAATGCAAACACTTTTTCACTTACACTTCAGCAGTGTAAGTCCTCCACTTCCCGAGTGTTGCCTGCATCATTGCCACTTAGATTGTGTCTCTCCGTGTGCATAACATCAAACCTCCTGTAGATTTTCTGTTTCAGTGAGTAATATGTTTCTTACTGAGAATTAAATGAGTTTTTTTAACCATATGCTAAGAAAACAGGAAGTTGGCTATCAACCACAGCAAGTGTATCCAGTTTCTTAGACACAATGAGATGTTATTTCATGTACATAATTTAATGGATAATGCATGTTTTTTTTCTTTCGGGCAAGGGTATTTGTTTTAGCGTTGTGTGAGATATTTTAAGTTGGGATGTCTCCAAAAGAAATGTAGTTTCATCTGTTTTTTTTTTGTGTCTTTGTTACACCAGTTCCTTACTGCAGTTCAAGTCTTTCTTATCCAGCTATAGCATCCGTTTATGTTATCATATCGCAAATCCATATTAACGGTTGCAAAGTGCAAAAAGACAGAAATCTGCACCAATAATCTTTCAGCTGCCAGCAACCTGCAGTGTGGCTCTTGCGCTTAGGGTATGCCTCTTTCAAACCGCTGAGGAGCAAAAGCGTGATAAAGACTCTCTCAAACTCGCATGGGAATGATTGGGCCTTAGATTACCAGAAATTAATCTCAATTTCCAGAGCTTTCTTGAGATGAAAGAAGCCCTCTTATGCATCTTTTCTGCTGAGTACCTGACCCAGAAATAGATGATTATCAGTACCAGCAACACAATAGAGAAAACAATTGAGGTGACTTTCTTCCTTGACCCCTGCTTGAATCAGAAATAAAACTACATGCTGGCTGAACTGGTACTCTTCTCATTTCATGACTTAATTGTGACAAATAAAGTAGCTGAACTTTGTGAAATACTTTTTCTCAGAAGGATAATACTGGTTAATGAAAAGATTGTTTCTTACAGGACAGAACTCTTTTGTTTTTTGCACACACTGAGAATAGCAACATAAACACAAAATCTTTGTTCAAGAAGGAGACACTATCAGCCGACCATCAGTAAATTACATATACTGTCCCTGAAAGTTCATTGAGTAATTAAAAAAAAGAAAATTAGTTTGGGAAGTTCCCCAGTAATTTCGATAACCAAGGTTAGCATGCAGCTTCTTTTGGTAAATTCAATGTAGAAAAACGTTTTCTTCACTAAGTTAGCTACACTTAACACGTTTCTCGCCAGTGTATTTTTTTAAGTTGGCAGCCACTGCCAGCATTTTTGAAAATATTCATTGATCTTTTGACACCGATTTTATCGGAAGATCTCAAACCACATCTGAAATCACTGTATAACAGTGAAAACGTTGATTTTCGGAATATCTCGTGAATGGTGGGCGAAGCATTCTGTCGTGATAGACAGAAAAACTTGTCAATGGCGGGGAATGGTTTTACGATAAATATACTCAGTAACGAAAGTTCAGCAATGCCTGATATGCATGCGCAATAAACGAGCTAAAAACAGTGAAATGTGTATCTAATTGTCTTGACCATTATAGGGAACAACTGGGCTTCCATAAATGCCTGACACAGTAGCAACTCAAATCGGTGAGATCAATAAATGTCACTCAGAATGCGCGGGGGTGAGGTGACCAGTTTCCCACAAGACTGTTCCTATCCCTCACTAGCGAGTGTGATGCCCACCAGCCCGTTGAACAGCATGTCATTCAGTTACGTCGTGATGACGGTACGATGAAGCGATCTTCACTTGCCATCATTTTACGTGGTCTACCGCTATGAGGTTGGTCTTACCCCTGGATTCCACCGGACACGTATTTGCAGCGTGACGTGAGCGACGCTATTTTGCTGCGTCTTGTACGCGACTTCATGTTCCACTGAACGCGGAACGTCAGCGCAGCATCCTGCCAGCTGATACAATCGACTAGCTCAGATTTTGCATATTTCGTCATTTTTACCGGCATATTTGTGCAACGACCTTAAATGCTTTCTGTTATTTTTCTGCTTTAATTGCATTTAATGTCATTTCCGTTTTTGTTGTGCTGTAGAACCTACTACAGTCCAGCCGTGAGCACCATAGATTAAAAAAAAAGTGTGCCTGTGTTTTAGTTAAAACAAAATCACAACTTTGAAAAGTAAACAAATTTTATATCAAAGATTTGTGGCTGGTTTCTTTTAGTTAAAAGCGTATTCCCCTTGATAGTTACTTTCTGCCTGGCACGATCTGGTGTGCGATTCCCAATTCCCATTAGCACAAATACTAACGTAGTTGGATCCAATAAATGTGTATGGTCGAACTATGGGAAACGTATCCCTGCTATATTCAGATCAGTGCGACTGCGGCTCGCCAGCGGCAGAAATAGACCCAGCGCGTATTTTCGGCGGAGCAGCGCAGAGAGCCGCTTCTTGGACGCTGCCGAGACGTGCCGAGGCGCGGCTGGTGGAATCACAACCATTGTCGAGAATGGCCGCGGGTCAACTCCGGCAACCGCGTCGCGGCAGTAACGCTGCCAAGACGCGCCCGGTGGAATCAAGCCTTTAGTGGGTCCCAGTCTGCGCCAGACGTGTCTGAAGCAGCGCTCCAGACTGCGACCAAAATGGTCGCATTTGCGACCAAGATTTACGTTTTGCGACTTACATTCTCAGTGCGCGACCAACACTTCATGCACTGTGCGCCTATTCTGGGCAGCAATTCACTCCCTAAAGCCGGAATTATACTTTGCGTGTGCGCGTGTGCGCAGTTGGGCACTAAAGCCGGAATTATACTTTGCGTGTGTGCATGTGCGCAGTTGGGCACTAAAGCACGTTGACGCAATTTTCGCCATCAAACAGTGTGCGCATAGCTCTCCGCGGTCGACCGCGTACCGTCCAAAATTTTCTGACTGCGCGCACAGGAGCGCACAGGAACGCGTGATCAAAACACCGACTGCGCATGCTCCAGCAAACAAACACAGATGCTTTTCGATGCTTTTCTTCCCGCGTACAGGAGCGCTCAATGCGTTTAACTATATTTGGCAGAGGACGCGCCTGCGTCTGAGCGCGCACAAACGCGTTCGCTGATGCGCAAAGTATAACGCCGCCTTAAGTATCAGCCGCCGGCCGAGAATTTTTTTTCTGCAGGTCGGTTGGTACCATTACGTACATCAGCCAATCACAGATCGGCTGGTGCCATCAGCCAATCACAGCTCGGCTGTACTCATGCATCGATGAGAATGGTAAAGCATTCGACCTTGTCACCGTCAGCTGAGTTGCGCGCGCGGCAAAATTGTAAAACCTTGTCTGACAATAACGATGCAAATGCTCCGCAATACGCGAAATTACCAGTACACTAGCTGGTCTGCTGCAGAGGTCCAACAGTCTACGTAGTAGGCCTTGGCTTCGGTGACTAATACTGCAGATCGGAGAGCAAATTTCATGACATCAGAAAGTGTTTTCATGACCGGTTTTTTATTTCGCTATTTAGATTTTGCGCATTTCTGAGGGTAATGGAAACGCACCTGGAGAATGAGAACGATGTCCGACGTTATTTGCCCGAAAACACAGTCTGCTTCGTGACCGTAGACTGTTCGTGACAGTTTTGAGTCTTGTTGATACCAGCTATGGGTGCTTGCGTCCCAGTGGCGAATGGTTTTATTTTTTTTATGTTTCAATATCAATCGCTAACCTTCTATCCTGATGGATTAGGTTGGATGCGCACTTCCACTCTGATCTGAAGTTCCGCATGTACATGATTATTCATGCAGTATATATGAAATCGGTGACTGGTTGGTCCGAGTGCAAGATTATTTATTTTCATTAGAGTACGATAAAGATGAGAAAAGCTGCGGTTCTTATAGATTTATAGTCCGTTTTCTTTGGGGATCCGATAATTGGCCAGCTGTCAGAGGAATAGTATTTTGTCGATTGCAACAAATGTTCAAAACTGATTCAAAAACTAACTGGTGACGCCTGTCTAATGTAGACTCCAGCGACGACCATAGGCTTATCAGCGCAATGCCTTAAATATGAGTCTGTCACGAGCAGTGTCCGGTCAAGAAGCAGACTGTTTTTTTGGGGCTAATAACGTCGGACATCGTCCTCACTCTCTGTGTGCATTTCCGTTACCCTTCGAAATGTGCAAAATCTACATAGCGAAATAATTAAAAAAAAAAAAAAAACAAACTGGTAAATAATAACAATTATTATTATTATTATTATTATTATTATTATAAGCCCTCCTACTACATTGTTACCGGTGAAAGAATTTCTTGAAACTTTGTGCTAACGAACTTGGCATACTGCACCTATTTTTTTCCTAATATTTAGGGTGCATCACTTTGGGAACTATATTAATTTTAATGTTAAACTTTCAATTTGTGATGAAAAAATGTAGCCAAATTATGCTTTTTACGGCTTCAATTCCTCCTGGGTCTCATATTTTCAAAGCAATTAAGCCATGTTTGGTGTCAAATTGTTCCTTGGGATGGCAGCAACAATAACAGTTATAAATTTTAGAACTAGCACTGTGATAATTGGGAGTTATTCATTGATTTATCCCCATATGTTGGTTTTAGGGGGGTGCTCATCTAAATTTGGCCATAATTTTTCTATGAATGATTCAGTTTATGTACTGGGGAAAGTCTGATGAAAAGTTGACCCTTGGAGAAATGGAGACTTGTACATACATTCAGACTTGTATGATAACTCTCCAAAATGATAACTGCATTTAGACATTTTTCAAACATTCTTGTGAACATCAATATCTACTTTTCAGTTCACAAAGTGCTTTCTGATAATGTTTCTTAAATAAATGCAGCAACAACTGATAGTCTGTTCAGGTATTCTTATTTCGGCTTGTAAATATTCAGAAAAGTATCATAGTACTTTGCGTGACCACAGTTTTAGCCTGCGCGCCGAAATTTTGGCCTGCGCGCCCAACTTTTTCAGGTTGGGAGCGCGTGCGCTCCTAGGTCCAAAAGTTAGTCTGGAGGGTTGTGAAGTTGTGAAATGGTGCTGTGGTGGATGTTTAAGTGCTGCCTAACTTGTCAGAAGCTCATTCCTGCCCTTAACACGCCAATGGCTTCATGTCTGGCGTTTTCAGACTGTCCTCTACGACGCCCAATAATTTAGATTT
Organism: Gymnothorax javanicus; assembly: GCA_029692085.1. Classification (NCBI taxonomy): domain Eukaryota; kingdom Metazoa; phylum Chordata; class Actinopteri; order Anguilliformes; family Muraenidae; genus Gymnothorax; species Gymnothorax javanicus. The sequence continues at coordinate 3,559,214 of CM056207.1, read as the reverse complement.
TGCACTTTTCAGTGTTTTTTTGTTCATCAGAGGGCATCACTAATGTATCAAACAGATTTTACAGCGATTCGAGTGACAGGATTCATGTGGGCCACAAATTGTAAAAAATCATGCGCAAAGCACGTGTAAAGGAACATGTGACCAGGATTCATCGTAACTTGGTGTGTCGGTGCAATACGCTCTGTTTAGGAAGACTATAGTTGGCCATTTCATTATATTTTCTTTTTTTCAATAATGTGACAAATACTTAACTTATACTGAACTTAGTATACTTAACCACTCTGCAGTATACTTAACCACTCTGCTAATATCTGCATTAGATTAGTGTATGTCCTGAAATGGAGCCTGTTTAACCTGGGCTTAATAATTATCGAAATTAAAACAAGAAAACAAAGAGTAGCTACACGTATCCACAATTTTGAGTAACATCGATTGAAATGTGCACAATTTGATTGCCGTTTAAGAGGTTTATTTGTCTTTTTACCTAATTGAGATTAACTGCCTATACCTGATGACTTTTCTGACTTAGACATGAACCAGCTCGGAGACTCTCACATAAAACAATACCACAGAGCAGAGCCAGCCCTACCCAATGTGGCGCCCTAGGCGAGATTTTATATGCCGCCCCCCTCCATCGGCGATTTACATACGCTTACTAAAGAAATCGAATAGCACTGTTTTTACCATTGTCTTTAATTTATAAGATAACATGTCACCCAATTTACATGCTTAAAAAATAACAAATAAATGCAAAAAAATATGAAATACAATACAATTACCCTTACCACAAAATAAAAATCCTGTAAATAAGTGAATAAATACTAATAATAGTAAGAAATTATAAACACGGCAATACTCAAGTGATGCATGGCAGATGTTGACAGGTGATTAATATCTTGCTAACTTTAGCTTTGCACAGTTTGCAGATCACTTTGGTTGGTTCTACTGCACTGACTGTAAAGTGCTCCCAGACATCACTGCAAAGTTTTTTTATGGTGTGGGAATAGCACTGCAAACAGGGGGATCAAGCACATGTTTGTCTGAATCCATTTTCCAAAATATTACAAAAAAAAACACAATTCAAAAGGGATAATTTCTGAGATAAAAATAACTGAGTTACTGAGGAACAGCACTTAATGCAAGCTGAACAATGGAGCTAGCTCGCCACCCAACTCTCCGCCACATATATTTTTCTCCAGAGCGCCCGCGCATGCGCACACACACATGAACTAACTTGGTTAAACAGCATGCCACAACTAAGCAATGCAACCCAGTGTAACTCTTTTAGTGGTAAATAAAGGAATCAGAACTTAGCAAAACTGTCTGCAATGATAGCTAGCTACCCAACTCTCAGTCACATGTACATTTCTCCAGAGCGCCCGCACACAGACACAGACCAGCAACGCAGGTTTAAAAATCCACTCTAACGTCTATCTACTCAGCGAATCAAAAGAAATACAGTCAGCGTTTTAAAACTTTCTTGCGGCAACAACCGGACAGTAGAACAAAGCAAGCTACTACACTAACAGGCTAAAGACGATACCGTAGCCTGTTCACGACTAAATGAACAGACCCGCGCTAAGAGGACAAGCAACACAGGTTTAAGAAACCTACTTAGGGCTGCTGACGCCATCGATTCTGACTGACTGGTGAGGATGATTAACAGCGGTGGCAGCCAAACTAGTTTGAATTAGAGAACTTTAGAAACAACAACTTGTAGGAGATGTTTCCCTTCGTCGACATATTATATAAAGCCGAACTTTTAACAAAATGTTCGGACGAATAGTTTATTCGGCAAAAAGCCATTATTCGTGACTTGCCGAATATGGATTCGAATTCTGGTGCATCCCTACTGATTAGCATACCTTGTTGCGGCTAATCGCTCAGAAGCATGTTATCAACTTAACAGTACGCTGTGCTAAATAACTGACGCAGTACAACCGATGCTTCGTTTCATTACTGTATCTTTACTTTACCTCTTTCTCACGTTTTTCCTCCTGTTCTTTTCTTTTTTTTTTCTTCCCTGTGCTCCGGACAGTTTAGGTCGTTTTGACGTGTTTACAAAGTTCTCTGGGGCCAAATCAATAAATTCACCCCTCCCCCGACAGCGAGCGAGCAGGTACCGATCAACCGGGGGGGGGGGACTTCTTTGGTATTATCATTTGTAATAATATTAATTGGGCATTGCTTTACATTTGAATTTATGTTAGCTTTTCCATTTTAAGAGTTAATAGTAATAACTAGTTTTAATATAATTATATTGAAGGTGAATTTTTTCCCAATTTTGTGGCGCCCCGTGGACGCCACGGCGCCCTTAGCATTTGCCTATATTGCCTAATGGGCCAGCCGGCTCTGCCACAGAGCCTGGTCTCCCCTGAAGTGTGATCCCGATGTTCAACATAAGTTGATTCATATCTGTTTTAGAGGGATGTGATTGGCTGTGCTGGCTGAGATGCAGACTTTGAATCACAGCTATAGCCTGTTTTGGGGAGGGGTACCGCAGCACTGTTTCCAGAAGAAGGTCTCCAGCCGTGGCTGTCCGTTTCTGCAGTCTGTAGCATCTCACCTCTCAGGTGTGCGCTGGGCCCAGCAAACCGCATATCCGGCCTTCAAGCAGCCGTTTGGATGGATGAGGCCCATCGACCCGCCGGCCTGTTTGCTTGTTTCTGTTTGGACGGCTCAGCAGGGAGGGAAGGAAGGTGCTTGAGCTGCATGCCATGAAGCGAGAGGCCTGCGCGTGTCCCCGCAGGGGCCCATCTGGGGGCCTTTCGAGGGCAGGGGAGTGATGGAGGCATTGATCCGGGCCCTGGTTTTTATGAAGCGGAGCTCCGCTCAGCTCAAGACCCCTGAGGTCCGGCCGGGAGAGAGCAGAACCTCGAAAACCAAGCCATCTTTTCATGAGGAAGAATTCTGGTCCTGATGTTGGGGAAAAAAAATCATACAGCACTAAAAATAAAATAAATAGAAATGTGTTCTTTTGGCCCCGTTCCTGGAAAACCATAAAAAATCACAAAATACCCTTCCCGTGAATATTTATATCCTTGCAACAGTGAGAGACATGTCTTCGGTTGACTGAGTCACCTGATTGAGTCGTTAACTAACGAATTGCGGTTTGGACGGTTCCCCTGCGTACGTGCGGGGGCCTCCAAATTAAAATTTTATCTTTAAACGTTTGAGAGTTATTTCATAACCGGCTCCAATTTATCGGCTGAATGAGATCATTACACGAGGCACGGCGCTGGCGTGTTTGTGGGTAATCTAACCTTGTAGGGATTTATGAGCGATAATCATTCTGCATTCTGCCAATTTACCAGGCATAATGTCTCCCCACTGCTGTCTCATTTCACTTGGCAACTGGCACGTTCCTGTGAAATCGCCCGTGGCAATAAATGCCTTCTCTACATAGTTATTTACTCAGCGTCGGTTTGAAGGTGTTTAATCGCATTATTGTCGAGATGTAGTGCAGCAGGGATTTGTCGGCTGTGCTCTTACGGGGAGTCCATAAAGTGCTTTGTTGTTTTCTGCTTTTAATGAAGTTCAGAGGGTTGAAAACCGAAGACAATGGGCCGTGGGAGGCTATGGTTTGCACTGTGGATATATTGCGAGGAGAGAAGCTATGCTACAGGCTATTCTGTCTCTCTGGAGCTTATAACGGTACCTTAAATAGACCAGAGTGTGTAGATACAGGACAATAATGTAAGAGAATTATGAATATTGTAGAAGGGAAAAAAATCTGTTGTTTTTTTGCGTGACTATATTTCACCGTGAATACTCTTTAAAAATGGAATTGCAAAAACAATGCAAATCTGAATGTTTTGTAATGTGAAGCAGAATCCCATTGGTTGTTACATCTACATGTTTTTTTTAATAATATTTATTAATGCTTTGCCAGTTTTTTTCAAATTTTATTTTATCTATTTATTTATTTACTTTTTTTGTGATCATTGTGTATATTGTTTGATAATAGAGCTTTTTGCAGATGTTTAATAAATTTTGTTTCCAAAAAATGAATTGATTTACCTGGTCAGGTTTTCAGGGCATGTTTGTGAGTGCTCTCAACGCGACAGTCCTTGGCATTGTTATATACGGTCGTCTGCTTTTCAGCACAGATGGAAAATGCCAACTCCAATTTGTCCCACACCTCAAATTGCCCTAACTATAGAGGCACTGGGGTTGAAAATTGGGCTGCATTCAGAATTTGTCAATATGTTTTTTTTTTCATCATCATTCATTGTTTGCTCTCGTGAAAAGAATATTTACTTTTATCCATATATTTATTTATTTATTTATTTGGCTTTAATCCTTATGAAACAGGCTTCCACCCTCAAAAAAAAAGAAAAAAGAAATAGGTCAGAAAGATCACCACGGAAAGGTATGGGTGGGGGTTGTTATTAAAGACATCAAAAGATCTCGCTATTTGTCAAACTCTGTATAAACCAGGCCAATCGGCCTTTCCCTACGGCTTCCTCTCTCCGCCAGACAATACTGTCGAGCCTCATTTTTCAACAACAATGAAATGTTGTGCCTGGCTTTTTTTTCCCCTTTCCCCAAAAAACTGCCAAGGTGTGACACCGCCTTGGCAAGTTTTAATTGGCTGGAGAAAACTTGAGCTGTGCAGAATAGCTCTGGATAATGTTCTGAAGGGTGGGCGAGCCCATTGGCTCGTCGCTGAAAGGGGCGGGGTCCTCGCGGCCCCATGCTCTCGTTCTGAGTGTCACTCAAATGTGGATTGGCAAAAAAAACGAATGTTTCTCGTGACCAGAAGCATTGTGAACAGCTGCTAGAAAACACAGGCTCAGGTGTGGTTCTGCCGCTTGTCGGTCTCGCACTGCGTGCTTCCTCATCAGCCGTAAATTCCAAGTAATTGAGAAACTCCAGGCCTGAAATATTTGATATACGGTTTTCTGTAAAGGTATTCTCCATTTTACACAGTCTTTAGCGTGTCGGCTGTGTGAGAGGCTGGGGGTCACTCCCACTCTCCCTGCACACATCTGCAGATGCTAATCACTAGCCTGTAATCAGTGCCATCTGCCTATGAAGCATTCATTTTAGGTCAAGATTTGTTAGGAAATACGTTGGGAAAGTAGCAAGCTACCATCCTTGTGTTTTCCAGAACTTTCCCCAGCTCTTTCTTGCGCTAATGGCTTTGAATTTTTTTTTTTTTTAGAAAAGGTTTGGCGGCTCTGTCGCGCTCCTTTGATGTCTGGAGACATTTTTTAAGCCTGTCGTTTTGCCTGTCACCACCCTCCCTGCTCAGAGCTGATCAGGGAGCTGCGGTATGGAGCTGATTTTGGGAGACTGGTGATTTGGGCGACCGATGAGAGGCCCAGTCTGCCTTCCTTTACCATAACCCTCAGGCTTCCTCTACCTTGTGCAGTGCTCCGTCACCACGGGGAACTGGAGGAGGTAAAGTGCGACAAGGACAAAATTCTTTGATGAGCTTCCTGGAAAAAATCTGTTCCGGAAGGCTAGTTCCACTAGCAGACTGTCCTGGGTAACAGTGTGTAGTTTTGTGTAAGGTAGTGTGTGGATGCTTCATGGCTCTTTGAGTGAGACGTCCTTATGCTTGACTTCCAGGCCACCCCTCCCTCAGATTACCAAGCCCCGCCCCCATCTGTGTTTATGTCTCATGATGATGTCATTGTGGATTTACATCTCTTACCGTGAATGGCGGCCCTTCAAATATCAGGAGAGAGATCAATTCAGTGAGTCTCCGATGTAACGACCCACCCACGCACACTCTTCTGTCCTGTCTGCGGTGGCACAGTTCCCTTTTCTGTTGTTTGCCATTTGAATAACATTTTAAACGGAGGAAGTTTGCCAGCTATTATATTTTCACACGTTTGAGGCTTTTTGCAGGTGATTCTGGATAAACACAATAGGAGTCAGCACATCTCCCAGTCATAGTGCCTCTAACAAATCCCAGCTATTCTCTCTAAACAGAGCTGGCAAACGTTTGGTCTGCAGTGATGTTTGCCAGTGAATGACAGTAAAAATTGCGCTTGAATCGGAGTGTGAGAGTGTGGGCGATGGCGAAGAAGTCATTTACACCTGAAACCGTGCCATTGCTGACAGCGTGAGTATCGCACACTATTGTCATTTCTGACTCCAAATCAGGCTTTAATAACAATAGAGGTGGCAGAGCCATTGCCTCCATCTTAAATAATTAGTATGATAATTAATGCGAGGAACTGGTTTCAGATGCAGTGGTACGTAATAAACTGATGAAGTAATGAAAGCTGATGATGTCAGCGTGAACTGTGCTCTTTGTGAGCACTTCAGGAACTATGAGTGAAAGTGTTATTACTCTTACTTTTAATTTTCACATCTGCAGTCGCTCACTGTGACGCACACACAACTACACTAAGAATTTACCACACGTTTAAACTCTCAAGCAAGGGCTGCTCTCAAGTGCTGAAACTATAGCTTGAAACGCACTCTAACTGTCCGGTACGCAGTATTTGGCATTTTTAAATGGCTTGATAATGTTGAATGGTGTGGATCTATGACGTTATTGGGTTGATCGTACTGCCTGTGGATTGGTTGATCAGGGCAGTGTGTGTTTTGGCTGTTTAAGCCCCTGGGACAGGAGAGTCAATGCTCAGGGCGCTCAGGGGCTCAGGTCCTGTTAATGCGATAAAAAAGTAAATTGTTAACCGAACTTCCCTCCCTCTCCATTTCACTCCCTCTCTCCCCTAAGCTTTATCCTCACCTCTCCCTCTCCTGTCACGTCTCCCTCGTTTTACCCCCTCTTCTCTCCTTCTCCTTCTCTCTTGCTCTCTTTCGGTCACTCCTGCGTTCTCTTGCAGTCCTTCCCCCTGCTGCTACTTCATGCACCACCCAAGGGCGTAATTATGTCGTGATCTGCGGATTTAGCGCGCGCGTGCGTCCGTGCATTCCTCACAAAGAAAGTGCCGACTCTGCCGTTTCCTCACAGTCTGATAATTCACTGTGAATGAAGAGGGACAATACCGACCCACCCCCACCACCACCAACACCACCACCCTGCCAATGGCAGCCTGGCATCCATCGCTTCAGGTGGGACCCAGGAAATGCTTCCCGAACACTGCCGGAGCGGGCGAGGAACACGCATCCCGCAGCTCCAGCTATTTCATTGTTCGGCGTTAAGACTGTTAGCATAAGAAAGGCGCGAGAGTTTAACAATAAGCCGCAGCTTCCTTAATGAGGTGGAGTCTGCCTCGAGCTACACTCACATGAAAGATTGCCTTCATCTCTCACCTGATGTTAGTCATTAGAGCAGTTGTTTGAAGGCTTTAAATTGGTAGTCAGGTTGTGTTTGTTTGCCCGTATAAAGACCCCGCTGCCTACTTAAATTTGTCAGCCCGTTTGCAGGGATATCATTGTTAAACCTCGCTTGTTAACACCGCGTCGTTGCATTAATTAGACCAAATACGCTAGGTACTTAGCTAAATTGAGAATGGAAGCACTCTGAGAATTCGTGAGGTATTGTGGCAAAGGCTTTGCATATTTTTACTCGTTGGAAGTGTTTTATTGTTTGTCCTCTCATTCCCATTCTGCTGTGTCTCTGTGTGACTATTAAAGCATGTTAGTCACGGCACATTTGGGAACGTGTGTGTGCATGTGTGTGTGCTTTGCATGAACCTCATCCTGCATACTGCACCTAGACATCAATGGCCCAGGTCAGTGCACATTCAAATCTCGGCCACAAACCTTTACATTTAACATGCTTGCTCATATGCAATTATTCTAATTAGAATCTACATTAACCCTCAGAGCGCTATAGGCAACTGTAGTTGTCCAATGATGTAAGACATCAAAGTCAGATGCTGTTGAAAATCTATCAAGTGGCAACTTGTTTAAAAGAGCTCCCCTACAGGGAGTCGCCACATGATAGACTTTCAACAGCTCAGGATAATTAGTTTTAATTCCTTGAAAATTTATTCAGCACTCTAAGGGTTAACGCTCATAAAAATCAAATCTGAAATTGAGGAAAAAAAGGTGTAGTCTAAAAATGTTATTTGGTAAAGTATATTATGTCAAAGTTATTGACACCCCCCTTCTACATAAAGGTAGTACTGATTCTGCAGTGCAAGATTAATTAGGTTAATTAGTTGTCTTTCTCATTCATTGATACATGTTTCAGTGAACTCTGAGAGTACAGCTTATCATCTGTCTTTTACACTGGGCGTGGCATCACTGGCTGTCTGTATGAGATTTTTCACACATCCTTGTTGTTGTTGCCATTGTGATTAAATTCATTGTTCCTTGTTAATAACCTTTCGTAGCCTTCAAATGAAATATCTGTCAAATGCTATGGAAAGTCTGACTTCTGTTTTGAAGGGTATTGTACTCTGCTATTCTTGCCAATCAGAAGCGATTTTATTTGTTGCTGACATTCTCGATTTCTTGCATTTACATAAGAGAAGAGGTTTTTCAGGTGCTGTAGCATAGAATGGGGCTACTGGAGCCTGAAATTGCACATCATACATGCTTGCGTGTGCACATACAGTACGACACATGTCGATAGATTCGTTCAGTACATGCCTTAGTTCTGTTTTTACCTTCATTGGATGTTTGTGTCATTTCAGTGGCTGCATCTTTCCTAATTTTATCGTTGTATTTTTGAACTAAAATGTGTGTAATTACTTTCATTGAATGAGAGCATGAGAGGTACAGTAGATAGTGAGTGAGAAAGATGGAGAGAGGGACCGTGGGTCATATCCAGAGGGACTGAAGGACTTTATTTGCTGAGTTAGAGACACAACGAGAGAGAGAGAGAGAGAGAGAGAGAGAGAACATGATAGAGGGAAAGAGAAATGAGTGAGGATGAGAGAGGAAATGTACGGAATCGGAATGGATGAGTGAGCCGGAGGGAGGGAGAGTGTATTGGAGAGGGATGGAGAGGGATAAGGGAACGGGGGGAGAGAGGGAGGGAGAGACCGTCGTCCGAGGTAAAGGCTGTACTGTAGCTCCAGGGTAAACGTGAGAGGTCTCAGTGTGAAGCCTTGTGATGTCAGAAGGAGCCCGGGGTCCCTGGGAGCAGGGAAGGCTGAGGGGCCCCCAGCTCGTCAGTGAAGAGCTCCGGAGCCCCTGGGCCTGATTTATTCATCCCTGCCTCGTGTTCAGGGCTTCGAGCGCCAGTGCTTCAGGCGGGCAGGAGGGAGAGAATTCGGAGAAGGACACATGAACCCCCCAAGTGGGGCGTAAATTGAGTTCCGCCTTGGGACATCGCTGCATTAGTGTCCACAAGATGGGGTTCAGCAACCAAACCTGACCCCGTGTTAAACTCCAGAGCTCTGGTTCAGACTGGTGACGCTCACTGCACGGGCTTTGATATGTCTGCCTCTCTTTATTTCTTCGCTTAAGGGCAAGATGGTGGAGCGTGATGCAAATCTGTGTAATTTTTGTCTTTTCTTCTTTAAACATAGTGAAGATATCTAGGGTATCACATGCCACAGCGTATGCATTGTCTTGTCGGAGTGGGTGCAGTCTGTAGGGCAGCAGACTTGAGGCGTTCTCCGGTCCCCCTCTGTGGGCGAGGTTCGGCTCCCCGGCACGACTGTCTCTCAGCTCTAGTCCCCTCTGTGTCTGTTAGCCTTTGTACTCGTCTGTATAAAATAAAGAAATTCTGGGGGAGAGAGACTGTCCTGCTCTCCTCTGAAAAGTAAAATACCGTCTCCACCTCAGACTTCATACAACCAACTCACCGTAGAGTTAACTGTTTTTGCTCTCAGTAAGTTTCAGTCTAGGATTACACTTCGAGGGGAAATTTCATTCGGCTCAGCAGATGTGAGCACTGCTTAATCATCCTGGGGGTTACAAGGTTCTGCTTGTAGGAATCCTTGTCAGTCTAGTCACAATCATGGAGTAAAAACCATTGAAATTAATGTGTTTTACTTTCTAAAAGGCGGCAGATTAAACGGAACCTGATAAAGGGAGCGTTTTAGCATCGTTCTGAAGTGCGGCATCTTTGCCTTGATTCCCTAGCTTTACACGCCGGCCACGCCCGACCGGCTTTAGCGACCGGGGGCCCTGAACGCGGCGGCGAGCGTAAAGGTGGAGTGAAAGACTAAAAGTGGGCCAAGCCGCACCCGTCTCCCGCTGACCTACCTTGCGAAAGGTTTCAGGAACAAAGTTCTGACAGGCCGGATCCTCGGCGGGCCGAGTGGCGAGACGGGGAGGGCCGAGGGCCGCGTGATGAATCGACGCACCGAGGCGATGTCGTGCTCATAAGTCAAGAGAAAACGAGCGTTGAGAGCGCCCGAAAGCCTTCCGCGTGGAACCGCGGGAAAAATAAATAAATAAATAACGGGCGAGTCTGACAGAGGAGGTGAGTGAGGTATGGTGCGCGCGGCGTGTTGGATAGCCTGAAGATCCCCCTCAATCTTGTACACAGTGTGCTCCCCACGGTAAAAACTGTGTCTTTTATAGCACAAAGATCCCCAGAAAAGTTATTTCACCCTTCGACAGGCCTCATGCTAATAATGACCGTAATATACTGAGGGATAACTGCTAAGGGATTCGGCTCAATCTTAATTTAACAAAGAAGGGCTTAAAGGCTCTGTAAATCAGTGTAGCTGGCTCTGTGGAGGGGGATCCTCGTGCTTCTGTAGCAAAAACAGGTATTTGTGTTACCTTACTGACCGGAGCAACTAGCAGACCTGAGGCTGGAGTAAATAAGAGTCCTCCTCAGTGATTCACCGAACATTTTCAATTTCTGGATACATGAAATATAGAAACAAGTTGTTGTGGGGACTCTAATATGCAAATTAGTCTCTCGTTCACCCAATGACTCGACCGTTAGCAGATCGATATCTCAACGTTGCTTTGCATGCTACTGCAACTGTCGCTACAATGAGGACATTCGGGTTTTCAAGATATCCACGAGTTGGCCATTTTTTTTTTCTTCCATGGCTCAATGGTGTATTGACTAAATAACTAGCAGTTATATTCTTTTTTGTTTTATTACTTTATTTGCTTTATTTTGTTCTTTTTCGTCTCTTCGGACGGATGCATGTGTGTCCTGAAGGACTGCCTGGATGTTTGCTGTTTTCACTGGTTCTCTCAGTAGTTAGAAGGTTAAATGTATTGGTTTTTAGTTACGACATGGCTTTCTTGCACTGTGGATGGTACACCATGGTGGCGAAATCGGCGGAGAGAGCATGCAGACGTCATGTATCACGCACGATAGGGGGCCGATCCTGCATGCTGTATGATAATGAAGATCATTTGTTAACTTCCTGCAAAAAGGCCATGCTTCCCCGCTGCCCTTTTCAGCAGTCGACACGACTCGACTTGCACCCGTGCGAAAAACAAAAAATGTAATCATGTCCTCCGCCCCCTCCCTCGCCGAGAGTCCCGGGGAGAGCTCAGTTCGCTGAACGAGGAGGGACATTATCAATTCTCCGTACCTGGTTATTATGACTGTAATTATTACTGGGGAAATGACCCGCCCTTTTTCATTGGCAGATGCGTGGCTGCAGTGTACGGCAGGCTCCCTAATCATATTGTGTTTGTGAAAGATGTATCGGGTTGAGGTGGGAGAGGGGAGAGGGGGGAGGGCACCGTTGTGGGTTAATTAGAATTCAGGCGGTTGTGTTTCACGCTAGCATCGCTCCGCGAGCCTCAGCCAAGCCATTTTCCCTGGGAGGCCTCCTCTGCCTTGCTAGCTCAGTGTTCCCTATTCTGCGTGTGCTGTGTGTTGGGGACGAACTGCGTTGAACGTACTGTACATCCAGCTATGTGTTTACTGTTCAAAAAAATCTATGACTTCAATGAATAAACGTCAGTCTTTTGATGAGAAACTGCATTTTTAAGTGATGGTTGGTCTGTGGCCAACTTGGGCTAACCGAGACTCTAGTCTGGCCCATTTTATTAATAATTGGATGCATATGTGTTATTAATCTTTGGGCTATAATCATTTATCGTTTGGTCTTGCTCATTTTAAATCATAGAGTTTCCACAAAAGAGCATCTTGGTCTCAGAATGGGAATAATGTACACACAGCCCCTGTGTTTCTGCGTTTCCCATGTACTTATCCTGTTATCGCTGCTTGTCTGCTTTCTTCTGTCCGATTACGGCCAATCTGGCCTCATGTCCCAGCTTTAATAAAGCCAAGCGAGCATCAGCAAAGAAAAAAATACCCCCCGATGTTTTCAATTACTGTAAGTATTCCAGGAGTATATGCTGCCCTTCATTTTATGCCTGAGTCATTTATCGTATACCTGGAAGGGTTTGGTTGTGTCCAGGATCAACACACCATTAGTTTTTCAGGGTAGCCGAACAGTGCTTTTCTAATCTACTCGTCTTTAAACTCATTCATTTCACGTTCCCAGTGTCTCCGACAAAGCAACAGAAACCTGACTGAACTCCACTGACTCTCTGGCGTGTGACCAGTGTCTGATTTCTCAGATTTTAAAAATGTTTTTATTTAGTTTTCTTTTTTTTTTAAATTTAGCATCAAATCAATCCTACTGCTCCCGATTTACTCAAGAGACCCTCTCAAGGGCCTGGGCACACACACACACCCATCTTCTGAGTGCACTAATTAAAAAATGCCCTTGACTGAGGGATAAATTGGTATAAATTATACTGGAGTTGGCTGAGCTTACGGTCAGGAAGTGAATGCTCCCTGTCAGCCTGATTTAGCTACAAGCCTGTGTACGGACGTCTGTTTTCTTTTTACGTATTGTACGCTCTTAGCCAGTGCCATTAGACATCAAGCTTCTTTTGCATATAATTAGAATGCATGACTATTTTGAACTATTGGCTGCTGTTTTGATCACTGACAAGTTTGTCTTTGATGTGTTGATTAATATGGTCATTTGGTCCACATCTTGTGTACAGTGTGGGAAACAGTTTAAGGGTAAGGAAGAGCCTTCATGGGACATAGTAATTCTTCTACTTTTGAGCTCATGTACTGGTTTATATTGGGGCATGGACCTACGAGCATGCACTCATCTGTACCTGTAGCCAATGACAGGATGCTGCAGATAAGGCTGTGGCCTCATGGTATGTGTTATGCTGTGTGTGAAAACTTGTGTTGACCTGCCCAAACGCAACACATTTGGAAACAGCTGGGCAGTTACTGATGACGCAGGCAGGAATTACTGTGCCAGGCCCTGTTTTAGGGATTCATGCTCAACCATACCTGATTCTTGGGAGCTATAGCAATATAATAATAATAATAATAATAATAATAATAATGTGTATAGTTGTGGTTCATGCTTGTTTTTCCCGTGTCACCGCATGTTTCATTGAGGGTGATGTGTGTAGAATATTATTACCATTGGTTAATGTGGTAGTTGCCAGGATAGTTATTGAGTTAATTCATTATAATCTCTCTTGATCTCACACAATCCTAATTGCATTTATTAATGGCATGAAGTGTTGTCAATGTAATACATCACTTAATTATTGAAAATGTGAAGATTTTAACATTGCACCTACCGGGCACTTAACACTGCACCTACCGGGCACTTTATATATATATATATATTTTTTTTTTTTTTTTTTTTTTTCCCCACAAAAATTGGTTTTGCTAGTATGGATGTAAACAACATAGTTCACTCCTGGTTCCCATTGAAAAATATATTCCTGGTGTTGTCTGCTTGATTTATTGAAGTCTTACACCGGAGGAAGCCCAAAGACACAGTATAAAATGGCTTTAAATTGGTGTATGATTGTCTTTCATCGACTGGAGCTGCTACCATTTGTGATAGGCCTATTGTGCGCTCCACTTTTGGCGTTTATACTTAATTAATTTCAATTGTTTTCATCAGGTGTTTGTGCAGTTCTGTTAAATCTGTACCCGAGCTCACAGAGTCATCAAATTCTGCGCTCCCGCTGAACGTCTTTCTCCCCCGGACCGTTTTACCGATATTCTCATCACGTCTGAATATCTGCTGTATTGCGCTGAGACAGATGAAATAAAGAGACACTTCATTCTCGTGTTGAATAATGCTGCTCTCGAGGGCAAGCGCGAGCCAGCCCCAGACACGGCGCGGGAACTGAAGTGTATCTTTTCGCGTCCTGCGTTAGCGCGTGGGAGGTTTACTGACAGGTTGCTAATGAGGCCATTATCAGCTCCGGTCCTCTCTTCCTCCCCGCGGGGGGCACGTTTCATCGCCCCGCGTCTCCTCTCAATTGAGTTTTCATCCCACGGGGTTTATTTACGATAAATACATTTGTTGTAATTAATTGATATCAGTGCGCGAGAAAGACGCTTGACTTGTTTTCATTTATTGGAGATGGCTGCTTGTTCGCTCCGTTCCACAACATTCAAAACATGTTTAAAGAATCCCTGCCGGCCTGTTCGCCTCTCTGCTGAAATGATCGGTCAAAGCATTTCATTTTACCGATGGGCAATTTGCTCAGTCAATAAAAGGTATGATTAATGCCCGAAGGCGATTTTGTGTGAATATTGACAGACTGAGAAATAGCCCCAGTCAACATCTCGCTGAGATTTATTTATGTATTTCTTCTTAATCTACATCGCCATCTTAAATATCCCTGGATGAATTGCCATAAAATTAGATTTTTTTTTCTTTCTTTTTTTTTTTGGCACATTAATGTTCCATCATTTTAGAATTTCCTGGGGTGCTCAGTGCATGGGTTAATCATCTCCACGATAATCGAACAGCAGCAGGAGTCTCCCACATATCATCTACCTCCCATTTCTTCACTGCGACTGGCCCCCCCACCCCATCTCAGCCGCTTCATTAACAGAACTTGATTAAATTCTGTGACAAATTATGATGACCTCTTCGGGTTCGGCTCGATGTATAGGGCCTCTGTGCAAGACCAAATGGGTGCTTTCTTAAGCTATCTGTTAACAAATTACTCAGTTTCCAAATTCACAGAAGGTTTTAATGTTTTAAATCAAGTATAATGTCTTGATTCACAAATTAGTCATTGATTGCCATGTGAAATCTCTGAAAAAAAAGTGTATTGAAGGTGATCTGTTTGTTTTAGATAATACTGATTTTCAGTTTTTCAGCAATCAGGACCCTCACTCTCCCTTCTCTCCTGGATCTGTCATTACCTTATTCTCCCTAAAAGGAGAGCATATGTCTCTAGTTCAGCTGCTGTTTTTTTGTATTTTCAAGAAAATACAGATGGCGTCACGCATTTATTTCTCAATGGTTGATGAGTGTTGTTGTGCAGCACAGTGGATTTACCAAGGTGACTAAATTGGATAAAACCCGTGGTCATCAGTGATTTTCTTTTTCCTCTCTCTCCTTTGATTAGTCTTTTAACTCAATTAGTCAGCAATGTGTTCAACATATCGATCAATACATTTTGTTTCTGTTGTACTCGTGGAGTGAGGTGTTGTTGCATACACTGACAATTTACACTCCAGCAGCAATTAAAGCTTAATTAAAGGCTGCCTTTTATTGAGAAAAAAAAAAACAAAAAAACACGTGTTACAGTCTTGACTCTCTTTTATGTCATTCTTGTTTTCTGTTATAAATGAACCCATGAGCACTCAAATATGGACCTGCTTTATTTTATGTGCTAATATTTTGGATTGAGATCTCATTAGACGCCTGTGCCTGCGCTGTGCAGACTTACACAGACTCGCGCTGTGATGTACACACAAGCAGCGGGAGCGCGGTCTCCGTGGCGATAGTCAGTCAGAGGTAAAGAGCTCCTCAGCTCCGCACCTGCAGCCGGTGGCAGCCTGCCACTGTGCTCCGAAATTAATGACATCACCTCCTCCCCTTCCACCGACTGGAGACGGTTGTTATGAAGAGCACAGGAGCATTGTGGGTAGAGGAATAGTTCCTTAGCAAATGGCAATAGACTGTTGGGGTTTTCTGTGACATGTAAGTGTAAAGCAGACGTATGAAGTCATTAAGACTGTTTGACATCGTGCTCAGTGTGTTTGATTCAATCTGCTTCGTCACTGTGCCACTTCAGTTGCTGTTAAATAGACTAAATATTTCACTGGTTGAAGTTATTGTTTGTTTATGGGAGCTATTTACTAAATAAGTGGGTTGTAGAGCTACATTTTTTGAGATCATGCATTTCTTGATTTTTTTGTTCATTTATTATATTATTTTTCTTCCAGTGAGTTCTATAAATAACCCGGTGAAGTCAAACTTGAATTTGTATTTATTTTCATTTTCTTTACTCTCAAACAGTCATTCCGACTTCTATTGATGCTGACACTCTAATGATGGAGGAAACACACATTTAGGTCTTAATAGGCCTGAATGAACAGCTGCCTCGCAGTTTGACTTTCCATGTCACTGGAAAAAAAAATGAAAGAAAAAAAAAAATCAGAAAAACATGGAAATGTAACGAGCCGTGCAGGAGTTAAAGCACATTTAGCACCATATGTGAAAGGGTAAAGGCTAATGTAGAGTTAACAGCATGTGTGAGCAGGGAAAGCTAAATGTGCAGTTAGCTGTACAATAAAAAGGGAAAAGGTTAATGTGCAGTTAGCAGAACATGCAATCGGGGAAGGCTAATGTGCGGTTTATAGCATATGTGCGAGGGAAAGGGCTAATGAGCAGTCAGCAGCATATGTGTTCGAGGAATGGATGGGAGGCAGATGATGGAGAACAAGGCCAATGGCAGCAGATATGTCCTGCTCTCCAGCCTGTTAATGGCAGTTCATAAAGGAGCCCTGTTTCAGCATGAGCCAGCCTGCACTGGGCCAGAATAACACATCAGAGGAGGGCAGATGTGGGGAGGGCCTGATCAGCTTAGGGAGGGAGAGAGTGTGTGTGTGTGTGTGTGTGTGTGTGTGTGTGCATGCGCATTTGTGTATGTGTGCGTGCATGTGCCTTTGTGTGTGTGTATGTGTGTGTGTGCATAAGTGAGGGGGTGAGTGAGTGAATGAGTGTGAGAGTACGGTAATGTATTCTTGGTTTATTGCGTGGGGACGAGGTGTCAAGTATTGGTATTATGTGGGAGAAAGTATGACTTGTGCTTGTGTGACTGCATGTCTGTGTTTGTCTTTGTGTATGTGTGTTTGCATGAGAGAGAGAGGGAAGGGGCTGTAAGGGTGGGTGTGGGGGAGGGGATAGTTTTTCGGGAAGTACGGCATGTGGGGATCTATGTGCATGAGCTTTTCACTTTTTCTCTTAAACAATTCTTACCATTCCTATACAGTCCCGCTCACTGTAAGCTGATTACTCAAAGAGCACTGGCTCTTTGTCAGGAGCAGTGCTGCAACCTTGACAGTGTGGAGATACAGGTATCCTGGCCTCAGACATCTGGAGAGAGTTTTGGCGTTATCTGTGTTATAATATCACAGATAAGGGAAAGCAGCTGGGTCTGCGACCAACAGACAGATACAATATGCACACACTCTGCATCTTTCTCTCTCTCTCTCACTGAGACAGGCACATTCCAGAATTTACACTCCTCTCCGAGGAGAAAAGGAACAGACAGCTGTAGCAACTGTTTTGACTCTTTCGGCTGCAGATTAGAGATTCTCGGCAGCAGCGACTGGCTCTTTCTCTTCAAGCCCAGTATCGCAGACTCAGAGCTGTAATCAGTGGGAGGTGCTCCAGGTGCTTTGCCAATAAACACCTCCCAGGTGGAACCTCAGTGGCCGACTGGCATGCCACTCAAAGGCAGTGGGCGGAGCGCAGTCAGCCCCTTTTGGGTGATGTCACAGTCACATGGATTCTCATGTGGTCATGCTCTGAGATAGAGACGGAGCTGAGCTGGCCAGCTGCTGTTGAGACAGCAGTGAGGGCTTTGCGCTGCCGATATCCTTATCATATGGACCAGGAGCTCAATAATGTATTTTGTGATTTCAGCAATGAAAGGTAAGGACTTTACTTCATGTTGTGACGCAAGAGTTACGAGTTGTGCACTGCATAAATTGTAGAGAGAGACGAGTGTGTCTTGCGGTCTCAGGATTGTCAACTCTGCTTTCGGGAGCTTGCGGAGAGGGGAAAGCGAGAGCGAGAGACTGTGTGTGACGGAGAGAGGCTCCGAGTGTGTTTACTGCCGGGGAATTAAGCACAGACACACTCGCGGTCAGAGTGACTTATGGATTTTTGAACACTTTGTTGCGTAACAAGGCACTTTTCTGTGGATGATTTGCTATTTCAGTGTGTCATTTTTTAAAAATTCCTGCTTAGTTTTTTTTTCCTTTGGTGTTTATAAAGATATTAAGTTTTTAGAGCTGGTGCTCAGTAAATGTGTTTAAGTATATGTGCTACTTTAAGGGGACCCCTCTTTGCCTCAGTAGTATGTTTGTTATGTGTGTGTAGTTGGGGTGTTTTTGTGCATATACACACCTGAGGTTTAGGATTACAAGTATTTGCCGTGTACCTCTAGTTCCTACTCTGTGCGTGTGAGTGAGTGTGTCAGTGTGGGTGTGTGTGTATGTGCATGCATTTGTTTGTGTGCATGTGTTTTTCTGTATCTGGCTTTGTGTGTGTGTGTGTGTGAATTTGTGGATGTGTATGCATGTGTGTGTTTGTGTGTGTGTGTGCATAATTGTACACATTTAGGGGTATGTATAAGTGTTGTGTGCGAATGTGTGTGTGTGTACATTTGTCTGTGTGTGTGTTTCTGCATGCATTTGCGGGTATATATGCCTGTGTGCATATGTGTGAGTCTTTGTGTTTGCATTTGTCCATGTGTGTGTCTCTGTATGTGCATTTCTGGGCACGTGTGCGTGCGTGTATGTGTGAGTGTGTGTATGAGTGTGTGTGTACATTTGTGTGTGTGTATGTGTGAGTCTGTGTGTGTGCATTTGTCTTTGTGTGTGTCTGTGTGTGCATTTGTGGGTGTGTGTCCTCATGTCTGTATGCATGAATGTGTGTGTATGCCTGTGTGTGAACATTTGTATATATGTATACGTGTGTTTGTTTATGTGTGAGTGTGTGTATACATTTGTATGCATATGTGTGAGTCTGTGTGCTTGTGTGTGTGTGTTTGTCTTTGTTTGCATTTGTGGGTATGTATGCTTGTGTGTTTATGCTTGAGTGTGTGTGTTGGAGAGTGTGTGTATGCGTGTGTGTGCCTGTGTGTCTCTGCATGTGCTTTTGTGGGTATGTGTGCTTGTGTCTATATGTGTGAGTATGTGTGTATGAGTGTGTGTGTGTGCATATGTGAGTCTGTATGTGTGCAATAGTTTTTGTGTGCGTCTTTATGTGTGCACTCATGAATACGTGTGCTTGTGTGTGTTTATGTGTGTTTATGTGTGAGTGCGTGTGTACCCCTGTGTGTTTATGCATGAGTGTGTGTGTGTGTATGAGTGTGTTTGTGTATGACTGTGTGTTTATACGTGTGTGTGTGTGTGTGTGTGTGAGTGTGTGTTTATATGTGAGTGTGTGAGTGTGTGTGTGTATGTTTGAGTGTGTGTTTATACGTGAGTGTGTGTGTGTGTGTATGGAGTGTGTGTGTTTATACGTGAGTGTGTGTGCATGTGTGTGTGTTTATACGTGAGTGTGTGTGCATGTGTGTGTTCAGGGAGCGGGGGGCTGCTCTGGGGGCGGGTGATGTTTTTTATCCACGTAATCCTGTTGTTCCAGTGTGGAGGGCGAGTGTGTTTGTGAAAGGGAAGGTGCTCAGTTCTGCCTGCGGCCAGTTCTCAGGTCTGCAGGAGGCAGTAATCTCCTGCCCTCTCCCAGTATCAGCCAGTATCGCTCTGTTGTGCTCCACTGACCTATTTTTTATGGCTCTGGCCCTGGTAGACACGGACAGGCGTGGGAGCGAGGCTCGCCTATCCCGTACAGGCGTGATGTAGATCCGACACTCCGGACTAAGCACACTTAATTCCCCCCTACCCCACCCCACCTTTGTGCTTCCATGGGTATAAACCCCATCTCAGTTAGTCCTGCGCTGTCACGTAAACCAGGAAGCTGTATGCGCGTAAAAACCAACACATTACCCCAGTCAGTCCAATGTGTTTGAAAACATGTCCAGAGAGATTTTTCCCATTTATTTTTACCCTTCAGATGTACATGTGCGATCAGTCGGCTGTGATATTTCATAACCCGTGAAGTGAGTGGAATCATTTGTATTTGTTAGCGTAGCAAATTTACACCGGTTCACCAAATACATACTGCATGTTCAGAGGTTGGTTTGATCTGGGATTTGCCGTTCGCTTGGCTTCAAGGGGCTGTGCGCTTTTTGCCTGTTTGACTGCACCATGATGTTTGTGTAGGGATTGAGCATCTGTTAAGCACCCCTTTACTCGTGCTGTAGGCAGGAGATCAACTAATGTGAAAATACGCATTACTTAGGAGAATTATGGTCATTTTTGTGATGTTGTTTTTTTAATGAAATTGGTGCTGTGGTGTAGAAGGAGAAGATTTTGCATTTAATTTCAATGTATTTTCATATATTCATAAAATACAAACCGTATGTCGTTGAAATTCACTTGCTTTCAGTGCTTGAATTCAGCACAGTTCTGATATCATCAGTGTCATTTAAAGGCTGCGTTTCACCTGTGGTGAAAATAGCTGTGCGTTGCATTTAAAGAGCTGCATGGTGAACTATGTGAGATGGAGCTCATTAAATGCGCACGCAGTGATGCATTACGTCTGTCAACGAACAGTCTTATCAGCCAGCAAGGGACAGACGGGTCTGCACAACAGCAACGATAACCTGGAGTCATCCTCCCTTTCACAATGATATATAAAACACAGGAGATGCGTATGACATAAAAGGATATTTTCTGTTGTCATTACACGGTTATATTTTTTGTTACACGCGGTTACACTCCCATCCACCACCCTCAGTGCAGCCAGCAAATAACAGTTTGTCTGGTACTGATTTCTTGCTGCGCCTGTTGCCCTGTAAAGTCTTGTGGATAAATGACATCCACACAGCCTGTGTTTTTTCTCTTCGGTTTGGGATTGCTAGCTGTGCCTGTTCAGTTAGCGCTGTGCCATGCGCCCAGAGAAGGAGCCGTGCTGTGACTGCGGCCCAACACTGATGATCCTGAGACCACTGTCTGTGTTAAAGGCCTTATTTGGAGGAGCTAATGTAATGTTGGTCTGAAGAGCTTCGACTAGCCCACCTTACCTACTACAGTAAAGCCGGCTGGGCCGCTTCACCCGAGTCGTGATCAGCTGTGGATGTAGGTGCTGTTCACCTGCTGTATCGTCACATGAACTCAAGACTGCGGTCCGACCATGACCACCTCAGTGTCTATGGGCCTTTCTCCATTAGACATGTTTGATTCAAGCGATTCCTTTTATATTCTTCATTTGCCATTAAAATATCCCATTCCCAGGTCAAACTGGAGGGTTTTTATTCGTAACTCCCTGATCACGTGAGCACAGTTAACACAGCTTTGTTTGTGCTCACTATACAGTTGAGTCTGGCTTTTCTTTGGGCGAGGAAACTCAATGATCTCTTCCCACAGTTTATTATCCATCCTAATACTTATTTCCTTTTTTTTTTTCTAAATTCTGTTGTGCAGAATTCAGCGTGTTGTTTTTTGTTAATTTTTTTTTATACGATTGGCGTAACAAACAGGTCACAGAATCCATGTAGCTTCAGTATTCTGACCTGTGAAACTGGCTGGGTGGGTCGTGCAGGGCTGGTTGGCCTCTATATACTGTATATAGGATCAGAGGTTGTATCGTTTCAGTACAGAGACCAGAGAGTCCATTATGCCACCCCACGTATGTCCATCTGTGTTGAACCAAGAGCAGCTGCTCGCATGATGTAGTTGTCCAAAAGTGTGGCATGACGTGAAAGGCGGTGGTTTGTGTTCAAAGATGGAGTTCTCTGTCTCCCCACTTCCTTGTAAAAATGCTTTTTATCAGTTCCTCACTGAAATAGAATTGCATTTTAGTGTTGTAAAAATCTGATGGCAAATGCGAAGCAGAGAATGTGTGAAAGTGAATAAATAGATAAGTCGATAATACTTGCTGATTATGCCGCTATACTCGCTATGCGCATCTGCAATACACATGGAAAATATAAGGGAGAGAATGCGACTTTCCGTTTCAGTGGCACGCGTTTGAATGAGCGCTAGTAGCTAATCACAGGGTACTTTTCACAGCGATCTCCAGCCTCCTGCCTCTGGAGCTGATTCTACCTCACGAGCAGCTCGCTCTCCTGCCTCCCAGTCAGGTAATGAGCTCTCAGGCACCTAATTATCTTCAGTGAAAACATCCCACTCATCAGAGCATGCAAATTGGCTGGTCTGCTCAGCAAAATTAAGATGAATATTCAAACATTAATGCGGTAATTAAAGGAAGCCGTTTGATGCAGTGAAAGACAGTGCGTTTGATCAAAAGGCAACAAAGAAAATATTTCGGCTTTTATTTCTGCGCACACAGGAGGATAATGGTATGGTAACGTAAGTGCACTCCAGGTGTGCGTTTATACACACCGTCGGACACAGCGGTTTCTGGAGTGGCGTGATTGTGTGTGTGTTGCTCACCAGACTGTTGTTATAAGTGGCGTGCTGTTATTAAAAACAAGGCGCAGGAGAGACAATTTCACTAAATGCGGGGGTCTTATTTCTTGACGGACTGTCCTGGCCTGCTCTCCGTCAGTAGTCATTAGCCGGCCCACACAGCTTGCTGTCCTTGTTCAGTCCAGTCCAAAGGTCTGTTCCATTCTCATGACAGCAGAGGGAAACAAGGATCAGATCTTATCCTGTTAGCGACTCGTGCTAGCATTCACAGGACAGGGAGGGGGGAAGTTCTCCTCAGATTAAAGTGAATATAAAATATCGAGCTCCACCACGGTGTAAAAATAGAGCCAGCGCTGGCGTGATTGCGTTTGAAGTTTATCCGGCAGACGGAGAGAGACGGTTCAGCCACAATGAAATCGGGGTCAAATGTTTAACGCGTTTCCCGTCGTTGTTTCAATTGCCGTTGTCAGTCACAGTCTGAAGCCCTTCTATTTTCATTACTGCATTGTGTATGTCGGGTTTTTTTTTTAAACAGCACTGTTTGACCTCGCTTGCTGTTACGCTTTTCTGTGCTTTTCAGAAGAAAAAAAAAAAAGCATTAGCAATTGCTTTCAATTTGGTCACAATGGCATAAGCCTTTAGCCCATTAATAAAATGAAAACGTACATTTTATAAACTACACCCTAAAATACATTCTGGATTCTGTCCGCTTTACTTTGGTTTCTGAGTAAATGCAGGAGCAATTCATTTTCTATAAGAAAACAGTTTGGCGGGATACACTCACTGTGCTTACTGTTGGTCTGCAATATACTGACTAATTCTGACATGCTAGTGTTTTCTGCCTTTTTAATTGCCCAGCATCAGTGTGAGGAGGTAAGATTGTGTCTCATTTCCACACCTTGTTCCCCTGCTCCATTTGCCTCAGTCTCTGAGCTGTGAGAGAGAGAGAGGGAGAGAGAGAGAGAGACAGGGAGAGAGACAGAGAGACTGCTTAATGAGATATTGACCGGTCATTGAACGGATGGATTTTTGATTTAGTTGGGGCCTCTGTATGGGGAGTACGTGCGCTGTGGAAGGAGAGCAGTATATGGTGAGGTTGGTAAGCAACGGACAGACATTAGCTATCAGTACTACAGACAAGGGGAGCTTTTAAAACAGAGTATTATTCTGAGTTGTCCTGGTGTAATATCAGTTGAAGAGTCAGAACTTCACTGGTTTTTCAGCCTTCAAATTTCCCTTTCATTCATCTGCTTTATTTTGAGAGTTACTTAATTTTGCCCACAGTTGCACCTGATAAAAATCTCTGCAGTTTGAACCTGGGCTGAAAGCTCAGAATGACAGTGTAACAGCCTCTGAGCTGAATAATGTTGACATCATTTATTTTATTCAAACATTAACTTGAGAATTGATGACGTGAATCAGTTAAACTGAATCAACTTGACCATCAGTGTCCATCGTTATTTTCCCCCAATTACCTAAGAGCTTCATCTAGCCTGTCTTTCTCTGCACACCGCAGTATGGAAAGCTTTGGTCTTTATAGTTATCTGGTGTTATATTGTGTTATATATAAGCACCTGCCTCTCATAATGTTGCTGATAAATCATCTGCAGAAGGACCAGCTGCACATGTGTAATAAGTCCAGTTTTCGTAGTGAGTTTCAGAGGGATTAAAGATTAGCGAATACAGGAACTTTTGAAAAAAATAAGGAAAACACAAGGAGGATTTCTTTACTATTGTGGCTTGTCCTGAAAGGACATTTAGACTGGAAAATAATGTTTGCATATTTATGTACGGACTGTAGATGGACACTTGTTGTCAATGTCTCTCATTCACAGTTTACCAAGGAGTTAGGGCTGTTATTTATTGCCAGTGATATACAGTACAGCGCATTACTGAGCGCTCAGTGCAGAAGAGGCCAGGTCACCACATTTGTTATGTAAAGAGACTTTGAACAGGCTGTACAGCAGATCAAGAGCCCCTATAACAAACCTGCCGTTAAAGCTGAAGAGTCAGAGAGTCAGACGGGCCTTTTTTCGCTCTCCGGGGTTTTTTATTTGAGTGGTTACAGAGCATCTATCTGACCGCACAATAGGGAGAGCATGCAGGGCCAATTCAGTGTGTAGCGCGGTGCTCGACAGGCACAGGGCGTGGGAGACAGGCCCTCATCGAGTGCTCGCTCTCTGTCTCTCTCTCTCTCTTGCTCTCATTCTCTCTCTCTCTTGCTCTCGCTCTCTCTCTCTCTCATTCTCTAAGGCTTGTACATTCTGCTCACTGCAGCCAAAAGCCCAGAACAAATGTTTAGAAAAGGGGAAAAGGAAGGATTTTTTTCCTCACCCATCTTTACTCCTGACGCTTCTTAAAAATGCTCACCGTTTCCGTGAGCTCTCCCCTCTGAGAGGGCTGTCTGTCAGCTTTCCGAAGTTGCATGAAAGAGGAAATGGGGAGGAAGAGAAACGTTATCGATCCGCCGTTTAGTCTGACGCTGAACGCCCCGAGACGAAGCGAGGCAGCGCATCCCCGCGATTGTTGGCTCTCGCTCTGAAACCCCCAAACCCTGGCCTCCTGCGTTCAGAATCGGTCTCAGATAGCTCTCCTTCTCAAGGGCAACTGCTTTGTGACTATAGCAGTATGAGAGGCAATTAAACGTGAAATGTCTTTCTTTAGTGAAGTCTGATATCCTGTCCTGTAGCACAGATGGGTGTCTGTGTCTAGCTTAGCTGAAAAGGGTGACAAAACTGATAGGACAGTGCATCACAGTAAAGATGGATAATGACTTGAAACACACTGCAAAATCAACCCAAGAGCTTCTCAATGCAAATAAATGAAATATTCTTCAATGGCCAAGTCAGTCACCTGACCTCAACCCATCTGAGCTGCTCTTCATTTATTGAAGGCAAAACTCAGGGCAGAAAGACCCACAAACAAGCAGCAACTGACGGAGGCTGGAGTAAAGGCCTTGAGGGACCAGACTCTGCATTTGGTTATGTCCATGGGTTCGAGACTTCTGGCAGTCATTCGCTGCAAAGGATTTTCAACCAAGAATTAAGCATTAATCTCATATTTATAATTGGTGTTTGTTTGTCCCATAGACTGTAAATAAAGATGGACGATGCATCTATACTTCCTAACGCTGTACAGAAATAGAGCCAAAATATCCTTCTTATGGAGGCTGCCATCTTGCACATCAGCCAGGGTCTGCGCTGTAGTGATTTGGGGGTTGAGCCCCGGTCTCGAGGTCTTGCCCACACACCGCAAGCATATCCTTGACCTTCATGGCCTGGCTGCCTGCTTTAAGTGTTAGACTAGTGACTGGGAGTGTGTTCCATTACGACAGACATTATCGATAGCCTAATATACTCCACATTGTCTTGTTTGGAAATGCAAACGAATGTTAGGCCTATTGAAAGCGCCCTTCTGCCATGGCTGGAAGCTTGCTGAAGGGCTGTATCGGATGTCAATGGCGATGTGCGGTGCTCCTACCAGCCTCTGCAAACTTATGCCGATTGCTCGCTATCTATTCACTTGGTGGCTAATTTGTTTACTATGGTTAAGTTACAGCATATGACCCTTCAAAAAAAGATGGTTAAACACAGTCTGCGGGTAAATGGACTCTCAGCCATTGTGTTTCAGCGTTAGTCTTAACTACCTCTCTGACTGACTAGCTAATTTTCTGACCTGTTACTGAATCAAGATTTACTAGGTAGCTAGCTAGCTAACTGTGACAAGATTCGGAAATGGGTCACTTTAATTAATGTTAGCAACCAATGAAAATTGATGGAAAGGAAAAGCTCTTTGCTTTGAACATGCCATAGCTTCTAGTGGTACATTACGCTATGTTCTGAGTGAAGAGATTTTTACTGTAGATATCTGTTGCTGACATTACTTACCGTGACTTGTTAGCTATAGAATCATGCTAAACTAGTGAGCTACCTAGCTAGCAAACTGGCTTTTCCTATCTGTTATTGCATCGCTGCGAACAGTACATGATGCTATCTTCAGAGCAAAGTAAATTCTACTGTCAATTTTCGTCGGACTTTCAAATCACTGTTGGTTATATTCAGTTGTACTGGGACCTAGCAACTTATCCATGTGTAATGTTAACATCATAGCTCTTTCCCATGGTCACATTCCAGCACTGCAGAATTTCCGAAAATAAGCCATCTGGTGACTCCTCTCTTGGAAGTGCTGTCAATCACATTTATCGATCATGACTTCACACCCCCTTTAGACAGTATCAAATTACTAAATAAAAACTTACCATAAAAAAATGAGCACTTGTACATAAATCAGCATGGTAAGAACTACTTAAAATGACAGAAACCATCTCCAGAAAAAGAATATTTAACACATACTATAATTATGCCACTAACATGGAGGGGGCGGGTTATAATTCATACTTCAGCAAGCCACTAGATGGCGATCAGATGTTGTGGCCTCACTTTTGGGGTGCCGTTCGGTTGTCCATATTTATATACAGGCAATGGTTTGTCCAGTTACCTTTCATCCTCTGGAAATGGAGGACAACATATAAAAATGGCTGTAATTCCTAAACCGTTTATGCAAGATTTTAGGAAAGGCCTCGAGTGAAGCTGAAGGTCTGCACTTAAATCACATCTTCACAGTTTCATTTCAGGTCCACTGTGGTGATGTATCGAAGCAAAATTACAAAAATTGTTTCATTCTCCAAATCCATCCATACCTTACTGCATATAGTGATAGCTGAGCTAAACCATACAATTACATTTGCTCTGTGAAGAGATGCATTTTTGTTTAATTTTAAATTGAAGTTGAGGATGACTGTCGACTGAGTCGTAAGTCAGTTTCTTGACTGTTTTTTGTACGCATCGCTCATTGGTTCTCACTGTCGACAATCAGAGCTTCGGGTGAGAGGGGATGAAAGCCTTGCGCAGTCAACTTCTCAGACGTATGTGACGGGTTGTGAACCTCCTGAACTCTGCATTCACAGTTTGTCAGACTTACCGCTGAAGCCGCACCAAAAAACTTATTTTCCAAGAAAACAAGAGGTTATCATGCCTCTGCCTCTGCAACTGTAGATTATTATTTGTAAGATAACAAAGAAAACGCTCCAGTTTGAAACCAGCATTGACTCACTTCAGCCTCCTCAGGTCAAGGGACGCAGTCAGGAGGATTTTGGGCTCTGACATACTGCACGTAGGGCAGTGGGAGCACATAGTGCTCTTGTTATGACCACTAATCTGGCAAACGCCTGCCCTCTTGTAGAACAAAGAGAACAACAAGAGCTGTATAAAACAATCTCTGCTGGGAAAGTACTGTGTGGAATTTTAATGAGATCAGTGCAATTGATATAGCTGTTACTTAACAGGGGTCGGGGCAAAGCTGCCTGGGGAAGGGGTCCAGTTATGGTGTGGCAGTAGGGGACGTGTTCCCTGTGCTGGCTGGACTGGGCAGGGTTTGGGTAACTTCATTATGAAGTGTGTTACTCAGTCAGACACCTGCCTCAGGGTGAGGGGCCGAGAGCTGGAGATTCGCTCCGGCAAGCAGAGAACAGCCATAAAACCTGAAGATCTGTGTTAGTCTCACAACTCACTGGTTACCTGTTCCCCCTGTGCTCCTCAGCGTATTCCCTCTCGCTTTACTTTCTTCATCGCTGTGTATTGTTTTTAGTCAAAAGAACTGCCTGCCTCCTGGGTCATGCTAGTATGCTGAAGTGGTAAATAAATGCAAGTTCATGGTGAATAAACAAAGTTTTACAATGTTTTCTGTGCTGTTAGAGGCATTGGTTAAAAAAAAAAAAAAATTTTTTTACTATTTTGAGTGACTATTGGTATTATGCGTGGATTAAGGAAAGCTTAAATTTCCATAAAAAGCCATTAAAAGAATTTAAAATTAAATTGTGTGCCAAAATAACTTGAATTTGTGACGCGCATCTTGTTGAAATTTGTACTTGGTGCTGAGCTCTCGTGAATTCTGGGCCCTACTTTTAAGATAATAATTTAAACCGCCTTTTAAACCTATTGCCATTTTTTTTCTGTTTTCTATTGTTTATAGTACCCTCTGTTTTGTACCTTAGTTATCGCACACACAGTGTTTATCTTCACAGATAGTGAGCCAACTGTTGATTCGATGAACTTTGCTCTGCAACGCATGAGTCAAGTCAAACCCTCAAAAATTGCACAATATGTGGAACGTGGTGAATTGACGGCAAAGCGATCAAGGGACCCACGATGTCCGTATGGCTTTCCGGAAGAACAGCAGTGTCCCCTTATTGGCGTAAGAGCTCCTTTCTTTGGAGAGAAGTTCACTTTATCTCAGTCTGCTCAAAGGGCATTCAGACCGAACTAATGAGCTGAGGATGAGCTCGTTGTGCTGTTTCAAATATCGTGCGTTCTCTTTCTCTCTGATTAATAAAATCTACCGCTAAAGTGCTACTGGTATCTGGCTGTCAACAATTTCCGGTCTACCCCGTCCAAATTGACCTTTGTGCTGAATTAACTCAATGAGAAGCAAGGTTCAGTACACGTAAAGTGGGGATGAGCTGTGATTGGTCAGTTCTTTTATATATATATATATTTATTTATTTTTAGTTAGTTCAGTTCCTATCGATTTCTTGCCGCATCATTCCTAGTGCAGTGACCTCGGCGCTGTGATGCATGCGGATGTCAGGCAGCCGATTGCTATTTGCTAAGAGCAGGCACATAAGCCACTGCCCCCCAGCCCACTCACTCACAGGTCTGTCCCACCGCTGCCAGCTCTCGTAACATTGGTCTGTACTGCAGTCTGGCAGCATGCACAGAAGATGGAGGGATATAGTCAAGTCTTCGGTGAGTTTACTATGGTGGTCTTCTGCTACATGCACTTCAGCGGCCTGGTTAGGGAGGGAATAAAGTTAAAATGAACATTAAAGTGAACTTTGATTAATCAGTGTTTGCCCTCTTCTGTGGCTTATGGTCAAACCCACACTGGAAATATCCAGTCAGGTTGTCACTGAATGCAGTGCAAACAATTTGTTTTTTCATTTTCTTTTTCTTAGAGAAAAATTACTCAGGATTTTTTTCTTGTGTGTACTGGGGTTGCAGCATTTCAAACATGACAGGGGCACAAGCGGAAGAATGGCTTCGCTTCTTCTTTTATCTGTGATCTATTCATTCTTAACAGTGAATTGTAGTTTTATATACATTCTTTTTCCTTACTGCTGGAGTGAAAGGCTAGTAGCTGCACAGATATCCTCCTGGTCATCTCCAGAATCACTGTGCAGTGAAAAATGTTTTGTCATGTGTAGCATTTTGTAGCGTACTGCCTGATTAGCTATTGTTTGAATATATGTATAAGGTCAAGAATCTACAACATAGGGCAGAAAAGTCCTAATTCGAAAAAGCATGTGCACCTTTTTAATTTGACATTTCCATGTTGAACGGCTCCGAAGTCTGATAATATGAATTATAAAAGAATATTTCCCCTTCCAGAAAACTGTACGCTCCTGTGTTCAACGAGATCTGCTCTCACCCCACGCTTTCAGACAGGAATATTAATAATTTCAATTAATTATATGTTATTTTTTGCAAGATTCTTCAGCATTCCCTAATGAATATTAATGAGATAGAAGAAAGGTTCTAATTGTTCCTCTTTCCTCGCAGATTTGCACGTGCTCAGCTACTGAGCAGGATAATCAATTCGTGATGCCATGGTTTGATTTATCAAACATTCAGGCCAGTCCCTTGACACCAACATTTCAAAGCGCCACAATGTAAATAAACGCTGCTCGCTCTCAGACTTGCTGTGTTCAGGAAGTTGTGGGTTTTGCACTGTTCACAGAGATGACTGTGTGCGGATGACTGGTCATCATTATTCACACTTTAATATTTTTTTTTATATCAGCTAATTGCATTGAGTGAGAATATGTAGCATAACCGGCCCATTTGGGATTTGATCTTGCAACTTCTTGCTTGTATCTGCATTGCATCTCCTTTCTAGACTTGTTTTTTTACACTCTCTTTTATGCTGAATAATTATGTGTCGCGCAGACATGCAAAATGTCCCCCCTCGCTCCCCCCAGTTTTGTGCTTGAAGACAGCAATATCGAGAGCATCAAACTAATTGAACCCAATGGCTTCTGTTCTTCTTAAGCCCCGGCAATTTCCATTTTTCTGTGAGCTCACGAATCTCACAGGGGAAGACTTTTCTCCTGGTCTATACCACAGTGAACAGAATGTAAAATGTAGTGTACTTGTGCCTCCTTTAATTACGGAGCTACCCGCGATTCTTACTTCTTTATTTACTGCTACTTTTACCACATGACAGCCCTGGGAGTCGGCCGCTTCAGTGTTTTAGTTTTGGTTCCTGGTTTTCGGTGTGCTGTAAACAGACAAGTCTTCGCAGAGAGTGTCGGATATAGTCCGTCGACGCATTCCCCAGTGAGGCTCAGGACTGTAGATGCGGAGAGGTCTAATACTGTAAATTCTCAAATAATATAAATCAAAGCCAGCAGTGGAGCCGTCTCTCGGTGACTACCCGCCGTCAAACACATTAGCCTCAGTGTGAGGGGAATGAATATCACGTTCCCGCGGCTGCCGTTCGGCAGAAATCGAGGATGGATTTGTCCATTATTCCACCGGCCTGAGTGAGCACTCACTCACTCACACCTGCGTTCTGTCAGATACTCTGTCACGTGCTTCTGCGCGAGTCTACAGATACACGCGTTCACACAGCTTGCGGTTTGATTTCTGTGACGCGCTGTGATGGCTCTCGTGTGCTGAATCTTCCCAGCATGCAGCCCCCTGCGTTGTGTTTCAGATGTAGTGGTTAAAGTCTGCGGAGTCCTGCATGCCCCCTCACGCATTGAAACTCACTTAGCTGTGCATGCACATGCAAATTTGTGGGGATATTAGCATTGACGGCTATAAAGTTACCGGCTCTGATCAAGTACTGTCACAAACAAGGTGCCCTTTTCTTTTCTCTGTGTTTTTTCTGTGTGTATGGCATGGAAAATGCAAAGTATGCTGGTTTGCTCTGTGGTCAGGCATGTTTTGTAACAGTCTAACCGCCCTGTTGTCATCAAAGATGACGCACCGAGACCCTCCGCGTTACCTGCAGAAAACCGTGCGAGTGTTTCAGTTACTGTCGAGCGTGCATGCGTGAGATGGTGAGCGATAGAAAGAGAAGTGCGTTGTTTTTGCTAGCGACTCGTGTCTCTGTGTGAACTTGTGCTTTTGTGCCTGGGTACACGTGTTTGTGTGTCTGTTTGTCTCTTCATGTTAGTTTGGGAGTGCTGCGCTTGTTTATTTCCTGCTTACTTGCATATTTTCTGGTATTTCAAACTCCCCAAAATCTCCTTAGTGCACAGAATTCGGTGCGTCTCCTTGGCATTTGTGAAAGACTGAATTTGCATCAGTTGCTAAAGAATGCAGTCACTGCTTTGGCTTGTGTTCCATTATTTAGTGGGCAGGTTAACCCTTTGAGCGCCGAATAAATTTTAAAGGAATTAGAAATGTAATTATCCTGAGCTGTTGAAAGCCTATCATGTGGCAACTTGTTTAAAAGAGCTCCCCTGCGGGAGTTTTCAACAGCAGCTGACTTTGATATCTTACATCATTGGGCAACTATAGTTGCCCACGGCGCTGAAAGAGTTGATGTATCTCGATACCCAGTGACTCTCCTTCAGCCTCCCAGTGTTGGAAGGACAGCCTTGGCTTGACCCGACCCGACCCCTCCCCTGCACCCTGAACCCCGTACGGCCAGAGTAACCCTCCTTACCTCTGGCCACTGATCACAAGCAAGTGCCTCATGCTGGAGCTCGTCTTTCCCATGACATTATTTGGTCGTTCTGCAATTTTGGTTAAACTATTGTCTATATGTACCACAGACCTGTCTTGGTTTTGGGCGTTTGTTCAGCGGAGAACGCATCGAACGCCATTCACTCTAGAGCTGGTTTGGTTAACCTCAGCAGTCTGCAGAACATAAAACTCAGTGAGCTGCTGCAGTCTGGTGTGCATTATTCAAATAGACTCGGCTGCCCTCTTTAAATGTGTGAAGTGCGCATAGAAGCGGCGCGTAATGCAGTTTTAAAATTCAGTTTTTAAAGGCATTGATTAAGCCGTGGCTCTCTTTGAAGTGAGCGGTAAAATGTTGTTTCTTCTTTCTTTGGTTTCAGGATTGTTATAATTAATACATGAGGGATTTGTTTCCCATGCCTGAGTAATCATAAATAAACAGACTATTGTGTTTTTATTTTTTTCCCCCTCCTCCATACAGTATTTCCTTGTGGAAATTGAGAATTTTATATATGTGTGGAGACAGCTATGCAGTGGTGTGCTAATTGATTCATTTTAACACCAGTGTGTCAGAAATTACTTTTGATCAAGGCTTCCCTGCGAAAAGTGTGTGTGCGTGTATGGGTGTGAGCATGCACTTTGCAGTGTTTGAAGTGCTGGTGTGTGTGCGTGTGTGTGTGAGTGTGTGCATGCACTTCACAATGTTTGAAGTGCTGGAGTGTGTGTATGTGTGTGTGATTGCTTGTGTGTGCACGCGTGTGTGTGTGTATATGTGTGTGAATGCATTTCACAATGATTCAAGTGCTGGAGTGTGTATTTGTGTGTGCATGTACACTTGTGTGTCTGTTTGAGTGTGTGCTTGTATGTGTTTGCGTGTGGTTGTGTGTGTGTGTGTGTGTGTGTGTGTGCTCGTGTGCATGAGGTGCTTGCGCATTGCAGAAAATTGATGTATGGAAAAGGAATCAGATGGTGGATGGGGATGTTTTGCGGTCTGTCGGCTGCCTGTGAAATGTTTCCCTGACGAGCTTCTGTCAGACTTTTCTGAGCTCATCAGCTGTCAGACATTATCAGGACGTGTCACCGAATGGCTCACTAAAGGTTCTGATGGCGATAATTTTGAAACTAGTAGCTGCCTTTTTCAACCCATAATGTACAAATGTGTAGCATGATATAGTTATCAAAGATATCTACAACCATGGTTACGCATTAAAATAAACTTTCATTCACTTATTTCAATGTCATTTGCATTTTACAATTTGCCATTAGAAGGTATGTTTTGGGCCACGTTGCAGTACAGTAATTTCAATACATTTTTTATCAAATTAAACAGGTGCGCGGTGAATATAGACGGAGCTTATGTAAATTGATTGTGTTTTATATCACAGGTATGATAATTTATTTTGCTTTGTGGTTTCTTTTTGGGTCACTGTTTGACCTGCTTGATATGATCCGTTCTTGCATGTCCATTTTGTCCATATTTACTTGGGAATTAATGGTAATCTTGACTTCATTTTTGATATTTATTGGACAGCATAATTTTCCATCTTTTTTTTTTATTTTGATGATATTATTTTAATTTTGCACTTGTAGGTCCGTGTGTCTGTGAAAGACATGCCTACTCAGATAGGAGGCATTTTTCCTCACATGAATTCTGATTCTCAGTATTTCCCCAAAATGTGAATTATGTCGGTGAATGAAAGCAGCTGGTTTTCAGAAGGCAGCTCCTCAGATTCAATTAATCTGAAGCACTGCGCTGCAGTTTTGACTGAACGCTCCCCCGGCAATCTGGATATTATTGCATAAACACACCCATGGTAGCGCAAACCCAGGCCCTGTTTCCGCACAACTCAGGAAGTGTTTGCCGATGTTTATCCTGGGATTCCCCCCCCCCCCCAAAAAAAAAGGCCTGCCATCTGTGTTTTCCGACCACACGTCTGCCACTCAGTGAACCTGCGAGTCTGCACGGCGAGCCGGATACGAGACCGTGACATGATAGCGGGGTTTGCTGCTAGCGCCTCTCCGGTGTGGGGAAAAGACACTTTCCCTGAGCTCTGTTTTCAGGCTATTAAAGGGTGAGCTTCATGCTATAGCTCATTAGCGCCTTGTTTACATCAGAGAGGCGTAGCGCCGCGCCGCGTCCCGTTCCTTCCTCACCTACAGTATACGCGAGCCTCTCGGGCCCCGCTATTCCCCACCCTCGGCTCGGCGAAGCTTCACAGCCGCAAAGCGCTGCTTCAGGGATGCAATTACAGCTCTCCCAGAAGCCCGTTAGAGGAGAGCGACAAGGTGTGACTCACAAAATCATCAAAGCCTGATTTTAAATGAAGCATTTGATTAAGAGCACTGTAAGTGTGTGCTCTCGTGTGCATTCATGTGTTTGTGTGTATACTCCTGGAGAGTCGAAGCCAGGACTTGGTCTTGCTGGATGACGTTCCTAATCAGTGGAATGAAGGAAGATGTGAGGGTCCATCTTCTGTGGCATGAAACCCAAAGGAACTGGTGGAGAAGGTGTGCTTGTGAACGATGATGTGTGCCGTCATGAAGTGCACTGGCTAAAGCTTGGATTTTGATGAGACCAAGGTCTTCCTTGCCCCAACGACTCGCTGGATCAGAGCAAGGTGGCATTAGAGCATGTTGTATCAGTCAACTGCATCTCTCTGCAAGTCGATGCTTTTCTGCATCCTGTCACTGTGTATTCCCCCGTTAATTTCCTCCAATGATTTTTATCAGTTCATTCTGCCACAGACTGTGGAAGTGTGAGGTTTATTGTATTCACTGTTTTTGTTATGCATGATAGTGCTGAGGTTGTGTGGTGTAGGCTAATAGTGGGTTAAAATGAATTTATTGTTGTTGATGATTTCAGAATATGACTGATATGACAGTCTGGTTTGCTGATGTGCAGTAATGTGTGATTAATGTGTAATGATAATCTTCTGAATCTCTTCTGCGCATTATTAATCCCCCTCCATGACACAAAGTGAAGCAGGGGATGTTGCAGTGGAGGTTGTGTGTCTGTCTGTCTGTCTGTCTGTCTGTCTGTCTGTCCGGATATGTGTTGGCACAAGTTTTCTCAGAAACTACTTAGTTTCAGGAATTAAATGTTTGTGTGGATATTACTAATCATAACCTTGTGAAACTGGGATTCAGTGGTGGTGGGAGATGCTGATGAAAACATCCCCTTGTTTATTTTTACTTTTTCCCGGCTGAACCCGCAGAGCTGCAGAGGAAACTCTTACTTCTCTGCATCAGAGGGCTCTGCTTGATGATACAGCAAACACACTGAACAGTATTGTTATGCTAATTAATTTTCTTCCATTTTTAGTCCCTCACCACCAGAAAGGTAGGTCGGGGGCGACTGATGACTCACGCCGTGTCCATCTGTGCATGCGTCTGTGCGTCCGTCTGGATCCATTACTCTGGAGCTGTATGCTGCAGCTCTGCCATTGTAAACTGACTTTAAGACCTTCACCAAAGCCTCATATCTGCTACCTTTTTTTGTGACCTTTGACCTTTCAGCAACGACCTCCATCACTGTTTTTTGTTTTCAGTGCTTAGCTGCGACACTGTTGACGGTGGCCTCTCGAAGTGGCTTGGGCGTATCCCCTAGTTGTGCCTTTTGAATGTTTCAGTGACCTGTGTCTGTTTGGCATTTTTTCCTATGACCTTGGCTTTTTTCTGCAGTTTTCAACTTTTTAAAAATATCATCCGATCCTTTAATGTGGCACATCAAAACATACTAAAGTTTCAGTCGCAGAAACTAAAGCAAGTATTGGAATTGACCTACAACCTCTACAGGACATTTTAAGTGACCTTTGATTTGTGACCTTGACCTCAGTTTCATTTCTGGAGAATATCTCCCTGAGTTCTCACGGTGGCCTTTTAAAATCTCTTTTTAGTTGCCTGGCACCCGACGGGTAGGCCGTGGGACTTTTGATTTAGGCCGTGTCCATCCATCCTTCCAACTGTCTAACGGTACATCCATCCATGTGTGAGTGCATCCTTTGGCAGGGGACTCTTGCAGTCTCTGATCGGCTTTTCTGTTCTTCTGTATTTGTTCTGAAGGAAGGGCCAGCACTTCTGAGGAACAGTGACTGGAGTGGTGTTCGACTGACGGTGGGGTCACATGCTGGTGCTGGTGGGAGTTGGAAAGTGATGCGTAATCTCTGATAGCGGCGGAGATACAGCAAAGTCATAATTTACAGGCATTTTTATTGGATTCTAATGCTGACAATCGGCTGTTTTAATGCAGTCCCGTTGCCATCCTACATCTCTGCAATTGAACTTTGCTTTCAGCCCGCTTTTATTGATATGAGATCCATTTCCATATTGTGCAATTTTTAGAAATAACGTCACTTCGTTCTCCAGGGGCATGAGCTGTGTAAGATGTGCTTTGAACTGCCGTGTCATTGGCAGACTATGCTGCTAGTTGAAAGAGATTAGCATGATACAAGTGGAGTGGCAGTGCGGGAGTGTTTGTTTATCTGACAGAAGTTAGAGTTTGGAGAATCCTGGCTGCTGTACTTAATAATCAGGGGTGGTTATGGTAGTTCATTTGGATTTTTATTATTTTAGCCTTTGCTCAGTGGGAAGAAAATGAAAAGAACAGTGAACTTACTTTCTTGAAATGGTGTGTTTGCAATTGAGCCTTGCTGTTGTGTCATCAGTATTTGGACAGTGATGTTATTTGCATCATTATGGCTCTGAACACCACCGCAAGGGATTTGAAAGGAAACAATCAAGATGCATGAGAACCATTGACTTACAGCTTTAATTTGAGGACTTTATAAAACATATATATAAATCTTGTGAGAATTGCAAACAGTTATATAAACCCCCAATTTTAGGTGCACGAAAGTAATAGGAGAAAATATTGTCATTTATGATACTTGCCTGGAAATGTTTGGTGGGATCCTTTGAAATGACTGCCTGAAGTCTGGAACCCATAGACATCACCAGATGCTCGATTTCTTCCCCAGTGATGTTCTGCCCTGCGGTTTAGGGTCTTACTTGTTCTTGGTGCGTTTTCCCTCTGTTTTGCCTGAAGCAGCTGAAGTGCATGATCTGTTGGATTCAAGTCGGGTGATTGACTTGACCAGTTTTTTCTCTGCCTGAGAAAAAAAGTCCTGGATAATTTTTTGCAGTTTGCTTCGGTTCATTGTCCTTCTTCCCTGTGAAATGCCATCCAATGAGTTCAGCGCGTTTGGCTGAATATGAGCAGGCAGTATAGCCCTGTGCTATTCTAAACTCATCAGCAGTCACATGATCAATGAATACAAGGAGCCATTTCCATTGGCTGCCATACATGCTCATGCCGTAACACTAGCAGCACCATGCTTTACAGATAAGATGGCAGCTTTCGCTCAGGAGCTGTTCCTGCCCTTCCCCATATGCTTCTCTATGCATCATTCTGGTCAAGGTGATTTCTGTCTAATCTGCCGATGGGGTGGCATTTCAGAACTGTCCACAGGTTTTTAGATGTTTTAACCCTTTGAGCGCCGAATACATTTTCAAAGAATTAAAAGTGTAGTTATCCTGAGCTGTTGAAAACCTATCATGTGGCAACTTGTTTAAAAGAGCTCCCCTGCGGGAGCTCTTTTAAACAAGTTGCCACATGATAGGTTTTCAACAGCGTCTGACTTTGATATCTCACAT
This sequence comes from Gymnothorax javanicus, assembly GCA_029692085.1. NCBI lineage: Eukaryota > Metazoa > Chordata > Actinopteri > Anguilliformes > Muraenidae > Gymnothorax > Gymnothorax javanicus. Next base: position 3,521,480 of record CM056207.1, on the reverse strand, counting down.
CGCTGAAAGGGTTAAGTTTTTGCCAGTCTTGATTTGTTTGTCTTGTGTTTGGGGTAAACCCTCTGCGTTTACTCAGTTGAAGCCTTTTCTTGATTGCATCTAGAGACTTGTGCAGTGCTCATAGGAAGTATGTATTCCTATAGACAAGTGGGAGCTTAAGTAGCTTTTTCATGAAATGGCCAAATGAGGCTGTGTTAGCTTCTGAGACCAGCGTTTATTTGTCAGAGGAAGATAGGGACAAAATAAACTGCTAACGCAGCATTTCAAACGGTATCTAGCAATAGGTTAGAAATGGTAGCAAGTTAAATCACAGGGAAGAGAATGGACAGTGGTCTCAAAATGAATGCGATAAAGCAACGAATAGCCTATCCACAAGCGCATGCTATAAAGAACTCCGGGAGTATCAATCAAGACTGCACATACGCAGTACTTAGAATCGTAAAGAAGAGCTGGACATGTAATGAAATGTTGAAAGCATGCTTTGGTATGGGAACTTTAGGCAATGTTTTAATCAATCAGACCATGTTCTAGCCATGTCAGCAAGCACGATGAGCAGATGAGAACTGCGTGGTGAGACTTAAGAAATAGCTTATTTACAGATGAGAATGCCATAAGCCTATGCAAACTTTCCGGTAAGGAAGAGCAGTATAGCAGTAGCATATGGGATTCTTTTCACTTTTTTCCTGTGGCGTGGCTATAGCTGAGAGCGAGAGCGCGACAGGCTAGATAGGTGACACAGGCGTATGGGATTGTAGCTTTTTGAAAATTAATTGAAAAAGCTTCAAAATGAAGGATGCACACCCTCGTGCCATGCGCAAGCCATATCCGAAAGCTTAGGCCGATCCGACAAACAGTCAGAGAGATATGCGAGCCACAGACAGACACACAGACAGACGCTTCTTGCTTTATAGATAGAAGATATGCTGAGAGTGCTTTTCATCTGGCCAAATGTTGTTAAGGATTTTTTTTTTCCAGAATGCTAAGGAAAATTTATCTTCGGATAGAGACTATTTTTCTGGGAATCCATCTACCTCAGTTATCATCTGTGGTCTCCCAGGTCTTTTTGTGTTCCTGAGCTCACTAGTACATTTTTTATTTTAGAAGTGTTACTAATTGTTGATTTATCCTCAGCTTCTGGTTTTTGGCTATCATTTGGAGGAGTTTGTTTTGATTTTCAGCCTAATAATCCCTGACAATGTTTCGCTCTTTGGGCTTAATATTGAGAATTCACTGCAAAAGACTCCAAATTCAAATGCCATTCTTGAAATTAACTCTGGACCATTCATTTGCTTGCTTATAAACTAGAGATACCACACCTGGTCCTGGAAAAGCTGAGCAGATTACTTTTAATCATATAAGAATAGGTAGAGCGCATATTAACTGATGTAAATACAGTCAAATTAAAATTAAAAGTCTACAATTTGAGCTAATATTCATTATATACTTTCAACTCCAGTATATTGAGGTAGAGAGCTGAAATATTAATTACTTTTCTCAATGTCCATGGACCTGAGTGTATGTCAAATGTATTGTTACACATAAGTACACTGAGGGATTGGCAATTGCACTAATATTCAGGGTAGCCAATGTTTACTGTGTAAATTGAAGTCCACAACATAGCCAATGAACACTGTACACGCTGTCATCCAGAAGTTTCCGATTTTTGCTTTTTTGGCTCTGTACTCCAGCAAATGAGGTTAAGAACATAGAGATTAGTCAAATAATTTGCCAATGTCTGGACCTGCATCATGGTTGCATTAAAAGCATTTGTTAGCTTGCCAAAGACACGCCTTGCCCATGCTTCTCATTAAGCCAACTACAGCAGTGCAGAAAAATGCATCACAAATAGGGCTGAATTCAGTCACTTGCTCTCTTGTTTTTGATTGCCCGCTTGTATTTCATGTTCCAAGTAAGCTTCCCTCTACTTAGAAAAATCACTGTTGAGTTGTGTTTATTCGCAAATAACTCCGCTATCCCTGCATTAAAACTGAGAAGGAAGAGGATTCTGACTAATGCGTGGACGAGTTGAAAGACTAGCGGAGTGATCACAGTGTTCATATTCACTTTCATGTCCAGCATTAACTGAGGTCCCGTGTTTCATATTTTAACACGGCACCAACCGTCTCAGTGTGCCGCTTGTGCAGACGGGCTGTGTGCTGAGCAGGCCAGGGTGCGAGCAGATGTGGATCGTTATCGGCTCTCAAAATCCCGCCATGTGTTTGCTTGTGAACTCCAGCAGCTGATTTTACGAATTTGTGCGATCTGCTGACTGAATAATAATGCAAATTAGCTCATCTAAATTAATAATGAATTATACAATATTATATTACATTTTTTATTTATTTTTTTGCTTTTTGAATCTGAATTGTCTAACTCGTAGAGCTCTGGTGCCTATTGGTATAACTGATCTGGTCAATCAGAACCAACAAACCTGTAATGGCCTCTCGAGCTCCACCTCCTTCTCTTCTCTCCTATACCGCCAGCGGTTTCATTGGACATACAGTACTAAACACCTCCCACTCTCCTCCACCTCCATCAATTCTTGCCTCCAGGCATTAAGATAATTACTCATTCTCGTTCCCTTCCCTCCCGGCATACGGCAAAAGTGTCCTGCGTGCATTAGTTCGTATGAAAATATTTATCTTAATATAGCATGTTTTCGCATACCGCCAATCCTGTCAGCTCACTGACAGACAGCTGTCTCGCTTTGCCGAACGGAAGCGTCTTTGTTCCGTCGAGCGAGCAGGAGCGAGAGCGGGACACAGTCGAGAGGCTGTTCGAGCGCTCGCTGTGTGGGCGTTTTGTGTTGTCTCTCATTTGAGGACAGCGTTTCTCAACCGCCCTCCGCAGTTTTTTTTTGCCACGTTGAATTTGGCGTACCTGTTTGTGTCTCGGCGTGTGTTTGCATGGGTGTTTTTTTTTTTTGAGCTTGTGTATGTTGGAGGGGGTGCTGAACATCGAGTGTGGTATCTTTTTGGTCAGGGCTGCGCTGTACTGCCTCACTGACCCCTGTGAGACTAAACCCAAAGTCCAAGGCCCAGGGTAGATAAATTTGAGCTCCCAGCCAGAAGGAAGAATGTAGCTTGGAACCATCTGCTCTGTCTGAACCTACGTCCATTATCTCTATCTACAGACATGGTGTCTCTCCTTGCTGGTGCAGATTTCTCAAACCCTGAAGTCCTTGACTGGTCTGCAGAGGGATCCATGATGTTGATGCTAGGAGTGGGGGTTCGAGGGGGCTCGTATATTACAGGGGGAAACAGTCGCCTGTGGATGAGCATCACTGCTGGTTTTCATCTGCTAGGACTGAGAAAGATGCATTCTTTCCTGATTTTCTCCATTTACATTCCGATGTAGTGGTGCAATGAAGCTCTGGGATGCTTCACTGAGACTGCAGCTCTCACCCATGGAGAAAACTGTGGATCGAAACGCACTGACAATAGAAAATTGCTCCTAATGGCAGTTTCCTAATGAAGATTGATAACTGAAAGCTGTTGCTCATTAAGCGGTTGAAGTCATCGCCCGACTCAATCACCTGTATCAATCTCTTAAAACTTACCCGTGTGCATCCCATCTGTTTACTGTCAGTGATTTGGCTGACATGGAAAGCACTGTGTCATGCAAAATTATTTTGACAGAATCTCAGTTATGAATAGAAAAAATATTAAATAACAGCTAAGTTACAAATAAATGGAAAAATAAACATGAACAGTCTTGCAAAGGTGTTGGGCCTCCATGCGCAGTTAGATCAGCGTCATCACGGCTCAGCGTAGAGACTATAGGTGTAAAACTTAGCTGGAGGGATGGAGTACCATTCTTTGAAAAGATATTCCTCATTTGGTGTTTTGACGATGGTGACGCCGAGCACTGTCCAATAAGTTGTTCTGAAATTTCCCATTAGAGTTTAGTTGGTTTGAGATCTGGTGACTGTGAGGATGATGGCATATGCTAGGGATCATTTTCATACTGATAAAACCATTCAGTGATTCGGTATGTTCTGTGGGACTTTGGTCATTGTCATTCTGGAAGAGAAGACTCCAATTTTGGAAGAAATGCATTATCACAGTATGAATGTGATCACACAGAACGGCAGAATAAGCAGTGACCCTTCCACCTCTTAAGGGACGAGTGGGCCCTAACCGTACCAGGAAAATAAATGGAAGCCTCTGAATTTATTCAAGTTTTTGTCCTTTACTTTGTCACCCATATGTTTCTAAAATACATATCCTACCTTTTTATGTTAAATACATCCACCAGCCACTTATATTGCTGTTCCACTTTGGGATTTATGCGCAAAACTGTTCATCTTGCGTTAGTTATTGGTATGGTGGTGCTGCAAGATGAATATTCACTGGTTTACCAGGAGTTGTCTGACACTAAAACCTATATTTGAACTCTGTGTTCTCAATAAAAAGTGGGTGTTTTGTACTGGTGGAGAGGTGATCTCTCAGTGTATTTACACGTACATTTATGGATTATTTTTAGCAGCATGGGCAGACTTTGCCATGAGCTGATCTTCATTATACTAGCTGTTCACTGCATACCTCGCTTGGTCTCGCTTGAATGGCAGCCGTACAAGGGGCCGTACTTGAGAACCGTGGCCAGGCATAGACCGCTTGTTATCTGGTCTAGAGATGTTCACTAGGATTTCAAACTAGCTGCAATATGCTTTATCCAAGACTTTCAAAAGTTTTGATATGTTCTCCACAGAAGAGATGCATTAGAGCATTTGAGTCGGCGGGAAAATTTGTTTGTGTTGTTTATGAGGCAGAAACAGCCTGTTGCACTTTCTCAGTGTGATTGATATTCTCTTTAAAGGACAAAGTGCGCTGTGTGGTTAGATTTTCAACCTCCCCCGAGAACGCAGGACGTCCTGTGTCCTTCTGCAGAGGCTCTCCACTAAAACTGGGGTGCGCTTTTGATTTAATGAATGTCGCAAGATGCTTCGCTTGTGTATCATTAGGATAGTCTTGAGACCAGGAGGATTAATTTGTTGCACTATAATAAAGACCTTCATGTCTCTTGTGAAAAATACCACATCTGACATCTGAGGCGAATTTTGCTTGCATGTACTGTAGTTAAAGTTATCTTGGAAACGAAAGAGATAGCAATAGAATTGCTACACATTGAATGCAAAGCTTCTTAATAGTGGTCGATAAGTGGTGGTAACGTAAGTTGGAAAGGTGTATTTTGCTCATAGAATATCAGATTCATACTGTATCTGTCCTTATATGTGGCCTCATATGATCGTACTTCACAAAATCTTGTTTGTTGCTAATGTGCTTTTGCTTGTCTGTATGCTAAGGTATGAATGATAAGAGCACAATTCCAGGAAAATTGGGACAATGTGTGAAATGGAAATTAAAAACTGCAAACAGTAATGAGCAAATCCGTTTAAACCCTTACGCAATTGAAAAAAAAAAAGTACAAAGACAAAATAAGAGAAACGAATCAAGATAAAATGTTTCTATTGGCCAAAAACCCACAAGAAAATTCCCTCCTCTGAAGGTTGGGACCACGCCAATTACAAGTTTTCATTCTGACTCAATACCAGGTACCAAACAGCATGGGTGACAGATGATGAGTAACTGTAATGGCTTTCTCAAGGTTTTGGTCAGCCAAAGTTGAAAGCAGTGAGACCTTAACAGGAGAAAAAAATTGGCAAGCAGTCCCTGTTGGCTGCTCAGATAAATTATACAGCTTCAACTCGAAGAGCTGACATGTCTATTTTCAGAATCACAATAGAAATTAGAGTCTGGACAGGGACAAATTGTTACAGTTGAAATTGTATGGCCAAGGTAGTAAGACGCGATTATTCATTCTATCCCAGTATTTTCCTCAAGGAACTATGGGTAATGCATTGGTTACTGGCGTTTATCCATTGCCTGAACACGATCAGAGTCGAGTGCCTTGGCGAGTTCACAGTCAAGTACTCTTATTCTTTTAATGTTTTGTGGTGTGAAAAAAGAACATTAAAGCACAGCGTCAGGAATGAAAGCTTGACATATTTTGTTCCGTCTACTGATCTATTGTTTTGTTTTTGTTTTTCAGTTTTTTAAAGGGAGATGCTGCCATTAGAAATGGCTCCTTCTTGCGTAGATGCTGGAGCCATGGCTGGCGGTGGTTAAAACGAGGCTGTGTGTTTGATACAGTGTGCTCGCCCACCCCCACCCCCCTCTTACTGATTCTCATGTCAGTAAATCTCATGGTGACAAGGCGTACAATCTGTCATGGTGACAACATAAGCCTTTCACATGCATTGCAGAGATAAGAAAGAGCCATTTTATCAACCCGGCTTGTCTCTCAGCCTGCAGTATAATGCACGATCCCGAGCCCCCTTCTAAATAAAATCTTGCTCCTTCAATGACAGTGGCTGCTCTTGCCAAAAAACAGAGGTTTGTTCTGCTCTATAACCTGATAAATTTGCCAGTTACAATGGGCGGAGATATAGACAAACGCATCAGGAGAATGGCTGCATTTTTTCCTCTCTCTCTTCGGCTCGGAGCTCGTGAATGATCCTCCCTGCTGTGACCCATTGAGGAAATTTAGAAAGTGTCCCTCAAAAAACTCTGGGAGCTACAGACGCCGTCATGACAGGCCACCCATCAACTCGTCATGCAACCTGACTGCCAAGATGTAATTGATATGGTGCTTGCGAATCGAATGTAAAAATCACAGGTGTGCTGCCCTGTTTTTGTACTGGGGGCACGCTTAGCATTGAGGTCCATATCGGATTGCTGTGAGCACAAGGAACTGCTGAATTCCTTCTGGGCAAAGAGAACTGGTACAAAATTGTACATGAAGATAAAATGTCCACCTGGAACCGGATCGTAAATGCATTTCATCCGACAGTAACTTTCCCTCACCTTATCTTAAAAATTTCATGCAGCTTTGGCACCAAAATTTGTTAACATTGGCTCTACAAGCAGTTAAACTAGAGAGCCTGTACAAGATGAGGGGTCCAGACAGCACAAAAGTGGAGCCTCAAATGAGTAACATGAACTTTGGAAATGGTGAGAATGGTATAAATTTGCTTTCACACTGAGTATGGCATTAATTTGCAGAACATGAAACTGAGAACTTGTACATTTGTATTGTTTCATGTTTTTCAACAAGAGAACTTTTTTTCTCGGGAAGTATTATTGGGCATATGATACTAGGTTAAATTAAAATAATTACTCTGGATTGGGCAGGCTAGTAATTACGGGAGGTTTTATTCCCCTTAATCCAGAGACAGAGCAGAGGCCATTGAATGAGATCATATAACGACACAGTTTGACTGTGTGAGGGGAATTTTGTTGTTTTTTTGTGGCATCATGAAAAGTGCATGAGTAGCACCACCTTGGACGGTTATGTCAACGGCCCAGAGAAGCTGTTGGCATGGCAACTGCTCTTTTTCCCAGCTCCTTCTCAGTGGGTTTATTTTTCCATGGGATGGCGTCCGGATGGTCATCCTCTGTGTTTTGGGCCTGATATCTCATCATGGCTTTTGTCAGGGGATTTTATGCCTCCACGCTGGCGACAGCCGCGGTCGGAGGTATTTCGGGTTGTCCGTCCGATCGTACGTTAGTCTGTCCTGTTTGACGTCTATCCCAATCTGGTGAATGCGATATCTTCAGAACGCATGGAGGGCATTTCTTCAAATTTGGCACTAGTGGCCAATTTGACTCATGAATGAGCTGATTAGATTTTGGTGGCCAAAGGTCAAGGTGACCTCATGTCCGTCCCAATTCCCGGTCCCCACAAACTTTTAATGGGCCATTTATTAAAACTGCTCGTACTCGTACATTTTCACAGCTAGGAACATCAATCCTGCTGTGTGGCTTCATGGGTCAAATTTGTCATTTTTCAAGTTTTCCTGATGGTCTGTTTCTTCATGTCTCCTTTTTGAGCTTGATAGACTTCCATTCACTTTAAAAAGCGTTCATGCTTTTAGAATTTGATAGAAAGAGCCTCAGACTTTCTATACAACTTTGGGATGGATGTAAATAATGGAAACCATATTCACGGTTTAACTTTGTTCACAGAAGAAAACTCTTCATTATCTTCATTGGTCTCTGCTAAATTTGCTGTCTTTTGTGAGATTTGTAGCACAATATGGGGCATACAATTCAGGACTGGTTTCTTGGGTTGAGGCAACATATTGACAAAACACATGAATTTGTTAGCCAGCTGGCTATCGAACTCTGTGTAGCAGTCAGGCCCGGCCGTTAGAATTTTCATTTTCTTAGATGTGACATACGTACTCATGGAGCTTGCCATTTATAGCTTGCATATAATTGTGTTAAACGCAGAGGATGTGGTGAGGTGGTCCTGGCACTGTGCACCGGCCTCACTGAATGATTGGGTTTGGTTCTTGGGCCAGTCGCCCCTTGTGTTTTTTCAGCAGGTTGCAGTGTGGAGAGGAAGGGTAGGGTTAATTGCTGTTACGCAACAGCTTAACACTATTCTCCTCACATCGTACTTTACATGTAATGGATACACTGGGAAAAAGGAACAAAGGTGTAAGTGTGGCATAAGTGAGGCTAGTGCTGTAAAAAAACTAATGTGTTCTTGTATACATGTTATGTGCTACAGTTTTGTGCCCCATTTTGAATAGAACGAAAAGGTAGCGGGCAGTAGTCCTTATTTTGGCGGTTTTTGTTCGGGGAGTACTTTCGGTATGAGGTGGGTGTAAATCCCCACTGTTACCTCAGTCGCTGGCAAGCTCCACTACTACGCTTCCCCCCCTGCTGTTTCTTTTATGATTCATAATTCAAACAGTTTAGTTTGCGAAGACTCTCTCACACTGGGTTCCAGGGGCCCCCCAAATACATTCACAGTCGCAGCTTCGGGCCCCTCTCCGGAACTTACACCGCGCTCCTTTCCCCTTTAAGGCATCACCATGCAGGTGCTAGTCTCGCAGCCACCTCAATTAACGGCGCTCACCGCCATCGGCAGCCCTCCGCGACTTTACTGATTTCTGGCAAGGCAAGGAGCGTGAGGATTTATCAGTCGCTGCCCGGATCGCATCGCTGAAACTCAGATTTATCACATGGGCTGTGAGCCAGCAGTGCCAGATTATATAGCGTTAGCTCGAGGCCACATTACATAACCGTGTTCTGTGCGGGTAAAACGCTTTATTTCAGATTTCAGCCCTAAAGATCAACGGGCCTGTTTAAGGGCTCTACTGTTGATTCAAGGAATCAAAATAACATTGATTTTAAATGCCCAGGGTTTTGAATGCAGTAGTATGTAATGTGTTGCAGTCAACTGTAAACCATGACTCTGTTGAAAAGGCGATGACTACTGCTTTTCTTCCTGAGGTCAAGAATTTATTTCCTGAAGACCTTATCCATCTGCTTCATGTTTTCAGTTGGTTTTAACTATTTAGGTAACAGATTGTTAAACTTTTTCTTTTTTTGTTAAAGGTTTTTCTTTTTCTTCTTTTTTAATGTGCATGTTGCATTTCCCGATAAACAACTAAAAGCCATCATGATATTCAAAGTGATTATTTCTTCTACTCAATGATGTTGATTTGTGTGTTACATTAATTTTAAATTTGATGGCAGTGCTTTGATTTATCTGATCTTGGCAAGCTCGGAGTTGATTTAATATTTGCCTCATCACCAGCGTCAAGGTCAGTTTGTATTTGGAAAGGTCTTACCTGTGCAGGCAGAATAAAAGGGGTGTCAGTATGGAGCAGAATATAGACCGAAACGCAGATAAAATAATGATGAGAACTGAAGTTTAATCCTTAGAGCGCTAAATGCAGCTATTGTTGCTCAATGATGTAAGATATCAAAATCAAAGCTATTGAAAACCTATCATGTGGCAACTTGTTTAAAAGAGCTCCCGCAGGTGAGCTCTCTTACACAAGTCGCCACATGATCGGTTTTCAACAGCACAAGATAATTCAATTTATATTTTTTCAAAATTGATTTCAGTGCTCTAAGGGTCAGTGAGAGCTCAAAAAATCAAAAAGCAGATAAAGCAAAATATATCAATAAACCAATGGAAAGTACACACTGAAATACAGAAGAGAATGATAAAGATAAGACAAAAACGTGACAACAGAGCATATGAGGAGACCAGGGAAGCGAAAAGAACAAACACGAAAAGACCCAAAGAAAAGGCTGGGTTTATATGGGGAAAAGCAAAGGGAGCTGGGAGTTGAATTCAGGTGTGCAGGGAGCAGGGGCTGTGACTAGGGGAGTGGCTACAAACGAGGAAATGAACTAGAAAATTAGCAGACTGGAGTTGGTGGAGAAACAGGTGAGAAACTGAATGAGACTTGAGAATACAAAGGGATTGTACAAAAGATGACAGAAATAACAATAAATTCATGAAAAATAATAAACAGATCTGAAAGCACTGACAGGGATATGGTCTACAAACTTTCATGTGAAAAACAATATCTTCAACCATTCTGAAAGTTGTGAAATTATTTGGTGGTAATGTAAAGACAGTCATCGAGGAAACCACTTGTTGGATTCCATTTCCAGCCAGTCAGCCCTGTGTCCTGATCTTCAGATAAGGACAGAACATATCAATCAGCCAAACTAGGATGCATTTTCCATTGAATTCAGATGGACTGACAAATTTGAAAAAAGGTCTCGACCTCTTAATACGGACACACAACAGTTATGACTGCTAGTCCTCTTTATCTGACAGAAGTATGTGTTAAATATTGTTGCGTTCACGTCCAGTTAGCACGATAATTTGATATCTAAGGTGAGAAAAGGAGTGGGCCATGTGAAAGTCCTGTAACATGGGACGGTGCGTCTGTGTTCTGTTTGGTCTCTGTGCTCTCTCTGTAAACACTGGCCTTTCACAAAGCATACTCACCCAGAACAGGCAGGATTATCATTCCGTGTAGCGCCCTAAACCCTCCGGAAACCTCTCCAGCAGCAAATTATGAATTTGAATACCTTTCATATTGCTTATATACCATTCATGGTTTGCGTCTATCAGTCAGTCAAGCCCTTTCGAATGATGAATTCAATCAAACTATAGTGACATGATTATGTGAAACTAAGATGCGGATTGTTGTTTATCTGAATTTGTCAGACATTACAACAAGGCAGGGACCTCGTATTTTGCTAATGAGCTGTTGTGTTTCCCATGAAATTTCTCACTGTCTGAAGGAAGACTCGTAACACTCAGTTATGACAGCGTACTAACAAGGTAGATATGGGATACCCACACCGTGTGAATGCTATGCGATTGCCATGAGGGAGAGATCGCTCAGGTCGAGATATACTTCCTCCATTCCCTTCCTCTGTCCATCTCAGTTCATGTTTTTGAAAATGCGCGAATAACTCTGAGTCAAAGTTCCAGCATCCTATACCAAGGCTCTGTTAAATACTCCATTGTGATTGGTGAAAAGTTATGCTGAGGGTGTGCATTATTTCTCTACAACCAAACAGCTAGAAAGTACTTTCTAGAATGATAGTCTTTGGACACTTTGTATTAGTTTGCCCCATGTGAATTCCAAGCCAACTTAAACTGTCGTTCTGTGTTAGAAAGTTTCAAACATCAAAAGTGAAGGCCTGAAACAGACACAGACAGCATGTTTCCTTTTTCTGATATACAGTAACTATTAATATCTCTGGCGAGTATGGTGATTATGACAACTGGGTGAAGGGACAACGAAGGGACAGCACTGCAACAACTGCTGGACTGGGACTATGCTGCTGTGAAGCTCGTAACTGCCGCTCTTGAGTAGTAATGAAACACATCTGCTTGCAGCAACAGTCATTTCGACTGTAACCTAGTAATGTAAGTTGATAGTCGAGGAAGGCCGAAGTCCATATGTAAATGCAGTTTTCATTTAAAAAAATTCAAGATGTCTTTTGACGAACATGAATGTGTGTAACCATATGCTCAATGTAAAACTCCATTACACAAAAATAACTGCACATAAATGCAGCTTTTACACAAAAACACAAACATTTTGTCTTAAGATAAACATATTAGTGGTAACCGTGATGAAATAAAACAAGTCCATCTGCCCACCTGGGGACTAATTTAGGTATTAAATCAATTGTTGAATTCCACTCTCTGTCAGTCAGTCGGTATGTGAATTCTTTTTAGGTTCCCATACTGAATGCACCAAGGACCCCTCACTCAGTGGGTTCAAAAATACTTGACTTTTTAAACCAATCAGCATTTTTTTTTCTTTGTGGAACAAATGTAGCTGCACTTCAGTGTGAGTAATGTTTGAGTGCGCTGTGAAGGCAGTGCATTTGCGGTTCTCGATGGTGGGTGTTTCCGTGTTTTCAGATCTGCATGCGTCTGTCCATACACCGAAAAAATAAATAAAATATATTAAAAAACTGAAGTAATCTGCCATACAAAATAATTTGACTCAATATAAATAATTAATTTGGTTAAATGTATTTTTTGGGTTCAACCTTCAACAAAAATTAGAACGTTCACTTCAAATTCATAAAATAATCATTTTCAGCAATGCACTGTAATAAATTTCAGGCTGATTATCTTGGACACGAAAATGCGAGTTAACTCAACTAAATGTCGGTTGACTCAACTTGAAGATTAGATTTGTTTCAACTCAAAATTGGTCAAGACAATGGATGGCTAAGTTTTGAAAACTTATCAACTTGAGATCAGTATCTACGTTGTACAACTTGTCATGACAAGTGGAATTTAAGAGAAGAAATAAGTTTTGGAGTGAGGGAGAAAAAAACATGTCGAATAAACAGCCTTTTTCTGTGTAAATGAATATAACGGGGAGAGCATATATTCGTGGTCAAAGAATTTTTTGCAAGTTCACATCTCTTCATAAGTAATCTCTGCTTAGCACATGAGAGTCTGCTCTAATTGACTGCATATTCAACCCTTAGAGCGCTGAATTAATTTTTCAAGGAATTAAAAATTTAATTATTCTGAGCTGTTGAAAGCCCAACATGTGGCAACTCGTTTAAAAGAGCTCCCCTCGGGAGCTCTTTTAAACAAGTTGCCACATGATAGGTTTTCAACAGCATCTGATTTTGATATCTTACATCATTGGGCAACTATAGTTGCCCGTAGTGCTGTAAGGGTTGATGAGCTCTGGGTGATGCAGGAGCACTCAGTGATTATTTAACTTCCATCGCGCCCGAGAAAAGGATGCACTGTCAACATAAAATCTGCTCACATTCCATCATTGAAACTCTTCCCACCATCAGAACACCTTTGTTTTAATCTGAAAGTATTTATCCTGTGCATCAGCACCTGAGACTACAGAGTTAACTGTATTTTTGGCTCTGTGTTATTGGAGTGGATGAAGGATTCTTTACCGCAAACCCATGGGGATTTGTGCAGAGATAAATAGGCAGGAGGCTGTTTGCAACCATGCCGTAAAAATAATTGCAGGTTTCACATCATCGGTAATTTCAAGCGCTAGCGCCACTGGAATTCATGCTTTGATGTAAAACAAAACAAAAAAAAAAAAAAAAAATCATCATTCAGATTAAATTAATGCCCCCCTATGGGCATGGAGTTGCTAATTACATGAGACTAGCTATACACATCTAACAAGGTGAGTAGACAGTCTTAATGATGGGAGAATTTGTTTGGACCGGAGATGAACGGGTATAGGGTGTAAATGTACTCACAGCAGTGGCGTCATTCCTGTTTGCAGTGAATAAACTGCAGAACGTCTCTCTTTCAGGCAGGTTGCTGTGAAAAAGCTGTTCCTTATTCTCATGTAGCCACGATCATTGTCAGGCCTTTTCAAAGATGACTAACCTCCTTTTCATGATACCTGAAGTTGTCAGACTGAAGCCAGTGGCAGCTTTGCTTAAGACTGGGTATAGAAAACCTGAGAGACTGTAATAGAGGTCTCACTTCACAAGCCTGTATTGCTCCCTTACTCAAGGTGCTGTCCACCAGCTCCTACTTTCTATGCTCTAGTCATTTGCTTTGCTGTCAGTGTTACAGAATACTGAGGAAGTTGTTCACATTACCCATCTCCACAGTCGAGTATTTACTACGGCAACTCAGATCAGCCGCCTGCTATTGGATGCAGCAGCTCAGCCCCGTGTGGGATCTGAACCAGCAACCCCCTGATCAAAAGGCCAGTTCCCTGAGCGCTACTCCTCAGTTCTGTTTGTTAAGCAAACCTCAAGGGCAAGTAAACATTCAGGAAAAAATCTCATGTATTTTATTCACTCGAGGGAAAACACTGATGTCTATTTAAGGAATGGAGCCCCAGGCGAGGAGGGCAAAGGTTCAAATGCACTGTATCTTTAACTTAGGTACCAACTTGGCCCCTAACCATGTGTATGTGGGCATACTGTACGTACGAAAATAAAATAAATGTAAAAAATAAGTGAACCACATACCGAGACTATAAACCGCTCTGTTCTGTGTGTCTGGTGAGCCCAGTCTCATCCCTACGTGTCATATAGTGACCAAGCATCGATATACGGCGCAAGAGGAGGCTTTTGGCATTGTTATTTGACGCCAGTTTAAAACAAATCCTGATCCCTAATCCTTAACCCGAACCCGAACCCTAACCCTAAACATCAAATAAAGACACCAGAAGTGTCCTTTTGCGTTGTATATCGATGCTTGGTCAGGTAGCGTCACTATATGACGAGTTGGGATGAGAATGTGTGTGTCTGGTGAGGTTGAATAATGATAACGCGCTTCTAACCTGTGTATGAAGATTGGACCTCCTCTCTCATGTGTGTGCCGTTAAATTAGCCGTGCAACTGTGCTGCGTGCTTCTGAAGCTGAACGTTAATGGCAGCATGAGTGTGTCCTCTCCTGTTCGCTCACCTCTTTAAAAGTGTGTGGGGGGTCAGAGGGTGCTATCCCAGGTCACCTGACTGGGTTCCAGCAGAAGCCAGCCCTCTCCAGATTGGATGTGGTGGAATTAAAGGTGTGCCGTACGTGGACAGGCATCACACTGTTTTTATAGTGGGAGACCTCTAATGCATCAGTGCTGGGGAGGAGGTTCCCACATGGCTTTTTAAGGTTTCCTTCTTCAACCCGTCATGAAACAGGCTTCATTGCCCTAGTTTGTGGTTAGAGTGGGGCCATTCAGTAAGAGTCAATAGGAGAGGGGAGTTGGGCTTTTTCTGTTCCTTTACGGTATCCCCTGCTCACCCAGCGGCAGATACCCTGTACAAACCTGCCTCTCTGCTGTGTGTTCAGTCGCTGTGTTCCACACTGTAATGTAATGAGATATACGTGGCGATAGCAGGTGTTCCTTATGGCATCTTAATGGCTCAGCGGAGCTGCTGCGCGGTGATTTATTGCCACGCGCGCCCGTGATAAGGTGTAAGATGTAGATATTTGTCTGTGCTGACAGCTGAAAAAACTGGTCTTTCTTGCTCTCCGAGCCCCTGTTCTTCTCCGCCGGCCCCGGTAATCGCTGGCAGGGGTGGAGAATCTCTTTCGCGGTCCCTGATTAAATATTATGTAATGGCCTCACCGCCGCACGAGGTCTCGGATTCCTCTTTGTCGGCTGTTTGTTTACTCGACGCCGGCTGTATAAAGGTGTCAGGGGAAGGAGAGGCGAGGAAGTGGATGTGGCTCAGGCATGCTCACGGTAACACTGACACTGTTTCAGCGAGGCGATGGAACGCTCTTGACTGGTGTTCACCGGGGTTAGGTGCTCGCCACTCGCCAAAGAAGCAGCAAGGGCTCATTCTGAATTTCCTTGGGGAACCTCTACTATTTTAGTCCGCAGGACGAGGACCATAAACTCACTCTTTCTTCCTGTTCTTCTTCTTCTTAGTGTGGACACTAACCTTGAGTTGTGATTCCTCTGGTGTTACTCAACATGTCGTCATGAAACTTGACAAGCGTATTCTACATGTCAGTGTGCAGGCATTAATTGAGCCAGAGTTTGCAAAAAAGACACGGGGCCTCCGTGCGGCACGACAAGAACCGACCAATTACATGCCATTGTCCCGAGGACGTAGTTCACTTGAACTTGTTCTAATTTATCAGGTGGAAAGTCCCTTCGTGGTGGTGAGCATCGATTGATTTTCTGGTTTGACTTGGAAGAGAAGAAAGCAGGAAAAAAAATGATTGAAATGCGGAATGAATCTGCAGTGACATCACAGGACCCCTGACCAATGCGGGTGACTGGGTTGAATTTACCCCTCTGTGACCTCAGCAGTGGGTTGGGCTGTTCGATGAGGTCATTGTGCCGTGTGGATCTCCAGGCCGGGCCCCGGCTTGGTCGCTCCCTCAGTGCGCCTCGCTGCGCTGTTCCCCCGATGGAAAGTATTGACTGCTAATGAGCCTGTGGAGCGCTGTCACAGGCCGGGCCTGAGCGAGCCGGGCAGATTTCACCCTGTCAGCTGACTCTCAAAGAGCCTTTGCACGCTAACAGAACAGGCTGATTGTTATTCCAGAGCTTTTCGCCTGTTTATGTAATCATTAATCTTGGCACCTCTTCCGTCCAGCGAGGATTAGAGCATCAGGGCCTTTCTCAGGGCATTAAGGAGGTTCCTGGAGAAAAGGCTGTGAATACGCAACCCTTTAGCCCACCCCCGAGTGTCCCTCCCCAGGCTTCGACCATCCCTCCTTCCCCTAGCCTCCACCTTCCTCCCAAAACTGCACCATTTCATTAAGACCATGTCCTTCAACCCGAAACCTCTGCCTCCCCAGTCTACCCATTTCACCATTTACTGAGCGGACCATAATTACCTGTATTACTGTGAAAAGAGGCCTATTAGATTGGAGCTCCTCTCCTTTGGTTTAAGGGATCCACTGTCTGTGCTGTTTTATTTTCTTTTATTCTTTCTTTCAATTGTATTCGCCATAGTAACAAGCTCTGAATCATGATGAACTGTCAATTATGCATTATCATCTGCTTGCTCTTTGTATCTTGACTTCTTATATGTATTGAAGGGCAGATTACCCATGTACAGTAATATTATATGACATATAGCCATAAATGGCATAAAAAGTAATCTTATATTCACAGTGATACTGTCATTTACCCTGTTTTATATACAACATGGAAGATAATTCCACTGGAAAGCGCTACCATTTTTAATAGATTTGTGAACAAACTGAGAGGCGAAATCAGCTGGGTCCTATTAGACTGTTGAAACATGAAACCATCAGTGTGAAATAAATGGATTTTACTCGCAGAAAGTGGCAAGACGCCAAAATCAGTGCTGTGTTAAAATAATTTTAACCGTGTAATTATGGTAGAAGTTAAACAGGTTTTCAGCAGTCATAATTTATCAACAGATATACACAGTAGGACTGTGGTTTTCAGAAACATGCTGTTGACTGTGCGGGGAACTGACTGAAACTAGCGTGCCTGCGCAGTGTGCCTTCATGCTCATTCTTCGCAGGTCTGGATAATCCCATTCAGGAGTGCACTATCTACGGTACACTGAGAGCTCTCCTGCAAAGTAGAGCCGGAACTATCAGGTGAAGACAAAGATGTGACCGCTATTTAGCCAGCTGCAGAATATTACTTGAAAGCCCGTGAGCACTTAGTTATGAAGAAAAACGAACACCCAATACTTGTTTGTTTTTGCAGAAAGAAGAGCGAGATTTAATGGTAACTTATTGTGCACTCTATATTTCACTGGGCAATGGCCTCTACGAGTCATATGAATATGAACCATGTACTTTACATTAACACTATATCAAAATTTCCATTTACGGTAAAGCTATTTTGTTTCCTCTGTCCTGTAAATAAAGAATTGTGGACACTACTTAATGCATTTTGATTATGTTTAATGTATAAATCTACCCAAGTGTTTACACTCAAAAGATAGACCTGGATAGATCTTGATAGCCTGTGATTTATGATTTTATGAGCTGAAATATATGATGCCCTTCGCACCGGTGCATATGGTGCAGCACACCATTGATTTAACTGTCTGACTGCTATCGATTTGTGTTTGGATAAGAATGGCTTCAGCTTCAGTGCTCAATGCCCAGCCTCGCTTATTCTCCTTAATTATTACAGGAGATTAAGGAGTGCCAATGTAAATAGGCCTGAATTACTTTTGTGCGACAGCCTCAGATATGGTCTCACATCTTATAAAGAGTGAAGTGTATTTAGTCCATAAAACACTGTGGTGTTGCATGAGTATGCCGAGTATCAGGGACTAGGGATAGGTTTATTTATTTATTTATTTTTTAAAGAGCTGTCTCGGAGTCTGTCGCCCTGTTCGGACAGGAATCGGCCTGCGAATTTTCTCTTTGAACTGGTCTGTTCCTCTCACTTCGAGATTAATCTGCCTTCCTTTGAGGCAAAAATAGTGATCAAAAGCAGAATTTTCTTGGTGTGCAGAGAATAACGGTGTGATGATGATTCAGTATTGACTTTGTGTGTGAAAACCAAAGAGCTGTGCTGACTCGCCCCATTCCCTCTGCAGTCACCGGCTCTGCTTTGGCTGGGCTCTTGGTGTGTATCACTGTCGAATGTTTCAGTGAGATCTTTAAATGTTTGGACAGTTATGCAACTGTAATCTGCTATAATTCTTACATATAACCCACTCCGTATGGATGTTAATAATCATAAATTAATGGATGATTAGGTTTATTTTCAGGGTATTCGTGTCCATGTCATATAGAGCAAGTAGGAGTCCTAGCTCTCTACATTTTTGTCACTCTGCGGGTACTGTGGACCTCTCTGTAGTCGTGTTTATTCTCTACTGTGGTGTCCGAGTTATTAGTATCAGTAATCTCAGTGACTGAATATTCAGCGTTGATGTCAGGCATACTCTACCTCTGGAGTCAATTGTTGTTCTGTACGATATTCCAGAGTAGAGTGCTGTGTTACACGATATACATGTTATTAAGTTGAAATGGTGGAAATGCCTTCTCTGTAGATGTGTTAACGCAGAGGGTTGGTTGGACCTTCAGCGTAGGGACTGTAGGTATATCGCTGTGCAGGGCTGCTGCTGCTACCGGTGGTGTTTGAGGTTTTGATTGAGTTCTTTTTTCTCGTGTGTGTGTTCGAGTGCTGTGAAACTGGTGAGATTGCAGCTGGTGCGGTTTCTGCTCATTGTACCTGCAAGCAGTGCATGAACCGTAAAGACCAATCCGGGTTACTAGATGACCACTGCACACTGATAGCTGGGTAAAAAGCAGACCGACTGTTGATTTCTGGGTTGGGAAAGACACGCTCTCATCCACTCTGAGATGGCATATGTTGATCCGTAGAACTTGAATAATTGTGGAGTTGGTGCTTTGGGCCTTTCCCCTTGAATTTCAGAATCAGAATCAGAAAACTTTATTGTCACTGCAGAAGAGTGCACAGCGAGATATGTGCAGCGCCCAATAGAACAATTCACCGACACCTTCTAACATTATATGTATCACAAAATAGCACATCCATACATCACAAAATAGCACATTCTTACTGTATATCACAAAGTAGCACATACCTCTATCATAAAGTAGCACATACCTTTATCACAAAATAGTTTAAAACATAGTTAAAAGAACAGCACAAGGGTCATCAGTGTAGTACCATATGGGACAATACAAGAATTTGCAATGAAGAAGCATTCAGTTACCCAGCTTGTGTACTAAGGCCTATTTGCCACTTTCAGAGTTATTGCTACCTGCCACCCACATTTTGGCTCATGTTTTAGTGGACCTTCTCCTCTGGTATGTCTGTGGTGGCTCTGTAGGCTTGAACGTGGAGCCGTGCTACTTTTTTCATAACCGCCAAAGTACTTTCTGCGAGCGCTCTCAAGTGTCATACAAATCTCACGCCGGCGATACTTCTTCTGAAGCCCCTGCCGTGGCATCCGGCTGCTAAATAAAAGGTCACGCTTGATGATTTCAAGAGCTTTTTTTCATTCACTCAGTAAGAATTATTTTCCTGGGGGCTTTCTTCTTCAAAGCTCGGCGAGTCATTGTGGAAGCGTTCTGCCCTTCTTGCCGGGCATTCCCTTCTGTGGGCAGTACCAGGCACAGATGTTCTGAAGGGTTACTGTAAGGTGGGAGTCTTTATTGGAGCTGCTTGAGGAGGTAATTATCTGTGGTGAAATTGGCTGCTGGTTCAGTTCGGTAATGTGTGACTGTGTGGGAAGTTCCCCTAGGGGGCGCTGTGTCCAGTGTTCTGGCATTACATTGTGCGGCAGGAGCTGTGTTTTTGAAAGGGGAGGACTCGGGTCGGAGAGCTTCGATGTGCACGCAGCTAATTGGGCCTGGGCCAGGCCCGTTTGTACAGAGGTGCGTTCCCGCTGAGATCGCACGTGGGCCATTACTTTCGGTTCAGAGGGTCTCGGCGTTCTCCACTCGTGGTCCAGGTGCTACGCTGACCCAGTGACTTGGAGCGTCAGTTTGAGCTGGGGGGAGGGGGGGACATCTTGCAGGGACCCCACTGAACTCCCCGAGCCGAGAGTGAGACTGTGCTGGCCGTCTGTTACAGGGCCTTCAGCCAGTGCCCGCGAGGCTGAGCTCACACATGATCACTCTGTGTGCTCGGCTGCACTCCGCTGCATGCAAACTCCTGCGCTGCGTGCGCTTAGCTATCGTTCCAGCATTGTGTTCTGAGTGAGATTTTAACTGAATTTCAGGTAAATTCCCTCCTCTGTATATCAATGGTGGAATATATTTTCAGTTTTAGGAAGCTGGGTATGTTAAATGAAGTATAAATCTTGTTTGCTTTGTGTAGGGAGTTGAGTTTAGTTGCTAAGTGTTGTGGTTTTCATGAAACTTGCATGAATGTGCATTAGATGTTTCATTTTTTTTCATTGTTTATTCTAATAACTAGAAATTTACGCCTTAAAAGCCTCTGCAAAAATAGTCTGTTGACAACAAACAACCTGGATTGGCTGCGTAGTGCGATATCAGCTTTTACAAGTTTTGATGAAACTTGGCATGAGACTATGTGTGAATCTACATGCTGCAGTGAAACAGGAGTTTTAACAACAGCATATGGTAACACGGCTACCTAATCGCCGCGCGCAGTAAAGATAGACGCTATCGCTGCTTTGAGGTGCTGACGGTTCATCGTAGCACTCGGTGACAGAGACAGCATTCTTCCTCACATTTCTGCATTAGAGGCCGTATCGCCGCGCTGACAGAGAGATGTTTTTTTTCTCACGTGGACAGAAAGATGTTACAAATGTGTTTAGTTCTAGTGACCGAATCGCTACGCGCCGTGACAGCCTGAGATGTTTCTTAGCGGCGCTGATAGAGAGACACTGCATTACCAAAACGGGGAGGCGTGGAGACCTTATCGCGGCGCGCGCCGGAGAGAGATGGAGGTGTGTTCCCGAGGAAGCCGCCTGCTGCTGGAGGCCTTCCCTGACAGTGCTGTTGGAAGGCAACGAGTGTGCGCCTGGGTATGAGATGGGGCTGGGCCGCAGGCCTGTGTGGCGCTCTCGCTCTCTCTCTCTCTCTCTCTCTCTCTCTTTCTTTCTCTCTCTCTCTCTCTCTTTCCTCCGCTCTCATCTGCGCGGCGAGCCCCAGCGTTCTGTTGTATCCCCCTGAGTGCAAACACACAGACGCACTGTCAGGAAGCTTGTCAATCTCCAGCGCAGCTACACATAAATTAGGCGCCCAATTACTGCTGTGCAGTCAGAGAGAGGGATGGTGATAAAGAGAGAGGGAGGAGATGCTCCCCCCCCTCCCCTTTCCCATCATGCCTCAGCCACCCCACAGTGGTGTCAGGAAGCGTTTGGATGAAGGTGTCGGAGGGATACCAGGATATCGAGACGTCGCCGCGTTTAAGAGCATCTTGAGTTGTAGGATCCTGGAATATTAATGGCCACGTATGCAAAAACACACACTCGAACGCACGTGCACGCTCAGTCAAGCACACACTCGCTCACACACCAGCACGCTAACGTGCAAACTCACTACCAATCACACACACGCATCCTAACACACAAACCTGTGCACAGAAACTCTCACACTCATGCACGTACGCACACTGATTCACACTCCAACACGCAAACACGCTAACTCACAATCATACACATGCATCCTGACACTTAAACTCGTGCACAGAAACTCTCACACGTGTACGCACACACACTCACTAATGCAATCGCAGACACACTCACCGACACACACAGACTCGCTCACACGCGCCCATACACTCACTCCCTAACACAATCACACCTTCTCAGCCACACAAACAAACTTGCTCACACAAGTGCACATACATACACTCACTAACACAATCACACGAATTCAGCCACACACACACGAACTCACACACTCACAAATATTCATGTACACACTTTCACTTACGCAGTCACATACACATACCCACACACAAAAACTCATGCGCTCTTGCATACTTACACACACACACATCCGCGTACACACACGCACACACACAAAGTAAAGTTGAGGGCAGCCTTGGCTTGCATAAGAGTGGCGTGTACAGTGCAGTCTTGCAGGAGTGTGGATGGTGCTCAGAGCTGTTCGAGAGAGTTTCAGTGTTTCCCCCGCTGTCCCCCTCCAAGGGCCCAGGGGGCCTCAGTTTGTCCTGCAGGCCTGCGTTTAGCACTCAGTCACAGGTACAGAGGCTCCTCTCCACCTGCCTGCACTTCCTTCTGCTGCCCAGCCCCTGAGTTCATGCCCATTGTGCATGTGTGCCGTCTCTCCTCCTGTTCGCTTAAAAACACACTGTTCTGTGCTTCTGGTTACAGTAGGGAGATTTCCACGGGTGTAAGGGGTTAGCCGGAGAAAACTCGGTGGCGGCAGGGAAGATTTGCGTCGATGTGTTTTCCCTCCATCTCCTCGGCGGCGAGGCGGACACTGTCGGACCGCGCGGTGTTGTGCCAGCGCACGACTGTCAGCAAACAAATGACAGATTTACACTGTTCTGTTCGCCGCCGCTCTCTTGCCGCTGGCATTCAAATAACCTTTCTTTCTGAGCGGGGCTGTGGGAGAGAGGATGGTAAATGGCAGTGCGATTAGGTTTTATGTGACACTGCTGGATGACGGTCAGAAACCGTATCTGAAAGCTTCTTTTTTTTTCAGATGAAGGTCCCTTCCATTTTTCCTCAGTTGCACGGCTGTCAGTGTTATTTGCACTGTTTACTATGTTTATAGGACTACAAATGATCTCTGTGGCCCAAATGTAAATAAGGCAGTGTGATAACATCAGTCCCCATTCACAGTGCTGGGTGTGAAGGGGCTGAATGAGTGATGGTGTGATGTGCTAAGCTTTATTAATGGTGCGTACACCACCACATTACTTGCGGTTGATGTGAACGGTAAAGAACGATGACATTTGTAGATTAAACCCCTGTGCCGTAATCTGGGCCATGAGAGGAGTTCGCTTGTGCAAGTGTAACCACAAATGATATGTTTTATTGAAGTAATGGCATGATAGAATTTGACTAAATTGTACTTCGCCCCTATGAGCCGAATTCGAGCGGAACTCTGCGGCTTTGCTTGACAGAAGTGCTGTAGCGCACATTGTTTGCTTTTCAGACCATTGACTTACATCATCCAATGACATGAGGCCTCTACCTTGTGTCATTTATTCGCTAGCTACTGTAAGTGACACTAGCAGATACCAGAGCTGCTCAGAGTATGATAATGCGTTTATCCTTTTCTGCTGCTGTAACCGAAAGTTTTATTGAGGGCCTCTAGACCGGGAAGGAAATGGACATCGGTGCGCAGGCAATCTTCAGAGCCCTCTTTTGCCGCTTGTTTTATAACTGAATCTCAATAGAGGGGGCCTTTTGTATGCTATTTTTTTAATGCCCAGACCTCTTCGTGCAGATCATTGTTAGCTGAATGCGCTAGCTGCCTGCTCAATTTGAGGAACTCCAGGCCTCGTAATTGGATGTAGTAGTACAAAGTAAAATACAGTGATGTATGCAGTAGACCATACCATGGCAGTCTGATGCTGTCCATCAGACACTGTTTTTAACAGTGTGTCAAATGTTTAATTGTATTTGCTCTGGGGTGCAGCTTTGACAAACTAAGCAAATTAGCATATTTTTGAAGTTGCTACATTGTGTGACAGAAGTCCAAAAGTGGCGATTCTTCCAAATGGCCCTGGCTTGATGAATGTCCTTGAACGAGCAGAGCTATCGATGGAAAGCACAGACTGTCGATACTGTGGGTTTGATTTTGCCCTGAGGAGAGGTCAACAGCCCATGGTCACGTACATCTGCCGCACAGCTTCACTCTCACTTTCCGCTGGCTTTTTCCACGTTTAACCCGGGTGCTCACTAGTATAATGATGAACTGTGAAATTATAATTATTTTCCAATTAAATACATTAATGACAGATGTTACTCATGCTGTTTGCGGGTAGTATGTGTTCAAAGAAAAGCATGTCCTTGTTCGCTGAGGCATCTGGCAAGTGAAGTGAATTTATATGGAATTTTATTCGAGGAGAGTTGCAGTTGGGAAATGTCGTAGGTTCAGGTATCACTGGTCCAGTGATCGTTTTTGTGTTAACTTAGTACAACATAGTTGTAATAGTAATTGGGGCGAGTCCCTTATTAGTCTCTTATTAGTCAACTCAATGCGCCCTCTGTTTGTATGTATGTATGTATGTCATCAACCGACCGGCTGCTCTGCTCGAAATTGCCAACGGAGGGTGCATTGAGCTGACCAATGACCTGACCAAGAAGGGACTCGCTACGCTCGCCCCACACATGCGCTGCATGCTACTAGTAATAATAATATGTCACAGCCTGGTGGTCATCACAAATAATAATGATAGTAGCAGTAACTGTAGGATCTGAAAAATAATGAATAATCTCGTGATTTATTTGTCGAGCAGTATTTCTCATTGCTGTGAAGCCAGAACACTGAACAAAGACGGCTGGAGGAGCTCTTGAGAGGCTCTGGAATAGCACTTTCTCTCTGTGTTTATCTGTTATGAGTGGATGTGCTTATTGTAATGAGCTGGACTCGACTGCACTGGGATCAGTGAGAGGGAATAAAGGTTGAGGTCATGTGCGCTCGTGTGCCTCAGAGGGCTTGTTGCGAATGACTGCGTGCGTCAATAGATATTGATGCACTGATCTCAAGTGCTCTGGCACACGGCCTTCAATTTTCCTAACAACACTTGTGGCTAATTCTAAACCACTCAGTGCGAGTGAAGTGCTGTTTAAGAGCCCCAAGACGCCCTCGTTTCAGGGCAATGCGATAATGATCAGCTCCAAGTTCACCCTTATTTCAGGGGGATAGGATAGAGCTTTAAACACATCAGAGAAGGACTGAACTGTGAGCTCCTCAACTCCATTTCAGCTTGAGAGGTGTAAAAATGATGAACATCATCTGTGTTAAGCTATTAAAATATTTCATGAACTGAATCTCTTATCAGCATAGCTATTGTATTTGAAAGAACAGACATTGAACCTTTTTAATTTTTGCTGGGGGTGGGAGGAGGAGGTGAATGGTTGATGAATGGTTGTTCAAGGTTTTATGAGTGTGTTTAATGTTCACCCTATCCATTCTAATTGTGATCTTGTCCCAGTTTGTGATAATGGTGGCAAACTCCCGAACAGGGAGTCACGGCTCGTCACGTATGATTATCAGAAGTGACTGATGTCAGTATTATCACTTCCTGAGAGTGATGCTAGTGATTATTGCCTCAGTCATGGGGCGGCATGAGTCAAGCATGAGACTCAGTCTTATAATGTAGAAAATAGTGAGCGCGCTCAGTGAGTGCCTGCCTCTCTCTAGTGGCTACAGAGAAGGTCCCGAAGCTGAACCTTCCCACCAGAATCAGCGAGAGCGAATCCAGAAGTGCTTTAGCAGGAGAAATGAAGGCGTCTCGGCGGTGGGGCTGGGGGGGAGAGAGAAGTGGGGGGGGACACGCGAGGCAAGAGGCAGGGTGCCCAGCATCGGCTCGAGGGGGAGAGGGCTGTAAGAGGCAGCCGCAGCACTGCAGCGCCACCTGCTGGCTGACTTCCTGCTACCCCTGACCCTGGCTGTAATCAGGCCGGGCTGAAGCTGCTGCCGTTCTGTCAGGACGAATCTCCTGAGCTATGAAGCGCAAAACGCCGAAGGAGAGGAAATGTAAAGCCCTGGTGAAATTCGAGCAGGGCAAGAAATATAAAAGAAGAAAATACTCTGAGCAAGCCCTGCTGTGATTGGCCCAAGGATAGTGTTCAGGAGCCAGCCGTGCAGCGATTGGCCCAGGGCTAGCATTCAGGAGCCATCCGGGGAGGATTGGGCCTCAGATATTGTCTGCCAGCCTGGGCCTTCAGGAGAATAAGAGCCTGTTCTCTCTCTCTTAGATAATCTCTGCCATTTTTTTGCATCCCCTCCCTACCTATTACATCACCGGCTCTGCTCTTCCTGAGCTTATCGTGACCTGGACAATCCGGGAAGTCTGAGGACTTCTTATTAGCAGAGGTCTCACCTGTATTACAGACCATAATTTCATGTTTGTTTAAGAGATGTACACAAACTGGGGAGGAGGGGCTGTCTCCTGACCAGAAAATGAGCATCTACACAGTCATCTGTCTGTCTCTTTTTTTTTGACGCGCAAATATGTGCGCTTGTATGTTTCTAGCTGGAGGTGACCTTCCGACTTCGTTACTGCAGCGAGCGGTGACGGCGGCTGTTTTTGATTGGCTGGGGTTGTACATTACGCCTCAGCCCGAGCCAGTTCTCAGTTACAGGGCTTAGAGGATCAGCTGTTTGCTACAGAGCGTAGCCCTGAGGCAGGCCTAAGGGACGAGGACATTATCCAAGCGGCAGGGCTGCAGCTTGCGCCGTCGCTGATTAAATGGGCTTTGCGCTTTGGTCTGAGCTCAATGGCCAATCGCTGATTCGAGGGAAATTTCCGCCCTTCGCTTCTCATGGAGCTCCCTAAGAACGTGCGTTTGCCTTCACCGTCAAGCCAAATTCATTTGTAGAGCACCTTACAAACACCAGGCGTCGACCAAAATGCTGCACAGTGAATGTAGTGAAATACAGAATAATGGTAGGATCATTCATGTAGACAGAAAGACCGAACAGGACTGGCAGCAGCAGTACGAACGAAAGAACATACGGGCCAGAGACAGTTTGGATGCGGTTTAAAAGTACAGAAAAATACAACACACAAAGCCAAACGGGACACAGACCAGCCCACTGAGTGTAGGAGGACAATAATAATAAACTGAGTATCATAGGACGCTAATGATAAACACAGAGTTTAGCAGGATAATAACAAGAAACACAGTATAGAAGGACAATAGTGATTAAGACAGAGTTTAGGAGGAAAGTTATGATAAACAGGGTATCACAGGACGGGACACTAATGATAAGAACAGAGTATAGCAAGACAATAAAAATAAACAAAGTATAAAAGGATAGTAGCAATTTACACAGAGAATAGCAGGACAGTAATGATTGACTCAGAGTATAGCAGGACATTAACGGTATACACAGAGTATAACAAGACAGTAATGATTGACACAGAGTATAGCAGGACATTAACGGTATACACAGAGTATAGCAGGACAGTAATGATTGACACAGAGTATAGCAGGACAGTAATAATTGACACAGCGTATAGCAGGACATTAACGGTATACACAGAGTATAACAGGACAGTAATGATTGACACAGAGTATAGCAGGACATTAACGGTATACACAGAGTATAACAGGACAGTAATGATTGGCACAGCATAGCAGGACATTAACGGTATACACAGAGTATAACAGGACAGTAATGATTGACACAGAGTATAGCAGAACATTAACGGTATACACAGAGTATAACAGGACAGTAATGATTGACACAGAGTATAGCAGGACATTAACGGTATACACAGAGTATAGCAGGACAGTAATGATTGACACAGAGTATAGCAGGACATTAACGGTACACACAGAGTATAGCAGGACAGTAATGATTGACACAGAGTATAGCAGGACAGTAATGATTGACACAGAGTATAGGAGGACATTAACGGTGTACACAGAGTATAGCAGGACAGTAATGATTGACATAGAACATGGTCATGTAATAATGATGGGCACAGAGCATAGAGACAAATACTGATAAACATTGAGCAAAGCAGAAAAGCACTTTTGCGTCCTCTTCCGTTCTGAAGTACTGATGTGACTGTTTGGTCGCTACCAGACAAGGGGCATCGCTGTAGCATTTGTTCACCCACAATATTTTAATAGGGTGGGAACTTTGGAAAAAAATAGACTGAATTGTTCTACTTTTTCAGTTGTTTTGACTGTGTTCTTGTAATATCTTTCTTGCCCTTCACTGACGCCGTCTGCAGATGTGTGATCTCGGTATACTCATCTTTGCTGATGTGTCCGGACTGATGTCGATGCGAGTGTTTCTGTAGGTGCGTGTAACTGTGGAGCACTGAGGAATGATTCAGATGTGAGCGAGATTCACTCTGGATGCCAGTGTCCCTCCTTACCTCTGCGCTGAGCTTCAAAAAACCCCAGAAACAATAGGAAGCTGAGCTGAGTAAGGGTTCTGATTGAAGGCTTTGATGATGGCGACTGGAACACAGGAGTGCTGTTGGGGAGGGAGATACAGTATTGGACAAGGAAGTGTGTCGCTTGTCACTGCACTAGCGTGGAGACCTGCTCTGCTCCGACTGTCTTATGCTCTGAGTGTAGGGTGGGTTAGAAACTGCTCATTCATGGGCCCTCGACACTGTGAAAATGCTTTTTGTGCAAAACCTCACAATATAACTTTCAAAGCGCACTCACATTGGCTTGCATACTTTTAGAGAATATTAAACATGAACCAATGAGCAGGAATGCCATAAATTTACTCCAGCTGTGGACTTGACTAGTTGCCACTCGTGAACGCTTATCTCATGGGATTAAAACTTGGACGCTCTCAATCCCCAGTCGCATCGTAGCGCGAGGTGCTGCCACAGACATGTCCGGGCATGTTCCGGATCCTCTTTCGATCCTCACCATAGGCGGAGCTATGGGCTGGATTGATTGCTTCCTGTTGTGCCTGCCTCCTTGATTACGTGCGGTTGTTTGGGAGATGTACTTACTGCGACATATGGTAGAGTTTATGTTAGTTCCCTCTTGTAAATATCATGGAAATCAATGGTAATATTCGTCTTTTTTCCCTTTATAACCATATAGGCCTGTGATAAGAAATAGTGTTAAACATGGTTTTTGTGAGCCAAAATGGCTGCCGTCTGTTGGAGATGGTGAATTTTTAATGCTGTGATAAGCGTAAAAAGCAGGCCCTGGATGCATTAGCGGGTCTGCTTCGTGCGGCACGGCTCAGCTGTGGTGGAAATGTTTGATGTGACAGGTGACAGCGCATCTCTGAACACCCCTCTCCTCGCCCTCTCTCTCTCCCTCTCTCCAGCTCAAATCGAAATTATTCCCTGCAAGATCTGTGGAGATAAATCGTCAGGAATCCATTATGGCGTGATAACCTGTGAAGGATGCAAGGTAGGAAAACGCTGCCTCCTGGAGGACTGGATGCTGTTTCAACGCAAATACTGAGTGCTACTGTTGCTCCTGTCAGTACTGAACTTCTATAATTCTGTTTTGAGTTTTTATCATGAAAGTTCACGCATCCTTTTGTGATATATGTGTCTCTGGGTGCATTTGTGGTATTTAGTTTGTGTAAATCTTTTCCTGCAAATGTATGTGTCTGTGTGTGCATGCATGTGCATGCTTGTGTTTGTGTGTGTGTGTGTGTTTTGTGTTTGTTTATGTGTGCGCATATGTATTGTGTGTGTGTTTTTCCACCGATGGATGACACATTATAGGAAAAACCTGAACAGACAAGCATGGAATTTTAACAAATGCTGGTGTTTCTGTGCTGGTGCACTATTTGATAGGACGTTAACGACTTAATTCTATTATGCTCTGCGGCTGGTTTAAATAAGCAGGTCTAGTTCTGATCAAGGTGTGATTGATGTTGAGAGAGGAAAATGTAAGTGTTCCTTTGAAGGATTTGCAGTCGCCGTATCTCTACCCACCTGAACACCAGTGGGAATCTTAGGGAGATTTTGGACTGACATGATAGGCAGCGGTCTCCACCATCATCAAACACAAAATAAGGAAACACTTCTCCTGGAGAGTTCCTGAAAATTGCAGAATATATGCTAAAGCGCATTGAGGTTGTTTTTTCTTCAATTTGTCACCCAGGTACAGGGGTGTAAAGTCCGGGGTCAGAAAGTAAAAATCCTCCCCAGAACTTTATTCCAACCACCTGGATTTACTTCAGACAGGAGATGGAGCCAATATGAGTGATCAGCTCATTCTGTGGGAGGGAGAAAAACTTGGCAGGACTTTTACTTTCTGACCCCTGAATTTTACATCTCTGCTCAGGTATATGTGTGCTGTGAGCGTGCGCGTGGCTTTTGTGCGCTCTTATTAGTTTATATTGCTCACACGTCTCTCCTGATTAAAGATATGTGATTGAAGTCAAGAAACCACATAGCACTGAGTGAACCAGACTCCACTGCTGCTGCTTAATTTTCCGGACACTTCTCTGCAGTTGTCTCTCAATTAGTCTGGACTGATATATCTGTGCTTCACTCTTAAATGAAAATTGTAAAATTAAGAATGAATTTTCTGCATCAAAGTGAACTGGGTTCATGTTATTGAGTGCGCACTGCATGTGCTCTTGTCTATTCCTGAGGGGGAGTTTTATTGAAAAGCTTAAATACAATTTTGCAATGATACAAACTCAATTAACTGCATGAGTCGAAATGTGAAATCTTTGAAATGTGGCGTGTATTTTAGTGGTGTCACAGTGCAGAGCTCTTTTCAGCGCACCAGAATTATCCCCATAAATGATTTTACTTCACTTTGATGTTAATGAAGTCTGTGAGGTTTAATTTCAATAAGCAGATTATCCTCATATGAGCCAGAACATTAAAACCACTCACAGATGAAGCAAATAACATTGATTATCTTGTTACGCCAGTGCATGTGTAGTTCTGCAGACAGACCTGCGATGGCAAGCATACAGTCGCTTCTCGGCGTCAGTGTGTTGGATGAGGGAGAAATGGGATCTGTGCAATTTTGATAAGGGCCAAATTATTATGGGCAGATCGGTGGGCCTAAGTATCTTTAAAGTGGCAGAACTCTGGGGTGCTCCCAGTCAGCAGTGGTGAGGACTACGGACAGTGTTCCACGGACGGACAAACCATGGAGCGGCGACAGGATTTTGGGGGCCCAAGGCTCATTGATACACGAGGACAACAAAGGCTACTCTGTTTGGTCCAAACTGACAGGAAGTCCCCTGTGACGCAAGTTGTAGAGAATTTTAATAGTACTTACGCAGAGGAATGTTCTACAAAGTAGAATGCAAAACACCCTGCTCTAGCGCTTTGTAGCTGCAGATTGTCGGAATGCCCATTCTAACTCCTGTCTGCCGCCAAAAGTGCCCACAGAGGAACTGGACCTTGGAGCAGCTGAAGAAGGTTGCTTTGTTCATTGAACCTCTTTTATTTTGCATCGGGAACATGTGCACCATTTACCTGGGGAAGAGACAGCACCAGGATGCACTGTGGACAGAAGACCAGCTGGTGGGGGAAGTGTGATGCTCTGGGAAATTTTCTGCAGGCTAACCCTGGGTCTGGGAATTCAAGTGGGCATTTGTTTGACAAAGCTGTTTTGACAGCATGAGGGGAGCTTGCACAACATTATGTAGGTGGTTTTAAAGAACCCTTTTAGTCAATAGACTAAATATACTTGTTAACTGCAAGTCATACGGAGTTTTATGCGCTTAAAGTCAGGTCAGGCTTCGGAAGACAGGAGTTTGAAAATGTTGCCAGTGATGTGACGTCAGTTTCTAAACATTTCTAATGTATTGACTGATCTGTGTGCATTTGTTTTCCTGTCATACTAATATGGATGGTTTATGGTCATTTCACCACTTGCAAGTTAAGAACATAAATATTATTTAAGAATCAGTAGTAAAACTTTATAAAAACCATTCGCATTACAGCTGAGAATATTTTTTTCGGGTTCTTACTAATTACGGACAATCAAAGATCAAATCGGCAACAAACACTTTGTTTGATTATAGTAGCGAACGTACTTGGACATAGTAGAGAAAGTACCTTGCAGAGTAGCGAAAGTGCTGGGCGAAAAGCCAAAGTAACGAAACGACCGGTTACCATATGGATTCTCTCAGGCTGCCCATTAAGATCTTGCTAACCTTTTAGCCTCTAGTAGCTGCTTGCGCGAACGTATCAAGTCAGTTGCTGTTTCTGTATTGTCTGTATCTCATGCATTACAACTGACAAATTTTCAGTCCATTTCAACCCTTTGAAGTATCGAGAGCGGAGAATACATTAAACTGCAGTACTATAGATACTGTAGAACTATATGTTCTGTAGAAATTTAAGAGACTGTGGAACTGTGTACAGTGGTAAATCCTTGTCAGTGCTTCAGTAAAAATCAGCTTTCGCTTGTTTGGTTATGGCTGTAAAAATATTGCTGTGTTTGATATGAAACAGAAGAGAAAGTGTTAAGGAATGTGTATGTGGACTTCTACCTTTGGCATCCAGAAAAAAAATCTTCCTCTGAACGGCTCCTGTCAGCTCGCAATATTTGTTACGCCTCTAGCACTTGACTACCAATCAGCGAGGTGAAATATTGCTCATTGTGCCTTGTTTGGGGTCCTGTCAGCAGGTAGGTCATTAGTATTCACACAAGCGTGACTGCTGTTCGCCGCGTACGAGAGAAAGGGTCTCCGTTTCTGAAGAATCGCGGAGCATTCCCCTGCAGACGAGCGGTTTTGAGTAGAGCAAAATCTGCAGAATAATCTGCTGAAATGTTACTTTAATGATTGCTAATTACTTCAGGCACAGAGGCGTTTAATGATATGTGCAAGTACACCAGTTTGGCCCATAAATCACGGCATTATGAAAAAGCCTCGCCTGTCACCAACAGTTTTACTCCACTTTCATAATGGCTGCCATTAGAAGGTAACTTGGCAGCTGTCAGCTGTTTTCTTGTAATTAAACAGCCAATGAGCTACTAATTAAGACATATGTGTATCGACCGGCAGAATGGAGTATGTTAATGATGTGCTAGAATCAATTCATTAAAGGGAAAATTGTCGAAAGACGGTGGTGGGCTGATCTCCCATGATCCCCCGGTGCCCCCCTCCAAGCCCCTCCCTACACTGCCCTGGCAGAGCCTATCGGTGGATGCTGCTGACCTCACCGCAGAGCCCCCCCTCTCTGTGTGAACCCACTAAAGAGGGGCCGTGAGCGCTGGCCCTGATCCTCCGCCCGGACAGTGCAGACCCCTGCAGTCCCCTCAGTGTGTCCCTCACACTGCTGACCAGCTGCTCGTTAGCTGCCAGGGCCTGAGCTGGGGCCACTCTCAGGGGCCAGTGCTGACAACAGGGGCCAAGCCTTTAGGTTTTTATTCACAGATGTTCTTATCCGGGGCGTAGGAGAGCATTCGATATAGATGTGCAGAATTGGTCGTTCAGCAGGGTCATCAACAACTGTCCTGATTTTACAGCAGGTTCTGAGGTTTGCAGGCAGGTCTGTAGAAACTTGTTAAAACCCGTCTTGTTTGATCAAGTGATTGATTCATAGTTGGTCTCCTCATCGTGTAGTAAAGGTTATGTGGGATGGGTTATGTACTTTGTACTCTTTGCGTGTAGCTGCGTTATGCTCTGTCTTCATTTATATAAGTTACGTTCCCTCCTCACGTATATGTGACACTCTCTCTTCCTGTGTATATGTTGCTGTTACACTGGCTCCTCATGTAAATATATTACACTCTCTCCTTGTGTGAATGTATTACACTTTTTCTTTATGTGAATGCATTACACTCTCCTCATGTAAATATATTACACTCTTCTTGTGTGAATATATTATACTTTTTCTTCATGTGAATGTATTACACTTTCCTCATGTGAATATATTACACTCTCTCCGCATATGAATATATTGCACTCTCACCTCATGTGAATATATTACACTCTCACCTCATGTGAATATATTACCCTCTGTCTATGTGTGTATTTATTACCCTCTCTCTGCATGTGTGGCTGTGCTGTGACGCTCGGTCCTCACCTGCATGTTTCTCTCGCCCGTGTGCAGGGCTTCTTCAGGAGGAGCCAGCAGAGTAACGCGGCGTACTCCTGTCCGCGGCAGAAGAACTGCCTGATCGACCGCACCAGCCGCAACCGCTGCCAGCACTGCCGCCTGCAGAAGTGCCTGGCTGTTGGCATGTCCCGGGACGGTAGGTACTCGAGCACTGTCACTGTGGCCTTGGAGTTTGTCCCCAAGGGGCCCAAAGACTCTCCTTTTCCCGCAGTTGGAGTATGTGTATTCCCTGCTGTAGTGGGTAGAGGTAAAGGTAGCACTGGACAGGTTCTAGAGGTAGAACCTCTAATGGCCGGTACACACTGTACGATTTTAGCTATCTTATAAGACCATTGCATGACATACTATGCGACTTGGATCTAATAAACTTTGGTACGACCTCAAGTTTGATGTGTGCAGACTGTCCGATGGCCGTTTACTGAATCGCCGGTTACGACGTACGTCAATATGCAACGTCATCAGCGTACGACATCCATCTGCGCTACCATGTTTATTGTATTCACTGTTATTTTAGCTCTGTGTTCTATGCTAGCTTAATGGTAGTGTAACACGCGGATGAGATAACGTGCAGCTAATATGGTTATACAATCAACAGTACTTGCGATAATGACACGATGGACCATCTACCCCACAGTGAACATTTAAATGCTTTTTTAAGAATTATTGTTCTGTAAGGTTAATGGTTCATAGCCTTCAAAAGCCGATGGGTTGGCAAGTTGTATTTGTGAAATATTTTAATACTCGTTCTCTTCGAGAATGCTTTGTATTGAACTGATTTGTATTTGTATTTTATTTATTTTATTCAGTTCACACGGCATGGCAAACGTGAAGGACTGTATGCAATTAAATGCCCATTAAAATCGAACGCCTTGTGTCCGTGATTTAACTCCAATGTGTGTCTACATGAATCACTGTCAGTATCAGCTAATGCGTAATCTATAAATTATTCTGTTTATTTTATTTTAAAAAATAAACGATTATCATTTTATTTCCTGCTGCATTTGTATTGGCTGATTAGTAGACGTAGGTCGTAGCAGCTGTCACACTGTGAGATAGTCATCCTAAATTTCTGACACCGTCAGAATTAAATCTCTGGTTATCTTTGGTCGCAAGACGCTGACAACGGCCGTCCTTGAACCTGTCTCACAGTGCGACGTAAGACCACCGTTTTAGAGCCACGACCAAAGATTTCTCCACGTTTCTCCTATGATGGTCATCTTTCGTCTGGGACGGCCCAAAATCGTACAGTGTGTACCGGTCATAAAGGGGTTCTGTGGCTTGTCTCCTCTGAGGAACTTTCTTAAGTTCTTCATGGAACCGCCAGCCTGATGCACGTGTCAATTCTGGCGCTTCAGACGAAGAACTGTTTTGCCTGATTATGAATGTTGGAGCATTGAGTCTACAGTGGGGTCATAGCGTTCATTCTGAGAGCATAAAGTGATGTACAGTCAGGTGCTGAATTATTGGCACCCTTGATGAAAATGAAGAAAAAAGCCTGCTTACATTAAACAGCTGGTTCAGTTAAAACGTATAGAAAGATTTTTTTTTCTTCCATTTCTTTGCATTTTTATCCTGTTCTTCTTTTATGAGGTATGTTGCGTGTTTTAATTTAGCAGTTGTTTATTATACACTAGGCTTTTTAATTCATTTTGTCCCTGGTGCCTGTAATTCTGCACCTGACTGTAGTGGGTTAATCAAGCTGTCGGATGCACACATCTGGCTTTAGTGGGGGGTTTGTCACTGTGTCACTGTGTCCTGGCAGCGTGCGGACTGGAAGTTGCCCTGAGACAGAGCTGGGGGTGTTTTGCCTGTCTCTGTGCTGTGTGTGTAGCAGCACAGCCGTGTTCAGCGAGGCGTGTGGGACAAGGCGGGGGGGGGTGTCAGGGCACGCCCTCTTTAATCAGGCCAGCCCCTCCGAGCCTCTCGGCTGCTCCCACACACAACCAGGACATGCAAGGTGACCTCCCCTCCAGTCCCTCCCTCTCGCCCCTGTCTGTGGGGCTCCTCCTGCCGCCCTACCCATCCTTCAAGGCTGGCAGCCCTGCTGCTAGAGGGGAGAGCTGCCGTGGCTGTGCTAGCCGGAGTTAGCGAGCGCTACGCTAACCGCGACGCACACCGCGCGTCTGCCTTAGCGCTCATTTCTGCTTCGCTAGCCTTTCTGTCACTTCCGTTTTTCAGTCTCGCACTCTTTCTGTTCCATTTCTCTCTCTCTTTATCCGTCCGTCTTGCAGTATCGCTCTGTACGTCTCGCTCTGTCTCTCTTACGCTCTCTCTCTCTCTTTCATGAGTCACTCATCCTTTTGCTTGTATCTACACTCAAGCTGAAAGAGTCCACTGTGACTCACCGCGCTGGGGATTTAGTCTGGTCTAAACGGGGATTAGTCCAAAACAAATGAGGGTTGGGTTCATTTTACTGGAACATTCATCTGGTCTTATCGGGGGCTTTCTGTAAGGATTTGTGTATTCTAGACCGGGATTGATGCAATACGAACGTAAATCGTGGATCAATGTGTTAAGAAGAGGGATTGGTGTACTCTAATCTGGATTGGTACCTAATTATACTGAAAGTAGGACATTGTGAACAGGGACTGTAAAGATGTGTCTGCGGGGATGAATTGACACAGGGATTGATGTGTTTTACCACTCCAGTGCTGTTATCTGCTTCACAAGTTTCTGAATACATATGGATTTGAAGCCCAGACAAGTATTTCTATTTTACTAATGAATTACTAATGAATATGATAGATACCAAGTGCTCTTTACAAAATTAGGTGGGCTGATGGGGTATTGTGGTCGCCTGTGGTGTCTGGGCGGGACGGTGGCTCCGTTATTTGCCCAGGCCATATCTCCGAAAGTGTTGGAAAAGGAGCTTCAAATTAGGTCTGCAGGTTCTTTATGAGGGTCTGGTGTGCAGTGTAAGGGTCATTAATAGATTTGACCTTTGGCACAGTGACCTTGAACTTGAAAATTTTGTCTGGGCCATATTTCCAAAAGTACTGACCACTGCAGCTTAAAATTTGGTGTGCAGATTCCTTGTGAGGTGTACTGTGCAATACAAGGGCCTTAGTGGATCTGACTTTTGACCTTGTCACAGTGACCTGTCCCTTGCCATAGGTGTATGCTGCTATTTATTAATAATTTATTAAGGGCCATGGGGTTCTCTCGACGCTCAGCGTCGGCTTGTTGAGAATATACTGTAGTGTCCAGCCTTCATCTTTTCCCTTTGGCCATCATTAGAAGCTGGGTGTCCTCTTTGGAGATGTTCCTCTTGGTTGTCATGACTACTGTCTTCAGTTTCTGTTTGTTCTTGGGGTGTTTTGCTTTCTGTTTTGCCTTTAATGACTGAGATGCTAAATTGAATTCAGATCAAGTGATTGACATGGCATTGATTTGTAGAAAATTCCACTTTGTCACCTTTAAAAAGTATCTGACTGCTTTGGAAATGTGCTCTAGGTCATTATCCAGTTGCACTGCTAAGCACCATCTAAATAATTTAAGCATGTACTTGAATCTTACCTGATGTAATAGTCCCATTCAATTCTGAAATTCATCCTGTCGCTTTTTTCAGCAGTCAAATTATCAGTAAATACATCGGATAAAGTTTCACCGGCAGGCATACGTGCCCACGCCATGACACTGCCTCCATTATTCATCATTGGTGAGATGGTGTGCTTCTGATCACGAGCAGCGTCCATATCGTTCTCTTCAGAC
The DNA here is from genome assembly GCA_029692085.1 of Gymnothorax javanicus. Lineage (NCBI taxonomy): Eukaryota > Metazoa > Chordata > Actinopteri > Anguilliformes > Muraenidae > Gymnothorax > Gymnothorax javanicus. Next base: position 3,483,826 of record CM056207.1, on the reverse strand, counting down.
TATTCTACTAAAGGTCAATGTTTGTCTCATCTGTCAATGCAATGCTGTTCCAGAACTTTACAGCTTCTTAAGATGTTTTATGGCAAAAGAATTTACTCTTCCTGTTTTTCAGGCTTAGCTATGGTTTACATTTTGTGATAAATCCTCAGTATTTCTCATGATAGTTGACTTCAGCTCAGATTGGTTTGCCTCCTGGAGGGTGTTCTTGATCTTGCTAACTGTTTTGAAGGGTTTCCTTTAATCGGGGAACAAAGCGTCCCATCCTCCAGTGCAGTCGTTATCCAATGTTATCCAGCCTTTTTGGTGTTCCTGAGTGCACCAGTGTGTCCTTTCTTTGCCAAATAGTTAATTTTACCCCTCCTGATATGTTTGAAAACTTACTGATCGGTTTCTTTTTTTTTTTTTTTTTGGGGGATGGGGGGGTTTCTGTGGATTTTTCAGCTGAATAATGGCTTGCTTTACTGGCAGGAACCATTCTTTGGACTCCATATTCAGTGCTGACTGCAACAATTCTAAATTCAAATGCTACGCTGGAAATCAGCACTGAACCTTGTATCCACTTTCTTGCAAACAAAACAATGAAGGAATTCAGACACCTGGCCAAGGAGCAGACTGTCGGCCAACTAAACAAATGCTTTCAGTCCCTTTAAAAGGAGCGGACTGCATATGAAATTTGGTGTAAATCTTACTCCGCTCATTTGGTTTGGATTGAAATGTACCCACATTAAAGGTGAAAGTTTGCACTTTGCACTCAAGTAGTATTTGATTTCAGTATTTACTTTCAACTGCGTTAGACAGCTGAACTAGCAATAACTTTATCAATGTCCAGCTATTTATGAGCTTGACTCTGTACATCCACTTTATGGATCAACACCCAATTTCATTTGATATACGGAGATGCGTGTGTTTGTCTTTGTCATTTCTTTATTATTAGCATTGTAGCTGAATCTGAAAAGGTACTGATATATTTTTGGGGCTCAGCTATAAGCATCCCGCAGTAATGCTGGGGTGTAAAGCATCGTTATGCACCTGTATGTTAGTCACAGTGATGAAGTTTTGCCGTACGCCTGTGGAGTTTTGAGACGGCTTCCACACAGAGGTGCAGGAACAGGCAGTCACAGGTGTGTGTGTGTTTGTGTGTGTTCGCTGTGCGCAGCGGTGAAGTTCGGCCGCATGTCGAAGAAGCAGAGGGACAGCCTGTACGCGGAGGTGCAGAAACACCGGCTGCAGCAGCAGCAGCGTGACCATCAACAGCAGCCCGGGGAGGCGGAGCCTCTCACGCCCACATACGGCCTCTCAGCCAATGGCCTGACCGAGCTGCACGAGGACCTGGGCGGGTACATGGACAGCCACACCCCCGACGGTGCCAAGCCCGACTCGGCCGTCAGCAGCTTCTACCTGGACATCCAGCCGTCACCCGACCAGTCCGGCCTGGACATCAACGGCATCAAGCCCGAGCCCATCTGCGACTTCGCCCCGGGGTCGGGATTCTTCCCATACTGCTCCTTCACCAATGGGGACACCTCGCCCACCGTCTCCATGGCTGAGCTGGGTAAGGGGGGGGTAGGGGAGGGGTCGGTTGGGGGTGGGGGTGGGGGGGTTGGGTTGTAAGAGCTCAACCGGGGGCAAATGACACAAAAGGTGCCTTAAAATAGCGGGAGGTTGGAAAACTCATCTCCAAGACTCATTAAAAGCGCCTCTTTCGTAATTAGTTTCCATTAATTAGGGCCAATCGGGAGCTGGCAGGGCACGCATCCGGGGAAATCACTTTTTTAAGTTCCCTTGTGTGTTAAACCCCCTTTCCTCTTAACAAATGTATTTTGAAGAAAAAAAAATATGATTCTCTTTTCTTGTTCAGTGTGGCTTTTTTTCCTCTATCAGAGTAATGTGACCTTTTGTTCCGAGAGAAAGTGCCGGATGTTTCTCTCCCATCTCTACCCTTATTTCCTTCTGCTCTCACCCCCTCCATTCCTCATTGACTGCCTCTTTAGCCGTTAGCCCCCCGGAGGCAGTATCAACGGAAAATGTCAACAGCCCCCTCTTCCGAGCCAAATTGCTTGTAACCAAATAAAAAAGGCACATAATCATATCTGCCTTGCTTCCCTCGCTAAAGGTTCTGTTGAAGGATGACGCTGAGCTCTATCCTCTGCCGGGTGAATCACTCCCATTGTATGAGAGCCGGTGCTAAACTGCTGTTGTTCTTCCTGCTGTAGAACATCTGGCCCAGAACATCTCGAAGTCCCACATGGAGACGTGCCAATACCTGAGGGAGGAGCTCCAGCAGATGACCTGGCAGGCGTTCCTGCAGGAGGAAGTGGAGAACTACCAGAATAAGGTGCCACCCCCCCACTTCCTGTTCCTCTCTGTCTCGTCCCCACACTGATGAGTGCTAAATCGTCTCCTACATCAAACCCAATTATGTCAATTTAATTGGTTTTGTAATGCGCTTTTTTTTTTTTTGAGAGCTGTCACAAAGTTGGTTTACAGGAAGCAAAAGGGAAGTAAAGTTAAGCAGAAACCAGGCCTAATATCCTCCAGAGAACACAAAAAAAGTTTTAAGCATTTCAATTTTGTCTTGCAAAAAACATGCAGGCAAAATTTTTTTTAAATATACGTAAATGTTGGTTGCAGTGTGGTAGAATATTTGTGTTTTGAGTTTTAGAGCCAAGGCTTGTGTCCCTCATGAGTGACTAAATTTGAAGTGTCTGATCTTCGGAGGATAGATTTGGTTTTACTCTGTTAGAGAGCTTTTTGTTATAATGTGGATGCATATGAGCGCTGTAACTGGCTGCAAGATTTTTTGGACGATTCACTGCGTGTATCATCTCAGATGCAGCAGGATCTAACGCTAATGCTAGCGCCACACACTCACCCGCTAACGCTACACCTTCACCTTTACACTGTCCCCCCAGCCCAGGGAGGTAATGTGGCAGCTGTGCGCCATCAAAGTGACAGAGGCCATCCAGTACGTGGTGGAGTTCGCCAAGCGCATCGACGGCTTCATGGAGCTGTGCCAAAACGACCAGATTGTGCTTCTGAAAGCAGGTACGTCTGTATCACCCACCTGCTCGGGCCAGACCAGCCAACTCCTATCGACCTTATTCACCGCAGAATCAGGGAGGACGGGCAGCTGGCTATTTTGTAAACAAACTTCCATTTCAGCGTGTGACTCAGTACAGAGTCGTCCAGTGGCAGCGAACAAGACCAGGCTGACTTGTCTATTTTTCGCTGCTAGCTCGGTAGGCTTAATGTTGATTTTTAAAACCAAAACATTATGGGGAGTATTGCGTGTGGTGGAGAGGTTGTCTTAACATTTAGATTTTTTTATTAATGTTCCTTAGCTAGCTAGGCGCTTACAACGATGTCTTTGTATTCGCCTGAGCCGATTTTTTTAACGAACAGAAAACGAAAACAAAAGTGGGTAATATGGGCGGGGCTGCATAAGGTTAATACCCTTTGGTGACTAGACGCCCAGCTGTTCTCAGGCTGAAATGAGTTGGCACTTGGCTATAGAATGTAAGTATGCTCTATTGAATAAGAACACTCACAGCACAGCAGTATGTAAAATAGCACCCAGTACCTTCTGCCAACAGGAAACTCCTGGGTACGGAAAATAATGGAGGAAACACTGCAGCTGAATATCTGAAATCTCACATGAAACTGTGGTTTAGTCATTGTATCAAACTCTTGAGTACACATCCGTCATTAGTTGGCAGTTGCTTATCTATCCTTTCTAAGTGAAAGAACACTTTGGATGTTGTTGAATATTCAGTTGTTCCCATGAAGATTAGGTCATTCAGCAATTTTGAAATTCAGTATTAAAATTCTTGTTAATGCGTGTTTTTAAAAAGTGCAGAAAAATAATATTTATTCTGCCTCCTCAGAGTACGGAGTTAAAACCGAGCGCTTGAAAGCTCCTCTGCAGAACATGACTTCCTGGAGTTATTCACTGTTTTCTAGTCTGAATATGTGGCTGCATGCAGATCTCCTCTCAGCTCATCATTATTTACACGTTTTAACACATCCACACATGGCGGGAAAAACAATGTTAGAGAATGTGAGTGTTCTATGGTGAGAACCGCGGAATATGAGAATACATAAGAAATATGCCTTCTTTTAATCGGTCGTCGTTAAATTGCAATTTTTCAGTCACAATGTTCAAGCAACAAGTCTGTAAACCTCTGTTGAACTTTGGCGAGGAATCAACTTTCTGATAAGAGAAATGGTTGTCTGAGTCCCAGCCTCAGTAGTAATGTCTGACGCTCTTGTGTAGCCGACTCTCTTCGTAACACGAGCCTTATGAATGGGAGTGGTGTGACAGGAGGTTGCTGGAACCTTCCGCGCGGGGAGCATGTGACTCTGGCGAGGTGTATTAATAGCTCGTGCAGATGGGCCAGTGGGCGGAGCTTGTTCCCCTGCGCCGCCTCTCGCTTTGCTGTGAATACGGGGTGTAGCGTGAGGCGTAGAACCGTGGCTGGAGCCGCCCGCCTCTCTCGCTGTGTTCCTTTTCGTGAAAATGTCCGCCCCCTTCCCTCGCACAAACACACACGAACAAAACAAACAAACAAGCTGAAGCACAGAAACACCCCTCCCACACTGTCTGCTCTCCACGCTCTCCAGCCTTCGTCCGCAGTGATAAACGTGATATTAGTGAAGAATTCGCCGCAGAGGCTTCAGGCCCAGGGGTGCCATTTTAAACAGCACTTGTTTCAGAAAGCTGGGCTTTACAGGTCTGCGGACAGCTGTAGCCGAGCCTTCATTATTAAAGGAGAATCGCTGGGGCTCGCAGCATTTCTACAGTGAGTTTAACCAGGAACAGCTCTTTTTACTGAAGTCCATGTTCTTGATTAAAATGGGTCTCTCAGTTTTAATTGGAACAGTTGCCCAGTTAATTTGTCAGTCCTGCTTCTTGATAATAGACCCTTGTTTTTGTCTGTTTGCATGGGCTTTCAAGAATAGTGTCATCAAATTTATTGATGTAGACCAAAAGCTAGAAAGAGTATACATTAATTTCCAACGAGCCGCTGCAGTTTTTACATGAAGGTGTCTTTGCCCACCTTGCATTGCAGGTGTAATCATGCTGCTCTTATTTATTTGTTCACTTTTTATTTATCCCAAAGCGCTGAAGAGTAAATTTCATGTGTGTCTGACTGAGCGTTTGTTGGCGGTTTGAAACGCGCTGATGAGCTGCGTAGAGCTGCGCACAGGAGCAGTTTGCAGGCTGTGTGTTGGAGGTATGGCACAGAGCACGCGGCTCAGCTGGTAGCGCGGCGTCGCCTGCTGTGTGGGGAGGAGATGAGACGAGTCTCAGCCGCCCTGTTTGTGTGCGTCTCGCAGGCTCTCTGGAGGTGGTGTTTGTGCGAATGTGCCGTGCCTTCGACTCCCAGAACAGCACAGTCTATTTCGACGGGAAGTACGCCGGGCCTGATGTCTTTAAATCATTAGGTAAGGAGCTTTATGACTCTACTTATGTGTATGTGGTGTATGTGTGTGTGTGTGTGTGTGTGTGTGTGTGTGAGCGAGCATGTGCATGTTGGTGGGGGTTGACTGAATGTGATGCTGCCCTGGAAACGCTCCCGCTGGCCTTGAGGACTTGCGCTCAGTTTTATGTGTTATTGCACTACAGCACACGAGTGTTATGCAGCACTTCACAGAGAAAAGGAGGGTGCTGTGCGGACTTCAGTGAGGTAAACACACTGTATTGAGTGGCTGGGTAATGGGGCCCCCAGCACACACAGCATTGCTCCGCTCACAGCACCTCAGCTCCAGTATTGACCCTGTTTATAGCCTGTGCAGCATCAGCACTCTCTCACAGAAACCCTGCTCAGCGCACTCAGGGGCAGCTCATGTGCGAGCATTAATGAGCCCGTTCTGTGCGGGCTACGCTCTTCTCACTCAGCGCATCCTCTGGTGTGTGTGTGTGTGTGTGTGTGTGTGTGTGTGTGTGTGTGTGTGTGTGTGTACTTGTACAGTATGTGTGCAGGTGTGTGTATGGTGTGTCTGCACAGTGTATGTGGTGTGTGTGTGTGTGTGTGTGTGTGTGTGTGTGTGTGTGTACAGTATGTGTGCAGGTGTGTGTATGGTGTGTCTGCACAGTGTATGTGTGTGTGTGTGTGTGTGTGTGTGTGTGTGTGTACTTGTACAGTATGTGTGCAGGTGTGTGTATGGTGTGTCTGTACAGTGTGGTGTGTGTGTGTGTGTGTGTTTGTACCGGTACAGTATGTGTGGTATTTGTGTCTCTGTGTGTGTACATGTAATGTGTGTACACAGGTGTGTGTATGGTGTGTTTTTACAGTGTGTGGTGTGTGTATGTTCGTGTGGTGTGTCTGTACAGTGTTTGTGCATGTATGTGTTTGTGTGTGGTGTGTGTGTGTCAGTACGGTGTATGTGTGTCTATACTGTGTGCGTGCATGTGTGTGTGTGTGTGTGTGTGTGTGTGCGGTGTTGTGGAAAAGTGTTTTGCCTCTTACTGAATTTTTTATATTTTGGCATATTCATCTCACTTGAATGTTTCTGATCGTCAAGCTAATTTTAATATTTGGAAGAGATAACGCAAGTAAACACAAAATGCAGGCAAACCAAGGCATCCAATCCTACCTGGTCCTACGTGAAAAAGTAATTGACCCCTTAGTTTCTAAATCAACCGATTTAAATTAATTTAATCAATAATTTGATTCATTTTCAATAGATACACCCAGGAGTGATTACTGCCAGTCATGTCTGATCTAAAACTCATTTAACTAGAACCTGTCTTGCAATGTGATGCAGGCAAAAAGCACCACATGATACCACAATCCAGATGAATTCAACAACAGATGAAAAACAAAGTCGTTGACATATATCAGTGTGGTAAGGGTTACAATGCCATTTGTAAGGCTCCGCGACTCAGCAAATCATGGTGAGAGCCATTATCGACAAATCGAGAAAATTTTGAGCAGTGGGGAATCTTCTGTGAAGTGGTCAGCCTATCAAAATACATCCAAAAATTCGAGGACTCCTCCTTAGTTCAGGTCAGATGTCACGATTACACAATAAGAAAGAGACAGGGCAAAAATGGCCTCCTTGGAACATCTGCAAGGCAGAAAGCATTGCTGACCAAAAAGAACACAAAGATTCGTCTCACATTTGCTATGAAACATCTTCATGACCCCGTAGATTTTTGGGATAATATCCTATGTACTGATGAGTCAAAAGTGGAACTTTTTGGAAGACATGGGTGCCATTACATTGGTGTAAAGCTGACACAACATTCCACAATGAGAATATTATACCAACAGCTAAACATGGTGGTGTTACTGTGATGGTCTGGGGCTGCTTTGCTGCTTCAGGACCCGGGCGACCTGCCATAAATGATGAAGCCATGAATTCTGCTCTCTACCAGAAAATCCTAAAGGAGAATGTCTGACCATCAGTTTGTGACTTAAAGCTCAAGCGCAGTTTGGTTGTGCAGCAGCACAATGATCCGAAGCACATAAGCAAGTCCACCTTGGCATGGCTCCAAATAAACATAATGAAGGTTTTTGTCATGGTTTGTGAGGTGTGCGTGTTGTTTGGACCTTTCTTTGCGGCTTTCGTCCCGGGGCGATAGCGAATTCCTGGGCCATTGAATTCTTTACCCAGCTGGTTGATTGAGCTGGGGCGGCACTTCCCAGACTCTATATGAGCAGGAATCCGGCACGCCTCCTTCGCTAGAGTGTCTGTGTTTGGCCTCGCACTATAGCCGAAGATATCTGTAGTCAGGTTTTGTATGACTTTCTATCTTGTTATTGTTGGAGTTTCTTCTCCCTTTTTCTATCTCGCTTTGCTTCCGTGGTTCGGACTATTGTACGTCCTTTGGAAGCACGAGTACTTGCGTTTGGTCTATATTATTCTCTGTGTTTGTACTGTGTTCGTGCTACTCTCTTTCTCTCTGTCGTTACGCTTGGCCTCCGTCTACTACCGGCCATTACAGTTTTGGAGTGGCCTAGTCAAAGTGCTGACTTGAATATGATTGAGATGCTGTTGCATCATCTCAGATAGTGAGTTCATGCTTTAAAACCTTCAAATGTGGCAGAAGTAAAACAATTCTGCCTTTAAGAGGAGGCCAACATTTTTCCATAGCAAAGTAAAAGAGTGGTTGCCAGTTATCTCAAACATTTGATGGCAAATGTTGTCGCCAAGGGCGGCACAACCAGTTATCAGATTTTAGGGCGCAGTTATTTTTTCATGTGGGTGATATAGGTTTTAAATAACTTTTTACCTTGAATAACTGAAATAATCTTTTAAAAGCTGCATTTTGTATTTACTCCCAGTGTCTTTATCTTACGTTTAAAATTAGTTGGATGATCTGAAACATTTCGATATGACAGATAAGCAAATGTAGAAGAAATCAGGAAGGGGGCATACTATTTCACAGCAGTGTATGGTGTGTGTGTGTGTGTGTGTGTGTGTGTGTGTGTGTGTGTATGATCTGTGTGTGTGTGTGTGTGTGTGTGTGTGTGTATGTTTTGAATAAGGGGTAAAAGGAACAGGATTTTATTCAGTATTTTATTCAGTATTTTGGCTTTACAGCATCTCTAACAAGCCTCCACTGTTCCACCCTCTCACCCCCCTGAACATAATGAGCGGCTTTAATAAGTGGCCGTACACAGGAGGGGAGCCCCTCAGCTCCGCCCCCTCTCTGTGCTTTAGTGTAATTGGTTGAAGAGTGTGAGAGAGGTGCTGGGTTGTGTGAGGCCGTCTGCCTGCAGAAGCGTGATTAGCGTGTGAGGAGGCGCGTGTGACGCGAGCTGTCTCTCGCTGGGCGTGTAAGATCTTCAGCTGTGCGGCTTCCTCTTGTTTATCCTCTGCTGTGTGTGTGTGTGTGTGTGTGTGTGTGGTCCCTTTTATTAAACCCACTGGGTGGGGGGGGTATTTCTGTTCCCCCCTCATCCCCCCTCCGCCCCCCCCTCGCTCACGCTCCTCTCCTCCCGTGTCTCTCCTCCAGGCTGCGACGACTTGATCAGCTCCGTCTTTGAATTCGGGAAGAACCTGTGTTCTATGCACCTGTCGGAGGACGAGATCGCCCTGTTCTCCGCGTTTGTGTTGATGTCTGCAGGTACGAGCTGCGCCGAGCCGTCGAGGGGGTCGGGGGGGCAGGGCTCGACAGGATGTGGGTCAGTGTTGCCCCCCCAGTGCCCGTCTGGTCCTCAGTCCTCTCAGGCTTTCGTCCACACTAATGCGCTTTCATTTTAACTCACATAACCTCTGCTGCTTTCTCTGGTAGGACCACACGCCTCCGCAGCGTTCTCGTAACCCCCGAACAGACACTTCTGAAAATGCTACCGACCCTGTTTCAGTTTCAAAACGCCGGGACGGCATTGTAGTCTGGACAGAGATCGCTTTCGCGTTAAAACGCCATTTCAAAATGAAGAGGCATTGCTGTGGACGTAGTCTTAACCCATTTAAACCGGAACAGCATGTGCGCATTTTAACCTTTGAAACCGGGGACGCTGTTACGCATTTCTACCCTTCAGGCCGGGAAAGCGGATACGTCATTTCGTAGTTTTCATTACTTTTCCGACCATTCCCGGGCTCATAGCTGTTCTTTTACTGGCACTTTATACTAGGGCAGATGCCATAGTAACACTTCAAGACACTTTATTTTTTTATATATTTATGTTTATTTTTATTTTATTTGAACGGACACTTTATCGTGCCTGCCACCTGTTCCAGAGAAAGAAAAAATGTTTGTTATTCTCTAGTGCAGAGCTTATACTATTATTTATTATATATATATTATATAAACCCATAGGTTTTCATAGGCGTTTTTTGAATAGGCCTCAGGCCTAAATGGGTTAAGCACAGTCTCCACTCCTGTACGCCTCGTCCTGTACTTCATTTTTGTGGAGCTGGCGAGTGCTGGTTGTTGACGTTGGCTGCCGTGCGCAGATCGATCCTGGCTCCAGGAGAAGATGAAGGTGGAGAAGCTTCAGCAGAAGATCCAGCTGGCCCTGCAGCACGTCCTGCAGAAGAACCACAGAGAGGACGGGATACTCACCAAGGTACGGACTCTGACCAATCCTGACGGCCCCTCCTGCACGCGAGCATTAGTGGCCTGTTACTGTCTCCTTGAGCGTCGGGTGGGGCGCTCGCTGCGGGCCTGAGGCCGGCGAGTTTACCGTCTCAGTGCTGTCAGGAGTGTGGGAGGGAGGCTGAATGCAGGCAGTGGTTAATGTCAGCTCTCCTGTGATCTGGAAGAATCTAGTACATATGTCTCTTTTGGTAGAAACTGAGTTTAACCTTCATTTGCGGTAATTAAGAGTGGTGAAAATCTTAAAACACTAGCTATTAGTGTCATTTGAACTTTCAAAATCAAGTTTCTATCATATTTTTGTCTGTTAGGAAAAGTCCAGAACCTAAAAGTTTTGTTCAATTGCGAGATCTTTGCCACTGATAAACTTACTAGGTTTTTCCAGATCACAGGAGAGCTGAAGACGGTGCGATTGAGGGTCTTCTGAAAGTGTGGGAGAGCCCAGTGTGAGTGTTTTGCCGCTGCGAGAAAAGCATTGAGTTTATTTGGCGCGGAAGAGAAGTCAGCCCGGCTCTCCTGCGTTTGTGCACTTTGTGCTTTAAGAAAGGAGGTGAATCCACACTGAATGTTAAACTCTGCCTTTTAAAAGCGCTCAGGATGCCTCACCACATCGCAGCTGAATTACCTCCCCTGCTCCCCGTGAAAAAGCCTCGATGTACTTGGAGCGACCGGCACCTTTGCAGTCCATAATAACGCTCCTCTCTGGCTCCCCCCCCCTCTCTCTTTTGTGTTCCTGTTCTCTATTCCCTCTCCTGCAGTTGATATGCAAAGTGTCGACACTGCGGGCCCTTTGCAGCAGACACACAGAGAAGCTAACGGCGTTTAAAGCAATATACCCGGACATTGTGCGCGCCCACTTTCCCCCCCTCTACAAGGAGCTTTTCGGCTCGGACTTCGAGCAGTCCATGCCCGTGGAGGGCTGACGGGCTCGCCCACCCTCCTCCCCACGACCCAACGCTGCTGTGAACACTGTCTGCCGTGTTGGGAGAGAAGACCTGAATGATTCTGACACTTTACCGGTGCACTGCTCGGACCAGGACAGCCCGTGCGCCGCGCACGACTCTGGGGTGGGGATTATTACTCTTCTTCTTCGGTTTGTTTGTGGTTTCTTTGTGTTTTTGTTTTATTCTTTTTTTGTGCACAGTTTGGATTCAGCACCCAAGAGGAAAGTAAAAAGAGACTTTGAAAGGAGGACACTTTTCAGTTGAAAAATGTGTTTCTTTAAGGTTGAACTTGACCAGATTCCCATGCACACATGCATACAGTCATGTATGTGTTTGTGCACTTGGCATCTTCCATGATTTACCCATGGCACAATAGGTCATTTACAGTCCCAGGCAACAAGACATTTAGAAAAATTACGTAATTTGGTGGGCCTACATTTTCCAGTTGTAAGGAAATGCCAGCTTATTCAAAAATATCATCCTGAATAAATTTCAGCCATTCTCTTTGACATCTGAACTGGAGTCAAACCCAAAAACTGAAGGTTATTTTAACCTCGGTGTCTATTTACAGCACTTACTTTGCCTGAAATCATTTAGCCTCTATTTTATGTCCCTGTCAGGTTCAACCCTTCTTTGTCTAATGTTTCTTTAATCTGTGTTGTTTATTTGTAACGCAGTGATCAAAATGGTAATTCGCGATTCGCGACACGGGGAGGCTGGGCGGGGCTGGGGGAGGGGCGTGGCACGGGCCTGTTGCCATGGCGAGAAAGAAACTGCACCTTTCTATGGACAATCGTCTCAGTGATTTAAAAAAAAAAAAAGTGGAATTCTGGTAATTCTAGTTGAACTACAGTGACTTTAGCTGTCAAAGACTCCATCTCCCATGGTTCCGTTGTGAAATCACGAATGGCCATCTGCTAATAATCCCTCACAGGAGAGAGGTGGCCCAGTAGTGCTGCGGTCACTGCCACAAGAAGGAGGCTCATTCCACCTGTTTTTTAATATACTACAGGGTATACGGTCATAAGTACTTACTATACAGAAAAAAAGTAATGTTTATAGATTCTATTTTAAATAACTTGTATGATATTGGTAGGTAGACTATTCTTAATTGTTGAATTGATAAGGCACTTTTATTTGCACCTATTCTTTATTTATGACTTGTGTATTACCTAGTGATGTTCTTGCATGTGCACAGGAGATACTGGCTAAATTACCGTGGTCATGGGGATTCTTCACGATAAGGTTGGCCGAGTCTGTGTGTTTGGCTGTGTGTCTGTAGAGCTGTAAGGAAAGGGCTGGTTGAACATTGAGGCTTGGGGACCCCACACTCGATAATGTGGGACGTTGACTCTCTTCCTGGTGTTTCTTGGGAGAAAAGGCTTATAATATTGGATAATATTTGGGACGGTTTTCAGTTTAGGGCCTCAATGGTGTTTGACTGTCGCTCTGTCGTCCAACTGAGTTCTTCAGAAATGTCCTCCTATCGCCTCGGCTCAGGTGTTTTAGGGCTGCAAAGACCATGGCTGCCTCCTCTGTGCGTTAATCATGGTGGCCCCATATCAGGATGATTGGTTTCAAAAATAAATATTAGAAGGGTGAGATGTGTGATAGGAATGTGTAGCACAGAGCAGGAGACATATGTCTGACATATGTCACCACAACATGGCATTCGGCCGTTTAAAGCACAAGCGCTCAACCCGCAAATCGGTGAATGATAACGCTAATGTGAGTCGGCTCCGACGCATCTTCAAACCAGGAAATGTCCCTTATCTGTTCCTGCGGGCGAAATTAGAAATTTTAGCTCAAATTTTTCACTAAAAAAAATCAAGATTCCGAGACTTAGGGTCTGTGTTCCATTTAAAGTATGTACAAGTGCTTTGCACATTCCTCCTGGCAAGCAGGCCAACTCCCATACTGGAAATAAAGGCAGCATCATCCCCTGAGAGCAGGCCAATGAGCTCCCTGTGCTGTGCATGATGTAACAAAATTACACTCGAGCTTTACTTCATCTCAGCTGGAGCCAGGCTCCGCGTTCCACCCGTCAATGATTTATGTAATCCACCCCTGCCATCTAGTGGCTAACGCAGGAATGGCAGCCATGGTCTTTTTTTTTTGCCGAGGTGGATTAGCAGATTAGCAGAAGACAGCGAGTGTGTGGATAACGAGCGGCCCACCATTAGCAACGGTTGTGCGTGTGCGTGCAATGGTGCTTTGCTTCAGTGACGGCGTCTCTACTGAAATTGTCTCAGCCAGCAATGACCTTCGGTGTTCGGCAATAAAATAAACAGGAAAGATACGAGATGTTCAAAGCCTTGTCTGGTTAAAAAGCTTCTATTTTTGTAACCCATTACACACCCCGTGAAGGAGAGACAGGAGGATAAAGAAGAGGAGTATGAGTTGGCACTTTTCCGCAATAATTAACATCGATGCTTCTCGTGTAGAAAGAGGAAGAGAACAAATTGAACACAAGATAGTAATGGAGTTATATTTTTGGCACGCTTTGCTGTCCTTTGCAGTTTTTTGTTTGTTTGTTTGTTTTTTGTTTAGTGTGATGTATCCAGCAATTTAATTGTAAAATATTATCATAAGTCCCCTACATGTGCCATAATAGTTGTTATTGTGCAGGAGGCTGATGTTATTTCAAGTCCAGGAAACAGTTTGAGCAGCGCCCAATTAGGGTCTTATGGAACGTCTTTTTTGTTGGCATTTTACTTTCTCTGTATTTTTGATCTTCATTCCTCTGCAGTGCAATATGGACACAGCACACCTAGCGTGTGTGGGTGTGTGTGTGTGTGTGTTTTATGTGCATGCTTGAATGTATGTGTTCTCCCTCAGGGAAGTGTGGTATGAATTCTTCACAGTTCTTTTTTTTAAATCATCATTAAGTTTTTTTTTTTTTTTTTTCTTGTTTCACTTCCTGTTTTTGTAGTTGTTCCATTGTCTGGATAAGGAATGTCAGGAATGCAACTGAATGGCTGCTGTGGAAATAATCTGAACAGTCGAGTGTAACTGCAGCACAGCCAGAATTGGGGACGAAGCTGCATTTAATGTTGTCCAGTATTAGGAAGGGGCTGAAGGTGTGTCTCATCGGCCATCTTGGATTCAGGGCGAGACCTGGGCAAGGAGATTGCGTAGTGTTCAGTCCGTAAAGTCCTCTGCAACACAAGGGCAACAAAAAATACATAAATAAATAAATAATTTTTGGAAAAGCAAACAGCCAAAACTAATATAAGGAGGTTTGGTCATTGTTCATTATTTTGTTCACCAAGAATTAGATATTTGGTTTTTATGTGCAGTTAGATATATCTCATACAGTCTTGTGTCGAGGAAGATGATATCGAATGCTGTCTTCAGAAACAATTCACTCTCTGATTATGGAGTCATATCTCTCCAATAGAAAAGCCAAATATGTCATACCTTTCCCTCGCTGGCTTGCTCTAGGCTGGCATAAAAAGCAATACATAAAGCTGGTGTGTCATCCACTCAGTGTTACTCTCCCCATTTTATTTCGTTTCTCAGTACGCGGCCATCTGTCCAAATCCAAATGAGAAAGATATAGACTGTGAGTGACAATCCACACGGACATGAGGGTTAGCCCCAGTGGTGCATGCTGGGTATTGGGTTTGAAAAGGTATGCTCAGGGAGATGAGAGAGATAAGTATTTGAGTAGAGAGGTCATGACTGGCAATAGGATTCCCTCTCTCTGCCGGGGCCTGTGAAAGCGGAGTGTGTGCTTCTGCTGTCTCTGCTGTGTTTTGTTGTTTGTTCCTTGATTTTTTTTATTTCCCCCTGTCTTAAAAGAGCCTCTGTTCTTAGCACTGGATGCACTTTCCATCGATGGTATGCATGCATGGTTTGAAAGAGCTTCAAATTATTTCAAATATCACGCAGTAGAAAGCAGGCGTATTCAAATACTTTTTCCTCAGTATTTGTATCATTTCATGCATTTGGCTGGCTTTCTTCCTGAAAAACAATGCGTCATGTAGCTAAAATTTCTGTAGTTTAATCGTCAATATGACCTCCTTTTAGCCTATTTTTGCGACCTAGCGTGCTCTTATGAAAAGCGTATCCTCCTCTTGTAGGTTGCCATAGCATCCAGTCGCTTACACTTTATAATTTGCAATGGCTAACACTTTATTATTATTTCTTGTGTTTCTTATAACATAAGATGTCCTGACTTAGTGAAAAGCAGTGAGAAATATTTTTATGTTCCATGTTTACCAGACACATACTGGGTTCAGCTTCCTTCATATCCGTCATATATTATAGGATGTTTTGCATGTCATTGCTTAAGCTATTATTGTGTTTTACTGATGCTGGTTATAGGAGGACTATTGAATGCCACAGAAGCATATATCGGTCAAGGTCCTGATAACTCATGCAAGCAAACCACCGTACCATCCGGGGCTAAACTGTTTTTCACCAACCCCTACACACTGTCTGCGTGGCTTGGCTGTCTCGACTCCTCGTATTTTAAGCAATATTTTTCCAGGGAAATTCAATCAGTTATGGATGTGTGACAGTTTTGTGTCCATCCCATGGAATTATGGGTGAGGTGGCTAAATCCAGACGTGTGTATTAATTCCCATTTGTTTTTTATAAAGAACTGGAAAAGAAACTGACCGTAAGTTTTTTTTGTTTTTTTTTTTTTTTTTACCAACCCCCGTACGGGTTGGTACTTTTGCTGTGTACTACAAATTGGGGCATGTACAGTTAGCGCTCAAATACCTCTGGCCCTGTGAGTTTTCACCCGGTGAAAAGAGCTTGTTAAATTCTACCGTGATCACAGGAGCACATTTAGCCTCTCATGTGACATCGTTCTCTTTTTTTTTTTTTTTTTTTTTTTTTGGAACAAATACTCTGGCTGCCTAAACTTTCTGTCTGTGCTCGCTGTTTTTCCTCATGAATCGCGTGATAGCAATATAATTACTAAATAACTGTGGGCTAACCACTGGTTTCGTATATCTTTGAATGTGTCTTTGTGCATGTAAGAGTTTGGATTGTGTGTGTGTGTGTGTGTGTGTGCAGTTGACTTAGCACAAACCCAGACAAGGCTTTAAAGAGGACAGGACAAGGGGTCGGGAGGTCAGTTTGTACACTCTCTCTTTTTTTCATTTTAAATAAAAAAGCTTCTGTATCAGTCCATTCTATAACATATTCTTAAACAATATTCTCATTTTCAAAAGCAGGCATAGTAAGTATGAATTACAATACCTTTTTTTAAAATGATAACAAATAAATCTAGCCATAACCGGATGTTGAGCAATAATATAAGTGTTGTATTATTAATTTTGTGGATAGGTTATAAACGTCTGCATGTAAATACCACCTCTTATTTATCAAGTTCTTTTTTGTTTGTTTGTTTGTTTTGTTTTCCGTTTGTTTGTCTGGTTGTTTTTAATTTGTATATTTGACCAGTTCTGTTCCAGCGCTGAGAACCAAGAACTTCAGATGGCCTGCACACTTATTTCTTCATCTCTCCCTCTCCCCTCTTTCTTACTTTCTGTTCCTCTCTCTCTCTCTCTCTCTCTCATCTCTCTCTCTTTCTCACCCTGCTTTTAATTCATGGTATTTAATGTTATTATTGATCACATGTATAGACGTAACTTTATAACTTCTGTCTGTATAGGTAAGATGAAAATACCGCTATACACGCCTACTCGGTGCAAATATTTATCTGTTTATTAAAGGCATCATGCTGTACAATATCTCTGTTTTAGTATAACTACTCTTTTAGACTTAGTTTGATAAAGGTAGGGTGTGCAGAACATTTATTTTGTGTTATTCTGATGTGTGGTGCTAGGTACGTTACTTTTGTGAACAAAACCTTGTTTCCTAGAACTAGGCCACCCGATTTGTCCTGTTAATTTCACTGAATATTGATGCATCATTATTAGGACTAAATGAATAATGATAATATTAATAATTATGATAATGAAGATAATGGTAAACATTGCTATAATACCCAGAGAGTACCTGTATCAGCGTGCTAGTCTTGGGAATGAGTCTCTTATTCTTTCTCAATTTAAGATTATTAGCAAAAGTGCAGTATCTGTTTCTTGGTTTAATGAAAAGGCAGAATTGCAATACACGTGTTTCCATTTTCAGAAAGAAAAAGGAAAGATCAAATTTGTTTGATTTAGTTTTGGCTGAAAAGCCTGTGTTTCTGCCTCTTGTGTTTATCAGTGGCATTCCTGGTTGTGAAAGTTTATTGGTTCGTCTTGAAGACACAGAGCAGTGCCGGAGATTGCCTGAGGGGGGAGCTAGCGAGTGTTTAAGGAATGTATCTACCTTCCTTAGTGTAAAATTTGGACATTATTACAGTCCACACCTCAACGCAGAGAGCTAGCTTTCTCTCCAGTCAAAATTCCAGTTGGGTCCATTCTGAGTGAGCAGTTTTGTTGTAGTAGCATAGCCTCATTGGCCATTCTTTTCACAACCAGGCGTTTTTAAAGGCAGTTTGTCTTCAAGTCCATACCTTTGACCGGACCTGACGACAGATACCTCTACTAAGTGTTATTATGCCAACGTATGGTGTACCTGCAAGGTTTTTTGTCATGTTCTTTTTGTGGCCAATATGAGCCAGAATATGCTCGCAATAATACAAGACATGTTAGACAGGGTTTCTCTATCTGTGTTGCAGGATATATAAATAAATAATATTGATCTGTTCTAGTTTTATTTCACTGTTTCATAAATGTCTTTTATATATGTTAAAATAATCATTTGCTTTCATTTTAGTTGAAAAAGAACAGTGAGTTTACCGCAGTGTCCCGCACACTGTACATGATCTTTCTGTCAGTCAGATATCGACAGATCGGGTTAAAACTACACACCGAGATTTCCTCTCATGGTGCAAAGTTGAGACTTACTGAGTAAATTCTGGTTGCCATTTGCTCATAAAAAGAAAATGAATTCACTTCACACCTAGGTTTGGATGTCTGAAAAAAAATAACTAGACAATCCTTTTTTTGGTGTGTTTGTTTTAAGCTGAATGAAATGTATTTTATCCGATACGGGAAATTGACTTAAGAATTGTATTTTTCAGTATTCAAATGTGTCTGTACGATCCTACAGAAGCATTCGAATGTCTTCAACCTTGTTTTTGTTAAATGTGTGATTGAAAGGGTTCTGTGCTAAAGCAACAAAACGCGAGGAATTGTTAAGCCAGGATCAGGGTTGTCACAAATTTTTATGTATCATATTTGCTACTGATCTTAAAATGGGGACAAACGATTCATGTTAACTTTTTAAATCCTGCTCTTTTACATTCTCCGTAGGAGTAGTGTCTTCACTCAACGGTAGCTTTGCTCCCTCTCGTCTGATTCTTAAATATAAAAAAAAGTATTTTGATTCAGTTTTGTAAATACAACTGTAAAGAAAATAAGAAATTTAATGTTGTCTTTTAAATACTTTTCATTCTAATATGAATGTTGTTATATTGTACTTAGAAACTGTACCTTTAATATTACCTTTATTAAAAGTGCATGGGACACATCGGTTTCTGATGTGCTTCATGTGCCGTTAGCCCAGAATAAAAATGACAGCTTGTAATGGGCTCTCCTCACTCCGCCTCTTTCCTTTGTGTCGGTCTGGCTTTCATTCACCATCCTTACCCGCCTAAAGTGAAACACAACTGGGACTTCATGAGCTTCTTATATACTGAAGGACCTTAGTTCTGCAGATTTTATTTACGGTGTGATTTCTGACCCAACGAGTGCACTTCGGCACTTTGATAATAATGGAACAATTAATCTTGTTAGGCTACCACTTGTTATCGAATGTGCAACTTGACCAACTTTTAGTCAAATCAATTTATTTTGTTCCTTAATCATTGTTGTGTCAGAAATCACATTGTAAATAATACACACAGAACTAAAGTCCTTCAGTATATGTTGGCTTCATTGGTTACGGTCTGGCTTTGTCTTCCTACAGTTATCAGGCACATGTTGTGGCCTCGTGGTTCCGCATTATGGTTGACCATTTGCTCATCAGCAATTTCTTACAGCTCCTCAAAGGGAGAAAGAGAGTGCCGTTTTTTTTAGCTTTTGCCGTAACACTGGGAGTCTCTTGCTGGCTTTGTTGTCGGTGAACATCCAAGTATACTGAGTGCGCACAAGAATGTGTATTGCATTAAATGTGGCCCTACTTATGGTCTGTACAGCCATTCTGCACAGTGAATTTTTCGGTGCCACCTACAGCGCAGGCGTAGTGTAATTTCAGCCATGGTCTGCGGGACGATTGCGTCTTCTCCATGCAGTGTTATACATTCTGTTTTCATTTGATTCTCAACGTGAAAAAAGGCAGCCGTCCAGGATCTAGAATGATCTATATCTGCATTTTTCCTGAGCTGAATTTTTGCTTGTCTCTACTTGAACTCTTTCTTCTCAGTATGATCTGGAATTTCCACACTGGTAATAAAGTGCACGTGGAACAATGAATTTTCCCCATTACGGATTTTATTTTGTTCGAGCGGACATCCACTAGACTAATTTTTTACTGTACAAATGTACAGTACCAGGGCAGCACGGTGGCATAGTGGTTAGCACTGTCGCCTCACAGCAAGAAGGTCGTGGGTTCGATTCTGGCCTGGGGCCTTTCTGTGTGGAGTTTGCATGTTCTCCCCGTGTTCGCGTGGGTTTTCTCCGGGTACTCCGGTTTCCTCCCACAGTCCAAAGACATGCATGTTAGGTTAATTGGAGACACTAAATTGCCCACAGGTATGAGTGTGAGAGCAAATGGTGTGTGAATGGTGTGTGCGCCCTCGGGATTGGCGAGCTGTTCAGGGTGGGTTCCTGCCTTAGCCCGTAGTCAGCTGGGATAGGCTCCAGTTCCCCCGCGACCCTAGTGAGGAATAAGTGGGTATAGACAATGAATGAATGTACAGTACCAGTCAAAAGTTTGGACATAGCCACATTTTTCTTTCAAGACATGTTTAGTAAAGAAATAGGTACTGTTTATTTAGCAAAAAAAAAAAAAGATCCAATTCTTAAATCCATCAAACTAACCAGCATTTTCTGTCATTTTTACAGAGGACACTCACATTTTTTTGCCCAATAAGTTCCAAAACTGCTTGTCTTTAACTTAGCTAAAGGAAAGAGCTTGTTTCTCTGCTTACTTTGCAAATTATGGCTTCTTTGAGAATTTTAAAATTTTGGACACTATTCAAACCAGTAAATTATTCTCTTTTAACTACGGACTGTTTACCTCTTGCCAGATTCCATTTGAGATTATATAGAGAAGTTAAGCCATTTAAATTTCTTTAAAAACAGAGCGCTGTGACATCAGCAAAGTGTGTCCAAACTTTTGACTAGTGCTTTATTTTGATATCAACGGTCTGGGTTAACACTCATATACTGGATCTTTACAGCTTTACTCCTGCTCTGGCCTGGAAGTCTGGTTTTCCCCTCAATGCACGCCAGGCATTTCACCAACTCCTCACAGTGAAAATATTAAGTGGGTGAGGCCCCTGAGCTCCGCGTCTGTCACTGTAGGTTGTTGTTTAAATCATACCAAGCTATGCAAATCTTCTTGAATGAATATAGAGAACTTATACAAAAATCTCAATCTTTATTTCATTTAGAGAATGAATTATTCCCTGATCAGCTGTAATTGCGACTTTTAACCACAGTGTGGTGCCGAGAAACATTTTATCAATCCTCTGGCTGTGATTCAGTCCACGTGAGGTTTTATTTCCTGTACCATCTAGCTTTAATCTGCCTCAGGTTTAGTTTGTTTATATAAGTACTGCCTGTCACCACACACACGCCTCTGCAACCTCTGTGCAGCCCAATGCACCGTATGTCTCTGGGTTTGAGGCCTGTAACAACACCGAATAGCCGTTAAATTTTAGGTTGATGTAAGACTGGGTGCACTCAGAAACAGGTATGAAAATAAATAAATCACCTGTCCGGACATGCAGATCAACCCCCACATCCCAAGCGTGCACACACACATACACACACACACACACACACACAAGCATACGCACACAACCACAAATATTCCACTGCAGTTATTCCTTTTCTATTCCTCTCTTATCCCAGGAATGTAAGCTACACATTGTAGAATTTTTTTCTTTTGATTGCTTAGTTTGTAAATCCTGATGATAATGAATTGGCTGGGATTGTTGCTCTCACCCTGCAACACAGACATAATGAAGTAAAATATAAATGCAGTCAATTAGTAGAATGTTTATGTTTATTTATGAATTGAACGTACAGTGTAACACTCTTTTTGGCATAGTTGTAAAATTCCTTACAACTTCCTAGTGTAAGATGGAGTTCCTTGTTGCCTTGAGGGTTTGGGTTGAATGAGACTTTTGGGGATGGGGATGGGGGGGGGCGGTTATGCAATGTCTTTGAGGCACGATAGTGACTCACACATTCTCAGACTGGGGTGGATACACTGGGCATTCCTCCACTCGCAGGTCACCTGACCCCTCCCTGTAGCACAGAAACATTCCATGTGAAACACAACTGAGCAATCCTTTCTTCGGTTGTTTAAAACAGCCGACAGAAAATACTGCCTCTCTCTCATCTTCAGCTTTTCTTAAATGCCAGTCGATTGACACTATCAAAGTAAATGCGTGTTTACATGTATGCATTATAATACTTAATAACTGATTATGCTCATTAAAGCAGCTCCTAGGCACGCCATGTGTACGCAAGACTGGCTTAAATCAAGGAGTGTGTAAAAAATAAGTAAGAAGTTGAGCTTCATTGCATTTAAAGGGTGTTTTTGTACTTTAGTATGATCTATAGGCATGGAGAATGTCACAGTCAAAAGAAATACTTCTTACTGTATGCCCAGAGGCCTTTTATGTTTTTTTGATCCTAACCAAATAATGTCGCTGTGCTTGCTGGCCACTTCAGAAGTATGGGTTTTAGGAAGGCACACTGACTGTCAACAATGAATGTAACTAATAGGGCCACTAGAAAAAATATTACTAAAACTGAATAGCTTCACATAAGCTGTGTTTCAGTCAAACACTTTGGTATAGTATCCTTAGATTTGTGACTTAACCTGTACAGACCGGTACATAAACCCTAGATTTAGTTTGCGTTTCCCCAGCAGACAGTGTTCATTGCTCAGACATGTGATGGAAGCCGTTCTCAGCCATCAAACAAGCTGGAACATTTCTTCATTCTCAGTGCTCCATCCAGCTCTCAGTGCTCCATCCATTCTCTCTGACTAATCAACGGACTGCAGTGTTTCAAACTCCACCTGTAAATACCAGATCAGTCTGCTCGGTATCCCAACAAAAGGGTAATGAGAGAATTGGACGGATTGGAAAGATTCTTTTTGGTAAGATGCACAACTTTTGACCAAACAAAAACACAAAAATAACTACGCTATTTTGTAACAAACTCAACTGAACTGAACCGAACTATGTGGTGGAAATGAGGCTTTAGAGATGTCTTTCCAGCTAATTTTTATAAGCAGTACAGTATACAGTACAGTATGCATTTCATACCTCCACGCAGGCAATTTCTGTGGCTGGAGGCTTTTTTTTTTATTATTTGGGTTGTCCGTCTGGCCGTATGTCCGTTCGTCCATCCTAACATTGTAATGCAATATCTCTGGAATGCATGGAGGAAATTTCTTCAACATTGGCACAAATTTTCATTTGGACTCAAAGATGATCTCTTTTGATTATGGTGGTCATAGGTCGAAGGTAAAGGTCACTGTGACCTCAAGTCTGACTCGTGAACACAACTTCGCTGTATTGCCTGGAGGGGATTTTTTTTTTGCACAAATATTCAACTTGGACTCAAGGATCAACTGATGAGATTTTGGTGGTGAAAGGTCAAGGAGACCTCACATCTGTCCCATTTTTGGTCCCCATAAACCTATTATGGGCCGTTTATTTAAACTGCCCATAACCATGTGTTTTCTCAGCTAGAAATATCAAACATGTTGTCCAGGTTCATGTTGGGTCAGATTTGTCATTTTCAAGTTTTCTTCATTTATCCCTCCCTGTCATCCCTTTTTTCATCTCTTCTTTTTCAGCTTGATAGACTTCCAGTCATTATAGCCCCAAAATAGAGTTTCGGGGATATTATGTTTTCACCCCGACCGCCACGTCCACTGCCGCCGCTACAGAGATTAGGCGTTAGCACGATAACTGCAACAAAGGATAAGTTGTTAATCCATTTTTTGGCAGTTACTTAGATATCACAGAGAAGAAGAACAATTTGATGAATTTCTGGTGACACAATTTGCCACTAGGGGGTTTTTTGCATGAAAATTTTACATTATTGGCCATAACTCAAAAACTACTTGTCCGATTTACTTTTAATTTGGCTCATATAGCAGATATAATCTACAGCTTGCCATGATTGATGGCAGAGGCTAACAGTGGTGCAGAAGATTGGGGCATTTCAGGGATATTCCCTTACTGTCAGGGGCGATGGCGTAGGCCTTGTTTTCAAAAGCCCTCAAACTCCTCCATGTACAGACCTTCAGACTGTCCCTAAGGATGGATGTTGATTTCTCTGTAGTCCTTCCCCTACTTTCTTTTCTTTTTCATTGCTCCATTCTTTTACCAAGTCTTGCAACTTACCAGCTAGAGCCTCCAAACATGCTTCACGATTAATATCTTCTCAAGGCATGGATATTTATGTCTCAGCTCCCCCTGCCGTACACACAGACACAGCAGCATGGACCATTCTGTTCTATTTTTCATTACTCCATCCCACATATTACACAAATCCTTGACCTTTAAGTTTTGAAACATTTGTCTCAGAGAGATGGAGATTGGACTGTTGGTCTCCGGAAAGTATCTCGTTAAATGTTAGAGACCCATCCCTTTTCCTGATTGGTAGATATTTGCTACTTCATAACTTGTGCAACATTTGTTGTAGGGAGTTGGGGCTGGGTTGTTGGACTCAGGGAAGGACAATTAGCAAAGCCCTGCTTCCATTCCTGATTGGCTTAGGTTTTATTCTTTATTAATATTAAATCATTTGTTGCCAAGAGTTGGGGATTGGGCTGCTGGACTCAGGAAATTATCAGGTCTTAAATTACAAAGCCCCGCCCCCTTTCCTGATTTGCCAATATTACAACCTTTATAAGTTTTGTATTATTTGTCATAGAAAATTTGAAGTTGGTTTTTATCCGCAGAAAAGGGTCACATTTTAATCTATGAAGCCCTGCCCCCTTCCCTGATTGGTTTAGCTTTTCGCCTTCGTAAGTATTGATCTGTTTATCATAGAGAGTAGGAGTCTGGGTTTTCGGACTCAGGAAAGGGTCACATGTTAATTGATGAAGCCCCACCGCCTTTGATGACTGTCTTAGCTGTTTCCCTTCACTATTATACTATTTATCATGTGTGTTGGGGATTGGGTTATTGGCAACACTAGTATAATAATGCCTTTTATTGAATTCTGTTAAATTCTTTACTAAATTTACTTGTTAAATGAGGCTGGGCAGATTTGGATGTAAACAGCAACTTTACTCATTGGCTAAGGCACACAATCACAAGGTGGTAATTGTAGTTTAGTTCTAGAAAGTAGCATTCTGTGTCAACACTCCAACTGAGGAAGTTTGTATAATTTCTGTTATCCCCGCGGAGGCCTGTCCTCCATCACAGTCAGATTTCAGCGAGTCTTGACTCCTTTGTTGAAATGTTTTGAAAAAGGTGCATTTATGTGCATTCATACAGTTTTCCTTTGTATTTGAGACAGTTCATGCAGGTAATGAACCCTCTGTGAGCTGAAACCACCTTTTTTCTACCGTCTCATCTGTTGTTTTTGTTCGTCCTTTATGCTTTCATTCCACCTCTCCTTCAGAAATATGTAGTGGGGGTTACGGCTGTGGCATTTTTGAGTGCTGTCCAAGTATTCCTCTCTGGGTGTGCCTGCCCACACACAGCAGTGAGCGCATGCTCTATTTCTGACTATTTCTGGCTCACTTACTGCAAAACGTTACGTTTGAGGTGATGCACAGCTAATGTTTGGGTCAACTGACTTGATTAGTTAATGTAGCTTCTAAACCTCACTATCTGCATTGCAACCACAATGCACTTCTGTTAGATTCACTGCTACTTTTACTGTCTTTTTTTACTGTCTTAATTGGCCCTTGTCTCCAGTTGTATCACAAGGACTTAATTTTAAGGATGTTTGAATCCAGATCAAAGCAGAAAAAAACTTCGCGAAATTGTGGGGGTGAGGCTTTCTGATTATATTCCTGTAGCGGTAGATTTCCTGAAAGAAAGTGAAGTAAAATAAAAGGCTTATTCGATCCGTTTGAAAGGTTTGGAGTCGTCACCAGAGAAAATGTGGGTTGATGAAATTCAAGCGATAAAAACTCACTACAGAAATACGATATGCAGTCATAACTGCCCTGTCCTTATCCTGACCGAGGGCTGACGTGCGCTCATTCTGCTGCAGTGATTCCCAGAGTTTTTCTCATGGCTTGATGGACCAGACTGATCAGTTCCTAACCTCAGGACAGGAATAAGATTTATTACTGTTCTGTCAGGGGTAGAGACTGAGCAACCGTGTACATCTTTATGGTTCACTGAAGAGGTGAATGTAATGCCTTTGACCCACTGCCATACACTAAAGAGACACAGTCCAGGCATATTTCGGTTTTGTTTGAAAATTCGATGAACTCCTTCGAAGATAAGGTAGGGCCCTACTGTCACATACCTATGAGTATGATAACAGATGAATAACTCCGGCTCAATAGTCTGATAACGGTCAGATTCGGTGGTGTGTCGTTGTTACACGCTCTTATAGCCTTAACTAACCGGGGGATCTCCTGTTGTGAGACAGGTTAAACCTCAGTAAAAAAAAAAAAAAAAACATTGGTCTTCAAAACACAACCAAATGTTACCAGGGCCAACAAAAATTCAGTATTTGCTGTGAGCTCAGCAGTTGAGAGAGAATAAAGTTATTGGAATGAGGTGGTCAAAAGAATATTAAGACTTACTATCAGTGAAGGGATTTCCTTGTTTTAGTTTATGTCTGAAAGTCAGAAAGGTGTGGACCACTTCAGTGCCATGTCCTTCCATGTAAATAATGAACTCACCCACACAAAGATTGACTTTGTCTCCATTCCAGAGATGTAAGGAAGTCAGATTGTCTCTTTGCCAGGCCTTGTGAAGTAGAGAAAAGTGATTGATTCATCTTGGAAAAGCTTTTTTTGTCCACTCTAGAACCCGAAGCAGCGCTGCGCCTGTGTATGTAAGGTGGGACGGACAGAATTCTCTCCTTTAAATGCTCAGGTGCCCTCAAACAAGTAATCAAACAAGTGATGCGCTCAATTACTATTAATCAGCAGAATGACTGGCAACTTAATATTTAAATATTCAAAAACATATCATTAAAAATAAAAGTAAATCTATATCTTACTATTTTTCTTGTTGTATTAACTTCCGTTTTTAAATCTTATCGTGTGATTTAAAAAAAAAAAAAAAAATTTCCCAATTCAAGAAGGAGCAAGTGTAACGCGCGATTTCCCACACTGAAACAATAAAATATTTTTGATTCAGATTCTGATTCTGATCTCAAGACTTTCAGGGTTTGTGACCTCCTTCCAGATATTCAGAAATTGTCCAAAAATTTCTAAAAGAAGCAGCCATCCTCTGACAAATCAGGAAGCTGCAATTTGGATTGGTTAATTCCCTCCAGAGCTACACCAGCCCCGCCCACTTGCAGTTTTCCTCAGGGGACCCCGCCCACTCAGGTGCTTATTTTACTGGGTGGAGTAAAACCTCTGTTAGCCTCCTGTTCTTATCAGTGTCCGCCTGTCTGGAATGTTTGTCTGTGTGAGAACATGATCTGGCCTCAGTAATACGCTTTCTCTTTATTGAAGTTATTGTTTAACAAATACATTCTTACATGAAACAAATAAATTGCCATCATGTTCACCAGTCATAAATTATTTCATTAAAATAAATTATTAATTCATTGTATTATTAATAAATTATTTGGCCTTTGTTAACGGTATAACAACAACCACAAATTATAAGTTGGCATAAGATTTGGAGGGCCTACCTGTTCTATCTAATTAATGCCGTCATTTCCCCAGCCGAGCCAAAGTTGACAGGCGTTGGGTTTGGGGGCCGTCAAGTGACTAAATTTCATTGGCATGGCATCATCTTTCAAAATCTTCCAATATTTACTGGGCGACTCAATTCCATATTTTGCGTAAGCGCGCTCCTTGAAACAACTGGGTAAAAAGTGTGCAGAACATAACTGGTGACTCTTCGTTGGTAGTTTTGTTGGAGCATCCAACAGCCGCAGACTGCAGCGTTTTGGCAGATTTTGTTGCTCAGGTTCTAATAATGATAGGTAATATCAAACCTTGATCTTTCTGTGTAATTCTAAGCTGCAGTAGGTGTGATAATCAAGGCTAATTTGTATAGTCTTGATATAGATCAGCTGATTTCTTGGTGTCCATTTGTGTCATAAGATCCGGGACATTGCCACAAAAACAATTTTTTAATTGGCTGATATTTATGGAATGGCGACATATGAACTTGTGGCAATGAGTCGTACTTCAGAGGTTTGACGTTTGATTACTTGGTGCTTAAAAATTGCAAAAATTTGCAAAAAAAAAAATTTATTGATCAAGAAGAACATATACTTTTATTGGATAAGAGCTGAAACAATTGTTTTCTTTGCTTTTAAACAAGACACGCTGTTTTTATATAATAATATAAATGGCTCTACTGAGCCCTGTCGAAACATGCAAATAAATTGAATTTCATTTGAACTCTGTTGAGTTCAGTGGAATCTGTGGTGCCTCTCTGAAAATACAGGCCCCCCAAGAACGAGGACACATCCTTGTACTTGCCGCACAGATAAGCACAGTGGTGCTCTGCTGAGTCTCATAGCACAACATTGATCTGTTTCCTCAGAAAACTGCTGCACTCTGCCACATGGGACAAACCTGCCAATCTTTTGTGTTTCTTCTTATGGCTGTATCTTGAAAATCAAAGACCATCCTTCTAATAAGATTTAAATAGGTTTCTGGCTGTTGTCAGTCAATCCACAGTGAATCAGAGTGACTCTCTTATCTAACAGAGTGATGAAACAAGAAGCAACCGGGTCTTCATAAACAATTGATTGTGGGGGTTAAAAGGCTGTTTTGATTTTTTTGTCGAGGTTATTCTGGTAAGAGTTCATTTTCTTTTTCGTCTTTGCTTTCTGATAATGTCATTGATATGCTGCTGCTTTTTGTGGGAAAGCAATTGACTGTCAGAGAGCAGAGGTGAGCGATGTACCCCTCTTCTGCTATACAAACTGAAGAAGCCGTGGGAGAATGTGATTGGCTGAGGAAATTATGTTCAATCAGATTTGTGTTCAAGATGGCGGATGGTCACCAATGCTTACTGTTCTATTCAATTTTCTATTGTTTTCAATGTTCTATTTTTTTTTTTTTTGTTCTCCACTAACATTAACTGGCAAAAAGGTAGCTTGTGGAAAGCATAAATGGGGACAGGGAACAAGCCAGGAGTACAAGTAGTTTGGTGGTCATTTGGTTGTCATAATTCACTACAGTGACAGTGCTGAATGTGTAATATCTATCATGTCAGGAGGACTACTGTGAATTCATCTTTCTGATATTGCATTACTCTTTGTTTTACAATCAAATGTGAACACAAAAAAATATACACACAGCATGTTATATGTTATGTTATATAATATTTCTTGTTCATCTAATCATATCTTTGGTGTGTATGGTGATTATGACAACTGGGGAAAGTGCAGTGTGTCGAGGTGTTGCAGTCACAATTCATGCTGCAGGCTGGTAAATATTCCTTTTGTTCATAATATTTGAAGCGGCATTAGTTTATTATATTTGAAGAGGGATTTGTTCAATATATTTTAAGAGGCTTTTGTTCTTTAAAAGGTATTTGTTCATTGTATTTGAAGAGGGAACTTTTGTTCACATTTTATTTAATGCGGTCAGGAACTGATTTCCATGCTTCCTGATCAGCTTAGGCATTAAATTCAGTATCGCCGCAGACATTCAGGATGCAGTGGAACGAGCACCTGCAGCTCCTGCTTAGCGGCAAAATAGAGCTAATGCCCACACCACGGTAACTAACAATGGTAGTTCTGGCTTGTATAAATGCAATATGTAACTTCATGCTGGCCTTTATATGACAACAACTGCAAACTGACTGTAAGCAGTTAATTTAAGTGTACAGTTATTTTTGTATTATGACCGACATGATGTATATTGCTTACTTATTTCATTTACATGCACATGGTAAATGAAAGATCCAGAGTTGATTTCAGTTGTAAAATTTACATTTGAGATCTGTTGCTCTAGACTCTCAATATTTAGTCCGAAGAGCTGTCACTGCCAGTGAGGTAAGTTGTCATTCGGTTAAAAAAAATCTAAACAAACACGTCATAAAAAACATAAGTGTGGCCAAATCTGGTACATTCTTGTAAAGAAAGAATGCACAGGTGACCTCAGAAACTCCCCAATTCCTGAAAAACAACTGCTGTGGGCTGTGGGCAGTGTTGCATACAACCCGTGCAATTAGACGCGGCTCTAGGCCAGGGTATGCAGACAAAAGCGACAAGTGAAGACAGACTCATTAATCTACACATTAAAATCAAATGGCCTGATACCCTTTTTTATGCAAAGTTTTCAGGAAAAAATGACTGGGCTTTTCCATTCCCATCAAACAACACTGAAAATGAGGAATTATATGATCAGCGCTGTTGGTCTTTAATTTCAATAGAAAATTGCAGATTGTGGATTTGGTGTACCACTGGTAATGACCGCAGAAATGTAAAGGTGAAGGATCAACTGTATTACTCTGTTTTCGACGGCGCTATATGCAAATGAAAAAACATCAAACAAGGTGGTTGGTTTGCATTGACAACACCCAGGCGTGTCAATTACAACCACAAGAGTTGGTGAGAAAACAGCCTAATTTCCCACACTTTAAACCCCTTTCTCATGAGGTTCAGAGTGAAGAAATTCTTGTTGATGGTTTTGCCTAATGGTTTCTTTTGATGCTTTTGCGTGATATTTTCTATTAAAAACAGTAATACCTCCATTGGGAGAAAAAAGCATTTTCCTCATGCTAGTAATTTGGATGAAAATGGAATTACGGCTTTCTGGCTCTGTAATTATTTTATTACAATTCATTTTTTAAAAATAACTTAAAATTAGATTGGCACTGTTAATGGTACTTCTGTCTTTGTTTTTCTGAATACATGCACATCAGTGTTGGACCCTTGATGCCGATGCAGGAAGTCACAAACCATGGTTTGTGACTTCCTGCATCGGCATCAAGGGTCCAACTGCAGGATGGAGTCCTAGATGTAACCCTTCGGGACCCGGGAGCGCTCCTCGGTACTCCTCCCAGTCCACCAAGAATTAGCATCTGCGTCCCCTGGGCCAGATGCCCAGAATCCGATGCACGGTATCGATGGGGCCACCATTGATGAGCCTGGGGGGAGGTGGGGAGCAGGAGGGAGGACTGTGGAGAGACAAAGACACGGAGTTAATCCTTGAGACTTGGAACACCAGGTGAATATTACAAAGGCAGTGGGGGAGGAGGGGACTTACAGCAATTGAAGATGAAACCCTTGAGATGGTGAATGGGCCAATGAACCTAGGGACAAGCGTCTTCAACATCCTCTGGAGCGGGATATCCTTCGTACTGAGCCAGACCTTCTGTCCCACTTGGTTGGCAGGAGCTGGCTGGCGGCGATGATTCCCTTGCTTCTGGAAGGCGGATACGTGTTGGGGCAGTTAGGCACGGTCCCTCTAGATCCCCGGCAGGCACGATGAACCAGGGACTGAGCAGAAGCAATTGTCTCTTCTCTCTCTGCAGACTGGAATAAGGCAGTTGGTAACCCAGGCAACATTGGAAAGGAGACATACCTTCACCAGCAACAGGTAACAAGTGAGCCAGTTCCCCTCGAGTCAGAAGACGGGGCCACCTGGCGGGGTTACCTTCTGTCATGCAGCATAGTGATTTGCCCATTTCCTGGTTCAGCCTCTCCACCTGACCATTAGTCTCTGGGTGGAACCTTGAGGATAGACGAGAGGGGCACTGAAAGCCTTCCAGAGGAAGGAGGCAAACTGGGGACCGCGTTCAGAGACCACCTCCTGGGGTTTACCATGGAAATGGACCATGTGATGTGATTGGAGCTCAGCAGTCTCCTCGCCGTCATCCCCTACCTGCATGCGCATGAGGTGGTCAGAGTTGTGCACGACCTGCTTGATGAAATAATGACGGCCCTGGTGGTTGGAGAATGCCAACTCCATCAGAGGAAGAGGATGATGATTCTTGATAATCATTGAATTAAGCTCCCGATAATCAATGCAGGGACGTAGAGACCCATCTTTTTTAGCCATGAGGAAGAGATCAGCTCCAGCTGCCGACAAAGAAACCCAAATGATTCCGGAAGCCAGGGATAGATCTATGTACTCCTCCAAAGCCTGGGACACTAGTGTGGTGAAAGAATACAGCTGACCTATGGGGAAGGGATGTTCTGGGTAAGAAGTTGATGGCACAATCATTAGGTCTGGGTGGGGGAGTGTCATCACTCAGGAATTGCTGAATGCCAGACGGAGGTCATGGTAAATGGGGGGAACCCCTTTCAGGTCTGGCGGCTCCTCCTGGTGGTCAGAGGAAAGAGGTGCAGTGGGGCTGGAAGCTGAACAAAGGCAGGACTGTGAACATGATGAACTCCAGGATGGATCCTGAGGGCCAGTCAACACAAGGGTTGTGAGACTTCAAGCTAAGGCCTTCCCAACAACACCTGGGCAACACCTGTCTCCATGATGAGAATCACCAAGTCTTGGAGTGGTTACTGGAGATCAACATGGGCACCAGCCCAGAGATGGTGTGGTGAGTACTTCCATGGAACAGGCATAGATTCTGCTTTATTCAATGCAGCCATTCTTTACGGGGCTGCTCATAAATCCAGGCCCGGTCAACAGTACTGTAGGATCCAGGTGGGATGAAGGTCCTGGTCGAGCATCTTGGGATGCAGGCAGGGTAGAAGGCTGTAACCTCACCCACGATCCAGCCACCGCTCTAATCTGAGTGCCTAGTAGATGAGGCTGCCCAGATCTGGGGGAAGGATACTGGTGATTTATTCATCCAAGACTCACTCTGCCAAGCCAAATAAATAGGTGTCGTAAAGTGCCCGGGCATCCCAGCCCACAGAGACCTCCAGAATTCGGAAGTGAAAGGAGTACTCTGACAGGCTGCCATGATGCAGCTGAAGCAACTCTTGGGCAGTGGCGTGGCTGAAGCAGGACCGGCTAAACACCTTCCTCATCTCCTGAGCAAAAGCAGCGTAAGTAGACACTGCAGGATTTCCTGCCTCCCAACAGGTGGCAGCCTAGTCCCAGGTACGTCCAGAAAGGCAAGTGATGGCAAATTCCATTCTGGAGCGTTCAGTGGAGAATAAAGAAGACTTGAGTTTAAAAACCATCGAACACTGGGCCAGGAAGCTGTGGCAGGTGGTGGGGTTGCCGTTGTAGGAGTCCAACACCAAAAGGTTTGGCGCCCAATGGGCAAGCATCTGAGGGAGGCTCTGCTGCGGAATAGAGCTGGCTGCTTGAGCCACGGCGGCAGCGTCCTGTGAAATAATTTTTATAACCACAAGTTGATAGAAGAGGGCTTCATATTCGAAGGCAGAGTACAATCCAGTTGTAGGGTTTAGTGATGGTGAAACAGTATGATAAAGAGACAGTGCCTAGGGCAGAATGACACAGTTCAATTCAGATGGTACAGGCTGGGGTACGAGGGCGTATCTTTGGGACAGCCGTCAGGTGAAGTGCATACTTTCCCAGAGACGAATTGTCTGATGGCAGGACTGTGGAGTTTAGCAGGAACACTGCCCCAATGCTAGTGACTGCAGAAGGCTTGGGAGGTTGTTCCTAATAAACAGGGTAGAGGAACAAACTGTGAGGTTCGATTAAACGCGCTGTGGTCCCAATGCCGAAGACTGAAAATCAGGTTTGGGAGCCTGTTCCTATTAATAAAACTAGGAGGAGAACTTCCGTATTTTACTATCATTAAAGGTCACAAGTAATTCCGAAAGTCAATAAGCTTTACGAGGAAATACTGACTGGCTGCTTAAGAGTATATAGCAGGTGACAGCCCAGCAACTTGCACACGCAGGGTAGGGGTATAAATGCGCCAACGAACTTGAAGGAAGGGAAACATGAATGCTACACAGCTGGTGAGGAAAGCACGCGGAACATAAACCAATCAAAAGAGAGAATACATCTAATGCACACGCAAGCTGCTGATTGGGAGGAAACACAAATGGGATTCACTCGAGGGTTGTGATGGGGCCTTAGTGAAAACAAAAATGACAGCAACTCATTATTCCACGCTGTTTTCATTCTAATGCATGAGGGCATTCTTGTCAAATTCTCAAATTTTCTTTCTCTTTGCAAATAAAACTGACAGGGATTAATCTTGCACATATGCCGTTCTGTTAAACACAAGTCGAGATACATTCCTGGTATATTCACTTTGTTAACGTTACATCAGTTTACTGTGCTAATTTACTGCCAGCCGGATAATTGACATCATCTGTGCTGTGGCTGAGATGCAATTTGCATGTTCTTTCTGAGGGACGGTTTATCTAGCCTTTCAAAAGCGGTGAGGGGGTCGGCATGGCAACATAGCAAACAAGCAGCAAAACAGCAGCTACGTGGCTCGATGAGTCATAGAAGAAGTTGTTCAGGAAGCTCAGAGGCTGTGTATGTAACTGCAGACTGACCATCTTGGACAAAGATAGAGGTAGAAGTAGAGGGGAAATTTTGTGTTTTCAGCTGGTGCTCTCATAAGAGACCATTTCCAGCTGCTCTCTCCACTCTATCAGGGGCCTTTTCCTGTATGTGTGAATCTCTGCCAGAGATTCCAAAGAAGGAACCAAAAAATCACAAATCATGCGAGAGCTCTGGGGGTCTGAGAGTCAACCGGGTCCAGAGAGGAGTCTTAGAACAGTGTGTACTAAACTACACCAGCGTGCCTATTCTGTGCTCGTACTCACACTGTAAGTAGGTTTGCACTGCTAGCCTTTCACCAGTTTCAAAGAATAGCATGTACTCCAAAACTTGTTTCAAAATTATACAATGAATAAATATATTACAAATTTTTATTTATGTTTTTTTCAAGAATGGTTTTAGGTAAGGTTTTGTTAAGAAAAAAAGAAAAACTCTGCAAGAAGGATAAGAGAATAAGAATAAATAAGAATAAAATACATTTCCTTGATAGCCCCTTCATTACAAGCTTGGCTTTCACTGAAATAAAATATCTTGAGCAAGGACCAATTTTGTCACTTTTGCTAGGCAGTTTTCAAAATTATTCTTCCAAACCTAACAAAACTGTAATTATAATGACTTGCGCACAGCAAACGATGACGCTACGAATAGCCTGTTGTACTTTGTTCTGGCCCAGACATGCTAAGATCTTCTCTGCATGACTGAGTGAGTGTTCACCCCTAATAGCTCTGGGGAATTTTGTCCTCTGATCAAGCCTTAGGCAGAACTGCAGCTTGTAGACTGTTCCACTTTTTATCACCTCTTTTCTGGTCCTCTTAGGTCAACGCAGTACAGCAGATACAACACAAAGAACAATGATTTAATTAGAAATAAGCAAAACTCAGCATTTAGACAGGAAGGCTCATATTTACAAAGTGTGTGTGTGTGTGTGTGTGTGTGTGGTGGTGGTGGTGGTGGGGGGGGGGCATTGCACAACAAAGGTTCAGTTTTCTTGGCCAAGATATGCGTGTGTGTGTGTGTGTGTGTGTGTGTGTGTGTGTGTGTTTATTTATTCATTATGGCAGATATTGATTTATTAACTTTCCGATTTCATCGATTTCTTGACCAGCTCACCTCTTCCCGAGGAGCCATTTATCCCTGTCTTTTAGGATGAAGCACTGTTATCACTTTATTATGTTTTAAGTATGCTGTGTGTGTGTGTGTGTGTGTGTGTGTGTGTGTGTGTCTCTCTTTTAAAGTAGTATTTTAAAACCACAACAACACCACTGACCTCTTATAACTTTTTTAATTACCATGTTCATATTCCCATATTTATTCAAGCCAAGGACCTCTAATATTTGTTTAGAAATATGTTTCAGTATACAGTGTTCAGATGTTGCGAATAAGCTTATAATTGAAGACCCCACTGCTAAAAGTACACAAGTCACAAAATGGTTTTGAGATAATGGAAGCAGTGGACTTCATGACTATAGGTAGGCAACTGTAAAAGACGTTTTCCTATCCTTACCTAGCGGTGAAAATGTGACTTAAGTACTTTTAGCTCTTCTTCAATTTAAAGCACAAACCCGTATAGTAACCCTAGAAATACTGGCGATATAACAAATCAAATCTCATGCTACCCATGTTGTTTTCTGTCTCATCATGTCAGCTGTGGCACATTCTCAAGGCGCGCTGTTGTGTGGTTCAGCGAGGTGAGGTCCCAATGTAGCCTGCTGTTGGTACTACAATAAGGCTGAGACGATGTGCCAATGTGCAACATTGCTGCAGGTCCGCAGCGCCAAATAAGTTAGCGATTGTAAATATTTGGCTGCATCTTTTTCAACGGACCTCATTTTTTTTCTCTTCGAGCTTTTCAGCCCCTCCTTTACGTTTCCTGCCTTTCTCCATGATAGACCAGTGTCGCCTCAGTCAGAAAACGGCATCAATGTGCCTGATGAACAGAGTAGAGATGTAAACAAATGTACATTTTACATTTTTTTTTTAGTGAGACTTGTAATGTATCTGCCTAAGCCCCTCCCACCTCACCTCCCTGCAGTGAGCCGGCAGCCCTCTCTCTTGGGCCGGTTAAATAGGCTCCACCCACACGCAGCATTTTTTAAAAGTTTGAATTGCACTGGCCGGCTCAATTTTAGGGCGGCTCACCGTAAAGACATCCGGCACTCAGAATGGCCAGACCGCCCCCCCCGGTCCACAGGATGCTGCTCCTTAGCTGCACTGGCGTTTGAGATGTTTTATGGCAAACTGTAATTTGGTTTTTGTGTTTGTGATGCTTACCAGTGCTTTACAACTTGTCATAAACCCTCTGGTGAAGTACTCTCTCGATCGATGGTTTTGGCAAAGATACTCCTGCCTCCCGGCACATGTTCTTGATCCGGCTGAGTGTGGTGATGGGATTGCTCTTCCCCAGAGGGAGAAATCTTCAGCTGGACTAACCCTGGGTTTTCAGGCCTTTTCATATACCTGGGCTATAGTGCATTCTTGAATCTTCCGCTGATTAGAAACATACAAAAAAAGAAATTTCTACACTGTTCCACTCAGTTTGGATTTATGTGTTGAAATTAAAGCTGAAAGTTTATTCTTTAACGCGTTTAAAGTGTCTCGATGGCTTCATTTATAATCCACTGAGGTGGTGTACAGTTAGAGAGATGAAAATTGTGTCATTGTCCAGATGCTTATGGACCTGGCTATGTGATTGCATTTTTGATTGAGTTTTTTTTCACACTACATTTCATTGAACTTATAATTTATTTTCAGATTCTCTACACAAACACACAAAAATTTTTTTTATGTTTTTGTACGTGTGGTGCTGTAATTAACATATTTTACGGTTCTCCAAAAAAAAAAAGAAAGAAAAATATATTAATTTTGCATCAAGAATTCCTTCAATCTAGGAAATGTTTTTATTTCTCACAAGTTATAACCTATATAACCTATAACCTATATGACTTTCTGTAGCAAATGGAAAATTTTTGAACATAATATTACAGTTTTACTTTTTGAATTGTTTCACACTCCACTGACACATTACTAATACAGAAATTTTCCCCAGAGTCATTTTAATTCATTGATGGCAACGGTATAGAAAAATGCAAACATTTTGGACAACAGCATTAAGAATAAGAATAAGTATTCTGTACTGTACTGAATTTCCTGTACTGACCACACCCATGCTCCAAATAGTCCTCACAAACTCAGTCTGGACCCAGCCTACTATTAACCACCGAAGAAGAGAATCCAAACTATTGTCGTCTCAGTTCTCACTGTGCAATTTAAGGGCATGAGAAATAATCATTTATCCCAGCATCTGTCAGGACATGTTCTTCCCCTGGCTTCATTTTCTCTTAAAAAGCAGAGGATCTCCCACACAGCTCTAACTCAGGAGCGCGGCGTGGGAGAGCGGGAGTCCAACAGGAGTGGCAGGGTACAAAAGAAACACACTCTTACTAAAACTGCACGCATTCCTAAATCTTGACGTAAGACAAGTATCATAAACTAAGACGGATGGATTTCTTGAGAAACTATACAGGCTGCAAGCAGACACCGCTGCGCCTGACCGGTTAGCAGGCAGGGAGCTCAGCCAGTTACCTTGGAGTCCAAACTTACATCCACTTGTGCCCCACCCAAAACCCACGTGCTGAGCTGTAACAATATTCACCAGGGAGAATGTAGCAGGGGGCGGGGCTTCAGCAGTGCAGGCCCTGCAATGTTACACTGGACAAAATGTTCAACCACAGTTTACATGACAAAATAGTTTCACAGATCTAGATAATATCAAAACATTTGCTAGAGAAGCGGCCAGGCGTGTGATTTTACAATAACTTCAGATAAGAACTGCAAAACTGTACACTGATGGTGATAACCGATCCATTCAAAACAGAATACAAATAAACAACCTCATTCAGTTTTTGCTGAATGAATAGCCTTGGTTCACATGAAATGCAGTCTTTACAAACATTGCCTACATGTTACTCAGAATTCTCTCATTCCATCATCTGTTATTCCATCAGAGTTTAGTGCAGTCCAGTTCAGGCCTGTTGAATCATTCCTTCCACAGGGGAAATGTGACCAATCCATTTGACACGGACCTGCAGTGTAAATCCGAGTGGGCTCCACAGTTGGTTTTGCTGTAGAAAGAAATGGCATGCCGGAGACTCCAGCTTCAGAATGCCTTCTGTGAAAGATGGTGGGGCACTGAGCGGCAGCAGGGGAAGGACGTGCTGTCCGGCCGGTTCCTCTCCGCAGCGGGTTAAGACAGTCAGGGGGGGAGGAGCCGAGGGGGCCGGTCGGCAGGGGTGGGGGCTCGGCCTGGCACGCACAGGAACCGCCTCCTCTATTAAAGGGCCACACCCTGCAGACTCCTCGTAGCTGAGAACATTCTGTGCAGCATCTTCAGCAAGGTAAGGCCTCTGTCAGCTCACTCTCCGCTCTGTGCCGCTCTAACTCCGGCTGTAGTGCTGCGGACTGTAACGCACAGGGCTCGATGTGCTCACTGCTGTCTCAGGCATTTGCTCTGCACTGGGCCTTGCCAAGTCACATGCTAGCCTGCTAAGGGAAATGCACTCACAAAGTAACATTCTGCAACCAATGTTTAAGTAAAATAAAGCCATAGTACATAAAGTGTATATCTATGTACTATATGTTTATCAAACTGTATCTCTATTGCTTCAGAAAAAAGATGATGATAAATGCGTATTTTTACAGTGGTATCTACTTTGTCAGTGCATCAGTCGGCCACATCTGTGATTCACTGTAACTAATACATTAAAAAATCGATGTGTGAGTTTCTCTGCAGTTGATCATGCGGTATTTGTATGCTAGTCTGAATGAGTTAATTTAACACCATCGTAGATACCTTCGTCTCCTCCGGCTTTTCATTAACACTGTTGGGGAAACGGGTGGGCGGGGGACTGTGGCGTGGCTTCATATGCTTCCGAGAAAACCCTCAGAGTGCCTTCTGCAGGGTGTGTCTGGCTAAGGGCTGCTTTGAAACCCGTCCAAACCACTTACTCAGGACCGCCGGGATCTATCATTGCCTTTCTGAGGTTTGATGGATAATCGTGTCAATGTGTTTTACCCCTCTCTACCCTACTTTTGCTCTCCTGTCATTGGGTTATTTACAGAAATGTAAACTGATTGAAAGAGCACTGAGATCTCCCACAAATACCAACATTGCACAGGAGAATGATTTTATCTGCCCATTTAAACTAAATTGAATATACAGTAGGAGGACTTGGAGAGATAGTTGTAGAGGAATGAATCTTGTTTATAGAGCCCAGACAGCGTTGAACAGCTGATGCGTTCAACTTATATGGGGAGTGGTTAATCAGTGGGGGGGGGATGGGGGGGCTGAGATCTGGGAGATGGGGGGGTTAGTTTTTTCTGAAGGGAATTTTAATAGGTGCCAGACATGTTTAAAATGTTAAATAATTTTATATCTCCCTTTTAAGGTTTTAGGCAACTAAACTGTTATGCATTTTTCCTCAT
The DNA here is from genome assembly GCA_029692085.1 of Gymnothorax javanicus. Lineage (NCBI taxonomy): Eukaryota > Metazoa > Chordata > Actinopteri > Anguilliformes > Muraenidae > Gymnothorax > Gymnothorax javanicus. The sequence continues at coordinate 3,444,607 of CM056207.1, read as the reverse complement.
GAACATCACACTCTTGGACTCTTGGCCGAGATTCGCCCCTAACATTTACTCACAAACACACAGAGACTTTCATTCTTTCCCTCTCAAACAGTCTGGCTCGCTCTGCTATCACCAGAATGTGATTTAATCAGTAGTGGCAGTTTAGTGTAATAGAAAGGGAACTGGGTTTTGACTGTAGGATGCAATTACAGGATAGACGACGAACTGGGAGCTGGGTCTAATAACAGGGTACTCCGCCTGATTTTGTCAGGCAATACTTAGCTTTACCTATAATGTATTCAGTGTAAGAAACTCTACATACAAGTAACTGATAAAATGAATTAAATGCAAATAATTTTTTGACTCTTTGGTGGGAATTGGCTCCTAAATAACAGTATGAGTTCATGATTCTTGTCTGTTAGCAGAAAATGCAGCCTTTATTTTCCTGCACTGCGATTGCACAATGTAGTTACACCTAACGTTGAGTAACTTTGTGAGTAAGACAGAGTCATTCACTGAGGCATAGTGACCATTCTACAGGTGTTTACAAATTATTATACAGCACGAGACAGATCTGTGCACTAATCAGAGCGCCACGTGTTTTTCTGTTGTAGGGACGTAACAATGACGCTGGTGCATGAGTTCCTGGGTCAGCTCACCCTTAACCTGGGTCCGGTGAGTCTCTTATTGTTTTGCATCAGCGTCACTCACTGTAAGGATGCACATGTGCGTGAACGCGCTGCGGTGACCGCTGGTTGGCTGAAATGAGAGGAGGCACAAAAAAATAATAATTTTATCTAATGAGTAGTCTTTACCCTTTTTAAATAATTTTCCTCGATTGAGATTATTGAGGAATTACCTCACCAGTGGATGATGGGCTTCCCCACTATAGTCGGGTTCCTCCTGAGATTCTTCCCACTGGGGAGTTTTTTCTCACCACTGTTTGAGGAATTTTTCTCCCTACTGGGAGTTTTTTTTTTTTTTTTTTTGCCTCATTTGCTATAGTGGGGATTAGGCTGGGCACTGCCCCTTTTATTTATTCATTTATTTTGCACTGTAAAGCGTCTTTGTGACAGTCTGCCTGTGAAAAGCGCTATACAAATAAAATTGAATTGAACTGAATTGAGAAGTTTTCCAATGACAATAAAATCTATGGGCAGGTAAACAAACTGCTACCTTCTTAATCCAGTGTTGCGGCAATGAAATAAGATCTTATATTCAATTTATAAAAATGGTTTATTCACTTTACAAAAAAAATAAAAAAAGTACTACTCTGTTTACTTCTGTGTTTGCCGTGAGCACATCCTGCATTGCAGGCTGTAACCAGCACTTTGCGATTGTTTTTTTTTTTCTTCTTCTTTTTTTAAATAAATTTGGCATCTCCAATCCCACCCGAATTTGGAATGCCCAATCCGAGAACTATGTACAAGACTTACTCGTATGCAACCCCTTGTTGCCAGCTCAGGAGAGAGAGACACTTCGCGGCTCTCCTCCGAAGCACGCGCCTGTCAGCCCCTGCACCTGTACACTCATTGGTTGAAACTATCGCAATTTCTGGAGGATACCCGAACAGGAGCATGCTTAGAATCTCACTGACGAGCGCCCAGCTGGCCAACAGGAGGCGCTTGAGCAACGAACAAGGCAATCATTTTTAATTTCCCTTCCCAGCAGTCCCTTCCCAATTTGCATCCCTACAGCGCTTTAGCCAATCGTGCGCTGTTCTGAAAAAGCTGCCGACCACTGCTGGATGGTACGACTGGGGATCGAACCTGCGCCATAGTAGTCACTACTGCTCTGCAAATGCAGTGAGAGACATCGTGATTGTTTAAATCCCAACAAAGAAAACAAAGATAAGAAACGAGTGTCACGAGTGAATAACATTGTGACTGAAAGGTGATTTTGCGTCTAAATGATGTGTTATGTTTTTTGTCCTTCCTTAATGAGGATAACTGGCCACACTTGATTGGACTGAGTGTCTTCAGCGTAGGCTTACACACTATGGTATTTTTAAAAATAATAATTGGAAACAGGTCAAGACCGAATCATTATTTGAAAGGGGTGTTCTGTGCCTCCTCTATTTTCAGCTCATCAGCCACCACTGATGCGCAGTGATGTTTTTTCAAGACAATGAAGTGAAGTTGCTTGAGTGTTAGAGAGATGGCCTCTCTCACAAGCACTGAAGAACAGTTTGTTCCAGCGACTTTTTAAATAAAGCTGGGAAGCTACATGACCAGAGTGTCTGCTGCAGTGACCACATAGTAATTACCTGCCCTGTCTGCCGCCTCATTTACTAATCTGCTCTAGTAACTCAGTTACAGCCAACTATAAACAGCTGACTCACCACTCTATGTGGTGTAAACATGGTATTAACGTAATTCCCTGATTTTAATCCACAGGAAAGTGAGCCCTTGTTCCCAACTGTGGTGCCCATTGCCGACTTTGACCCAGACAAGGATGCTGCCAGGATTGAGACGGCTATCAAAACCAAAGGTACGGGTTGAACATGAACCTATCTCAAAATTACAATCCCAAAAACCGCATTGAGTTTAAAAGTCAGCGCGTTCGATGGGTGAAAAATGATTCTTCAGAACCATACAGCTTTCATCCCATAAATAGCGTTTTGTTACGATATGTAAGTGGTTATATTTGGTATTTTATAAAATGCCGCCGTTGACAGATCCTCTGTAGTCAGCCTGAGTAAACATAGCCCTGCTGTTTGCAGTACTGAAATAAAAAGGCGGAGGTGGAGAGGCAGATATGCTCGCACTAGCTGTGTCCCTGCTTGCCCCATCCATGTAAGCGTACAGCCGGATGGCTGTGGCTGGTGAGAATGAGTCACCTTCCTGCCTGTGTGGACTACAGCAGGACTGTTTCCCGGGTAACGCCCTGGAGCAGGCCACGGCCAATGACTTAGCCCCAACTTTAGAACTGCTTACGAGAGGACAAAGACCACAAACTAAAGTCAACTTCCAGATTCATTTCTCATTCTAGACTCACTATAATCGCTGGAAAATTTTGATAAATGCGGTGGGTTTGGGTCATCATTGAATTACTGTCTGCGGTTTTCATAGACAACGGTGCACACAGGCAGGCTCAGCTAAGGTTCCCGGATTTAAACTGCTATACAGCAGTCAGAGTAAATTAGACGGTGAACTTTCTAAACAGTCATTTGGCATCGCAGATGTACATTCCTAAACCGACCCCAAAATTCCCCCCTGGCTTTGTTTTCTTAGGTGTGGATGAGCAGACCATTATCGATGTCCTCACCAAACGCAGCTACGCCCAGCGCCGGGAGATTGCCTTCTGCTATGAGAGGAGAGCCAAGAAGGTCAGAGCAGGGCCAGCGAACCAATCACACCCCTCGCAGATTTATTTTTTTCCAATCAAAACAATGAGCACAGGAGGACAACACCCTCTAAACATACAGTATCAAAGGACGTCTTTCCATCAACAGGCCCCAGATAAGCACTAAAGCAGCGGTTCCATACTCCCTCCTTGGGTACCCTTGAGCAGGTCTGAGTTTTGGAGGCGTTCCACCTCAAGCACATCCAAGAAAACTCATCAAGCCCACAATTATTCAAGTCAAGTCGAATCGAACCAATTTTTAAAACAATCAACGGTTGACCAAAGGGCCGTGCAATGCTAAGAGTAAAACAAACAAACAAACTGACTAACTAACTAACTAACCAACAAAACTGCACAAGACTAATGGCATTTCCTCTAGTCTTCAAGAGCCAAATGAAGGAGGTAGACCTTTAGATATGAAGGTTTTTGGTGCCCTTACGGTGTAACACCTTCAATAACAAGATCTGTTTGGAGTTAATCGAGGAGGGGGTTGGGAAACACTGTACTATTTGGAAGGCTTCTTGAATTTTGAATACTGGTGATAATTAACTACTTTAATGAAGCTCTAGTTTAGTCTGCAGTGATTTCATGCCTGGTATGGATTGCTTCTCCCTAGGATATGATCACAGCCCTGAAGGGGGCGCTGTCGGGCTCTCTGGAGTCAGTGATCCTGGGGCTAATGAAGAGCACCACCCAGTATGATGCCACTGCGATCAAAGGCTCAATGAAGGTAAGACCAAACTGGCCTGTGTGCTAATGTCCTCCCAGTATCCAGAGGACTGGCTCATTTTTGGCTCATCTCTGTAGCCTGAAATCATTGCAAAAAGGTTAAGTTGTGCAAACTATGCAAGCTATGTGAACTATTTGGTGAACCAAGGAAATGTAGCTACTTTTCAATCCCTGCACCATGGAATTTTAGCTAAGATAAAGCTTAGCACAAACCTCGAAAATGCCTGATTTATAGAGTGTCAAAGTCAACACTTTTAGATAAAATTCAGAGCTGTGGAACTATATTAGCAAAATATGCTTCAGCTCATCTTAAGGTCAAAAATCTTTGCAGTTTTTTTTTTTATGTTGCGCAAGAGAAAGGGAGCAAAAGTGAAAAAGGGAGATCTTTACTGGGTGTGTGCAAAGATATTGTAATACCCAGTCTCTGCTGCTCTCTGGTGGTACTCATCCAGACTACAACTTAAGGGAACCTGAAACGGTTCAGCGTAGTCATGCTGCTCCTGCGTACCTCTCATTCATAATGCAGGTCCAGTATTGATCTGAAACAGGGGTTTATTTTCATGCAGGATTAGCTGAATGTTCTCTTGAATGGTTTTAAAGACATTCTCACTGCACTTGTTACAGGTTACAACTTGCACCATTTTGAATACACTGCAGCCTTTTTTAGCGACAAATTAGTTTCAATTACGGAGGAAAGCTTGTTGCTTTATTTATATTTTATTCATTTTTATTTAGTCAAATGCTGCAAGGAGTGCAATTCATACATATGAAGTGATTGTATTTTGGGAAGCAAAGGTGCAATAATGCTTTAGAGATATTCCATCAGTGCTGCTCACTGGTTTGTAAATATTACTGTCTGGGAATATTGACTATATTAACTGTATGAATGCACTCATCCAAGATTTTAAGTTACTTTGGAATAGGTTCAGAGTATTTAGCATATCCTAAATGAATTTAGTTTGCTTATATAATACTAGCGCCGCGGCAGTAAGGCAGTAAAATCTTTGATTTGCCCGCAGGGTTTGGGCACAGATGAAGAAACTCTGATCGAGATCCTCTGCTCTCGCAGTAATGAAGAACTGGTGCAGATTAAACAGGTCTACAAGGAACGTAAGTCTGGGGAAGGTGCTCACTGCGAGAGGCCTTACCTTTCGACGCTAGTCTGATTCTGGATCCTGAAGGTGTTCTGCCAGTCTGACCCTGTCTTTGATCCGCAGTGTTTAAGACAGATCTGGAGAAGGACGTCCATGGCGACACATCGGGGAATTTCCGTAAGCTCCTGATGGCCCTCGTGCAGGTGAGTCTACGGGCGTAAGCCAGTCAGAGCTGAAGATAAACTGGTTTTTAACTGTGTGTATATTGGTCTGAACATCTCCTTCCAACTGTCCCCTCAAAGACCAAGAGGGAGGCACCCAGCAATATTGTGGACCAAGGCAAGATCGACCAGGATGCCAAGGTAAATCTGAGGCGATTTCTGAATCCCAGGAACATCAGCTGATGCATTTCAGTGATGGAAATGTGCACCACACATCATGCACAAATAAAACCTGTAGACTCTGTGGCTTGGAGAGTAGTCTTAATATACAGAAATGAATTATAGGTCATAGACTGTCTTCCAGTCTTGGCTGTGTGCTTGTACACCCCCCCTCCCAAATAGCAACATGAGTATTAACCGTGATCTAGCATCATACTACACTGTAAACCAAAACTGCATCACTGACTCGGAATAAAGTGGACTCTTACATTTGAAGACCACAAAGGAAAAATGGTCAGAGTCCAAATTTTGCATTTTATATATTTTATATGTTATATATTATTATAATATTTTATATATATTATATTTTTTGCACATTTTTTTCTGTGCTTTGTTTCTAAAATCGTTTTGAATTTTTAATTCATCATTTCTCCACAATGTGAAAATGTGACTCTGATCATTTTTCCATTGTGGTCTTCATTTGTAAAAAAGTTAATCCAGCATGAACATTACTCTTGTTCTTCAGATTAACGCAGTACTTTCTCCCACTGCAGGCTCTGTATGATGCTGGTCTTAACACGAAAGGCACAGATGTGGAGACCTGGATCGCCATCATGGCCGGACGCAGTGTCCCTCACTTACAGAAAGGTACTGTTTGACTGTGCAGCGCAGGTCCCCCCGTGAGCCAGGCTCCTGAGAGTGCTCTGTGCAGCGCAGGTCCCCCTGTGAGCCGGGCTCCTGAGAATGCTCTGTGCAGCGCAGGTCCCCCTGTGAGCCGGGCTCCTGAGAGTGCTCTGTGCAGCGCAGGTCCCCCTGTGAGCCGGGCTCCTGAGAATGCTCTGTGCAGCGCAGGTCCCCCTGTGAGCCGGGCTCCTGAGAATGCTCTGTGCAGCGCAGGTCCCCCCAGTGAGCCGGGCTCCTGAGAATGCTCTGTGCAGCGCAGGTCCCCCTGTGAGCCGGGCTTCTGAGAATGCTCTGTGCAGCGCAGGTCCCCCTGTGAGCCGGGCTCCTGAGAATGCTCTGTGCAGCACAGGTCCCCCTGTGAGCCGGGCTCCTGAGAACGCTCTGTGCAGCACAGGTCCCCCTGTGAGCCGGGCTCCTGGGAACGCTCTGTGCAGCGCAGGTCCCCCTGTGAGCCGGGCTCCTGAGAATGCTCTGTGCAGCGCAGGTCCCCCTGTGAGCCGGGCTCCTGAAAATGCTCTGTGCAGCGCAGGTCCCCCTGTGAGCCGGGCTCCTAAGAATGCTCTGTGCAGCACAGGTCCCCCTGTGAGCCGGGCTCCTGAGAATGCTCTGTGCAGCGCAGGTCCCCCTGTGAGCCGGGCTCCTGAGAATGCTCTGTGCAGCGCAGGTCCCCCTGTGAGCCGGGCTCCTGAGAATGCTCTGTGCAGCGCAGGTCCCCCTGTGAGCCGGGCTCCTGAGAATGCTCTGTGCAGCGCAGGTCCCCCTGTGAGCCCGGCTCCTGAGAATGCTCTGCTCTGTTTTCTGACTGGAAGTCACTGCTGAACCGGTGTGCCTGCAGACAGGTCGGTTTTTGGCCACACCTCTTCGTGAATATTCTTTCTATGAATATATAGGTGGTATAGGAGAATAAACTCCTTCAGTGACGGAGGAGGAATATGCAATGTTGACCAAACCAGTCTGAAAACACAGTGTTAAATATATTTGTGGTGCAGCCTGTGTTTCAGGGCAGGAGGGTGGAGAAACAGGGCTGGGACAGTCGTTGCTGGGAGGGCAGACCAGTATATCTCACAATTACACTTATACTGAGCAAAAGGGCGGCTCTGCCACTAAGTGCAAGAGCTCTTTGTTTATGGAAAGTCAATTCTTAAAGGACATTAGGAGGGAGGATACTATTGTAAATAAGAAAAGACAATCATTTTAATGATAAGATCAAGGCCAAAATGTGCTGGCAGTAGCATCCAATGAGCATGACCGATTACTACCTCCAACTCAGTGACAGAAGGACGGACAGTGTGGAAAATGCAGATAAAAAAGCGAAAACAGTCATTGGTAAATCATCCTTGACCTGTTATAAATTGAAAACTGTGCAATGAGAAGATATTTAATGTTTTTTTCTTTCTTTCTTTATTATTATTATTATTATTTAATTTTGTTTTAATTATTATTTGCCCATCTGTGATCTCTGTCATTTCTGTATAATTTCTTAATTATAACAGGCTTATGCATTAGTGTTGATTATTCAGTAAATAAATTGTGATTATTAAACAAGCGATCTTGAACAGGAACAGCTTCAAAGCAATTATGTTGACAGGTCAGAGGCTCACGTCACGCCATTGAAAATCCCGTAACGCCAGCGTTACCGCCAGGGGGACATTGGGCTTTAGGGAGTTAACTGCCGTTTTCATAAGGCAGTCAATTACCGTAATGAAGAGAAATGGAGTTATAAAGCAACCCTGCTTCACTCCTGTTTTCTTGTTTAATGGGTCAGTAATTGTGTTTCCGTGTACCACTGCAGATTGAAAGTCAGTGTACAGGAGCTTTGTGATGTTAACGAGTCTCTGAGGAGTACCATGGTGTCTCATGAACTTCCTAAGAGAATCATGGTGAATGCTGCTGAACGCCTTTTGGAAATCAATGAAGCTAGCATAGACCTGACTGTTCAATTCCATTCACTGTTCCAGAATTAGGCGGAGTAAAGATCTGGTTGATATACAATCCATCTTTTCCGAATCCTGCTTTTTCTTACCTGAGAAGATTGTCCCCTGAATTTTGTGGACAGCGCAGTAGAATGGGACTGAGGATATAATGTGATTGATAGTAAGGTTATGCCTGTCCAATTGCTGCAGTTGGTGAAGATCTCCCTTGTTTAGCAGCTTAATAATAAGTTCCAGTTTTCATTCTTTTGGCGTTATTTCCTTTGTCCAGATTTCTTTGAACACTTCTGTCAGGATATGTGGGATTACTATCTCATCAGCGTTCAGCATCTTAGCACTCACTTTGTCTACACCCCGGGCCTTTCTATTTTAGGAATTAAATGGAATTCCACATTCACTGATGGAATTTTTCAATTGTTTGGCAGTTGATCTTCATGTCTTGGTCATTTTAACCCTTTGAGCGCTGAATACATTTTCAAGGAATTAAAAATGAAGTTATCCTGAGCTGTTGAAAACCTATCATGTGGCAACTTGTTTAAAAGAGCTCCCGCAAGGGAGCTCTTTTAAACAAGTTGCCACATGATAGGTTTTCAACAGCGTATGATTTTGACATCTTACATCATTAGGCCACTATAGTTGCCCACGACGCTGAAAGGGTTAAGCTTGTTCAAATTTGCTCTCAGTCTGGTTTCTTCTCTATTCAAGATGTTTTCACAATGTTCTTTTCATCTTTGGATCTTGTCCTCTTGCTTTTGAATTGTCCTACCCTCTTTGTCTTTCAGAGATGTTTCAGTAGTAAGGTATCTCCCTTTCAGTTCTCTGATGATCTTGTGCCGCGTGGTCGTACCCCATTTCTCTGCAGCCTCTTCAGTTTTCTTGGTTAGATCGCCGACGTATTTTCTTTTATCTGATCTCGCCGACTTCTTTACTTCTTTGTGTAGATTTAAGTAATGTTTCTGTGCCATTCCTTCAGTCTCTCAGAGTTTGACGGTTGAGATGCTGTTTTACGTTCTTTCTTCTATTTTATCCCCGGTTCCAGCTGTAATCCACTCTGCCGTCTCTCTCTTGTTGTAGCCAAGCTTTTGCTCTGCTACTTCTTACATGGTTTCATTGAAACTTTCCAGGGTCAGTTCCTCTTTTTCCATCAAGATGGCAAATTTATTTTGCAACTCTAGTAGGAATTCCCCTTTCTTGTTGGGATTGTTCGGTTTATTTACATCACTTTGTGGTCTTCTCTTAGACTTTGGTTTGCTTGCTCGTAGTATGAGTTTGATCTTACTCAGACGTAAACGGCGGTCACTTCTGATGTCTGCTCCTCGTGTAACACAGACAATAAGTAAATATTTTCTCCAGAGACGACTGATGATGATGATGTGATCGATCTGCTTTTTATTAGTCTTGCCATCTGGTAACGTCCATGTTTGCTTATGGATGTTCTTATTTTGGAATATATGGCCTCCAATGACAAGTTTGTTTTCATCACACCTCTGGTAAGGCCTCTGACCATCATCAGTCATGATGCCGAGGGCATATTTCCCCAATTCTCTCTCCGTTGAGGTCATTTCCTCCAGCCTTTGCATTGAGGTATGTTGTTTTTACACTGTTGGCTCATTCAGTCAGACAGTTTTTCGCAAATTTCCCAGCCTTGACCACTTGTTGCTTTTAAACCACTGGGTCTTTTGAATGCTCCTTTTATATGCAAGCAGAGCGGCATCTCCAGGTCAACACCTGTGGACTTATATATTTCTTTATTTATTTGCATTTTAACACTTTTGGACACTTATATGTTTCCTCTCCCTAACTTTTTTGTTGCAAGCACAAAATTCAGAATGAGCATGTATTTCCAAAAAACAATGAATTTGAAAACATGAAATAATTGGTCTTGTTCTTTTCTCAATGAAATACTGGTCAAAGGTGATTTACATGTCACTGTTTTCTTTCTTGGAAATCAGGGATGTATGTGTATTTTTTTTTTCGTATAAATCGTAGTAACGTAGAAACAGAATATGCAGACATAGTATATTAAATATATTTAATAAAATAATTATGTACCTTTCTTACAAAGGCTTAGTACAATTACTTCAGAGTTTAGTTATGCTTATGATTATTTACTGTATGAATTATACACTCATTGCGCTGCAGCCTGTGGTGCGTATCAGTTAAGCTTTGAAAATGGTTATAAAAGGGCCTTGGGGTGAAAAAGTTTGGACGCCCTTTCCAGTCTGCAGCCACATGTCTAAAACACTGAAGCTCATTGCATAACTATAACATCATGTAACTTTTCTTTATAGTTTTCCAGAGATACAACGGCTACAGTCCATACGACATCCAAGAGAGCATCCGAAAGGAAGTGAAAGGAGACTTGGAGAAATCATTCCTCACGCTAGGTATTGAACATTTATATTTCACAGTCAATCAAACTTTAATAAGGACTCAATCATGGAATAGATACCAAGTACAGAGCAGAGTTCTGGATAGTAATGAATGGTAATAGAATTTTTGAGTATTCATTTTATTAATTTCATTTTAAGCGTCCAGTTCAATGTCTGGACACACTTTACCTGTTTTTTTTTTATAGTACTCTCTTTTAAGTGAAATTTAAGCAGTTTAACTTACATATATAACCTTAAATGGCAATTGGTAAGAGGTACTGTAAATAGCCAGAAATTGAAAATATTAATTTTCTTCACAAATTGTCCAAATTTTTTTTGGAATTCAGAAAGAAGCCAAATTCAGCAAAATAAATGGAAAAAAAAATCTATTTTCCGATAATTTATTAGAATCAATACTTTTTGAAATTGATTAAATTATCTATAAATTGAAAATAACAGCAAATAAATAAATAAGAAATAAAAAATCACAGCACAGTACAGTGCCTTTTTCTTATACAACAAATATCTTAAAAAAAAAAAAAAAAAAAAAACGCCCAGGAGCACATGAAAGTGTGATGCTAAACTCAGTCTGGAGCGCAACTCAGGACTGTAGAGTTGTGGTGTAAATCTCCAGCCCTTTGCAGCTATAAGTTTAGCGCGGGGATCTGCTCGACGAGTGGAATCAGGGTCATTTTGCGTCACATGCTTGATACCATCTGTGACAAAAATACATATTTAGGCTGTGGACTTAGGTACCTATAAAAAAATGTTTCACTATCCTTACCTCAGAGTGTTTGACTCAACTACTTTAATTGGTTCTGGACTGGTGTTATTTTTTTCAATTGAAGCAGTATTACAGAGTCTAAATTTATTAGTGATTGTACTACTTACAGGTTCACTTTTCACACCACTCTTTTTTCTAGCAAACAAAACTGAAGAGATATGCAAGTATACAAATTCAGCAGGAAAAACAATAGACTTTATTTATTGTGCTTCTGTGGTGCTCAAATAGCTGTAAATATCATAGTTATATAATTACTAATTTTGGGTTACCGTCACTTTAAGACAAAGAAGTGGAATGCTCTACATTGGCCAAGTTAATCTTCTGACCTGAATACAACTGAGCTGGCATTTCACTTGCTGCAGGCTAAATTTTTGGCAGCACTCCCCGAGAAACAAACAAGAACTAAAGACAGACTCAGTGAAAGTTTGGCAAAGCATCACCGGGGTAGGAAAAGCCTTGTGTCACAGCAACAGATTTGTAAAAACGACTATTCATGATAGTTAGATTGACTGGTTCATTTCTCATCCATTATGGTGGCGTACGGAGCCAAAAGGATTAAAATTGTGTCACTCTCCAAATACTTATGAACATAAGTATGAGTATGAGTGTAAGTTAATGTCTTGGTGTATGTTCGTATGAGTGTATGGGGATGTATGTAGGCCTGTGTGAGTGTGTATGTGCTTGTATGTGTGTGCCGGTGCACACAAGCAGTATGCATGCTTTCTGAAACATTAGCTGTCTCCCACATCTCTGGCTGTATTGGGACTGGCACAGTTAGATGACTGCGATGCCCCAGGGCTCTGAGCCTTTTTCAGCTCCCATTTGTGATCTGCTAGCAGTTGATTCATTTCTTATTAAACATAATTGCAAGCTGTTTTGAGAAAAACAACATTTGATTTGAGAGGATGCCCCAAAGAGGGATGGATCTACGCCCAGGCTCCTCGAGCAGCCTCCTAACCAGGAACACTTTACACACGACAAGAAAATACCAGCTCCAAAGTGCAGGTTATTTAAACTTGCCCTGTTCTCTCTCTCTCTCTCTCTCTCTCTCTCTCTCTCTCTCTCACTCCTTGCAGTTCAATGCTTTGAAAACAAACAGCTGTATTTTGCAAGCAGACTCCATGATGCCATGAAGGTATTGTAAATACGTATTTGCATTCCAAATCAAAATACTTCCCACTTTCAGTAACTTAAAAGTAAGAAGCAACGAGAATGTAGAATCATTTTTTTTTAACCCTATGAGCGCTGAATACATTTTCAAGGAATTAAAAATGTAGTTATCCTGAGCTGCTCCCGCAGGGGAGCTCTTTTAAACAAGTTGCCACATGATAGGTTTTCAACAGCGTCTGATTTTGATATCTTGCATCATCGGGCAACTATAGTTGCCCAATGGCGCTGAAAGGATTAATTTGGAAAAAAATGAATGTATCATTCTCTGTATGCAGATGAACAGAAAATGTGTATTGATGAAAAGTAAAGCAGGTGACCACAGTACGAAGGCACATTCATTACTTAAGCAAATGAGAGGCCAGTATGCGGGTTGTCTTGAGGAGAAAGCTAGGTGGACCTTGCTCACCTGTGATTACCCTTAGCATAGCTGTCGGTTTAAGTGAACGTCAGAGGTTACTGACCCTGTTCCTCGAGGTTTATATCCTCTTGGTTTTTACTCTAAGTAGAATTTTGCTCAACCGATTCAACAAAATAGGAGCTCAGTGCAAATCTCTGGCTGTGGAACGAGCAAGACTCACGCTCAAACTTACAGGATGGTAGATCTCCAGGAGCAGGGCTGGTAAGCATTAGTGTCAGGTACATAGTATGCATGGAACTCCAAGCCAAAGGCACCAATAGTATAACAATCTACGGTGGTATCAAGTATGTGATAATCCAGGGCTTTGATGTCATTCATGCAAAGTTAAAGGTAAAACAGGTGACCATAAATTTCTACTGAGGGTTGAAGGGCTCAAATTTGCTTAATCAAACCAGTGGTTAGATTGACTGACAGATAGAAAAATACATACAAATAGACATACAGTAACTGTTTTTCAGTAGCATTATTGCAAAGAGTTTCTATCGCTTACAGAGTAAAGGGGCGAAGGAGAAAGTGGTCACACGGATCATGATTTCCCGCTGCGAGGTCGACCTCATGAAGATTCGTTCCGAGTTCAAGCGGCATTTCGGCAAGTCGTTGTACCAGACCATCGCTGTGAGTGTCCATCGTGCCCCAGTGTTACTGCATGCTATAGCACAGTCACCACACGCCTAAACCAAACCCCCTCCACACACTCAGCTCTATGCTCCTGTGACTCAATCCACATTACATCTCAGGCCTTATACACATTTTCAACGGGGATTTAAATGATTAATTGATGGTTAATTGCTGTTTAGAATTTAATCGATCGAGCATTTACAGCTTAGCTGATTAATTCACAATGTAGGCTACGTGCCCTTTCTCAGTTCTCACTTACAGTGCTGTTGCGTATGCAAAGGTTGGAGCAATGCTGGTGTCAGAGCTGACAATCGGGTGGGCATAGAACATCCCTTTAAACCAATAATTAGTCCTGACCATAGGCTGTATAAAAAGATGGACGCAGCACTCGGGTCTGAAAACTGAGGCCAATGCAGAAATCTCCAAAATTTGCATTCTATTTAATGGCCAGCAGATGGCGACGTCAGTGGTTCAATCCTATAGAAGTCTATGAGAAAATGACTCTATTTTCCCACCAGATTTATAATTTAAATAATGATTTCCACATTACTTTATTGTATCTATTGCAAGTTTCAAGTCTGCTTTGATATATCATGATGTTCATTTTTGTAAATTATGGTCCCAAATAGATATAAATACAATAAATAGAATAAAGGATAAAGCCAGTATATGCTTTAGGGGTGTGGCTATCCTCTGGTCCTTGTCTGATACGGTAATGTCCACCCGTAGATCCACCCCTCGCTTCTCCCCGGATATTCCGTTCACGCTCTCGTCCAATTGGAATCACATCTGGTTTCAAAATGACAGAATGGCGTAATTCAAATTGCCAAAATCGAGGTTTCCTCAATAGTATGCTGAAACCAATGGGTGACGTCACGGTTGCTTCGTCCATCTCTTTATACAGTCTATGGTCCTGACTTGTTCTCAGTCATTTGTAATCCCCAGCCATCAGAGGGGTTGGTCAAGGGACTGTTGATTTAGGCCTTGTCTGTCCATGCGTGTGTACGTCTGTTCGGATTCATTACTGTGAAACGATATGCCATAGCCTCTTACTTTATGACTCTTTGCAACACATTAAATCTGTTACCTTTTTTGTGATCTCTGACTTCTGACCTTTCAGAAATTGCTGCACTGTTCAAGGGGTGGGTTGGAGGACTGTTGATTTAGGCCGTGTCCGTCCGTCTGTCCATCTGTCCAACTGTCCAACGGTCCAGCCGTCCGTGTGTCCTCTGGCGGGGGACTTTTTGCGGTTTTTGACTGGCTTGTTCTTTATAAATAATTAGTTCACGCTGAAAACACTCCACACTCTCAGGTGTTGCATTTTTCCCCGTTTAGGCAAGACAAGGAATATAATGTTTCATTTGGACTTGCAATTTGGTGCATTTCAATCAGTGTTATTCAAAATTATTTGAAAGTGTTTAGTGTCTTTTTTTTTTCTTTGATTTAATTTAAACAATCATGAAGCACAGGTTAGATAGCTTACATTGCAGGATGTGCCAAAAATGTAGCACAGAATTTCAAGAGTAGTTTATCTTTTTTAAGTGAAGTGTACTCTTCGTTTGTAAAATATTTAATTGCCCTCACTTTGCATCAAGAAATAAGCTGTGTTTTTAACTGCCAATCGATCATTCTTATAACTGGAAACATATTAATAAAGTTAATGACTGAGAACAGGTCAGAAGTTGGGATCGATCATCAGTTTAAAGGGATGTTTTGTTCTCACCCTATTTTCAGCTCTGTCAAAGCCAATGGCCAATAAAACAGTCATTTTATTTTGCATTTCATATTTTTTTACGACCAAAGTTTTTTTTTTCATTTTTTTTCATAATGATTGGTTGGAAATCTACGTGATGGATGATCAATTAATGACATTTCTTAAAATTAGCATCCCTAATTTTTAATGGCGCAGACATCAATTTAATGGACTGTAATCCCCACGTGGTTGACTCAAGACATATCACCAGATATTTAACCCCAAAATTTAAAACTGCCCATTTGTACTTAAATATGGAGGTATTTACATCCAAGCACAGTATACATTGTCATTTAAAGGGGCACTGTCACAACACCCGTGAACTTACAAGAACACAAAATTATAAAAAAAGAATTCAAGTTCACAAACATGTTAGGATTCTAAAGAGACATGACATAGCTCAAAAATACGAAACAATACTCAAAACAGCTGAAATATTCTATAGTGCAAAGATTGGAATGATAATACTCCATACTCCAAGATCCTCAAAATGCTTTGCCTCTCTTAAAACTGTATGGTGAACGATTTTGAGATTGGAGCCAAGATTTGCACATGCGCGTGTCATGATAGTGCCCCGTTGAGCATTTGAAGTTATGTCACTGAATGTTATGTCACTTGAGCTCCATCTCTCCAGCTGCCAGTTTGGATGGAAATGATGTGTATTTCTGAAGGTGAGGCTCTCCTCTCCCCTCACAGGAGCACACTAAAGGAGATTACCAGAAGGTCCTCCTAAGTCTGTGTGCTGGTGATGACTGAGGTCGCTGCTATCCCATGAGTCCTCGGCGAAGCATTCCTCCTCTTCCTGCCCTGCTAGGAGTACCCCAAGGGTCAGAGCCGCCCAACTGTCCCAGCTTTCTGCTTTCCCTCCCGCCAATACCCAGCGTGCAGCAGCAGCAGCATCGTTAAACTGTTTTTACGCTGTAAAGGAAAGAACAGTCGCCATTCAGTTAGACATGAAAGATTCCCTATAGAAACGGAGGCCGCACAGCTATGTTTGTAACCTGTTTTGCTGGAAATAATAAACACGCCACATTGGGTGGTTTTCATCCATGGAAACATCTCTGGGGTGCATTTTATTGCAAAGATTGTATTATTGTATTGAAAAGGTTATGTGGTGATGTGTGAGATCCATTGACATGCAGTTATGAGGATAGTGATACATCTGTAAGTAAAGTGTGGTTTTAAAATTAGCCACAAGAGTGTGCTAGAGTAATACAGTGCAGAGCCAGCATGACAGTGAATCATGGAATGATCTATGGCCGACTGAGCATCAGATTTCATTTCTTCTGGCCTAAAAATATATTCCGGTTTTGGAATACTGTGGTTATACTACCATATTTTACATTTTCAGATGTTCAAAACACCTTCTTTTCTCCACATTACTTTGCTTAGATGAAGACCATTATTTTCTGAGTCCAAGACATGCTTTACATTATTCGCAACATAATGTAAAGACTGTGTGCGGTATACATGAGTCAAGTTTATCCACTATATTTGAAACATAAAATGCAAAATATGAGAAATAACTGAGGAAGAACAGAGAACTATACATTAAAATAACTGTTCATGGCTATAACAAGTCTCATGTGCACATACCTTATATCGGCTCTGTTGAGCTGGGGAAAAGCGTAGAACATTTCCACATGCCATGAAACCTAGCGAGTACAGACAAGTAAGCACGCTCATTCTTCTCCTGAGCATATTATGCAACCTACAAGTTTTTTTCAGGCACACATCACAAAGTTCCTTTGACTTGAATTTATGATCTGTGTTTGCACATCATAGTTTACATGAAATTAACTATGTTGTGCACCCATTACCAGCGACTGGCCATAGATTCTGTCAGCTGCATAGAAAGAGGTAGCTGCATGCTAAAGATTCAAACAAGAAACCTCTGTCCATATAAGTTATTAGAATGTATTCAGTATTTGCATAATACTGGATACATTATCAAGTACATCTATCAATACCAGGGATGTCTAGTCTAATCCAAAAAAGTTGATAAGACATTTAGACTCGTATAAATATACAAAGACAGCAATTTTAACTATGAAGTATGGTGGTAGATCTTTATTCTGTGGGACTGTTTTTCAAAGGCCTTTTCCAAAGGCCTTGCACATTTTCTTAGTACTCATTATAATGGATTCCATTAAGTACCAACAGACATGAAATGAAACCTTAATTGCCTCCTCTAGAAAGTTTAAACTGGGCTGTGGTTGGATCTTCTGACAGGAACATGATCCAACGTGTGCATCAAAGTCAACAGAAGAATGGTTCACCAACCATAAAAATTAATCCCTTTGTGCAGATATAGACGCCGGCGTCCATAAATTCTGAAATTTAATTCCTAAATAATTCTGTGATTGAATTTCCAACTGTCTTGCTTCACAGGAATAATATTCCAGAGTCTCTGTGATACAAATTCTGAGTTATAAAGCCTAAATAGATTCATGCACAACAGGGAAAATTGGCATTATTTGGATTCTGTGCAAAGTTGCCATGGCCTTCACAGTCCTCTGATATAAATCCAAAAGAAAACCTGTGGGATGAGCATGATTGTGTAATTTGAAGGATCTGAAGAGATTTTGCATGGAGAAACAGTCTCTGATCCTCAGCATTGTCTTCTTCAACATCATTATACACTATAGAAGACTTGTAGCTTTTATCTTGGCAAAGGGAGGCTGCGCAAATTATTAATTGAAGGGGATCCAATAACTGAGGCACACATTTTTGAGAAAAAGACTTGTTTATTGATTGTTTTTTTTTCAATAATTGTATTTAAATTTATAGGTTTATTTTTGTGATTAATTATCAATCGGATAAATACTGAAGACTTAAATTTATAGCTACTTTGGTTCATATTGACCAAAGATTCCACATTTACCCAGGACATTGTAATTGGCTAGACACCTGAATTGGCAATTGTGGACAATAATAAAAAACAATTAAATAACCAGTGATTTTTACATTCCATATCAATCTGTGCACAATACATATTTGTTTTTAGATTATTCAAATAAACGGGATGTGAAAAACAATCAGCAGTTTTATGCAGGAAGCTGAAACATTCTTTCCTTCAGCTACGAGTGCTGTTCTTTTGAACTGCAGTGAAGAGGCTTTATTTAGATTTTTTAATCATTAGTGTGTTTTGCTTTGTTTGTTTGGCACTAATTTTTTAATTGAAAATGTTAATTTGACCTGCAGCTAGAGTGATTTGCATACTTGCAAGCAGCTTTTCTATATATTTCTCCTGTTTAGTTTGAGGTCTCTCAGGATGCCAGATCCGCCATAGAGTTGACGAGGCAGTTCTTCACAGACTGAGAGAGTCGAGCGGCAGCCGAGCTTCTGAACTGCAGGAAAACACAAACCAGGGCAACTCCGACGAGAGACAAAGATGGAGGAGGCTTTTTAAGCACTTCCACTACAGGGGATGGGAAATTTGCATGCTCAATTTTTAATATTATTTTACATTTATAGTCACACACACACACACACACACACATGCATACACATGCACATGCACCTGCATGCACAAATGCTCACATGCTGCAATTAAAAACATTTGATTATAATACACATTCTCATACACACACACCCACAAATAAACTCACACAGTCTCATGGACAGAAATCTGCAAACTGATTAAAATGCACCGATAGAACTCAACAGTTGACTGAGACAGAATGATATTCCGTTTCCTGACCAAGAAGAGAAAAAAGACTCCTATAAAAGTCTTTATAGACAATAAAGGTATATAGAGTATATAAAGAAACCACATTAAACTCAAGTCTCCATTGACCTCCTCCCTCCCCACCCAATAACCTTGAAAGCCCATTTTTATTTTGGATTTATTTAGAATATTATTTAACTCCAGCCCAAGCAGTGTACAGTAGCACATCTGTGTCCCGTAAATTTATTGTCATTAAGTAATAACATCGATGAGGACATTATCCTTTTGTGATGTTTTTTACTGTTTATTGCCAATGAAAGGTAAAATATTGCATAAAGCCGGTAAAATAGTATTTTGCAATGCCGGTGGTGAGATTTATGCTTTGATGCAGTGACAGCTTAATCTGCATGTCATAAAGAAGGGAGTACCACCCATATTTCTCCATTTTTATGTGGATGTATAACATGCTGTTCTGTTATGGCCCCGGCCCTTTAGGCCCTCGGGAACTTCAGGGGACCCTTCCCACGAGACACTGCACCTTTCAGCACGCCAAGGTCAATGTACCTGAGTGACAGGGTCCATAAATAACATGATGTCAAGTGAAATAAAATAGAATAAAAACATCAATAATGTGATGTTTAATAATGTGAGGTCTAATCTGGTCTTCTTTGACGTTAAGTAGTTAATAAAGTTAAAGTAATTGTCTTTAACCATTAATTTATTGCAGGGTTACCCTAAGATTTCATTTCAGCGGCAAATTTATCGATGATCATTCAAGACCTGAAATGAAAGATTTAAAATACTATGCAGGATTGCATTCTGAACAATTCGCCAAAAACTGGATTAGACATCATTACAAAATGGATCATTATCATTGATAAATGTAGCTAATTAAATATCCTTGAATATGAACAACACTGTAACAATACATAATTTAAATGATAAATATTCATAAATCACTCTGGATGAGTACCTGCTAATGCTAATAATAATAATAATAATAATAATAATATCCCAAAGGTATTTTATTTTACTAAACCACAGATTCAGATGCTAAATGAAGCCATTCAACACAATGCTTCCAATCACTCATATACCCCGTGAAAAATGAGTGGAACTATGAATTTTACATTTTTAAAGAACAGCATAACAATGAGTTATACGTCACATTTTTTTTAAAGGTCAAGAGCAGCTAAGATTGCTCATCCTTGGATCAGCATTAGCGTGGGGACATCAGTAAGCCGCTGTGTTTACCAGCTCCTCGGGCGAGCCGAGCCAGAGCGAGCAGCTCCAGAGTCGCTGCAGTACAGGGTGCGCTCCGGTGACAGAGACACACTCCCGACCGTCCCAGATACAGCGAGGCACTGGACGCGTGCCGGGCCTCCGTATCAGCCCTCAGGGGGAGGAACATCCCTTTCAGAACAGGCACCATTAAAATTTGAAGGCCCAGCTGTTGAGCCGAGCACGGCACAGCGGGCTCAGGAGAGGCGCTAACGTTCTCCCGCTAGCACTGACACTCATTTTGGGGTCCTCTGTTCTCAGCTGAGGCTGACTGGAGAGTGGCTGTGCTGGTGGTGTGGAGTGGCATGACATGGTAACACCGCACTCTGTGAGCTGTTGCATTCTGGGCCGTTGAGGTCCTCCCTGTGGAATTCTGTTGGACTCTGCTGTGGCCTGCGGCTGTTCCTCTCAGACTTTACACAATGGATGCTGCTGCCTCAGCACAAATGAGAATGGCTACAGGTTAAGCCAGAGGAGGTGACCATTCCTCACCCACAATTTTTCGGGAAACATTCATCTCCATCCTCAGTGTTTTTTTTTTTTTTGAACTGAGCCACAATTTTTTCACAGTTGACATGAATTCATTTCACCTCATTGTCACCATTAAGTGTCTTGCGTGGAATAAATGAGACACACACACACACACACACACACACACACTCCTCCCAGTATCTCCCCCACACTAACCATCTTTCTCCGCCTTCAGGCACGTTAGCAGCACTACATGGAGCGATAGCTCGCTTTAACATCTCGCCCTTTTTCAAACTGCTAACAGAATTTCCAGCCTTTGTTGTCTCCAGAACCATCTCCTTTCATGATTATCCAACCAAAACTACAAAAAACAGGGAAGATCACTCACAATCCTCCCGTCTGCACCGCTCAATCTTTGTTGGTGTCTGATGGAAACTGCAAAATAAAATGGATGAAAACTGTAATAAAAAGTACTGCTGCCCTACAGTACAGTTCTGTCAGTATCTATCCACAGCCCGTCCCTTTCGTACAGACAGATGCGCACGTGTGACGGCATGTAGCAGCATGTAAGCAATGCGATGCTCACTGTTACTGTTCATATCTTAGCACAGGGGAGTCATTCTCATGCAAAGACGTGAACATTTTCAGTGCTATCAGGATCAAAGAAAATATATTTGATGGAGATGTTTATTTGAGCTTGTGATACAGGGATTGTACAGGGACAATTAAGATGTATGTATGCCAGTAATTAATAATACATTTTTCATAAAAAATTACGGTGATTAAGTTCAACACACATGCAAGACCAATATTCAAACTAGTAGTGTATTTTATGACAAAATGTTAAAGATATACTGTAAATGCATTCCGGTTTTGTGAGTTAACAACATCCCTTTTTTAAGACTGATTGTGCCCCATGTATTGATTTATGCCATTCTTTTTCATAAAAGAATGTCATCATTTAAAAAAAAGGTGCACTGTACATATTGTGCAAGAAATAACTAAATGATGTATGCTTCAAAGTGGTGAATATGTGTAACATTACAGTGCTAATGTGACTCAATCTAATGCCTCCTAGCTCGGCTGCATCACTGAAAATTGTGTTTGGTATACTTTATTTTACCAAGGAATAATACTCATGAATAAAATGTATTATTTCACCAATGAGTACTAAACACAAAAACGATTGCATGTTAAAATCATACAGTCATGTATTGCCTTTGCCATTTTTTCCCAAAGTAGTCATTTGTGAGAGATTATAGAATATACCTCAGATATTAAGCACCACATTACAGACACTTCGCATTAGAGCACTCATCACAAACCAGACAAGGTGGAGAGGGTGGGATTAATTAAGCCAATTAAAGATGGGGATTACTCTGACCAGATTGAGCGATATACACTGGGAATTCTGCCCGGACACTGGCTAAGTCCCTCCTCCCTGTGGCCAGTGTCGGGGGATCTGTAATGACTGCAGTGAGTTGGGACCGAGGCTTAATGTCAGTTGTGAAAGATGGAACCTCCTGCAGCACAGTGTCCCCAGCACTGAGCCGGGCTGTATTTTCCACTGCAGCCAGAGGGAAGGTTGCCTCGACTGGCTCATTAACACTATTTTTAGTGGCAAACTCATTTTCCAGTTTTTCCATCCAAAACACTCTGAGCCCAATTTGCCAAGAAGGCTACAGGAAGATTGGTATTAGTGAAATAGCATAAATTAGCATAACTTTACGGGTCTGAAAAAACAGAGAGCATTCGCTGACCCATTTCTCTGTCCAACACAACACAGCCAGACCACACATAGCCAGCTGTGTAAGTTTATGTATGTGTGTTAAATTACAATCTATTTTTTTATTCATTAATTAAAGTTATTAAAAAAAAAAAAAAGCTTGTTTGTGCAATTCATGACAAGCATGCTTTGGTAGTAATTTTGTCTTCAAAGTATTCAGAAAATTTCAATTTAATGGAAAACTGCTACTTATTAAAAGCCATGCAAAGCACACATATACTGCACGCACACACACACACACACACACACACACACACGCACAAATACATGTTAAAGCACACACTTACAAACATACTCACGCACGGAAAAACAGTTTAAGTGATCAGCAGCATTTTTTTTTTGGTGAAATAGGAGTTCAGAGAAGAGATATTACCAGCAGCGCAGGTTCCTGCTGTTTGTCTGGGTGCTGAGGCTCCATCCACACGTCACACCACACAGGCCGGTGACGCGCAGCTCCTCACCCTGCAGTGTCAGAGCCAGGTCATCGCCTAACACACCCTCCTCAGCTCACCCCACACCTCACACATGAGGGAGTGTTAAGATGACCTGCTCTGGAACATTCTGCCCAGTGTAGTGGGGCTGTCTTCATCAGCGCCTGTTTAAGTCACACTCCGAACACTTTGGGCAAGAGTATCTGACATCAGCAGTAGCAGAGAGTGCCAGCCTCAGGTTTTTTCATCTCCCAAACCACTGACAAGGAACTGACCTCTGTAAAGGCTTGTTGCAAAGCTAAATTAAAAAAAAAAAAAAAAAAAAAAAACAATGACAAGGTACCATTGCAGGAATTGATGGGAAATACATGAAAACACGCCAGCCTGACGCAACATTACAGGACATAAGAACACGATGATGAAGTTCTTACTGATTCCTGAACTGTAGCGCTTGCATAAGAGCCTTATCAGTTATTGCAGATGGAATGATTTAATCTGACTGAATGAAGTTCAGAGATTGGTCCAGTGCATTTTCATTTCTTTCAGACAATCAATTAACAGAGTGTGATGCTTAAAGCTTCTGTGCTCATGATGGTTTCTTTTATTTTGAACACAATTAAAAAAAAAAAAAAACAAATTCAATTTAACTTATGAATATTTTAATCATGGTATTAGTCCTCTGCCTGTGCTTAAGTTACGTTGAACAGATTTCCATGCATTAAGCTTTTAAGACCCCAGTGATCCGATTTGTTAGTTCTGTAATGTGAAATGGAAAGAAGAACCACTTTATAGAGCTCAGGTAGTTCTGATCCAGTCGCACTCATGCAGGTCCGTTGCATCATGGTAAATCTGTTTGTTTGATGTCTTGCAACACCTGCTGTCATATTGGCAATCACAGGGTAACAGACACGGTTGGTTTAAAGAGAATTGAAGATTACATTATGATTGCTTCATTACAAGCTACAACTGAACCATACTAATGAATTTATAAAGCCACATTGTCCAACCTCTTTGAAGTTTGCACCGGACTTTGCACGTAAAGATGTGCAATAACACAGAAGCAATTCCCATCTGACCACGCCCTTAAAGTTTGTAGCAACAGGTGCTACTGACTTAGCGCTAAACTGTTTGGCTAAGAAGTGTTTATATGTGTGTGTGTGTGTGTGCGTGTGTGCGTGAGACAGGTACATTGCTGAATCGGGAGGAGTGGAATATAAGGGTTTACCCACGGAGACCAGGTGTTTCCTTGTATCTGCCGCAAAGACTCGGCTTGTCAGGTCTTCCGCCTCCTGGAGGGACGGCTGTCGGACTCCATCGCTCCCTGCTCATGGAAAGAGCCTGTGAGCACGTGCGGTGGCGAATGGGCGGGGACTGGTGGCGCGGCGCCAACGTGCTAATCATGATTGCCTGTGAAGTGGCTCTAATCGTCTGGGGGAGGCAGGCCCGCCCTCGCCTTGTTTGTACAACGCTCCGTGGCTCGGCACATCGCTGTGCATCGCTTATTTGTAATCGTAATATTTTTCTGAGAACAGGGGAACACAAACACAGCGAGAGGCTGTGCGTGTGGAGGATCAGCGTCATCAAGCACAGTGACTCAATGAGTACTGGTGCCCCGCATCATAACCAGCCAGGCGAGGGGCTCTGTGATTGGCCGAAAGTCTTCATGAATGGCCTTGCACTGACCTGACAACAAACTGACTAGTTGTGGAACAAGCATTGAATATGAAAATATGTGCACATCAAACTTATCAAAGTTAAAGCTAACAAACATAATCTTAACCTTTAACTGCCTCAACCTTTTGGCACATTTTGAGTCACTGAATCTAATTGAAAGTTGTGTCGAACTTAAGTTGATTAAGCCATCTCTAACACTTGGTTGAGGTATGCTATGCTTAAAAAACCCAATCAGTTAAGTTCAACTCATCTTTTCATTAGATTCAGTGACTCAGAATGTGCTCTACCAAATGATTGAGGAGGCAGGTAAAGCTTTAACACATAACTGTTTCTAGTTCTTGCGTTCAGATCTATCTGCTTTCATCTTGTACCGTTAAAAAAATTTGTTGACAACTTTTGTAAAAATGTAACATTTTCTGCATATTGACAATGGGAAAGTTAAGTCAAACCTTTTTTTATTTGTGTCTTACTTATAACTGAAAGGAACGAAAAATGTCTTTTTTAGCCCTATGGTCGGGTGTTCGAATCCTCAACCAAGCCATTACTGGCAATGGCGGGAGGTCCGCTTGGGTGAGGTAACGATTGGCTTAGCCTTGCCGGTGATAACAAGGGTTAAGCTGGTCAAAATTAATCAGTATCATCGCCCCCTAGCGGCCTCTCCTGGTCAGGCAGGTGCATGTAGCTGCACAAATATGCTAACTGCATTATGATCTGAAGGCATAGGCAGTGTGCGATTATCGGGGCGACTGCATGGTCCAAAAAGAAGGGAGGGCGGGTCGTTTTGTGAGTCTGAGGAATCACGTGCCCCGGCGTCCTCCTCTTGAGGCGATGGGAACAGATCGCTGCAGTGAACTCAACAGTTTGGCCATGTTTAGTGCGGGGAAAAAACCATCAAAAAATGTCCTTCACCGAATGTGTTTTTACATCAGTTTTTCCTTCATGTACCTAGTTTATAGTACCAGTGAACAAACATGTCATTTAAAGTTTATAAATTGCAAAACAAGAGAGGCAGCAAAAAAGAGAAAACATGGTTTGAGTTACGTACAAGTAAATTAAACATTAAGGAGGACATGTCTTCATGACTATCTGTGCCTGAGTTTCAGCATTTAGTATTGAATCTACAACCCGGGACATGAGCCAGTGTTGGTTTAGAGCGGCTGTGATCCAGGTTTGTCACGTGACCTAAATCCCCCCAGCAAAGGGTCACTCCGCACACTGCTGTCACTGTGAGGCTGTGTGCCGCACACCCTCTCTAAACTCACTTTCAGCTCTCACACTGCAGTTAACCCACATGAGCACGCGCACACACAAACACACACACACACTGACGCACAAGGGGATTCTCAGGCACACAGATACAGGCAAGCACACACACACTCACATGCTCACACGCTCAGAAGCGGGCATACAGGCGCACACACACACACACACACACACACAGGCCACCTCACCTTCATGCAGGAGATGGAAATCGACTGGGCCGACACTCGAGCATGATCTAAATGTCAGGGGGAGCCACGGAACAAAGGACCAGCCGCAGTGTTAATCAGAAGCACAGGCGTCTCCGGAACCTTCTTCAGAATGCTCCATTCCAACATGGTTAGGGTCAGGCCTTTATGCTGAAAACCTCTCATAAACAACACTGAAGCCATCATTATCCAATCAATCAATCTGAAAAGATTTTCAATGAATTTTACCTGTGTGAAGCAATGTTTTCAATGCTTAAAATGACCTTTCAGCTCTGCACAAACATCACGACTGAGCTAAATTTCAGGAACTAAAATAAAAAATAACATTTGAAAAAACAGTTTAGGCGCTTAGTATTCGTACAGTGACAGTTTATTCAAACCATGTAATTTGTAAATGGTTCATCGTAATATTATGCAAATACTAATAAATTGAAAGGATTCAATTTCTTAATGGTACATCATGATATTACGTAAATACGCATAAATTAAAAGGATGCAATTCCTCAATGGTTCATCATGGTACGAACACCCACAAATTAAAACTGACTTTCGCTCCGTAAAAGTGTTATGCATTGTTTGCAAAACCACCCTCAATTTTTGCCTTTTGGGACATTGTCTAAATATCTATGGCCTGCACTAAACATCCCATTCAATTCAGCAATTATTATCATAATCATATCACTGTAATTACTCAAATCACAAACATGCAAAATATGCAACAGCTCTTAAATTCTTTTATGAGCCTGTATTGTAGTGAAATCCTGAATGTTATGGAAAAACCTAGCAAGTCAAATTCTGGTCAAAACTGAGTTAGAACTATTTTTGTACTTACTTGGCTTTGCCTGATTACATACAGTAAAGTAAGATACATGAAGAAAATAATCCCTAATTCCCTATGTTTTGCAATCGAAAAACCTTGCAAGTCATTGGTATTTAATTGTTTGTGAAGCAAAAACCTTGCATGTTGATCTTCCGGGTTTTTCATACATTAAAATTTCTATTTCTTGTTGTGGCAAAACCTAACAAGCTGAATTAGCCAATTATGAAGCAGCATACCTATCACATGATCTGTCAGGTGAGTCCTTATGCAGAGCAGGACATTCACGGTCAGAATTCATAATTCATGACTACTAACAACTGAAAATGGCTGCAAGGAGGAAGCAGATGGTGGACTTTGCACTGAAAAACTGTCAAAAGCAACCACAACTACAACGTACATAATTGCTGTTTTTTTTCCCATTTTTTTGATAATTCATATTTGACATTTTTGGATGGAAAAGCCTCGTAAGTCATATTGCCATGGATACTAACAAACAAAGAAAAATGGCCTCCGTAAATATTTCTCATTATGTAATGAACATATACAGTAACTGCCAAGTGACTCATTGTTGGTCTAGAGCTTGACCCTAGAGGGATACAGTTTTCTGTGTTTTGTCAAAATCTACTTTTCATTACTTGCTAGGTTTTTCCATAACTCTCAAGAAATGCACAATATTTGCACCAGTGAAAATGCAAAGTTTAGAAGGGATGTGTCTTCGCGTCCCTCCTCTCCGAGCTGGCAGCGCTTTCATTAGACCATGAGGGGGAAATAACACATCTCTATTGCTGACAGCACGCTCTGAGATGACACTTAACCTTTGGAGATTCTTTATTCTCTCTGATCGCTCGGCTGTTGGTTCACGTTAATTAACCCTGGAGTGCTGATGAGAGTTCAAGCCTTTGAAGACAGCGGAATGAGGGGAAATGAACAGCAAGCCAAGGAGAGGAAGAAAAAGCAAAAAAAAAAAAACAATTGCTCTTCTCTTCTCGTACTGCTGTTGCATTTCCCAGCATATGAAAGTTCTTCTCGGTTGCCAGGGCCGCACTTCAAACGTGAGCGGCAGTGAAAAGAGCTAGAATGAGCAGAGCTGCCGTCTTCTGGCATCCCATGTCCCCCTTCCGTCCCACAATCCCTTGGGTTCTCCCCCGAGCAAACCTGGACAGAACTGTCCACCCTTGTGACCAACCCCCTCGAGGTGGCCTTAGATATGGAAATTTTTGCAGGACCAGAACATGAGATGATGCTCGTAGCCGACAGCCGCTCATGCTAAAGGGGGGGAAAGATATGTCTTCCTCTTTTTCAGCATTTGGCTGTGAGGGAAACGGCCCTTTTCTACCCTTGCTTGACAACACAAAGCAAATTAAAAATGAGCCCCTGGCAGGGGAAAACAAAATGGCGTGTGTTGCCTCACCCGAAAGAAAAAGAGACGCTCAAATGCTATTATTTTGTTAACCAGTTCACTGCTCACTTCTTTTGGCTGCGCTGCAAGAGCAGGGCAGTAGTGTCAGGCCTCTGCCAGTGTCCTGAGGTCATCAAACATAACCTACAGTTGAAACACAGCAAATTACAGTCCACTACTGTGGAAGCTCAACTATTTCAAATCGCATCTTTCCACATAAGATACTCGAAACACACAAAACCTGTTTTCATATCATAGGCATTATATGTTCACTACAGTTCAATCCACAGAAAGAAGATCATCACAACAATCCTAGATTTTAAAGCTGGGTATTGTGGGTCGACACTTGAGGGAACAAGTATGATTAAAACGACAAAACAACCCTGGAGGATTATTTTCAGACCTGGTCTTTTTTTTTTTTTTTTAACCGTGTTCAGGAAGAGAACCACCGCTTCAGCGCACGTCCCCACCAAAGAGCACAATTAAAATAGCTCTGATTATAATTAGCCACAGAGAATCGAGGAGGAACTTTCCCTGTAGGGTACGTCTAGTGGTGTGACTTTGATCAAAGCTACGCCCAGGGACAGGCTGCAGCAGATCTCCAGTGGCGATCGCGGTGCCAAACTTTGCTTGGAGAAGTTGGTGCTTCCAGGGAAGCGAAGTAGGTTGGCTGTGGGCTTTTGGGGGGGCGGGGGGCGGGGGGGGGGGGGTAAGGTGTTTCTGCTCCTTCCAGAAGGCTCTGTGATGGCTGGGTACAGCCAAAGAGATCAACCAAGAGGATTAATCTGGTAGTATTTTTTTGCCCATCAGTGAAAAAAAGCAAAAATGCTAAATAATAATAATAATAATAATAATAACATTTAAGGCATGATGCCTTTTATAAAATATCAGGAAAATTACACCTTTTTTTTGAAAATAACAAGGAGAGTCCTTGACAATTTGGTATGAAAAATGTGATTGTATAATGTTAAGCTTCTTTGTAACCCACTGTTAATCTTTAGAGCGCTAAATACAAATAGTGCTGCTCGATGATGTAAGATAGGGAGGCTCTTTAAAAAAAAGTCGTCACATTATAGGTTTTCAACTGCACTAGATTATTTAATTTACAATTTTTTGAGAATTTATTTCAGCGCTCCAAGGGTTAAGACTCAATAACTGTTTCACATGCAATGTGCCTCTTATATCCATTGAATTCATTTTCACTGAATTAATTGCAGAAGCACTAATTGTGTTTCTTCCCTCGCTCATCGATCTTCTTCAGCGTGTCTGTTGACGCCCCATGAACAATACAGTTAAAGTTTAGAAATTCAGCACACTGATTGGGGACAGACTCCTGACTCTTTTCACCAAGTTTCATGTCTCCACCTTGAATGTACTTGTGTCACCAACAGATTGAAGTTAGAAATGTGTGTATGAACCATACGCTAACTTTTCAAAAATTAGGTACCATTGGATTTTGTGAATCAAGCAAAGTTCAACACATAGACAGTATAAAAAGATAACATAACATAACATTACAACACAACAAGTTGCGAGAACCGGCCGTTCAGCCCAACTAGGCTCGCCAGTTTCTTTTTACTATCGTGAATATATTACTTTAGATACTCAATGACTCAGTGGTATCTAGCTTTAAGTCAAGCCTGCTCTTGAAAATTCCCAAGGTTTCTGCCTCAACAATATAGGTTAGGCAAGCTATTCCACATTTAAATTTACCCTTAGTCAACTTTCATTTGTGACCCCGAGTTCTACTAACAAAACTACGCCAAAGGAATTCTACATAATCTGCTTTGTTAATCCCTTTAACATATTTAAAGACCTCAATCAGATCACCCCTAAGTCTCCTTTTCCTAAGAGTAAAGATGGACGAAGCAACCGTGACGTCACCCATTGGTTTCAGCATACCATTTAGGTAGCCTCGATTTTGGCAATTTGAACAGTGCCATTTTGTCATTTTGAAACCGGATGTGATTCCTATTGGACTAGACCTTGAATTAAAGATCCAGGGAGGAGCGAGGGGTGGATCTACGGGTGGATCTGACCGTATCTGATGAGGACCAGAGAATAGCCATGCCCCCAAAGCATTTCTGGCTTTATCCTTTATTCTAGTCTATTTAGGACCATAATTTACAAAAATCTTCGATGCTGCAGTAACTTTAACAGTAATAAAAATCAAAACGAAAAAAAAAAACATGAAAAGGGTTAAAATCTGCATCAAAAATAGTTTGAAATATTTTGAAAGCATTAACTATTTATTGAGGAAATAATTGGTTGATGAAACGTTAAAGTCTATTTAAAATTTAGGGCAGTACCTAATAGTTGGAAGCTTCATTGAAAATCAAATTCTAAATCAACATTAGAATACTTTAACTCTTTTTGCTGCATGTTGGCCTATTATACTCATTCAACTTCAACCAAGTATTTCTGTTAAAACCAGGTATTTCAGCAAAGTAGCAGACAAAGTTTATTAGTATTCTACTACTGTAGAATCAGACTTGCCAAAGTTATTGCAGAAAAATAATTTTGACTTTTGCAGTGACCATGACCTTGGCCATGACCAGATGAAGTCCAAAATTTATATTGGTCGATTGTGGACAAAAATAGAAAGAAAGAAAGAGAGAAACCCCACTAAAAACAATATGTCATTCACTAGGCTCATAAGTGACACTGCTCTGTGTCAATGTTTCATCGGGTTTGACACAAAGATGCTTCCATTTTAAATGTAAAAAACTGACATGGGCGATGGAATTCAAAGAAAGTTTTGAATTAATTAATTACATGCATAATTGTCATCCCTGCAATATCGCAGGTATTATAGGTAGGCCATGTGTGATGGAGTCCGCACAATAAACACCCCTAGGCCCAGTGTGTTTTTTACCATTTATCTTGCAAAGAATAGTATTTGTTTGTTCATGAGAATACAATATTTGGGAAAAAACTTCTGTTTTTACAAGTCCTGCTATATAATCTTTAATTTTGATTTATTTCTGATTATTGATACTATTCTGGCCTCATAATCTCTCCATCTGTTCCTGAATTATAGCATGGAACAATGGCCAGAAAAGTGTTTTTGAAGAACTTTGATCTTTGACCGTATGGATTTGAAATGTCATAAATTCATCTTTCCGTCCTATTCAATACCAGTGAAAATTTTTTTATGAATCTCAAGTCATGGCCAAAACACAGTGAGTTTTGTAAGTTCACAGTGACCTTGACCTTTGACCTTGGACTACCAAATTTGAAGCAGTTCATCCTTAAGTCCTTGACGAAATGGATTTGATGTCACAAAGACCATGACCTTTGACCATCAAAAAAAATCAAATCACTTCATCTTGAAGTCCAAGTGGACTTTTCTTGCAAAATTTGATAGAAATTCTCTCAAGGCGCTCTATCATGTTTACGAGAATGGGTCGTATGTAATAATGGATGGATCGATGGAAAACCCAAAAACAAAATGCCTTTACCCACGACTGTCGACAATGTGGAGGCATAAAAATACTTAAGTTCTGGAAAAATATCACTGGAGAGACATCCATTATATTTACATAACAAGCAGCCATGCCTGGTCTTATATACAGTTGCATAAACTTGTTTCATTTGTCTTTTATTCGTCAGACCTGGTTGGTAATAGCTGCTTGAACTCTGGTTTTATCAATGAGCATATAAGTTTTCAAAATTGTAACATCCTCCCTGTAGACATTCAGGACCACTGATCTGTTATACAATTTCGCTAACAACCCGTAAGGTCACGCCTCCAGCCTTCATACTCACCGATCTGTTAAGACCCAGACCGCATTCTTCAGCTCCGCAATCATTGCATGCACCTGTAGTTCATTTCCACTGTGCGATACTATTGTGCTCTTTCAGACCCAGCCTCGCACTTAGTCTTACGTAGTCTTGTAAACCATATGTCTGTGTTGTATTACTAGTCTTGTATAGACTTATCCTTCGTGGATCACGTGTATATTCTAATTCTCTAAATAAGAGCTGTTTATTGTTGATATCAGCATATTAAGGAAACTTGTTTCCTGTTTCCTTTTTTCTATATTAGTGATACATCGTTGCTGTAACTAAAGCCCAGTATTTGTATTACTAATACCTTCATTAAGGAACATAGTATCCTATTTTGTTTTGTATTGATTTGTGTGTGCCTCTCTGCTGCGCAGAGGACATAATAAATGCAACCAAGTCCATCCTTGTACCTGAGTCCAGTCCTCAACTTCCTGTCCTCCGTGCACAACACCGTGTGCGAAGCAAAACCCATTACACCACCTCTTTTACCCACCAGCAAAATATGTATTTTTTTTGGCAAAACTTCACAATAATCATTATAATGAAACTATTGTAAATTAAACTTCAATCAGTAATAATTTACTATTAATGAACAATGACATAGTGATAATTAATATTTATTATTAGTTTATTATGATTATTAGTAATGCTATGATTTATGCTATTTTGCACATCATCTCTTATCAGCTATGATACAATATATATTTTACAGAGTAATGATTCTAATTTTCACGAAGTGTTATAAGAATGTAAATTATTGCAATAATAATCATTTGTAAAAATTAATCATCATTCCCATGTTTGTTTACAGTAAAATAAATGCAACATTTTTTTTTACCAGTTTTAACAATGTTTATAATTAAGTGTTACCTTTTTTCTTTTTATTTTTAGCACTAGTTTTATTTGTTATTACCAATAGTATTGACAGTGTCAGAGGAGCTAGACATCCAGGGAAGTTCAAAACAGTGATAGGTGAGCTGCCACATCAATCAAGCAGTGAGTGTGCCTGGTGACAACATCAGCTGGAGAGGGAGCTAGAAGGTATTGTGGCATCACAAAACTCAATAGTCTCAACATTCCACCACTCATTCTATATAACAATTTTTAAGGGAATATCTTACACATCTCCGAAAGTAATACAAAATTTAAAAAAAATTGTCTGCATGCTCCGTTGATGGTGTTAGCTGACATATTTTTTCTAAAAGAATATTTCTATCCTCAGGTGACCGTAAACTGTCTTTTCGTGAACGTTGATGAACTGATGCCTACCAGCCCAATGGCACCAAGTTGACATGGGATTTTCCAAACTAGGAATTAAAAGTATGTAAATTGACATAAAAGTTGCCACAGTCATACAAGAGCTGGTGTTATGCCATCATCACATGCAATACTGAGTAACGCTCACACTGCAGGCCTCCATGTTCTTCTCACAGCACAAAAATGGCCACTTTTCCCCAACATTAAGAGAGATATTTACTTTTCTCTCCCTCTTCCCACAGAGGTCCATGAAATCAATAAGTTTTACCCGTCAGCATTATGAATGCTGCTACTTACCAAATAGCTCCATTAATCACATGAGCCACATAAATAAAGAGCCAGGAACTCCAGCTTTACACGTAATATGCAGTCTCCTTCAGAAAATAGCCAAATCCCTTGGCTTGCAACCAACGTGGTCAACTGTAACCACAGGCGATATAACATACCTGTGCAGTGTAAACTTAAAGCAACCATCACAACAATTAACAGAATGGAGATTAAATTCATGGGTAATGATTGCTGCCTAACTTGATCTAATTATTCATGACTAAATTCAATGAATATGGATATTGCCTTTCATTTATTAAATGCGAGGCTCACTGAAGATAAATCACTACCCATCTAAAAAAAATAAACATTTAATTAATCAAGTCAAAAATTAATCTCTAAAAATAAACCAGCAATTATCCCAGTATATTTAGGTTTTGTCGCATGACATAAAATATATCATCTCTGGCACATATTTTTCTTTTCCTCATTTTTATTGTTGTATAAATGCAGTCGTGCAAGTTATTTTAAAAACTTCCAGGATAAATCCTTATTACAAGTTTGTACTTTGGGTTATCACTTTCTCAGCACTTGTGGGTAGCTATGAGTTACTTTTTGCGCCCTGAGTTCAACAGATCGCCGAATTTGGGCGAAATGCATGCGAGATGATGGAACAACAATAGTGATTCAAAACTCACACCGAAACTGATTTTTAAATCACAAAATGATAGAGTTCCACCACTAAAATCTCCTTGAATGCATGAAGAAATACATCTGTTTTTGAATTATGCGTGAGACGTCACTTGATGGATCTTTCGGGCGACCAAAAGATTATAGCGCAATCATTTTATGTAGTTCATGTAATGCATTCTGCAGTTTCTAAATGTTGAATGAGTCATTTGTCATTACATTCTCTTTTTCTTTCTCTCTCTCTTCCTTTCTTGTTGTCTCTCTCTCTCTCTCTCTCTCTCTCTCTCCCCGCATTTTCTTTCTTTTGCTCATAAAGCAATGCAAATGAGGCTCTGAGCCAGGAAGCCAAGACCTGGCATTTTAAAAATTTTATTTAAGACCGCCTACCGCGTTCCCTCTTGTTTAATCCTGACATTCCTTTTCTTCTCCATTGTGTGCTCTTGTTCTGGGGAATATGCAAACTTTACCAGCCAGTGCTGCGCTTTCAAGTCGGGATGGGCTTTTTGCAGGAGAGCAGAGAATCAGGTGCATTTAGAGGGAGCCCGAGGGGCAGAGTCAGGGAGGAGACGCGCTCACCCCTAATCTGGGCTGACACTCTCCTGATGCCATGCCTTCATTATAAATATTTTTAAAGGGGGAGCAGGCCTCGGTGAGCCTCGTACAGGACAGGAGATTCCAGCGAGGAGGCTTTGATATCTGCTCCTCAACAGCTACACACCCAGTGACAGCAGCCGTCGCTGACAGGTCCCCCACCTACATTTGATTGTCTTTCTTTTTCTTTTTTTTCAGGGAAGTTTCTCTACAATTAGCATGAATATTTAATCTCTTTCATCCAAGCACTGGGGTTGCTGTGTAGGGATGGATGAGAGAGGGTTTAGATTGATTGCTGAGATGATTTACGCTGCTCGTGATGCTCTGAACCGCACTGTGAAATTGTATCACATTTTTGTAAAGAGTGTTGTTTTGTCACTGTTTGGGTTCAGCCTGATTTTGCTCCCTTTACACAGTCCCAGTCTAATGATGCACAGTACTGCTGTCTGGGACCCCAAACCTTTTTTACGATGAAGAGGATAAGAGGCTGCGTCAGATGGAGTCACTGACTGATATTACTTCAGATACTTAGCATGTTAGCTTTCATCTCTCCTCTTTAAGCTGTAATTAGGAGATGACAGAACATCCTTACACAACACTGGGACCCATTGAGCTCACTCAGATTGCCAACTGTCTCCGTGTCAAGTTCAGTTCACCTGCTGTCCATTTAATTGAACGCCAAAGATGTGCCGTACAAGCGCACTGACAAATGCAAGACACATATTATGATACTCCTTTTACATAAATATTTTAGCTATGCACGTAATTTATGAATACACATTTCCTTGTATGTCATTAATGCTTCAACATAAAAAGAATACGGCTATCGCCATAGGCATACGGTCATCACCAATGCTGTTAATGTTCTGGCTAGGCCGGAAGCATTTCAACAACAAAACTAAATATATACTTACATCTTATTTCAAAGGACTTGGAAAGCCCTTGCTGGCTAAAGGAGGACTTGCAGTGGAAAACTTTACTTTAGGACAGGAAGTAGATCATTAAAATGGAGGGAAAAAAATTTTTTAAACAGGATGAGAGAGCATAAATTTCTGTTGGCCCGTGGCGAGTCATGCAGCTTCACTGAAAACATCAGAGGACCAGAGCGAAAAACACAGCTCAGACCTGCTCCTCTCATTGCTATTTGATTTTCGCTCACGGACTTGCGGGCTGATTTATTCTGCAGAGATCCCTCTCTCTTTTTTATCAAACCTAACAACGAGGAAGGGATTCTGTCAAAAGAGCCCCCCCTCCGCTCCACCAATCTCCAGTCTCTCCCCCTCTCTCCCTCTGTTTTCCCTTATACATGTCGTAGCAGAGTACTGGGGGGGTGAAGAGTCGTCCGCGGCACGTTCGACGAGTACATCCCCGCTGTGAAGGCGCCGCACCTCTTGTCAGGCCTCGCTGATCTTATCAAATGCTGAATATCCCCGTGTCCTCGTGCGCGCTGAGAGACCTCGCCATCTTTGGGCTAATTACACATAAAAAGCCC
The DNA here is from genome assembly GCA_029692085.1 of Gymnothorax javanicus. NCBI lineage: Eukaryota > Metazoa > Chordata > Actinopteri > Anguilliformes > Muraenidae > Gymnothorax > Gymnothorax javanicus. Next base: position 3,408,263 of record CM056207.1, on the reverse strand, counting down.
CATTCTACAGTGAGCCTCGGGTCTCCAAAAACTACATCAATGAGGTAATTACCTGAGTCCCCACCTCTCCCCTACATTAATCCCCTCATCAATAGCGAGCACAGAAAGCAGTGGAAAGATGGCTGTCATGTTTCGCCACCAGAAAAGCCATTGAGGGGGGGCCATTAGAGTCATTACAGGCAGTCCCTCATGGATAATAGAACAAGGTGTTCTTTTTAATGATAAACAAAATGACTCGGCGATGTCACAGAGATCACTCAGAGCGCCGGTTTCCCTCGTCCCCATGCATGGCATATGCAAAGGGCCGCAAAGGCTTTGGAAGCGTGGGCTGGAGCACTCGCCTGTGTTACTTGAAGGCATGCAGAGCAAGGCTCTGTCATCATACACACAACTCCGACATAGCCTAATGCTAATGCACAACCTGGACTGCAGTCCCTTATTAGAGATTCCACTTTCATCTAAGCAACTTCTCTCATGTTTATATTAGCATAGCGCCTTTTCTTTTTTACCCCGCCCCGAATCAACTGTCAACCACTAGAAAGCTCCAGCTTTGCTATATGTGCAACCCAGAATAATGAATAACTGAGGAGCTTATGAGAAACATTACATAAAAGTCAGCATCATGTGACATAAACATGCAGTACCAATCAAAAGTTCGGACATACCCACATTTTCATGAAATCAGAGACTTAAAGAAGAAATTTAAAAAAAAATTTAATTTCCAAAAAAAATCTACATTTTAATTAAAAAATATCCAACACTAGTAAGTGTAATTGAGTACACTTGTATGTTTTTTTCTTTCTACTAAGCCAATCATATTGCTCAGAGAATTCACTCTAGCATGACAATATAAGTTCCCACAACTGTGCTGTACTTTTATATTTCTTCCCTCTAACCTTTCAGTCTAAAACTCTCTTACTGGAAAATAAAAGGAATTGGTTCATCTGTTAATTTTTCAAAATATGGCTTTTTATAAATTCCAAATTCTGGACACTATCCTGTGACATAACTATTTTTTGTTTGTTTGTTTGTTTGACTTATCAGTATTTACTTCTTTACTTTTGCAATTTGCAAGTTATGCGCAGAAGTTAAAACACCTAATTTTCAAGATAGTGCAATAATGCTAGTAAAGTAAACTTTTGCAATTTAAGCTGCTCTCTTGTTCCATGATGAAAAAACATGCCCATGTCTGCTGCTGCAATGCTTCTTTCTTTGCTGCTGCTTGTAAGCTCACCTGCTGTAGCATCACTCTTGCCTGCTGCAAGTTAACCTCTGCTTTCTCTTGCATGCCAGTCTAAATCTGTAACTCTTATATGCATATAAGCTGTGGATAACCTAAACCGTAGCTGTAGACCTGCACTCTCTATAGTCACAGCATACAGGTCACCCATTACGGCTAACCACGAAAGCCTGCTTACAAAATGAGATCATTCCCAAACAGGGCATCCCACCTGGGTGCCTCATTTTGGAGTGTAGCCTTGCAGCTAAGTGTCCCATTTTGCAAATAACATATTTCAATGGACACAGTTCCACCCAGAATGTTCTTTGGCATTATATTGCTACAGCTGTGATATGCATTTGTTCGTTGGTGCTGGCCAGCTAAAAACTGACCTGAGACTGAACTTTAGTAGATGGTTTAACCTCTTACACCTGGGACTTGCCATCGGTGGGATTATAGCTCTGCTCTCATCTTGCCTTAAAGCGCATTGCCTCTCTGAACCCATTCCCAGTTATGTTTCCTAATTAGCAACAAAGAGTTAATTAGTTCAGTTGCGAGGATCAGTTGGTATAATTACTGACCATTTCCCCTCAGATTGCATTATTGTTAATTGCAATAATTATCAAGCATTTTCCTGTCCATATTAACGGTGACATAAAACGTCACTGTCTTTCAAAACTTCCGAATTCCTGTAGCTCACAAAACGACTTTTTTTTTTCTGCATCAGTGTCCGATCGGCTTGATATGCCTAATAAAACGTAAAAAAAGTGTTTTTTTTTTTTTTACTCAGGTCCTAGATCCTCCAGATGATGTTTGCAGCATCAAGTCCAAAAGCCATGCTCTGTCATGGTATGGGGTTGTGCCAGAGCCTTTAGCAAGGGTAACTTGCATTACTGTGAAGGCATAATTAATGCTGAAAAGCACACTGAGATTTCAGAGCAATGCATTTTGCTTCCATGATGACCTCTTTTCCAGGGACAACCATGCATATTTCAACAAGACTATGCAAAACTGCATTCTTTACACATTTTAAAGGCATGGCTGCATAAAAAGAGGGTTTAGGGCCTGAACTGGCCTGTCTGCAGCCACACATTCTCTAGTTTCCCCAGCAGAGAATATGTGGTGCATATAGAGATACAAAATGTAGCAAAGAAGACCTCGCACAGTTGCCCACCTTAAAACTTATTTGTAGGATAAATAAAAAAAATAAATAAATCACACCTAAAACACTAAATCTGTGGTCCTCTGCTGTATATTAGCCATTTCTAATTAATTTAACAGAAACTACTAACTAAAAATCTATAGGTTTGGAATGCAGAGGTTTAAAGTATGGATATTTTCATCCAAGTGTTTTCTCATGACATAGTATTTAGGGCATTTTTCTGCATTGCCACTTCTGAATTGTTTAATTAGATGTCTTAATTTGATGAGTAGAGATTCGAGTTAGGAAAAAAAGTTTGTGTCCCAGATATTTTGGAACTCACCAAGTTTATACATGGAGTGAGAGAGAGAGAGAGATATATTCATCTTTAAGAAGAATAGCAGCAGCAGCTTCATGTCATGTGCTGTGTCTATGTTTATTTTTATTAATGTACACTTTACAACAAATCAAAACAAAAAAAAGATATTTTGGGAATGTTTTCATGCTTGTGGGAGCTCAGCTGTGCTGGAGCTCATTGTTTCATGTGTGCAGCGCTGAACTGTCATGCTGGCTGTTCTGCACCAGAGCCAACGCAGAGGAAGGAATGCCTTTGTAATGTAATATAAACGGGAGTTGAGAATGCTATAAATACACCAGGCGTGTTGGTGTGTTTTGTCGGAGCTGAGAACAGAAGGTGATTTGCTAGATGTTTGATGGCGCAGAGTTCAGATAATGTCATTATTTACCCACAAATAGCTGGGTTTTTTTTTATCTTCTGGCTGTTTGTTAAGTTTTAGTTCATGTGCAAACGTACACAAACACACATATAAGTACTACACCTGCCAAGATTGGTCATCCACCATAAATAAGCAAGACCTCCCCTCTACACCTCCCCTTAAGAACTTCAACCTGAGCACCCAACACCACTCGACCAAAGTAGCAGTGAAAAAAAATATTTTTACAGCAAATATTGACCTTATTTTATTCAAACCTCACACCCATCAGAAAATTACCTCAATTTCACCCCTTGTCAGCAGACTATCTGGAGAATATCATAATCCCAACCCGTTTGGAACTGTCAACTCCAAAATGGCCGCCCACAGATGACTAGCGGCTTCTAACTCCGCTGGAGACTCCGCACAGCAAATCACTGCAGGGAACGCGATCGCTATCAACATCTCCAATCAGAGTCCAATCAGCCCTTTTGACTGCTTTATTAAGGAGGGCCCGCGTCGCCGCTGCCGATCCAAGTCCCTCTCCAGAAGACTGCTGCGGGCTTTTATCAATTCTGACCACCCCATCCTTTCATATTTCCACTGGAATCATGTTAGGGGACTAATATATTCCCCAGCTCTTTATAGACTTGGGTCACCCAATGAGTTATTATAACACCCTAAGAATATGCAAATTGAAGTACTCTGAAGGTGTGTGTTTTTTGATGGAAGAATACAAATCACCGGAGACATGACACTTTTTTAATTTTGCTGATGAATGTAATGCCTTTGAAAACGGAAGGATTGATGACTGGTCATAATGAAGCCTCAATCCTTACCCCTACCCCTCCCCCACCAGCCCCCGGAACCCCGTAATGCGGAGCTCCGGGGGGGCAAATGACAGTGTTCACATAGGGAAGCTCCCTTTCTCCCCACCCTAATACCCCATACGGGGCCATAAAGTGTAAGACTCACTGTTGCCGAATGCTGGGGTGGGTGGAGTTGAGGATCTCCAAAGCATGACCTGCTTCTGTTCGCTCGTTTCTGAGCTGCAGGGAGGAAATAGTTTCTCTGTTTATTTACCGTATGCTGTTATGAGTCACTACCCACCACATACATACTTTAGCACAGTCAGGTACAGCCAAGGGCAGACAGTTCAACATATTGCCAATTCCTCCCCACATTGCCAAGAGGTATTATATATCAGGGGTCAATATGTATGATATTACATATTACATGTACAGTATGCTGTACAGGCATCTGTTAAAATGCAGCATTCTTCCAAACTATTGTACATTCATTATTCTTCTACCTCCGAAAATGCTATTCTAGACCATGTAGAACATAGAAAATGTCTCCAACCCACAGTTTAAGTTCAGCACATTACACAAAGGATACAACAAGATTCAAGGACAATATGGTGAACAAAAAATGCAGTGCCATGAAAAACTATGTGGCCCTTCCCAATTTCTTCTATTTTTGTTCATTTGTCATTTTTAAATGTTTTGGATCATTCAAATAATCTTGATATAAGACAAGTAAACGCAAAATGCAACTTTTAAATTATCATTTCCTTTATTGTTGGTGAAGAGTTATTCAGAACCTATAACATCTATGGGTAAAATGGGTGCAAAAGGTTTGAATGCTCCGCATAGACCTATTATTGGTTGTGCCTCCTGTGGTAGCAACAACTGCAGCTGACCACTTGCAGTAACTGGCAAAGAATCTTTTACATCGCTGTGAGGGAATTTCCCCCCTCTTCTTTGCAGAATTATTTTAATTCAGCCGCATTGGAGGGTTTTCAAGAATGAAATGCCTATATAAGGTCATGCCACTGCATCTCAATTAGATTCAAGTCAGGACTTTGACTAGGTCAGTCCAAAACCTTCATTTTGTTTCTGTTGAGCCATTCAGAGGTGGCATTGCTTGTGTGCTTCAGATTATTGTCCTGCTGCCTAACCCAACTGCACTTGAGCTTCTGGTCATGAACTGATGGTCGAATATTCACCATCAAGATTTTCTGGTAGAGAGCTGCATGCATGGTTCCGCCAGCTATGGCAAGTTTCCCAGTCCTGAAGCAGCAAAACAGCCCCAGACCATCACATTACCTCCACTGTCTTTGACTATGATTATCTTATTCTGGAATATTTTGTTGGCTTTACGCCAGAACCCAAGTCTTCCAAAAACTTTCACTTTTAAGTCATCAGTCCACATAAAATTATCCAAAAAAAAAAAAAAAAAACCTGAGGGTCTTCGAGATGTTTTTGGCAAAATATGAGATGAGCTTTTGTGTTCTTTTTGGTCAGCAATATTTTTTGCCTTGGAGCTTTCCGCAGGGATGCCATATTTGGCCAGTCTCTTTCAGTCTCTTTCTTACTGTGGAATCTCGAGCACTGGCCTTAACTGAGGCAAGTGAGGCCTGAAGTTCTTTAAATGTGACTCTGGTTTCTCATGTGACCTCCTGGATCTCTCCTTTGGAGAATTTCAGTAGGGAGGTCAGTCCTGGAAAGGTTCACCACCGTCCCAATTTTCCTCCATTAGTAGATAATGACTCTTACCATGGTTTGCCAGCATCCCTGAGCCTAAGAAATGATTTTGTAACCCTTTTCAGACTGACAGATGTCAAAACCCTTGTTTATCACCTGTTACTGAATTTCTTTACATTGAGGCATCACATGCTGTTTCTCGCCTACTTCACATTGCCAGACAGGTCCTATTGAAGTGATGTGATAAATAAGTGATTCAACAGGGCTGGCAGTAATGATGCCTGGGTTTGTCTCTTGAAATTGAATCTAATTCTCAGAATTTGTTTATTTGGGTGAATTGCTCACTAAGGAACAATTACTTTTTTTTCACACAGGGTCAGGTGGGGCTGGACAGCTTTTTTTAAACAATGAATGAAATCATAGTTTAAAAACTGCATTTTCGTTTACATGGCTTAATGTCAGGTACTATTAAAATAAGTCTGATGATCTAAAACACTTACATTCGTAAAATATGTCAGGAAGGTGGCAAATACTTTTTCACAGCACTGTACACAAGGACAGGCCCTTCAAATAACATGCAAGACAAATACAAGGGAATGGATCTTGCATACTTCTGGCTGCCAGCGCAGGATCTGAGCCCAGCACACAGAGCAGCAGGCCATCCAGAAGGGGTCGAGGAGAAAGGCAGCGGACGTGGAGAAATGCCCACCCATTGAGGTGAGCAGGCAGGGCAGGGGTGGTGGGGGTGGGGGGAGTAATGTCTCTCGCCGAAGCTCGGCCAGGCGAGCGAAGCACTGCACCGCGGAGAGTAATGGCCTCTATTCATTATTAGCCCAGTTGATTTTCATTTACTCTTGGCTCCAACAATTAACTAGAGCAGCTGTGGAGGAGGCAGTGGGAGAGGGACACACAGAGGTCACACACCGGAGGAAGAGATAAATTAAACACTATTATCAGCTCTGAAACTCTCACTGCATCTCTCTCTATCTCTCCCCCTCCCACCGATGTTCCCCCATCTCCCTTTTCACACACATACACAGCCAACAATACACTGTGATGTCATTTTGTGTTTTTTTTTTAAGATAAAAATTGTATAATTGTTAAGAATTAGTATAATTACACACTCATGTTCACAGATGAATGGATGAATTGTTCAGCAGTAAATTGCAAATCGAATCGTTGTTCATAGATTTCTCCGGGAGGAACCAAAATTCTAGGTAACCAGTTAACAAGGGAAAGAAGTTCAGAACTGCAACTATTCAAAGCACTAGTATCTCAGCTGCTGCTAATTCATGCTATATATTTTTTATAATATGCTTGCGGTCATTAAGAACAATAATTGTTTGCCTTACATTCAGTATGCTCAAGCCAGCCACAAAAATATAATAAAACATATGAACAAATACATTTCCAGGGATGAATAGGGATAAAAGACAAAAATAATGCCAATGGCTTTCAGTAAAAAATCTGTTCTTGGGTGGCAAACCTCGTGAAAAAACTCGCCTGGACGACTATTTGTTCAAAGAGAACCTTCCGCGACGCTCAATGGTTCCGCAACGCAATCACTCTGGCAAGGAAGTCATGATTAATCTATAGAAATTGACTTATTATAGCAAACCCACGTGCCTTTAACCATTGGCACCCAACTTGTCACGCCCACCCAGAACTAAACACATATTGATATTATAGGGCAAACTAATGTATTAGTGTGATGTTCATTTGCGCATGGGAAGCTCTCAGCAGCGCTATTCGTCATCCAGAGTGGGACGAACACAATTACACCCGAGCGCGACCTTCGCTACCGGAGTCCGTTTCAGCGCTTGCCGTCTCGAAGAATTAATACGGCAGTTTGAAAAGACAAAGCTCCTGCGGATGCAAATGAGCCCGGACACGCAATACTGCTGATTGGACTGATATAATTAGAATAATATTGCTTGTGGCGTTAATAACAAGGAGAGGAAATAAATAACAGAGAGATAACTTAATTGGCGCGCGCCGAAATGCCGCTTTTAAATATGCTAAGGCCAGCGCTTTCTGTTTGCTCATGGGCCGCTGATTATTTGATTATTGATGTGGCATTACGATGGAAGGTGAATGCTCGCGCATGCTGAGCTTGGTGGCAGTATTCATTTAAACCCGCATAATTCAACTGAACATAAATGGTGAGCGTAAAAAAGTGCTGCTTCGAACTTACTGTGCTTTCTTGCATAGTGAGTGAGTTTGATCAATATCCAAGTAAATTGTCAAGTTTACAGCCTCATCGTAAAATTTTTTGTTTGTCTCCGATGCACAAACACACGGTCTGAGCTGAGCAAAAGAATAAAATATTTTAAGTATTTCTACACATGTAGTGCGAGTACCCTCTATATAAAAAAATCTACAAATAGAGCATCCAATCATTTAAAAGAGTAATGAAACTGTCAGTATTATGTAATCACTCCTTTGCCAAAGATGAGCTTAAATGAATTGTCACAGAAAAATAAAGATACAAGTGAGGTACTATTGATAGCCTGGATACAGGCAGTTTGCTTTACCTCTGTTTGGCCAACAAATAGGCTAAGAAATCGACAGACTCAGAAGAAAAACAAATTCCTGTCACTACAATTGAAAGGTATTTAGTTCAGCAATTCTCACCATAAGCATTATTCAGCCTATCATATGACACGTGTCATCATATGTACAAGGGGAGCCCCCAAGTTGTCCTGATCCCTGGCTTTGATAAGGAGTCTTGATTGTCAGGAGAAATCTGACTGTTCAACACCATCTGCCGATCTAATTCCTTTGGGCACACATTTGCATCCACAACACAGACAGGTGAGAAAGCAAGGAAAGTGCACAAAAAAAAAAAAAAAATAGAGCCGTGATTTTTACCCCTCGGCCAAACTTTGGCAAGAGGGGTATTGTCATCACCTGCGTGTCTGTCTGTCGTCTGTCGATGACTTGTCCGGGTCAGTACTCAGCAACTAATGATTGCAGCTTCACCAAATTTGGTATGGTAACTCACTATGACCCATAGATGTGCAACATCAGGTTTTTTGCTGGATTTGACCCTTGACCTTAGCGCTGTGACCTTCATTGGGGAAATCTTGTCCGGCCAAGTACAAAGTAATTATTGGTCGTAGCTTCGTCAAATTTGGTATGGTAGCTTGCTGTGACCCATAGATGTGCAACGTCAGGTTTTTGGCTGGATTTGACCTTTGACCTTAACGCTGTCGCCTTGATGCAGGAAATTTTGTCCAGACCAGCACTCAGTAACTATTCATCATAGCCTCACCAATTTTGGTATGGTAACTCACTGTGACCCATAGATGTGCAATGCCAGGGTTTTGGCTGGATTTGACCTTTGACCTTAGCACTGTGACCTTCACCATGGTTTAGTCCGGCCCAGTACTCGGTAACTATTGGTGGCAGCTTTGTCAATTTTGGTATGGTAACTCTCTGTGACCCATAGATCTGCACAGGCCGAGGGGTATTCAGCAACGCGTTATGTTATGATTTACTTTGACGTGTATTTCTTTGCAGACAGCATGAAGACAAGATATTTAATGTTTTGTCTGGTCAACTTCATTTTATTTGTAAATGTACACCCATTCCTGCCATTCAGCCTACAACATAATCCAAAATAAGAGCTGAGAAGGGGGCAATTTAGTACTAGTAACGAGGTAAAACAAAATCCAAAATTTAATAATGACATTACTTGAAACAGCTAATGTGAGCAGGTGATTGTAATCATGATTTGATGAAAAGCAGCATCTGGGAAAGGGGCAGTCCAACAGGAGCAAAGATGGGCTAAGTATTGCTAATTTGCCCACATATGCGCGATTTAATCATTCAAAGTTTTACAAACAATATTCTTCGAAGAAAGATAAGAAATAATTTGAATATTTTACCCTATACAGTGCTTAACATAATTTCTTAAATATTCAAGTAATCTGGAGGAATTTCTGCGCGTAAAAGGGAAGGACGTAAGCCTTAGCTGAATGTCAGTGATCTCTGATCACTCGGACGGCACAGCTTTAAGACTGGTCTTACACTGCCTGGCCAAAACAGTTAGACACTCTAATAAATTTTGTTCGACTGCCTTTAGTTCTGATCATGGCACGCATTTGTCGTGACATTTTTTCGACAATCTTATGAAGTCATCACATTTGTTTCCAAGCAGCATTACAGTCATTTTTGGCCAAGATTTTGTACTGACAACTGGAGAGTCAAACCACTTTGTACAGCCTTCTCCAGCACATCCCAAATAATGTTGGTTGACTCAGGTTAGGACTACGCGCTGGCCAACTCGTTAAAAAATAGTTTCTCATGCTTGCTGAACCACTCAAGATGAATCTTGGTATTGTCATCCTGGAATATGCATGTGCCATCAGTGATTTAAAAATCCATTGATGGGTTTTTAGTCATTCATTACATTCAGGTAGTCTGCTGATTTCATTTCATTGCTGCATTGCGTTGCTGACCTCAGACCTGACCAAATGAAGTGACCTAAGATCATGGCTTTACCTCCAGAGGCTTTTACAGTGAGCAATATGCATGACTGGTGCATTGCTTCATGGGCTTCTTTTCTTACCCCTGGCACACCCATCGCTCTTCAGTAGGGTAAATTTGGACTCATAAGACCACATGACCTTTTTCCATTGCTTTGCAGACCAATATTTATGCTCCCGAGCAAAGTGAAGTCATCTTTTGCCCATTAGCCTCAATAACAAGTGGCTTTCTTGTGGCCATGCAGCTGTTTACACCCAAGTTCTGGATGCATCGCATGTGCGAGAATGCTGTTACTTTCAAAATTAAACACAGCCACAAGTTCCACCATTGATTTTTTTTTACAGTGAGGCTTCTCCAGGCATTCTAGCAGTCGTTGATGGTGATCGAGGTTGACAGTTAATCAGTATATTTCCAGGTGCTAATAGTGCAATGGAGAGTTCATGACCAAACTCCAGTAATTTCAGCAATCTCCTTGGTTGTTTTCTTTGCTTGAAGCAGGCCAATTATTTGCCCTTTTTGATACACTAACATCTTTTCCATAAAGATAGGCTACCCCTTTCAACATGGGTGTTTAACTCTTTCAATACTGAATACAGTAATTGAAATCAGAGTTACCAATCGGATATATGCGTCATTCTTTTGACTTAAAATATCATTTTATCAACATCAATTATGATACTAGACCTGTCAAGAATCAATGCAGCGCTAGTGTGACAAATATACCCCCCTGACAAATATTGGTGGGACATGTGTGTCCCATTAGTACTGAAAGGGTTAAGAAAGAAGATGCCACACACTGCATCAGTCAGGGTTAACCCTTTGAGCGCTGAATACATTTTCAAGGAATTAAAAATGTAGTTATCCTGAGCTGTTGAAAACCTATCATGTGGCAACTTGTTTAAAAGAGCTCCCCTTGGGAGTTGCCACATGATAGGTTTTCAACAGCATCTGACTTTGATATCTTACATCAGGCGTTCCCAAACTCGGTCCTGGGGCCTCCCTGTGTATGCTGGTTTTTGTCCCAACCATAATTGCCATCATAGGACTTTAAAATGCACCTAATTAAGATAAATTAACAGTTTGTTAAAATGATTGCAAACCAGGGTGGAGCAAAAACCAGCATACACAGGGAGGCCACAGGACTGAGTTTGGGAACCCCTGTCTTACATCATTGGGCAACTACAGTTGCCCACGGCGCTGAAAGGGTTAAAGGAATTATTGGCAGTTGAAACATACTAATCACTGCAATAATGATTCAGTCATAGGCTGTCATGGGTGATACTAGGAAACAGACCAGGCCTGAACTGAAAATCCAAATTTAAAGCAGAATGTAACTAGCACAACCAAGGAAAAAGAAATGCTAGACAAAGTTAACCAAAGAAACATTTTAAAATACAGAAAACCACAGAACCAAGGTCTGCTCAACCACAAATACAACTAAAGTCAAACAAAGACAGCAGGAGACAGGCAGCTTATATAAATGGAGTTAATTAGGTATGGGTGCTGAGGATTAAGAGTTATATGCAAAACGTGGAGTGGAGTTGAGTCCAGAGTCCGAAGGGGCATGTCTACAATCCATAAAAATGTATTAATTGTTGTGAAAGGAAATGGTAAAATCACAAAATGGTAAAAACTTTGTTGTCCCAACTTTTTCTGGAATATGTTGCAAGGGTCAAAATTGAAATATGTGTTTATTTTGAAAAATCATTCAAATTCATACGGGGAAACATTGAACAATGTGTGGTTGTACTGTTCTCAACATAATGTAGGTCAAACAAAAATTACAAATCACTGCTTTAAGTTTAAATTTTAATCTAACATTCCATCCCAACTTTTTCTGATTGACAAATTTTGTAATTTTCCTGACGTGATGAATTATGCTGGATAAGAAGGTAATTGAACAGCTGGCATAAAAATTACTGTGGCTATAAGGCAGCTCTACATTAGTTGATAATGTCGCTAACTTCCAATCCATACATTTTGTTAAAGTTTCAGAAAAAACTGGTCCAACGGAGTCCAACAATGGCCCTCTCATTGCTCCATGGCAACGTTAAGGGCAGCGGACAGCTTTACCATTTGTACCTGATGCTCAGCGCCGTGCAGCACAACACCTTAGCAAGAGTCAAAGCTATGATATCTCTTTGAGAACTGCCACGTTTTACTGCCCCATGCTGAATGCCAGTGTTCAATATCTCGTGTTAGAGAAGAGCTCAGATCTCTGGGCTGAGCGCACGCACACACAAACATAATGTGACCGCAGTCAAACCTGCAGCAGTTGTAAATTAAAAATACAGTGGGTGAAAACAAGAAATAATCTATAAGGACTTAATCTTTGAAATCAGCCTTGAAAACTTGATTTTTATGTGATATTATTGTCGAGGGGAGATTAGCCGCCAAAGTTCTCACGGGTTAACCCTTTGAGCACCGAATACATTTTCAAGGAATTAATAAAAATGTAGTTATCCTGAGCTGTTGAAAACCTATCATGTGGCACCTTGTTTAAAAGAGCTCCCCTGCGGGAGCTCTGTCAAACAAGGTGCCACATGATATGTTTTCAACAGCATCTGACTTTGATATCTTACATCATTGGGCAATGGTGCTGAAAGGGTTAAAGGTGAGATCTGGGAGCAGCAATTACAGGAAGGAAGGTCTGATCCACCTCTGGGGGATGGTCTGTCCCAGGCTGGATTAGGCCATAACACAGCCGTAATCATAACCGCCGGTGAGCAGTTCAGCTGGGGGAATTGCCGGGGCCTGGAGGCTGTACCCAGAGGAGAAGGGTACCACACTGATGTGACTTGTGTGTGTGAGCAGACTGACAAATCAGTGCCTCCAACTACTCAATACACATATTTAATGGGAGAGGTGAAAGGTCAAAGTCCTGCAATATATTTTGTTCCACCATGAAGTTTCCTACATGAAGACAGTGGTTGGTCTCGCAAATGATTTCCACCTTTGGGCTGAAGAACTTACAAGCTAATCCTGGTGGTTGGGACAAATTGGTAAGCATTTACTGTGTCTTTAAAGCACAAGTTTTACATCTCAGTTTAATGGTGGCACTGAGGGACAAATGGTAGCCAGCAACCACCATCTTGATGATTGACTGCCAGTGTTATAGACCTGCCATTTTCTGTCCACAACTTCATTCCTGGTGCCAGGGACAGAAATTCAACAGATCCTATGTGAATGGATAAGCACTGCCGACACACAAAAACGCTGCATTATTCATGCATGTCCATTATCCATGACTTCAATCTGGATGCAAAGCAACTTATACTGAAAAGTGCAAAAAAAAAAAAAAAAAAAGATGACCAATGTAGAATTATTATGCATTGTCTATATGCAGATGAGATATGGCTTGCATTCTCTTATCTTTTTAGTCGTTAGACTTCCAATTCAGATCATACTGGTCGTCACACTGAACTTGAATTTTCACACTGCACATTTCCCTGTTGCATGCATTAACCTCGAACTGGTCTGATCAGCCATATTGCGCTACAAGAGAGACCTTCGTGGGATTAGCTCAGAACTCATCACTGAAATACATCCTTGAGGGGGACTGAGGTATAGGCCTACATGTGTTATTACCAGGCTTTGATAGCATGACTGCGTGGTTGCAAAGTGCACATATTTCTTTCTCCACTTTCCTACAAATAAATAAATAAATAAATAAATAACGTGGGCTCTGAACCTCGGCACATATCATTCTACTGAAATAAAAGAAATTAACAAATAAAAATGCTCCTGAATGCAGTTAACGACAATATTCCCAGAAATTAAGATCTCCTACACACTCCTCGTTTTTTTTACTTCTAAGAACTAGAAGGGAATAAGAGATTAAAGCGATAAAACTTTTCTTTCATGTCTTAAGCAGTTGGCTAATTAGCTGGATTAAAAGGGAGCTATGGGAACGGAATTAATTTCTGGGTGAACACTAGCTAATTGAGCTTGAAAAACAAATGGAAAGAAAAGACTAAATGACAACGAGGCCCCGCGGGACAATGTTCTTCATTAGGTGTCACTAAAATGATAAAAACCCATTTATACAGTAACGTCATTTTTACCTCTATTTTTGCTCTCCACCCAAAGAATCTCCGCGGCTGCTTTACATATAGACATGCTGATACACCGGCATTCAGTAGAACGAGCCCTCCTGATGTAACCACACACCGCTGAAACGGATAGCATGTATAATTCATGGAGCCGCACGTCCCCAAGTTAATTTCGCCCGGGGCACTGTTTATTTCTGCTTTGTACTTTGTTTAAAGCCAGTTGTTGACAACTCTTGAGCATGTCAAACTATCACCGCTAATAATTGCTTAAGGAGCTGGAACTTTCGCAAATGTTGGTTCCAGCACAAAATACATTCTCCTCACCCTCTCCACAACTCATCCTTCTGATGAATTTTTGATTCCCCCTGCCCTTTACAAAAATTCCTCCGTAACTCAAAGCAATAGCTGTAAGTAAAATAATAAAAGGGAATAATGTAGCGAACTTCTCTGAAAAAGACCGCTCGTTTTTAATGTGCGGTGGGAAAATTGTCAAGCAGAGCTGTTTTTACCATCTCGGTATCCTTTTTGATTATCAGATTTTTTTCCCCCTCTCTTCCTTCCACTCATTTTTTCTTTTTTGTTCTTGACCCAAGAATCCGAAAGTAGCTGCTACAGTAGCTGAATTTGAATACGGCATGAGGCGGCGTGTGGCGTGGCGGAAGATGAGGCGGCATCAGCGCAGCCCAAGGCGGTTCCTAGTTCTTTGGGCCACTGCCATTTCTCTTCAGATCACTCCAATGCCACTCAACTTGAGTTGCCAGTTGATTAGTCCCAATTAGGCAGCCTGTCACTTTCCCCCAGTGAGAGAGAGAGAGAGAGAGAGAGAGAGAGAGAGAGAGAGAGAGAGAAAGAATGAGTGAGAGAGTGTGTGTGTGGGTGTGTGTGTGAGAGAGAGAGAGAGAGAGAGAGAGAGAGAGAGAGAGAGAGAGAGCGAGACCCCGTTCTTATAGCTCCCCGTCAGGATCGGACGAGCACTAAAAAGACGCTCACAACGTAATAGCTGTAGGCTGAAGGAATTATTCTGAGAAGAGAAAAGACGAGCTCGGGAGTAGACAGGAGAGACTTTATACAGAACGAAAGAAAATCACTCACTTCCGAGAGAGTTTTGAAGAGCGCATAACTCAGAGCAGTCTCTTTGGGTTTCTTCTTCGTCCTTTGACAGCTTTCCATCCTTCTCGCAATTTCTCCTCGAAATCTGTGGAGGAACGTTGGCTTCGGCGCGCAATCCTCCACGCACCAAATTATGTGCTTTTCAAGGTCGAAAAATATTTAAAAATAAAATAATTACGTTGGAGAGATAGGCCAATAAATCCAAAACTGCATAGCATTTTATAGAAGCCCAAAATAAACAGAGAACCTTGAATTCATCAAAATTTTATAATTAATCCTGTCCATAAATCATAGTCACTATAGGATATTATTTTAATATTTCATATTCATATAACTCTTTTACCCGAGACTATAAAGATTATTCTAAGGTAGAGTGTAAGTGCTTCTACTTCCTGTCTTGAATTCAATTTCAGATACAAACTAGAGCCGTGTTTATCACATCAACAGAAATCTGTTACTCTAAATAAACAGAGGAAAGGCAGTGTTAACTCGTACCGCATAAAATCACATGGTGCGTCACTTCAATACAAATAAATTCAATTTGTTTTCCACTTGCAAAATGTGCCAGCATTAATTTTACCCACTCCCCATTTACGAATATTATTTATCCAGGAGAGAAATTGTTGCGATGGTGTTTATTTGCTCTATCTCGCGCTGGATCCTTCCATTCTCCACCTCAAGAGTGCTGGTAATGAACAGCCGCGCGCGCAAACTGCAGCGGGGAGGTTAGCTTTAATGTCGATGTCTCCTGGGGGAACAAACAACAGCATTGTTGTACGGTGCATACACAAGTCTTTAGAGTCTTTATATTAAAGGGTATTAAATATTCATGCGGATTTCATTTCGTGTGAAGTGTCAATAGGGTATTTGCCCATTAACAACGAGACTGCAAATATTTAAAGCAACAAAACATATGTCTGTTTTCAAAATAACGAACCATATTTTGCAGTCTGAAAAGCAGGTCTCGGATTATTTCAGTATGAAGAGAATAGACTTGAAATTTCTTTGTGGCATGTTTTCTGCTACCTGAGGACGGAAAAACAAACTTTATCACTACTTTGCGGTTTACCAGGGGAAAAAAAACCCCCACTCACAGCAGGAATAATAATTCTTCTTGATATTAAGTATTATGCATCTAAATACTCATATGGTGATCATATATTACCAGAACTTAGACTATATACTTAATTATACTTTCACTACTTTCAAAACGGTAGCGGCGCACAGAGGTGGCGTAGAAATGTACGCAGTAGTAGGCTATATCCAATTCTATATGGTTAGAATTTCCAATAGGCTATAGTTTGGATAAATACATAAATAAGAGCAAAAACAAAGGTTTGTTAAATAGATTAAAAAAACTGCTTATCTTGTTTTCATTTCATGTTTAATTAATTAAACAAAGAGGGGGAAAAAAGAATTTAGCTATGCAAAGCTGCTTTCTGCTGAAAGCCTAAGGAACCTAAAGTTGACAAAAGAGGCAGGGGCAGGTGCTTGGGATGTTAGGCGCTCTGGCAGCTCTTTCATGGCGTGGCTCTGGGTCGCGTGCCCCCCCCTTTGCCCCCGTCTCACTGCCGCCGCCTGGGGGAGGGTGTCACAGCGACAGGATAGCCAGCCGGGGCACCGTAATTGCCTCTCCCACCCCCACACATGGCACCCAAGTGCGATGATTAATTCCAAAATCCCGCGTATCCTGCTTTTACCTCAGAGGCAAAACAGCATGTCTCCCTTGAGACAGGACGGACCTCGTGCGCTCCTCTCTCGCTCTGCGCTCAGCTCAAACATCCAGAACGCAGCCGCACCTGACGAAACAGTCGATCATAGCCACACCATCACTCAATTCACACAGACAGGGCTTCGCCGGCATACAGTGAGATCACTATAGGATGTGACTTGAATGTTCTAATCGGCATTCCAATGCTGATGCAAGAATCACTACTGGTGTTCTAGAGAGACAACACTTTTGACAAAACATTCAAAAAAAGTTGATCCTCAAAGGGTTAATCAGGCATAGCTCTCTCTGAAAATGTCATACTAAAATATTAACAATTGAGTCGTTTGACCAAAATAAGTTAATAAAACAAATATATGCGTGGAACATCATCTTCATAAAAGTGAAATCATTGCTATTGTCCATGTTTTCATATGAAAAAGAATTTTAAAAAAAATGTTGACCATGAGAAAATGGGAAGCTTTATGTGTTCATAATTAACCATAGAATCTGTGTAATGCATTTACAGACTGCTAATATAATTCATTTTTGAGCCACTGGATCTGAATAGGCCTTTTGCTGCTCTAGGTCTAAAATTATAGACAAAATACAAAGTTGCCATCCTCTCAGGACCAAACTATAGAAAAACACAAACACAGAGCACAGCCCTTAATGAATCCAGTTAGCGGTTATGCTAATAAGCAGAGCTAAACTGCTGCAGTACCCTAAATTAATGTTTCACATGGAGCGGCTCTTTGGGCTGAGAACCCAGGTTATTGCTGATATCAGTGGATTAATACCTCTGCTTCTAACCAGCCCAGTGATTTAGGCCTGGGTTAATTAAACATTTACATATATATGCCCAACAATCTATTGTACTCAGAGGTAATTTATACCATCAATATGCCCTTTAATCAGAAACTACAGTGGGGGCATATGTTTGCGTGCAACGAACTAATTGGCACCATGCTGGCCTGCAGTGGTGGTGTTTGGTAGGATCAAGTAGGGCAGAGTGTAGCATCTTCTTTTTATATTGTGTATCTGAGTTTATTGTGCAGCAATAGCTTTTCCTCCAACATCAATAAAAAAAGTTAGCCCTAGGTGTACGCCCACTTCCAAAATTTACTGTCGACATACAACACAGAATGTCCTTTCCAAATACATCCACCTACCAGAACTCCCATCTAACAAACATCGAAAAGAAAAAAACCTCCATCCTGAATGTGGGAACACACTCCCAAAGCTAGCGGCAAATTTTAAACATGATACATGAGCTATTATTCCCACTAAACCCAAACACCTATTCCCACACCTGCATACGCAAAATGTGATATCTTCGGTCCACACGTGGGTACTCACTTTGATGCCTACATTGCCAGGGAGGAACTCAGAAGAGAATTCACCCTGAATGTGTGCCCCCCCCACACCCACACCTACATCACTAAGACTGAATTCTCCACATGCGGCATCAGCAGTCCTTCCGGCTCTTTCTACTTTACTCTGCACAGACTTACCCGCGAGCTCCCGTCTGCTGGAGCGCGTTTGAGAAGGCTAAAACTGACATTCTAAAGAAATATGTACTTCCAAAAGAAAGTGTTGTTCTGTTTGACGTGCCCCAGGGGTTAGAAACAACTTTCCTTCTTTCTTGACTTCCTGTTATCTGATGAGTTAGACTGAGATCTGGCTGACTACTGTAATGTCAGTGATAAAATACAAGCTCCATCACTGCATTCTTTTCCAAGCAAATTTGAGATCATACCATACGATGCACAAGATCTTGAGACTTGGATGGGATGCAGACGTAACAAGAGAACCTACACTAAAAACCCAATTAAGCATTAAGTGTAAAAAAATAAAGCACTGTCTAGTTTGCATACAATTACACATATACACAACTACTGAGGCATCTGACAGTTAGTGAAGTGTTACTAATTTCAAAACAAAAAGACTGTGGAAACAAAACACAAATCAGACATACAATGTACTGACATAAAGCGAGCGACGGATGTGCTTAAAGAATAAAAAATAAAAATTATTTAAAAAAACACTGAAACACTGTATATCACAGATATCTAATGTCCTTGATAGTTTTAATGAATCCAGAGAAGTTCGGCTCAGTTTTGAACCTGAACAGAGGATAAGTTCTGCGCACTCACTTCCGGCCAGTAGAGGGAGTCTTCCTGCATTGGCCTGTTTGGATCCCGGTACCTCGGCATGTCAAGCTGGTGAGAAACATTGTAAAACACTCACACACTTACGAACATTGACACCGCAATGAAAACGTCTTCGACTTCACATCGTGAGCCGCGCTTAATTTCTGAAGCAGTGTAAATAAAAATAAATAAATAAATAAATAAATAAATAAAAAAAAAAAAAAACAGCTCCAGCTGGCCAGCCGCCTCGCGCGCTTTCACCGCGCACTGCACAGTCTGCTCAGCTCAGAGGACGCCAGGCACCGCCTCCTTCCTGAAGGAGATGTATTGCTGTTTACTGTCATAAACAAGAGGCTGTTAATTGCTGTGGATTTTGAGGCATCAAGGGCCATTTTCAACATGCAATCTGTCTTGTCTCAAAACCAATACTCCGATTTTGTCATGTAACACTGACAAGCCATGCATTCTCTCACGGTATTTTTAAGTGAGAGTGCATGTGTGTATGATTGTATGGATAAATTGCTTACACTTTAAAATTGCTCTACTGGAGAAGTTCTTCAGACACTAAATGAATCTTAATTAATAACGCATGTCTTTCAACTCTCGAAATATGCACAAGCTTTTAAAATATTGTCAGTAAAAATTAACAATAGGCTACTGAAACTAATTAGGCAGATAGGCCTATTGCATAAATTTCTGAAGTATTTGGGATGATATTTCACATTATGAAGTATATCTCTCCCCTCATCTATCCCTATGTCTAATTAATCCTCTCCACTCTCCATCCCTTTCTCCCGCGCTTCTCCTGGTAAAACCAGTGCGCTGGCCAATCCCACAATATCATTTCAGTTTTGGTATGTCTTTGAATCTTTTCTTTCAAGACAAACAAAAAGAACATCCTTATTGTTTTTGTTGCATCTCTCTCTGAAACTTTGCTATCTCTCTCAGTTTATCTGAAAGGATTTTATTGAATAATTCAATCATTATCAACTGCAGCTGGACTTTTCAGGACCAAAAATACATGTAGACATTTACTCTGAAGTACCTCCTGCAAACGATAAAAACCACAGAAATATAATGTCTGAGACCAAATTCACTCAGAATGCTGTTCGCAGGTATAATACACATCATGACATCAATTTTGCATTATGAATCTTATCATCTGTCACAATGTGATTCAAAACCCTAATTTTCATTGTTTGGGGTTAGATCACTCTGGTTCTCAGTCCTTCAAATATATATATATATATATATATATATATATATACACATTTTTTTTCAGGAATTATATGCACACTGTATGAAATATAATTTTAGTCATCATTAATCTAACACTAAAAGTGGGACTAAGATGGCAGATTCTGAATCTGAACCAGTTAAATAACTGAATGTTTCAGGTTACCGTTAGGAGAATGAACAGGTGTGCTAATGCGCAGAGGAGACGTATTTGCAAAATTGATTAATTTCCCCCCTCCTCAGCGTTTGACGACTCGCTCTCGCGGAGCCCGTCTCATTACGCTGGTAGGAGCGGCGAAGATGATCCTCTTTTTCAGTTGGGATCGCCGACTCGCCCCCGAGCTATTCTGGATGAGTCGCGCTCGCTCACAAACGCCCCGCGAAAAGACCTGCTCCCGTTTCTGTGCCAGGCGCTGGAGCCCTGGGTGGGAATCCCACCTTCTGCAAACACAAAAGCGCCGCCACCCCATTGTGTAGCAGCGCTGGGCTCCTGTCCCGCTAACATGTGGTGTCAGTAAACAACATATTTAAGCCTAGAACTGAGTGTGTTCCCCTGATGGCTCAAATTATTTATGAAATCAAACAGAATGTGGCTGTTTGCTGTGTGGGACGCAATTAAAGACTGTAAAACTCAGACAAACATGCCACGGTACAGCCAAATACACGCGGATATGCAGTCAGAAATAAACACAGTCAGAAATGAATTTGCATAATATGAAGAGAGTGGCCATAGAGTCTCACATATTTATTCTATTATTTGCAATAAAACATATTCAGGGTTATTCATTTTAAATAGCAGTAAGCTCTGTGTAGTGGCAACATTAAAAAACAAATTCAAGGTCACGTGTTGTCTGATTCATAAACACCATTACCCGCTGTTCCTTTGCCAAGTCTGCAGAATTGTGCTGCGTCACCGCTCCATTTGATCATTAGCATATGGTCAAGACAGTTCATGTAGCCATAACATCTCGTAAAAGCATTACAACTGCCGCTATTTTGTTTAAGACTGTTAGAATGTCACTGCAATACCAAATACTCAATGCTGCAAATACTGCAATACCCAAAGTTGAAGTCAAAAATATTTGAAATGTAATATTCTAAATTATTAAAATGCTTGAAAAATACACAAAATGCTCTCAGTGACCACTTTTTAGGTACACCTGATTCTTCATGTAAATATATAATCGGCCAATCTTGTGGAAGCTCAATGCATGCAATGGGTACACAGACAAGAGGTTCAGTTGTGTGTCAGGCAAAATGTCTGAATGGGAAAGAAATGTGATCCAAGTGACTTTGACCTTAGAAAGTTTGTTTGTGGCAGAAGATGCAATTTCAGGAACTGAGAAACTTCTGAACTCCCGGGATTTTTTGGGCGCAGCAGTCAACAGAGAATGGTTCAAAAAACAAACAAACAAAAAATAACATCCATTGAGAAGCAGATTTGCAGGAGACAATGTCTCCTCAATAAGAGAGGTCAGAGGAGAAGACTAGACTGGTTCTAACTTTCAGGAAGGTGACACGTAACGACAGTTCTATGCAGAAGAGTGTGTCTGCGAGCACAACACGCCAAACTTAATGGTAGATGGGCTACAACAGCAGAACTCTACTCAAGATTTCAATCCGGGCAGCTAAGAACAGGAAGCTGAGGCTATAATGGGAAAAAGCTTACCAAAACAGAATAGCAGAAGACTGGAAATAGGTTACGAGGCCTGAAAAATCTCATTTTATGGTCAGAATTTGGTGTAAACAGCATTAATCAATAGATCCATCCAACATTGTGGCAACAGTTCAGGCTGGTGGCGGGTAGTCGTGTCAACAAGTCAGAAATATTTTCTTTGTGCACAACAGGCCCCTTAATACCAATTGAGCATCACTTAATGTTACAGCCTACATGAGTTTTGTTGCTGACCATGCACATCCCCTGATGGCCACAAGTCCACAGATCTTCTCTTGGCTACTTTCAGCTGGATTACACACAATGTCACAAGGCAGACATCACCTGAAACTGGTCCCACAAACATGAGAATGAGTTCAGCGTATTCCTCTTCTAATCGACTTCAACCATGACCAGGTCTCCAACCAATACAACACCTTTGGGGTGTAGTGAAATGGAAGATTTGTCGCATGAATATGCACCTGATTTATCTGCTGCAACTGTGTGATGCTACCGTGTATGGACCAGAAGAAACATTTACACCGTGTTGAATCCGTGCCACGCAGAACTCCTCTTGATCTGGGACAGTGTTCACCAACCCTGTTCCAGAAGATCTACCATCTTGTAAGTTTTCATTCCAACTTTGATCTGGGGCATCAGACTCCACTAACTAGGTGCTGAACAGGATCTTTAGCTTCAGTGTGTGGTGTGTTTTGTTAAGGCTGGTGTAAAAACCTACAGGAGTACAGTAGATCCTGGTTAAAGACCACTGGTTTCAAGGCAAGGTGGATCCTGTCCAGCATTAGAATTGAGTACCTAATAAAGTGGCCACTGTGAGTGTGCATCACAGAGAGTGATGCTGTGATCCATTGTTAAGAAAATACTTACATATAGAAAAAGTCCCAGCGTACATTTGCACCAGAAAGAAAGTATGAAAAAAATATGTTTTACTGCATTATTAATACAAAGTGTAAGCCATTATTTCAGTGCAAAATTGACCATCCTGAATAATTTTACCTGAAGTTATGGCACAAAAACAGAGAAAGATTACAGCCTACCAAAGCAGTAATGCCTCTCTACAGTAGCACAAGTTGTTGATCTTTGGAGGAGAGAGCATGGCATACATTTTATGCTTTCAAAACTGTAAAAATTCACTGAAAACCCCATAGAACCTTATCAATCTAATAAATAATTAGCCACTACACCTATGTTTAAGCTAAATGAACATAGTGAGCATTTAGGTTCTGACATTATTGTAGTAACTGAGAAATGTTAAAAAAGCAAAGAGAAAAATCGGCCTCCTCTGCCTGCATTAAGATGCCCTCACAAATGCTTCCGCTAGTTTTTACTTTCATCTCGATGCTATGATTTTTGACTGTCAAATGCCGTCTGTTTTACATTTGACTTCGTATCAATATTGCATGCATTTGATTGGCATATTTTTCACTCCATTACAGAGGCCATATTTTTCTCAGTAGCTTTGAAGTAGCAACGTTATTTTCGATTTTTTTATTCAGTGGGTTTGAATTTGGGTTTTTGCTGACATTATACTATGGCTTTTGCTCTTAATCAAATGTAATACTTAATGAGCTTTAGAAAATATTATTGGCTGTTACAGGCATTACCGATTTTAATTTCCGCATTAGCGACTGGGGCCCGCGGCCCTAATAGCCACAGAATTAATGTTATGAATGAGTGCAAAATGCCTGAACGTAGTTCTTTTGTGACAACAAGCAGTTACCTCCTTTTTTTTAATCATCCTGAATCCCGCAGTCTTCAGTCTATAGTTCTCTACGGTCGACCCCAGGCCCCTCAAACAACTGTGACAATCAGTCTTCTGGAAACGCACCATAATTTATGTATGTACAGTATGTACGCATGAATGCACGTATATACACTGTATAGCCAATAGCGTGAGGATGCATAGCCTGTGAATGTCTGCCCTTACAAGCCATACAGACCAGTAAATTTCAAATTCAATGAAAATGTCAGATATTTAGAATTTAAAAATGCCAATTTTCTATGCATGTCAATGAGGTTTCAATGAAGTGTGCAGTGTCACACACTTTTGGCTAAAGAGTGAGTCAGTCAGTCAGTGAGTCAGTGAGAGAGTCAGCAAGTAAGTAAATACAGTAGGTAAATATGTATGTATGTCTGTATGTACATATGTATGCATGCATGCATGTACGCAAACATATAATGTAGCATTCAAGCTGCAATACTCACATTACTCTTCAGCACAAATTTGCACCTTGCCTGAAAAGTACAGAATGCCTCAGCTCAGGAAATGGCCTGATCAGATGAATATACTGCATTGAAGGATGGCTGGCTTTGGAGAACAAAAGGCGGTATACAATGCTTTTGAAAACATGGACAGCAAAAATGGCTGCCGCTGGATGATATAATCATAGGTACACAAACAGCCAAGGCGGAAGTTACTCACTTTGTACAACAACATTTTTTTCTAATTGGAACATGTGTCTGACTCTCCTATCCAGGGATGGAGACTCTTATGGTTCAAGGTACGCACAGCACTAAGTATTAAATAGTAAAAATTGGCTAAATAATTTAACCTGCTGGATTATTATTCCTAATTTGAATCACACAACTCGGTGAGAAGCACAGTGGTGTCAGCACAGAATGCAGGTTCTCAGGGCTATTGCCTCCAGTGCATGGCCGCTACAGATGGTGTGCTAACACTTTCATCCAGCCTCCAAACTCTTTGGCTACAAAAGGCAATTAACACTCGTCTTTCCTCACAGAGTTGAGATGGAGTGGCTCATTTCATTGTCAAAAGAAAAGTGCTGAGGTGGTTCAAAGGAGATGCAAAGCAGTTTTTTTTTAGATTCTTGCTTGCCCCCATGCCTTAGCTGTCATCATAGTTCATCCAGTCTTTAATCAGACCAACCAGCTCATCCACCTTTAACCTGGTCCACACATCTGCTGTGTGTGTGTAGCCCCTGGTAACAGGCTCAGAGGAGGATAACAGCCAGACTGTCACACCGCTCATGCTCAGACCAGTGCCAATGGCAATGTCGGCGTGCACCGCCATGCACAGGTATTTTTCAACCTCTGCAGTATGATTTGTGTGGTCATTTCAGCATGCCAGCAGGCAGATTCAACCATAGGCTCATTTTAGGTTCCACTCACACAGGGAAATGAGGCAAGCCGACCGACCGTAACTCCTTTGCACAGAAGCCAAAACTGGCAATTTATGCATTATCCTATTCATGGCTTTATAATTCTAGATTTGAGCTTTGCAGAGAGGGGAAAAATAGCTTAAATGAAACAAGACACCTCTAGCATTTAGAATATCATCGTACTTCAGTTCATTTTTATTGTTTTAGTACAAAATAAGGGCTACACACACAAAAAACCTTCATGTAAATTCAGCATTGAAATTGTAAGAAAATACTGCAAATTGAAAAATGGCTGGGAGTTAAAACAATATCATAAACTCCTTGACCACAAGTGTGCTACATCTGAGTGTGATATACAAAATTACCTACAGTTTATGAGCAAAATAAGACAGCTATCCAAGTGGCTCTCCAAGCCCCCAAAATTGTGTTCCGTCAAATCATAAAATAATCATATTTGTAACAAAAATTAGCTTGTGTCTCATAGAGTTCAATATGAATTCATGATTTTCAAATGGGATTTAGCACAAATTCATCAATATTGGCAGGGACAGATATCAGGGGTCACCAATAACCTCCCAAGTCTAAAATATGCTTTTTCCGCATTATAAAGTTTAGACATTTTTTCAGAGCCCCATCAGCCAGCACATTTAAAAACAGCTTAATTTAAGGTCAGAACATTCACCTTGCTACAGAACAATCAGCCATTGCCACTTTCGAGCAGATAAGTGAAAAGCAAGCTTATATAGTGTGCCTTTCCACACCCTATAAGAAGCAAGTATAACTCACTAACACAGTAATATCTGAAATATACCTTATTTTCCAAAACAAGTATTCCACTATCAGGAAAAAGCAGGCAGTATTCAACCCTTGATTGAACAGAACCCGTGCAACAAACATGACCGGGGGTCTACCGAAGTCCTTGAGCAGTTTGCATTATAAACTAGCTTGAATCTAGGCATTCTATTTAGTTGAATGCGCTGTAAATTCTAAAACAGATTGCCACATTGAGCAAAATGCCATTACATGCAGTATTATTAGCAAAGGCTAATGGTTAGGCCTACTCATAATAACCAATGTGACAAACTAGCTGTAACAGAATGATAATCATGGCAAAGGTGGTAAACTGAAAATAAAAAATAGCTAGCTTTATGGCCACAGCATTTCACCAAATGGAAAATATCCAGATCTTGAGCATCATTTTATACACATTTCCCCGTAATTCAGCAGGAAATATTTCATATTGTTGCAAACCTTGGGATCTAGACTAGAATCTAAAATAGGTTTGAAGTTCGACTGCTCTGAATACAGCTGTTGCATGAGACAGACCCACATATGGGTTTGTAGGTTTTGTGCGGTTAATGTCCTTATTACAAACATTGCTTCCTTGATACTTAATAAAATCACAGTTCATTTTATGCGGTAGCCACAATGAAAAAAAAATATGCCCTGGATGAAACACTTATGGGCAGGAACTATTGCAGTGAATGTAAACGTTCAGATTATCCTCTGATGTTAGAAAGGAAAGATTAAGACGTGCCATTCTGTGTGTTTACTCCACATCTCAGCAGATGTATGTAGCATGACAGTGGAAGGGTGCACCACAGGGAAAATAAACACATATGAATCCTACACATGAAAAGCAGTAATGGAATATCAGATCCAGGCACACAATCCAAGCACAAACCAATCCATACTTATTTTAAATTAATGCTTAGCAGTATGTTAAATTAGCAAAGTATTTGCATGGTAAGACAACAGTCAATAAAAGCCTGAATCAATTTTGTCAAGCATGGATTTATTTGACCCCTACACTAGCAGTTTAGAGGTCTAGTAAAACACACACTATACCTTTTTATCCGCTCTTTATCCATGCATGAATGCACACATGTGAGTGTGTATATGTGTGTGTGTGTGTGTGTGTGTATTAAATGCATAAACGACTTTAGATTTTGAAACATATTCTTTCCAAAAAAAAGTTCTGTGAAAAGATATTACGTTGTCTTGTTTCTGAAAGAATCAATGCATCTTCCAAATTTTCCTGCAGTCAACACCTCAAAGAACCAGTTTGTGCTCGCGGTAATTTATGAACTCCAATAGGCATTTAATGTTGCATGTTATGGTACTTACGCTTTTATTACTCGACTTAATTGCGTTTTCACCCTTTGTTTTCTTTGCAAAGCAATCAGACACGCATTAAACAGGACTGTTATCCAAGAAACCGATTCAGTATACAGTAACTGATAATTATTTTCACGCAAGAAAAGAAATGGTTTCTGGAAGGAGAAAGAAAGGCATATTGTGCATTTGCTTATTATGATGTGCCATTACAGGAACAAAGCAAGAATAATAACTGCAAATACTGTAAATCACACAATTAAACAAGGAACCTGTATCCTGCAAGTACACATTATTGATGTGTTTCTATGTATATACTGTATAAAAGCTACACATTCAGCGATGTCTACGGATATTTGGAGAGTAATGCAATTTTTGTAGCACCATCACTGTGCTGCAGCACATTGGATTTGAAATGAATTGGTTCATAAATAGACAGTTGACTTTTATTCAAGGACATTTAGTACATCCACGTCCCAGTTTAAGTGCAATTATATGTTTGCAAAACAGTGTGATGCACCCTGTTACAGTCAGCGAGGCTTCTCTGCTGAACTTAAGAGTTTAAACAAAACCCAGAACACAGAGGTAACACAATTTTTTCTCCATCTGTCACACATTCCACAATGCTGCCCCTGCCCTTTATCTCATGGCGTCCCACCATGCAGCTGAACTCATTCAATAAATCAAGGGATGAAGATAAATATGAGACAGTAGCTAAATTAAATGGTACTTAGCCTTGTGAGACACACAGTAATAGATCTGATCAGGCGGAGTGTCAGGAATAAAAACCCGCCATCCTCGGGGCTGTTTGGCCCCTTTATCGGGAGGTCAGAACCCTTGACAATTTCCCATAATGCACAGGCAAGGCAGTGGGCTCTCGGCTTATTAAATATATATCTATTTATCACAGTGCAGATTCCATCCTTGCCTCTGTTTAAGTGTGAGGGCTGTAATAATGGTTACAGTATATAATCCACAGGGGGGAAAAGAACAAGATGGTTTTCCAGCAGGAATTTTTGTCAGGAAAAAAAAAAGCAGGCAGTAGACTGTTGGGGGAGGGGGAGGAAGGTGGGGGGCGTCTCTTGCCATCTCCGCACTACTGTCACACCCGGCTTAATTATGATTAATCGCGTACCTGGGAAGTTTGCTTCCGCGTAGTTTGCGGCAGAATAGGCTCGCTAAATATTATCACTGTGGCATCTGCTGAGGGAGGTGCAGTGAATCTGGGGCTCGCCTCCAAAGATCTGCGCCGAGCGGAGATCGACAACCAAACTCAGGGCTTTAATAAGTGTGCAGGGAGGAGCAGTGCTCCACTGGTAATCCGGTAATCACTGCCAAAAAGAAAGTTGATTTCAGAGAGCATTTACTCTTACCCAGCCTGAAATTCATTCAGAAAATCATTTTAGACTTGTTCAGCTAAATAAGACAGAAACAGAAACAAAAAGGTGAGGCAGGACTGAGTAATTTCATGATTTTAAAATGAGGTGAGAAAATGTAACTGTCCCAGCAAACAGCAATTTAAACAAACAAATATTTGATATTTCAGTGAAAATAAAAAGATTTTATGACTCACCACAAGATAATGACATTTGCTAAGACATGTTTTTTGCACTGCTGGCTTTTCACCAAAATCAGCTGCATTGCAAGTTGCCTCTTCTGTTTGACTGTCAAAACATTAACCCGATGGCATGAGAATTACTTTGCCAAAGCTAGCACTTCATGGAGGGGTCACACTAACTTGAATGCTCACTGATGACTGCTCAGATGCAAAAATTCATTTAGGTTTTTCCAAAATCACTTCTCAACCCTCTTTTGCTGTCCTAAACATTTTCTCGGAAGCAACCTGACTCTAATGAGTGTCGAAAATAAACTTTCTCTTTTTCATTATGCCAGCAGTACATTTCTTCTGACACTGTCTGGACTCAGGCCCAAAGCAGGCCCAGCCAGTCAGAATATTTTTTGTATGCTAAAC
Source organism: Gymnothorax javanicus (assembly GCA_029692085.1). Taxonomy (NCBI): domain Eukaryota; kingdom Metazoa; phylum Chordata; class Actinopteri; order Anguilliformes; family Muraenidae; genus Gymnothorax; species Gymnothorax javanicus. The sequence continues at coordinate 3,379,073 of CM056207.1, read as the reverse complement.
AGACCGTTGGACACTCACTTTCTCTCCAGGCTAGATTGTTATAAATGCTGTTTATGAACCTGCTATGACAACCTTGAAGGGCACAGCGAAGAATTTATCACGGGATTACCCCCACCCCCCTGCGACGTCTGAGTGCGTTAAGGCATTGTAAATGACCCCAGATAATAATGGGGAATCCTGCTTGTAGCAATAAGGCTTTAATAAAACTCTCTCTGCTCTCTCAATGGAGCGTAATTCTCTCTTCGCTGCTTGTTTGTTTTACCTTTATTTTAGAGGCTGTCCAGGACATCAATATATATCTGAAAGGACTATGGACAATCTTTCATTTTAAATAATATTTTACTGAAATACTGTCTTTAAAAACAAAACAATTATATGTATATATATATAGTCCTGTATACATTAATTACTTGTAATATATATCAAAAGTTGACAGTCCAATAATATTTCTTTAATCCAAGTTTTATCTAAACAATTGCATATGCACATGTGTATCGGAGCTCCATTGGTTTCCAAAAGCAAGTTAATGAGAAACCAATTTTAGTGAAGCGACAATCTCACTGAAGGTATTTTCATTGGAATGCAGGTACAATGCTGGGAAAAAAGTATTTGCCCCCTTCCCAATTTCTTCTATTTATATGCTCATTTGTCATATTTAAATGTTTCAGATCATCCAGCTAATTTCAATATAATACAAAGACAATGTGAATAAATACAAAATGCGGCTTTGAAATGATAATTCACTTATTGGTGATAAAGAGTCTTTCAAAACCTATATAACCCACATGAATAAATAATCCCCCCCAAACCTAATAACTGGTTGTGCCACCCTCGGCAGCAACAACTGCAATGAACCATTTGTGATAATTGACAATGAGTCTCATACATTGCAGTGGCGGAATTCAGGCCCGCTCGTCTTTAAAGAATTCTTTTAATTCAGCCACATTGGAGGGTTTTCGGGTATGAACTTCCTGCTTAAAATCATGTCACAGGATCTCAATCAGATTCAAGTGAGGACTTTGACTAGGCCACCCCAAAACCATAATACTGTTTCTTTTGAGCCACTCAGCGGTGGATTTACTTGTGTGCTTTCGATCACTGCACTGCAGCCTGACCCAACAATGCTTGAGTTTTACAGTAGGTCAAAAACTGATGGCTGGATGTTCTCCTTCGGGATATTCTGGTAAAGAGCAAAATTCATGGTTCTATCAATTATTTTAAGTTGCCCAGTTCCACTTTTAACTCATTAGTCCACAGAATAATATCCAAAAAGTCTTGTAGGGTCATCAAGATGTTTTTTGGGAAAGGTGAGACAAGCCTTTGTGTTCTTTTTGGTCAGCAGCGGTTCTTGCCTTGCAGCTCTCCCATGGATGCCATTTTTGTCCCGTCTCTTCCTTACTGCGGAATCAAGAACCTTAACTCAGACGAGTGAGGCCTGCAGTTTGTTTTTAGATGTTAATCTGGGATCTTTTTTGACCTCCTGGATGAGCCGGTACTGTGCTCTTGTAGGAAAGCTGGTAGGCCAGCCACTGCTGGGAAGTTTCACCACTGTTCAGCAGCACATGTGCTGATTTTTGCTCGCTTTTGAATTGGCTTACAGGTTCTATTTCAAAGTTTTTTAGATTCAACAGGGCGGGCAATTGTCTTGCCAAATAAAATTGAACCCAATTATCAATTAAATTTGATTTATTTAGTAACTAAGGGGGCAATTACTTTTTCCACATAGGGCCAGGTAGGGTTGGATACCTATTTATCTATAAATGAATGAAATCATCATTTAAAAACTGAATTTTGCGTTGACTTTGGTTATCCCTGTCTACTATTAACATTAGTTTGATGATCAGAAACATTAAAGTGTGACAAATATGCAAAAACAGAGGAAATCTGGAAAGGGGCAAATACTTTTTCAATGCACTTTTTAAGCAAAGTAAGCCTTTTTCCCAGGCCATTACTGCAATATAGGTCAGCTTCACGCTGAATAGAAACTTGTTCTGCCTGAGCAGCGACATATGCCAATGTTGGGCTGAACAGTGCCAGGGAAAGACACTGGTATTTGATTTGGTATCCTGAGCATACGGCGAGTAATCAGCGCAGCAGAGTGGCCTTGGGGTGTCAGTTTTAGTGCACGGCACCTCCATGTTTCTATGACGACCATGTGATAAAGTAAGGATAAGATAGCTGTCTTACGGGGTCTTTTTTTTTTTTTTTTTTTTTTTTTGCCAGTTCGATGTTCACAAAGCAAGTGCAGAGTAAACCAGCACAAAAGAGCCGCCCTACGAGTATCACGTGTGACGCAAAGCCTTGATACAGGTACACTAAGGTGCAGAAGAGTTGTGTTCATGAACGTGAGGCACCTAACACGGCCATGACTGTAGATCACACCACAATAGCAGTTTAAATTAATGCACAGCTGAAATACTGCTATATAAATGAATGCGTACGCACTTCGTCCTGGTAAGCTATGAGCACAGGAATAAGCAGACATATGATTTTTTTTTTTTTTTAGAAGTCCTAAAATATAAAATTGCAGTACTCTTTACCATGCATGTGAGAGGAGCTGAGGACTTGAGATAATAGGAGCAGAGAGATGCATTATGACACACAGGTGTGACTTTTACCGTCTCTCTCTCTCTCCTCGAAGCTCGGTCTCTCAAAACTAAATTGACTCCTCAGAGATTTTTCAGTCACGCTTCTCACTGGAGAAGTTTGCTAAACGGTTAATCATGGATGGGGGAGGTGCCTCCAAAATGTCGTACTTTATATAAAAACACAAAAGCGACAAAAATGGCCAAGTATGAAAACTGAAAAGCATAGACATATAAACAATGATTTAAAAATGAGATAAATTTTAATTTTAGAATAATCCATCCCCCCACCCCCATTCTAAAGTATGATTGCAGAGGTCAAGTCAAATGCACCCAGTATTACGCAGGAGTAGTGATGCGTTGATATCGCTCTTTCCTGGAAAGATTTGCAGAGTGTATTAAAATGTGCGTCGATACCCTCGGCAGAAAAACACAATGCCACACGGTACTCAAGCTCAGGTTACCCCACCAGAGCACACCCATCCCTTATACTACTTTGCCATATGCTTTATGGCAGACAATAAAACATTTTAGTGCAAAATAAATTGGGGTCTTATTGAAATACTGGCCCTATATATGTCAGGGAAGACACAGAGTTATTTTTTTGCAGTGCTGAGACATATTTTATCATAATCTGCTCACCGGGAGTGGGCCTTGTACACATCATTGGCTTCTCTTGCTCAGTTAGATTGTGAAGGTCAGAGTTCTTTAGCCTTTTATGGCTGTTTAACTTTTAAGAATTATCTCATGTAAAGAAGTGACCTGATTTATCATCCTTTCAAACGGGCCATTGGACTTGGAGCAAAAGCTCTGAGGTTTTTTGGACCGTTTAAACGCGCACTAGCAGACGCCGTCCTGCACCTATTGACCACCCCTGGTGGAATCTGCTCTTATTTCATAAGTTTAACCATGGGCTCCGCTCAGAAGATTAACTCCAGTTACGGTATTCTTGCAGTGCTAAAACTGAAGAATCCTAACTTTATATGGTCTGTATCTTTATGTTTTGTGATGTTTCATTCTTTAGACTCAAGATGCTTTTTTTTTTTTTTTTAATAGAATTACCAACTATATCACTGAGATTGAATTTTCAAATAAAATTCATATTGAATATAGGATCCCAAGGTCAAATATTATCCTTTAAACCATTGAACACAATGGACCTACTTCACCGCCATAGATGAAATATCCAGCAGTAGAAATATAGGTCGTGAAAATACAAGGTATGTACGGCGATCTGTGAGCTCGTTTACCTCAAAAGCAAATAGCTAAGCAATGACAATAATAAAACCGCTAATTTGATATTTAAGGCACATGGATGGTATTAATTTAGCCGGCACTTAACTTCCAAAAAATGATTAATTTCCCGGCTTTCAATAAATTAAAGAAAACTGAAGAGAAAATAGACTGAATCAGTTTCTAAATACGTAATTGACGATTTGTTCCACCAGGTGTCAAACTAGACTGAACCCATCTCGTGACTGTCCTCAGCTATTTACTGTCGCAAATAACAGTTCTTCCAGACAGTGCGCACTTGTTTAATAGAATCGTGAAAGTATTGAAAGGTCTTTCTGGGGAAAAGCAAACAGCTTAGAGCTGCATTTCACCAGAAATGTCTGACGGGTAACATGTATTCCATTTGTTAATTGGTGTTTTGCTGATTGTAGCGGGTTTTTCCGCTGAGGACGGCAGACATCGTTTCCGTGAGGTTGTCAGTGTGATTCTCGGGGATTTGTGATGTAGTCACGCGGTCGCTCAGCGCGTTTTGGTTGGAATGAGCGAGTGCGGCAAGGTGAGAATAACCGGTCCCCCCCACGCTTCAGTTCAACTGCGCTTCAAGAGGAGGGACGCGACCCCCTCATTGCGAACACCCGAATTCAGCTGCAATGTGCGCAGCCCAGCAGATTCCATACGAAAGTACTTCACTGGAAAATAGCAGCAGGTAATACAAGGCACGTCAGTTAAGGTTCCCTATGGTAAAAAAAAAAAAAAAAAAAAAAAAATCTGTTCAAAATCGATGCTTCCACAGACAGGCCTCGCCGTAGGTATCACAATCAGAAACATCATAATTATTGTAAAATATCAACTTTTTCAGTATGGGTTGCAACACCATTGCGACATCACAATAATAAAAAGCGACTTGCCTTTTTTTAGTGTTTAATGATTTCAATTAAAAACAAGAACTGGCTCTTGACAAGATCAAAAACTATGCATCTGTAAAAATGACTTTGGAATGTCATAACTCAATAGTGCTTTGGGGAAGACGGGCTACAACCATGATCTCAAAGGATATGATGAAAAAGCCATGCAAAAGACATCTAAAGCAGATTTTAAAAGAATGGCTTATTTATGCAAATGTTCACTTGGTTATATGCCAGGAAATCTGTATATTTAAATACCACCTCTAATAAAACAAATTCTCTTTTGTCTGCATAATCAACACAATCTGCATAATTTACATTGGTTGCTTAAAATTGCTACGCTCAGTCTAAGCTAAAGTGTAAAGAAGTTTGTTTTTTAATGTTTGTGCCTATTAGCCAAGAATTAATTAATCTGCTTTGCAGAACCCAATTAGGCCACTAGCTATATTAATACATAACAGTTTTCCCAGTATGGAAATGAACTACATGGGGATGCAATATTATTTTCACAAACATAATCATAACTGCTGCAGAGCAGTATTAAATCATTCATACAGAACAAAACCATACAGAGTTGCCTACGTTAGGATAAATAAACCTGTTTTAAAAGAAAATTTACCGAATGAGAAGAACAAGGTGACAAATTTCTCTGAAGGACATGACGCAAGATGTAACTTTACGGCGATGTCCAGCTGTGTCCTATTCTTGGTTTTTATCTCTGTGTCTTGGGCCCATTCAAATTGTAACCACTAGAGGGAGATTCGTTCCCATGAGTTGTGTACGGGAGAAAAAGCGCGGCCTTGTTGCAACACTGGGCCTCAGAACCGAGTTTTTCAAACTGCACTTAATTTAATTATTATTTGGACTCTATTTTCTCAATTTCATCCTTAATTTTATTACAATACAGCAGCTTTTTTTATTTTATTGTTTTTATTGAGTTAATAGTATTAAAATACATTTTAAAACTGGATTTTTAATAAATTCTTCTACAACCCCATTTCCAAAATAGTTGGGACAAAGTGTAAATTGTGAATAAAATCAAAACGTAATGACTTTCAAATCACGCTAGCCAGTATTTTATTCACAATAGAACAGAGATAACATAGCAAATGCTGAAACTGAGAAATTTTACAATTTTATCCAAAAAATTAGCTCATTTCAAATTTGATGGCTGCTACAGGTCTCAAAAAAGTTGGGACAGGGCCCTGTTTACCATGGTGTAGGATACCCTCTTCTTTTTAACACAGAGTGGAGGCGTCTGGGCATTGAGGAGACAAGTTTCTTGAGTTCAGCCATTGGAATTTGATCCCACTCTTGTTTAATACAGGCTTCCAGCTGCTGGAGAGTTTTGGGTCTCCTTTGACAGACTTTTCGTTTAATTATGCTCCAAATGTTCTCAATCGGTGAAAGATCAGGACTGCAGGCAGGCCAGTTCAGCACACGGACTCATCTACTACGAAGCCATGCTGTTGTAATAGCTGCAGTATGTGGTTTTGCATTGTCCTGCTGAAATACACAAGGCCTTCCCTGGAATAGATGTCTTCTAGAGGGGAGCATATGTTGCTCTAAAACCTTTATATACCTTTCAGCATTCATGGTGCTTTTTAAAACCTGCAAGTGTCCCACACCATATGCACTAATGCATCCCCATACCATCAGAGATGCTGGCTTTTGAACTGAACGCTGATAACAGGAGGGGTGGTCTTTCTCCTCTTTAGCCCAGAGGACACAACGCCCATGATTTCAAACAAGAATGTCAAATTTGGACTTGTCTGACCACAGGACACTTTGGCACTTTGCTACAGTCCATTTTAAATGAGCCTTGGCCCACAGAACACGGCGGCGCTTCTGGATCATGCTCAACAATGGCTTCCTTTTTGCATGATAGAGTTTTAGGTGGCATCTGTGGATGGCACGGCGGACTGTGTTTACAGACAGTGGTTTCTTGAAGTATTCCTGGGCCCATTTAGTAACGTCAATGACAGAATTATGCCGGTGAGTGATGCAGTGGCGTATGAGGGCCCGAAGATCACGGGCATCCAGTAAAGGTCTTCGGTCTTATCCCTTGCGCACAGAGTTTTTTCCAGTTTCTCTGAATCTTTTGATGATGTTATGCACAGTCGATGATGAGACCTTCAAAGCCTTTGCAATTTGATGTTGAGGAACATTGTTTTTAAAGTATTCCACTTTTTTTAATGCAGGCCTTCACAGGTTGGAGAGCCTCTGGCCATCTTTACTTCTGAGAGACTCAGCCTCTCTAAGACATCCCTTTTATAGCCAATCATGTTACACACCTGATGCCAGTTAACTTAATTACTTGCTAAATGTTCTTTCAGCTGATTCTCTTATATATTAATTGCTTTTTCAGCCCTTTTTTGTCTGTGTCCCAACTTTTTTGAGACCTGTTGCAGCCAGAAAATTTGAAATAAGCTCATTTTGTGGATGAAAATGTAAAATGTTTCAGTTTCAACATTTGAAATGTTATCTATGTTCTATTGTAAATAACATATTGGCTCATGTGATCTGAAAGTCATTGCATTTTGATTTTATTCACAATTTACACTTCGTCCCGACTATTTCGGAATTGGGGTTGTACTTGTCATTTTGTTTGCCTATACATTGCTCTCTGAAAGAGATTGTATTCATGGTTTCTATGGCTTCCATTGATGTGCGAGTGACTTTATTTAGATACCTACAGAAAAAAAGGATTCATTCAGATTACTTTAATGTTTGACAGAGATGAATCAAATCATGACAAATCAGGTATTCGACCTACAGCATGCTGGGTACATAATTCAACACACTTTCAAGTCTCAATTCTCAAAAAGTCAGTTTTCAATGTCAGAAAATGATATGCTTGATACCTTGTAAGAATGGCATTGATTCAATTTGTTTTAATTTGTAAATTTCATTTATATGTGGTTTTAAACCAGTCCAACTAAGTGCAACATCACCACCACATACGTACACTTGACGAGTAGCGAGGATGAGCCTGAGGTTACGCTTCGGTGCAGAATACAGCACGACAAATGCAGAAGAACAAGCCTCCAAAATCTAAAATTAGGTGAGATACAGTACGGTATCTCAATATTACCATTTCAGAAGACACTGTTGCTGTCTAGGCAGTCTTCTCTCTCCAAATATGCTACTTTCAGATATCTAATACAAAAAATAAGCCACTTGATGTGCTGTTTCCAATGGAGAGAGAAATCGAAGAAATATAGTCCACAGATGTTGCTAAAGCCACTCGCACTGAAAAAATTATAGATCGATACTTTAAGCTGTAGCTATCTGTGCCTCCTGCTTTGGGCTCTGAATAAAATAATTAGATTAAATGTCTATACACGTGCTCCACGTTGATCGGAAATATTTGATGGGAGGGCAGATTTTGAACTTCACACTTTCAGAATTCAGACGAAGGCGCAGAAGAGATTGTGTAAAGGACAGGAAGCCAGGAAAACATTTGGAGGTTTGAGATGAAGCTGCTAACAGGATTTCAGCCCACAAACACGTCCCATGTGGAGTTTAATCTAAGGCGGGATGTTTTTCGTGCGCACTCCATTTGGCTGCTGTAGAAATGCCCAAACTCTCAGTTTGTCGCTGTGAAATGTGAAACAGCCAGCAAATAGCGCACTGATACATATTGCTCTGCTACTGGTATTGTGCAGAAATGCACCATGGAGACCCCCTAGTATTCGGGACAAGGGGTTGCAGGGTGGTGCGAGGGGGAGCTTAAATATTTATACATAAGCCTCTTGAGGGGAGCTATTAGTTGTGAAATGTTTTACTTTGCGGGACTGTCACTTTGCTTTAGCTACCATTAACAACAGGGGCGACAGAGACCTCTGGGTCAAACATTTTGGGGATGACAAAGACCCTGATGGAATCAGTCGGTATGACCCACATTACTTCTGTGTCATTGCTGGACAATATTTTCCCCTCTCCCTCTCTCCCGCACTCACCGAAAAGCATTCCTCTGTGTTTACGGCCGGACCCCCCCGCCAATCGCACATGGTAAAGGCTTGTTTGTATATGGCGCTGGGGAACGGAGGTGGCGCAGAGTTTAAGGGGACAATGTTTTGGGGATGTCGGCCCGCTGGGATGGGACCTCCCAGTCCCCCTCTTTTTGTTGTGCTTTGTGAGAAACGTGGATAGAAACAGGTTGTAAATGAAGCGCCGGACTTGGGAACAGACGTGTTTGGGTGGGGCGCCGGGGCGAGGAGAATCCAAACAGACAAGATCTCCCAGCCCAACGCAGCGACTGGATGGCAGCGCGCTAACGAAATCACCAGGATCTACTTTCACTCTCTTATCTTGGAAACCAAATTATCAATGCAACTACACACCCACAACACGTTACTGGGACCTGTGAACCTGCCAATAAAAAGTTTATGATGACAGCTGCTTATATGTAGCAGCTTAAAAAGCCAAACATCAATATAGGCATAGAAATGCAAACCTTTAACCCCCTGTATACTTCTGAATTGTAACATAGATCAAGGTAAGCAGCAGATTTATAAGCTAATTTGCTGACATATAAAATGCTCAGACAAAAATATTTTTAAAAATTGTTTCATTATAGCTGGAAAATGACTTGTAAAAGTAATTTTGGTCAGCTATATACTCTTTATACTTGTAGACTCTTGTGTCAAATTGTTTGATGGTTGTTCAGGATATGCGCTACATTGAAATGAAAAAGGCTGACTGTACCGTTACGGTTCGAGAGGGGAGAGGGGTAATGCTACAGCTGGCACAATTGGGTACAATGACAAACAGACTCCAAAAGAAAATAGGTGAAAGAATGAAATGGGCAGGGAGGCTTAAAACCCCTTCTCACCCCTAAGTGGGTGGTCCTGTCACAGCAGGGTAACCGTGCAGTCGCCGGGCATTTTGTGGGGGGGGGGTGGGTGGCTCTCATTGAACCTCCTCTTTCTGCATAGAGCATTCAGCCCCCCCACATCTACAGAACCATATTCACGCTACACTACCTTCATTTAAGGCAAGGCGGCAAGCACAGTCCGACCAAATGATGGCAGGAATTTGAATTTCAAGCAGATTCAATGCATTCAAGTACTATTAAAGGAAAGGTTCCATTCGTATGAAACATCCTGCCTGCCCAGAATTCGGACACAAATTTTTCGTGCTCATGGTCTCTCAACAACTTAAAGTATTCAATTAAGAGACACCATTTTTGAACTTGATCCTTTGAGAATTCCCAGAATTCATTATGTGCATGGACTTGCTTTCAACTAATCTAACCTGTTGATAATATCTTGTTCATTTCATTTAGTTGCCTGATGTTTAGCAAATAAATAAAGAATCAGACACTGAGAACTCCAGGTGTCTGGGAGCTCATCGCCACTTAGGGTTTTTCACTCATACATAGAAGCTAGAGAGGCCTAAATGAAAGGGTAACTTCTGTTCATCAATTACTTTGTTAAAGTATTTGCTTGTTCTCAAAAGACGAGTTAACAGTTTTAGAATTGACAAATTTAGCTTTTATATATCCACAATTGCCGAAAAGAGAAAACTGTGGAGTGATTTCTAAATGCTTAAGGCTTTCAAAAGCACATAAAATGAAATCAACAGATAAGAAAATGAGGATTATGAAATTGAGAGAAAGACAGCAGTATTTATCTCTACCAATACAACCTGAACATATCTGGTTTCCCAAGAAAAACTAAAAAGCGAATCCTATAGACTATGGAAAATTCCAGAACATGTAACATTCTGTTGGTGCCACTTTATTTCTGTGTATTGCTTGCTCGCTCTGGGAGTCACATTCCTTGTCAAGCATCTGATGCAATAATCTTCTACTTTTGTGGAGTCTTTAGAATCATAACAAGACTGTAACACTTATAAATTATTCATCAACCCTGGTCCTGTTTATTTTTAACATTGAAAATGTTGCCTAGAGGGGTATGACGAGTATCCTTTAACCCAGAATAATTTTTCGGCCGGATATAAATGAGAAAATACTACGTAAGATAATATCAAATAAGAAATAATTTGACCCTCGTCAAAATACTGAAGGTATACACTGAAGGACTTTAGTACTGCATATATTATTAACAGTGCAATTTCTGACACAGTTTAAGAACAAAATAAATTGATTTAATGAAAAATTTGTTTGTCTATTATACATACAATAACAAGTCTTAGCAGAACAATATCAATAATTCTAACATTATCAAAGTGCCAAAGTGTATTATCGTTGGCTCAGAAATCACACCATAAATAGTATATGCAGAACTAAAGTCTTTATATTTCCATATCTTTACCTGATAAAATCTGTTACGGGGATATGACGCCGATGGAAACGATGAGGTCAGAGTGAGTGAAGAGTAGATAAACAGTGCTGCAGATTTTTGGCAGCAGTTAAGGTGCGCTTGTTAGCCGTCATTCATTCTTCTCTTTCTGAGAGCTGGTGTGCAGATTATCCCCGGCGGTGCAGCAGGCCGGTTAATACCGCGCACTATTGAAAGTAGACTTCCTCGGCGCTGCGGCGTCTTTACCGCATCTTCCCCCGAGAGGGGAAACAGCTGCCTGCAGTAAAACAGCTCACAAACTCTGCTCACACTCCCCCAGATAGCTCACCGCTTTGTGACACTGTCAGAAATGCCCTATTCTCTGTTTTCAAAAGCATTATCAACAGTAGACACCAGCACACTGAAACTCCTGACCGCCCCAGGATTGATTTGGGAGAGGAGAATAGGTTCATTTCCATCACCAAAAGAAATAAAAAAATACAACATTTTCAAAATGCCGATTGTTTTCTAAATTTGAGGCCCCGTATATGCGTATTGGTGCGTGTGCAAGTGTACGAGTGTGTGCGTATGCGTGCTTGCTATGGTGTTTGCACAAGGTTAAATACAGTATTTTTCCTGGTCCGTTCCTTAAAGGTGATTTATTTCAACCATTATAACCACTTTACAGGCAGACAAAATGACTGTAGAGCAGTAAACTACCACTCTCGCTACTGTGCGCATGGTGCTTTCAGAAATGTAAACTTCCCCTTGAGATACCTCGCTGGCTATCTGTCGGAATCCATAACAAAACAGGCTCCCGCACCGACCAGCCAAGCGCATTAGAACTGTTTAAGCAGGCCGCACAAGTCATGCATTTCAATGATTTGTTCAAAGCAGCCAGCAATTAAAAGCTGCAAACATGCTATTTGAATGCAAACTCGGACAATGAAAAGTGGTTGGTGAGTGCATTAGAGGAATAAGTTCTGAATTAGCACTTTGAATACACAAGGCCCTGTCTTTATCTTTTCCCCTTTCACTCTCTCGAGACACAGAGGGAGAGGAGAGGGAGGCCTTTTTGAAGTCTTGAGGAGTTTCTTTTCCCTTTTTTCGCCCCCCCCTCCCGAGGAAAGAAGATTGAATCGGCCTAATCTTCTGCTTGTACATTTGAATGTCTTTTGCATGGTGAGGGAGCCCATCCTGGTCGCCGGATAATAGCCCAGGTGCAGGGACAGTGTCCATGTCTAACTTGTTCTCGACGGGGGCCGTAAATCACCCGGAGTGGCCTCCCTCTTTGAAGATGCGCGCCTGTTTTCGCCGGTGATTTGTGGTCACTCGAGCGGGTCTTTACGGCCCCCCAGTCAATGCATCCCCACACACACACACACACACACACACCTCCCCCATTACTGCACGCCCCCCACATAGGTGTGAGGGGCAACGCTGGGATGCTGGAGTTCGTGTTTGAGGCTCCTCAAATCGCAGACGGCAGCTCGGCGATAAGCAGGCCTGCCGAACTGTCACATGCATTAAAAAAGGAGATCAGTGAAGACCGCGTTTGTACACGCCGGCTGCAACTCCGACGCAACGGTTAATGCCCTCTAGTGCCTCTATTAGTCAAATCCTATTAAAGTAACACAAGCCTAGTCTGACAGTAATTCTTGTGCTTTTACCAGCGACAACACCAACAATGAGACGTCCAAAGCAGGAATTTCAACTTTTTAAGTCCTTTGTGAACAACGTATGTATTTTGTAATCTTTATGCATTTTGAAAACCAAGTACATACTTTGCAAACTAATTTACTTTGTAAAAGTACATACTTTTGAAAGAGCGGAACGGCACAGAAGCATTGCTGCACTACTTCAGGAAACGTAGGACACTTTACCAAGTGTAAACAGCTGCACTCGTGCTGACATGCACTGTCACAGCCACTCCTCTCAAGCAGTTTCAGTGAGTTGTCATGGAGACGGGAAAGAAATCACACCCCTCCATCCACCCCTATCAAAGTCTGACATTGTCATTTTCTTGTCACCCGTGGAGGTGTAACAAGCAAGACTGACCCTAATGTACTGGGTGCTGGGACAAATAGTTCCTTCTGTACTATAAACATTTCACAAGCATCAAATGGGCAGGTCCAAGCATACTTCAAAAGGTGTAAATCCATCAGAAAATGGGCGGGCCAAGGGAGACGAGAACTGCTGAGGGCATGGGCTCGTCCAATCAAATTTTGTTAAGTTTTGTCTTGTTTTAAGCCAGGCAGAAGTGAAAGGTAGGGCCTTGTGCTGTTCCGACAGATGCATGACAGGCACATTACCGTCACAAACATGCAGGAGATGGCGACCAACCCGCTAACGGAAAATAAAACTGTTTAGCAGCTCCTCAGCATAGCACAGCCAATAACCCAAGGTCCCAGTCTTACGTGCAAGACCGGTGCTTTCCAGGGCAGACTTCAAATATTCTTCTTAATTTGCAGCAGTAAAGAATAAAAGACATTAACAAGAATTAAATAAAAAAACAATCTTTAGTTTTGCCCCGCCAAATTAAGGTCGAAGAACTTTAAAATATCAGAAATTCGTCAAGAAGCATTTCTTCTTCCGTGCGTTGATGATACGCAGCAGCATTGGAGCAAAACTAGAGTACAGAGCGACAGATGAGCGACAAACTAGAGGAATCTACCTGAAGAAACGCATGGACAGATGTAACGAGTGCTAATGCAGATGCTTCTGTTCATTTCCGGTTTATTTTTGGGTCCATTCGTCCCATAAAAGCAAAGGGTCGCTTCAAATCAGTGCAGAGTTAAGCCGCTTGCTAACTGGACGCGAAACAAATTTTTCACACGACAGATTACATTCAAAGTCAATGCAAAGATACGAATACACGCGAAACACTATAGATTTCAAACCTCATGAACTCTAATGGAAGACTTTGCACATCAAACGCCAGATGAAAGAAAGGTACTCTATGCTTCCAGTAAAGTTTTACACTTGTGGACTCTACGGCTTATTGAAGCCGATCTGGCTGCTTGTAGTGGCCCAACACTTGAGTAATACTGTTTATGTTGATTTTTCCATTAATGTGTCATCCGTCTGTAGGCAGTGTATGTGACTGGTGTAAACTGTTTATTCTGACGAACTGAAATATGCTTTTGTTGGTCCATGTAAATCATTGAAAGACTTCCAGACCCCTCAAAGAGCTTGTTGCCCATTGCAATTTTTCATGGCATTTTACCAAGGTGCAATCTGCTCGCGCTCGTATCAGCTGCCAGTGAATTAATTAATCATCCTGTAGAGCTAGAGGTGATTCTGTTTGGTTTTCTGTGACCTATATAACAAGACAACAGCCAGAGCCTCAGTAGCACCGTCCCCACGATCCGTACCTTAGCCATGGCGCCATGTAATGGGGCAATAGAACAAAAATTAGCGAGCTATGGCGTGGCCCTCATTGACATGACATCAGGGCTCCTGACGGAGGCATAGTCGGGCGCGGTGGGGCTCACTGTGACGTGTAGGCCACGCAGTCCTGTTTGTTATTTATTTACACTTGTCACAGGCTCTGGCTGAAAGCACAGCAGTAGCTTCCTCTCTGGGCTGTAGGACAATTAGCCGACCAGGAGTGGCAGTCGAACCCAGCAGAGCTCGGGAACAGGAGCAGTTTTATGGCCAATGAATTAGAGTCGTTTTCTTTTCACAATCCTGCTCCACCTCTTTAACGGCCACCAGCGGGTTTCAGCCTACTGCCCCCCTGGCACTAACACACACGCACACACACACACACATACACACACACCCTAACACTCACGCACACCAACAAACACACATATACACCCCGATGCACTCACTCCCACACAAACACTTACTCAAAAACACGCACAAACACCCACACGCACATGCTCACACTCTTGCAAATTAGCACTCACAGACATTCACTCACAAAAACACCAAACATCCACAGGAACACACAATCACACTAACAAATACCCACACACGCAACAACTCGCTCACACACAAACACTTACACACACTATCACACTCTCACCCACAAACGCACACTCACACACATGAACAAACAACACATTCAAAACCAGCAAAACCCAACATATGCATACAAACTGCCACACACACACACACACACACACACACACACACACACTTTGAGGGGCAGTGTACCTGTATGACAGCAGCGCTGGGGAAGGTGCTTGATCTCTCAGGGTGTGAAACTCACACCGGAGGGAGAGCTAGCGGCTGCACAGCCCAGCCTAGCCTGATATTACGGAGCGATGCACTGGACATGTTAGCCCCAGAGGCCACGTCTAAATTACATTCCTCAGAAAACGCCCGATAATGATCTGAGCACTCGGCCTGGAGGTGACCTTCAGCACCACATACGACTTGCTGACCTGGAATTTTATCAGACGCTCTTTCACCTCGAGAAAAATATCTTCTTTTCCTCTCACCCGCCTTTAATTTGATGTCTCGCTGCCATTTTAGCGCTTGTTTATTCAATTAGTGCACTCTTAAAAGAGTGCTTGGGATGGACTGTAGCCCCCTGAAGTGAAACAGTATTCCCCGTGCGCTTTATTGACTACTATAAAGCTAATTCTTTCATCCCATTTCATCAGCCTATGCATTCGTTAATTAATGAATGAAAACAGCCTATATTCTTTTATGGTTTGGGCCGCAGCGATCCCTTGCGCCAGGCATCCCGATTCCTGGGAAGAGAGCGCACCCCACGCCTCCGCAGTGGCACGGGTATTACTCGGGCTGATAACTGATCTCGCCCGCGTTTAGCGCGACTCTCTAATTAGTCGCTGCATCCTGCCAGGGCACAAACGCCTGTGTGTCACCCCCTCCTTCCGAACGCAGTAATTAACTAACACATGATGGTGCGAGTAACATGATTAATTACAGCTGGAGGTGCAGTGCAGCCAGTGTTGGAGGGAGACGCCGGCGACAGCCGCTGACACGGGGAACCGCAGCCGCTCCGGGGATAACGAGACGGGATCTGACGTCAGCTCCCCCACTCTCTCCGGCGACCACTGCCGTCCGCGTCACGGGCGTTCGGCGATGTCCGATTCAGCTAAAGATGGCCGCATGAGCGAAACAGAATCTAGGCTAAGCAGTGGTTCCAAACACATATTCTTCTTCTTCCGCTTCGTATTTTGTGCAAACACTCCAGGGCATTAGACAAACAGCAGACTCCCAGGAATTGGCAGCTGGGCTCCGCACGGTTTTGAGCCGGGGAGCGATCGCCTTCCTGAGATTTGAATTAATTACGTTCTTTCACGTGAGAAATGGGATAACAGTGGATCCCCCAGAAGTCTCTATCACTCGTCCCTCCTTCTTTCTTTCCCCCTCTCCCTCTCTCTCTCTCTCTCTCCTCAGAAACGACCCCACAGATCTGCAGATGGTTTCAGCATGATGTGCTCTCCACAGAGACCGACTCACTCGAGGGACTGGGGCTCGGGCTCGGGCCCGGTGAGCTGGGCTCCATTCTCCACACTTCAAAACAGCCACAGGGGAGGTGTATGACTTAACATAAATTAGGCCACCAGGGACTCCGGAAAAGGCTGCACACACAATGCCAGAATTATAGATAAACAGATCATGCTTTTACCAGCTTTGCATCAGAAAATGGAGGAAATAACCCGATCAGTGACATCTCTGTTTGGGCTGCCCCTGCAACGGACACGCAGAAAACTGACAGATGTAATCAAGGCCTTCCTACACGGGAGATCATCTGTTACTGTTAATTCTTTAAGACTTTTCTCTTCTCTTTCTGCAAAGTATCCATTAGCTGGGCCAGTGAGAACACAGCATGATTCTGGGTCAGTTCCACAGACAGAAATGAAGCTTAGTACTAGTCCTTAGACAAAATTTAGGTCAAGGCTTAATCTCTGTCTGTTAAACTGGTCTGTGAAGTTTACATATGAGAATGAAATAGCTGTTGGCATTGCCATTGTTTTTTGGTATTTGCCATGAATGCTGGAGAAAAGACACTTTGTCCTTTTCTAATAAATCCAGAACCTTTCCCCAGAAAAACTAAACTGCACTGTATTTCAAAACCAGTTCAGTGACTCCATGTCAAACATTTCATATTGAGAGGACTCTCAGAAACGCAGGCCACGAAAGTTATAGGGGAAATAAATCAACACATATAAGCAGCTGGACCCAAAAGAACAGGTTAGCTGAAGCGTGAAATGATTTGATTTGCTGTGTAAATGAAAGGGGTTAAGTTGTGGAAATGGGATTGATACCTGGGTGGGAAGCAGGTGCTGTTTCAGCACTCAGGGACAGTACTGAGAAACCGTACAACAGACTGGAACTGCAAGGCTTCTAGGCCTGGACCAAACGTCTGTGACGCAGGCATCTACAAGAGGGCAATAAGACCACAAGAACACAAGACAAACTCAATGTGACCTGTTTTTTAGGCAATTAGGCTACGTGTTTCTTCCTCGAGCCTAACCATTTCAGATGAGACTGGCCCGGGATATTGGGGCAGGCGGGGGTTTGGGGGAGGTTAATAATGCCTCAAGAGTGTGATCTGTGATTAACTGTTACAGAGTACACTGTAGAGTAACCAGCCACTGCTAATTAAACTGGTATTGAGTTCAACAACAAAGAGACAAAGGAAGAAAGTGGAATTTAAATACGAAGAGATTACCACGACAACAAAAGGCAAATGACTGAAAGTCTCAGTCAGCAGGGATTTTTTCCTTTTCTTTTTTTCTGAACTGATCACAACGACATGAGATTAGATCAAAGCAGCCGCTCGCCGTCGATGGAACAATAGGAGCTGGTTTCTTTGACAGAGCTGAAGATAATATCCATCTGTATCGCACAAAATGCTTACATGTGCTTGTGAAGGCAAACAGTTTACATTTGTCCCCTCCCTCTTCAACACAGACTCACGTACAAATATACAAGGACACACACACAAACACGCACACACAAGAATACAAGCACATTTACTTACAAACATACAAGCACACTTACACACACAAATGTGCACGCACAAAAATACAAGCACATTCACTTACCAACATACAAGCACACTAACACAAAAAAATGCACAAACAAAAATACAAGCACATTCACTTACAAACAAACAAGCACACGAACACAAATAAATGTGCACACACAAAAATAAAAGCACATTCACATACAAAAATACGCATACAAACACACGCAAACACACAAACGTGCACATACAAGCATAAAAACACAAACACAAACATCCATATAGCCACAATCATGCACAATCACACACAAATACATACAATACCCCCCTCACAAAAACTTAAAAACTAAACCATGATGTCATACAGAAATAACAATGCTCCTTTTCCTACACATCCAAAAGTTATAAATGTGGCACTCTCACTTAAATGATCGGCCCGAGACAAAGACCTGGTCAATTTCCACTTCCTGCTCATCAGCTGTCATTTTCCTGTGACATCAGTCTCGGCGCGCGCTCGTTCTCGTGTGCTCTCCCTGTTGATTCGCTCCCCAGCGCAGTACGCAGTAGCGGCTCGGCTCTGCCCGGCCCGGGGTTCTCAGGCCAGAGGGATGAGCTCGGCTGATCGGCCCCTCCCGCCCACTCCCCAGCTGCACAGGCAGTCACAGCTGTGGCCCCCACGGGCCCTCTCGCCTTTTCACACTCCAGAGGCTAATCAGTGGCGCCTCATCTCCCTCCCAGCAAAAGGAGCCGCCTCTTGCCACCTCTAGTTCCCTATCCAGCTTTGAAGTGCTGCGCAAGTGTTAGTTTATGGCTGTGTAGAGAGATAGATAAGATTCCTAGACAGGTGATAAATTAGCTTGTCGCACCATGGTTGCAGGGGGAAATAGCAGGGTACTAAAAATCCACACAGCCTGTTATTATCCTAACACAATTTACGCATAGCAAATAGAAGCTAAAATCTTTTAACACCCAAACACTTTGGTGTCAAGTAAGCTAAATAGCTTCATTAAAGAGAGGTGTTTGCGTTTACAATAAAATTAGGCCGCTGTGCGTTTCAGTTTCCACTGAGCCGAGCTAAGTGTGAAAACACGCACACCAGCTGATAACAGGACATGTGAACTTCACAACAAGCTCAAACACCTTCTAATGCTAATAATTCCAGTTATTACCAATGCTTACTTATCTAACCGAGTAAGCATATCTGTACTGCATTGAAATAAATCAGGAGATAAACATTCAAGAACATTTTAAAACTAATTACCGAAATGAATTCATATTGCACTGTGATATTTTGAAACATCAACATGCTCCAAAAGAAATCGACTGTCAATGACTCCAGTTATTGCAAATGCATAATTGCTTCAGTTAACACGTCCGCACCGATATAAGACATGGAAGTTACATTTGGAACAATTTGAGAATCACCTTATATTTCACGGAAATCAAGTAAAACATGGACATTCTATTGCAAATGCCTCCACAGGACCGATTAGTGCTGGAATAATGGCGATCGCGCCCTACCTGTCGACGCCTCACTACACACCAGCAAGATAAGGAACTCATTGCAAACCCATGTGTCACACTCAACACTTACTTTCCAGGAGCGACAAAAATGTAAGCACCTACAGTGACGATGAGTCATACTTACGCCCCAGTCAGACTGGCTGAGTTACTTTACAACATCATAGTCAGGAATCTGTCATATGTAGCACATTAATAAGACCGAAGATGTCCTCCTCCGATCCAGTTCATCATCAAAACTCATCAGAGGGACCTAAAAGCCTGTTACAAAATGGAGGCGAAACTGAAGTGCGGCCTGTAATACGGAAGGTAAACATACACCAGGCTGCGTAAGATTGGCGGAGGGTCAATGTTTTTCAGACAGGAGCGGCGGCTGACAGGGCTGGAGCCCGCGGTGTGATGGATGCGAGTTGCGGCCCCGTGCTCAGGGCTCCTGTCCGCGGCGCTTTCTGCAGAGCGGACGAGACAGGCTTTGAACTCTTTCTCACGTCTGAGGGCCAGGCCGCGACTGCCTCGGAAAGCAGAGCGAGAAAAAAAAAATGCCATCAACAGCTCATTAATAACCTGGATGGCTTCCTCGCCCAGCAGCTTTTGCAACCCAAAAACACCGCGAGCAACAAAGAGGATGATTAACGGGCCCTTCCACTGCTCGAAATTGGATTATCTCGACCAGTTATCTCCTCAACAACGCAAACGCAATATTTTGACAGTTGGACTCTAAAAGATATGCTAACTTAAGTAAACAAACAATATTTTTTCTGCATATTTCTGGAAACTTCAGCATGGAAAATGTAAAAAATGTTGCAAATGTGTTTTTTGACACCCGGAACTATTTTGAGGAAACCATTTTGAGCAAGTTTTTCACGGTTTGCTACACACAGTTGTACTGGTGTTATTTCACCCAAGGCCTGCGGAGAATGTCCCAATTTTCTCTGTGGCTTTATTCATCAGTTTTCACCCAGAAGCTGGACAAATATTCATCGGAGCTTGACCTGAAGTTTGCAACTTTTGTCCTCGCAAAAATAAAAAAATAAAAATCATGTTACAGGGTGTGCACTGCAGGGCAAACATTTAATTAGAGGTGCTAATTCCACAAATCTTTGTGAATATATCAGGCCTTCAAGCCTGAGACAGCTGTCCCAATTATGCTTAATTGGCTGTATGATTGATTGCGCTAGACCGTTGAACAATTAATTGAACGGCGAGTTGATCTTAATCAATTCGACTGAATATTAATTGGCACTGCTAATTTTCTTAAGGACCACACAGAATGATTAGAAATGCACTTATATCTTGCAGGAACTGACTTACTACCTTATCGGCTCCGCAGCGAAAGGGTGAACATTAAGCAAGTACCGATAATGCCAGATCCACGCCATCATTCATTCAAAGCTGAGTAATTAACAGCTCAAATGAAAAGCAGGATACGCAGTCTATTCTCCGAGGACCCAGGAGTGAGGAACGGTCGGCCATATTTTACTCATCACACGGTCCGAGCTACAGGAGGCAGACATCACGGAGGGCCAAATCACCAGCAGAGCCGGGCACTCAGTGTTTGTAGTCACACCCATGTATGGGCAAACATCAATATGCACCACGCACGGGCATGCATGTACTTATGCCGCACGCAAACACACTCACATGTGCACAGCACGTGCACACGCAGACTTGCACGTGTGCAAACACTTAAACAGGCATGTGCGTAAGCAGGCCAACCAGCAACTGCGCAAATACAAATACACATACACATAGGAGCCCATACACCTGCACACCTGCGCACTCACATGTACACGCACACACACACACACACACACACACACCAAAGCAACAGCAGAGACAGGCACAACTGTGCATGCCCTCATTCACACGCAAAAAGCCCTTTTTCACTTTGTGAACACGGAGCCGAAGGCTGTTCCTTTTCCTTGAATCTCCTACCTTAAAGACTTGCAGCAGCCATTATCATTTCTTTGAGCCGATACAAATTCTTACAGTGCTACTGCCAAAATGTTGACACAAACACATGGTTTTTTCCCCCATCTTTTACAATCACACACAAACATGAACATGCATGATACAAAGATGTTGAACTAAAGCCTTGCTTCATGGAAATAAAATGCCTGAAAAAATAACATCCACTAATTGAAAAAAAAAACATATGTTGAAACCCTGTATGTACTGGAAT
Source organism: Gymnothorax javanicus (assembly GCA_029692085.1). Taxonomy (NCBI): domain Eukaryota; kingdom Metazoa; phylum Chordata; class Actinopteri; order Anguilliformes; family Muraenidae; genus Gymnothorax; species Gymnothorax javanicus. The sequence goes on along the minus strand of CM056207.1, from coordinate 3,357,444 downwards.
ATGTCACAGATATTAATGACAAAAAAAATGAATATGCTCACTTATAATTTCAAGGACTAAAATTAATTATGTTTACATGAACTCTGTCAATGATGCTTATACGTAAATTTAGCCTTTTTTGTCATGACAGAATCAGTTCTGTGTCAGCCTTTGTCACACTGTGTAAATAAATAAATAAATGTGTTTCAAGAAGCTTTAGGACCCAGGGCGTTGTGTTCTGACCCAGTTTTTGGTCACGGAGGGATTGCGAGACTTGACTTGCAAAGTACTCTCCTTAGATCTCGTCCAGAAATTTGTGTCACCGATGGCACCGGAATCCGCGGAACAGAATTTAGACCACCGTCCCGCAGCACGGCTTCGGCTGCGTGTCTGCGACTCCCAGCTTCCCTGTTCCCTCTGTTTTCTCCCTTTAAAAAGAGGGCGGGAGGGAGGGAACGAGAGGAGGGGGGGGTGGCAAAGTTTTCATCTGAGTGGCAGTCAGGCGAGATCCCTGCTGTGCAGTCTTCCCGGCTCGCCCACCCGACAGCTCTCCATTGTGCTGAGGCCAGCTTGTTGCTGACTGGGAAAACGGTCTTCTGCAGCAGACTCAAGTCAGAGCGCGCGAGCGAGCGAGCGTATCTGCTAAGGCACCTGTGCACACGCTCAAGCACTCAGCCCGTAACACACAATTTAAACCTCTCCTTGTAAAATACACACTTATTTATATATCACCACAAGATAGTTTCTCAGCAAACTCAGGCGCCGGGGACCGGGTCAGAAACTGACATTTTCATGTAAACAGTATCGGTAACTTGGCAACGCAGTGAAAGGCTTTATATGCATTGATTGCACACAATTGTCTTGACATTGTGGAAGTGTTAAGCGAGTAACCCCCTATGGCCGACCAGACAGTTCCTGCTGTTATTCCCGAGCTCATTCCAAGCGAGATTGTTTACTTTTCAGGGCACCGATTGTCTTTTGTAAGCTGAAACAAACACACACTCCAGTTTAAAATATGAAACACATGCTCACATACAGCTTGTTTCATGAAAAGAATTCTCTCAAATTATTTCATTAGACTTCATGCCACAATATGCCAAGCAGTGAAAAGAGGATAGAATCACATGTAAAAAAAAAAAAAAAACAAAAAAAAAAACTGTAAGAAAATGCAGGTTTTTTAAAAAACTGTGCAACTCATCATGAACCAGTACATCAAGAACCTGACCTTACTTATAAGATATTACCTCTATAAACTCATTGTGCTGTTTTATAGAGTGACAACATTTCACAGTATCTGCTCATAAAACACCAGTATTGGGCTTTGCCTATGCTGCTAGGCTATATAACTATTAGCAGATTTCAAGTTTATGATTTTTCCCTGAATGAAGTTTTATAGCATAGCCATGTTAAACTTAAGAACTTGCCCAAGAATCCAGAGGAAGCATTATGAGCAGATATTTCATCAAGTCAGAAAATGATTCAGGCCTATGCAGAAAAATGTGCTCATCTCTGAAATAGGAGGAAAAACAGACTCTATTCACGCACAATAGCACAATGTCTCGCAGCGCACGTTTTAAAAAGGCTAATATTGGTGCCACAAGGTGACAAGTAACCTGTCTTTTCTTTGCGGCAGGATTATTTCATTGTAAAACCGCTTTCCGCATGTTGGAAGCAGAGGTACTTAAATGACAGCTCATAATGTCAACATCACAGAAATAAGATATCCATTTTTATCATACTGCCTAACAGATTACAATTGAAAAAATCTGTTGTCTCAGTTTCACCCTCAGGTGCATTCATTCCATTTAGAGTGATGTACAACAGAATTACAGAAGGCTACTAAAGTCTAAATTAGTAACACAAGGCTACCTCCCTGTGTTGAAGCCGCACAAATCTTTCAAAATACTACTTTCGCCCCACTTTGCTTGATGGCTATTGGAAGCAGTCCGGTGTCTCCCCTGATTTATTCGGGAAGGAGAGGACTTGTTCAACGGCCGTCGTTAGCCGACACAAAAGTTCCGCACATTGCGAAGCTTAGTTGTTTGTCGGCGGCCGGGGCCTCTAATGGTGTTGACACTCGGATAGCGGCGGGGAAAAAGGCCGGCGCACCTCCGGCCGTCTGGCAAGCTGTTATCTGCTTAGGCTAATATTGCGCTTGCCACCCACAGGCATAATTTGTTTCATAGTCACAGCCAGGCAGCATGAATCAAATGCTGACACTCTAATTTCATGCACACATGGGTGTTTTGGCCAAAGACGGACTCCCATGGCTCTGCTGTTTCCGCATCCGTCTACCTGACTCTGTTCGGCGCTGCCACGTCTTAGCCACGCACATTATCGCCTGTGACTTCTTAAGATAAGCACATTATCTTAGTGTCAGGCTGTAATCGTACACATCAGTGAATCGTCTCTATTAAAGTCTTCTCTCATTCTCCTGGCTACCGATTACACACTTTTACGCGCGAATCTTATCAGAAGCGGGAAACTTGAAGCTGGTTTAGACTTGGAAAAACTTATCCTAATTATACCTGTGAAAGTCATTGTCTCTTTAACTCAATTAAAATATACCCATAATGTTTTTAATCTTTGTGATTTACTGAGAGCTTTTCACCCACACTATTTATGGGAAAAAATCTTACATTGGTAGCAGGCAAATTGTGTTGTTTGAGGCTATAACTGGGCAGTTGGCTATAAAACAAATACTAATAATAGCAATAGAATCATTGTTCGAAAACAACAAAATCATTACTGAGGGCACCCTGATTAGGGCCTGTTTGTGTAAGAAAAGCCATCGCAGTCCAAAGCAGAAAATATCCAAGTCTACCTCCTCATTAAGGAAACAGGGAAGTCAGGACAGACTTTGAATACCTGTAGGTTCTTAAAATTAATTACTGCCTACATTTTTTTTTTTGAGGGAAGTATCTGCCTTGCAGTGTAAATACATTACATTTGAAAAATATTGAAATTATTTTCAATAATAAATAAAACAAGCAACCGGGTGATGTATGAATAAGATATTTTGGCTTATGCCTCCATGGAAAATGTGAATTATCGAGCATCCTTTCGCAATGCAGTTCATACAGTTGACGATGAACGTAAATCAGCAGCCAGTTAATATCTTTTATATATGCATATGAGCTGATGGGCTGCCGCTGCAGGTTTTCAGATGAGGAGTGAGACTCACACTGAAGCCTGCGCTGCCGTCACCTCCGCTGTGTTTGCAGCACAGAGCACAGGCACAGTTTCAATGCACTGCCATTGGCTGTCAGGTCACCTCAACCACACTGATTTGGTAAATCAATGCATTTGTCTGTTTTTGTCACAATGCCTACCATCCTAATGCAAAGCTGTGTGTCATTAACAACAGTGCGTTTGGCACAAGATCAAAATCGAAGAAATGTTTTCATTAACCACAAAGATATTTGCCTTTATCCTTGACTGACAGATGTATGCAAGAGAACGAGAGACAGGTAAACATTCTGCTATTTGTTTATTTATTTATTCATTCATATTATATTATTATTATTATTATTGTTGTTGTTGTTGTTGTTGTTGTTGTTGTTGTTGTTGTTATTATTGTTACAGATTTTTAATATTCATTTATTTACTTTGCTAAAGAACATAATTTCAGATTTCATAAGAGAAAAATCACCTGAGGGGAGCAAAATAAACCAATGAAATTCAGCAGAGAGTTCAGAAAAAAAAAGACAGAGCTGTCAAAGTAAGGGGGGGGGTCAGTCAATCACTCAGCCAAACTGAACACTCTCCATCGGAGCAAAAGTAAATATTTGTTTTTTGTAGACGGTGGCAATTTCAGAGGAAAACATAGCCACCAGCAAGTGGTGGACTTCAAAAATAGAGGTCCATCATGGCTTTGTTACATTTGCAGAGCAAAACTAATGCAGATTTTGCTTACAGTCATGTTAACATGCTTTGACAGCATGGTGTAACATGTAAGAGAAAATGAGTATATCACGCACATGCTGCTTACCCTGTTCCAGCTATAGCAGCTACAGAGAAGCCTCAGGGGCCAGTGATTATTATATTAAATCTGAGGCTTTATTTCCCCAACATCTACAGACCAAATATCACCAATTCCTCACACCAATGGGTGAAAGTCTGAAACAGGTTAAAAAAAAAAAAAAAAAACCTGGGTATGATACATGAACAACTGAGCCTTTTTGGCCCTTCAATTTTTGTGATGTGGATTTGACTTCTACCGTCAACTAACATAAGGCAGCATATTTTTTTGAATACGCCATTTACTGACGTACAGCTCAATAACTCCAAAACAATGCTTCTGACTAAACAAGGGGAAAGCGTGACTGTTGTCCCCAGAATTTCGGTACGAGACACACGTTTCGAAAATTGACGTGAGCCCACTCAGCGCAGACTGATTGCTTCCTATTTTTTTTTTTCAAATCCAAACAAACTCTCTATTCAGCTCACAGGGGTCTCTGCCATCTGCGATTTACAGCCACATAAATTTCCTATGCAAACGAGAGCCCGTCGCTCCCGTCTCTGGGCTGGGCCAGGGGCTTGCCCTGAAAGGCGTGTATATAATTCAGATTAATGGCCTCACAATTATGCAAACAGGAATAAAATAAATTGGCCCCTTTTTTTTCTAGTTTACTCTGAAATAAAACCTAGACGAAAAGTTTTTCGAATGATTTCCACCCCTCGTATATTAGCACTCTAAGCAACTCAGTATAAATAACAGGTTCCAATCCGCTTCGTGTCTCCCCACTTGAGGTTAAGCTGAGTTTCTAATTCAGGCCTCTGCCCTACTGCATTAGGCAAAACATAAATTATGCATACTAATTACCTTGGATGGGCTACCACTCTAATGAATTCTTTTAATTAAACTGCAACATTGTGGTTTTGCGCGGGGCAGTCTATATTTCATCGCCTGCCTCGGTTAACCTTCATCTCTATCTGAACGGATCGCCTAGCCCAGGCAACAAGGACGCCAGTTTAATATGTTTGATTACACAACACAGCTCTCATCACTGATGCGCTATTGCACCGTGCCAGGAAAAGATTGTTTTAGAGGAACAAGAACAACAACAACAATGCTCAAACAGATGAGCTAAGGGCTTCACAGGCCCGAAACATCCTCATGAAAACATTTTGGCCAGCGTCTGTGAAAGTTATAAATCTGACGACAGATGCTATCGCCAATATGAGCTCAAAAAAAAAAATGAAAGCTTAAGTAAAGTTACAGCTTAATTTGCCTCAGCGGGCTGTAAATTAAATAATATACAAACTCAGATAGGCATAGTGATTTCCACCTCTTCGGCCTTTTAAAATGCGTACTTCCTGCTTCACAGGAAGACTCATAAACATGCAACCATGAACTGTGAATACTGCTGCCCACTCACTGCGTCTGTATGGTGGGTGGCACACTTATGCCGTCATACTGAAGTGTGTCGTTAACGTCCGTCATCATTTGAGTTCACCATTCTCATCTGAAGCTGGATGAGATGTGTTCGAAAGGTAATGGTGTAGAATGCAATGCGATCACCTGGAGCATTTACAAGCGTAGGTGCAAAAACGTACTCCAAGGCATGCAGGCCTGTACTGTCCCTCCACAGTGGGCCTTGCATCTCCTCTGAACCATTTCTGCATTGTATGCATCCCCACCTGACAGGGCCATAGAGCCAGGATATTACAGAAGCTGTATCTACCATCCATCAATCACAATATGCTCACAATACTGCTGCTATGTCATGACAATGCTTTAACGCTAGTAAGTCATTCCAGGGGTAAAAATTTCAACCAGTTAGATAGAATGAATAACTAATATCGAGAAATGCTGGGTAAGATGCAATACTTGAACCAGTACATGTTTTGAAACCATCAAAAAAAAAAAATCTATTGTTCCACAGTCCCCTTTGATGGCTGCCATAAGTGACATCAGTTCAAATCTGACAATATTATTTCTAAATTAACATTTATTTCAAAAACATGGCTTCAACAACAATAACATGAACATAGAGTTCATGTGTTCTAGTGTGCGTGTAGGCGTGTGTGCATTTGTTCATGAGTATGAGTGGCAATGTGCTTGTTGAACACAATGTAGTCTCAAACATTAATTTTTGGCCAATCATTTCTGGTTAGAAATTGCACAGATGGTCAAAGTTAGAGTAAAACCATTAAAAATCAATGAAAGTGATCATCACTAATTTTAAATATTCAAATGCCTTAAGTGGGTGAATACGTGAAGCCTTTGGACAGTCAGATGAAATATATTGTATTTATGACTGAAGAAAGTTGTAATCGAACAATTTTCCTCAGAACATAGTAAGAGAGTTAAACTTCTTAATTATTATCCTGAAAGTCAAAAAGAATATTTTCAACTGTTTAAAGATTTCTTATATTTATTTCCTGATTTAGAAAGCTCAACAACTTTTCATTGCTTGTTTTCACTATGTTCTTGGTTCTTTCCATACAAATGAAAAACTAAGGCGTGTGCCACCTCATATTTATGCCCCAGTGAAACAGGGCATTACACAACGTAATTCACCACTTAAAAGTGTGAGACAACTTTTGCAGAAAACTACCATTTCATAGAGAATTACCCATATTGAATCCAGATATTATGACTATAATTTTTTGTAATCTTTAGTAAATTTTTACAATGCTTAACTGAACGATAAAAAACTGAAGGTCGTCATCATTCTATTCCTTGAACAGGTTTAGGCAATGTGATACAAGAAGGAATCAGAACTCACGTGCAGACGATAATCCAGTTCTCAGGTTTTATTTAAACTTGTGGTCATACAATTCAGTTCAGTGACAGGTAGACAGAATGCAGTACACAGGGGCAAATCCAGAATTGTAACAATATTCAGTCCAAGAGTCAAAACTAGGAATTCAGTATGCCAATGCTAAATAAGAAAAAGAAAATCAAAACCAAAAAGCCAAATAACAAGGAGCAGGACTGAAATCGAAAACCAGGGATGAACCAAATCGTAAACACAGAAACTAAATAATCTAGAACAGGCTCATAAGTAAGACACTCGGAAGACTCTCACTGGTATGCTGCAGACTGGAGGAATATAAAGGCAAGATGAGGGCCTGATTTCATGGGGAACAGGGCTGGGAATCTAAGAAGTGTGAAGGGAGGATTGGCTTCAAAGAGGAAGACAATCTAACAATCAAACAATAGATGAGGGACGATACAAGTGAGGGAGTGAAAACAGAAAATATACGGCAGTTAACAAATGCAGGAAAAAGACGACACTAATACATAGAAAACTATAGTAAACACAAGAAAATGAAAAGGTCCAGCAGTAGGGGACTTGGCAGAAGGTGAGGGCAAAGAGGGGAGCTGCGACTGCAGAGTAGCTTTGGATGAAGCAACGGTAAAAGTTGGCAAAGCCAAGAAATCTCTGAAGCTGTCTGCAGTTTGAGAGCTTGGGCCAATCTAGGGCAGCCTGTACTTTCTGCTGATCCATGTTGATCTCTCTCCAAGAGAAGGTGAAGCCAAGGAACAGCACCAATCTTTGATGGAATTCGCACTTCACGAGGTTTACAAAAAGCTGGTTTTAAGCAAATGCTGCATTTCTTGCTGGTAATGTTCCTCCAAGGAGCGGGAGAACACCTTGATGTCATCCAGGTTGATATATACAAAGTGGGTGATCATGTTGCAGAGGGCTTCATTGATGTGGTTCTGGAACTCTGCAGGGGCGTTAGTGAGCCCGAATGGCATTGCCAAGTATTCGTAATAGTCAAATGGGGTACTGAATGCAGTCTTCCATTCATAGTCTTCCTTGATGCGGACCAGGTGGTAAGCATTACGAAGATCGAAGTGGTGAAGTAGTGACACCCTTGGAGGTTTGAAACAGTGGAATCCATAAGGGGTAATGGGGAGTGGTTCTTGATGTGATGGCATTGAGACCTCTGTAGTTGATGCATGGAAAGTAGGGAACCTTCTTTTTTGGCACAAGAGGAAACACATACTGGCTGGTGAGGACAAAGGACAGATGATTCCAGAAGCCATGAACTTGGTGATGTATTCATCCATTGCTCTAAATTTGGGAGCTGAGAGAGAGAGCAGTCTGCTCCAAGGTGGCGACACTCCCTGGAGATGACCATGGTACAGTCGTACAGACGGTGTGGTAGAAGTGATACAGCTCAGGACTTGCAGACAGCCGAACGGAGGTCATGGTGGGTTGAGGGAACCCCCTTCAGGTCTGGTAATTCCTTGCAGCTGGGGGGAAGAAGTACGACCAGGCCAAGAGCCAGACGCAGGCAGGTCTTAGAGCAGGAAGTGCTCAATTCAATGAAACTTCCAACAGTGGTAGGCTCATGGGGATGCCCAGTTTGGTGGGTCTCCTTAAGAAAACGCAGCTCGTAAGCCACTTGAAATGCCCCATTTGTTGTCCTGCCTCGAGTCTGTTGATAGAAAGAGAGATGCGACGTGAGGGCCCCAGAAAACTCCGGTCATGTGACATACAAGACCATATCGTTTCCATTGTATTATCAAGCGCTGTTTGTGAAGGAGTAAATGCTTCAAAATTCCTTGATATGTTGTGTTGCTATGCCTATAAGAGCAGTAGTAAGTTGGAAAAAAAGCCATAAAATGTACAGGTCCCCTGCTTTTCCAGAAAGAACTAAAACACCAGCTATTAAGTCCATCATGAAGGATGAAAATCGATGTTTCTTTGTGAAACAAGTCACTCCTCTTGTCATTAATTTTTAATTCTATCATTTTATCTTGTGTTCTAATGAAACTGAATTGAATAAATATACTTAGCTCCATTAAAAACGCATGGGTGAGGTATGTACTGTATTTGCGGCAAATTGAAGAATCAATTGATTTTTATTGCTTCTCCAGTGAGGCACGAGAGGAAATAAAGAAAAGCGCGTGGTATTGTAATCCTGACGTGCACCACGTGCACGCGCCAAGCACTTCAGTAATAACAAACATTGAGCTGTTCGTGATGTGTACAGTGACACTTGACTTGTTCTATTTGGTGTGGTCAATAGTCTACCTAAAGCCAACAAAAAAAATGAAAAATGCTACTGCATCAAGAAAATGGAACGGCTTGCGACACTGGGGAGAGAAAAAGAGCCTTTGACATGTTACAGGCAGATCTCAGCCGCCGAGAGGTGGTGCATCATTTGCACTGTCATCATTCAACAATCAGTCAGCTGTCTATCCGAGAATGGAACACAGCCACTGTCACTGACCGACCCCGCTTAGGGCAGCCATGAGTGACGATGGCGGCTCAAGAGCGCCACATCTGGTTACAGCCTGTACGTGACAGATTCCGGACAGCAACCAAAACTGATCATGAGATGAGGGGTCCGAGACGATTGAGGGTGAGCGCAAGCATCGTTTGACGCTGTCTATGTGAGCAACACCTGCGTGCATACGGGCCCTACGGAAAACCCAGTTTTTGCCCATTTACGCATGGCTGCCCTTACCATGGTCAGTCAGCGACAATCCCTGTTTTCCATTCTCAGACAGAAACAGGGAAATAAAGTGCCAAAAAAATTACACAGAGGCAGCTTCCCACAGTCAGAAGTGAAGAACACAGTGCCTGTGTTCCATTCTCGGATAGACAGGTTGAACGGTAACAGTGCAAATGACGCACCACCTCTCGGTGGCTGAGACCTGCCTGTAACATGCCAAAGGCTCTTTTTCTCTCTCCTGTGTCACAAGCCGTTCCATTTTCTTGATGCAGTAGCATTTTTCATTTTTTTTGTTGGCTTTATGTAGGCTATTGACCACACCAAAAAGAACAAGTCAAGTGTCACAGTACACATCACGAACAGCTCAATGTTTGTTATTATTGAAGTGCTTGGCGCGTGCACGCGGTGCGCGTCAGGATTACAATACCACGCGCTTTTCTTTATTTCCTCTTGTGCCTCACTGGAGAAGCAATAAAAATCAATCGATTCTTCAATTTGCCGCAAATACAGTACATACCTCACCCGTGCGTTTTTAATGGAGCTAAGTATACATTGCTTATACTTGACACTAGAGAAGATACGACGTAGCTCGCCAAGACTGGCAATATCACAAAGATGCAATAGGTTATCCCAAGGACAGCAAACACTAAATGCATTTAACCAGCCATCGAACTGTCACAGTAAGCCTCAGTGACAGCAACTCACACTAATAGTGATCGGCTGCAATTAATCCCCTTCTGTGGTTTGCTCCTATCGTTGTCTACCATTTTTCATAAAAAAGTAGGCAAACAGAAATGATCTAGCATGTCTTGTGGCATGCTTGCACCTTATAGTGCTAAAGCAGATTTTTTAAAGAGAGGTTGTATAATCGGTACTTATCAGTATGCCCCCAATTCGTTGAAGCTGGCAGGAGTACCAACCCAGAAGCTAGGCAATGCACAGCTGTGGACAGGCCAGCAGCAAAACATGTTCCATCTACCAACAAAATTCCACAGAAAAAACCAATATCAGTTTAAGCATAAGGAATATTTACAGTATTTTCTTTGCTTTATCTTGCCATCAGACAGCCCTATCCTTTGGACCTAACTCTACATTTTCTCAACCGTAAAACTTGTATTCCTGTTCTGTATGTGTTGCCTGCTTTGAAATGTTCTTTGTCAAATGACTGAATAATATTTATAGACAAAAATTACCATAAAACTAACAAAATGTTTGTAAACTAGGGCAGAGAAAACTGTGTATAACAGGATAATAGTTTCACAGAGAGAGAAACTGCCAAAAATACAACAGAATGCTTTTAAGAGTGAAATGTATTACAATGTGTATCACTCGTCATTCATCAGTTTTTCCATTTTCTCTTTTCTCATTTTTGAACATTTTCCCCTGTTCAGCTGACTAATTCCTTTTCCCAGCTGAATTATTGTTTTTCCCTCAAAATTAATGTTTCCCTTCCGAGAAAAGAACAAAAAAAATTCCACAATTTCCATTGTACAAAACCGCTCGGTATCGCTCAATGGAAACAAAATGGCATCCAGTCTCAAGTTGGAGTGACTCTCTCTATAAAGGGACTGTAGTCCTTCCCTTTCTACTGTAGCGTGTCCACGTCACAATGAAACACATTTACATGATTCCTGATGAGCAGCTAGTATGGCATGCCTTCACACAAAGCTACAAAGAGCAGAGACCAGGAAAAGTTTGTTTGTGCCGATGGCCACATTGAGAAGATGTTGTTTTGTTTGGGGCAAAGGCATATTGCCTTTGTATAAACTTGCAAAAGGAAGAAGTGAAAAAATGCATGATTAAAATAATTTTTACGAGTATTTCTCAGCAGCGCAGCCCTAACATTTTATTGTGTTCCCTTTATTTTACCGTATACGCTTTCTGAACCGCGGCTGACCAATCACAGCTCGGTGGACTTTAAGGGAGGGGGCCTTCATGAGACAGGAACTAAAACAGCCTAAATCAAGCTGAGTGAGTCTGAAGTGCTGCACGAGCAGCCTGTACAGCTATTACTGGGTGGTTTTAGATCATGAAGGCATGCAAATGTCTGTAAATAGAACTTGGAAATGAAAATATTCAACTGGGATATGGGCATAATATGACCCCTTTAATGTCAACATTTCATTCTCTCAATAGTTTTATTTCAATGTTAAAGTAAGATTTTTGTGAAAATTTTAAGTGAAAGACTAGAAGATAAACAGCAAGGAAAGTTCTGTTTTTCGCAGCCTTTGTTGCTCATATTCAGTGATGGTGGCTGTAATTTTGGAGGACACTGAAGACTAGGTCAAGCATGTCAAGTAAACTTTTTTGTTTGACATTATTTTAATCAAAATATATGAAGTATTCCAATTACTTGTAAAAAAACACCATTGAATTTGCCGTCTTAGAATAAAATCAATGACAGAAATCTGTATGTATTTGGCTTTGATCAAGTGATATTCTGTGGTTGAAGTATATTTTGAAAAAAAAACATACTTACAAAATCTGTTCATAACGCAATAAACAAGTGTTTCTTTCCTTCACATTTTAACCCCTGATTTGCAGTGAGTCCACAAACAGGCCAACTGCATAAAAAATACACACAATTTACAACAACTATTTTGACTTTTCAAATTATCTGAATCTTTTTTAAAACCAAAATTTTTCCAGAACCTCATAACTTTACTCATCAACTCATAGCATTATGACATCAATAGAATGACACCACACAAAAATCTGTGGTTGACCATCATGGATATGAGATCTCATTTATGTTGAGCTTAACAGAGCTGTGTACCATCTATGGCATCATTAAGAGCCATTCCGTGAGAAAATGGCACTTTTTGAAGAAGTTGAGGATTTGACACCCCTGGAATTGAATGAAACTTGGCACATGGTAGAAATGTACATTTCTGAGAAATTTCAAGGTTCTGTTCTTCACTCCATTACAATTCTGAAGCAATTTGAACTCTTAGCTGTACAGATACTGATAGCAAAAGCTCCCTTTTCCATTATGGGTTGTTACAGGCCTCCATCAGCTGTCCCTGAATCCCTGACCAATTTGACCGAAGCATTATCCAGTTTAGTCACATCTGAATTAATTTTGATGGGAGATTAAAATTATGACCGGTTGAGTGACAAATCTGATCATTTCAAGCAGGTTTGTGACTCTCTGAATCTTTCTCAGCTTGTTGACAGCCCCACCAGAGTTAACTCTGCCAAATCTGACAAAGATACCTTAATAGACATAATTTTAACCAATGCAGTACATAAATATGTGGCAGTTGGAGTCTTCCCTAATGATATCAGTGATCACTGCACACTTGCCTGTGTTAGGAGCACCAAACTGCCCAAAACCAAGAGCTTAATTGTACTTAGACGCTGCTTTAAATACTTCTCAGAGCAGGCTTTTCTTCATGACTTGTTTGGGGTGAATTGGCATCAAGTAACCTTGATTCCTACTGTCGAAGAGGCAGTTGCCTTTTTCCAACAACACTTTTTAAAGATTGTAAACAAGCAGGCTCCTCTTCGAAAATTTAGGATCAAAAATAGGGACAATCCTTGGTTCACCAAAGAAATTGCTGGTATGATTCATGCTCGTAATACGCAATGGTCTTTAGCCAGAAAGTCACATCTTTAGATGATTGGGCTCTTTTTCGCTCCCTTAGGAACAAATGCATATCACTCATTAAAAAATCTAAGGCTGAATATTATTTGTCATTAACCTCTGATTCCCTCAACGATCACTCTAAGTTCTGGAAATCAATTAGAGCCCTACAGGACAAAGTCAATGTCAATAACATATCTATTTATGATAAAAATGAAATGTCCAATACTTTCAATCTTCATTTTAAAAATGTAGCTAATTTGTTTGATGAACAAAGTCACCTCCTGCATAAAAATGAGAGCACACTTTGCAATCAAATGACAGCAGATACTCTCCAGTTAGCCTCAGTTTTCAACTTGACCCCCTTTTCAACCTCTGAAGTCTTGCATGCCCTCCAAACATTAGATCCAAAGAAAGCTGCTGGGCCTGATGGGCTTGATCCTTTCTTTTTAAAAATTGCAGCTCCAATCATAGCTAAGCCAGTCACTGACATTTTTAATCTCTCAATTCTTACTTGTAAATAGCCTGTATTATGGAAACAAGCCTTTGTTACACCGCTGTTAAAGGCTGGTGACCCTGCTGAACTGAATAATTATAGGCCTATTTCAAATCTCTCTGCTTTGGCTAAGATATTGGAATCCTTAGTTTCTGCTCAGCTGAAACCATTTTTAGACTCACGCAATGTCCTTAGCCCCATGCAATCCGGATTCAGGGCTAGGCATAATACCGTGACGGCTGGACTGAAGGTTTTCGATGACATCAAGAGTGCCATCAAAAAAAAACAGTACTTTGTTGCTATTTTTTGGATTTAGCCAAGGCATTTGATACCGTCGATCATTTTTTATTAATTGGTGCCCTTGCAAAAGCTGGTATTGGTCGTAAAGTGATCAGTTGGTTCCGGAGCTATTTAACTGACCGCACTCAGTTTGGCAGATTGGGTAATATTATTTCTGATCCTATTGTTTTGGATGGAGGAGTCCCTCAAGGATCCATTCTGGCTCCACTGCTGTTTTTATTGTACATCAATAACATTTGTGATCAGTTGAAATATTCAATGTACCACATGTATGCCGATGATACTGTTTTATATGCTTCTGCTCCCTCTCCTATGACTGTGGTTGACAAGTTGCAGTCTGATTTTGACTCGTTGCAGCAGGCTCTTACTCACCTAAAACTGTCTCTAAACGCAAACAAAACTAAGGCAATATTATTTGCCCCCAGCAATACAATAGTCCCCTCTCTCTCTATCAACACCTTGAAAGGTGTTGGTATTCAATTTGTTGACTCCTATAAATATTTGAGGATATGGTTGGACAAAAACCTAAACTTCAAACACCACATTTGCATGCTATGTAAGAAACTCAAGCTTACACTGGGTTTCCTCTATAGGCTAAAGTCATGTTTCTCACCAGCTGCACGTAAAAGACTGGTTTCTGCCCTGTTTATGTCTCAGCTGGACTATGGTGATACCATTTACAGATTTGCTAGCCCCACTACCCTGGCTAAACTTGATTCATTATACCATGCTGCCTTGAGATACATTTCAAACTCTGTCTACCGGACTCACCACTGTGTACTGAATGACCTGGTAGGCTGGCCTTCTCTTGCTGTGGGCAGGCTGCAGCACTGGCACATTTTAATTTATATGGCCATTTTGGGAAGGATACCCAGCTACATAAGTTCAAAGTTTGACTTTGTTCAAAACGCCTACAATCTTAGGTCCAATAATCAAATAAGTCTAAAGGTACCATCTGTACGGACTGAGGCTGGGAAAAGGAGTCTGTTTTATTTCGGCCCTTGGTCTTGGAACAACTTGCAGGCCACACTCAACCTAAGCTCCCTGATCCCCCTTGGAAGCTTCAAACAAAAGCTGACCCAAATCTGCACCACTAACTGTTCTTGTTTAGGTGCAAAATAACCTGTTTTATCTTGATGCATTTTGTTTTTATATGCCTTTGTATACTCCCAAATCTGTTCTGCCCAAAAATATTGTTTTGTATTTCGTTGTATGTATTCAGCATGTTCTGATGTGCAATTATTTGCTGCCTTCTTGGCCAGGTCACCATTGTAAAAGAGTCTTTTTTTTATCTCAACTGGTTTTTTACCTGGTTAAATAAAGGTTAAATAAATTAAATAAATATGGTAGTCTAACGGAAAAAGCCAAATTTTTAGGTCCGTATCTCACTTAGTCTGCCTGTGGCGCCACCTGGAAGCCACTAAAGTGGCTCAGTTTTGCTTTTGACACCACGTTTTACATCAATTATTATGACTTTAGGGTACACAGTACCAGATGTGTAATACTTTTATCATGACCTGTGACACTTCAAGTCTGGATAGACATCAGCACCACATCAGTGCCAAGATGGATAACTATGTATTGAGCCTGAATTATTTGAGAAATCACAGTAAAAATTGAAAATGGGAATGGGAATAAAATAATATCCCAGACATATACCAATCGAGAAGGCTTTATTATGTGTTTACTCACAACAAAACTATCATTTTCAGTTAATAGTACCTTGGTATCCTGCTGGGTTAGTGCAATGGATGGCCAGAAAGATGGTCGAAATTGATTTTCGATGCATGTTTGCGGTATATTTTCTCTGTAACCCAGATATGTTCCATGGTGATAGATGCCATTTGTTGTGCTTCTGGAACTCCATTTTCAGGAATATCAAGCATTTCTTTGGTAGTATCTACACTTTCAAGATAGACGGAGCCAAAGTTGGAGGAAAACTCAAAACGGACCATTTCATAGCAGATTGTGCCTATGTTTAGATGGCATTATCGTGTTTACCCAGCAAGATGGAGATCTGAAATTCTCTGGATACCTAGTTTGTTTGGGATACATTACAGCATTAGTAAAATCTCAATGGTAGTATTTTCAGCGCAAATGATATTAAACATCAAAAGTCGGAAACATTCACCTCCAGGAGGCACTGTAGGCTGGATGCAAGTACTGGCCATCCCCAGCAATGTACCAAAGAAATTGTTTTTGAATTATAATGCACACAGCTAGTTTTCTCTGAAAATGAAGGGTTTAGCTTGGTACTATTCTGGATGGACAGCTATCTGACCAAAGGTGGTGCTCTAAAGAGCTAATGTTCTACCGCCCTAATATTCCATATTCCCAGACATATACCAAAGTTCTGTCTTTTGAAATATATGAAGTACATGCACAGTTATACATAAAATGTGTAATCCCTTTGGTATAAGGTTTGTTTGGTTGTAAACTGGTGGTGACTGTAAACGTTACAAATACACAATACATGGGCTATTACCAAGTATGGGTACAGCGCAGTCAGAATTGGACAGCGCGTTATAAAACATGACTAGTCCAAAATTTTCAAATGCCAAAAAAGAACTAATATAAAAGGCGTACCACCATAAGTACGAATGCAGACATGCATCAACAGTATATGTATACTTACATAAAATAACAGTCCATAATTTGAACTCTAAAAAAGAATCTTCGTCACACAACCGTGTACATGAAGACAGAATGTACAGTGCAAAAGTTGAAACTGTGTTATACTTTTCATGTTATCGAAAGTGAAATGATGTCAACACAGCATGTGACTAGCTCTATCCGTCAGTCTGTTTTTGGAATTCAATTGTGGTTTGGCGGCACCTGGTAGCGCGCACCAGAGGTGCTCTTTGGCCTTGGCCCTGAGCAGCCATCCATGGCCTTCTTCGTTTGATCCGGGTCGATGTTACCCACAGAGCCGGTTGAGCCCGAGGCA
The DNA here is from genome assembly GCA_029692085.1 of Gymnothorax javanicus. NCBI lineage: Eukaryota > Metazoa > Chordata > Actinopteri > Anguilliformes > Muraenidae > Gymnothorax > Gymnothorax javanicus. The sequence continues at coordinate 3,340,713 of CM056207.1, read as the reverse complement.
AGCCCTACTACACTGCATCCTGGGTCTCTACAGGGCTGCTTACAGGCCGTTGATAGTGACCTTGTCTGTCTCTGAATTGAATAGCAGGCTTCAGCCTATATGGCTCAATAGTTGCGCCAACACCCATGGCTTGGTACGCATGGAAATGAGAGGTCTGTAAAAGAAACCCCGCCCTCCTAACCAGTGGGTATCCCATAGGCTAGACATCATGAGCTGGTGTTAGGAATGAAGGCATGCAAGTTACCACTACAAATGAACTGCCCTTTTCTTGGCAGGGTGCTGCTTGCTTGCTAGGACCTCTGTGCCCTTTATCAGGACAACCACTTGCTAGACGCGACTGCTGTGCCCTTTTTCATACCCAAGCACCATACCCCAGGGAAATTCTAGAATTCACGCTGAAGCCTGCTCTCCAGTTCTAATAGTACAGTAAAAATGCGGAGAATTTGTTATTTTCTGAAAACGCACCAACACCACAAAACTGTGCACTGACTGACTACTGGTAAATGTCTTGCATGTTGACACAAGGCTACAATCACCACCAACATTCTTTTCCAATTTACAACTAACCCAGCTTTATACCAGAGAGGTTACAAATTTTATGTATAACTGTGCATGTACTTTATATATGTTAAAAGACAGAACTTTGGTATATGTCTGGAATATGGAATATTAGGTTTGTGGAACATTAGCTCTTTAGAGCACCACCTTTGGTCAGATAGCTGTCCATTCACAATAGTACCAAGCTAAACCCTTCATTTTCAGAGAAAACTAGCTGTGTGCATCCCAATTCAAAAATAATTTATTTGGTACATTGCTGGGGATGGCCAGTATTTGCATCCAGTCTACAACGCCCCTGGGGGCAAAATTTTCCAATGTTTGATGACGAATATCGTCTACATTGAAAATACTACCATCAAGATTTTACTAATGCTGTAATAAACCCCAAAGGGACTATGTTTCCAGAGAATTTCAGATCTCTATCTTGCTGGGTAAACAAAATAATGCCACCTAAGCATAGGCACAATCTGCTATGAAATGGTCAATTTCGAGTTTTCCTCCAACTTTGGCTCCGTCTAGCTTAAAAGTGTAGATACTACCAAAGAAATGCTTGGCATTCCCAAAAATAGAGCTCCAAATGCACAACAAACAGCATTTACCCTCACAGTACAAATCTGGGTTACAGAGAACATATACCGCAAACATGCACCAAAAATGAATTTCAACCATCTTTCTGGCTGTCCATTGCACAAACACAGCAAGATACCAAGGTACTTTTCACTGAAAATGATAGTCTTGTTGTGAGTTAACACATACTAAAGCATTCTAGTTTGGTATATGTCTGGGATATTATTTTATTCCCATTCCCATTTTCAATTTTTATTGTTATTCCTCAAATAATTCAGGCTCGATAACGTAGTTACCCAGCTTGGTGCTGATGTGGTGCTGAAGTCTAACCGGACTTGAAGTGTCAAAGGTCATGATAAAAGTATAACATATTTGGTACTGTGTACCCTTAAGTCATGACAGTTGATGTAAAATGTGGTGTCAACAGCAAAACTGAGTCACTTAAGAGGCTTCCAGATGGCGCTATTGGCAGGCAAAGTGAGATATGGACCTAAAAATTTGGCTTTTTCTGTGAGACACCCATATCTACCTATGTGCCAAGTTTCATTCAATTCCAGGGGGGTCAATTGTGCACTGAATGTCAATTTCTCATGGAATGGCTCTCAAAAACAATGGGCCCCCTTCCTGATTTCTTCCTTGGCTGCATAGGCCTATTTTCATTACAACAAGTTGTTTGTGATCTTACAAAAAAAAAAAAGAAAATGTAACACAATTACACCTGAGTCGACACAAATACTGTTCTTAAACTAGACAATTCCTGTCCTTGGATGACAGCAGGATATATCCCTGAAACATTATCATCCTCCCTAAAGGTAAAATTCATAGTTTGGCCCAGTAGTGGTGCTTCAGGATAGGTGCAGGGTCCGGAAAATCAACAGGGGAACAATTTTAGGTTCTAGGAACGTTCAAAGCAAATTTTACCAGATTCCCATAAGAACTGTTTGACCTACTCTGTTTTTTTTTTTTTACAGTTAAGTTTGGCCTAAGGGTGGCGCTACAAGAACAGTGGTAATGTCACTAGAACAATAGGATCGCTCTTCTATGCCCCAAGTTGTTCACGACTGAGTGGATCTGATTCCCATTAAATACAGATGACTTAAAGGTGCACTATGCAAGTTTGTTTACTTTCACTTCTGTTGACATTTGAACTCAAACAAAACAGAGGTAGCTCGCCCCTCCCTCCCATAGTTCCCTTTCTCCCATGCTTCCGTAACTGTCAACTCTTGTTGGTGATTGGCCGGAACGGTTTGTTATGTTATGGGGCACAGCCTGTGCCCCTGTGTTTATTTGCAGTTTAGACGCCTGTCACGGTCTCCAGAGCCCGGTTTTTTTTACAGTGAATTTAGGGGCAGGCAGCTAGCGGATTTTGGAGAGATGTCGGCGAATTGAGACAAAAATATAATCGCGCAGAAAGTAAACAAACTTGCATAGTGCACCTTTAATGCATTTGGTAATGTAGTTTCACCTAACCGTGGTGCTACAGCAAAAGTGAGAGAACCGAACAAATCAATGAGGTTGTTCCTCTACGCACCAAAAATGTTAACAGCAGATTTGACAGGATTCCTGTTAAAAAAGGGTTAAAAAAGCATTTCTAAGGCTGTGGTACTACCATAAACCGAAGTGAAAGCACGTACCTCCAAATGGAGAAAACGTTGAACTGTAGTGCAGAGGAGACCAGTGAACAAAAATTCCTCCAATAGAGCATCAACGACTCATTTGAACGTTGCAAAAGACTTCAGACAAGCATTTGAGGAACTCACCTCAGGTAATGTCAGCATTCAGAATTCCATCAAGAGAAAGACACTGGACCCTATTTTGACAACCTGAACGCAATCAGCAAACGCAAGTGCTAATTGGCATAGTAGATCAAAACTGGGCATGTCTGAATCCATTCCAATAATTTTGTGGCAGGAGATAAAGTGCAGCTGAGGCACTGTTGTCAAAAGGGTGGGACCCAGAAAAATTAATTACCTGTAGGTTTGTTGGGGGTTTGGTTCCATTAAGGTCAATCAGATTAGCTGATAAGATGATATTAGATTCCGTTTAAAACCAGTGCATTAATGTCAGAGCAAACTGACAACTTTGTCCTGTCAAGAACAAGCACCAAACTTGCCTCACCGCTGGCTTGGATCCGCTGAGAACCGTGCTCCAATGTAGATATGTATGGAGGAGTTTGAGGGAATATATATTGATTCACCAGACATTGTGTTTTGTATGAAAAGATGCGGCAAATTTAAACCACATACAAAGCAGCACTCATGGTATTAAAATGAAGGTGAGAGTGAAGTTAATTATTTGTATTTCCCACACGCAAAGAAAATATTAGCATATATAAAAATACCCCATATATGCTTCCCTTCATATCAGACCCCATCACCATCTTGTGGCCATTACTTATTGGGCGCATAATGAAAATGGGAAGGAAACGATATGCGTTTATTTGCCTACACCTCTACTGGCTGCGATTCAGTCCCATAAAACTACCATAGAGGGGCTGCATTTGCGTGAAAACGTGAGTTGGATGAATGAAAATGAAATTGAGGTTTGTGATACAAAAATTGCGCAGCACCAGCTACATGCATTTTGTGTTGTCCAACTTTTTGTGACACAGACACTTTTGTTTTGAAGCAGGATACCCCTTAAGGGTGCGAAGGCGATAAACACGCCGTTTGCAACAGGCAAAATAGCGCATGATGTTACTGCCGTGAGCGTTTCTGTTTGCAAAGGCACGAAAACAGACCCCGCACTGTCTCAAAGTAGCAAAAATGGGAGAGCTGCAAAGCAAAAGCAACATAAAGGGGCATAAAGGTTCGTCTCAAATTTTCCAAAAAATAAATACCTTAATGATCTGCAAGCCTGCTGGGATAGTGCTTTGTGGACTTACAAGATGAAAGTAGAACTCTTTGGGAGACTTGTCCTGTTCCATTTGGCATAATGCTCACACAACGGTTCACAATAAGAGCAGTCATCATTCAGAGCATCAAACCAATGGTCATGGATGGTGGTAGCATGATGATGCATAGATGCTTTGCCTGGGCAACTTGTCTTATTTATCATAAATCTTATATTCTGCTCTCTTCCAGAAAATCTCAGGAGAATTTCCAGTCATCAGTCTGTGATCTGAATGGCTAAAAAGATACAAAGTTAAGATTCAAGGGGCGAGTCAAAATCCTGACTTGCGCCCTTTTGAGGTGCTGCGGTAGGACCTTAACCAGGCAGTTCATACTCAAAAACCCTCCAATATGATTGAGGTAAAGAAATTCTGTGAAGAATTGCAGGTCATAATACCTCACGAGGGATACAACGGACTGATCTCCATTCATGAGGAGTGTTTTGTGGCCGTCCTTTCAGCGAAAGGTGATACAATGAGTTATTAAGTTTCTGGCAGGCAAGTACTCTTTAACTTGCTTTTGCTATAAAAGCTGATTAGCCCTTTTCCTTACATAAATAGAATGATCATTTAACTGTATTTGTTTTTATTTTCCACATGTTCTCATTGTCTGCATTTTGTTTTAAACTCTGAAACTATTTAGAGTGGCATATTTGAAAAATAAAGAAAATCAGGAGGTGCAAATACTTTTCCATGGCACTGTAGCTAAAACACATATACAGTAAACCAGCCAGAGGTTTACACACACACACACAAACACACAAAAACAAACACACACACACACAGGAAAATATCTTACATATTTCAATGCTATTGCCAGGAGCATTCACATGATCTTACAGAGCAGTTTGTTGCATGTTGTATAACAAAAAAAAATCCAAATTATTCAATTCATGATCAGTTTCTTAAACATGTTGATCATGGAGGTACACACCTACAACATTGGGAAGAATCAATAAAGCAGTTGCCTACCTCAGCCATTTATAAGTGAGGGCTCAGTTCCTTCCATTTCTCAGAGGGATAAATGATATACCCCAGCAGTCAGTTTTATGTAGAGCAACTGGTTTTTGTAGCTCGCCAGAGAAACCAGCCAATCACTTATAACCAGTCTGCAGTCTAACGTGTTGCAGCGTATCAGACGTAATGATGCTGACACAAATACCGCAGCCTTTGATTGTCAAGAGCTGTGACTGTTAAAACACGCTTCACTTACAAAAGAGCAAGATCTTGTATGTCTAACAGGAGTGGCATCCATTGCCACAAGCAATGGCACTCAATTAAGGTTGTACCTTGACAAGTTAGAGTACATATAAACATTTTATCATGGGCTCAGAGAAAGCAATACTATTTCTGGGTAATCGAGCAACCTTCCACATTTTTATATTAATTGAGTGCTGAGAAGAGCAGGCAAACCAGTTCAATCTTCTGTTCTGTGCCTCATCAATATTATTATTTTGATTGAGCAAGTGAAATAAAAGAATTGCAAATTAAAGAATTTCCGGCGGTATATGATATATTATCATGGATTCGCAAGAAGATAAGCCTAGATCTTTATAAATTCATTAGAAAATCATACAGATGTTTTTCAGGGTAGACCGAGATATTTAATTCACATCGCCCAAGCTCAACTGGCCAGCCCGGCACGTGCCTGTAAATAGGTTTTAATGCACCACTTTGTTTGACATCGTGCATTTCAGCCATATTTCTATGCCGATAATCTGGCTCCAGTCCATTAATTGACACGCAAAACAAGACCAGCCAATTCCAAGTTTGAAACACGGGTGGAAGGTGACAAATCGCTCACTGCGATAAACTCTACTCAGCAACTGAATTATGAAAAATAAATGTAAATTCTATTAGCGGCAGTGATTCAAGACGCAAGGCCTGAATATGAAAGTCAACTGCAAATGTTCAAATATAGGCTACTAAAGCAGACTTTCGGCTCAGAATCAGTCGATGAGGGGAATGAAAAAAAATTAGCAAACGCAGCGGTGGAATAAAATCAAATCGGCCTATTGAGCAGCTGCGACTTCGCTAAGATTTGGAGAGAAAAAAAAACAGGACGAATTTGAAAACTATTTTCTAAAAAGTAAAAAAAGAGAATGTGTATTCTGTTCATCGGCATCAAAAGCATTTATGGTGAACAATAATAACACTAAATATTATCAGGCAGGCAAACTGCTCGGATGAAGTAGAGTTACAGGCCTAGGGTTGATGCTGTATAGTTGCATATTGACTTCTCATTAATTGTGCATTCATTCTGAATAATTTGCCCCTAATCACATACCATACGATGAATAGAAACTGATTATTTTTGTGGAGCAAATATGGGCCACAGGTGCGAGCATAATCACCCGATCAATAAAAAGCGAAGGACCTGGGAAATGCAGGGCTGTAGCCTACACTCATACGTGCCGTTACAGAACCTATGTGGCCAATAAAATATTCATGCCGCAGTGGGAGAACTATGTAATAGTTTTGCTTTTGGGGTTGTATTGTCTTAAACCAAACGAAGCAAACAACTGGCACAGATTGAAATAAGACGAATGCTTGCTTCCTTTTTTAAAAGCACAATCAGCAGCAGTAAACATTGATGCAACAGACACAATGTGAAAGGAAAAAAACTTACACTGTTGTGCAAACAGACTCGAGGGGCGCGGGGGGTGAATTTAAATTCCAAAGGGGTCTCAGAACTCGTTTCCTAGTCCCCCAGTCAGCTATGTGTTTGTGAAAATCAGTCTTTTTGTCTCTTGGAAAAAGGCTAAATCTACATCGGTGGCCCTGTCTAAGATTGCTATTCTTTGCATTTTCTATTCAAGTGAATGAGTGTGAATGAAGTGGCCGAGACCCTTTATTCGTACTACTCAATTGCATAAAGTGACGGAATTTTAATATATTTGTTTAATACTCCAAGATAGGCTTTAGCTTTCCGTGTTGAGAAGCAGACAAAGCTCCGAGTTCGAGGTGCATTTTGACCAACGAGCATATTTCATAACGTAGCCCGTGTTTGAAGTGATCTCGAGCCCAGTTTGCATGTAAATGCCGGGACATAAAGAAACAGATGTGTTGCGACTGTGAATTCCAATATGGGTCCGGAGCTATTGTCAAATTCTCGGCAGGCGGTCTAAAACATTCTCTTCTTCAGGTTGTAATCAAAACGTATTAATTAGATAATTTGTTGTCCGTTTAAAATAAACAAATAGATTTCAGTCTTTCACCTGGCAGCCCCTAACAGCCGCCCTCACTCCTCAAGTTCGCACCAAGTCAAATATTATTGCTTGAGTTTCCCAGGAGAAAGAGAAAAAAAACCAATGATTTTTTGCAGATTTTTTTCACAGCACAAGATCACAAGATGGATGCAATTCACACCCATAAGAACAAGCATGCAGAACGCAACGTGCTAATAATACACAATAATACGTGCATACTGCTTTACAATTCCACTTTTATTTTCGCATTTTGATAATCGTTGCTAAGTTTGGCTCTTTTGTATCCTTCAATTCGGTTAATACAAGAAACTGCACTGAATATAATTCACTATAAGCGGTAGTGCATTAAACAGAGAATCTTCCATGAAAAAGACCACCGGTTTTTGTTCAGAAGTCTGGCCCGATAGTGTGTGAAACGCTTGATGAATGAGTTTAGTTGTCCACGCTGTGACTACGGCGTAGCAGCTCCATGCATTTTAATTAACCGCTCGATTCACTTATTTCCATCGCTCTATCGCAGTGTTCATCAGGGATCCAGTTTCATAACAACGTCTGGAAGTTTGAATCTCCCTCAAGTCATAGGTGCTTGTTGTGCCGAGGACGACGCCAGTGCACGTCAAGATCATATAGCCTATTATGAATATTACCGCGCTGACGGTTGAGGGAAAAAAAAAAAAAGTTTTAACTTGCCTTATTGTCAGCCTAAATTTTTTGAAGGGAAATATAGGAGTTAATTTATATGGGCCTAGATTTACATTTTCGGCAGAATGGCGAAAATATGCCAAAACGAACGTCTGCATTTTCATTTAGATGTCAAATTAAATCCAAAGCCTGAATTCCTTGACATCGCTAATTTGTTATTCCCTCGACAATATTTAATTACAGCATTGAATTAAGATTATATACCACTTCATTAGCTCATTAAATGTTTTGTTACAATGCCAAAATAAAATAGCTCTCTTATGAAACAGCGCTGCTTCTTTAGCTTGGATGAAAATAATTATTTAAAAAATAAAATTAAGGCATTTTCAGACAGCAACAGGCAACCACCGCAATAACAACGAGAGGCACCAATAATAATAATAATAATAATAAATAATGCTACCACACTGCTTAAACTATATGAATATGCATGTCATCTATAGCTGACTGATTGGTTTTATGTGTGTGTGTGTGTGTGTGTGTGTGTGTGTGTGTGTGTGCATGTGAAAGCGAGGGAGTGTGTGTATGTGTGCCTGAATGCATGTTAAAAATCACGAATTTGTCGAGAAAAAAAAAAGTTTTCTGAAAAACCATGTCTACTCTTACACAACGCACAAACCATAAATTGCAGTTTAGGTAACTTTTAATGAGAAAATATTTTCCATTTTCAATTTGATGACCAAGTTTATAATTTAATGCAGACACTTCGCACACTTTTTGAAAGCACGCATGCTTGCAGCAAGAACAACACAAAGTTTGGAAACAGCATGCTTTATCTATACAGAAAACGTACAAATTTACAGCATTTATTACACATGGTCACCACAACTTTTAAATTAAGTGGTTCACAGAACAACATTTCTTCTGCAAACTACAAATAATCTAAACATCTAACTAAAAAGTGCATTTTACACAAGTTTAATCTCACGTATTTGCAATAATTTACATCGTTATGCACCGAGCACCATTCGTACCCTTTAAATCGCTATTTTTCAAGTTTGAGTGTTTAAAAAAGTTACATGTGATTGTTCATTGTTTTATCATCAATAACAATATATCTAATAACTAGTATTTGGTACCAAATGCAACGACCATTCCAAAGGCTTTAAAGGTTAATATAGGCCCGTCATTTGCACAAATGTTCATTCAAATGATCAACCTTTCTGAAAGCTCAGTGAAATGTTTGTGTTTGCAGTTCTTGTTTTTTTTTAATAAAAAGCACGAATCCAGTGTGTTAGATTCATGTTATAGTGAACAACGAGAGAATACATTTGCAGGTCATTAGCTTCATAAATGAAGTTTAAAGTATTAATTAATCTCAACAACAATGACAAGCAGAAAGTGATTCCCTTTGAAAGGCGATTCGATTTGGACTCGAAGTCAGTTTCCTCGGTTGCCAGTGAAACATGTAAAACTACACGGGCAATAGTACAGCAAATTTAAACTTGTTTACACTAAATTCACGAGACAGGAAACTGCGCGCAGAATTTCAACGTGTAAGCAACCACTCCTTCAAAATGACCACACAATTTAATCTAACTGCAAACCAGTAAAAACTATTAAATAACCTGTGCCTTAAAAAAAACCATTGTCAATATTAACTGTACTCAACCCATGTAATGTAACAATATTGAAAGTAACACATAGTTTAAAATACGCATACATAAATAGGCTAAACATAACTGCAAATCACAAATCTGTTGCCTTGACGATTGTTGACGTTACTTGATCGGTGTTAGTTTTCATGGGCGAGGATAAAAAATAAAACTTTGGACTTGATAAAGATAAAAACCTGGAGGCCTATGTTTAGGTCCCAAAAACTTGCCATTGTCAGTGTACAGCCACGGACTGCAGCGCGGAGGGGCCCGTCAACGTCTCGCTCGGAGTCGCCGGGCTGCTTTGGCTGGTAGCTGTCTGAGGCGAAGTAGGGCTGAGAGACTGAGGAGAGTTCGACAAGAAAGCCGGGATATGAGCTGGCAGCGCCGAAAGACCTGGCACCGAGGCCGGAGTGGGCTTTATTGGCACCGGAATGGCTGGCAACGTCTGTCCACCATGGCAAAGAGACTTTATGGGCACACCATACGGGCTATAATCACTGCTCGCCATGGAAATGGGTGCTGCCGTGTCTATCACGCTGGTGCTATACATGTGGGGCCATGCCGTAGTTAGCTGGTTGTGCAGCGGGTAGCCGGCAGACATTGATTGCATGGTGGAAAACGCAAGTCCGCCTGGCATCTTGTATTCTCTGGCGATAATGTTCTCGATGGCAAAGGGGTGCTTGAAAGTTGACGGCTGCGACACTCCCAAGTTGTAGCTGGGCATCTGAGGAAGGTGCGTACCAGAGGCTGCCAGGGCGCTGAGCCTGAGTTTAGCTTGTTGTTGGAGGTAATGGGCAGCGTCCGAGGGCTTGCTGGGTGCCAAGTGGTCTGATGTCATCATCACCTTGAACCGTTTGCGGCGCCGCAAAAAACTGCCATTCTCAAACATGTCCCCACAGCTGGGATGAAGCGCCCAGAAACTTCCCTTTCCAGGCTGGTCCGGCCGCCGCGGGATTTTGATAAAGCAATCGTTGAATGAAAGGTTGTGTCGCAGAGAGTTCTGCCATCGCTGAGTGTTCTCCCTGTAATACGGAAATCTGTCCATGATAAACTTGTATATCTCGCTAAGAGGAAGCATCTTTTCCGGACAGCTCTGGATAGCCATGGCGGTGAGGGAGATGTAGGAGTACGGTGGCTTCTGGTCGCTGTAAGTGTTTCTCCCCGGACGAGGCATACCTGCAGACTGGTTTCTTCTTCTCAAAATGAGGAGAGAAAAAGTCGGGTTTCAGTGCTCCTTGTGTAAAGGTTTGGTGAGAAAGTCGCTCGTTTTTCCCCCGGAAACTCTTTAAAAATATTATTCAGCGTCTGCGGTGTCAAAGGCCCTACCGCAGTAAACTTGCAGCATGTAAATATAACCTTTTTAAAAATATCACAAAATCGGGTTGACCACGCTAGAAGTTGTTGAAAGTTTTCAATGTAAGCAATCAATTCTTTGCTTACAGTGATGTGCGTCCACCTCTTCAAGCCTGTATAGGTCTAGTAAGGCGCCCTAAGAAAACAGTCTGCCTTTGCTTAGATGAGCTGTGATCTTTACTTAAGCAAGCGGCAGTAAGCTGCTTTTTTCCCACAAGCTGAATGGAACAGATCTCCTCTCCCTTTCTTGATAAGATGAGCTAAGTAGCTGCCTCCATGTCCTTCCTCTAACCATCTGATAGTTTTACGTGGTGACATGAGCAGAAAAGCCCCCTGTAGAGGCGCTTCATTAATGTGCCACTTCTTTGCAATCACATGACAATCGCCTTGGGAGGAGGGGGCAGAGCGAGAGGCATAATCGGGTTTCATTTACACCTATTTACATGGACACCTTGGGCCAATAGAAATCATTTCCATGTGAAGACAGAGCAAAAGGGTGAAAAGGCTCAACAACCGGAATTGAAGTGCGATGGCACCCGGTAACAGTGTGCGGAGGTATGCGCTAACCTTTCTGTGGACTTCGCAGGGTGCTTAGCCCTGCAATTCACACTTACAAATGGAGCGACTGAGCAAAGGGATGTTTGACATGGAAATTGCTTAGCACTGGTTTTCTGTTTGCTCTGTATTATGTCACAGCAGCTTCTGTCGTTTGCTGTCATGTCGCTGCTTTGTAAAAGTCAGGTTTATTTTTATTTTATTTTCCCTAGCTTAAGCAGCGGGCGCATCGAATATTGGTGTCTGCAGTGAGCAACGCGTAACGCAAACGTACACTAAATGTCTGATTGCCTAACAATGTTTATGTTGCAACGTGCATTTCTGTGCGCTAAAATGTTATTTACAATGACTGAGCGGGCTACTCAAAGTTTCTTTTTTTCGCGAAAAAAAGAAAAACTAAGATGAACTACTGCAGTAGGCTAGTCCATATTATAATTAATCTATCCTATATGGATGCATATTATGTGTACTGCTACTTTGTTAATTTGTTAATTTAGGGACAACTTCAATCGCTGGAATACTGTCGCACGAAATTATTACTGCCCAGTAAAAACCGATGTAGCCAATATATTTAAAAACTTATAAGTATTCGCGAGTTCTCTTTAAAATACCGGACTCTCTGAATTATTATTAAAATTTTTGTTATCGACTTTACACTTTAATTTCAAGAAGCATTTAAAAAAAATAATCCGCCTATTATTATGAAAATGTACTTGGAATGGGGTAAAAGCACGTTGGTTTAAATGCATGGCCACGTTTTTCATATGGACTGAAACACTTGAAAAACCACTTCACATTTTTGACAAGGTATCCTTGACATTTCTGCTGTATTTTTCCTACCCTTCATTTTTTTACACGCATCAATTAATTTATATCGGTTATTATCAAGTAAAACGCGGCATTTTCTATTTTCGAAGTTTCACTCCATTTCCCCAGGGGTATTTACAGGCTATATGTTAAAGATGGTTCAGTGTTCATTCCAGTACAGCTCAAGTTGACACGTGTGTCAACAGCTGGCATCAGTTCAATGATACGTTAAAAATTACAATGTATTTTCGAAATTACAATAAAATGTTAAACAAGAAAATAAATTAAAAATTCACAATGAAAGGCTGTAAAAATTACACTACATTATTAAGACTCAGATACAAGCAGTCTTACACTGATGGTAAAACACATTTTAGTATTTTCCTTAAGGAACAGGCTAGCAGCTCTTGTGTGAAAATAAGCCGCGAATATCGGTACAAAAGCAACGGAAAGCTTGACTTGAGATGAAACTTCATAAGGAAACATAGTCTTTTGTGTTTATGTAAAGCAAATTGAAAAGTGCTTCAGAAATGCAAATAAAGTCTTTAGGGCGGCGTTGTGAAAACTGTATAAAATGCCCATAAGTCAATTATATGAATGTGAAAACCAAATGGAAGCCTATTTTGAGCAATGGGCATTCAATCTTTTCTCTAAGATCACCAAGGGCCGCCTTTCTGCTTGGCGAGTTAGCAATAAGGGAGACCACACACGCTGGCGGATTTGCTCATAATTTATGCTAATTTCCTTCCATAAATCCACAATGCACTGCATAAGCATCTTGACTGATTTTTAAATCGGGCAAGCAAGTGAGACGCGCAGTAGGCCTACTCCTTAAAACATTTGTTTTCATGTGTAGACTAAAATGCTAAATGTAAAGGAACGTATGTGCTTCGGCGTACAGCTTATGGGGCTGTGCGAGCGTGCATACATGTATGACTGTGTGCGTGACCAAGCTTCGTGCGCGCGCGCGCATGTGTATGTCTGTGCGTTTGTGTGTGCGTGCGTGCGTGCGTGCGTGTGTGTGTCTGTGCGCGCGCGCGTGCGTGTGTGTGTGTGTGCGTGTGTGTGTGGAGGGGAAACTCAAGAAGAAAAAGTCTCACAGAGCTGTTAATATTTACAAAACAGAGAAAACTACCAACCAGGGTCTTATGGTTTCCTAGGCTGCCGAACAATACCAAGCACAAAAACAGCCTTCCTGTCTTGGAAGTCAGCTCTACGCTGTGTTTCGAGTCTGCAGCTTTCATCTCCTGATTCTCACCCCCCGTCCCACGATCTTCTTCATGAAGTGCTTTTTTATTTTCTTTCTTCTGTTTGTCTATTGGTAGAAAAGGATTCAATTTTCCAGGCTTTTCATATGAAGTTTACCGAAGTGATTCTGCAGCCTCTGGGAACCGACGTCAAACATGCTGGGTCTTTTGTGAAAGTGCAAGTTTTCACCAAATCTGCCACTTCGGTGGCGTGAATATACTCATCTTTCACCTCTTCCACCAATACACTCTACTCAAGAAGAGCCGTTTGAGTATTCCCGTTGACACGAATGCTTATACTTAAACCATAAAATACAAAGGGCAGCAAATATAACATACAGTAGCCTATTTGGTGCATGGAACTTTGATGATCTGAACCATGCTGTCAACGTAAATTTTGTCAGAAAAAAAATGTAAATATAAGTTATGGATGACGCTAAAAATGACATGTAAACATATGTCAAATGGTTCCACATAACTGAGATAAGTAGTCTAATCAATGTAATTTGGTAAACTGGGAAAAATCTTCAGAATTCCATTAGAAGTTATTTAAAACAATTTTGTGGAACCATTTGACAAAACTTTTTAAAGGAAATCTAATATTTTACTTTTTAGTGTACAGTAATTTTGAAAATAATAAGACTGTCCCAGGAGTATTTTTAATAGATCAATAGGCAGTCGTTGAAAAACCCAACCACTTATCACTTCATGTATTAGCATTAAAGCATAAAGTGATTGGATTATTGCAATAGCTTACCTTTAGAAAATAGGTCTTTAATTGTTATTTCCCATCAATCCACAATTTGTCAATCAATGTTATATGGTTCAGTCATAGAGGCCTGAACGTTGCCTTAAACGAGACATATTATTCATCTTAAGATTAGCATTACTCCTTAAACCAATTAATTGATCCATTATGCAGACCAAGGCATTAAGTACCGTCACGCTGTGAAAATGATTGTGGATCTTGATATTTCAACACGTTATAAGTCGTTAAGTCAATTTATAAATGTCATTTTTTTCAGCAAAACAGACAATTTGAAGTCGATCGCATACTCTACTCGACCACTTAAATCATGTTGAAATAACAGAGGGCACAACCATTGTTTACAATGTAGCGAATTTCTGTCTTCACAAATATTTAATTTCAGCGCGTATCATTCTATGAGCGAGAAGCGAGTCTAATATCTTTGCGTTTTTCGTAAGCTATTCCATACCACGGGTTGCACCGTGAAAACTATTAATGAGATAGGCCAACACAGTCTTTTTGCGGGCTCGCGAAAATGCAATAGCTCACAGCACAATCTACGTTTATTTCTTTAGGGCCAGTGGACATCGGGGAGCGAGTGCACCAGCCAGGGATGTTTTCACAGTTAATTAATCGCACAATAGCACAGTATCAACCTGAGCCCGGAGACCACCCAAAACATTTCACTTTTTTGAATTTTGGGATAAGGTGTCTGCACAGCTGTCATGCAAATCAGTTCGTTCTTAACTTAACGGTTAACCAGTTGAGATGGGGAGAGCTGCGCGTATTTGCTCGTTGACGTTTTTCCGTATTTTTCTCCGTTTCCACGCCGAGCACTGGCTATTGTGTTGTCCGAAAGGCACACTGAAAATGCCACCGTGATTCTGAATAGATTAACTCGCCTTTCTCTTAGCTCCTAAAATCTTGTGTTCAGCCAGCAGTAGATCAACTGTATAATGTGTGCACTGTTTGGTCATTTGTACAAGCAGAACAAAGGTTGGGCTAAGCCAAATTGCATTGCACTTGTGAACCGAGCTGCAATCTGAAGTATCTTTTACAGCAGGAGGACTGAGAACAATTTTGTGTGTGCCCAAAAAAAGAAGGAAACAAAGGCACTTTCTGAGGCAGCCTTAAGTAAAGTAGTGAGGCGTGACATTCCCAGGGTGACGCGTCACAAAGACTGAGGTCACTGGGATGAAAAAGAATCAAACAGGCACTTTCACACGTCTGCCCTCGACTGCTCCACCGCCGCACAATAAGAAACAAATGTTGTCCAAAAAAGAGGATCGCTTCTATTCATTCCAAAGCAGCAAATGATAGCTAAACAACATTGTCAAAACTGAATCAAGCTGGCATAGGCTGCCACCCAGGCCCTCATGGATCATAAGGTGCCAGAGATTAAATGCCTTCACGGAGTGGCCACGGATTGGGCGAACACAGGACAAAATAAACGAGAAAAGTATATAGGCTACTGCATTTCGCGCATCATTTGAAATTGAATAATTAAGCCAGGCTCCATTACAAAAATTTACAGCAACGAATATAGGGTAAAGCAAGTAAAACAAGAATATATTCTGAAGGTAAACCCGAATCAACATGTTCTTGGACGCCAGTCGCGCGCGCGCCCTGTGTGTGTGTGTGTGTGTGCGCGCGCGTGTGTGTGTGAGTGTGTGGTTGTTAACTGCTGACAAATGTAAAATGACAACTACACGGCCGGCATAAAAAAATCTCAACATCGACAATAACAGGACCAATAATAATAATAATAATAATAATTAGTATTAGTATTAGTATTATTATTATTATTATTTTAATTATCATAAAACTATCGTTGATTTGTTGAGAAGAGGTTAAGGATACAAGGATAGCAGGTCCACTCAGCCCTTGTGCGTTACATGTAGGCCCACACTGAGACCTGAGAGAGCAAAGATATTGCCTTAATTTAAATGAGAGGTATGGGGGTCGACAAGGCTCCGACAAGCCCAGATTTTATGAAATGCGTTTTAACTTTTAAGCCTGCAACCGAGAAACGACTCAATGAGTAATATAATAACTGTTTTACTACATGGCTCGCATTGTGATTCTATCGCTTGATGTTTGTACAACAAGTACCTTCAATAAACATTCTTGTGACATAAAATATTTTAAGATTATACATTTGCATACATATGCGCATGCGTTCTCAAATGGACGCGTTTAAAGTAGGAAACATATTTGAAATGAAGTAGGAAGGTAGTTTAATGTACAACGAAGAAGCTTACATACGCCATGAGAAGAACGCTCATGTCGGGCTCTCAACGACAAATTAAAAAATGCTCGAGCAGGCCGACTCGTACGTAGCCTAGTACCTGTGGAAGCGGGCAACAGTCCTCAACCCGTGCATGTAAATACCCTGTTCCTCTGTGTGACTGGCCCGTGACCTCGCGTGGACTGCTTTGCTGTACTCTTTCAATCTGCTGATGACACCTTGTTATTGAGCCGTGAGCCCCGCTGTGCTAGCACTACACTGAATGTGTATTTCACCGCATTATTAGTTCGCTATATCTTCAGGCAATGTAGATTTTTTAAAGAACTAATGAATAAACAAATTGCAACTGCTGGCGGTGTAATTTACATTGTTAATGCAAACATTTGTATAAATACGCAATTAAATCCCAGAAATAAACCCGACAAAGACTTTCTGAACTCACAATAAGCATCATGTTGAGAGTTTTGAAATTAACACAAGACAAAATTACTGGACAAGCGTGGGTTGAATTATTATTATTATTATTATTATTAATAATAATAATAATAATAATAATAATAATAATAATATTATTATTATATATGGACCATAGGTTGGTGATTTGAATATATTTGTTATCAATGTAGGGTATGACACTCTTTAATGTGTTTGATCACTTTGATGCCTGTGATAATTCGATCTCAGTTTTCAACAATAATCAATAATTCAAGAGAAATTTTCTGAGGTTATTTAAAGAAAAAAAAACTTTTGAGAGAGCGACCATGAACTTATTTGATGGACCAATGTGATCAGAGTTCGTCGTCGTCTCCAATTTCGTAAGTTATAGCACTTATTCGGGCATAAAACCGCATCGGTGGCGATTGCTCTGATTCAGACAGATCACGTCCAGGTATTCTCGTTCAGGTTCACACGTGACTTTACTTGCTCTGCTGAATCAGCCCAACATTATTCTAATGAGGTCAGTGGCGGTTTGCTCTCCTCCGAGATCAGTTCGACAGTGCAATTAGGCAACGTATTGGAGATAACGCATATGAATATTCAGGAGAGTGTCAATTAATTAGCAGACAGAGAGATCTCATTACGGTGCTTAAAGCCCTTTTAGTGCTTTGCAGAATTAAAGGGAGTGGGATGGCTTTCGCCACTGCATCTGACATGGTGAACCTTTCACGGTAGTCATTAAACGTCATTACACAAGCTCACACTGTAGCCTCATCTCTTTAGTTCCAATATTATATTAAGAGCGTGTAAATATGTTGCATAACTAAAATCTTATGGGTGCATTCAGTATTGAAGGCAATTTGTCCAATTGTTTATTTTAACTGATTGAAAAAGGTAAGCTTCATGAAGCGAAAAACGCTATAATAATAATTTTGTTTGTATATTTACCGATGTACGTTGTGTGAGAATCAGGAACCAAATGTTATTATCATTTATCACATTATTATTGACTTTACACGACAAGTCAATAATTTGTACATTGGCTGCAATGCCTATAATTTTACATTGTGGATAATCCGACGGTGAACGAAGATTAAATTGCCAGTTTCTAAGATCTTAAAAATATATACTTTTTTTTTTTTTTTTTTTTTTTTTGTAATGAGGGATAACTGGATAGACCCAGGATGAATATGCATATAAAATTAATTAGCTGCTTCTCGGTGACATCAAAATAAGTACCTGGGAACAGAAAGCCTTCTGGGCATTTTCAACATATGCTAGAATCACAGCTAATTGACTAATCACATAAATTAGGACCTCATTTCTACAATACATCAAGTGTAAAAGACATCTCAATCGAGCATGAATTAGTACAGCGAGTATCAAGAAAGGGTTTCAAGTTTGTCCCGGCTGTTCAAACTGGTTTCACATCTAAAAGAGAGGACTTTTTCTGCCGTGCACAAAATAGGTTGCAGAAGACAAAACAGATTTTTTTTTTTTTTTTTTTTTTTTACGGTTTGTCCCGAGGCGATAATTAAGAAGGATGAGTTCATTAAAATCAATTAGAGAGTTCAAGACTGCACAGCTTTTTATTTTATTTTATTTTATTTTTTGCGTCAAAATGCGGTCTTGTCCATTGATCTCAAAAGGCAAAGGTTAAGCAGCAAATGAGTAAAGAATGTGCCATATTTTCAGCATCGTGTCGGGTTTTTCAACATCTTCTCACCTCATTATATCTCGATTAACTGGGTCTTTGTAGACTATAAGTGAATGCATAATGGAAATTAAGGCTATAGCACAGCCGGGTGTGAGGACTAACAACAAATGCTAATCAACTTAAAAGGCGCCTTGCATTGATTGCCCTGTAGCATTGGAAGAATCTTGCAATACAGCCAGTGGCGCAATAAGAAGACCAGTCGGCAGATTATAACTGCTTTGTAAATGGGGCGGCATCCACCCAGGGAAGCTTAACTGGCTCTACTGTGTCTCCCAGCTGTTCTAGGCACTTGAGGGACATGCTGACAGTCAGATAATTGTCAGGACTACTAAAACGGGCGGTTTGTTTACATTAAACCATGACTGAGAGTAAATAAAGAAAGTGCAGCTCCTCACTAAAATCCTCCGCAGCTCCGCTAAGAAAATTACAGGGCTGTAGGCTATGCAGTTACATGTTAATGATCCATTTACCGTGAATCGCACCAATCAATAAGAGAGTTCGTTTGCATAGGTAGCGGCAGTAATCAAAATTTCTCTTTAAAGCCACCTTTGATAGTATTTCAGGACCTGGTTTTTTGCAGGAGAAGGTTTACTCCACTAATCAGTAAATCTCACTGGATGAGGCGTAATTACCGTATCTGGCCATCAGGTGGTGACAGGCACTGAGAATAATTACTTTGTTTTTTCAGTCTATGCTTTAAACGCAGAATGTCACTGAATAAGTAGGGTATATCAAACCCGTTTTGAGGCGGGAAACGCAAGCGGATAAAAAAAAAATTATATCAATTTCCATAATATGTTCGTGGCGAGTGATGTTCCAATTAAAATAAACTTTACAAGATGAAACGGTTAAAAAGCACACAATTTAGAAAAAAAAAACGATTCGATAAACTCGGTGCACTGAAAATAACTCGATAAAAAGTATGTGGAATTTGTAAAAGTGTCGGGCAACAAGAAGTTGGTGCATGTGCTTAAGTTCTAAAAGTGATATGAATTAGTAATTTAGTTTACTTTTATTATTTATATTATTGTTATTTTTTTATTATGAATTTATTTATTTTCTATTTGTTGTTGTAATACGATTACCATTTACACTGGATAATATTTACGCACCCTCGAGTTTATTACTCACTTGAAAAAGACTTTCCTTGTACTTTATGCAAACATCCTTAGGAGACTGGGGCCATTCCTAAATGTATCAAGTTTATCGCCAAAATTGTATGGAGTGTAAATCCCTAGAAGGAGCAGGAGCCTTTACTTTTTGCGAGTAGGATATTGTGTAATTTATGCGAACAAAAGAACAAAAAAAAAAAAAACTGCTGTCGAAGTTGGAATGGGTTGCAAGAGTTGATTCCTGCCAACAACCACGCAGAATTAATGGGGTTAATCCGTTCTAATCTCCATCTCAGGTGTCCAAAAAGTAGTCAGCATGTTGCTGTTCTTTCAGCACCGCCCTGCCGACTGAATACAACGAGAGGAGATCTGCATTGTATTTCATATGCGCCTTGCCAAGAATCTCGGTCCTTCGAAAAAAAGAAGTTTGTGGCTATACGTAAGTGAATACTTCTACTCCTGCTGCCAATCAATCACATCAGGGCATCTGGTTTTTCAACAGGCAGGTAAAGCAAAGCTAAACACGTAAATGCTCTTAAGCCTGCAATCCAGCGACATGTCGATAGACATGTAATCTCCCCTTTCTAGAGAACAGCCTGAAGTGTTCATAAATATCTCATCAATAATGTAGCTGAAACTGAAGTTCCCGACGTCAAGACTTTACAATCTCCGTCTTTTACGCAAGTGAAGGGATTGGCATTCGCGCAGACAGAAACGAAGAAAATCCAAATATTTCAATAAAGTTCTTATTTCTGCCCTGAAACCGTGAGCAATTAGTGCTCAGAAAAGTAATAATAATAAAAAAAAACTTAAAATGCACGAATCTGTTTGGTATTTTCCATACGGACAAATAACCTACGCAAACAAACAAACAAACAAACAAATAACATCTCAGAAACTGGAGAGAAACGGCTTTAAGGAACCAATTCCCATAAACACTCCAGACAACACAGGAAATACAAATACCAATGTCAATCCCAAAAGCAAGCCGAGGGGCCAAGTGAAGCTTGAATACCAGCCGTCCGTTAAACACAAACTACAAATCAATGCTGTGGATCACAGGTGACATGGCACTACTGTTCATTAAATAAGACACTGCAAAGACAGTGAGGGTCTCCAAGCCTGAGAGTATAGGACTGGCAGCCCTCCCGTCACCAGAGTCCAGTAGCTAAAGCTTATACAAGAACACGAGTCTACAAAGTGTCCCAAGCCCCAGAATGCCCTTCTCGTAAATCCACTTGTGGCCATTAGTCACGTCTGGTGTCTCCCAGGCACGATGCAGAGCGACTCACAGCTGGCTGGTCGGCAAACTGAAGATGAATCACACCTAACTTTCTAGTTTGAGAATGTATGGCTACGATAAGGATGGGGTCAGGGGCATGCGTGTGTGTGTGTGGGGGGGCATGTTGAGGAAGCCATCAATAAGAGTGGGGTCCACTCGGCTTGGGACAGTTCATTGAATCCATATGAAGAGGAACAGCTGGAGACAGGAGCGCGCTGCCTGGGGCCGATGTTTGTGTCACCAGCCGTGACCGGGGCTCGCTGACCCCTGCATAATTCATAGGCGACCAGGAAATGTAACACGTTCTCCTAACGCCGCGTGATGGATGGCGTTTCTGGAAACGGATCGTCTCGTAAAACAGCGGAGACTTTTCGGGCCGCCTGACAGATGTGAGCAGGGAGACTGGTCAATAAATACCGGAGGTTCTGTGGGAGACGACAGTCGCGGCTTCGCAAAGGTGATGCTGTATCAGCAGCGGGACAGATGGAACGATGGGGAAGCAGAGGACCTGCCTGGGCGGGAATGAAACACCCGCCAGGTGTCCTCCGCTCGCACCACTGGTACTTGAGAACAAACGATAAACAATTATTTTTTAACCTACTTTCGTGCTTGAATTTTGTCGGACTGAAGACTTGAACCCGGTGTGTTTATACCCCTTTCCTTCGCACACAGTTCCTAGCAGCATCTGGTTTATAAGAACTGCGGGAAAGTTCTTCCACTATGTGAGCACTTAAAAAAAAAAAAAAAAAAACAACAAAAGAAACAGAAAAATCACATGCAGTCATGCACTGCGAGGCTGAAATGCAATGTAATATTCTTTGCATCCACTGCAAGAGTGAAATGCCATATAATTTGCACCAGAAATACTTTCAAAAACAAAAGGTGGAAAAATATATATAATTTGTGTAAAACTCTAAAGACAGCACATTACAGCGGGAGCAATATAATGGCCAATAACCTGTGATTATTTACTTTGACAGAAAATGAAAGGAGACTGAAATTGGGGATTACATTGGATTATTCAGAAAGGGACAATAGCATTGCTGTCCTCTGACTAACACACGTCAATCTCAAAAGCTGAAGCTTTACCACCTTTGCCGGCACAGTATAAAACTTCAGTTCATTACAGCTTCAGCAATGTTGCTGAGTTAAGAAGAAACCAATTTATAAAGTGTTGAGGAAAGGAGGCATTGATCTGAACAGGCCAAATATAGTCACTGCTAAGTGTGGGGAAATGTTCAGGCTACTGGCCAATGCTAAGGTCAGGACAGAGGGAGCAAATTAAAGGGGCCGTGGTGTGCCAGGCCAGGGGAGGTCAGGGGTCAAAAGTGTGTGCTTAACCCCTGAGACTTTGCCTCGCTGTTTGCTTGTCCGGTTCCTTTATGGTGTGTACCTTGCATGACAGAGGGATTAAGACATCATATTGTTTTATCTCCAGCGGGCCGGCGGGTGAAGTGTGAGAGACGCCATAAAATATGTTCTGTTCCGCGTGCTCTGGAAGAGTTGAGCCAAGGACAGATTGACCGTCGCTGTTGGTTTTTTCCAGCAGGGCGTTTCTTATCGATGGAAAGCTGAGGATTAAGGGCTGTTCAGCAGACAGGGCCAGGAGATGAGAAATGATTTGGCAAGAAAAATTATACCGCAAAGAGTGTCTCATCATACCGTGGGAAAACATTGTTTAATTACTTTATTCAGAAAGTACGACAAACTTTGCCTGTCATGAATAATTTCCCTATGAACAGAAAATGCTTGATTTGTGTTTGACCCAAATGTATAAACAGAAAAGCCTAAGAATTTTGGATATTTTGCCTCATTTACATAATAATAATAATGATATTCCTGGGCAGAAAACTGAATGGAATAAGTAGTTGTAAATAGGTATATATTTGCTTGCAATCCACTTCTAGTCTTGTGGATGGAGACAGGCATGGATATGGGCTATCATTATCGGCAATACATTAGGATATTACATCTGTAACCTTCATCTGTGAGCTTTTAGCTGAAGACCAGCTGCAGCTGCTGTGTGACTGAGCAGATGACAAGAAAACAGTGCAGGACAAATAAATGCAAACTTTTTCCATCATCACTGCTTTCCTTTCAAGGTACTTTTTGGGGGATATTTTTTTAACAAGATGTCTGTCTAATGAGTGTGCTTTTAATATGAGCCCAAGTAGTCAGGAGACCGCATCACTCCGCGAGGATGAAGTAATGAACAGAAGGCACTTAACCAACTGGGACCACAGGCAGAGCAACCTTTTTCCCCAGCTTTCATCCAATACATCTGGGACATTCCCAGTCTCTCAGGACTAAGCAAGCTGAAGCTGACTTCAGGGAGCAAGACAGACCTTGACAGCGATACTACACGGTTTAACTACAAGGGAGAACAGTTTAACTTTGAAATAAATAATATTAATTGAGGAAAAACATACGTACTGAAAGAGTAAGTGCCAGAATCAACGAAAAAGATAATTTGTATATGAGAAGGTATTAGTCTGTTACTGGGGCTATAGACAGTTGCGAGAGTAGGCTATAGACCACAACCTGCAAGGAGGACAGTCAGTCATTGACAGCACAGCGCATCTGAAGATTTGACACTGCAGAATCATTCTGCTTCACCAACTCTGGCTCCATTATTACCAATTAAAAAAAGAAATAACTCAGGATCATATAAAAGCTGTAAACAATACATTTGTTTCAATCCTGTTTTCCAAAGAGATATGCATATCCCACAGTGAATTAAAAAAATTCTGTGAATATGAACGCAAGTCCTTCTTTTCATGGAAAATGAATAGGCTACAATATGGGGGGGCGGACTGAAAGCTGAAAGATAGCTCATCAACCAAGCACAAACTGAGCGACTGACCGAAGCAACCGCGTTTTCCGCAATTGCCACTCATTATCAAATATTGTAATTTGGCGTGATTTGCTCTATTTTGAATCAACATAAATTTCCTGTCGTTAAGCACAAATAATAGCTCGTCATAAATCACCTGAGTCTTAATGGGGCAGCGCGAGCAAGTCAGCGCGCACGTCGGGATTTGCGGAGTTCTCGCGGAGCTGACCACCGTGTTGCGGCTCCTGCTGTCAGATAATATGCATGACACATTTCCAGGCACTAATTCATTTCTTTAATAATACGACCGCGCTAGCCTAAGCGGGAAGCGGGGCGCTGTAAGAGGATCATAAAGGTCTTATTAATCCATAGCTAATCAAAGGGTAGAATACACTGTCTCGCCCGTAACATTTTATCATATCAATTATTACAAGACCGGAATATTTTGGTTTGCCTGAAATAGGAGTAAGGCTGAACACTTTGAATACAGCACTGACATTGCCTAATTATACTGGCACTGCGCAGCGGCGCCCCGCGCTTGCCGAGAGCGAGCAGTTCCTTGACTGACACAAAAATGTCTTGCAGTGCATACATTTCCTAGTAACATAATGATTTCTGAAAATTGTTGATTAAGTGCTCTCCATCCATTTCCGTACTCGTAAACAAGCTGACCGTGAGAATCTGGGCTGCGAGGAAAATAGTAAAACTGATGATGTGGAACCGTCTTCTCATCAGTTTAATACGTCAGCTCCTGATAATTGCATTTGCTGTGGACTGTCGTGACATTAACCGCACCAAGTGCATAACAGTAAAGTCAGTGTGATTGAAACGGCAAGAAGTGAACGTTGCAGCAAATGAGGTAAGCTTTAGAATGAGTGTAATCATTAAATATGCAAATATACGGACTTCCATTTATTTTGCAGTTTTTGATATGAACGTCGACCGTGATAAACGTGGCTGGAGCGCAATATCATTGGTCACGTTTCATGCCTTGTCTCCGTTCAATTCTCTCCAGTTCATTTGAGCTAAGGTATTGTTGCGCCAACTGTGGATTACTTTGGCTCAAAGCATGCAAAAAAAAAAAAAAAAAAAACAACAGATGGAAGCAAAAAAAGAAAAATGAAAAACAAGAGGTTGTTATTTTAGCTATGTCTTCAGAATAAAATTATTTGTTGATTAATGTTTGTTTATCATTGTGTCAAAAACGTGAATAAAAAGATAAACAACGAGATGAGAAATACTGTACATTCCACCAGTTGCATGAATTCGATCCTTTCACAGCTGAAGCGAGAAAGGGCACTTGCTAGAGTGAATGAAGCAACAGTAAGCTGTCATTGCCAGGAAGCAGAGGTACCGTAGCTGTGCCTTTTAACCAGACGCGAGACGAAGTAGGCTAAATCTACAGCATTTGTAATGTCTTTCTGAACTCAGTGCTCCCGATACATTAGCACCTATAAATCGTTGAGTCAAAGTGGAATGAAAGAAAAGTCGAATTTTAGCGTTTTCCGATAATGCGTTTAATCTGAGCTAAACCACACGATTAACTTGTGATGGTTCAGTATGAAATATTAAAATATAAACCATTATACTTTCTGCATTATTAAATTGAATAATTTACCTTGTTCCGAAAATGTTGCTGGTATAGAGTGTGATGCTCCCCCAATTCCACTAATAATTTCAAACAATTTCTTTTCGATTATACTGCTTGAATTAAAGAAATATTATGGAAAAGTTGGCGAGCCAATTAATTTTTACGGGGGAGTTTACTGCCTAGGTTAAAGTGCTCACACCGCCAGCAGGGGCACCATCGTTTTCCCATTCCTTGTATTTTCCCATCAAGTAACAAACTGATTAAGAACATCAAAACAATTTTTAGAATCCCAGTGACAAAATATAAGCCAACAAATAATATGTTGGCCGTGCTGAAATTTTGTGTGGAGGCGCCATGTTGGGGAGGCCTGTGACATCAGCGAATTGTATGAGATTTCTCCTGCATTCTGGGCCATGACCTTGAACATAGCAAAACTGGATTTGTTTTCATGAAAAACCACTGAAGAAGTAGAAATATTTGATGAAAATCCTGGTGATTGTGGCCATCTATATGAACAGGGATACCCACATTTGGTACAGGAGCGTGACAGCGGTCCCATCAAAACAGGCTGAGCTATTGGATTTGGAAAGGTTAAATATGGCTGAGCAGTGGCACTACAGGAAACATTACAGAGTCATCACAGTCAATAACTTTCTCCACTATGCACCATGCATGTTGAAAGCAGATTTGACATGGTCCCTATGAAAGCTGTTCAAGTTATTAAAATTGGTACAAATGAAAACTTTGGCCTAATGGTTTCGCTACAGCAAAAGTCATAGGCTGGTCAGTATCAATAACATCACTTCAATTACAGTACCAGAAACCATCTCAAGAAGTGAGACATGATTCCCAGCACAACAGTTAGAGAGTTACTGTATTTCGAAACGTAGTGTTTGACCTGGTGGTGGCACTACAGGAAAGGTTGTACTTATTTTGAAAACAACAAGGGACGTCTTCTATGCACTATGAATGAACACAAGAGGTTTCATTTGATTACCATAAAAATTGTCAAGTAATTGAAAATTTTTAAATTAAAAGTGTGGGCTGTTGATGCCACAAAAGCAAAGGTCAAAGGGTGACCAATATCAATAACACCCCTTCTCTATGCAGCAGAAATGATCACAATACGTGTGACATGATTTCCATCTAAACATTTTCAGTTCTTACCCCGGGATTTACACCAGATGCGTGTTCGGTCCGCCTTCGCCCAGCTGCGTGTTTGATCTGTGCTTTGTCGTCCGTCAACTTCCACCGGCTGCGTTTTCACTGCATACCAGGTCCGGACAGCTAGAGAAGCAAGACCAGTGAGCGAGCCTGACGACATCACGCGGTAATTATAGAATCACGTGCAATCTCCCGAGATAACACAATACTTGTTGCATTAACCGCAACTACAAACAGGCAACAGGCTTTGTGCCTTACCGAGGAGGTTGAAGAACGGTTGACTTGCTTTGATTTATTTCTTTTTCAAGATTTTTGTGCTTCTACCACGGATAAGTATCCTACTTATTAAAAATGTTCTTAATTTCCTGTTTGCATTGGGTTTGTCATTTGTTTGGAAAGTGCTCTGTCGATAAAGTTTTCTTATTTGTTTACTTCGGTTGCTGTCCTAGCCTACAATATGAACCGGCGGCAACAAGGAGTGTTTTATTCGAAATTAACTGGATATTTTAATGTTGTGTCTGCACACCGATCGATCTTCTCTGCGCTGAAGTGTTGCATTTGTGCTCTGGCATCCAGCAAAAATAGAAGTCTCGCATATCGGCTGCGCAGGGGTTCGATTTGTCGGATCTTTGACGGAAGAGAAATGCAACGCAGCGGATCCAGGGTAAGCACGCACATTGACTAAAGTGAAGCCTATCAGCTGCGCTGCCGTGGCGGAGTGGAGACGGACCGAACACGGTGTAATTTGGGGGTAAGCCAGAGGACATTAAGATCTGTTCGAAGGCAAGAAGGAGTAGCTCAGAGGAACGTGGTTCCAGTCCTGATGACTGTAGATGGACTGGAAGCTTGTTCCCAACAAACTAGACAAAGGAACAACCTTGGACATGATTGGCAATAATGCAGTCCCAATCCTGGACTCTGAGAATGGCTTGGGAGCTTGTTCTTATTAACTAAATAAGGAAGGAGATTTCTGTAAATTCTACCATTAAAATGACATTTTACCTTCAAAAGACAAAGAGTTTTATTAATAAATACTGACCGGTTCTAAGCACATATAGCAAATTACAATCCAGTAACTGGCAACTCAAAGGAGGGGGTATGTATATGTTACAGATACAAGGGGGGAGGAAACTGGGAAACGAGACATAGCAGGGAATGAAGGGGCACACAAGACGCAAACCAATCAGAGGAGACATAACAGCTAATAGACACATACGTTGCTGAAAGGGAGGAGACAGAAGGCATTCGCACGAGGGTTGTGACAACCTATAGTACATAAATCCTAATAAATAACAATGTAGGTCTGCTGTTAGGCTGAATCCATTCCAGCATCTGCCTGAACCTGCTGTACCGAAGGCAAGCAGCCATTATCAGGGACAGCCGGGGGCCAATACAAAGACTGGAGCTCCTCCTGAACCTTTGCAGTTACACGACTCGGAGGACTTTACTTACAGAGTAGGTCTCACATGCTCAAGGATTTCTGTTTAGATTGTGCGTGTGTGTATGCGTCTGTCTTGATGTGCATGTGTGAATGCATGCGAGTGTGTGCATGTATGTGTGTGTATGCATATGTGTGTATTTGTGTGTGTGTGTGTGTGTGTGTGTGTGTGTGTTCTTCTACTTGCTACAAAGTGAGAACCAATAAACCTTTTTTTCCTGCTGAGTGTGGACATTTTTGGGAAGTGAGGACATTTTCATGTGTCCTCATAACTACATAGGCAAATTGTGAGTTATTAGTTAAAGGCAGGGGTAAGGTTAGAATTAGGGATAGGTTAAGGTTAAGGCAAGGGTTTGGGGTAAGGTTAGAATTAGGGATAGGTTAAGGTTAGGGTAAGGGTTTGGGGTAAGGTTAGAATTAGGGATAGGTTAAGGTAAGGGTAAGGGTTTGGGGTAAGGTTAGAATTAGGGATAGGTTAAGGTTAGGGTAAGGGTTTGGGGTAAGGTTAGAATTAGGGATAGGTTAAGGTTAGGGTAAGGGTTTGGGGTAAGGCTAGAATTAGGGATAGGTTAAGGTTCGGGTAAGGGTTTGGGGTAAGGTTAGAATTAGGGATAGGTTAAGGTTAGGGTAAGGGTTTGGGGTAAGTTTAGAATTAGGGATCGGTGAAGGTTAGGGTAAGAGTTTGAGTTAGGCATGCGTTGCCTATTGTTGAGATTAGGGAAAGTCTATAGAGACACAGACGAATGAATGGAAGTCAATGTAATGTCCTCATAAGGACAGAAGTACAAGGATCATTGTGTGTGTGTGTGTGTGTGCGTGTGTGTATGTGTGTGTGTGTGTGCGTGCGTGTGTGTGTGTGTGTGTGTGTGCGTGCGTGTGTGTGTGTGTGTGTGTGTGTGTGTGCGTGCGTGCGTGTGTGCATGATTGTTTATATGTTTTTATTCACTGCATGTGTTCTCTACTCCTGTCCTGCAAGCAAGTAAAGAGGGTCAATGTTCAATGAGGTCAATGGTCTCCTTCTTTCTGTCTTTTGTCCCCACAATTTTTCCCCATCCAGGCCATCTGAACATGGCAGCACCAATCTCGCCAAGAACAGAGTGACTGGCTGGCCTTACAGCCGCTATACGAGCACACATCCTTACAGAAACCAAATCGGCCTAGAAGACAGAGCACTCCGAACACACTCCTGCTTAACACAGGAGTGTCCTCCAGCTGACTGTTTGCTAAAATTTGTGGCTGCGTCAAAAGTTACCCACACTCAGAGTGATGCAGAGAGATATTAATTCATGGGCAGCTAACTGTACTTAATTATATTCTGGAACATTCACAGAAGCCATTCCCGTAGTAGATAAAAAACAGAAAAGTGCAACCCCCAACAGGTCAAGAAATACTTTGCACATCATATAAGGTCAGTTTTGAGATTCTGGCATTCCGCTCATTAGCTGCCCACTGTCACTCACTTGATTAATGAATATTGTAATTCACTAATTTCTCTTTTTATTTCAAGACCGGCAGTTAAACCCACAGCCAGCTTAACATAAATGACAGTGACTCATTTACTATCAGCAAAAGACTGTGCACGGAGGTTACTATGAGTTCGCTGTACTGTGTGTGCACAACAAAATTACCTGCTATGGTTTCACAGGTTCACCTTGCTTTTCCATACTGAGGTGACTCGCAGTGCACCCGATCCATTTCCACGGCCAGAAGTTCAAATATTTAAATGCAAAGAGTTAATGCTCCTGCACTCAATGGGCGACAGGGAAGTGTGGCAGCACTAATTCACTACCACTATAATAGGAAAAAAATGTAAAGACCTGGCAAAAATGTTTTCACTAGATTTGACATTAAAAAAAGCTCTAAAACTCATTCACCCCATTGGACTAACAAGTTTCCTGAGTCAAGCGGATACTGTCAGAGCAAGAGCTACAACTGCGCAAATCTTGCAGCTGCATCAGAAGCTGCACACACTCTCCATTTTACATATTCATCAAGTTCCACTTATTCGGTCCTGTGGCAATGCAAAGATCACTCGACATTATTTGCAAATTGCATTTAAATGGTCAACGCCATTTGATAAAAGAAAAAAATGAAGGAGGCAAAATTGGAGAGCCAGATTAGTGTGTGTATGAAATTGATAAGCAAGGGAAGGTGCTTCGAGTACATAAACTGTGTGCAAGGTTCCTCTGGCCGTCATAAATATTAGATTTGAATGAATTGTTAACAACCCACTGATCTATATTTATCATTCCTTAGCAGGTAATATAAAAGTTAAGTTTATCCACCTAGTTTTACAATATAGGCAGCAGATTTAATTAAATATTGCTCAATTAATGGAATTCATTAAAAACACATCAACTCTGAATTGAAAAATACATCAATTATTAAATTCATTTGAGGAGAATTTGTGCGACTACTTTGTGTGTGTCTTGCCTGAACATACGAGGGTAAGAAATCTTGGTTGAAATGTTGAAAAATTCACTTTCTTCTTGTCACAATAGGCATTATATCTTAGTGTTTATATACCCATTCTCACAATGAATTTCTACTCAGCTACTGAAGTTTGACCCAAGAACACTCTGTGCTTATTGGAAGAAAAACAGCAGTCTTTACCTCGAAAAAAAATAATAAAATAAAAATAAAAACAAATAAATAAATTAACCCTTATATGAATCCCATAATAATAATAATAATAATAATAATAATAATTATTATTATTATTGCAATCAAAACCTAGTCCTTTTTTGAAAAACCTCGAGACGGGGACATAGAAATACAGAAAAGATCACATGACCATCAGAATGATTACAGGTCTTTTCAGAGCAATGAGAAATGCCAGAAAGGAGAAGAGACGATAATTGTGTTCTTATTATGGCTCTAGCCATCAGACACAGAGCTCCTGCAGCATTGAGTCTGCAACTTGGGTCATCAGAGTAAACCACAAGCCACTCCTCTTACAAATGTCAAGTGCCACTGGATGGAACAAAAAACCAGAGTGCTTCCCAGCCAGACACAGGTTTGAATTGAAGAGCCTTTATTCTGATGATTTCCAGAGAAATGTCTGCTCACTCCTGTCCACCCCAGCTATTCAGCCATTACAATCCCAAATAATTGAGTTTCAGAGAACCTATTGGCACCTTGATGGAAGATTGAGTCTTAAATAAGAGAAAAGCAGAGGATTTCCAGACTCCCGAGGCAAGCCACTGTCGCAGTTTTACAGGCAAGGGGCATCGTTTGTAAAGCAAATCAGACAAAACATTGCCACACTTTAAATGAAGTGTTTCTCATAAAGGCTACATGAAGCATAGATAAATAAAATATCAACAGACTAATATATAAAACATAGTGTAACTACTAACCTTGTTTGAAACCAATCAGTTAATCAAGGGGTTAGGGCATTAGTAAGTAAAACGGTCATATGGCAGCTCTTGAACACCATGTATATTTTGAAATTTTTTTGAAAACAAAGAAAAATAAAGAAATAGAGGGTATCACCAGCTGACTGATTGTCTATGAAAGCTGGCATAAAAAAAAAAAAAAATCAGTCTTTAAGCCCTACTGATACCAGAAGGTTGAGTCGTTTACCGGTTGCCTGGTTACTCGGTGTACTTGCAAGCCTATTCTGCAGTTGAGGGTCGTGTTCCACAAGAGCAAGATCTGACAATTCTCGATTTCAGGCAGCGCATTATTGTGAAAAACCTGTTACTGAATCCCACTTGCCGCTCAAAACGTACACCTAAAAGTTCTAAAATACTTTATGCTAACCAACAGAGATACAATAAGAGGATAAAACATGGGAAGTGCCCCTGAAAAATGTCTTTGAAGTATCTAAATTACAACTACAAGAGCATCTACACTAGTCATTCTGATTTATTTGAATGCTAATTAGCAGGATGTGTCTGCATAAAAGCAATTTCTCAGGCAGCTCTTTGCTAGCTACTGTAAGTCTCCAAAGCAAGTAGAGGACACAAACAGATGTATGTATTTTTTAGAATTTTTCCCTGATGTAGTACAGTAATTATAGATAAATTTACACTGCATTGGGGTTCCTATGCAGAATACTTGTAAAAATACTAGCAAGAGAAGCACCTTTTAGTTGGTTACCACAGTGTCTTTACAATGAATGATAACTATTATTTTGAAAACATGCT
The DNA here is from genome assembly GCA_029692085.1 of Gymnothorax javanicus. Lineage (NCBI taxonomy): Eukaryota > Metazoa > Chordata > Actinopteri > Anguilliformes > Muraenidae > Gymnothorax > Gymnothorax javanicus. Next base: position 3,308,505 of record CM056207.1, on the reverse strand, counting down.
TTATCGCTATGCTCCAGTGAAGTGATAGAATTACAGATTAGACATTTACTGATGGCTAAATAAAATAATATCTAATATTTACAGTTCAAGTTTCTTGGTGCCATTTTTAAATATCCTAGTTACATCCAGCATTGCACTTCCAAATGATTCCAAATGACACCTCAAGCTCACGCGTAACAGGCATAAATAAAGCATACTATTATCGTGAAACATATATTGTAACTTACTTTTGAAACGGCCATTCGGTCATGTAATCTCACATCTAACCAGCTGACACAGGACTGCTTTTCATCATGTTCTCTGAAAATTTATCCAACGTTTCGAATGGACTCCCGTAAAGCAAGGGTTATGACACAAATTTGTCCACACTAAAGAAAGGAAATTATAGCAGGCTAAAAATGAAAAAAAAACTTTCCAAATAAAGACACTATCACACATAAAAACAGTAAATTCTGATGCATAGATGGCGACTCCAAGATATGCAAATTCACCATGATTTCCAGAAAAAACAAACCAAGACGCATATATCGATTGCTCTGGGAGCAATCTAGCTGTGATCTGGCTGTGCGACAAGTGATTAAAAGACCTGACATGTACGTGTTACCATGTGACAACGCAAATGAAAAGACACTTCCATGAAAGTGGATATAATGGGATAGGCTAAAGTCCCTATGAGTCTGGCAAGCACAGCAAATAAGCCATGGCTCCTCATTAAAATCATCAGTCACATTAAGCGACCTTTTAAGCAACAACGTGTAAACCAATGGAGCTCATGGTTGCGGTAAAGTGGATTTATACAATATGGAAAGTAGATGCATAATCTTCAATGCGATTTACCTTGCGTCCACCGGTAGCCTTCGGAAAAGTCATATAAAAATTTATGGTGAATAAATAGAAAATCCAAATAGTTTTTCTTCAAGCTCAATTGCTTAAAGATTTTTCAAACCAAGTCTCATGGATTATTATGATCCTGAGCTGTTAACCAAGGCGTGTATTTGGCAAAGGTAGCGACCTGCAATAAATTTAGACGAGTGCACACCATAGTTAAAATGTTTTATTTATGGCTATAACTTGGTATTTTGACCAAAACAAAGACTTTATTATCATGAATGGATGTCTCTAAAGGATATGGCATTATAACATTCATGTGTTTTGCTAATTACGTAACAGTAAATTGTTAATTTGACTGACTTATGTAAATCCCGTAGTGCCCAAGCTACTGCTAGTAGGCATTGGGTTTAAAATGTTAAAACACCATTGAAACCTTTTCTTTTTTTTAAGTTGTGAAAATACGTAATTCCTGCCAGATTGGTGATTAGAATTTCCCAAAGGATCCAAGTGAACCACACATTTCAGCTAAAATAATGAATACTTTCTAATGTTAATTCGAGAATTTTCAGATAGAAACATGAATTCTGATTATTTCTGCTGTTATCAATGCAACACAAAGTAAAATTTTAAGAACAAAAAACAGGTAAGTAGAGGTGATTTACCAACTATCTTTTAATAACCAGGAAGACATGGTTGGTATGGTCCTCCAGGGTTGGAGAGAAATCCAGGATATCATCAACGTGGACATAGATGAGCTGGGAGACCACAACTTGGAGGACATCGTAAATAAGATTCTGGAACACAGTAGGGGCATTAGCACACCCGAATGGTATGCCTAGATATTCGTAATAGCTGGAGGGGGTGTTAAACGCTATCTTCCATTCATCTCCTTCCCATATGTGCACTAGGTGGTAAGCGTAGCACAGGTCCAGCTTGGCGATGTAACAATTACCCTAAGGGTCGGAAAATGCCGAGTCCATCAGAGGAAGAGGATAACGATTCTTGACAGTAATGAAGTAGAGTCCCTAATAATCAATTCAGGGAGACAGAGACCCATGTTTCTCAGCCACAAAGAAGTAACCAGCTCCAGCTGGTGACAAAGAAGCACAAATGATTCCGGATACCAGGGATTGATTTACGCTTCTCCATTGCCTGGGACTCCTGTGCTGTTGGGGAGTACAGCCAGCCTTCGTGGGGCAATGTTCCAGGTAAAAGGTGGATAGCATAATCGTAGCATCTATGTGGTGGAAGTGATGTAGCACAGACTTTACTGAATGCCAGACGGAGGTCATGGTAAATAACCTGAACTCCTTTTAGGACCAGCGGTTCCTCCTGGTGGTCAGAGGAAGAAGGTGCAATTGGACTGGAAGTTAAACGAGGACAGGGCTGGGAACAAGATAAACTCCACTCCAGGATGGAACCAGATGGCCAGTCCACAATAGGGTTGTGGCGCTCAAGCCAAGGCCTTCCAAACACCACTGAGGCATGCGGTGCATTAGGTCGATTCTCAAAGTAACTTGAAGATACTCTTTTTCATCAGAGAGGCTGAGCAAATACATCATCCTGAAATAAACTTTTATGTAAGATGTACCGGTGAATTAATATTCCTTAACTAATGTTCTATTAAGTGTTAACCAATTGCATGAAGTCCTGGTGACTTCATCATTTGTTAATGGTGAGCAACAGGAATTTGTAATACATCCTTCATTAATTAATGTATTAAATCATGAGCCATTCATTAGTTCAGCATTATTTTAGTATAGGATGCATCCAGTTATTGTAAAGTGTTACCTAAAAGACTTTTTCAACCAAAACCAGTCACAAACATGCAACTCCCTTTCTGAAAAAGTTGGGACAGCATGGAAAATGCAAAGTCAAAAAACCCCACAAAACAATGATTTTAAATCTCACCTGTACTAAATTGAAAACAGTGCAAGTATTTTATGTTTCTCCTCATCAACTTAATTGTTCCTTTGTGAATTATAGACTCATTCCAATATAGATGCCCGCAGCACATTCCAAAAGTTTTTTTCAGGGGCACTATAAGATGGGTGTATAGGTGTTGAACAGTTGCCACAACCATATTTGAGTATAAAGGAGGCATTCACAAAATGCCCAGCCATTAAAGTTGCCACTTTGCTGAAAACTGTGGTTATTGAGTAATCTAATAGTTTAAGCACGACATAAAAACCACAAACCAATACCCTCCACAATGTATAATGTTAATAAAAGTTTCAAGGGAATCTGGAGAAATCTCTGCATAAAAGACAAGGTTGAAAATCAATACTGAGTGCCACTGATCTTCAATCCTTCAGATGGCACTACATTGAAACCTGGTATGCTTTTAATGATGGATATATAACACATGGGCTGGAAACACCTTGGAAAACCTTTCCAAAAAACATCATCCATTACGGCATCCACAAATGCAAGTGAAGATTGTACTGTGAACCGTGGAAACCATAAGTTAAAAATGGCCAGCAGCGCTACCATCTTCTCCGGGCTTGAGCTCATCTTAATTGGACTGATGCACAGTCAAGGAATGCTTTTGTTGGGGTAACTTAAATAATGGTACCATTAATGCAGAGGAACAGAGATGACGTCTAAATATTGTCTTTTCAGGGACTTGTTTCGTTCAACGAGACAATGGCAAGCCACAGTCAGCATGTGTTTAAAACAGTGTCGCTCCCTAATTGGAGAATGTAGTAGCAAGGCTGGCCAACCAGCTGTCCAAACCTGTCTCCGGTTGATGGTAAATGTTTTAAGGGGCACAAAATGCAATGAAAACCCTGGATGTCGGAGCAGCTGAAGATGTATATTAAGGAGGAATGGGGGGGAAAAAATATCCTTTAAAATTGGAAAAGCTAGTGTCCGCATTTCCGCAAACAATTATGTTCAGGGCTGTTAAGAGGAAAGGTGATGTAACATAGTGGTAAACACACCCCAGTTCAGACTTCTCTGGAACATGCTGCAGGATGAAAATGGGAATGATTGAATGCTAGTTTATTTCTAAAAATCATGAGTTACAATAAGGAAGGAAAACCATGAAATGTGTTTTTTTTTTTTTTTTCAATTTAATACAGGTCAAGCCAAGATGACTGACTTACAGTTTTTTTATTATTTGCATTTTCTGTAACATCCCAATTTTCTCAGAAATGTGGTCATAGAAGAGTTGACAGCTGACAGGACAATGAAAGGTATGATTGTGCTCGTTTGACTGCAGTCTTCATCCAAGTCCATGTCGGCAAGGGAGAGGAACTGTGTGGTGAGTGAGACCATTATCATCGGTGCCGAACACCCTGAAGGCCTTCCCCAACACAGGAGACGCTTTCCTAAACAAATCCTTCCAGCTCGCATTGTGGGTTTAAAAACTGTAGGGTTTAAGAAGAATTCCCAGCTCTTCCCACAACACCGGTAGCCTTCTTCACAAAACAAGGTTTATACTTGAACCATTTGGCAGATCGACGTAATTAAATCAATTAAACCGGCGATTAACCAAATGAAGGCTGATTACAAAAATTAGTGGGTTGCTTTTGGAGGACTGGAAATGAGCTAATTACTGTACTGAAGTGATTACTTGAATGTGAAGTACCCTAAATGTGGTTTAAATTGAATAGTCAGCTTGTGATAGAGTGGAGATTCATTACAGTTTCAGAGGTTTGTTGATATTGTGCCGCGGTATGATGTGCTCAGAAATATGCTTCTGTTCATGAACACAGATAAACATTTACCTAGTCACAAAGCAGTTCGTAGCAGTCACATGTGCAATTTTTCAAAATGACTGCAACCCTATGACCCGATTTCTGCACAGATAATGCACTTGAAGCAATTTAAAACATAGCCCTATGATTACAAGTTCAAAAATGGCACATTGTAGATGTTCTCAGCTAATTAACTCATATTTAAATTGTTTACAACTTTAAATTAGCTGTTAATAAAGTGGCGTGACCTTGAGTCTGTGTTGTATGCTAATACTCTATACCATGTAGAATATATGTTCCTTCAGTATATAAAAAAAGAAAAAAATAGGGGCACATTAATGTATCCAAATGAAGAGATGCACCCCTAAATATTTTTAAAGTGAGCATAAAGTAATTTTTCTGGGTAAATACTCCTAAATGGAAGTACTGTATAACCCTGCCTGAGGTAAACATATATGGATTTTGCTGAGTTGGCAGATTATATTTCTATTATATTTTGCCATGTTTAATACAGGCCAAGTAAACTGGTCCAAGACATTTACAGCTAATTTAATATCAAATTAATAGTGTTCTTCAGAATGAATGACAACAGTATTTTAGTTTGTTCACAATATAATGCCTATTTTCTTCAGGTAGTTCTGTTTTAAATACATAAATCATATCAATCTTATGTATTTTCCTTTTCCACGGATTAAAAACAGTCAATGTTTTGGAATCAATATAAATTCATGAAAGGTTCCTGTTTCAAAAATCAGTGCTTGTTGCCTGATTTGCTTCATAAAAGCAGTCAATTGAGTGAATACCCATGTCTTTCTGTCACTTGGGACAACACTTCATACATCCCATTTTCTCAATTCTAATTATTCCATTTGTGGATCTCGGTGTCATTTAGATACAAGGTAATTCAGCATGGGAACTCAATTAGGTTTGTACTGGCTGGGATTTGCGAAACATCAATAGATTTTCAGTGAGACCAATGGGAGCTCTGGTTATTTATCCCTAAGTCCTACTGATATTGCATTTCCGCGGTTCAATTAAACACGGCAGCAATGAGAATGTTTCACAACAGCAGACGACCTTAATGAGAAAAGACAAGAAACGTTACTTACTCCGTTTCTCACAGAGCATAACGGGGCCAGAGAATTGCTGTTCTACTGACATAACTCGTTACCTCTCAATTACCTCAACAATATAAATACATAGAAATCACAAACTCACGCACGGTATTACCCAAGACCTTTTTCAGCTGTGGTTTGTTCTCTGCAAAGAGAAATAAGATAAATTGCAGCTTTGCCTGATACTGAACACATTCCTAATTGTACACACATGAAACTACATTGCATGTTACAATCTTGATAGCTTGCTATCTACGCTAAATGTTTAGTTTGGCGCACACATTTTTGGACAGTGACACCATTTTCATTATTTTGGCTCTGTTTGCACCAAAATGGATCTGAAAAGAAACAATCTAGATATGCTTGATGTACAAACTTTCAACTTCAATTAAGGGTTTACTCAGGAACATTGTATAAATCAAAGAGTAATTATACCCATTTAATGCACATTTGCCTCAGTTTTAAGGGCTTGAAAGTAATTGTACAAACGAACATAATCATCAATTAAACTGTCATTGTTAATACTTGGCAGAAAACCCTTTGACTACCTCAAGTCTGGAACCCATGGACTTCACCAGACGCTGGGTTTCTTCCCAGGGGATACTCTGCCAGGTGTCTTCAGTTTCTGCTTCACTTTTGGGGTGCTTTGCCTTCCATATTGCCTTCTCCAAGTGAAATGAGAACTTCTGGAACATTCCACTTCTTTGGCTAACAAAAAAAAAAGACAATAAAATAAATAAATAAATAAAAAACTTGGGTTGCTTTTGCAGTATGTTTCCAAGTCATCGTGCATCAGCACAAACTACATGAAGTGTAGTCCAATATGTTCTAAAACATTTTGTCAACAGTCACATCACCAGTATAAGCAAGAGGACGAACTCAATTTGTAGCCATACATGCCCACACATGAGCACTTTTCAGAGATGAGGTGCTTCAGATTCGAGCAATCCCCTCTCTCCCCCACGTTCTTCTCTTCCAATCGTTCCTGAACAAGTTGATCTTTATGTTCAAGAGATTTTGTCCCAGATATATACAGATTTTATAAAAATGTTTTTTGGGGGTGAATTTCCTGTTTTTGAGCTGTACTAATGGTTTACATCTTAAGAGAATCCCTCAGCATTTATTCTGGTGAGGCCTTCTCTTGATTGTTGACTATGGCACGGATATGCATACCTCCTAGAGAGTCATCTTGATCTGGCCAACTGAAGAGGTTTTTCTAAACCAGGGAAAGAATTCCTCAGTCATCCATCACAGTTGTAATCCATGGTCTTGCAAGCCTTTTTGTATTCCTGAGCTCACCAGTGCTCTCTTTCTTCTTAAGAATATACCTAATAGTTCAGTTGGTTAAACCTGATTGGTTTTGCTGTTTCTCTGGTGGGTTTGTTTTGATTTTTCAGCCTGATAATGGCTTGCTTCACTGGCAGTGCGCCTGCACTTTGGATTTCATATTGAGAGTTAACAGCAATAGATTACAAATGCAAATGCAACACTTGAAATCAATAGTAGACCTTTTTTGCGTTGACTTTTCAATGAAATTATTAAGGAGAAAAGCACACAAGACTACAAAAAAGAAGAGCAGCCAACTGTTTAATTACTTTAAAAAGTGCAGTAATTCCTGAAATTGAAGCAGTAGGTCTGCACTTTGAAATTATATCCATTTTTTTTTTCGACTCCCAATATTCTATGGTTGACACCTAAAATAACATGACATTATCAATGTCAAAATTTTTATGGACCTGACTGTATATACGGCAAATGTTTCATTTTTTTTTTTTTATTTGGCTACTCCAATCCCACCTGAATCTGGAATGCCCAATTAGCGAACTATGTACACAAGCATGCTCGTATGCAACCCCATGTTGCTATCTTCGGGAGAGAGGGACAGTTCGCGGCTCTCCTCCGAAGCACGCACCTGTCTATCTCCGCTTCTTTACACTCATAGCTTGAAACTTTGTTAGCTAAGAACGAGGGCGGAGGAAACCCGAGCATGTGCAAGCTTAGAATTTTACTGACGAGCGCCCAGCTGGCCAACAGGAGGCGCTGGAGCAAGGAACAAATGCTATTATCCCAAACCAGCAGTCCCTCCCAGTTTTGTTTCGCTGCACCACAAAGCCAATTTTACGCTGCTCTGAAAAGGCTACTGGCCACTGCCAGCACTGGCGCGACCGGGGCTCAAACCCGGGTCGCGGTGCTCGCTACTCCGCGGCAAAACGACGCCTCAACCGAGTGACCAACTGCATAATGTGACTACATCCTTTTCTACGAAGAAAACATACATCTATGCGATTGGAAGGCAATTTTGGGTTACATTTCTGAGCCATTCACACTTCAGACCCTAGAATAATAATGAGAGAATTTAAGCAGGATGGCACTGACGGGGTCACAAAGAGAAGGGATTGAGATGAACGCTCGCATTGAACAAACCCCAAGAGAACACCACACACTATCAGCCTAATAAGTCAAGCACTGACGCACCCAGCTCAGTGGATAGATTACCATGTACAATTAGTCATATTAACTGAGATAACTCAAAGACACACAGCCAGTGCCATCAGGTGTTGGTTTTCAAAGGGAACCATCTCGTGCCGGGATTTCAGGACTTATTAAACACATCAAAATGTTATGAAGTGGCATGCTCCATAATAACGCCTTAAAAGCCTGTCAAGGAGCAGCTGGGTAAAAAAAAAATAAAAGTTATGCCAGAGGCGACCTTTGCCCCGTATTTTATAGTAATGGACCTAATAGGAATTCACTTTGATGTATGAAATAGAGCAAATTAATAGAAAGATGGATTTAGATGCCCTGACCTGGTAATGTTTAGCACCACGCTTTCGGGAGATAAAGTGCATTAACTCTCTGAATGCTAATATTGTGGCAACGTTCTTTATACACCCTCTTATTGCAAGTTCACGGTGGTGGAACACTACAGTGATGCATGAGCATCTCATTTAAAAAACAGTGACAGAGCAGACCAATGGATTTGGAGAGAGACAGAGAGCACGTGTGCTCTAAGATATGTGCCATTTCCTCAAATTCTTTTAGATTTATATTACGGTAATAGAAGATGGCCAGATAAGTTAAATAAAAAATAAATAATAATAATAATAATAATAATTAAGCCAAGTAAATATGAGTTGTTGATTTGTTAGATATCCATACTCAATCTTTAGGTAAATTGGTCCAGGCAATGATAAATCTATGATATAGCAGAAAGAACCAAACATAAAATCTTATAGTACATGGGTTGTACATTAGTCACATATTTACAGGAAATCAAGGATATTTACAAATTTAATGAAAGATGCATTAAAATACAATTTATTAGGAATAGAGTAAAAATATACACAAGTCATTCTTTTGTGTACTGTGTCTACAATATCCAGTTTTAAAGACTCAAAAATATGGCCACTACTTTCCCCACCAAAGCACTATGGAGTTGTTTCAGACATGCTCAGTAACCATCCTGAATCATTATTTCCACTGAACCTTGACTCTGTGAATGGACTGTGGAAATTTCTTAGCTGACAATACTTCTGTCTGGGAATACCCTGCCGAAAATTATTCATAACCTCTATGATATTTGGTTTAAGCCTTTGCAGACCATCTGAGAGAGATCAGACAAATGACCAGGTCAGTATTTCAATTACACGGCTCATATTTGTAAAGCAAATGGCTCTCTTCCACGGATATTCTAACAATGACATTAGGAAGGAATTTAAGTCAGAATTATTCATTACATCTAAAAGATCATTCCATGGCCCCTTTATCTGCTTATAGTGGAGGTCACATAATAAACGTTCGGCAGATCTCCAGAATGTTCTAGCAATCCACACCCTGTAAACAGTAAACCCATCTGAGCAGGAGCCACTTGAACAGCAACTTTATTTGGTCCTGCCCTGCAAATGAAGTCCAAATGCGGAATAACCCTTTTTATTTATACAACAATTATATTCTCCTATTTAAACAAGGCTATTTACTGTGGAGTGAAAGTACAATAGTCTTACAATCAACACACAGAGGAATGGCAGGAAGTCGCCCATACCAGTAAAAAAAAAAAAAAAATAGGCCAAGCAATCGGAACAAAGCGGTGTGTGTGCTTTTAAACTTTGTCAAAGAACTCAACAGGAACTGCACCCGTGGAGGTGATTCCTCAGCTCAGTAAAATGAGACCAATTAAAAGCATTTTATCCCGGGTGTCATCATGATTAATCGCACACTAAAACGGATCCGAGACCTTCAAGTCAGGATGGCTGTAGAAAAGGCATTTTGCTTCTCAGCACTACTGGCAACAAGGCGAGCAGTTAAGTGCGCCAGTCTCCGCAATAGTATGAATATTTAATTAATAATTAGTCATGTAATTTCTCCTCAGGAATTATTATCCCTCGAACTGGTTTGTGAATTTAATTATTAGCAGCCTTTTTGTTTCCATGTCCCCCTCATTACTGTCAGGATTGATGTAACATAAACTTCATTAAAAATTAAAGCAAGAGTCTTAATTACAAGGCTACCCTGACTGAAGTTAGAATTAGCCAACTCAGTGATGTGCAAATGAGTGCATTATTTAAGAAACATGCTGGAAGTAGTTATGCTAATTTGGAGGGTTCACAGTAGCAGACCTTTTCACTTGCAGTTGCATATTCATTAAACGCACTATGCAAATTTAATGTAGCAGTCTTAGTAATGCCTTGTTAATTTATTCAGATTTATTGAGTACGACTTGTAAAAAGTACCAATTTAATTACTCCATCTCCTTGGATGGTAGGTGGAGATAGCTGAGGTTTTAAAGTGTGTAAATCTGGATTACTGCGGTTTGATGGAGGAAGGGGTATCAAAGGACGCTGTTTTTTTCAGTCTCGTTTTTTTTTTTTTTTTAAACGACGGGGAGAGGGGGGAAAAAGACGCGTTCCATTTACTTACCGAGCGATCGAAGAGAAATCGCTTATATCGCACATACAAGCTTCCCAACAGGAGTTTTAAAAAAAGAGGGAAAAAAACATAAGAAGGAGAGAAATAAAGTCTCCATTGTACTGGCTGAAGAGCTGAGACAGTTGCTGAGTCCACAGTCTAATGGTTGTAATGATCCAACAGGGACCAGTAAAGGTTATAAATGGAGATATTTGAAAAGTCGAGTATCTGCAGAAGCCATTTATTACACCCCGCCCCCCAGATTGAGGTAGACTGGCAGAGGGGCCTTTGACAAGGGAAAGCTGAGAGAGAAGACTTCACCTCTGCCAGCTTGGTACTCCGAGTGACGGACTCGCGGCCGGTCCAGGAAAAAAATAAATAAATAAAATAAAAAAAAAATATATATATATATATATATATATATATATATATATTTATCGATAGGGCAGCACGAATTACAATCATTTGCAGTGGATCATGGGGATCAAAGATAAAAAGAGAAGAGGTCAGAAGGTGCGAGCATTTCAGGAATGACAGCAGGAGTCGGGCTGTTGGAGCAAACTATTGATACGCTATATAAAGGGTGTATAGAGAAGTATATTTCATTCTACCTTTTTCACACGCTACAGATCAAGCTGTTCATTAATGTGCGCTTATGAATGAAGAACCAATATACATTTAAAAAACACATCATTGTCTTTGTTAAAACATAAACTGAAAACAGCCCCATGCCCCTCCCTATATGCACCCAGGCTTATGCTCTCGAGTCGAGTTTCTGACTGAGTCCAGCACCAGTGTTGTTGCTCCTCAGCCATGTGGCCCTGGCTCTTTTCATGTAAATGAGCTGGGGAGGGGGCCGGGGTATAGGGAACACGCGGGGCCCCTGGGGGTGTGCATTCGACGCTGTGCGGCTGTGGCCCCAGTGCCACTTTTCTGCCAATACTAAGGCCCCCTCGTTATTTCGACCCCTGCGGAAACACCTTCCGGGTCATTCCACTGCACAGCCACACAGCTGCACTGAGAATCCCATCTGTTCCATTTTCATCTTTAATCTTTAAAGAAAATAATAATAATAATAATAATAATAATAATCATTTTGAAAATAGAAACGGGCCATAAACCCATATAAAACTAATAGCAAGAACAAAAACAATAATAATTACCCTCATCACCATTACAACAAAAATCACTATAATTATTCATCTTAATATTCATCTTCTTAATAATAATAATAATAATAATAAACTTTCAAAATTTATTTACAGAAATGTCCTACATAGAAATTAGCGCGGCGACAGAACATCAAAAATTTGTATATATTGCTAAAAAACTCACTTTTACACTTTGGGCAATGTTTACTTCAAATGCATATTTTAAAAATAACTTGTTTGCTGTGGGTGTAATTTGCATAGAAGATAAATAAGGTGGTGATGGGGGGAAGCGCAAACGCATATGAGCAAATGAGCTTCCAACCATTATTTAAATGCAGACTGTGGGCAACCAATGACACAAATACTTGTAAATATATTTCAAAAACACATATCCTGTATTTATTTAAAGTGTAATTATTGAATAAACAGTGCTATAACACTCCTCACAGATGAAACTATTTGAATGTAAACATACAGGATCTTCATTTCATCCTCAAACAATTTTTTTCTCATAATGAATTAAACATGGATATGCTTGTTAGATTGGCCAAAACTATTTCATAGGGTCAGCAAAAGTTATCAGAGTGCACACAATTTAAGAGAAACTGCAGGCGGTAACGACAAACAACCTCTCTTAGTGTAGAGTCTCGTTTGGTTTACACAGCAAACTTTGTTGCTGTCACAAAGGTCACAGTGTTCATTCACAATGACCAGCAGTCAAACCAATTCTAATGCCAGAAACCTGTATCAGTTACATATCTTTGGCAGTAATCTTCATGAATGAAGATTCACACATTCAGATGAATCGTGATGTGAGTGAAAAAAATGGAATGTCTTTCAACTGATGGCGAAAAAAATGTTCACCCGAGGTCACACACTCTGAAGTACGTTTGTTGTCCTGGGCAGCAGAATGAAGACCGGCTGCTGATAGAAAGATCTCAAGGCTAATAATGAGCACTGACAGCATAGGCCAGCCAGGTGCTAATGGCCGTGAGCAGGGGCTGTGAGAGAGGGTTACTGAGTTTAAATCAATGCTCATTAACAGTCAGCAGCCCAGTGATGTCAACGACTGGGTCTGGGTAATTGATCAGCAGTTAGGGCTGGTTAACAGTCAGTAGGACCTGTGGTGGGAATGACTAAGTTGGCATTACTGACATTACTTACATTACCAGCGGCTGAATCCATATCTCCACCCTCACGGACTTACTGACTTTGAAGCACGGTCCCGCCAAACCCGTGAGGTTTTAGGGCAGTCCGTGTGCAAAATCGGCAGGTGCCTAAGGGCTCTGATGCAAAGTTTCTGAAGCTGCGACAGGCCCTTTGTGTGTGTCAGCATATGTGCAGACTTTCTTGGGGGACTTACCCATAAGTCATAGCAAATTTCTTGATGTAAATAGGTGGCAGTCCAGCCTTCCCAAAAATGTTTCCAAACCATGCATGGCCGGTTAAAAAAAAAAAAAAAAAAATCTCTAAGAAGTTTATCTGTAAGAAATGCTTGTTCTCTGTTGTGGTTATGTACTGTATTTTGTAAAGTTCTTCCTATTTTAAGTCAAACATCCGCAAAAGATTCAGCCAACATATCTTCACATATTTCTAGAGTTTTTGAGCGGTTTGCTAAAATTTCTAAACACGATAATATCTGTCGCATAGATGCCTCGGTCATCTACTTAATGAACACAAAATAAAATGTCCCAGAGCAGCAACTGTTAGATACATTTTGGTGGTGTGGCTTTCTTTTTTTCTTTAAATATCATCAGCTGTTCCCAAGCAACATGTGATGTCACAATGATGAGTCCCATTTTGCCTTTTAATACCATTTTGAGCACTCATGAACTCAAGCACTCAAGTATAGATACAAAAACACTAGATGCCCTGCTTTGGTTGGCTGGATGCGTCTGTACAGCCGCCATACTGGAACGGTACTTGTCAGCTGTTTGTTAGAACTGGCCTATTCTAATCTGAAGTAAAATTGCAGAATGCCTCATTTTTGTGCAACTTTTGGGAGTGTGAGTAAGCACATAATGGACAACCGCCTCTCTGGGACTTTTTATTTTGCTACTACTAATTAGACAACCAAGGCTTCTATGACACATTCGTGAATGCCAGATCTCAACATCATCCATAAATTTTAGCAAACCAATCAGGAACTCAAAAAAAAAAAAAAAAAAAATTAAAATATGTGGGCTAAATCCTATGCAGATGTTTGACTTAAAATAGCAACAACTTTACAAAATGCAATAAATAACCACCACAACAGCGAGTATCAGTCTCTTGCACAAAAACTTCTCTGTGGATTCTTTCTGTTCAGCATCCATGCTTAGTTTGTTTACATTTTGGGAGTGGGGGGGGTTGCGAGATAAGACAACCACCTACAGTATATACATCACTGATTTTGCTATAAATTATGAGCAAGTTTGTCAGGAGAGTCTGTTCATATGCGAACTCACACTAAGAGCACATAACAACATCGGAAGGTTCACATCAGAGCCCTTATGCACTTAGCAATTTTGCACTGAGAGCCCTAAACCCTCTTGCACTCACCAGGAACATGCCTCACGTAAGTCCGTGAGGGTGAACATTGGGATTCAGCCTTTATCTATGCACTAAGGCTCTGCAGCTGCACACCAGGGGACGTCAATTCAGTTCGTGCGGGTTCAGGACTTCGGTCTTTAGGGTGAAGGCTGGGTTTCCGACAGTAAGTGCTGGTTAACAGTCAGTACCCCTACGGTGGCAATGACCGGCTCCAGACGACTGATTTTCAGTCAGTGCTCTTCAGGCCTAAAGCCCCCTGCAGTACCGTGGGCATAACACGATTTGCATTAGTTGCTAAATTTAAAAATTTACAAATACGTAATTTTAAAAAAACATTACTATTATCATGCAAAATCCTTAAGACATCCATTCCTGATGATCAAGTCGTTGTTCAGATCGAAATATCAAGTTACCTCGTAAATCAAATATTTCATCGGTGGAGTTTCCTCACCTATATTCATTGCAGCTCACCGCCTCTCCATGACCTTTGCCTCGGTAAACGGTCCAATGTTGTCGTAATCCACAAAACTTGGTTTTGAAAAATCGTTACTTGAGCTTCAAGAAGAAGAACCACTAGGCGAGCCTCGATGAATGGCAGCTCACTAGCAGTTGCGGGATTTGCCACCAGGATAAAAAGGTATGGCATAGGTTACTCTTAAGATGCACATAGCTTTCTATGAGTCGTAGGGCCCACTCATGGATCTAAGATCATTTCTGAGAACGTCTTTAGTTACCATGCGTTTCAGAAACAATCCACAAACCTAAGAAACTTCGGATTCTACAATCATCTTAACCTTAATCTTTAACTTTTGGGAAACACAGCCCTGATTAGGACCAGTTCCTCCCTGCTGCCAGGCTGTAAGTCATGATGTTGCATGTGAGGAGCAGTGACTAGCATAATCTCCTCTGTGGTGTAAGGGCTTCATCTCTGCCAATCACATTCAAGGACCGGCTCTCTAATTTCAGTGACTGTACAGGTAGAGAAATCACCAGAAATAAAAGGCAAGAACAATAATTTCTGCTGCCAATCAAAATCCCTATTTTACGTATTGCAACAATGGCTGGAATGCCTTACCAAGCATTTTTTTTAAATAATAGAAGATGTAGTACCAGCTGCTGTAGTGACAGAAGTAGGATTCGTAGTAGTAGCAGTAAGATCAGCAGGAATAGAAGTAGGACATGAAGCAGTAGCAGCAGAATGAGTAGTAGTATATTGTAATGATGTTGATATCAGACGTCAGTCTCCTCCATTAGTTCAGTCTTTCTCTGCACTAGTTGGACATTTGGTCTCACTTTGTCTTACTAGTTGAACAAAAACCTCCACCGGTCAATCTTTTTTTCAGCAACTAGTGGATGTTATGTCCAACTAGTTCCCGCAGAAGCCTTACCGATCCAGTAAGCCAGTAACTTACTTGTTAATGACCTGAATATTTTGGTGATAATGCTCGGCCGTGAAATACAAAGTAAATGTTCAGGCAACTCATCTTGATGTACGGTACATATTGCACATAAACTAACATAATTGCCTTCCTCGCCCACTTGAACTGCGTTCCACGGCAATGCATTTATTCTGTCCAACATCTGCCTTTCAATATCCTCAGTGACATCAGTTCTCCCGCCAACAACTCCGTTCCAAAATGGTACATTTCCTGCAATTCTGATTACGTTTCAGGCGTAATTTTGTCCCATTATTATAAATTTCCATTTTTAAGGAATTTATTTATTTATTTAAAATAAATATATAAGAGAATGGATTTTGTATCATTTTAAGGTTTTGAGAAAAAAGGAAAAAACTTATTTTTTTGCCGACATGAAAGAACAGGCTGCCAATATCTCAATTAGGCAAAAATATGACTTAGGCAATTATGCTACGAGGCTAACTATACCACATATTTGACATCAACAGATGTCAAAGCTGCTGAAAACAGGCGAAATAGTGATATGGCTCATTGGTCCCCGTAGCTTATCACACCCCAGTCACTCTTTCTCTTTCCATCTAGCACAGCGGTCCCCAACCTGCATGCAGGGGGTAGGTGTAAATTTTAATTCCTATCTTTGCTTTACATGGGAGCTGACTCAGGTGATGCAACCAGCTTATATGAAGTTATATAAAGCGCAAATTCACCCCATACATAAAAACTCATCATGTTGCGTAGCCTTTAATAAATGCAAGCTGTCAAACCCCCAAAATGTCTGAAAACAAATCTATATCATCAGTGTGTTTGAAATGTCCCTCCCAACCTTAAGTTGGTGACAAATTGGGAGGATGCAAGTAGTTGTGCTGCTGATAAGAGGGAAAGTAGTTCTGAGCAAGTGTTGCCCGTGCTTTTCATACTGACTCAATTTTACAAGAGTGACCTCAGCCATTTTCAACGTATAGTCTTTTGATAATCCGTGGCCTGCAGTCTTTCAGTGTCGTGGTTACAGCAGTAGCAGCAGCAGCTCTAGCAGCTGCAGCAGAAGTACAGTCTCCCGGCTTTGCGGCGTGGCTCTCAGGAGCTGCAGCCTGTGAAGAGAAAAGCCCATCTGATCACCCTTTAGCGATGACTGATGTGACTCCGGTTTACAGACACGCTACATTGATGGAGATGAGATGATCTTAATCAAGTTTATCAGCTGGACCGTACCAGTGAATCTCATCCCAACTCCACCCCCATCCACATCTCACACACCCCCCACAGCCTGACCCCCCTCACCCCCCTACCCCCCACCCTGCCCCCTGCTACCTGATCTTCAATCTCTGTTCCTTCCCACTGCATTAGCAGAATAAATTTATTACATCGTTAGCATTACCTATTAGCTCTGTTGGGACAGGAGCGTAGCTCAAATACATCATTCATCTGCAATCCTTTGCATAGAGCGATTTTAAATCTTGAGGATGGCTATGTGCTTGAAAGTGCTTGAAACGCAAGTCCCATCTCTTCTTGCTGGGTTGTTACAGTGATCATCAACAATCAAGAAAACTCCCATGAAGGACATGGAGTGTGCATTGATGACATTACCTCTGTTGCTAAACTTTAGGGTCATTCTGACATTATTCATATTGCAATAATGTTATTACATTGCTCAAATTATAGGTACTCTTATTCTGACCAATTTACACAACCACTGCATTTTTTTACATAGCAATTACTTTATGTTTAACTTGCGAACAAAGGATGCGATTAAAGTGTACAACCTACCAATCAAACCTGCAACCAAGGCTACAATCACCTTGTCTTAGCAATCATACCATATTGCACACTCAATCACACAAGGATGAAGACAATGTTTAAACCAGTGATTTCAAAGCCTCAAAACTAATTCATCTAGTGTGGCAAAACTGAGAATCTCAAACTGACAAAATATTTCCAAAATAAAAATACAGCCGCACAGGCAGACTATGGAAGCAAGCTTTGGGTCTGTGTGGAGCCATTAGTCTTTAGGTTTGTACCATGAGGGGAACAAGCCTTCCCTGAGGGCTAGCCCATTAAACTGAGGGATTAGCAAAGGATCATTAAAGATTAAAGAGGTGGGTTTAGTTTATTGTCCTCAAACAACAACTGTAGGCACATGGGATGATCCCGTTCTCCATGTAATGCTGCATGCAGGCGAGAGCTTGTGAACAAAAAACAAACCGATGCTAAATTAATTGGTATAAATCTGGTCAGTACCATCAGAGAGCACTCTTTATATAGATGCCTGTACAATACCTATGAGCCTGTCAGCTTCATGTATCAATAGACACTTCTACCAGTTTATGAGGTTTACCAATTTTGTTCTGTTCAAAAATTTCTGTCAATTTCAGGCATAAACATAATGCGCATGAATCACTCTGATCTGCATATTAATGTATTTTCTAACTCATGGTCAGAATTTGAAGTCTTAGCAAAGCTCCTGAATACTCAGGGTAATAAAGGTTGGAATCCCCTGCTTTTATTCTGACACCTCTGCAGATGGGTTCCATCAATTCTGCTCGCACCTTAAAGGATTTTAAGGATGTTCAAAAGATGTGATGGCCAAGTCAAATGTTGGTGAGCAGGCTTCTGTAAACAATGAGATAAGAGCGCTCAACAAGTTCAACAAATCTCTGAATTGCAGAGGTCAAAATAAACACAGGCAGCGATGCAGCACTAGAAAAAAGATCAGAGCAACTTTTAAACAGGGACTTTCTCCAGTACGAGATGAGGGTAGGTGGTGATTCCCAGCCACATAAATAACAACAAGATGCCGTCCTTCCTCACCACACAGAAGCACAATTAAATGGCAAATGGGCTGTGGCAAGGCTAAATGAACAATTAATAGCTTTCCATTATTAGCAGTTAGTTTGCGTCCTCTGGATAAGACGAATAATTACTTACCACCCAAAGTAGTGTAATTACTTAACAGACCCCAGTTATTCATTCTCAATTCCAACTGTAACCATTAGTAACCAAATCGTGTGTGCGTGTGTGCGTGTGTGTGTGTGTGTGTGTAAACCCATTTCTAAAGAAGTTGGATCGTTGTGTAAAATGTAAATAAACACAGAATGCAATGATTTGCAAATCATTTAAACTGTATGTTAAATTGTAAATAGCCAGAAGACAAAAATATTGTCTTATATTGAAACTGAGAAATTTTGTTTTTTTTTTGAAAAATATAAGCTCATTTTGAATTTGATGCCAGCAACATGTTTCAAGAAAAGTTGGAATGGGGACAACAAAAGACTGGTAAAGGAGTATGACGCTAACAAAATACCCCTGTAGGGACATCTTGCAGCTAATTAGGTTAATTGGCAACAGTTCAGTACCATGATTGTGCATTCATAGTTCCTGCACACAAGCTTGTAAGGCAAAAATAATTTTAACAGGCCCAGAAAGCTGTGGTTTATCCTGGGCTGTTGTCCGTGCAAATCTGATTTAATCACTGTTGGTTAGATCATTAATTGTTTAAGTTTATCTGTTACGGCTATGACAAGATTGAAAGAAATGGAAGATTTTCATCAGGTGATTTATCATAATTACAGGCTTTTCATAACCCACAGCACAACAGCTGCTAGACATGTTATATTTAAAGTTATAATCTGATAAAACAAACAACCAAATCAAAAGTAATCTAAACCAATGCAGTGCCATCAGATGTGCAGAGGGCATTCAGTAACCTCATCCATTACGGCATGATTTGCTCTCAAGCTGTTCCCGTTTAAGTTTGCCTGGTTAACAGTCAAACAATTCAGTGGCCTAACTCAATAACTGAGCCGACATAATGTTTAATGATCAAGAAATGATAATGACAAAGTGATTGCCTATTGGCTACATTTATATACTTGATGTGGCATTAATGATGGCAATAATCCGAATAAATGTAAAAAATCCAAAACGTTTGTCGACTTCAGTCTCTCCTTTTCTGGTTTTTTTGCATGGATTTGTATTATTACAATCCTTACAATGACCCTTCAATGTGCTTTGTGCTCACTAATACCTTTTATTTTTGATTATATTCACAATATAGCAAGAACGCTTGTACCTAATTGCTTAATAAGCTTTGCAAACTAATTTACACAAATCTGTGCCTTCCATGAGCTATTCAAGTTCAGAATAATCCAAAGGCATATTAACATTTTACATCATCATTTATGTGCAGAGAAAAGGCATCATAACTTCATGGTGGAACGTACAACAGTGCAATCGAAAGTAATTTCTGGTCATTCTACCAATTATTTGTAGTAACTGTTTTAATCAGGCGAAGCAAACTGCAATAGGATTAGGTAATTAAGAATTCAAAAATGAGGTTACCGAAGGCGTTTGATACCTTAACAGACCGTTACTGATCTAAACACGCTTGTCTGCCGTTCTGGACACATAATCATCAATTGAAGACCTTTGTGCAAGAAGTACTTTAGTCACAAAATAACACTTTTGAGATATTAAGGGTCAAAGTTTTGAAAACATGCTGCAGATACTTTTTTTAAAAGATAACATTCAGTGGCGCCTGCTGCTAGTCCCAGGGGTTATACAAAGTAGACAGACACGTTTTTGTGGAAAAATAATGCTTTATTACGAAAAAAACAAGAAAATCAGTTTCGGACTTTGGTACTTCTTACCATAAAATGCCTGGACTTCGGTACTTATTGCCATGAAATGCATGGACTTCGGTACTTTTACCACACAAATGCCGTTTCAATCATTTTCTGATTGCCAAACAGTCATTTTTGCTATGTTTGTCACATGACACATACTAGCAGCTGATTGGACAGTCATGGACTTAGGCACTTGTTCCTGATGACGTCAAGGACTTGAGTACTTCTGCAAAGACTTGAGTATTTCTTGCACAAAAATTGAGTACATTCAGGGAAGGCCATATATCAGTATTGAGGACTTGAGTACTTAGATTTGGAATTTTTTGGCTTTAAATGATGCACATGACACTCTACTTTATGGTAGTAGTGTGAGCTCATTTTTTGGAAAATGTGACCTAAGTACTTCTTGCACCCAGGTCTTCAATTGCATCCAGACAGTTTTTGACTTACATACAAATGCTACATGTGAAGGCAATTTATTCATGACATCAAACAGCAACTATGAGAATCTCAGAGAGGCTGAGTCTTTCAGAGGTAATGATGGCGAGGGCTTCGCCACTCTGTGAAAGACTGAGAATAACAATTCATAAATAATGTTTCTCAGTGTACAATTGCAAAAAATTGTGGATCTCATCATCAATGGTACATACCATGTACCTGTATAAACAAGATCAGGAAATGCTATTGCCTTCTCTGGGCTCGAGCTCATTTAACATTGACTAAGGCAAGGTGGAAACATGTCTTGTAGGCTGATCAATCAAAATATGAAATTCTTTTTGGAAGTCGTGATGCCACATCCTCCTGTCATGGTTTTTGTACTCTGTGTTTGGTGTAGGGCTTTCTTTGTGTCTCTCGTCTGGGACGACATCGAATTCCTTGCACCAGCTTGTTGATTGAAGATGGGCGGCACCTGTTTCTGATTCTATTAAAGCTAGAAGTTTGCTGCACCTCTTTGCTTGAGTGTCTGATCGTTAGAGTTCATGCAAGCCAGCAAAGACTACTCTAGGAGCTTAGCGAAATATTTCGCTGTTATATTTAGAGTATTCTTAGAAAGTCCTTTATGAAGTTTCTTTCTAGTTCGTCTCCTTCTCTTGCACCAAATTTGGTGCCTTAGGAGGTTTTCTCGTCCTTCTGGACGTTTATTTTTTATTATATCTACTCTGCTTTGTGCAGAGCTAGTTCTCTCTCCCTGTCTGTTTAATCTTGCCTCGCTCAGCTTCCGCCTCTTGGTAGCGGAGCTGCGAGAGTGTTATTTTCCTATTTCCCTTCATATATCCTAGTGGCTGGGTTTCTGTCTATCGTCAGCTTTTTGCTCTGGTTTGTCGATGCGTTTGGCCTCCAAACTTCCACTGCCATTACACCTCCGGGCTAAAGAGGAGAAGGACCATGCGGCTTGTAAATTAGTGCACAGTTCAAAAGCCAGCATCCATGATTGCATGGGTAACTTGCACATCTATGAAGACAACATTCATGCTGAACGATGCATACAGGCTTTGGAGCGAAATATACTGCCACCCAGACGTGTTTTTCAGAGAAGACCTTGCGCTCTGCATGCATTACAACAGCATGACTCCACGGTAAGCGAGTCTGGGCGCAAGACTGCTCTGCCTGCAGTCCAGTCCTGTCACCTACTGAAAATGACTGGTGTCGTATGAAATGAAAAATGTGATAAAGGAGGCCACGAGTGTCAAGCAGCTGAAGTCCTGCATCAAGCACGAATGGGAAAACATTTTGCTTTCACAACTATTGCGGTTGGTGTCCTCTGTTCCCAAACACTTACAGAAAGTTTTTGATAAATGTTGATGGCATGAAATTGAAAATGAGCAGATATTTTTCAAAAAAACAATAAAATTTATCACTTTCAACATCTAATATGTTGTCTTTTTATATAATTGAAAATATTACAGAGTTTAAATGATTAACAAATCATTGCATTGTGTTTTTATTCACATTTTACACAGCAACACAAATTTTTTGGTAGTAAGGTTTTGTATGTACACACATATATATGACACTCCATTATGTTTGGGACAAATACTTTCTTTTCTTGATTTGAGTTGGTGCTCCACAGCTCTCCAACTCTTTGTATCACCACTTGGAAATGATAACACTTTACACATGGTCCTATTTTAGTGGACCATAATATTTTTTGTAAAAATAACTTCAGCTGATTCTTTCATACAGTATCTAGTCTTATCACTGGGTTTTTAATCATTTTTGGAGCCTGTATTATTGGCCATTATCAGCTTGAGAACAGAAGCTATGACAATTGAATTCTGACATTCTGTAGAAAAAAAGCTCTCCTAAGCTTCAGAGTGTATCTCGGTATCAGACGATCAGTCAATATAATGCCCCCCCATCCAACCCAACCTCACCCACCTCCACAGACACATATTCATACTGGCCCAAAAACTGCAAAATGGTGTTCCAGTTTTTTTCAGATACATCCTTTTTTTTTAAAAAAAAAAGAAAAATCATAAACATAAGACGTGATGGAGACATGACGATGACGTCAGCGAGCCACACCTAAGCACACGCATGTACACCAATGTAAGAGAACACAGTGAACACGTAGCCATGCAGCCTTTCACAGTAGAGGGGTCACGGTAAGACTGGAACCGCAAAGTACAGAAACTTTTGCACACAATGCCCGGTGAGGAGCCTCTCGACAGTCCCCTATTTTGACTTTCACACTGCCTCTGTCAACAGCCAATTCGACAGCCCCAAAGCCTGAAGAGAGAGATCGCACCATTACGGCGCAATTTCGGAGCCATTCATCAAAAGAGACACAAGATTAATTAAGCCTGAAGTCTGAATTACCCTCACTCTCTCCTCTCATCAAGGTGTACCATCAGCCCAGGGGTGAATGCATGTGTTTGGGGGGGGGCAGAGGGGTTTGGGGATTTGGGAGGGGTGGAGGTGGACATGCGGAGGGCTCTATGGGGGGGATACTACAATAGCATCTCCGCTTAGACCAACCGCCTCCTCCACATCTGTAACAGAATAAATGACAGCCAGTTTTAAAACATAGCTATTATTTAAATAAGAGATATTAAATGGTAACACTTCTCAAATTAAAACACAATGAACTAGACTCAAAAGTAACATAGAAGATATAAGAAAAATGGCCGGTCATTGTAGCGATTAACTCTGACCAGTGGTACCGATTTAGCAGTAGAGTAAAGAGCCGAGTTGACCTTTAGCCCCCATCAAGAGATGTCTTGTGCTGTGATTTTTTTTAATCAAAATTCCAAGCCGGTGGTCTGAAACTCCACTGCTGTCATATATCAGTAATGGTTGTTATATCAGCATTAGCATGTCAAGTTAAGAGCAGTACATATTTCTGCTGGAATCTCTTAAAGGGTTAAGGATCAGCTTTAAGAGCCAGGGGGTGAAAATAGTCTGGACGGCGAGGTCTTCCTCGCCCCTGCTGGGGGGTGCAGCGGTGAGCCGTTCGCCCTTCCGATCGCTTCCATTCACAGCCTGCCGAAGCCCAGCAGCACTGAACTAAAAATGCATCAATCCCCTCAGCCCGCCGAGTTCATTATGAAAACAAATATATAACTAAAGCTTATTTCTATATATGTGTCTAACACCGCGGCAGCACCGTAATGATAAATAAATCATGGTCCTTATTGGGTCGAGCGCGGAGCATTTAAATTCAATGCCGGCTCTCCCCCCGGCCATGATTCATACCGTTATATATTTGATGGCGGACGATCGTAGCGCCACAGGTTTGAGATGGGGGGGCCTTCTTTCCCCCAGCCCACCGCATCCGCCAAGATTGATGCATCGACACTGAACTTAAGGGGAGAGGGGTAATTAATTTTTTTCCAGACTGTTTGCTGATTACTCTGTGAAATTAATTCCCGGGACAAAGGCCCACCTCCCTCTGTTCCACGGCACAGTGTTTTCTCTAATATCATACATGAATGCATGTACGCATCTTTGTATATACACACGTATAAATACGCACATACACAAACACATATTACAGACACATAGCAGAGCTATATGTACATGCAGGCACACGCAAACCCACACATACACACACACACAGAGACATATGTACACAAGAACACACTCATAGGCGCACTGCCTTAATGAGTTTATAAGCCTATTGTATCCTCTTCGCTATCGGCGCGGGTCGCGGCTATGATGAATGGCCTACATGGTGCGTAGCTCCGGGGTAGGATTTCATAGCTCAGGAGGCAGTGCGGGTCTCTCGGTCCAGGTGGAAGGAAGAAAAGGACGAGAGGATGGAGGGGAAAGGAGGAGGAAGGGGGGAGAGATAGAGACGGAGAGATAGAGAGAGAAAGAGGGAAAGAAGGGCATATGGACCACAGGAGAATAGTCTCTCTGGAGCCCTGTATCTCGGAGACATTAAGAAGGTAATGCGCTATTATTCTCCATCTCCCTCCTAAGCCTCATACAGCTGTCCTGTGGGTGCCTGCAGTAATAGACTGGGGCTTTAGGATCTGTGTCGTACAGAAGACCCCGCCGCGTACGAGGGCCCTTGACACGCCGCTGCCTTAATCTGCGGCTACTTGGACAAAATTGACATTGTCTAGAGAGAGTAAAGCAATCACGACAGGCGGCATTACAGAGCATTTATTTTTGAGCTGCGCTGCCAGACAGCAAATCTTGACCTTTATGAGGCCCCCCGATATTAGATTTCACTGTCACAGCCATCTCCTCCGACCTCCCTTAAAGAATTAAGTTTGCCGTTCGAGCCGGCTTTCCTCTGGGTTACCTGTGGGTTTATACAGCCAACAGCAATCAGTCGCTCCTGATGCCCAGGAAAGGCTTGAAATGGAGGGAAAGGTATAAAAAGAGGAAAAATAGGTGAAGGAAAACGAGGCAGGATTATTCTCCTGATCTGCTTTGACGCAAGTTGATATATCTTTTGACAGCAGCTATGGCTAAGAGTAAATAAGGGGTGTATGAATCCAGGTGCTTGTGAGTATTGCTGTATGTGTTACCCTAATTCTCACAGCATATATGGGGCATAAATGGGATGCAGCTTCATGACGATAAATTGAGCAACGAAAGCACACACTGCTATAGCAGAGGGCCAGAATACAGCAGTGCTAGACCCATTCCGAATCTGTAACTGAAATAAATGCGGCTAACAAGAGTTTCAATGCTACAAATTGAACATCCTGCTGTAACCTCGAACATTCCTGTTGCATTACGTGCACACTGGCTCCGCAGCCATCACAATCACACTGATCAATACAATCGATTTGTCATAATTGGGCAAATACAACACCAGATTTGCAAAATAATTATGACTGAAGGATTGCGTCATTCCAGGGAAGTCTTTTCGATTTCTATTAATGATTAATCTAGTACTCAATACTTCATCTGCTTACATGATCCTTCCATACTCACTGAGTGGTTTACAAATAAAGTAGTTCATATGTATATATGAGACTGCTGCTAGTTCAGCCAAAAGAGTTTGATAAATTAACCTCCACTCGTTGATGGATGGCTTGAGGGGCGGGTATCTTATTTTGCCCGCCAATCAAGTGGGAGCACATAATCAGCGAGACACCCACTCAAAACAACCCATTCTCAGGAGGTTAGGATGACAGGCAGTGAAAGGCAGAGAAACTATGGATTTATTGGTCATTTTTTTCAAAAACTTTCCAAAACTCTCTTTCAGACATTCAAAAAATATAATAACTTTAAAAAAAAAACAAGAAAATTATGGGACCTTAAGAGAAAAAAAAAGATTTAGGCCTCATTGCAAAACAAAGATTATTGATAAGAAAGAACATTATGGCAGTGGACCAATCAAATCAACTGCACCAGGGATCCCGAAATGGGCTGGAGGAAGCGATTTGGTCTGCAGGAAAAATCTGAGCTGTCTGCTCACGAGTGACACATCCTTCAACTAGCAGCCAGCTCGGTGTCTGAGGAAACGCCAGCAGTGGCCCAGCTGACACGCTGCGGAATCAAACAGTAGTGATTTGTGCACTGCTACGGTAATCCAAGATAAAGAAGCTGAGCAGTGGTTTGATGTGGCTGTTCAGCGCTATTCAGGACAAAATATTGAGAAAATGAACAAAAGGAGTCACCAAATGATGGATACAGGATTCAAATGGAGAAGCTGAGCCTGGGTAGAATGACTTTACATTACAATGTATTTCTTATTCTCTGACATAGGAGACAGTGGGTGGTCATTAACCATTATATAAAGAGCAAGATGGTGCAAAAACAGCAACACAACCTTTTGAGAGAAATGCCACTTTTGACCACTGAAACCTCTGAGCCAATGTTTACGCTTGTCCATCACACATTAAATAAGGCACACATCTATTTCGTGCCAAACCTTTAACTTTTTGAGTTATCTGTTCAGAAATATCATACAGCCCCACGTTAGACAGATATATTGTAATTCTTCCGGATCTAGAACCCAGAATATTTTCGGGATCACTTCCAATACTAAATCAACTCATCCTTGGACTACCACCCATTATCTTACCAAATTTCATGCCAAACCATTCATAACTTTTTGAGTAATCCTGTTAACAAACATACAGACATACGGACAGACAAACAAATGAAAGACCATTCATAGAACGATGGCTTGCCAATATTCCACCCAGTACAACAAAGTTATCAAACAAAGTGTGTTTTTGACCTTTTATGTGACCTTGACCTTTGACAAAGAAACTTAAAAAAAGTGTAGGTCTGTGGTGAGTAACTTATGCTAACATGTCCTCAAGTTTTGTTAAAATTTGGTGCAGGATAAATGGCAAAAGCATGTGTAACTATCAAACTGACAGACAAACAGACATCTAATGCAACCGACTGATATAATATACTCAAAATTTGTTAGGGATCATAGGAATTTTTTTGTGAAATGACATGCAAATTTGGTAACTGCCACTGATGAACAATATATTGGATAAATGACATGCAGTCAGACACAAAACACATTTGCACGTGCATTTCCTGACATTAAATGAGCGTGCAGCCTCACATTTTGGCTTTGACTAACACTTCACCATTTCAACTCAGACGTGTGTGTTGCTTGTTGGTGAAAATTTGGAAGTTCCCAAATTTTTTGCATTACATTTAGCAATAACAATGTCTCCTCAACGTCTTAGACGTCGATTGACTTCGAACAATGGGAAGATGCATCGAATGCTTGACTCTGGCTTCTCCTGGCGTCCACGTTGCTAATGCACTTAACGTCAGCCAAAGCATTGTGAACAGAGCGTGGAACCGGCATCAAACGTTTGGTACAGCAGCACACCGTCATGGGGGGTGGTCGTCAGAGATCAACTACACAACGACAAGACCACTTTCTCACACTTCAGGCACGACGTCATCCTTTCTGGACAGCCACCACCCTATGAAATGACCTTCATAACGCCTCGGGGTCAGGGTATCCACTCAGACGATTCGTCTTCATACTGCCGGCCTCAACTGAAGAAGGCCATGTGTTGAATCCCACTGACCGTGCGTCATAGGCGTGACCGTTTGGATTGGGCTCACGATCATGTCACATGGACACACAACGATTGGGCTCCAGTTCTCTTTACTGATGAGTCCCGATATTGCTTGGACTTTACTGACAGGAGGCAACGGGTGTGGCGAAGACAACGTGGCGATTTAATGATGCCTACATCAACGAACACGACCGTTATGGTGGCGGATCAATTATGGTCTGGGGAGGAATAAGCAGGAACGGCAGAACGGACCTGCATGTCATGGGGAGAGGGACGATGACAGGGTTACGGTACAGGGATGAGATCCTCAATGTGTACGTAAGACCATACGCTGGTGCTGTTGGCCCTGATTTCATCTTGATGGATGATAACGCCCGTCCCCATCGTGCTAGGGTGGTGAATCAATTCCTAGAGCAGGAGACAATTGTCCGCATGGACTGGCCAGCAGCGTTCGCCGGACCTAAAACCCTATCGAGCATGTGTGGAACATGCTGCAGGTCGCCATTTCGGTCGTGGGGCAACCCACAACTCTAGAAGAGCTCGAAATGCCCTTGTTGAAGAATGGAACAACATTCCAATTGCAAGCATCCGGGTTCTGATTGACAGTATGACCCGAAGTTGTCAAGCCGTCATTCAAGCTAGGGAGGCCATACCCGTTATTGACATTAACTGTGGTAATGAAACATCAAATGAACACTGTCTGTTTTCACTTTACATGTCAGAGGTGAAACCATGAAGTGTTAAGTGAAAGCCAAAAGTGTGAGGCTGCACGCCACTTTAAATGCACTTGCAAATGTGTTTTGTGTCTGACTGCATGTCATTTATCCAATATATTGTTCATCAGTGGCAGAAACCAAATTTGCATGTCATTTCACAAAAAAATTCCTATGATCCCTAGCAAATTTTGAGAAGTATACTTGCCGAAATTTCGGCATGTAACAAATGGGTGAAAACATAACCTCCTTGGCGGAGGTAATTATGGTCACCTAATAATACTTACAGTACAGCCCTCAGTAGAAGTCAAATTAGCGCGCTAGTTAATGCGCCTAATGCACTAGTTCACGCGCTAGCTGAGACGCATCACTGAGGACAAATCACTCCAACATTTTCTGTTTGCACGGCAAGAAAAAGTCCGAGATTGTTCTCGCCAATTGTCTCTTGTGTGGTGATTGCTTTGACAAAAAAATACGCAATTTAATACGTACGTAATCAGAGCAACGGTAATTTCGCATAAATCTGCCGTTTTGAATTCTTTCTGATAACGCAAATGGGCTTAGCATAGGGGTTGCAGTGACCCATTCAGTTGTAAACAGCTGTAGCGGGTGCGTATGCGAGTAATCTCTATACAGCTACTCCACTAAACCATCGGAAAATCCCGCTTGACATTCTGTGTGCCACTCGTAGTTTGCAAAGTGAGTATCTGTCATGAACGAGATTTTCGCCTCTATTTGTTTCGCCACAGAGTTTGTTAACACGTAGCATATTGTACTTTTCGCTCAACACGGAAGCGATCGTAAGGAGACGATAAATTTGCACATTAAAACTTTTACAATTAACGTACAGTTTAGACAGAAAACAAATATTGCTTTCATTTCTAAGGTTCGTTCGGTCGGGGATTCAGCGTTGATATAAGAAATAGAATACTTGACGCCTGTTTTCAAAATAAAATAATTTGTTCTGTTGTTTTTCTGTTTTCCACATGAATCTGTCTTTTGTTTTTCTCGTGAATTCAACAGTTGTCTCCGAAGTGGAAATTAATATTGTAATTACGCTGTCATCATTTAGATATCGATGACAAATGACACATTTAATTGTACAAACGGGCGGGGACAGATAAAGCAGACCAGACGTAAACTTGGTCTCCTGTCACACAGTGGCATTGAATGCCACACTTATAATACCTAAGTAAGGGTACATTCTGGGTACCATTCAGGCGTGACCAGCGGGCCTTGCGTGCCAGCCGGTAGGAGCTAGCGCATTAACTCGCGCTCTGCTAGCGCGCTAGGTTTTACTTTTACTGAGGGCTGTAGGCTACTGTATTCTGCGCACTGATGCATTATTTAACTGTTAATTTACCAATAGTTAATGTTTGTTACTGCACTAACTAAGGCTAATTAATGTACCCCTATTGTAAAGTGTTACAAAAAATTTCATCACAATCCAAATACTTATCTGACTGTAATGCCAATTAACCCTGCACACAGTCCTTCATGTTATGCCTGCCATCACACAAAGACTTTGAAAAGACATTCAAAAGACTAATCTCTGACACCTTCCCGCATCAAAAAACTGTTTGCCATATGGTCAAAGAGCTTTTGGTCACAAACTGAAAGATTTTTGCGAAGACTGTGGGTCTTTTGAAGCACACCTATTGGTTGTTGACAATTTTCTTGTCATCAAACTTCACTATTTGCATGAGCCAAGGCTAAAGACTTCCAATATTACTAAACAGGTCTGATTTTTTGTTTTTTTTTTTTTTTTTTTTTTTTTTTGGGGATGTCCAGGTGAAATAAAGACTGAGTCAGACTGAGTTTTATGACCATCTTACGCCAAACAGTTGAGATGATAGAAGCGTGCCCCAACCTGAGCAAAACTCTTGTGATTTTATTCTGAAATTGGAAATTAGTCTGTGACAGTGAAATTGCCTCAAAAGTTGTTTGGTACAAGGCTGGCATTCCTCCCTTGGGACTAACCCTAACAGCAGCCAATCAAGGATCAAACCTTCTCAGAGGTCCATGGCGAGACTTCATAAACAGCCGTGTTGCTTTTACGTAGAACACATAGCCACGTTGCTTGCACTACGTTACAGACTAAAGGCTTTCCCCTGACACACCCCGTCAAACTTGGCCGCCATACAAGTCAGGCAACGATCCCACCCAAGTTATCCCACCCAACTGAAGTTCCGGCACAACAGAATCACAGAATGGGCGTCAGCCTCATGCAGAAAAGCAGGCCATTGCTCGCCCCCCCCCCCCCCTCTGTCTGCACAAATTAAAGGTACTTTCTCCTCATGGGATTAGCACTGGATACTCCCCCAGTAATGAGGTACAGACCGCCTCCATTGTGCGGCTTTGTAGTGTCATTGTCAGTAACATTAGATCAATCTGAATGCTTCATCATGTGCCGGGGAAAGGGGATAAAACGATGGCGCGGGAGTCGAGGGAGTCCGCCTGAGCGGCCATTCATATTTATAAGTCAGGCAATTACAGTGATGAAGGAGAAGGAGACATTAACGCCATCAAATGGAGCAATTTCCGACCAAACATTCTTAAACGGATAAATGTGGCTGCTTTCAATGTCACTTAACCTCTGATCTAGCTGCTGTTCCACAAACACTTACAGTACAATTTGTTGGTGGGGGTAATGAGCCTTTTCAGGATTAATTGTTGATAATGCCGGTTTCACAGCAGTTTTTACACAACAAAGAAAACAGCAACAAAATTTTCCAATCCTATAAAAAAAATATTGCTTTAATTATTCCATACTGAATAACTCAAAAGTGCCCTGTAATTCTAAAATTCACTCCAGTTGTATATTCATTTATTGAACATAGCTGGCAAAACTAAAAAAAAAAAAAAAAAAAAACAACACATATTCGAGTTGAATGATTGCGAGAAGAGGAAAAGGATATTTTCTTTTGCGTTTTCTTTTTTTTGAGAGGGCACTAACATTAAAAAAACAATTTTAATATCTCCCTAAAGCTGTGTAAGGGAGCTGTTTTTTTCGCTGCCTGTAGCATCTATATCCATGATCAAATACACCAACAAAAGTGGACAAACATTTTATCACTTATAGCATGTTTTTCATCTACCCACATCCTAAGCCATGTATACCACATAAATCTAGTGGAAAACTAGTTTTGCAATTTTAAAAAATGCGTAAATGTGCCCATTTTTTAAGAAATCTAGATCTAGACTACCCTTTTTAATATGCCAATCATCTGTACGAGATGCATATAAGGTGAACGGGGTGGACAAAATATCAGAAACACACTGATGGGTTTTAAATCGAAGGCACAATCGTAAGAGCATCTACATGCATCATTTCTATTAATTTAAAAGGTAATTAGCAGCCTGTGTCTGCTTAAGAAAGGCCGAATCATGAGTGCTTCGCAAGGGGGGGTCTATTAAGATAATGGTACAATTTTTTAAGGTTGCAAAGTGAGCTGTGTCAAAAAATATAACAACTTACGCCAAAAACCAGCAACATCAAAGAACTGTAGCCACAAGGCAGGAGCAGGTGTACACTTGGCAGGATTACGCTAGTTGCTGGCTGCACAGCTCTAAAAATCACTACAGATTTTAATCAATCCACATCTTAGCCAGCTTAAATAGAAACAGTACGTTGTGATCTTAACAAAACTGGTGTCTGTGGCAGTGTTTAAAGTGACTCCCAATACATTTAAAAATAAAGAATAAATTTTTATTATTGCTCTCTGAGCTATCACAGTACTGCAGTGTGTCTAGCCAGAAAAAAAAGTGTTTTAGTAGTGAACAAAAATCTATATTTAATAACCTGAATATATTTAAATGCAGCATGAATGCCACTTAAGACAAAAACAATAAGATATGCAGAATTTAGACAACTAAGCAACAGACAGTGGCTGTTTTTTAGCAAACTTTTTTCACAGGTCTACGCCTCTAAACATCAGAACTGGCGTAGGAGATGAAAAATTCATACGACTTCACTTTTTCAAAAAGAAAAATCAATTAACAGTTTGGTATTTGAAGTTGTCTTTCTATTAATTGTAATTTAGTCTCAGCACAGTTAATACTGACTTAAAGGCTTTCGGTTCCCCCTCTAGGCCCTAATTAAAAATACAATCCTTTTTTAAACAAAAAAATGTTCATTCGCTTCATTAAATATTAACTGGATGGAGAAATTCGAGGAGGGCTCTGCTTTGAAATCTTCTCGCAGAAGTCGTGCTTTGTGTGTCCACTGGCTTAACAGTAAGACTATGTTTTAATTAAATTGCAGACGAAGCCGGCTGCTTTACTGAAAGGGAAAGGAAAATAACGAGGGACTCTGGAGCGGCCAACATCCGGAAGAGCAGACAGAAAGTCTTTGGAGTCTCCTTAATGGACGAAAACACGAGAGGAAATAAACAAACACCCAGTATCCTTTTTGTTTTTCCACCAAACACGTTTTTTTTTTTTTTACCCTCATTTCCCCCAAAGAGTCTCGACAGACAGTAAATCTGGCCGCGGTAAACAGATGGCTCAGGAACGGAGTCTTAAAGTGCCGTTTCCTTCAGCAATTAAAAGTTTCTAGCTGTCATTTTTCTGCCCAAGTACAGATTGCAGACATCGTGACGGGGTCAAATATCTGCAAGGGAAAAAGGCGGGAAGCAACTGTTTCCCGCACGCGGCAGGCGGCCTCAGCTGGTGTGGCGGCGGCCGGGGACGCACCTGAAGGAGCGGCCGTAATCACCCCGCGCCGAAATGAATAATTAGCCGCAATAATTACCAGCCTTAAGATGAATCTGTACACTGCTCTCGCCCGCGATGCCATCAAGGATAACAGGTGTTGAGAGTGCCTTGAAGGGACAAAGATTAAAGATTATTTCATTACACCCCTCCCTCCAGGCGCCAGCGTCTAGGGCTTCGGTCCTGTCATGCACGGCCAGGTCTAAGTAGGGCCTCTTTTTCTCTGGCGAGGCAGTTTTGCAGCCCCGGTGGTTGACAGAGAGTGAATATTGTTTAATCTGGGAGAATGATCTGTCCTTGAGATTTCTGTAAACTCAGTGTCCACATAACCTCCAGCAACATCCTCCCTCCTCCCGACCAGAAGCCCCAGCCGAACCTGCGATCGCCCAATTACACTCCTCATAATCACAGGCTCCTGCGCTATGCTCCACACACACACACACTCACACTCACACACACGCACACAACACACACACACACACACACTCACATGCATACACACAAGCACACTCGCACACACACACGCACATGCAAACACACACACACACATACATACACACGCACAAACACACACATACACACACACACGCACGCACACATACAGTGTAAATGGCAATGGATGGAGTGAATGGGCATTAGGCAACACTGCGCAATTAAGAGGGCACCTCAGTGTCAGCAACAGGTCCTCATTAATTAGGAAGACCTATTAAGGCAGTTCCTCTGTGGCTTTGGCAGTCCAGGGTGTTTGGAGTGGGTCAGTAGGACCTCAGTAGTGCACGCCACGAAAGACAGCATGGAAAGGCAAAACAATTTACTCACAGGGTTGCTGAGGACATATGTAGTGATGCAGTGCGGACCTCTAAATACTGTCGCCTGCGCTTCTAGGTGTGGCCATGTGTTTGAGAGCGCAAGTGTATGTATGTTACTCGTGTCATAACAGCTACAACTGTGAATGAACAAACATTCTGCATCATGAAAGATAATGTAGGCTAACAAAGATTCGATAAAATAATAAAATTAATATTTCTAAATATCTAAATTGAGGAATATAATTCTGCATACCTCAAGGGCAGAATCTCAGGCTGAAATGCTGAAATACTATATCATTTTTTAGTTCAGTTGCAATGAAGCCAATGATTTATCCACCTTGGACAAGTGATTTGCGCCTCGATGAATATCACTTGCCCAAGGTGGATAAATCATTGGATTCACCGATAACTGAAGTCAATAACTGTTTTATTATATGACCTTACTTGAAAATATAAAATGAGAGAAGGGCGACAACTCTAACGTAAAGCTCCTCACAGGGACGAAGCAACACAAAATAAGGACACTGCAGGAGCTTCTGCAAGGAAGCCTAATTTATATATAGCTGGAGGTCGTCGGATTGTTATATTCACCTCTTGTGCACTTTCCCGTGGTGAATATCATTGTTTACAGTGACCAGCATAGCTCGCCTCGACCTATCAGGAGAGAACGAATCCTGAAGTGATATAATAAAAAAAAGGTCCGTATTCGCAGACTAAGAAAAAACACAATGCAGATGAGGACCCCTCAAAATGGCTGAATTGTTGTGACACATGAACATCAGCTTTGACCACGTTGACGCAGAGACCGTATCCATGTGCTTCCTCACGAAGCCCAGAGTTCCCCATCTTAGCACAAAAAACTTCAGAAGCAGCAAAATTTGGCCATTTGGATTTGATGTTAGCATCCCTCAATGTAGCAGCTAAAGTAGGAAGCCTGATGGTGTTTATTCTCGCTGGAGTCACTTTAAAATTTGTCAAGATGCCACCAGAACTCCTTGCGAGTCCTGCCACGTCCTTTGTTTGTTCTGCAGACCTGTGTACGTTCTCATTATTGCAACAGCAGGTGTAAAAGATGTCTACCAAGATCTGAAGCAAATGTTGTTTACATTTGAGCAGGAAGTGAGATTTAATTTTTCCTTAAGGAAAAACCGGGTTGGAGAGGAAAGAAATCTAGCATGTGCATACTGATTAGTGCAGGAATGACCATCTATGTGTCATGCGTAACCATGCAATCTTAATTTTACTGCCTTTTCAGCATTTAGTTTATGGAAAGCTTCAATCATATGTACTGTTAAAATAAGGTATAGTTGTATATCCATAGTATCTCATTTTTAGATCACTCAGTACAAAACAATTTCAATCAATTCATCTGTAATGGTATTATAATGACATTTATGTTAGCTGAAGTGAAGTGAGAGGTTGAGACGGAAGCAGGACCCAGCCAAAGATACTCAGCAATTTTTGTTTTCATTTCGCACTCAAACAACAGCTACTTACAATTCAAATAAGCATTAGGCTGACAGTTCCTCAGCCACGCTTTGATGAATCCCTTCACCGTAACACAGAATAAATGCTGCAGGAGGGCGCAAAATAAAGATGAATGCGGTACAGAGAAGACGGCGACTGTGTCTTATGATATCTTATCATTAGTTTCCCTGACAGTGAT
Source organism: Gymnothorax javanicus (assembly GCA_029692085.1). NCBI lineage: Eukaryota > Metazoa > Chordata > Actinopteri > Anguilliformes > Muraenidae > Gymnothorax > Gymnothorax javanicus. The sequence goes on along the minus strand of CM056207.1, from coordinate 3,272,869 downwards.
TTAGCAGTTGGCATTCTACCTCGCCAACCCGGCGCTTTGTTTAAAAGTAACCTTCTTTCAATGATAATGGCCATTTGTCACGTTTTAACTGTCACGTACCAGGGCTGCCAACAAAATTGGACACCTCCAAGCATGGCCTCCTTTAGGACTTGGGGGGGGATGTGCGGGGGTACACCAGGGCATGGTGAACCAAGGGCAGGGGCGGGGCCAGGACGCAGAACCCCCCCAACCCCCCCCCCCCCCCCCCCCCCAAAGCGCACAGCGGCATTCAAATGATCTTGAAAGGTCACCGGGACGCCGCTGAAACATTACCACCTCTAATTCGTTTTGGGAGAGAGGGGTATTCTGGGTCCGGAGCCAAGCCGCCTCTCCCCGTAAAGGCTCACTGGACGTTAAATAAGGAGACGGTGAGCCGGCAGGCCGGAGGAGCTCAGGGGTCGCGGCCCCCCTGCTCTCTCCGTGTGGCGGGCGACAACTGGTGCAGAAATTCCCCATCCATCTCTGGCAGCGCACTCTCAGAGCACTATGGGAAAGGTCCTCTGGTCTGGCCCGTGTTCCAGGTGACTACAAGCTGCTCCCCAGCCGTCGGAAATGGCCAGATCTCGGAAGGCTTGGCCAGGGTGGAAGAGAAAACGCAAGGGTCCGCACTGGAGATGAAAACAGAACTATGCAAAAAAAAACATTTTTAAAAGCCTCTGGTGTTCCTCCCAGGTACAGAGGCCTTGTTTGATGTCCTTCACACAGCTACACTGAATACGTATATTATGCGCTCGTAGCGAGTCTTGTCATAAGTTCTTTTTTTTTTTTTGCTTTCCTCCTGTTTCTTCCCTTTTGCCCTCATTTTCCCTCTAAGACATTTACAAAATGCCTGTAAACCATCCCATCTCCCTCAGTGAAAGTCCTTTCAAGATGCTTGGCAGAGGATGTTGTCTTCCGGCGATGCTCCACTGACAGCGATTTTGGGAAAGGGGGGAACCCGACTCCCTTGATGAAGCCCTGGCCCGATCTTGAAGACTCTGTGACATGCAAAATTGAACATGTGTTGACAGTGAGAGCAGCAACCTGTTTTTGAGAGGAAAGGGTGTAAATAATTCAGAATAATTAAATAACTTTTTCTTTTTTTTCCTGAGCTAAAGCTGGCACTGTTTCCGACCATATGCAGGTAACATGTGTCCAGTATTAGAGCTGCAGCAGACAACATGGCTGCCAGGTCTGTTACTGATGACCCCATGACATGTATGGCTTCTGTTCGTACAGCAGCGATAGAATAATTAAATTATGAATGTAGTTTAGGATTTTCCAAGAGCAAATGAGTGCATGATTATCATTCAAGCCCTCAGTTCATGTTTGGCCATACAAGGGTCGATATACTGTATGTACACACACAACTCAGAGAAATCACAACTTTAAAAAAATACAATATTTATAACCTCTCGCATTATCCCTGGCCAGCAGGGTACATCTCAGCACATTGAGATTGTTACTGTTATAATGCTCTTACGTGGCTATACAGAAACTGTTGTTTTCCTCTGTACAAAAATGAACATAAATGATCATTTATCCCATGCAAAATTTGTAATTTTAAATTGAGGTACAATGTAAACCTTGGCTCCCCTAATCAGGCCCTTAACTCCTAGTCCAGCCCGAGTTTTCTTTCCTTCCAGGCAATTAAGTGAACAATTAGTGCTTCTGATTGGCCAGTCTTAGCACCTGTGTCTCAGGTAAAGGGAAGATGAAAAACCCGCAGTTCTCGGCCCTCAAGGACTGTGATTTGGGGAGCTCCGGTGTAAACAATCCAGGATTAATTTAATTTTAAAATGTCTTTCTAAGTCGTGCATTAAACCTGACAAAACCACAAAACACCAAGAAAAGGTCAGTAAATATAATTCTGCAATCCTTTTGGGGAGACTGTTGCCGGTACAAATCACTACCACAGAAATGTTTTGAGAAGTGTTCCTTTTGAACATTTCAGCTCAATTTTTTTTAATAAACAAGATTTTACTTAAAAATAACAGACTGCCTGCAAATGTTAGTCAGAGAGAGGTGCCTGTCGTGTCTTCGCTCTGTTTGCCTCAGAGCAGCTACTGGGAGCGGAATGAGAACGAGCGCCCAGGAGCCAGCATTCAAGCACATTTCAGCTGAAAAAAAACAGCATTTTCAGCACACACAATGTAAATGTGCTGTTATTTGCCTCTTGGTAAAATACATCCCACCAAACAATGCCCACAGCTCTTAAAATGTACTGTGGAATTCACAAAAGAATATACAACTGCATACAATAATAACGACAGCAGTACAGGCTGCGCACGTGATTACAATACATTAATTACATTTTTACAGGCCAGTGATTTATATGTTTATCGAGTCGAATAATGAAGTGGGTTTTGTGGCATGGTAAATATTTCCCAGAGTATTCGATCTTGATCACTAATAAAACACACGTGTTTCCAGCCAGTCACACCGTATGACAAGGTAATAATTTAAGCTGGCTGACGGTGCTTTCCGATGGCAGCCATTTTTCTGAAGCCAAAGGGAGTGTGGTTCTGCTTCAGGAGAAACTGAGTCACATCGCTTCTCTGTAAGTGAATCTTCTGAAAAAAGAGACGCAACCTGCTTTCTCTTTTTATAAATAGCTTGAAATAGAGTGAACGTAATGCCCTCTGCTCAGCCAGTATTTGCGATCGAGTGCTGGTTCTTCACAGGAAGACACAAGACGAAGGTCAAAAATAACTAAGGCACAGTGAAATAACTTTGCTACAACTCTCGCTTTCCTAGGGTCTAATAAAGTCACATTAAACATACTTTAATGTATGTTAGTTAATTTTGATCTCAGTTTGTACTAGACTTCAGAAAATGTTAATCTGATGTCATCATTATCATGCCCGTCTCAGGCTTTTTGCCAAGCAATAAGCAGTCAGACTATTAGCAAATAGTACATAATTTTAATAGCTTGACTTGAATAATGATATTCATTAAGCAGGAACACTTCTTTTTTAGTGGCTGCCAAATAACGCACCATCCAGCAGCAATGCATTAACACTGCTGCAAGAAACAAGCCTAAGAATGTAGGTTGAACAAACACTTGAAATTCTGGCTAAAAAATAACATGGGATATTATGATCCAGACAAGGAACCAGATGCAGACTCAAGGTAAAATCCATGGGGGAGAATTTATTAACAGGAATACGGTAATAGTAGCCAGATGGGACAAAGCCCAGAACTAAGAAAGGGGCTGCCCAGCTAAGCTGGTAATGACTGGAGAGGGTTGACGTGGCGTATTCGCACCCAGGCCAGTGGCCATTTCGAGACAGGAGCTAGGTGGTGAATTCCCCTCACCGAAGCAGGACTGCTTGACAGTCGAATCGAAGGGTTTAGCAGGAACACAGTTCTAATTTTGGAAACCGATGAAGGCTTGGGATGCGTTCCTAATATACTGACTCAGAGAAATATATTGGATCAGATGGTTAACAAGAACACGGTCCCAATCCTGGAGACCGATATTGAGGCCAGGTGTGGTGAAAATTTTTATTTATTCCTGTAAGAAACACTCAGAGACAGAGATAGTAAAAAGAATTCCATAAAATACTGTAAATATAGGTTAATCAACGGGCACCTAAAATTATTCTTGAATGAATTGTTAGTATCTTGATGAATGCTAATTTTATTGCAGGCGTCTATATAAGGCCTTTCATGGAATAGAATGACAACTGCATTCCATTTAACAAAGAGAAAACTAACAAATATGCCAGCCATGCAGTTGTTTGCAGACACTCACAGAGTTAGGTTCATTCACATTGATTTCCACACGCACAACCTGAGCTCAGAATACATACACGTGCACAAACACACCTCAGCGCACTTTCCTTTCTCACATTCATTCACATTGGAAAAGATCCAAGGTTCTAATTTTCTTATGACCTGACACCATTGTTGCTTCGATAACATACATAGACAACACTCTATTTCAATAGCAATCAATTGGTAACTTGTTACAAATGGTTCAAACCACGCACCAAACGCCTGGTATCCCTGTTGTGGATGGGGACACCCTTCCATAGCTGCGTGCATATCTCCGGCCGTCCACGCACGATACATCCACTGTGTAACGCCACCACCCATGGACACTTCTATTTGTGGGGCTAACAGTCCCATACAATCATCTTCATCCTCATCTCCACTACCTCCAGATGCATGAGTGCGCTATATCTCGCATGAGTTTACTCGTATAGGCAGGCTTCAGCTGCCCGCTAAACCCAAATACCTTTACCCATAATGATTCCCACTTCCTCGAACCATTATGCCGACATTCTACACACTCCCCATTCACGGTCAAAACCACATCCTCCTTTACTGTTAGTCTTTCCCATTTTTAGGTTTGTTTTCTCTGTCTCACATTAGTAAAACCGAATGCGGGAAAATTCCGTGACTCGCCCCCTCCACCTCTCCCACCTATGGATGGAGAACCTCACCCCTGGCCTCACAACGCGTTCAAAGAGTCTTGACTCGCTCCGAGAAAATTTTGGAAGTGCGAGAGCTGTTTCTGTTGCCTCGTTTATATTTCTCTCTGTGGGTATTTTAAGTCCTTGCTGGTCTCGTTCTCTCCCTCTGCTGTATTTAGCCTCCCTACTTCCTTGGCCATTACGCTCCTACCAGTACCCCTGACCAAGGAACTGGCTTTAGAACTGGAGTTGGTCCCCGGGCGCTGCTCTGTGGCTGCCCACTGCTCCTAACTATAGGATGGGTCAAACGCAGAGGACTAATTACCCCACGGGCTTCAATAAAGCGTATCTTATCCATCTAAGATGAGAACTGCACATTTCTGCCTTATGCTAGGAGTAAAATTTATCTTTCTAAATAAATGAATGAATAGTTATGTAGTTGAATAAGATTTTTTTGGTGAGGCTGAGTGAATCACTCAATACTGCTTTTCCCACTGCGTTTTCATCATTCAGTAGCATTTTCTTGGCTCTTGGCAGTTTTGATTGAATACAGGGATGCCTGTATACATCAGACGTGTCACACAACACACAAATAAAGATAGCCCAAAATCAATAGACGAGTGTCAACATTTTCCCTGCAAATTGTTATGCACATAAAATATATATATATACACACATCTGTATGTCGTGCACTTCATCTTGATACCATCCCTGAGGGAGAACTATAAATACTGGGCCTAACAGATCAAGTGTCCAAATGGAGACATTGATTAATGAATGCTTACTTAGCACAGGCCCTTATGCAGACGTACTCCGCTCACACTGTATGTTTTCTGCTGAATACAGTACTGAGGCGACTTCACACCTTGCTCAGCAACACTAATCCTGAAAACCCCTGGTTATAAACCGAATCCACTGACCTCAGAGGCCAGGTACACCCCTCTGCATTTTCAAAAGGCAAAAAAAAGAAATGCTGAAATGATATGGTGCCTCTAAACGTTTACAAGCCCAAATCCCACGTGGACACTTTTTTCCGTTACATAACATATGCCCAGGTGTGCAAATAAAATACCCCCCCCCACATTCGTCGCTTGCGCACATGACACTAGTGACAGCTCAGGACGCACTGGAGCAAGATGGACAGAGGGAGTCTGACTGTCACATTTGGGGCAGTGTGCATTAGGACCAGAGGAGGAGTCATCACCACACCAGACACCCTCAGTGCTGCGGAAAGCAGACAGTGAACACTTAAAGAAATTACAGAGCCACCCAGCTTGTGGAGAAAACGAGGTCATCTGGCTGCTGAAACCATGGGATTACAAAGCAACAGGAGCTCAGGAGAACTCCAGCGGCTCGAACAACAGTGCCACCAAGCTGTTTGGACAATTAAGCCTAATTAAGAATCCAAGGACATGAAAGTGAATTCCCACTGCTTCTAAAAGTGCTGGTTATTTGTGCAATTCCCAAATGCATGATCAAAAAGAAAACAAGAACCAGGTGACAGCCACTGACTTTACACCAAGCTGGCCTTATGGGTCGGCTAAATCAGGGAATATATGAAAATCACAGGCTAGTTATGTAGCGCATGGGAGACTTCTTGTCTTCATTACGACAAAGTAGTATTTTTAGAAGGCTGAGTAGTGTGGCCACGAGATACAAGCGCCCCCACAATTTATTTATCTTGTGGCCAGGAAATAGAAATCGTTCCATCAATATGAGTTAACAAAATTGTGGGAACAAGTTAATTAACATCCAAAAAAGCCCAACATCCCCCTAGCGGCAGCGCCAGCGTTACAGGATGTTCAATGGCGCGCTGTGAGCCTCTGACCCTCAAACGCATAATTGGGGACACATCAAGCATGGCGTGGGATTTGCTGATTTTTTTCTGTTCACAATTTTTAGCCTGGCATGGGGGCACTTGATCACTTGTGCACTTTTGTTACAGGATCCCCAGCGAAAACCCTGTGGGATTTATGAAGCCGCTGCCGTACACATCTGCAATCAGCGATTACTTCGAGATCATGGGTTTTTCGCAAATGAGCTCAAAATTTGGACAGCATTGTACGACAGAACTGCTCATGTACTGCTGGGCAATTACAATATCATCATAGCTAGCTACCACATAGCTTTACCTGTATGAAAGGTGGAGTAGGTAACTTTTATAAAAATTACTTTTTTCATATTTGTTGAAACTGTGTCTTTATACTGACAGTAGTACATCAGACAAGTAATCTGTCAACAAATCAGGCACATTTGGCCCCTCCAAGTGCTTGTAATGGCATTGGCAAGAATTTGCATACCCAAAATTAACCAGTCAGAGCCAGGCAGAGTTTCTAACGCAGTGTCAATCACTTCTCATGCACACCCGGTGAAGACTGTCAAGACTGTGGTCTGCCCTCGGCTCCTGAAGGAGATCAAAGTTGCAGTTGGTAACTATTTTTGAGTTTTATTCGGTGAAAATGCCATAATAACCTTTCAGCCATCAGTAATTGAGGTGTTCTGAGAGTAAATCTGGATCTCATTATGGGAGACCTGGACAGTGAAAATCCGGTAAAATCGAAATCACTTCATATACTCTTCCAGTTCCTCTGTTATCATTAACTGCATGACTTTCATAAAAGCATAAAAAAGCACAGTGACTCCAGCAGAAGAGCAGTCAACCAAAAAGAAGGTGTAGTTTGGTTATAAAAATTACAACCCCCATAAACCGTACTTAAGTGTTCGGATGATCTGCTGGCATTGTGCTGGTCAGTAGCTTATGAGCATGCACTTACATTAGCACCAGTCTGCACATTTATTTACAGAGATTGGGCTCCGGTTAGTAATAATATAAAAGCAATCCGTCGGTAACAGAATAGACAACAGCATGTAATACTTAGAAACTGTAGCTCTAATAACTGGTGCCTATATGTGTTTTAATAGCCAAGTGTAGCGTAGCTTCGCATAGCCTAGCTTGGTGAGGTAGTGAAAATTATAATCAACATATAGCCAGATCAGCGGCTTGGTTGTTAGCACTCTCTTCATGATCCCCAAATATAAAATTACCCAGTCCTTTTTGCCAGTTAGCTGCATTGAATATTATTTCAGCAAGCTACTAAGCTCTGCATCTAAAATTCTCTCCAAATCACACTTCAAACATTTTACCGGTCACTTCATGGCACGGCAATGTTAGTTGCATCGATACTTGCAGCCAATAAAGAGATTAGGCTTAGACATCTTTAAAAATCAAAACCAAACAGCATTCAAGAAGATTAACGTTACGATTCTTCAAACAAATACCAGCCATTCCCTTAACAGGCAAAGAATTCACCAATCCATCAGTACGCCAGATTTTCTGACATTTATGACTCCTCCGTAAAACCCGAACAGCAGCCAGCTCTGTGCCGCAAAAGAAGCAGGAGCCAGCGTAAATCTGGATTGGCGTGGCTCATTTTCTAAGTAAAATTAATGCTAAACACTCTTTTCCACTCGCTTCATGATCCCCAGAATATAAAGTTACTTGACTGTGCGCCATCGGTTATCAAGCTTAACTACCATTTAAGGGAGTTACCCAGCTTGTTCTCCCCAGGTCAGGCACTTAACTTTTTGGCGCTCACTTTGTAATGTGGTAAATAAACTGTGAGCCAAGCGTAATCTGTCAGTTCATTCGGCAAAATTTAATTTTCTCACCATTTTCCCACAACTATAAGTTTACTTGATCCTGTTTCATCAATGGGCTAGTTTAAATAGACAGCCACTTTAGCAAACTACCCAGCTCTGCAACTAGCATCCTCCCCGGATCACACGTTTAGCTTTTTATCACTAGCTTTATAATAGATAAATAAATCATGAACTAAGTGCATTCTGTTGGCTCATTTTGCTGCATGTTTTTTTTTTTCTTTTTTCTAGCTAGCTAGCTATTCTTGCAGAGCAATTGTGAAAATTTAATGCCAGCAAAATTTTCCTTGATTACCAAACTTACACAAAAATATAAGCAATCGTTTAACGATGCCAAAGCAGAACAGTATTGGAGATAATTACAATTATTCAGCCAAACAGCAGCCATTTCCGTCGCAGGTATACAAATGAACTCACCAACTACAGCATATGTCAGCTACTGTCTTATATAGCTGCAGAGACCGTCTAAGTATTTCTAATGAGCATAGGCTGCAGGGCAGTATACAAACTCGGAGCAAACAGGTATTGCTCCGTGCATGCGCATTTTCATAAAGTTTATCGGTCAGTCACTCATATGGAAGCCCAAAGTGGACAATATTCAAATGAAAATGTAATCCCACTATTGCATTATAATTTTCCACTTATGAATGAGTTATTTGAGACAATATTAAATTGAAAATGCATTAATCCAATTATCACTTTCATTTTCACGTACACATATGGGAAATCTATGACTATATTCAAATGATAATGAAAAGCTGTTTGACATTTCATTTTCAACGTCATGCTCCGCAATACAGTGGACAATATTCAAATACAATAAGCAAAACAGCACCCCCAGCCTATTGCATTTACATTTACATGTCATCACGCTCTTTTAGGGTCAACATGATAATGAAAATGCTGTTTTCTAATCACTTGGAAATAATAATGACATAATAATGATGACGACATTTGCCATTTCATTTTCAAAGACTTATCCTGCAATACATGGGACAATATTCAAACGCAGCGAGGGAAACAGCGCCTTCCAGTCCATTGCATTTTCAAATACACGTCACCACGCTCTTTTTGGGACACAATGAAAATTAAAATGCAATCTGTCAGCGTTTCATCAAGGCGGGTTTTCAGCTAGGACGTCACTCATTAGGGGCGCGAACGGAAACCATGTTCCTTATTTGCATACTAACCAATCAGCTTCTGGGTAGCGCTTGTACGCTCGGAGGCTTACTGATAATGTCATGATGGCTAGGCTGTTATGTATAGTGTGCCATCACGCAGTAGGCTACGTTGCGCTTTGGATGTAGCCACCTCGGCAGCTAGTATACTAGCTAACGTTAACTAAGGAAAATATTTGTAAATGATCATCACATAAAAGCAATATGAATTGATTTTTTCCCCAACTCTATTAACTGAGCTAGCTGTAATATGCATGAACTTATCCGAGGCTTCATGGCAGTGTTGTGCAACTGCAACCCAAGTATGCTTCCAGATTTCAGAGACGTTAAGCTAGCTTGCTAGTGAGTCTAAAAGCAATCGCTTAAGTACAGCTAGCTAGCTATGATGCCTACTGGAGAAGCCCTTACAGCCGATTTGTCACTTTCAACGCCATCTCGCACACACGACCTCTTTCACCATTGATTAGCAGCTTCTTTTACCTACAGAACAAACTGACAGTTCAGCCTGAGACATGTTATTTCATTGCTAGTTAAAGCAGCATTATCCTTCCATGCGCGATATAGCGTATTACATTACTCCAGACAAAACGCTATCCGTCTCCCCACCCTGCTGACGCTAGTTAGGGGAAATGTTTGTCATCATTTTTATACTTAATCGCTGTGATTCGGTTTTTCCCCTATCTTCACAAGCTAGCTAGCTGACAGCGATTGCTCTTGTGTTTGCCGAGTTGCAAGTTCGCCACTCCTGAAACATGCACAATGTATGCATCATGCAGAACGGTCCGATAAACGGCCAGCAGTCAATCTGCCGCTGTTCCTGGTTTAATCGCGATTCCCAAGCCAAGTAGCAATGGGAGAAGTTTTGATGACTCTGGCTCGCTGAAAAAGATGTTCCTCACTTGCTAACTTAACCTGCTGAAATATGAACTTCTTTGATATGTTTGGCAGCACTTTGTACTATCACCAAGAGTACTATCAGATTTCTGGGAGATTTAAATGGATAGCTCATTACCTGGCTAGCTCAAGAACAATCTGCAAGCACAAGTGCAATCGCTGTCAGCTAGCTAGCTTGTGAAGATAGGGGAAAAACCGAATCACAGCGATCAAGTATAAAAATGATGACAAACATTTCCCCTAACTAGCGTCAGCAGGGTGGGGAGACGGATTGCGTTTTATCTGGAGTAATGTAAATACGCTATAGCACGCATGGAAGGATAATGCTGCTTTAACTAGCTATGAAATAACATGTCTCAGGCTGAACTGACAGTTTGTTCTGTAGGTAAAAGAAGCTGCTAATCAATGGTGAAAGAGGTCGTAAAATGCGAGATGGCGTTGAAAGTGGCAAATCAGGGCTGGAAGAGCTTCTCCAGTAGGCATCATAGCTAGCTAGCTGTACCTAAGCGATTGCTTTTAGACTCACTAGCAAGCTAGCTAACGTCTCTGAAATCTGCAAGCACACTTGGGTTGCAGTTGCACAACACTGCCGCGAAGCCTCGGATAAGTTCATGCATATTACAGCTAGCTCAGTTAATAGAGTTGGGGAAAAAATCAATTCATATTGCTTTTATGTGATGATCATTTACAAATATTTTCCTTAGTTAACGTTAGCTAGTATACTAGCTGCCGAGGTGGCTACATCCAAAGCGCAACATAGCCTACTGCGCGATGGCACACAATACATAACAGCCTCGCCATCATGACATTATCAGTAAGCCTCCGTGCGTACAAGCGCTACCCAGAAGCTGATTGGTTGGTATGCAAATGACGAACATGGTTTCCGTTCGCGCCCCTAATGAGTGACGTCCTAGCGGAAGACCCGCCTTGATGAGACGCTGACAGATTGCATTTTATTTTTCATTGTGTCCCAAAACGAGCGTGGTGACGTGTATTTGAAAATGCAATGGACTGGGAGGCGCTGTTTCCCTCACTGCGTTTGAATATTGTCCCATGTATTGCAGGATAAGTCTTTGAAAATGAAATGTCAAATGTCGTCATCATTATTATGTCATTATTATTTCCAAGTGATTAGAAAACAGCATTTTCATTATCATGTTGACCCTAAAAGAGCGTGATGACATGTAAATGTAAATGCAATAGGCTGGGGGTGCTGTTTTGCTTATTGCATTTGAATATTGTCCACTGTATTGCGGAGCATGACTTTGAAAATGAAATGTCAAACAGCTTTTCATTATCATTTGAATACAGTCATAGATTTCCCATATGTGTACGTGAAAATGAAAGTGATAATTGGATTAATGCATTTTCAATTTAATATTGTCTCAAATAACTCATTCATAAGTGGAAAATTATAATGCAATAGTGGGATTACATTTTCATTTGAATATTGTCCACTTTGGGCTTCCATACACTCAGTCACAATCACAAAGGGAAAAAAGGCAGCACAGGCTGTACCCCTTGGATTCGGGAAAATATGAAAGAAACAAAAAACCCTCAAGAATAAGAAAAGAATTTTACTGCAGTAAAAGCATCCCTATCGCGCATTCAAGTCAAGCATGTCCTAATTCCAACAAATAATTTTGCCGGAACTGCTGAAATTGGCAGTAGTAGAAAGTCTAGAATGGCTCAATATATTAAATACTCATTTTTAAATGTTTGCAGTTAAAAAGGGCCATTTCAAGCACCTAAAAACTTTAAAATAGCACAAAGTAGAAGCTCAAAGACTTCTCAGGTCAGACCTTGACTAAATTGGTCATAGTAATTACAAGTAATTACCAGTAAAAGTAGCATGGATATTTAAAGTTTTAGAAGATCTGAAGAAGCAAATACATAGAGTAACATCAATGTGCATGCTCATTTCCTCGTTTCTTCCTGTTATGTTTTTAGGGGCTACGTATCATCACAAAGGGGGGAATTACAGGGAAAAGGGTCCACAGTTTACAAAAGTCATCAAATAGCAGGCCCATTTCATATCGGAGGTCATTCAATTTAAATAAATAATTTTTTCAAATGGCTAATATGTCAGACAAGTGGGCCTTTGTTCTTGAACCATGTGTTCTGTCATTTTATCTAATTTGGTCAACAATAAAATGGCTAATTAAAACATAACTGTATTACTTTGTTAATACAGCAGACAGATTGACTCGGGGGAATGTTTCCCTCGCTGCTAATTATCGCCAGATGGTCCTAGACCCACTGTGCAAATGTGTAGCCATAAAACCCTCATTGAGCTGTCTGCTCCCACACAGGCAGCTATCAAATTGGGGGAGGGGGGTGGTAGACAGAAGCCTGGGATTTGTCAAAATTTCCGACAATTATCAGGATCCAGATCGTCTCTCCTCCTCTCGGCAGTTGTCAGATGAAAACGCTTCAGTACCAGGGCGTGAGATATCCTGGCCGGCCTCGTCCTGAATAGTCGGCTGAACAATAGCAAAGGGGGAGTCCATTCCTGCTTTCCCCCCAAAAAAAGCTCCAAAGTCGCCGTATGTGGAGGTTCATGCCGGGGTCAAAGACTGTCCTCAGTAAGGGCCAATGGTGACCCTTTTATAGCCGAGAGCATCTGTGGCACAGATGACAGTGAACAAAGAATGAGGAAACAATACTGAAAGGTGAATTTTTTGGTTGTCCCACACCTCTCATTTTCTCAGATGAAGAATATTAAAATGCACTAGAATTTTAATATCTGACCTGATTGGGCACCAAATCGACACATTACAAAGTTCCCAAGAAAAAGACTTCAGTCCTCCAGTCTTGAATTGTGGATTTGGACTCTGATGATGAATGACTAGAATGGATCAAGACTACCTTTGACTCCAGAGGCCTCTGTAGGACTAACCAACACCTGGGCTCCAATCGAGCAGAGGGCTTGTTTATCTCGACTGTACATCATTGTCAAATTGTTCTCCTCTTGTACTGAGGAACCCCCGTGGACTCGACGCCTGCTGTTAATGAAACGGTGTTCGCAGTGGGGAAGGGGAAGAGGGGGAGTGATCAGCGGATGACATGATTCACGGCAATAAAACAGCTTGTCCGGCCCAGCTCACTGCTGACCTCCCCTCCCCCAAAAGAAAAATGGAGGCGTAATGAGACCGCCGCGGGCCGTGCCAACGCGCTGACATTTGGTCGATATACTATTGGCATTCCGGTTAGGCTGAGAAACGAGCAGATTATTGGGTTGTAGTGAGTTAGTAAATGGATTGTTTGTTATACTGGCCGCCATCAATCAGTTAACAGCACTGTACGCTTGAGCTGAGGCTGCTGCAGCTATGTCACGCAAAATTAAAACTACCAATCAGATTAAACATAGTATGGGGGGGTATTCAGCTTTGTGCTTAAATTAAACACACTGAGATTTCTCATTCTGAGTCTTTAATATTTTACTATTGCTACTTTGTTGTCCCTAGAATTGAAATGTTATATGAGTTTAATAAACAAATTTTTCAAAGCAGTTGGTTGATGCAAAAATATTATGGATTTATAAAAGAGGAAACTGAAATTCCGCTCAAATTTTACATTAGCACATCGATGATAACTCTATGCTTAGAGGTCTTAAAACAGAATCTCACATAAAACTCTTACAATGTCGAAGTACAAGTAAATGCTTAACTTCTCAATATCTTTGGTAAAATTCAGGGGCCCGTACAAATAAACTGAGATTAATAAGCCAAAACACTCAATAAAAGCACTTCAGAAAAGAAAAGTTGTATATCTGTAAACCTCTGATTTACTACTTGAAACTTAAATGCTAATGAAAATGTAGCAGTAATGTTGATGGATTGAGAGAACAGACTGCACTGGCTTTCTCCGCATACCATTTAAATAAGGTTTATGTCTTAAAGATAAATTTCCTGTTTAAATAGTTTGGATTGTGGCTGGTAATGAAAAATTTTTTCAATTAAGTGCAAACTGAGGGATATCAAAATATTTAAAGTGAAGCGAAGCACTGCCCGTAGTAACAAATGTTTGGCTAATTACTTCACTGAAATTATGGCTAAATCCATTTCCTTTTTATTGGCAAACATTCGTACACACACATTTAGCATTTTGAAATAAATATTTATAATAAATAAATCATACATTAAAAAGGTCCATTTAATTATTTTACAAATAACACGATATCCTGTGTTGTTCCCTCGAGGCTTCATCCTGCCAACGGAATCACCATTCAATTACACAATCAACAATGCTTTACCACTTCAGCTAATTTTTTAAAAGTATGATCTGACTTCATGTTTAACTATTTTAGTCGCTAAGCTGTAAAGGGAATCTGCTTCTTTTAGGGAATCATTCTGGAATGCTCTGGGAGTACCGCATACGAGATCAAAAGCGCTACAGCCAGCTGTTCCACCCGCAGCTCAATCTCTCGTTATTTCTCCGTGTGCTAAATGACGCTTGTAACGCAGGAGAATTGCTCGCCGCTCGCCGCCTGGGTCTCGCCTCGAATGGGCTCGCATTTTTTTTCTAAGGGTTAATCTTTCACGGTTCTTCGCAGGCGCCGGGAGTTCAGGTATATTAATGGCACTCTTGATCCGCTGTTTGGCCCCGGCGTTTGGCTCGGTGAAAAATGACGGGGCTCGATGCAGATATGTTAAATAAAGATAAAGTGCCTGACATGTCACTGCTGATGAAATTTTTTCGGATCCGAGTTCAATGAAAGCGCTCTTTCAACATGACATCTATTACAGAAAATGTGGTGCATCATTGTTTCAAGACTGGCCATGATATTTGATAACAATCTATTCAGATTACTCTTAAATGCAGGTGAAGGGAAATGACATCATGAGCCGAGAATGAACAAGAGTCTTCACAAGAACTCACTGCCACATCAGCTTCACTCACGTCTTCAACTACTGTTTCAGTTTGGAGTAATATCATGAAATGGTGCTATGGCAACATAAACTAACTGCAACTATTTAAAATAACTTCTATGATAAGGGAAATTTTGCCTATTAGTGCCAACATAAATACTAAAATATGAAAAATTTGTGTAATGGCTGTGGTTCTCTATGAGAGGAAAAACATTTACCTGAAGGATATGTTCGGCATAAACGCATAATATCTTGTGCAACACTGACACATCTGTGGGTTGCGTACAAACCAGTATACATCATAAATCTCTCATATTTTCATTGAATAAATATAGCCATGAAACTAATCACAGAGGACACTCCCCAAAAATAATGCCATGTTTTTCCAGATTTGAAATGGCTCGATTAGAAGCTATACATTTGAACCCCTGATTAGTCATTAGATCCAAATATGTTCAGGCTGTTTGCGATTTGGCTTTAGTTCAAACTCAGACATCTGGGAAAAAGGCAGTATTAGCTGGGCACTCCATTAATCTTTGTGCCACTTAACTAAATTCACAGGGAAAGGAAGTATCAATACAGATACAGCAGGGATTAAAGTGATTGATATGTTAAATTACACAAATATAGTGCGCTCGGCCGGGGTCGCCTCTGTCGTGTGTCACAATAGGATTATGATGCGCGGTGTTTAAAAAGGCAAGGACCTTTGCCTCCATTTGAAGTCAAACTAATGAATGTACTCCGTTTCCCTCTCACACCTTAAAAGAAAGTTAATATATGATTTTTCTCCAGATGTTAGATTTCTTTTACCTCTCTGCTGGCTGTCGACTCACTGATTAACCCTTTACAAAGCAGGAATAATGCAAGTTGATGTCAGCAGTCTCTTCTCCTAGGCAAGAACAAGTAATATTGGCTTTAACAGCTGCAAAAGAGTGGAAAGACGCCTCGAGCTATTCCAGCTCAGGAGAATAGCCTGAGGGGCTTAAAAGAGAGAAGAGAAACTGCGAGATCTAAATGATAGAGACATACTCATTCAATCTCTCTCTCTCTCTCACACACACATACACACACACGCTCACAAGCACAAGTGCACACATGCGCGCACAACACACACACACACACACACACACACACAGGCAACGTACAGCCATATACAAAACAGAAAATTACAGTGGGAATTGTCAGTAAATAGATATTAATTTCAAGATGTGTGCCTCAAAATTATAAAATATTGAAAAAATGTATTAAACATAAATGTGAAATGGTTGCTAGGTCTGTCTCTTGCTAATTGAGTCACTACCAAGAACGTGGGGGCTCTGGAGTATAATTTGTCTGTGCAAAACATGGAATGGGCCAATTTAATACTTGCTGCGGGCTGGGAAGATCCAACAGTCTTTGATCAACCTTTTTTAGGTCAGTATCACTCGAAATGGTGAGAAGGAGAATGAGAGGAACCAGGGAGGGAAATCATTTCCTATTTTCATTTCTTAAAAAAGAGAAAAAAATATTTTGTACTTTTCAGATCATCAACACTTAGAGATTGAATCCATGCCGCATTGAGTAGCACACTCAAAATGAAGAAAGGAAGAAAAAAAGTCACACATTCTGTTTATTTGTAGTTTTCTATGGGTAATTGGTTAAACATTTATCATGAAAAATTGCAGCAAGAGCAATTATAAGTTTAGCAGCTATACTCCTGCCCCCGTTACCGTCAAGATCAATGGCAAAAAACTTATCAATAGACTTTCCACACACAGAAGCTCACATTGATGGCTTGAGCACTAGGCGTCAAACGGAGACGACTTCAAAGGCAGTCTTTTGACAGCTTGTGTGTCAAGCCACTGTAAACTGCTGCAGCAGATTATTTTCCCCAACAGAGGGTTCTCTGGATATAAAAGAATAACAAACTGCTTCTCCTTTCAAAGCACTTGAAGAGATTGTATGCAACAAATGCATATTCATATTTAATTCACAGTTTCATTCACCATTTATAAGTCTCAGAGCATCGACTGGTAACAGGCCTTGGAATGAAATAAAAGTTGAATTTGGGGGTAAAACACAGGTGCACACACTGTTCCAGTTCCATGTCCTCGATTCCAGCCTCGGCGTATTTGTTTCATTTATCAAAACCATTGATATTGGACTACGACAAACACTGATGGGGAAAGCATGGATTTTGGCGGGGACAATTTAATTATTTAAATCCACAAGGTCTCAAAGACAACGATCGTGATTTTTCTTTTCAGCTTTTCCTATTTCGACAGTATTTTCACACGGGCCTTCCGTGAAAACTGGATGTTTTCCAGCACTATTGTTCTCTCGTCTCCCAGCGTTCGGCTACCTTTCTGCTCCTCCTAACCTTGACAAGAGCCCCGATGGAGTCAGTCTCTGCTTCCATGGACAGTCGGAGTTGCGTCTACGTTGATTATCTCCTTATCTCATTTATTATCTCTGGAAATGGTCTCAAGGTCACAGGACTGGAAATTTAATTACGGTGGCGGTATATTAAGTGGCACATTTAAAAATGCTGAATCGGAGTAATTAATTTTTTGGACGGTGGTCCCAGAAGAGCCTACTCTTCTCTTTCTGAACACCCCCAGCGCTCCATCTCTCCACGCCAGCATGTCCGGACATCCATCAGACCCATTGCAGCTGACAGCTGTCTTTTAGCCGTAAACAGAATCGTTATTCTTGTTTTACGAGCACTTTTTAAAACACTATACCGCACCGTGCGTTCTTTCATACCCAATACGTGCCATACTTCACCTTTGTTGTAAAACATGATTTGAGGTTTAAGCCCACCTTGGCCTGTAAATTGAAACGGCTTCTCACCTTTCCTCAGGATTGAGTGTCAAACTGTGAACAACGAGCTGAGCTGCTTTGCTAACTGGCCCTGAAAGGCCACCGTAGCTCACTGATGCCCCAGCACTGAAATAACACCGGACATAATTAGCAAACCCAAAGCATTAACTTGGCATTTACTGTGAGCTTTGTAACAGTTTTCCGCCACTGAGCAAAACCGATTTGCCAGCTGCATTCGCCACCTTGCACTTAGAGAGCTTGTAATGTTTAATGAACTACTTGTCATTAAATTTGCTGCATTTTGCCAATTTAATATTAGGCAAGATATGGTTCATATATACGTAATGAAGACGTGACTTAGACCAGAGTCTCTGTGCACACTTGTCTTCTCCGGTTAAAACAGCCGTCTGGAATTATATCTAGGAAAAACCACCAGAGGGGAAAATGTTCAGAAGCTCGCAGAAGCATATGCTTTGGATGCAAATCTGCAGCTGTATACTGAAAGACAGCTGTCTAATTAGATCACGACTGTATCACAGAATAGATTTTCTACTCAATTTTCGATTAATTTCACTTGATTTACATTATAGCCCATTAGTCTGCCACAGTAAAATAAAAATAAAACTTACTGACTTAAATTAGCATGTATCATGAATAAAGACAAATCTTCACTCAGCATACAGCACAAAGTAAAAACAAAAACAAGCCATAGAATTTTCTAAATACCATCTGCCACTGCAAGCCTTTAAGATACAGTGAGTTTATCTCTTTGGCCATAATGATATTTGAAGTCTTCTCTCCTGTTGTAACAGGGAATCTCTGGGGGCTATTCATTTCTGGGGGAGAAGTTCATCTTCATTTGCCACAGTCAAGCTTTGGGGATCTAAAAACTGATATTGTGAGACAATGACAGATTAATTATACCTGAACATGGGCACCAGCGTGACTGAAGGCCTGATCTTCCAGGAGGGCACATGCTCAGATAATAAACTTAGAGGCTAACAGACTCCATATCTACAAACTCCGCTGAATTCATGAACACATCTTTTTTTCCGTACCTTTTATACGAATATCATACATACGGCAGAACAGGTGTAGGAGGAAGCATCTTAAAAGACAGAATGTAATTACTGTGCAAAGAAACATTAAGCGTGGTGCTGATATTGATGCTAAATTCCACCCATGCAATCAAGTCTGGTTCTAATGCCCCCGGCACTTGCATTAAGACAGTCGTTGAAAAGTACTTCTCGCCGTATGCATAATTTCACCTATTAGCGTGAGTAACCAAAGCATAGCAGTTCACCACTAGACAAAAGCATTAGGAATTTTCTGATGAACGAAAGAACCAGATATTTCGATGTTAGGAGAAGGTAGTTAAACCAGCATGAATGACATACTGTAGACTAATCCAGAGAAAAACATGACAATATTAATTCAACTGTCCAATCCAGCAGAGAAAAAATTTGAAGTTTTCACTGGAGAGTCAATGAAAAAAATTGCCTTGAAAAGATGGCAGCATTAAGGAGGGGAGGGCCCACTGGCCTGAGGTCACTGAGAGATTGGCTTCGGTCAGTTGATTGATTTGTCACTTGCCCAAACAAGCTGGTGCCCCATTTATTATTGGATACTTATTTTAGAGCACATTCTGTTGAAATTAGGAGGAAAAAAGTATATACAGAGATATACATTTTTATCACCCAAATTCAAACTATATTATTCAGATATAAATTTTAGGCCATATTGCCTAGCCCTAGTTGATGCCACAATGGACTTGATTACCCAGGATCTTACTTTAACATATCAACAGACATAATTAAAATAAACTTAACCAAAGGCCATACATCCCAAAGGCCGGCCAATGCCAGCTCTAAACATTTTTGTTGCCGTGACTCGGCAGCCCGTGGCACTACACTGGTTTCTGCGACAAATTTCACCTGTTCAAACGATGGGATAGTGAAGATTTCGAGCAGATTCCATGACATTGCATCAGCACAGAGTGGGGACGAGGATCCAAACTCCTGTTCCCTCAGCACTGGTCCACCAGGGAGGGGAAACTGAGAAGCTGGGAAAAAAATCTGTCGCAAATTGGAATCCTTCCGCTTGGATATGATCATGCAAACAATCACACAGAATTGGTTTAACCTTCAGCCGACAGCTCAACCAGGCTGAAATTATTGATAGCCCATCATCTGTGATCAAGATGGAGGGGTCGGATTGCGGAGGTGGAGGAGGGAGGGAGCGTGCGTCTCTTTTTACGATGCCGCTACGGCGGCGCTGACGGGATACGAGACGGCTCGTCCGACCGCCCGCCCACCGCTCCGATGTGTGTCCGCGAGTCTCAGCTGCGACGAGGAAATAAAACCGTCCAATCACGGCCGCCGTCCCATCAGTCAAAGGGGTAATGATCTTTGACTTGGGCTGGGTTATATGTCAGCAAATATTCAACTGTCAGGGCTGGCGCACTGGAGGCCTCGCGCCTCAGACACATTGTTAAGGGAGAGATGGGCTCTGATATATGGAGCCCATAGGCCCGCAATATAAATTCTGCAGCCTTCAGTGGGGAAAAACTGAATTTTAATCTTAAAGACTTTTATGCAAGTCCCTGAAGAGCATTTTGTTATGTGCCAACAGTGAGGTCCGACCTCATATTTTATACAGCAAAAGGACACACTGAGCGAGCTCTACTCCCTCATACACGGGTCACATTGGGCAAAATCTGCAGTAACTGCACAGAGTGGATTATTATGTGCCGGAGGTGGGAGACAAAACACTCAACACTTTTGTTACTAAGTTAAATAAAAAGTGTAGAAAAAGCAATCAAAATCTATTTTGGATTGTTTAAAACTGCATAATTTTGAGGCAATATTAAGAGTACGAGGACTCCTTGCCTGCACGAAGACACAGACATAATGTGCAAAATTATAACAAAATGTTATTTAGGCTTATCAGTCATCTATATTTGTTTAAACTTTGGAATACAAACTTTCAATCAGAAAAGCTAAATGTATATCATGCTGACATAAATGTCCATCCCAACATGACACCATTTTCAGTTCAGAAATCTGAATTCAATTAAATTAAACTCCTATTCTTGTGGTAATTTCTATCATTGGTATTGCTTCAAGTTATTTCAGAAATAAGCGAATAATCTGAAAACAGGCATAATTCAGGTCAGGACCCATTTACATAATGTGTGATATTTGCAAGCTAAACATATTAAAGGTAAAGAGCATTACTTATTTCTGATTATATGTTCCACCTTTAATCTCATATATGAGGTACCAAAGATTTTGGTGAAACAAGAGACAAATAATAAACATGAAAGGTGAACACTTCAGTCCAAACCACTCACAATGGAGACACTCAATACGTAATAAATGATTCTCATTCCAAATTCTTTAAAGCACAAAAAAGATTATAGAGATACAGTAAGATTTTGTTAGTTATACTTGCTGCAGTAGGGTTATCGATGACGATGATTCTGTCTTTGGCAACAACTTCACATCCAACAGAATATAACACAAATTAAACAAGCATTTCAAGGAAGTGAATGCACAGGTTGAAAAAAAAAACATTAAGGTCCAGTCATCTTCAATTTCACTTTATCAAAGAGAAAGCACGACCCTCTATCATTTTTCAACACAAGAGCACTAATTCCTCTCAATTATTTTCCAGCATGATAATTAACTAATTCACTATGCACATGCAATTCTCAAAGGCATTTTTCTACTAATTGTTCTCATTGACTTAATTAATTAACGTTATTTGTTTGCAGATTTAATTATTTGCAGATTCTGAAAAGTGTTTTTTAAAAAGCGAGTGGGAGACTCGCCAGTAAATATTGATTGGTTTTAGGCAGTGATTCAGCAGAGCAACCAGTGCAAACTGGCAAACCTACTTATGGCCCAACAGGCTCCGGTGAATCACGCATCACAGAGAAATACAAACGCAATACTTCATGCACTGTTTCATGCACTGTAGACCAGAGCTCATGACATTCTAAACTACTGCAACAAAGAGAGGATGTATCCAGTGTTCATATATCTCATTGATCACCAAAATATATTCAGTATCGGGTTCAAAAACTCAAGACTGTGATCCACAAAGAAGTCGCAAGAGATTCTCTGAAAAAAATTTAAATTAACTTAAATTATTTTTAAAATTATGTTTTAAAATAAAAATGTAAAAAATTTAATTGCATTAAAATGATTTTTCAGGCATATATCGATCCGTTGACTTTCAGTTTGGCATTACAAAAACACTGTGTTAGAGAAACATACACAGTTTGATTATATACATGCATTAGGAGAAATACAAACTCACTGGTACAGAATGCATTAACATCTACATTGGTCATACACTACATCCTCATTACCAAGCTGAAGTGACTCAAATTTGATTTTATGCCTTAACGTGACAGAGGTTTGATGTTTTAAGAGCTGCATGGATGCAGAAATCCAATCTTCAAATTAGAATTGAGTCATTTTCATTTGTGGTCCAAAATCGGATACAAATCTGATACGTGACAATACGACGTGATGAGAACGGTCAGATCGGAATCCATGTGACTTTGTGCCAGTTAGCATGCGCTGAGTATAAAATCTAAAGAGCTAAACGTCTGGCTTCTTTTACCCTCTCAACCTCATCAAGTACAGCAGACGAACTGTTTACTGTCCTCATTTATTGTCCTTTTGTCTGCATCAATTAACCTGATTTCAGAGCAACTTCTGCTCTTCACAACTTTTTCATCATATGACATTTTAGCTGTGTTCTGTGATTCAGCTGGCAATTGTTCTTGTGCAGGCATGCTTATGTTGCCATGGCTACATCCGAATTCTCTTAAATAGGTGGCCTTTTCAGTTCCTCTAGACTTCTTATTTTTCTCCCCAGAAAACATGACACAGGTGAAGGGAAAGCTGCATGCAGATTTTAAAGGTACCTGATTTCTGGGGAGTTTTTTTCTAGTCATTCCTAACCCTTCGAAAAACAGGCTGTACTGAGTGGGTGTCCCCTCTATTCAATTCAGTTCAATTTTATTTGCATAGCACTTATCACAGAGGAACTGTAATGCAGTTACAACAAAGTGCTAGGCCTAATTGCAAAAATAGCAAATGAGGTAATAGAACAAAACTCCCAGTAGGCAGAAAAATCCTCAAACAGAAGTGAGAAAAAACAATGGAAGAGTTCTGTTCTTATTGGCCAGTGAACAGAGCCACTGGTCCCATGTATCAATGGAGAGACACGTCAAAATCCCCCCGCTACCGGCAAGTCTCTAAATGGGCCTGCAGCTGACTCGGGGTAAGGATGTAGCCAGCTAGCCAGCCAGCTATTAAACCAGAAAAAAATGAGTATGGAAAGGCAATGTCTGCAGGCTCAGCAAGAATGGTACTAATATTCAGAAAGATGAGCGACATGCAGTCACCATCAGTTTAACTACACTTGAACACATTCAGATGAGATAACTATAGCTAACAACTACTTACTGAAGCTTTGTGAAAGAGCATTCAGCTCATTCATAGCCACTACCTGCCTAGCCTCATTAGTACGCAAGGCTATGGCAAACTAGCAACCTTATTCACTCGCTAGGCAAGGTATGCTCTGGTTTAAACAAATATTAAAGGTTGTATCAGCGATTCTGAGCCAAAACATAATTTGTCACGTACAGGAGATTTTTCCTCACGAACTGTTAGCAGCTCCTCTCATGAGTGGGCGGTGAAAAACTTCGGTCTCTGTAGGCCATCTACAGCCAGGTAGACACTGAGAAAGATACACAAACTCGTGGGGACCTACCCGCGTCCCCAAATATCAACAGAAGTGTTCCAACGAATCGGAGGGCAGGGGTGGGTCTTCTGTGCCAGTTCCGTGCTCATGCACGACAAATGGGTGGGACTGAGCAACGAAACGAACTGGCCGTGGCACTCATGTGAAGCATTGTGGAAGCTAAACCGAAAACGAGACGCTCGAATGGGAGCATGTCGAGGAAAAAGGAACGCGATCGCAGCTATGCGAAGTCCCAAATAAACGTAGGGAAAGCATACCAACGTTGGAGAGAATTCCGGGAGTTGAATGGTTTTAATTCTGACACCCAGGTCGGCTTGATTCTACTTGAGGTGAGTAGAGCTGGTGCAAACTCGGTTGGATGTGAATTGTAAATTGTCATCCCAAGCAAAATTGAGGGAAGCTCGTGTATTGTTTTTGTAAGGCTATCTTGCATAGATCATGCTGGTCAGAATGAATCAAACAATAGAGAGGTCGATATTTCCTCTTTGGAGCGAGTTAGCAACCTTTGCTAACTCTCGGTTGGCAAGCTAGTGAGTTTGCTAATTCTGTCTGATCAAACCAGAGTTTGTGGTTCGTGTAATAACATGTTTTCTCTGGTTAGTACTCAGAGTTGAAATTCGTCAGATGAATGTATAACCGCGAGATAAGTTTAGCTAAAAGTGGTGATCTATGTGACGTTGTTAATGCTCATTTTGTAATGCCGAGCTAAGATACTTGTCAGATACCTTTTCGTAGCTAGCACTGATGGTGTAAATTTATCGTCTGGCAATGGTCGTCATTGTTACTACTGGGCATTTATCACAGCGAGCTGTACACAGCCATTTACCCAGCTGAGTGAGCAATTCTTAAGCTTTCGCATGTATTTGCGTCTTTGCATTGACTTTGAATGTAATCTGTTGCGCGAAAAATTGGTTTCGCGTCCGGTGTGAAAGCAGCTTTACTCCTAAGTTTCACTTTAAGAAAAGCGCGCTCATGTTCCAAGCTTCTGAAGGGGAGGGGCGAGCGGCTCTGTTGTGTTTTGAGAGCGTTTCAATGGTCAACAATAGTGACGTCATATCGCTGATTCAGCCTTTAATCTGTAACAGCGATGAGTTCAAACACAACTTATGCAGCCATGCAGGAACCATCACTGTCAATAGCAGTAGTTCTTGTGATGTCACGAACCTGGTCACGTGGGTTTGTTGACTAGCGTGGTTGGCAAAAAGCATCAACATTACAACTGATTTAATAGGCGAAGTACAGTTGTCTTCTACTTTCTGTAATAATACCAGTTAGTTGCAGCGTAATTATCTGCACAAACCGATTCGTTAAGGGCTCAGAAATATGTTTCCTTCATATTCCTGAACAAGAACCTAAAAATCCGCTTGGATCAATTCAATTCGACAAAAGAACTGGGTGCCGTCGACCCACTCGCGTGTTTGTACTATTCACTTTCTGTCGGGTAAGTCGCAAGTTATTTTCCATAATTTCAAACATTACATTTTGTTAAGTTTTCACATTTTATTATTCGGTCATAGCAAGGGAATGATATTACTTTTTGTGTTGGGTAATTCGATCGGTTCCTTATGCTTTCCAGTAGCGAGTAAGTGACAGTTTGGATATTAGTATTGGAAATAATTCCATTTTCAACCGTCATCAGTATGAACTGAGATCAGTATTTTCGGCTTCTCTTGACTTTTGGGTACCCAGAGAAATATTTGAGTGAGTAAAAACGTCAAGCGTACATCCAGTCAAGAAAATTTAGAGTTTAATGTCTACTGCAGCTGTTACGGCGGCAGCCTTGTTACTGATGACACCCCAGCTGGCTAGGGAATGCGCAGTATATGCATTCGCGATATTAGGCCTAAATATTAATGATAAATTCTAAACCCCCTTATCACGAATAAAACCCCCCAAAATATATTGGCACCCCCTTTTAAAATCGCTCCGGTAAACGTACTACTGTGAATTACTTTCACTGCTCAACGATGATCAACAAATGTAGAATTTATGTTCGATGAAGGAATATCAAGTGATGATCCAGCTGACCCAGACCCAAAGAAGGGTCGTTCCTCCAACCTTTCAGCTCGTTAGGATCCGGAAGCCTACACAAATCTTTGTTGTACTTCAGCTTAGAGAAATATCTTGTCTTCGCTGTACTGTCAAGGTTTTGTTCATATTCAGAGACCGCCGAATCGGTTCCACAACTGCAGGATTCCACACTTCCCCATTTTGTTGCATTGATTTACGCTTGTTCTTGCCAACCAAGCTAATGCGCATGTCTGAATATGACGTCAATGTTAGTGAACAAGAACTAGTCCTGCAGTTTTTTTTTCTGAATTGACGATGACCAGAGCATTGCACTGCGCTGTCTTTTGCCATAACTTGGGAGTACCTCAATCCACATTGAGCAGAAATCGCCTTCATTGTGGTACACAGTCCACGTCTTAAAAGTGCCGGCGAATGACATAATAGTCTGTGTCAAGCAATCGGCAATCGGCAAGCCTTCATCTTGAGCAAATTGTACGCCTGGTGCGTCAAAAGTGTGCATGTGACGACTGAAGCTGCGTCAAACACCCACCCAAAACGGAAAGAATAAGGGATCTATTAATTTAGTGCTACTGTTAAGTATAAATTTGCCTTCATGTGTAATTTTTTATTGATATGATAAATCACAGAAATAATATTACCTCATGGAATTAATTTTGAATGCCAGTTTACCATCAGGATGGACTGCCAGAGGCTAACAGCTGTCACAACTAAAAAACGCCGAACACTTCAACTAGCTCTTGAATGGCTCTCTGCCTCCACTCAGAGGGCACGCGCTGCACTGTTTGTATACATTATGTTCCCTCTCACGTGAATGGTGCCCTTCAACCACAAGTGAGTTCCATTAAATGGTTACCCATTATATCTGTTCCTATCATCGTCTCCCACAGAGCCTCTGGCTTAACCAGCTGCTGTTTCTAAATTCAAAGTGAACCTAGTGGCTCCCTAGCTAGCTAGCTAGCTAGCTGATAAACTAAACAATGATTATGGAAAAGCAATGCGTGCAGGCTAGCTAGTGAAGGGGGGTTTAAAGTAGGACTTGATACATCGACAACCAAGCCATGCAAATTTAACTAACGTCACTCTTGGAATTCAGTTTAAATGTTAACAAATATTGGAAACACGTAGCTAGCTACACATTCCCCTGGGGAAAAAAAGTGAAGCTACCACTGCTTTGGATCTTCCAAAAACCATCATAGGTCCTCTTTAACATAAATTTTGTCCCCAGTTCTGCAATGGACTGACCAAGGTTAGTAGTATGAAGCAGTCAGACAGCAAGTGGATCGTGCACATGTATGGGTCCTTGCTGCTTGAAGTTGGGATGTTGTCATCAAAAATACCCACTTGGCTCTTCTGTTGTCTGAGGCAGGGAGTTGATATTGTGATGTGTACTGGTCTTTGCAGCCAACAACTGAGCAGACCGTGCTTCACTCTTCGCTAAGACACAATGCCAGCGGGTCCAGCACATGAGGAAAAAAATGGTGTACTTTTTCAGACGTAGTTTTCAAGCTGTGGGTGGAGATATTCAGATGAGGGGCGGAATACTTATCACGAGGCTGCATGTTACGTAGGGAGGGGAGCCAAATCTGAATGACATGCCGAATGTCATGTTTTAAGAAAAAGGCAGCTGGCAAAAAAATTGACTGAGTTGTCTTATTTTATAGTTTGTGGGTTGGTAGGCACTGCAGATATGGAAATATATCTGCACAAGCACTGAAAAAGTGAGTTTTTCATGATATGTCCTCTTTAATAATTCCCAAGTCAGGACTGATAATTACAGTAATGCAGAGACATTAAAATAAGCTCAGTCTTTTCTCATTTATTCTGTTCATTTTCTTGCATGTAACTTATGGTCTCTTTCACATGAATTCAATTCTTTGCGCCGTGAAAATAATTATTTTACGATTATACCTATGTTGTAATAATGATTTCACTTGGGAGGGCGTGAAACTTCAGTGCACGACACACATGGCGGAGGAGCTAAATGAGGCCGCAGCCCCAGTAAGAAGCTGCCCTGCATAGCGATCAGCTCTCTGGAACAAAGCACCATCTCTGGGTCGCGTGAACGCCACTGTCCCGCTTGGAAACTTGTCTGGCACCAGCAAAGACATTAATCATAATTGCCCTGTGGCTTAAATCCAAACCACGCTGAACCAAAAACTAATATGCCATGTCTGGAAGCCGGGCCCTGCATGTTAAAATGCAGACCTCGCCTGGCCCCGCTAATGACGGCCATATTGAAAACAAACTGCGCGGGCAGGGTTCAGATCCAGCCGTGTGTGCAGAGGAAATTCAGCAAGTCCTCGTGGAGACCGTGCGGCATGCACATACGCGCCTAATGCCGCACAGCCAGAGCTGCACTTGCGGTGACACTTGCTATTATTTATCATGCTGTTTTAAATGTTTCGCTCACTTGTTTTCATTAAATATTTCATTTCTTCTTAAATATTCATTTAACTCCCCTTTTAAATTTTTCAGTAGTTTCTTTTTTCCACAGACCATTCCTCTGAACTCCTTTGCCGATTTGCTTGTCATTAATAATTTTTTCTGTGTGCACCCTCAAACAGACTACTTCAAACGTGCACATTCAGACTTTTGTCTGTTTTAATTAACTGATATTTCAAATTATATCGAATCGTAAGGGTTATCCAGCTACAGAAGTGGAGCCCACTACCCCTGCCGTCTGAAATTTTTAAGGAATGCAGCACCTTGGACAGCCCTCTCGGCGCAGTTCTAATTCAAAGTAGGGATGACATCAGTGAATGATTCGTAATACTGTATGAAGTGATAAATGTGGCGAGTGTGAAGCCTGACATCTATCAGCGAGAGTTTAATTTCACTATTTAAATAATTTACTTTATCAGTTTTTTTTTTTATTTGGGTAAAGGCCAAAATTAGACCACACTGAGCCTATTTCTAATGCTTAACAATGCAATGGTGAGCAACCCATGATGTTGATCCAGAGGAGTCAAAATGCTGAGGAGCAACAATTGCATCAGAGCCAATGAACCGTAACCCACTGGTGTTCATGATTATATTCCCAGGCTTCTCCGATACAACCCCCCAACTGTTTCTTTTCAAACAAAATATTTCATATTTTTAAAAACAAACCCAAAGACTTCTGCACAAGATCTTAAGTGAAGGATTGGAAATGAGGTCGTTAGCAAAGTTCCCAAGGAACAGAGTCTGGAAATCAGTGTTTCGTACAATTTCACGCAAATTGTGGTCATCCTACCAATTAATAGTTTGATTCATGGGTGACTATGTTTAGTTCCCGTCCAAGCCTAATTAATTTATCTTTTCGAGCAATACAATACTTCATGTGCCACAGCTCACCTTTAAAGCACAACCAAGTTTAGTTCAGTTGTTGCCTTGTTAATGGTGTGTGCTGCATGCATGCCAACATTTTTACTTTCATTTATCAATGACTTGAAAACAGTTGGCAGTTATCCTCAGAAAAACCAAACTAGTGATGCTGTTGCTGAGAGTGCCTCTGCTAGGCTGTCTGAAGTGAGGGAATGTGTTTGCTGAATGGCCTCCTCGTTAAGTTCTCGTAAATAAAGCTCCTGCTTCATCTCACTCTTAGCCACATAATTACACAAAATATCTTCAAGTGGAGGAAAACACCGAGCACTTGGAGGCAGTTTCGCTTTTGTGACATTTAATATTGTACAGCACCGTGAACAAAATAGTAACTGCACTGATTCATTTTGAAACAACCTAAAGCTTGGAACATACTGTAAATGCATTTGATACATCTTTGAATTTTAGATATTTTAATCTTACCCTGCAATAGATGAAGGAACGAGTGGTCTCATTGTTCTTATCTCTGTGTTCCCTCATTAATGTCAAACAAAACCATCAAGGGTAAGATGCAACCGGCAGGCAAGATAAGACTACAAGCAGTAAAGCTCTAAAACACTTCAGTATCTTCATCACATAACATCTTTGTCTTCATTAGCTGCATACATTGTCTCTCTTGTTCAGTTGAAAAGCATACCTGAGTTTTCTCTCAAATACTTTTTTTCTGATAGGCTATTTCAAGTGAAGACACTTTTTTTTAACATAGAAGTAAAAGCTTAAAATCATTTTCTGATTTCATTCTGGACAGCGGTGTTGCAAAAATGTTAATATATGCAATATAAGTCAGCACAGAGAATTAAAAACGTAAATCGCTCAATCAGGAAAAGAACCAGTTGCTTAAATATTAATAATACTGTCACCGCCTGCAGTGGGCCTGAATTTCATTTGGATAAATCATAATGTGATTTATTTACAATGGCTTCAATTAATACAATATTAATCCATCAAAATATGAGAAATCATCAGACCAACTACCAACAGAGCAGTCGTCTATTTGGAAAAGCCACCTCTATTTGATTGTAATTCACTTAAAAACTTTTAATTTTCATGATAATTTGCTTTTGTTAATCAGATGTGTCAGGCAGTTGTACATATTTGTGGATGGTTCCTGGGAGGGGGGATGTCTATCCAGACAGAAACACCCGACTTCAAAAGGCGAGAAAGCTGTATCTATCTGTGGGAGCGCACCCAGACAACCCTGAACAAATAGGACAGGCGAGTGAAATAAAACGCCACCGTAAACTTCAAATTTTACCGGATTATCATTTACTCAACAAGGCCCACCGATGTAGCAGAGTAAATAGAGATGTGTTAATTAGTAATCATGCCCGATAATCCAATGCAAACAGCGGTTATTAGGCAGCATTACCAAGTGGCCTGCTACAGTACCGAAGTGGAGCCGCACTTGCAGTCTCATCAAGCAAAGTATTGTTATCGTGATCCCTGATTTTCCTTTGTCTTGAACAGGCCTTGCATCATGAAGTAAGATTCATATTCATTCCATATTCATAGCCCCTTTCTCTCTCTCTCTCTCTCTGTCTCTCTCACTCTCTCTAAGCCTGTTCAGTTATAAACCTTTAAAATGCTATAATTTAAATACCAATTAGTAAGGCTTCATATTCAGTATTGACTTAGTTTACACTTGATAGCATTAGGTATGTGTGTGGGCCATTTCGAAAACACAAGGAAAACACACTAGCTTAGGACTTAAATACATTTTCATTTTGCAATGAACAGTTATATTTTAGTAGACGGTCCCATTACTGGTCCTCAGTCTCCAGCTCCTGATCCCTCAGTGAAGCATGAGTACACATTTGGATCCGTCCTAATTTACATGCGCTAATTGCCAGGTCTCATTAACCGGGATTTTGCCACCTTTTGTTTTCATAATAAGACCAGAATATTAAATCACAGCTTTTATCAGCGCAATTATTCATACGCAGTGGAGCGTAGCCTAGCCCGGGCAGTTTAAATTTTGGGTTTCAGGACTGGAACAAATGCCACTCGCCTTCTTCTTAAATTGTGTAATTTTGGAAATTTAAATATTCTGCATGTGTGCAAATATCAGCCTTGCAAAATTAGGCTTGAGTGATGTCTCTGGCTTTTTAAAAATACAGATCAAGTGAGTCGACAGGAATAAAGCACCTCTGGTTTTTTGTCTGGTTGATGCATTCTGAGACTTATGAATTTAGGGAGTCCTCAACACACGTGGAAACCCATTGGAATGCCATGTTATCCGCGCCGATCTCCCCAGTCAAGGCCTGGAAATCCTCCAACGTGCCTTCGGACTCACTCGCTGTTTCTCTCTCTGTCTGTCAGTCAGAGTCAGAGCTGCAGGCTGCAGGTTTTGTTATCAGAAAGTGCTATAATACAGGCTGCCAGCACAGATTCATTGTATTACTGTGAGCCTCGTCACAGCAGAGTCACATTCAGTGGGGTTTCAGCCACACGCATCATTTCCATATGCCTGACAATGGCATTGCAGGATGTACATAAAAATTTTGACACAGCCTAATTATTTCAAGTTTACCTCATTTAGACCTTTTTTCCAAATAAATTAAATTGTAGCTTTTTATTTATTTATTTTCAATAATTCATAATTTAAAAATTAGGCTGCATGCTTTCTTAATTCTCCCATTAAATCCCTGTCAGAAAGTGCAAAGGGGAAGTGTTAGGAGCATAAAACCCTCTTCCTCAAAGTATAAAAAATTTGTACCACAGGCAATACACAGTTTACGATGAAAATGAAAAAAGAGCAAAATAATTATGCAAAACGAGCTTTCTAATTTTCAAAGGGAAGGCGGACACAGAATCGGAACATACAGTGCTGTGCGAGGGCCATGGATAAACCCAGCTATAGCCTGATCGCACAATTTAGTGATATTCCTTTGTCTCAGGCATTAAAAACTGCTTTTTTCTGCCTCTGAAGTTACTCTCTGCTAATTACCTCCCCGTTGGAAGCCAGAGGATTTCTGCATGACAACAAGGTGTGCGGCTTCGCGAGATCTCTGTCTCCCTGCAAACTGAGAGAGATTACCTGCAAACATAATGCCAACATCGCACATTTTATAGTGGGGCAAAGTCTAAATATTTAAACTCCATCATTTTCCCATAAGTGCTGCATTAATTAAGCCTCCGCGTGCAAAAGGCAATTGTGATTAGCTGAAGGAAAAACACTGTACAGCTGTGTAATGTGAGGCACATGTTGTGTTTCTTCCTCATTTCCTTGTGATGAAAAATTGAGTACAGTCTTCAAGCTGCACGTTTAGAGACGCGCGCTTACACAAAAGACACTCCAGTTACATTTCTAAGCCATAAACAGTTGGAGACTGTAAGAATCGCATTAGAAATTAATTTAAAAATTACTTATTTAAATGACATAAAATGGCAATTTTTGTCAGGTGTGTGGTCTTCAATAGAATAAGGATATTCTGAAAAGGGCTGCATGTTGGCAGGAATATCAAAAGATTGATGGGCCAAATAATGGGTTGATACTTTGTTAAATACTGTTTACCGTGCTGTTAAGATTCAATGAACACAAACTTTGTTTTGTCCTCTAATTCCAAAAGATTCACATAATGCCATTGTAGTGCCCTCAACTAATATTGGCACCTTTCATTCTTATTTGCTAAAAGATTGTAAAAAATGTTGTTCCTGCAAATCCTTCCAATGATTTATTCAAAATGTTTACAAAAATCTTGAATTTAAAAAACCTTGAATAAAAAGAACATGGTCGAAGGGGAAAAATTCTTATCTTTTTTTTTTTTTTTAACAAAGTCATCAGTGCCAGAATATTGGCACCCTTATAAAAATCTACCTGAATTATTTTCCCCCTCATATTTTGCTTTTTTAAGTTCACCTTAAAGATTTTAAAACTTGAATGGTTGCCCACAACTTCCAGGTTCTTGGAATATATACACGATTTATTATTTACATATTTATTTATTCATCCATCACAGTGGTTAAGACAAAAGAGTACAGCAATGATTTGCGATATTCCAGGTATAACCATTGCTGGTTGATGGACCTTATACTGAAGTAGGCTATACGATGCCCTTTATACAGCATGTAATCTGTAATTATCATTCAGTATTAATTTGTTTCAAAATAAAATATACAGTATAGTAAAGTCAGTGCGATTTCTAGGCACCACTGCTATATAATTGAATCTTTCAAGTATTTAATATTAGTACATATTACATAATGTCATCAACTATCATTGACACTCTCAGTAAATATTAGCTAAAAAGGCAATGGAAAATGCTTGCTGTAAATTCTCCCAATCTTTAATTTAAAATATTAACAGAGATCAAACCTTGAGTATAAAGAAAACAATTTAAGAGAGAAAAAATCTTATCTTAAATATTTTCCCCAAAAATGTGTGCCACGATTGAAATTTTTATCAGAAAAATATTATTTAAGTATAATTCCCATTCATATCTTACTTTTGTAAAATTTGCATATGGCTCCTCTAAACTGCATAGTACGGCTCTACTGGACTCGGCACTACTCAGTTTTTTATGGATTGCCGCGGTGGATAGTACCTGGTACCTGACATCATTTTTCGTACCTTGGCCAAGGTTCCAAGCGAGCCAAGTCGATACCAAAATGCAAGGTCAATGCGCTGCAGACCAATGATTGGTCAGAGGAAATTGTCATTAGTACGAGACGGGATAAACTGACATAATACATGACCGAATCGTCATTACTGTGGAAAAGGATGATCTTCATGGTAACACATGGTGTCACGTGAGGTGATGTGTTTTTATGCCGCGTTGAAGATGACGTTTGGCACTTTCCATAGTTGATCCCGCCAATAATGGAACGGGTACTATGCTGAGTGGAAAACGAGTACCTGGTGCCAAAATCGTGTAGAGTGAAGTAGAGCTGGTACCATGCAGTGGAAAAGTGCCAATAATGATTTGGAAAACTTAAGTGGTCACTCAGGACTTCCTGCTTCATTGTGGTATACATATGAGATTACACTATAGACTGTATAAAAAGATGGACGCAGCACCCGGGTCTGAAGTGAGGCCAGTGTGGAAATCTCTAAAAATTGCATTCTATTTAATGGCCAGCAGATGGCGACATCAGTGGTTGCAGAAAGAAGTTCATTCCTATAGAAGTCTATGAGAAAATGACCCTACTTTCCCACCTGATTTATTAAAACCCCAATTCCGAAATAGTTGGGACGAAGTGTAAATTGTGAATAAAATCAAAATGCAATGACTTTCAGATCACATGAGCCAATATGTTATTTACAATAGAACATAGATAACATTTCAAATGTTGAAACTGAGACATTTTACATTTTTTTCCACAAAATGAGCTCATTTCAAATTTTCTGGCTGCAACAGGTCTCAAAAAAGTTGGACACAGGCAAAAAAAGGGCTGAAAAAGCAATTAATATATAAGAGAATCAGCTGAAAGAACATTTAGCATGTTATTACATTAACTGGCATCAGGTGTGTAACATTATTGGCTATAAAAGGGATGTCTTAGAGAGGCTCAGTCTCTCAGAAGTAAAGATGGCCAGAGACTCTCCAACCTGTGAAGGCTTGCGTGAAAAAATTGTGGAATACTTTAAAAACAATGTTCCTCAACGTCAAATTGCAAAGGCTTTGAAGGTCTCATCATCGACAGTGCATAACGTCATCAAAAGATTCAGAGAAACTGGAAAAATCTCTGTGCGTAAGGGACAAGGCTGAAGACATTTACTGGATGCCCGTGATCTTCGGGCCCTCAGACGCCACTGCATCACTCACTGGCATGATTCTGTCATTGACATTACTAAATGGGCCCAGAAATACCTCAAGAAACCACTGTCTGTAAACACAGTCCACCATGCCATCCACAGATGCCACCTAAAACTCCATCATGCAAAAAGGAAGCCATTGTTGAGCATGATCCAGAAGTGCCGCCGTGTTCTGTGGGCCAAGGCTCATTTAAAATGGAATGTAGCAAAGTGGCTAAGTGTCCTGTGGTCAGATGAGTCCAAATTTGACATTCTTGTTGGAAATCATGGGCGTTGTGTCCTCTGGGCTAAAGAGGAGAAAGACCACCCCTCCTGTTATCAGCGTTCAGTTCAAAAGCCAGCATCTCTGATGGTATGGGGATGCATTAGTGCATATGGTGTGGGACACTTGCATGTTTTAAAAAGCACCATGAATGCTGAAAGGTTTATAAAGGTTTTAGAGCAACATATGCTCCCCTCCAGATGACATCTATTCCAAGGAAGGCCTTCTGTATTTCAGCAGGACAATGCAAAACCGCATACTGCAGCTATTACAACAGCATGGCTTCGTAGTAGAAGAGTCCGTGTGCTGAACTGGCCTGCCTGCAGTCCTGATCTTTCACTGATTGAGAACATTTGGCGCATAGTTAAACGAAAAGTCCATCAAAGGAGACCAAAAACTCTCCTGCAGCTGGAAGCCTGTATTAAACAAGAGTGGGATCAAATTCCAATGGCTAAACTCAAGAAACTTGTCTCCTCAATGCCCAGACGCGTTCACTCTGTGTTAAAGAGAAGAGGGGATGCTACACCATGGTAAACAGGCCCCTGTCCCAACTTTTTTGAGACGTGTAGCAGCTATCAAATTTGAAGTGAGCTCATTTTGTGAATAAAATTGTAAAATTTCTCAGTTTCAATGTTTGCTATGTTATCTCTGTTCTATTGTGAATAAAATACTTGCTGGTGTGATTTGAAAGTCATTGCATTTTGATTTTATTCACAATTTATTCTTTGTCCCAACTATTTTGGAATTGGGATTGTATTTAAATAATGATTTTCCACATTATTTTATGGCATCTATCACAAGTTTCAAGTCTCCTTCGATATATCATGATGTTCATTTATGTCAGTTATGGTCCCAAATAGACTAGAATAAAGGATAAAGACAGAATATGCTTTAGGGGCGTGGCTATCCTCTGGTCCTCATCAGATACGGTAAGGTCCACCCGTAGATCCACCCCTCGCTCCTCCCTGGATCTTCAATTCACGCTCTTGTCCCATAGGAATCACATCCGGTTTCAAAATGACAAAATGGCGCTGTTCAACTTGCCAAAATTGAGGCTTCCTAAATGGTATGCTGAAAGCAATGGGTGACGTCACGGTGGCTTCGTCCATCTCTTTATACAGTCTATGGATTACACACAGACTAAACTGCCCTCAGTCATCCACCACAATGATCGAGACTTAAGAATGCTACAGTGATATAGGACACAAAGTTGTTGAGCTTCAAAAATGTGGAAATATTCATTTAGACTGTCAAAGTAATAACTAAGACATTTAAAGCAGATAGCAAAATTAAAAATCTTCCTGTGAGAGAGTGGCACACATACTTGCACCGTGAGGAGGATGGTTCAAGTGGTAAAGGAAACTTCAAGAATCACCGTTGGAGAAAAGCTCATTTTAATTACGTGTTGAAGACAGAAAATTTACAAGACTAAAGTCAGATGCTATCTAAGGAACAAAAGAAAATGTTTGGATGGTTACAGAAAAAAAGCACCTATTGTTATCAAAAAAACAAACCCAAGTCCCAATAACTTGCCAAACAGTTGCTTCCAATGGAGTTGGGTTACTTGTCAGATGGATGAAATAAAATAGACCTCTTTGGCAATAAACACCAGAGGTGAGTTCAGCCTGAAGATAGCAATTCCGCAATGAACCCCATCCCAACTGTTGAGTATGGTTAAGCTCCTATGATGTTTTAGGACTACATACAATGCTATTTGCATTTTGGACAATACAAATAAAATCAAAAAGAAGAGGTCAGAAAGGTCCATTTGCACTCAACCGTTTTGAAAATTCTTCAACAACATAAGATCTGCTATAATTAACTCGTGAATTCAAATGTTTATTAAAAATATACCCTTATCTTAAATGCCTGCAAGAGACTGAAAAAGTTGGCAGAGGGGCAATTTAGGACTAATAATGATGTGAGAAGTTGCAATTATGAGGTGATGAGAAACAAGTCATCTTAAATAAGTTAGGTAATCATTCTATAGCACAAAGGCACCTCCAAAAAAGACAAATTGGCAGGATTTTTGGGCAGTTATCCCAGTGCATAATATTATTAAAAGATGAAAAGAATCCAATCAAAACTGGGTGCGTAATGAGTAATGCCAAAAATCAATTCTGAATACGCACAATTGCTGTCCCCCACAGTCTTAAGAACTATATGCCTGTAATAGACATTACAACATGGGCTCAGAAATACTTTTAAAAGCCTTAGTCAGTCAACAATATTTGCCCCTTCATCCACTGAAGACAGTTTAAGTTTTATTATGCAAAGGCGAAGTTGTACATCAACACTGTCCAATCCTGTGCGACAATCCCGATAACTTCTCTGGGCTTGGTGTCATCTGAAATGGGCAGTAGGACGGTGAACGTATATTTTGGGATCTGACTTAAGTGGTTTTTGAAAAAAAAAAAAAAAAAACAGCCGGTATGTTCTCCGGACCAAAGACAACTTTGACAACCCAAGCTGTTACAATGTTTGGTCCAAATGCCAGTGCCTGTCATGACATATGGGTGGGTCAATGCGCATGGTGAGGGTAGCATTACTGCAGATAGATATGGACAAATTTTGAAGCAACATATGCTGCCATCCAGATGCTGTTTGCTCTTAGGACATCCCTGTATTTCCAGCAAGGCAACGTCAAACCACATCCTGCAGGGATTACAAGCGCATGGCTGCATAAGCAGAGAGTGTGGGTGCTATACTGGCCCACCTGCAGTCTTGATCAGTCTCAGATTCAGAATGTACGGCGAATTATGAAGCAAAATATACTGTAATGAAAGCCCCATACCCCCATACAATTGAGCATGTAAAGATCTGCAAAATCAAGGAAAGTTCTGCTCGCTGGATTTGACCAACTGGCGTCTCCAGTGCCCAAATGCTTAGTGTAATTAAAAGAATTACACTACTCATAGTATAATTAAAAGAATTTGTGATGTTACACACAGGTGAACAGTTGACTGTGCCGACCACTTCGGACTCTGTTGCTATCATCACACTGTATGTTTTCATAAGCAATTACATTCACATTTTTGGACATCAAATAATGTGTTGCTGTACTGTTATCAATTTAGTAGAGGATGGACAGGATATTCAAATCAATCCTTTAAATTTTTTTTTGCATTTTCCGTGGTGTTCAAAATTTTTCGGTAATGGGATTGCAAATGACTGCCTCTGTCAGAAAGCATAAATTGGGCGATGGTTGGATCTTTCAACAATACAAAAATGCACAGAAATGGTTCATTGACCACAGAACCAAGGTCTTGCAATGGCTCTTCCCTGTCCCCTGAACAAATCCCAAAACAAAACTTGTGGACCGAACTGAGGAGGAGAGTCCTGGGTGATGGAGGGAGATGGAGAGATTTTGAGTGGAGAAAACTTCTCAAATCCCTTGCCATGTCTTCTCCAACCCCGTTAACACAACATGAAAAGGTTCGTAGCTTTTAGCTTAGAAAATGGAGGCAGCACAAAGTATTAATTTTAGGGGATCAGATAATCATGGCAGACATTTCTGAGGAAATATAAACATAGTAAACAGCAGTTGGAGTCAAGATTCAGGCCCAGTTGCGGATGTTCCCCTGGACTGCACCTGTCAAAATGCAGCATGTGTAAGGTACTGTGGGCCACACACACACTCACACACACACACACACACACACACACACACACACTCTCACATGCACACACATCAGCTTGGCTGTGATAACACAGGGCAGGCTGGGACAAATACTTAGCCTTGCAAGCAAGAGATGAAGAATCTCCGGAACAATTATCTCTTCCTGTGCCTACATCTCCACAGACCAAATAGAAGTAATAAACGAGCACTTTATTATTCCTCCGCATCACCCGCAAATGAAATTACACTGTCCGCCCAATGTGGGATGAGATGGGGAAAAGTGAAATAACTTATGTTGGCGACCATCTTCAGAAGCCAAACAACTCGGTCCAGTGCTCCAATGAATCTTTGCGTTTTTAGATCTACACAGTAATTCAGGCTGACACAGTAATTAAATAAAGGAAGCAGTCTCCATTTCCTGCGTCTTTTCTCAATTAATCATCATTTACTCCAGTCCATCCACTTCCATCTATAAATAAAACTGTAAAGAGAGATAAATAAGTTAAATGAACACAATTATTTTTTCACCAGGAGAAAGTGGAATTGATAGATCAATTTTTTGGTTTATGTTGAGCTCGTAGTATTTTGCCATGTCCAAATAATTGCATTTTGTGTTTTTTTTCTTTCTGATTATTTACAATGCAACTTCCCTTATTTGCATTCCTCCTTAAAAAATGATAAAGCAGCGGAAACCTGTCACCTCAAATCTACCTTCTAACAGTTCCATTCATTATCAAACAACAATTTATTACAGCAAGGCGTTTGTGAGTGGTTTAGAAAAATGCTGTCCCACTATGATTCATCAACCACTTTCCTCACATTAATGCTAATACCAGTAACCGTACACACAAGCATTTTTCAGCACATGCATTGATTAGAAATGCTCTGTTCTGTAAGCGCTGATCTGGGCACATGCAGCTGATGAGGTGTGCGGATCACGTTCCCTTTTCGCAGGTTCACTCAAGCTTTGCCTTTACTAGTCAAAAAAAAGTTTCAAACTTGTGCAGTGACACGAGCACAGAAATACATGCACATGTGAATAATGAGCAAGTCTCGGCACAGCGAAGAATACTTTCTCAAAGCAAAAATTTTAGAAGTATAAATCTTAGTTCTGCATGATATTAGTATTGTGAGTTCAGAAAGTGCAGACATTGAACAAAAATAAATAAATAAATAAAATAACGATAATAATCCGCGAGTAAAAATACAAGGCAGATGAAGCACACTTATTTTCACTTCTCCTCACAGTCATTAGGAAGCTGCAGATAATGGGCGCCAGCCAAATAAAATAAGTGAATAATATAATAATTGTCCTACTTTTAAGTTCTATATTAACATTGACATTAAAATGAGAGCAAATAGTCTACTTGCATATTACAATATAATTATAATAGAATTATCTGGCATTCTATACATTCTGTGTGACACACATTTACCAAAATGACAGGATGCGCATGAGTGCATAAGCACGCTTGTGTGGATATGTACCTGAGAATAGAATAAAAGTACTGCATGTACATCACATGCTGTAATTCCAAGTACATTCCTATTTTAAACTGCATGGGTACAAGATACTTCATTATATTTAGGAAGGCCAAATTAAAGTTGCTGTCTGCTATCATTGAACTGTCATAATGTTTTAAAGAAAATCCCAATAATATTCAAAATCAGCATTATTATTAATAATAATAATAATAATAATGTGTGTGTGTGTGTGTGTGTGTGTGTGTGTTTTTGGCCAACTTACCCTTTATCAGCTAGTGAACAACACCATGACTCAACACCAACGCTCACTGAGAAACTTTTCTCAGTCTTCTGCTTCCATCTAGTGGTCATTATGGAACAGAACGTGTCAGCACCATAGATATACATATATACATTTAAAACACATATATATCGATGGTCAGCATCAATATCTCACAATAGAACTTTGTGGAGATGAGGACAAATTTTTACCATGTTTTGTCCTTCATAAATCACTGCTTCATGGAAGGCCAGATGTATTCACCAATATCTTTTCTCACTGTCCATTTCCAACCTTCTCTAGTTTGGTGTGATCTTGACAGCATAGCAGCTCAAAATCGGACTTAAAATTCTCATGTTGAAGGTTTGTCTGGCTGTTGCACCCTTGACCATGGCACTTAACTTTTAAATCTCTATAACTGCTGCTACTGCTGATAATAATAATAATAATTATAACTAGAATGACACTCGGTAGAGTGCATACCCCCACCACGCCATATGTCAGTATTATTGGTTCTGGATCCAGAAGAATATTATCCAGATTACCAACAACAATAATCAATTCTACATTAGTGTAGATTCTATTTAATGCTGAAATTTTTATGAAAATTTGATTGTTACATGAGGGACAATCATTCTATTCAGGTATACTTTCACTTCTTTAAAATAAATTTCTCTCTTGATTTTGTGAGTAATTCACCGGAAGTCATAAATATGGAAGGTCAAAGACAAAATGGATATTTTCAAAGATTATGTTGTGACACTTAGAGCCAATTTTACATGGCGACAACATTCATCCAATGCCACGCTTTTCTTTATGACTCACTGTATATCCACTCATTACTCCACCAAATTTACACTGACATACGCAGAATAAGTAATGATTTAGCTTTAGAACTTCTAACTGCGTGCAGATTGGTAGTAAAACATGAATTCCACAAAAAAGATATGCTCTAAAACTTATGTTTAGCAACGCCACGAGGACAGAAATGTCCATTCTGTAAAAAAGAAGACAAAGCCCAGTTTCAAATTAAAAGCCTCAGAAAAATACTCTTCTGCGAGCCCACAGTGGCTAACTTTAAGAGAATTTTACAAACATAGTTCAACATAAATACTGACCAAATATTGTGATGATTGGACAAAGTGATTGATTTATGGCGCAATTTACGCCAGGCCCACGCTCTTGTTCGACAATGTTGTCACCCCTATTGGTCAATTTTGAAAACATAATTTGGCTTAATTAAAGACATCCAACAAGTTTGGAAATGTATGCATGAACTGTCATTGAATTATGGCCATATTTTCACTAGCCTCATACACGTTTTTGGAACTGGTGGTGTGCCCAGTTAAGAAATTTCAAAATAATCTCATGAACATGGCTCAGTATTGTTATAAAATGTACCCTGCAAGTTTTGTATGATTTGGATAAACGATTTCTGATATATTGTCTGATTTGTATCATGCTACGCCCATTATTTTTTTTGCATTTGTACTGCCCCCCAATGGTCAATTTTCATGAAACTTTCAGGTATGTTTCGGGTACATATCCTTCATGATGCGGGATTAGCCCAACGATTGTTGAGTTGGGTCAATTTATGTGCTGAGCCTGTCCTTTTTGAAGATCATTTCTTCAGCAGCTTGAGAACTAAATAATTTATCAACAAGCTTTAAGCAACTTTTCGAAAACCTTTCTCCAATAATGATTCACTGCAAGTTTGGGAGCAATAGGATCTATGGCAGGGCTATTTAACTTTATCCAGAAAGGGCTGGTGTGGGACAGGCTTTCATTCCAACCAAGCAGCTACACACCTGATACTACTAATCAAGCTCTTTAACAACAACTCTTGGGTTTTATCAGTAGAATCAGGTGTGTAAGTGCTTGGCTAGAATGAAAGCCTGCACCCACACTGGCCCTTTTTGGATAATGTTGAATAGCCCTGATCGATGGTTTAGGTGATATAAAAAAAAAATGTGTTTTTCAAAAAAAATTCAAAATGGAGGAACATTTTGGCATCCACAACTTAAATTTTGAAAAAAACATTGTGGAAGTTTTTTGGACTCTTTCAAATGGTAATGTATTCTGAAATAGGCAATTCAGTAGCCAATTTAGTCAAGACACCAAAAACCCATAGCTATATAAAATGCAATAGATTCAGCTTTCACTCAAAATTTTAATCAAAATCATCCAAATGGAATTGAGGATTGCACTGCCACTTTGCCTATTAGAATGCCAATGGAAAAATTCATTTTTGATTTTCATGACTAATATGTGCATAGTACAAGGAGGAATCAGAACTCATGTACAGACAAGAATCCAGTGCACAGGTTGTATTGAAGAGCGTGGTCAGACAATCCGGTTCGGTATCACACTAGCAGAATGCAGTACAGAGGGGTGAATCCAGAATCATAACAGAGTGCAGTCCAATGATCAAAACCAGGAAGTCGGTTCGCCAAAGCCAAATTAAAAAGAATAATGGAAACTGAAAAGCCGAACAGCCGAAAGCCGAAAATCAAACACGGATGAACACAAGACACTGGGAACAGACTGAAATCGTAAGCCTGGGACTGAACGAACCGTAACCACAAGCAACTCAGAAATCAGAAAATGCTCAACATAAGACACTTCAAAATGGCTTGACAAACTCACGACTTGCTCAATGCAGGAAGGGGAATTTAAAGGAAAGCAGCCTAATTGGATGGGGAACAGGTGCGGGAATTGAAGAGGTGTGATTAAAAATATGGAGGCAATCTAAAAATTAAATAATGAATAAGGGGTTGTGCGCATGACAGAGTGAAAACATAAAACACGTGAAAAGAGACAGATAATTGGAGTGACTAGACTAATACATAGACGTGCAAAATAAACAATAATACATGGAAAATAATAAATACATTTACAAAAACACAAAGAAACATAACTAAACTGATTCAGATCCTGACAGTTTCAGGAGAAGGTCACGGGTGGACAACCAAACCTTTTGTTCTTCCGTGTAGTGAGGCCCTGGTACCCAGTGGGGGTCGGTGGCCCTCTTCATCTCTCAAGTGGCTTTGATTAGGGTCGCTCTGGTTCTTTTCCATGTTCTTTTGCACCTTTTGATGAACTGCTCAGCTGAGGGAACCCCTATCTCCTCCTCCTGAGCGGGGAACAATGGTTGCTGGTAGGCCAGACAGCACTGGAAAGGAGACAATCCTGTGGACAAGGATTGGTGAGGGTTAATAGGGTCTACCCACGGTAGATACTGGTTCTAGGATATTGGCCCTGAGGAGGTGAGGCAGCACAGCATGGTATCCATCAGCTGGTTAGCCCTCTCCATCTGGCCATTGGATTGAGGATGATTGCCAGAGCATAGGCTCACGGAGGTCCTCAGCAGCTTGCAGAAAGCACACCAGAAGTTGGAGGTGAATTGGGGGTCTCCGTCCAATACAATGTCTACTGGGAGACCGTGCACCCGGACGACTCGATCCAT
Organism: Gymnothorax javanicus; assembly: GCA_029692085.1. NCBI lineage: Eukaryota > Metazoa > Chordata > Actinopteri > Anguilliformes > Muraenidae > Gymnothorax > Gymnothorax javanicus. The sequence continues at coordinate 3,229,010 of CM056207.1, read as the reverse complement.
GACAATCTCTGTGGTTTCCTATGCTGAGAGGAGCTTCAGGAGGTGAACTGCTTAGAGAAATGGTCCATCATGGTTAAAATGACTGTCTTGCTACGGGACAAGGGTAACCCAGTAACAAAATCCAGCGGAAGTGGGTCAATAGTCTTTGGGGTACAGGCAAAGGGTGAAGGAGGCCAGCAGGGGGACAGGTGGAAGACTTTCAGGTGGCACAGATGAGACGAGCCGTGATGAACTCCTTCGTCTCATTCAACATGCTTTTCCATCGGAAGCTTTGAAGAGAAGCCACCATTCTGTGAGCCCCAGGATGCCCAGAAAAGTGAGAGGAGTGACCCCACTGAAGGACTTCTGAGTGGACCTGTTGGGGCACATAGAGACGGTTCTCAGGGCAGGCCCTAGGAGCAGGACCTGGAGCCTGTGCATTACGGAGGACCGCCTCTATGTCCAACAGTGCCACCACAGCCCACAGTGGCAAGGCAGAATGGTATTGCTCTTCTCCTCTGCCCCGGCAGATTCGAAGACTCTGGATAGAGCATCAGGCTTAGTGGCCTTGGGTCCAGGGCAATAGGTTTGGATAAATTTGAAGCGATGGAAGAACAGTGACCATTTAGCTTGATGAGGGCTGAGTCCCTTGGCCAACTTATGGTATTCTAAGTTGCAGTGGTCAGTCCACTCTATAAATGGGACTTGAGCTCCCTCTAACCAGTGCCTCCATCCTTTTAGGGCCAGCTTAATGGCCAGGAGATTTCGGTCCACCACAGAGTAGCTTCTCCCCATCTGTGACAGACAAAGTGAAAAGAAGGCACAGGGGTGGATCTTTGAGTCTGTGGTTGATTCTTGGGAGAGTACTGCCCCAACATCGGAATCTGAAGCATCAACTTCCAAAATAAATTAGCGGAGAGGGTCTTCACCAATGATGATTAGTGCATTGCTAAACCATGTCTTGAGCCACTGAAAATCCACCTCTGCGTCAGGCAACTAGACGAATTAGATGTTGGTAAAGGGGGGGGCAGAGAGAGGGCGGAGATGGATCTGTAGTTTCTTATGAATCTACGGTAGAAGTTGACAAACCCCAGGAAATGTTGCAACTCATTCTGTTCTCAGGTGTGAGCCACGCAGTGACTGCTCAAACCTTCTCTTATTCCATGGCGATGCCTTCAGTGGACCCAATAAACCACAGGAAACTCATGAAGGACTGGTGAAATTAGCTATTTTTGGACTTGACTAATAAACAGTTCTCCAACAGGCATTAGAAAACTTGGCGGACATGCTGAGTATGGGTCTCGGGATCATGGGAGAACACAAGAATAATATCCAGCAGTGGTGGCTGGTGAACTGGCAAAAGGGGAGCCTCAAACAATCCCTTAAAATTAATGATTGGTCATGACCTGTTTTCAATCATTCATTTAAATTACCATGACAGAAACTCTGAAAACTCCCAACATTATCAGGTGTGGCCACTTTTCATTTATAATGCATACCGATTACAACTCTGGACTTCTCACGCTTTTCTTTACACAGGGGTTGGAAGCAAATAATCTGTTTCATGATCATTTCATGATCCTTCGCCCGTAGTCAGCTGGGTTAGGCTCCAGCTCCCCCCGCGACCCTAGTGAGGAATAAGCGGGTATAGATAATGAATGAATGAATGATCATTTAAATGAAATAAGATCATTTGAAACGTCTTTATGCAATTCCATTGCTTCCAACCCCTCCATGCTCAAGGACTTCAATTATGCGAGAGAATCTCTTACATACGCGTTGATCGAATAATTGCTGACTACAGAAGAGGAACGTACATATGCCACTTAAATTCACACCGAATGCACGAGAGTTGACAGGTACGCGTTACTAATGAAAACTGGCCACACCTGATAATGTTGAGAATTTTTGGAGTTTCTGTAATGGTAATTTAAATGAATGATTGAAAACAGGTCATGACCAATCATTAATTTTAAGGGATTGTTTGAGCTTCCCCTGTTGCCAGTTCACAAGCTGGCACTGTTATCCAGGTACATGTAAACAAATTGACCCAGCATATCTTGGAGGACATCATTCTCTAAATTCTGGAAGTCTCCAGGGGAGTTGTAAAGCTCGAATGGCATAACCAGGTATTCATAATCACCATTAGGGGTGTTAAAGGCGGTCTTTCATTTGTCACCTGCTCAGATCCTCACTAGATGATCTGCATTGCAAAGATCAAGTTTAGTGAAGATGGTTGCCCCCTGGAGTGACTCAAAGGCTGTAGACATCAGTGGTAGTGAATGGCGGTTCTTGATGGTGATGTCTTTAAGGCCCCAGTAATTGATTCATGGCTGAAGACCCCTGTCTTTCTTCCCAATAACAAAGAATCCAGCAACAGCATGAAGGGCAAATGAAGCCTGCTGCTCAGGACTCCACTCCAGGGGTATACTACTCCATAGCCTCAATCTCTGGATGAGATAGCGAGAAAAGATGGCCTCGGTGGGCATTTGTACCTGGTAACAAGCAGCTCAATAATGCAGTCATTAGGGAGGTGGCCAAGTAGTGTGGTGGCTCAGGAATTAAAGAAGGCTTCTTTGAGGTCCCAGTATTCGGGAGGCATGCGGGAAAAGTCAGGATGCAGCTTGGCAAACTCAGAATTAGGCTGAAGCAGTTGTGCAGCTTCCATCAGACAATTCTGCAAATGGGTGGGACTCCACTCCATGATCTGTAGGTTCATCCAGTCAATTCAGGGTTTGTGGCTTGTCAGCCAGGGATTGCCCAGAAACAGGAGTGCTTGGGAGGAGTGCAGCAGTGGCTGAGGTAACTCCTCCTGGTGATTGCCAAAGGTAAGTAGCTTGACTGATGCAGTGATGTGCATGATCTCAGCCAGTGGATTGCCAGAGATGTTGTGAGCCTGTTGGTAGAGCTGGCTGGCTTGTTGTTTACATATGTAATGACCATGGGCACTGAAGTTGATCAGGGCTCGGACAGAAAGCTGAATGGAGTTGTCGCAGATCTAGACTGTGAGAAGTGGCCTTAGGTTGGGGGATTCAACTTGATGAATCCCATTTACCAGTAATCCCACTTCTACGGGTAAGCATTGCCTTAACTGGGCACCTGGCAATGAAGTGACCAGGTTGACCACAGTAAAGGCAGACCCGGGAGTTCATGCACCGTTGCCCCTCGAAGGGAGTCAGATGAGTGGTTATCTTGCATAGGCTCACTGGAATCTGGAGAGTGGGCCTCTAGGGGTTCGAGGCAGTGGGACAGGAGCTGGACCCGGCACCGGAGAAGCAGAACCAGTGGACAGAGGACATCTTTGCAGGGTCAACTGGAGTTATTTGCAGCGGGCGATGAGGGGATTGTTAGCATGGATGGCCAGGTCAGTGAGTTTATCGAAGTCCTCCGGGAATTCACGGGTGAGTAGTTTGTCTTTGATCTCAGTAGATAGGCCGTTAGGGCATCGAATAATGCATGTGAATTCCAGCTGGATGAAGCAGTGAGGATTCTGAACTCAGCGGCATAATCAGAGATTGACCAGGGATGGCAGACAGGAGACCCAGCATTTCAAACCCTGGATCTGCACACTCTGGATTGCCTCATAAGAAGAATGATGATGTACACCATGCAGACTTAGTCGGAGAGTAATGAAGCTGATTGGAGCTTGAAAGCCAAGGAACATTGGGATAGGAAGGAGCTGCAGGTGCCTGGATGACCATCACTGGGACTGGGTGGAGGGAGGCGATGACCTGTGATAGGAGTTAGGGCAGGAACTACAGGAACCGAAGATGAAGGGGGTAGTAGGTGCTGGAGCTGATCGGTGAGAAGATTCATGTTGGAAGTAAACAACCCCAGAATCTTGGAAATGTTCTCTAGCTGGCTGTGATGTTTACCAAGGAGGATTTCATTGTCACTTTGCTTATTGAATTGCCAATGGCAAAATGCATTTTCAAATTGAATGACCAAATTGCATGACTTGCCAACTGTAAAATGCATTGCCACATCTGAATAAAGAGGCCCAAAAATTCTATAGTCTCTGGAATATATCATTTTATCAATATTCGTGAAAACATTTCTGAAGAAATTACTATTAATAATAATAATAATAATAATAATAAATAATAATAGAAATAATAAATATTTAAATGTTATTATTAAAAAAGGAAAAAGACACATATACATTCATGAAAAAATATTAAGTGTGTGCATTAAAACAATTCAATTACATCAGTGGTTCTCAAACTCAGTCCTGGGAGGACCACTGTGCATGCTGGTTTTCGTTGCAACCGCAAATGCAGCCCAAGAATTTTAATGAGGATAATTTCTCTTCATTAACCTTTCAAGCAACATAGTCAATAATTGCTCTGCTTGCTTTGAACAATAAAAGTTCCATATTCACATCATACTGTATGGGAAACAGTTGAATAAAATGAGAAATTTAAACAAAAACATACCAATGAAGTTTAAAAATTCAGTGGGCTCTTAATTTTTATAATTTATACATTGTCACTAAATCTGTATATTTATTAAATAATGAAGAGTTTGACAGCAAAGCAAGTAACAATGACTCACTCCTGTTCTTTGTTAATATTGTGAAAAAAAAAATCATGAACTTCAAGCTCGCGTGAAACAACCTACAAGAGCTCATTAATTAAGCTTTTTGCAATTATTGCAATATTGCAATTACTTGCAATACAACACAGTAGGGATATGGGGCAGACACTGCTATTTCTCACATAATGTGAAGTCAGAGAGTAAATAAATGAAATCCCATTAATTACGACAAATTAACTGTTGAATAGAATTCTGATGCTGCATTTGTGGTTGCGATGAGAACCTGCATACACCGAGGTCTCCCAGGGCTGAGTTTGACTGCAGCACGTGCATTTTATCTGCAGAGAAAAATCTGCACCCATCTGCAAATTTTATGAATGAAGCATCGAGTAATGAACCAATTTTCGAAACAATGATTGGAAAAGGTTTTAAGCTTCATAGGGCTTCTTTTTGCCATCACTAGTCTACTATTCTTAGCTGTATTTTACCCAGCCATCTTGCAATCTCACTTGAAACAGTTGCCGTGCCCAGTTTGCGGGTTTAGTCATGATAATTGCGTTCTTTGATAAACAGGGGGCGATATCTCAGATGCTTTGCACTCGGTCCAGGAGACGACGGCGAGGATCTGAATAACGGGGCGAAGAACTAGAAGCACTGTAACGCGGATCGGTAGTACTGGCCGAGTGGCTGGAGAAACAGCGGAGAGGTGGTGAAGCGAAGCCGGGGAAGTCGGCCCAACGAAGGACCAAACACGTTTTCGTTCGCAATGGACGGTCAGGTTTCAAGGAAAGCGTCACTACAAAATGTTAGCGAGCGATATTGTTAACGTTACTTAATTATTAGGCAGCGATCCGCTGCTTGCGAGATTGAACTAATCTGTCGTAGATTCTTTTCTTAAATGTTAACAAATCACGCTGCTGAGATCTTACCCCTGGGATACTGGAAATAAGTAAAATGGATTGTAGCTAAAGTTATGCTAATATTAGCGACTTCCACGGTTCAGTAAGTTAGCTTTTTTTTTGCTAGCAATTGTAACGCTACAGCAGCAGTGCATGAAGTAGGAACTGGGCCTCAGGAAGCGCAGCTAGCGAAGTATTAACGTTATCTAGCTGGCCGACGGGGTTAGCTAGTTAGTTGGAATAACAGTTTTCCAAGAACAAAGCTTTCAAGGAGAATTTTGGAAGGATCGGGTCGCTGACCTGGTTCTGGCTGCATTACGAAAGTTATGAAGCCAATTAATGGGTGACTTTAACTCAACTTTTAGCTGTATTGTGTAGTTAACACTTCCGATCCAATCCAGGATCCAACTGATTTGTCGGCTGAGATTGTGTGGATATCTAACCTGAGATAGCTGGCGTTAACGCAAAAAAAAGTTTTCAGCTGGAGGTGCAGCAGTCGCGTTAAATGTGACGAGGCAGCAGAAGTTGTCATCTACGCCCGCTATCGAAAGAAGATCATTTCATCTGCGGAAGGCACATTTTGTACCTTATGCGATACATTGGCCTCCTTGAAAATTTGATCAGACTAGTGAAATATAATAACTTGACTGCTCCGATGGCTACTGAATGTACGGAAAGTGACTCGGAGTTGACAAAGACTGGTGATGTTATTGATATGAACTCGAACAATAGAGCTAGCGGCTCCGACCCAGACACACCCAGCCTCCGGATATCTGAGGATCTGGAGAGCAGGCCGGCGACCCTGGCAACTTCGACTTCTGCCGGGGAAGAGGAATCCGACATCGTGGACAAAACGTCCCCTTTGTCAGAGATGTGCGACGGTGGGGAGACGAAGTGCGCGTCTGACGCGGAAACGACGAGTCCTCCGCCGCAAACTGCAACTCCGGACAATGAACATGTTTTTGCGCATTGTGTGGAGACGCAGCTTCCTGCAGATGTTCAGGCTTCAGCCCCCGTGGAGCTTCCCCGGACCAAACCCGCTCCTGCGCACAACGGGAGGTACGATTGCGGTGCAAAGCCGCTTACACACTGGACGCGAAACGAATTCTTCGAGCTACAGATTACATTCAAAGTCAATGCAAAGACGCGAATACACGCGATTCGCGTCTTTGCATTGACTTTGAATGTAATCTGTCGTGCGAAAAATTCGTTTCGCGTCCGGTGTGAAAGCGGCTTAAGGCGGCTAAACTCTTGTTCTCGCTCATTAACGTCAGATATGCGCGTTGTAAGGATGTGGAAATTATAAACGCAATGATGACGCCGGATGGATACCTTGTTTTAAGTGCCCTTAGGGAGTACAAGGTAGACATAACAACAAGTAGCAACAAGGTCGAAGGAGTGGCTGGCAGCTCGCTGGTGCTGTTCTTTGTGTGCTTGAGAAAAACAATTACATTTTTTTAGTGTGTTGGATTACTGGTCAAATGTGTAATCTGTAAAAGATTACATGAGGGGGGTTACATAAGATGACAGCAAAATGACATGGGTCATGGTTTTGTGGAAAACTAGGAGATTTTAAAAATCTATTTGATTTTACATCCTTAGCCACTAACCTGTGATTGAAATTGACATTCAGTTCCATCCACTTGCCAGAAGTCCTTTGACAGGGGGTTTCAAAGAGACCCTTTCTGTGCACAGCTGAGTCTCGATGTGACTGGGCGAAGCCACCACAACAGAGCAGATCCTCTTCCTGGGGGTGGACGGGGGGGTCTCATCAGCAGCTGAACCGAACCACGGGCCCCCCAGCTGCTCGAGCGCGCACATGCACGCACGAACGCACTATTTTACCAATTTGTATATAGGAAATGAATAAGTTTCGTTTTTTTGAAGATCTGAAAATGCATGCAGGAATGTGTTTATCCAAATGAATTTAAAAACATAATCGTGCAATCTCTGGGGTAAAATCGGCATGTAAAAAGAGTCAAGAAAAGTTTGCCAAGCTCTCCAAAGTACATTATGTGGTATGGCGTTTTGGCAAGGATATACTCTTGTTCTCTCCTGTTGTGCCAACCTGTCTCCCTGGGTCTTGTTTACGTATCTGGTTTTGGGAGGATTTTCCAGTAATAGATTACAGTAGCGGTGTTGAATTCCACCTTCCTCAGCATTTTTGAGGAGCAGTTCATTTTGTACTCATTAGTGTGGAACCTCGCTGTCCATAACTTTTGTGTATCCTCTCATAACTCAGTGTGTTGATCATTAAGCCTGATAGTTCTTCTGAAGACTCCTATTTAAAGCCCTTCGGGTTCATTTTCATGTATTTAATAAAACGAGCTGTGTCCTGATTACTGCACATGGTCAGAATGTAAATCCTAAGAAAGTGATACTGCTTGACTGCAAGTCATAATCTGATTCCATCCTTGCCAATCCGTCGTCGTTTTGCATCGTATTTATATATTTTAGTTACTCTGACATTATGCATTTTATATGAAGTAGCTTTCTATGGAAAATGAAGGATTCAAAGTGCTATTTTAAGCTTTAGCCAAGCGATATGACATGTCAGCTGGTTCCCATTGCCAGTAATCATAGAAGAAAAAAAATATCTTCTAGATTTTGACTTGCAGTTACTTTGTTCAAAGTTGAGAGCATGTGCAGTGATCGTGACACGGCTCGTCTAAAGAAACCACAATTTTAGTTGAGAAAATGCACCATTTTGTGTGAAAAAATCCAACCTTCACCATGTTAGTTCTGATGTTTCTGGAGTCCAAAGGCAGGATTGGCCCGATCAGTTAAAAACATGGCCCAGTTCAGGCGCAGCTTCAGTGCCTGTCAGACAGGGCTCCCGGGGGTAGGGATGGTAACGGTATCCTGGGACATTCCTCATCCTCATTTGGAAAAAGGGCACGACCACGAGTGTGCACAGCAGGCCGTTAGCTTAGCTGTTTTTGGAGTTTGGGGAGCTGCTCCTTCACACTGGATTAGCACTGGGTCTCAGGTCTGTTCCTCACCGGCCCATTTTCTTTATTCCTCCTTTAAACCCCTTTCTTTTTTTACTGGGATATTGGGCAGAGTAGAGAGAGGTTTGGCTGTTGTAAGTCAGCTCAGTGAACACTACCACATGTATGGATTATGATAATTACATTAGCTTTGAGCTCAACTAAGAAATGCAGTCTGCAGTGCCGCGTGGCTTGTACAACCTTCTGAGAAGCTTAGTCTTTGCAGGCCGAGCAACAGTGCATTACATCCCATTTGTTCCTTTAAAGATTGTTTGTGGTGGTAGTTTCTGGATTATGACTATTCTATCATACCCATGCCCATGGGGGCCATGACCGCCCTCGGTATCATGCTTTATATGGTCATAACCCATGTGAAACTCAATGAACGCAATACCACATTATCGTATCGGTATAACCAGGTGGACAATCCAATGTTTACTTTATGGTCCAAGATGAACTCTCTTTTGGTCTGCCATTTTTTGCCATTTTAGATTTTGTGGGGGAAATTCTATGCAACCTATTTGAAAATGGCTTGTCACCATTTTCCTCAGTTGTGAAGGTGGGGCTTTCCCCTGAAACAAAATGTTTTATGATCGTAATCAGAATGTGGCCTGATGAATGCTCTGATTTTAAGGGAACAGCCTGAATGGCAATCAGAGTGAATACATTTTCATTATTTTTTGATAAGATTAGACCTTTGTTTGTGAATGAGTATGGTAATGATTTCAGAATAGTACTACACTTGACCTTCTGCTCCGGATAGTTTGGGTAAAAAAACCAGTCTGTAGCATTTATGAGTAGCAGGTGGAAAATGTATATTTTTTGTCCATTCCATATGAATTGGAGCCCTGGTACAAACAGCAGTTGTTAGCATGTGGGCATCTCTCTCAGGCTAAGACCCGATGGCGCAGGTGGGAGGTACCTGAGCTTCAGTAGCTGATTTTTGGTTAATAGCTAGAAGGGCTGTGAATTGGGCAGTGATGTAAACTTGTGCCAGACCACTGGGTGGTACTGAGCCAATTTAATGTTTATTCGCCAAAGGAAAACAGAGGAACTATTTTTTGTTTTCACTCGTAAAACATTGGAACTTATCTTTTGTCCTCAGATGTTCAATTTTCATGGTCAGTAGATAACACTAAACTGGGTATAGAGTTGATACTGAGCGAGGAAAATACTTTTCTCAGTCTCTTTAAACACATCTGGTTGAACTTAAAGCTTGTACTCTGGTAATCACCTGGCATCACTCAAAAATCTTCAATGTTGGTGATTCCGCCAATGAACAGGCTTGATTGAGTCTTCTCTTTATTTTCCTCATCTTGCTGGTGAACTTACCTCAGAATTTACACTGTTTCACTTGTCTATCTTCTGCAGTCTGGAGCGACAGGAGTCCGTGGCCACAACAGAGGCGCGGCTTCGGATGGAGGGGGTGGAGCTGAAGGAAGAGTGGCAGGATGAAGATTTCCCCCGGTAACACACGCCTCTTTCACACTTAATGCTATGATTAAGAAAAACGTGAGGTTATGAATTTAACCACTGTTCCCTGAAGGAGGTGTACAAGGTTCCACCCATTGTAGGGGATATAATGCCCTCTTGAGCCTGGCTGAGGACTCCTCTATTCACGGCTGGACGGCGAGTGATTCGTGGTGAGGTATGGTGGCCTCGTCTCTCCTCTTACAGCCTCCAGCAAAAATTACAGAATCGCCACACTTGGAGGATGTTTATTCTGCTTTCTTACTTCATAGCGAATTAACAAATCACGGATATGACACAAAGAAATAGTTATTTATTAGCTTTACAGTCTGGCTTCATGAAACACACCTCAAACAAATTAGATCAAATTATTTTAAGCCTTAGAGCACTAAATCCAACTATTGTTACTCAGTGATGGAAGACATCAAAATCAAAGCTGTTGAAAACCTATTACTATTAAACCCATGGGGGAGCTCTCTTAAACAAGTTGCCATATGATAGGTTTTCAACAGCACAAGATTATATATATATATATATATATATATATAATTTTTTTTTTTTTAATTTCAGCAATCTAAGGATTATTTAATGGCATTATTTTTTCATTCTCAAGTATAGGAAAATTATGGAATCATCAACAAAAAATCACAATTGGTACTTTATTACTCCCCCTTGGGCTTTTATGACAGTCTGAATTCTTTGAGACATGGACTTCTCTAATAAAAAACAATTTTCTCAATTTAGCTGGTTCCAACTTTCTGAAATAGCAGTTGACAGATCAGCTTTGCAGGAGAGGGCCTTGTCTTGAACCATTTTTTTATTTTCACCGTAAATTTTCAACTGGATTGAGATCCAGACTGTTTGCTGGCCACGTGATTGAGTCGGTCTGCCTTTCCTGAAGAGAAGCTTTTACACTCTTTGCTCTGTGGTGAGATGCACTGCCATCCTGTAAAATGACTTCCTTATCTCCAGACCTCTTTTCCTTTGTTGGAATCAGAAAATGGTCCAAAATTTCAATGTACACCTGCGCATGGACTGTTGGGGTAATGATTGCAATCTCCCCTGGTCTTTTACCCAACATACAGCCCCGTATCATAAATGAATGGGAGTCGATGAAAAGTCCCGGCGTCATCGCCTCGGCCATTTGTGATTCGTCACTGAATATCACTTTCATCCAATCAGCCTCACTACATGATTGCTTCTCTTTAGCCCTCTGTGACCTCGCTTTCTTCTGTTAAGGTGTTATTTCTGGTTTTCATTTGGCTTTTGTGCATACGATTCCTATTTCATTCAGCCAGTTTCTTACAGTTTTGTCACAAACATTGACTCCTGTCACTGCCCAATTTCATTTGTTTGTCTGTGCATTTTCTATTTTCAAGGCATACTGCTTTGAGTCTCTTGTCCTGACGGTTTTACGTCTTCCACGGTCAACCCGTATGTTTTCCTTTTATAACCTTACCATTTTGTTTATACTTGCATCAAATTTTAGATCCAGCTGACTGGGAACAACCAACACTGTTTGCCACTTAGTGTGTGGAGTTACCTTCTTGGAGCAGTTTTATATTACTTTCCTTTGTTTCTGTTGTCAGCTTTCTTTTTGGTGCTGTGCTTTGTCTCCATTGGCCAAGTCCAACACCTTGTTAATTTCTGCAGGCATTCTCTTTAACTGCAGGCTAATTTGCATTTTCAGATTTGTGCTGGCGTTTCCTCTAGAAATGCCAGTTACAAGGTGGTTCCATATTTTTGTTCTCAAGATTGAGTGATTCCATATTTTTTTCCTCTTCCTGATTATGAAAGAAGCCATTAATTGTATCTCCCCGAGGACGATGGTCGGGAGATACTATGGTTTAGTTCCGGGGCCGCCGCCGCAGCCGCAGAGATTTTCCGTTCCAGGCTCTGGAGGCTTCAAAGTTTATAGGATTTTTCTCTAAATTTGCATAGTCAAAGATGTTTATTTGGCAATGCCCAAGATCAATTCTCGCCAATTTCCGACATCCAATATGGCCGAAGGTGGCCATTTTGTCGAAAAAGTTTTTTTTTTGCAGATTTTTGTTTTCTGCTCCTTTTGAGCCACATTTACTTACATATACATGTACAGGGATGCATATTAATTAATAAAGAGTAAAAACAGTAACATTGTGGCTGTAAAAATTTATAAGTGATCTCTCATGGGGATCGGGGAGATACACGACTCGGTCCCTGTGGTGACCGAGCTATCTAGTTAAAATAATTGAATTTGTTGTGTGTTTCATGAAACCTGAATGTCAAGATAATAAACAAAAATTGCAATGTGTCATATCTGTGATTTTATTATTTTGCTATGAAGTAAAACAGCTGGAAGAACATGCTCTGTGTGGTGATTCCATCATTTTTGCCAAGGGTTGTATATAGCATCTTTACACCCAGCATCCTTCAGATCGTCACATGACTCTTCACCGAGCTCCCCCAGTGAAGCGGGGAAAGAGTGCCGTACCTCATTCCTCTCCTTCAGGGAACAGTGTTTATATTCATGACCTCGCAGTCCCTCGCCGTCAATTCACTCAGTACAACACATTTTGTGTGGGACATGTAGTCATGCCCTGCAGAGCAGGTATGGGCCGGCCCAGTGGGCTCAAAGTAGATTAGGCTCAGCAGAGAGCACAAGTGAGGTACTGTATGGACACTAGATCTAGTCAGTAATACTGCACCAAAGTGTGTGGCGAGGCCCAGATCGCTGCTGCGCAAATATCACCAGTAGATGAAACCTTTAACAGGGCCCAGGATGGCGCTATTCTTCTTGAAATAACTTAAAATCCAGAGGACAGTAGGACATAGGCATAGCTTTAAGAATGTGTGCCATATTGGGGCATAGAGTAAATTTGGCATCCCCTTGTGTAAAAACCAGGCATGCTGGATGATTAGATATGGCATGAAGATTGCGTTCATGTTTAGCTGACGCCAGCGCTGAAAGGACGGCTGTTTTATATGAGAGAACCCTTGTGTCATCTGGGTCCAAGGGGTCAAATGTTGGCTCACGCTGAGCATCCAGAGCCAGATTAAGGCCTCTAGAAGGAATGTTGGTCTTAACAACCTGCTTCAAGCACCGTACGCCTTTCATTAATCATGAGGCGAGAGGCTGCGCACCGGGTGATTCCATCAAAATCTACACGACGAGCTGATACTGCAGCTAAGTAGACCTTAATGGTAGAAGAGGAACAGCACTGCTTCTATCGGTCCTGAAGGAATGTCAAAACATCCAAAATAAAACGCTGAAATGGAATTGGACCCTGTTCCTGGCAGCACTGCTCAAATGCACACCACTTAAAACAGAGGTGGGCTACGAGTGCCATATCTGTCCCGGGTTTTCAGGTCTACTTCAGGCATTTATTAAATTAACTATCTTACTTAACCAAAATATTGATAATCTGACTTATGAGCATACAGGCCCCTGCTAGAGGAAACCCCGTCACTCTGAGCTGTAGCGGCAGCATTGAAAGGTAGGCCTTAGGGCATGAAGTGTAACCTCTCAATAGCTGAGCAAGCAGACGCTACAGCGCTGGGCGGTGATGCACTCTGTCTCCTCCTGGCTGAGACACAAGTTCCTGGTAGGATGGGAGACCCACCATGAGGCTGACCATCTCTGCATGCCATACCTCCGCTGGCCAGCAGGGGGCCACGAGAGTCATGGGTAAGCCCCCCTGGACCCTTTCCAGAGGGGGTGAATCGGCTCCAGTGGTGGGAATGCATTCAGTAGGGTCTGAAGCCATGGATGTTCTAAAGTGTTCTTCACTCGGTGAAGAGCGTTGGAACTGAAGGACGCTGCAGGTGACAATGCTGTATAGCCTAAGAGGGGGATCTGGCCACCATACATCACCAAGCATCATTTACCTCTCAGGTGTGAATAAGTGTCTTTAGTCAGACTCAAGAGGGCGTTATATCCCGTACAGTATGTGTTATTCAGACAGCCAGCCTGGGGTGCCTCGTCTCCGGCTGCAGATAGAACCACTGGGACAGTTTTTTTTTTTTTTTATGCATCATGCTGAAGTCTAGATTATGGAGGGTTTCGGTTGTATTTGATAAGAATCTTTGAAGCGGTTGTTTTTTTAATCTCAATTACATTGGCATTGTAAGCCAAATGACATTTGTCCAGTACCTGATTTAATACTGTGCTACTGAAAGTTAAGACTTAAAGGCCATGTTAAATTTTCACTGTGTTTGGGAGCGTGTGACGGTGGGATTGTACGGGATTATCAGATATGGGTTTGGGAGCGTGTGACGGTGGGATTGTACGGGATTACCATATATGGGTTTGGGAGCGTGTGACGGTGGGATTATCAGATATGGGTTTGCATCACAGGCCGCTGCCCGAGGAAGAGGAGGATATGCATATGGATGAAGAGCTCTTCTCCGTCGCCCATGAGGATGGAGAGGCCGGTAAGATGTATCTGCCATTTCCTGTGCCGTCAGATTCCTGTGAGTCATTGTCTGCTCTCAGAATTTATTTGAGGACGTTGTAGCGCAACACAGCAAAATGAAGAAAAAGTAAACAAATGAATTATTCAAGACATTAACCACAAGTTTCACAGTCAACACGGCCAAATTTGAGTTTTGTATGGTGACCTGCATAGTCCTGGGCCATATTTGTATACTTAGCTCCATTAAAAACGCAGGGGTGAGGTTTGTACTGTATTTGCGGCAAATTGAAGAATCGATTGATTTTTACTGCTTTTCCAGTGAGGCCACGAGAGGAAATAAAAGAAAAGCGCGTGGTATTCTAATCTGGCGCGCGCACCGTGCTATAGCGCCAAACACTTCAGCAATAACAAACATTGAGCTGTTTGTGATGTGTACAGTGACACATGACTTTTTGTTGTGGTCAATAGCCTACATAAAGCCAACAAAAAAAACGAAAAATGCTTCTGCATCAAGAAAATGGAACGGGTTGTGACACAGGAGAGAGAAAAAGAGCCATTGGCATGTTACGGGCAGATCTCAGCCGCCGAGAGGTGGTGCGTCATTTGCACTGTCACCGTTCAACAATTAGTCGGCTGTCTATCCGAGAATGGAACACAAGCACTGTCACTGACCGACCCCCCTTAGGGCAGCCACGAGTAACGATGGCAGCTCAAGAGCGCCACATCTGGTTTCAGCCTGTGCGTGACAGATTGCAGACAGCAACCAAAACTGATCGTGAGATGAGGGGTCGAGGCGATTGAGGGTGGCGCAAATATCGTTTGGCGCCGTCTGTGAGCAACACATGAGTGCACACGAGCCCTCGGCAAACCCAGTTTTTTGCCCATTTCGCCAAGGCTGCCCTTACCGTGGTCGGTCAGCGACAGTCCCTGTTTTCCATTCTCAGACAGAAACAGGGGAATAAAGTGCCAAAAAATGACACAGAGGCAGGTGCCCACAGTCAGAAGTGAAGAGTTCCTACTCCTGTGGATGGGCAAAAATGGGTTTTCTGTAGGCGCCGTGTGCACGCATGTTTTGCTCACATAGACGGCGTCAAACGGTACTTGCGCTCACCCTCAGTCGTCTCAGACCCCTCATCTCATGATCAGTTTTGGTTGCTGTCCGGAATCTGTCACGTGACAGGCTGTAACCAGATGTGGCGCTCTTGAGCTGCCATCGCCACTGTGGGCTGCCCTAAGCGGGTCGGTCAGTGACAGTGGCTGTGTTCCATTCTCGGATAGACAGCTGACTGATTGTTGAACGGTGACAGTGCAAATGACGCACCACCTCTCGGCGGCTGAGATCTGCCCGTAACATGCCAAAGGCTCTATTTCTCTCTCCTGTGTCGCAAGCCATTCCATTTTCTTGATGCAGTAGCATTTTTCATTTTTTTTGTAGGCTATTGACCACACCAAAAAGAACAAGTCAAGTGTCACTGTACACATCACGAACAGCTCAATGTTTGTTATTACTGAAGTGCTTGGCGGCATGTGCATGTGGTGCGTCAGATTAGAATACCACGCTTTTTTTTTTTATTTCCTCTCGTACCTCGCTGGAAAAGCAATAAAAATCAATCGATTCTTCAATTTGCTGCAAATACAGTACATACCTCACCTGTGCGTTTTTAATGGAGCTAAGTATATATTGAAGCTATAGGGCTAAACCTGAAGTGGCTGCAAAACTAGTTCAGTCCTCCAGGAAGTTACATGCTGGGATGTCATAGTGTTACCTGAGGATGATGTCATCATTGAGTGGGGTCCTCTCTCAGGCTCGCAGCCCTACAGCTCAAACGGGGACAGGAAGGTGAAGAAGAAGCTGGTGCCGCCCAACATCAGCCTCGCTCTCGACCGCAGCGAAGGCTCCATTTTATCCGATGAGCTGGAGGAGAGCGGCGATATCGACCTGGACGGGATGGACACCCCGTCCGACAACAGCAACGAGTTTGAGTGGGAAGGTAGGGGTTGTGTCCTCAGTATTTACCCTCGATAACTTTAGTCTGCTACCTGTCTGATTCCTGTCTGGACTGTGAGCCGCAATCTCCAGAGCTCGTTCTTCTTTTGTGAAATGAGAACATAGAACTTCCTAAGTGTTGCTCCTACAGTTATCGATCTTCAACAGTGCACTCTGTAACCCATAAGTAGTTGAACTGTGACACAAATTTTGGCTCTATTGCTTTTTGGCTCTGAAATCACGCACAACATAAGAAAACGGTGAATACAAGGTTCAAGGAGAGACTGACCGTGTTAATTTGCGGGTCCTCACCTCAAAATCGTGAGACTCGTGGTAATTGCTGCCTTTTCATACAGTCTTAACTGTCCAAACACTTTTAGACTGCACTGTGGATTCAAGAAAGCCTGCAGTGTTGCATAATGACCTCATGTCGGGAAACGTATTTACTGTTCTACCATGTGCAGCAGTTGCATTCACATTAAGTTTTGCTATTAGCATGTAGCGCTACTTTGCCCTGTCCCAGAGTTCACTGCTGAGAGAGTGTGCAGTGGACCGCGGTCCTGAAGCTCCGGCGCGTCCTCGGCATGTTTAAAAGGTCTTTGTGTTCTTGTGTCTCTGCTGTCGCTTTCCTCCATCTCCTGGAAGGATTGTTTCTGTTCTCTGGGCTGTGAAACAGGCTCCTCACCAGCCTCAGGTGTCTCTGCCGCAGGGTAAGGTCTCTCAGCGAGGACGTCACCTTTATCAAGACAATCAGATCCCCAGAACTGTGATTTCATTGGCCTTTGTTTCCCCGTGTTTGCAGTTTTTCGGTTATGTGTACCAATCAAGTTTGCACCAATGACTCATTTCATCATCACCGAGGTCAGGGGTCACCAAATCTGGGCCTCGAGTCCAAAGCCCTGGTTTGCTTTTCTCCCCGGTAATTAATTAATTTAATGAAAAATTAATGCTTCCTATTGGCCTGAGTGTCTTTACATCTGACTCCCAGGTAAAGGAGAGCGGAAAACCAACGGTTCTCGGATTTGGTCGTCCCTGACCTGGGGTCATATTTTGTTTTGGATTGTGTCTGCATGTTCTCGCACGTTCATGATTGTGTATCTTCAGATTGACTTACTCCCTTTAATTTCTCTTTATAATGACAAACTGATTCAAACTGTAGCTGTTCGTACCGAGGATACAAACATTATAGATTGAGGTTTATAATGGTATTTAATATGAACCAGTTTGGTCTGAAGCAATGAAGTTCATATTAAGCTACTGAGTTTCGAAAAATCGTGGGATTTCAGTTTGCGCTCTATTGTTATACTCCATTCAGACAGGTTTTTGGGCAGATACATATTTTAATGTAGTGATTCCTTTTCTGTGCAGCTTGATCTATGCGGAAACTGCATTTTCTTGTCCATTTAATGGAGGACGGCTCAGACATGCTCGCCTACTGCAGTACACATGCTGAGGTCCTCCTTTTCCACTCATCTCACATGGTGAACGCGAAACAAAAAAGTCATGTAATCATTAATTGTCTTGATTGGGTGATCCAGTCAATCAATAATTACATAATTGAAAAATTTTTGATGTATAGAATTGAATATAAGAGAATTGTTTGTTGTGTTTAATCTGGTAGTGGAAATGAAATCGATGACGGACTGATTTTATGATCACAGAAAAATGGCATAATCTGCATACTGAATATGCTGTTCAGTTTGATGTGACAGAAATGGTGCCATTCGCCCTCGATCAGCCGCAGTAGCTGAAGTTGTGCTTGAGTTGCTGTACTTCAGGGGCTCTAATCTCCTGCTGAAAAGCACAGGTGCTGTTCCGATCTCCCAGGGTGCTCCTGCAGCTCATGACACATGTTCTGACAGGTGTAGGACCCTAAAGCTGACGCTGAAATAATATTCATTGAATAATAAAGGTGGGCGGCACGGTAGGGCAGTGGGTAGCGCTGTTCCCTGACAGCTAGGAGGTCATGGGTTCAATTCCAGCCTGGGGCGTCTGTGTGGAGTTTGCATGTTTTCTCATGTTTGCAGGGAGAATTGGTGAATAATTGCCCATAGGTATGGGTGTGTAATGATCTGGGCGCCGTGTGAGGGATTGGCAAGCTGCCCAAGGTGTGTTCTTGGTTTTAGCCCATAGTGGGCTGGCATAGGTTCAGCTGCCCTCGGGATCCTAATGTGGAAGAAGTGATTTAGGTAAAGGATGAATAATGAATGTTTGTTAAATGAGGATGAACTTAATCAGCCTGGAAGTAGCTCGTGTGCTCAGCTGATGCCCTCGCCTGTCAGGTAGCGGTTCGAGGGTTTAGCTCCCTACAGCCCTCTGGCTACTACAGAAGAGCTTGTGCTATTCAGAGGAGTGTTTATCTGTGTGAACAGAACAGGTGTCATGAGGGCTCCAGCCGTGATGCAGAGGTGGTGTGTTTAGTGGGGTCACCTGGGACCCCTGAAACTCGCCTTCTACCTGCAGGATGGGTCTGACTGCCGCTCCTGCTGGAGTATTTGTGTTCGTCTCCATTGTGGTGTCCCTCTTACTCCTGAATGAGAACTTCCCTCGTCCCTTTTCCCCTCGGACCTCGGCATGAGCTCTCCGGAGGGTTTGCCTGTCTCCTCTGACCTGTCCCCTCTCCCATGTCCTCCAGACGACCTCCCCAAGCCCAAAGCCATGGAGCTCCTGCAGAAGGGGGTGGAGTCAGTGCCGGAGTACTCCGCCGCCGAGGAGAGGGAGGAGGGACGCCGCTGGAGAGTCTTCCGCATCGGCGAGCAGGAGCACCGCGTCGACATGAAGGCCATCGAGCCCTACAAGAGGGTCATCAGCCACGGAGGTCAGTGCCGGGCTGCGCCTGCCTGTAGAATCGTGTAACCGCCTCCGCGCGGTCATGCTGGCTCCGTTCTGGCTGGCTTGGTGTGGCATGGTGCTCATTTAAAAAATCAACGTGGTCGTTTTCGGTCTTGGAGATTCAAACACTGAGGTTGCGCGCTGCCAGTTTTGCCTGGTTGTCTACTTTGTCTGCCTTAATTGCAGTGTGCAGGCGGTTCAGTGTGGAATGAAATTTCACTCTGGCTGAATTACACTAGCCAGTGCTCAGTGTTCCTGTAATGGTCACCAACCATAGAGTGATACCAGAGGCACAAAAAAAAAAATTCCCTTTAACTGGATGAAAAGTCTTAACCTGTGTTCTGTCTTTTTTTTCATTCTCAAGTTTGCCACTCGCTGCTTCTTTTGGAAATAACATCAGGAGGATCAAAATATGAAGTAGAGCTATTTAATTCAGGAAGTGTGTTTTGCAAGAAGAGATGACTGTTATTTTTCGTGTTGGATCGTGGCATGTCCTTAAATTAAAAAAAAAAAAAAAAGGGCAACATGTACATTGTTATATTGGGGCCATTTTTGCATGCAAATGAGCTATATTGTCTTGACATAACTGGCTAAACCCGATAATGTTGCGTGTTTTCAGATTTAATGTATTTTTAATCAAGGAAAATGATTGAAAATGGATCAAGACATCAGTGAAAAGGATTTTTTTTGTCCTGCCTCTGTTTTCAGCTCAGCGGCTGCCGCTGAGCGGTATATTCGGTGGGGGGGTCGTGGGTTTACTCTGATGGGGGAACCTCAGTATGACCGAACCGCTGAGCTTCGTCTTCTCTATCGGGGTTTGCACTGCTGAGACATCGGGGCGGGGACTTGCATTTAGGGATGACTATACAAACGTGACGTCATCGTGCCCCTTAGGAGTGTCGCTGCCCCAGTAACGGGCTAAACCTGGATGGCACAGCGCACTGAGGTGTCCAGGGGCCTATCTTTGTGTCCGTGTCGCTCGCATCTGTTATCACCGTCTCCTGTCTCGAGTAACAGCGAAGAGTGACTCACAGTGAGGTGCGTTATTGGACAGCGACAGTTTTGCAGGGCAGCTGTTCCAACATCGATCACTCAATATAAATCAAGTACCCCACAAATCTCAGCTGGTGGTGTATCGTCCAAATTGAGTGAACCCTTTTAGAATTATAGATATTTGATAAAATTATCATTTTCCAAATACCTCAAGACGTGGAGACGGGAGGGAGGGAGGGAGAGATGGAGAGAGGGGGAGAGAGAGAGAGAGAATAGTGTTGTTTCTTGAGGGGTGGGGGATTGGAGGTGGAGGTGTTATAGGCGTGGCTTGATTAATGGGACGGCCCAATAATAACAGCCCGCAGACGTCTGTTTCCTGAGAGGGTCGTTCTGGCACCTCTGACAGCTGCTTTCGAAGAGCGGTTTGGCACTCTGCATATGATTACCAATCACAAAGGGTTCAGACAGTGGTGCCTCAGTGTGATTACACTGTCCAGATTGCAGATGTAACGAGGCAATGCTAACATGCTGCAGTACTGCAATAAAAGTTCAGCTGCATTTGTCAGTGTTCTGCAATGCAGTGATTGCGCATCTCTACATTGTAAAGGGTATTTCAAGCCACATGAAGTATTAGAGCCAAAATGACTTTTTTTGTTTTTGTTTTCATTTTCTTTTCTAAAAAGGATGGCTATTTTTCTGAAAACCCATCATACTTCATTTTATGCACCAGTAACCCATTCGTGTCCAATGAAAACATGACCAGGGTTATAATGTGCATCGTACTTCATTATGCTTGTGTTCTCTGCAGCTCTATAATCGTATTTCTGATTTTCACCTGCTGTACTACTTCTCTTTATAGGTTACTACGGAGACGGCCTGAATGCCATCATTGTATTTGCTGTATGTTTTATGCCAGAGAGCAATCAACCAAACTACAGATACATCATGGACAATCTCTTCAAGTAAGACCTTGTTAACGGGTCCATTTGAGCATGTAGTGGGTGTGGCCTTTGGGTGATTTTATGCGACTCATTGGCTGATCTCTCTGCAGGTATGTGATTGGGACTCTGGAGCTGCTAGTTGCTGAGAACTACATGATTGTGTATCTTAATGGAGCCACGACACGCAGGAAGATGCCGAGCGTCGGCTGGCTAAGGAAGTGCTATCAACAGATTGACCGGAGGTAATAAGACCTTACTTTTTTAGTCCACGGACCACATGAATTACTCAAGGGAGGGACTGGTTCCTCGCGGAGGGAAATCTATTTTTATAACGCATTTTAAAGAGCATGGAAGCAGCAGTAACAACGCACAGCAGTATATCCAATGCATAATGCTTATTTTCAATCAGGGTGCTTTTCCCGAAATCACAGATGCTGACTTACATTGTTGGACCCATTGAATGAACGAACGAACGAACGAACTATGTAAGTTGCTAACCTAGTTGGCAACTACGCTTTTGGGAAATGCACCCCAGAACAGTCTGAAATAGAATTAAATCTCCAAAATGGGTGAAGTCGGCCCATGAATTTACTGCATCTCAAGAGTCATCCTCAGTGCAGTTAGCTCGATGATAGTCTCTCGGAGTCAGACTGGATCATATAGCGCCATCTTGTAAGGGCGATCGCTGTCATGCCGGGCTGCTGCAAATATGTATTTCCTGTCAGCCACGTTACTTAAGGCTTTAATAGCAGATACCGACACTTTGTACTAGAAGTGCTTTGGTACGTCAGTACACTCATTTCACATTAAAATATTGTCTCTACTGGAATGTATGGGGATGTTCAGATGACCACACCGTAAAATTAAAGCCGATATTGCCTCGATGCACTTAAGTCA
This sequence comes from Gymnothorax javanicus, assembly GCA_029692085.1. Classification (NCBI taxonomy): domain Eukaryota; kingdom Metazoa; phylum Chordata; class Actinopteri; order Anguilliformes; family Muraenidae; genus Gymnothorax; species Gymnothorax javanicus. The sequence continues at coordinate 3,207,092 of CM056207.1, read as the reverse complement.
TTTGTGCCACATGGCCTTACAAAATCATGGTATAAGTATAGCATGAAGTGTGTTGTGTGCCGAGTTTTGCTTAACACCTGAGCAGAGCTTCTCTCTTATCCTCCTATTATTGGATGGAATTTATTGTGTTCAAGCATATATTTTGGTTAGAGTTTTTGGCCATTTACTTTAGCTCTGCAACATAATACTTTAAACAGTCTTGTCATTGAAGCATCCTTGAATTTTAGCAATAATAACCTTCTGTCCTGACCTTGTCATCGCAGGTTACGGAAGAATTTGAAGTCTTTGATCATTGTCCACCCCTCGTGGTTCATCCGCACGCTCCTGGCCATCACAAAGCCCTTTATAAGGTGGGTTAATACTGCTTTGTGTGTTGAGTAGGTGTACATTCATGGTCAGATTAGCCATTCTAATGCTAATGCTCAGTGTTAACACCAGTGTTTTATTCCCTCAGCTCAAAGTTTAGCCAAAAAATCAAGTATGTCTTCAGCCTGGTGGAGCTGGCTGAATTGGTTCCCATGGAATACGTCTCCATACCGGAGTGCATCAAAGAGTAAGTTTGCCATGCTAAATTCTCCCCTATCGACAGTAACATATTGTGACATTTCAGTCTTTGACATAAACATACAGATCCCAAAAGTCTTAAAAGAAGCTTTACCCTGTTTGGTTGTATCTTGTAGAAGTGCCGCACTTTCTAATCTAGGCTTTGACTGTATGTGCTTTCAGGGGAATGAAACTCATTTCTGATACAAGTTTTTACACCACAGAGGAAAGGCTGCTTCCTGTATAACGTTTTCCTTGAATGTTCGCTATTGGCTGTCTCATATTCTCTATTTCCTAACCACTCTTCCCTGCCCCCCTCCCTCTCTCAAAGGTTTGATGAAGAAAAAAATAGGAAAAGGCGCAAAAGGTATCCACCCTCGCTGCTGAAAAGCCAGCTTTGGTTTCAGCAGGTGCTTTTGCGCTGCACAGAAACTAACATTCAGTCACTTGGTTGGCTTTGAGGAGTCAGACAGGAACTCGCAGTGGTGCCCGAGGGCGAGATCAGAGGAAGGGAGCTTCCCTCTCGGTGTTAGTCAGGTCATCCTTTGGTTATAACTTCCTGTCTCTCGGTGTCTCCCTCCTCATCTGGAGCTGTGTGAACTGGAGCCTGCAGCTCTCCTGGCTTTTTGGCTTTACCAGGACAAACAAAATAAAATCTGACCCATTGAAATCCATGGCTTTTAAAACATGACAATGGCAACAGTTAATGTTGACATTTTATTTTAAAGGAAGGTACCAGGAATATAGTAGGGGTGGCTTGGCAAGTATATTGTGTGTGCTTTGTTTGTATGATTTGACCATAATTAAAGTCTTTTTGCCAAATTAGTGGTGATGGGTCACATTGAATGTTTATAACGAGACATCTAGTCAATTTTTGGAATTTGACTAGAACAATTTAAAGCATCCGTATTTGAAGAGTTTCAAAAACTCCTGTTTTTCACCATCATTTCTATGGTTTACTCATGGGTTAGATCATGTGACCACAATTTACAAAGATCATGTGATGTCACAGATTCTCATGTACTACCTTCCAGCAACAAAACGTAAGCTTGGTGCCCCTTAGCGTGTTAATAAATGAGGCATTCTTATTATTTTATATTTTTAGAATTTGCACGTATCTTGGCATAATTTTTTTTGTAATGTTTGAGTTTGTCATGATTTCCTGGTGCCTGCCTTTATTAATGATTTTTTTCCAGGAACCGTTACAGCCTCGTACATTATTAAATGACCCAGCTTGAGACTGCAACTCTGACGTAACATAATTAAATTGTATTTGGTATATTAACAAAACAACTTTACTAAGTCACAATGACTGAAGTCCAGAAATGCGGAAACGCGTCGTTGCAACAATCGAAGTTTAAACCGCGCAAATTGCCACTCAGAATCTTGCATACTCAGTTCTCACCATCCCAAAGCTAACCAAATAATTGATTTCAGCAGTATGCCTTGTTGCAAGTAATGAAAACTATATTGCAGATTGCTCTGCAAGAACTGACAACACGCTTTGTGAATTCTCATATACTATAGCACATCACATCTGCCACTGACAAATCCTGCTGATTTCACACAAAACGCAAAACCTGGCCAATTTAATAATCTCAATACCTAACATTGTCTACAGATTTATTTGCCCTGGATCGTATACTAATGTCTGTCCATCCTCTGAAGGGTGGGAGATCGTCTGGTGGGGGTTTTCATTTCTGTCATTTAAACTGGTCATCTAATCAGTTTTATTTTACAATTTTAAGTCAGAACTGTTAGCAGTTTGTAATTCAAAAAGAAAATAATTGAAGTCCTGCACCGTAAGCCTTGAGGTTGACTGGATTTGTGATGACTTGTTTGCGCTAATGAAGGTGATGGGTTCGCTGGGTTGTGAATATTTCAGCATGAGTCAGCTGGGTGGGAATATTCACTGCACGTCTGCGGTTCCGGTTCACACCGGTCAACATACTGTAACCCTCATTTTGATCCTTCAGTGCCTGCCGGCATATTTTCATCAAGACATGGAAATGGACTAATGCAATAATACAGAAATAAATGTGTCAGTGTGGTGTTGGTGCGTGGTTCACTGCTGTAAAGACTAACAGCGCATTTTTTCTCAGCTTTTCATCCTTGTGTGGGGTAAAGGTGCGAGATGTTGGATGATGCAGCAGTTTCATTACTGATCATCTCTGATGCTGTGAATTTAGCATGTTCCCACACCCATAAACACAGTCCGGAGCATTGATCCACAACTTTCAGACTGATGGCTAAGTTGGGTCTGGGGTCTTACTGCCGAGATGAAATCGGGAATGCGTGTGTCCCTCAAGTACTGACCTTGATGTAACTTTTTGGTCTGACTGAAGATCATCAACTGACCATGATACTCTTCATTCAGTTCATTTACATTTGAAGTTTTGAAATACCATTGAGGTCATTGGGCAGCATGGTGGTGCTGTGGAGTTTGCATGTTCTCCCTGTGTTCGCTCGGGTTTCCTTCCATCCTAAAGGATATGGAGTGCGGGAACGCTCTTGCCGCTGCCCCTCATCAAGGCTCTGGCTGTAGGACTGGAGTTTGTCCCCAGGCGCCGTACTAAGTCTGCCCACTGCTGCTCAGTGACTGAGATTGGTGAAATGCAGAGGACAAATTATCCTTTGGGGCTCAGTAAAGTACAGATACAAAGAGGCATTAAAAACGCAACAACATCAATGTACAAATTTTGTTCAAATAATGTAACGGGGGGAGGAATACATTCAAGGATTTTTAAAGTACAGTATTAGCGCACAAATTGTGAATTCTAACAAATGGGTTAGTTAGCAGACCACGTGCCAGCAATAGTCCGATACATGAGCCACTCCCCAAACGATCCACAGAAAGGAGTGTGCGCAAATAAATGTATGCATTGCTCAACATTAACACTGGCTATAATAATCCAGGCTTAAAAACTTCGTGAAAAGCCATGATCCCTAGACTGGCACCACAAATCAGGCATCAGGCGATCAAAATGCTGATGGCCAGCGTTGGAGAGCATTGTGCGTCTGTTTTACGCCTATAAATGTGATATAGGCAGACAGGAAGCACCCTAGATCAACCGCGGCCTGAGCAGCCACGTGTGATCAGGACCGTAGCATTCATGCGATGCATCTCAGAGACCGCCTTCATCCGGCAACGCTGACCGCTGCCGAGGTTACTTGAAGATGCCGTGACCATATCAGCTCCCGAATGGTGCGAAGACATCTCATTTTGAGCTCAGGGACGCTCCTGACGGATCGCAGACGTGTGTCTTATTCTCAGTTGGGAGAGAACATGTGCGCTGAAAATTTTTAACATTGTTGCCTGTTATGTTTTTAATGCCTCTCAGTATGTTATGCTACCAATTGCTGCAATTCCTTAATGATTCCAATCCAAAGTTGTACAACTTCCAACCGTTGACATTCACGCTCATTAAAATGTCGGTAGACTTAATTCCCCATTCTGCAAATGAGTCACTCACTCTGAATGAAGCGGTACGGTAAGATAATTGTTGGTCAGAGCGAGCTAACGAGTGCTGCCTTGTTCTTTGTAGGATTGACCAGGAAATGCATGCAAAAGCAGAGGCCACACCGCAGTAAGAGCCCAGGACCAGCAGAGGGCACCATTTGAGAGTCAACGACTGAAGAATGTGCCGATGCGCAGCAACCAGTAGTCAGACTGCACATCAGCCTGCCTCAGCCTTATCCAGCTCAGCACTGAAGAGTCAAGTGCCTTTCCATGTTAGTCTTGATTGCCTGTTACATTGAGAACCTGTCACTGCTGTCTTAGGCCTTGTCCAAAACTATTTTATTTGTGCTTATATTGAGTTGAGGGCACTGAATGAGAGTTGTTAACTACCTGTACTTAAGATCTGAATGATGTTGGCATTTCCATGGTTCCACTTAGTGCAGCCATACCTGAAACTGTCACTTTCATATCTACGAAACATGCTTTGCGGGTTTTCTCCATACTGTTTTCTAACTGTAGGGCGTGTGGGTCTGAAAGACCTTGCCTCTTGTATACTGACTGGAACCAGCTCTTCGTTGGGGTCAGATTTCAAAGTCTTGTTTACTTTGTGAATGCATACTGCAAACCAAGGAAATATGCACATGGTTTGGTGATTTTAAGTAAAGTTCATTCAGTGACTCAACTTTTTACGAGAAACAGCCTATATTGCGGTGGGCAAAATATTTAGTATTAAGTAGGCGGTAAATATTTTAACACGGTCTTTATCAGCCAAACACTTGATCTGTGGTCTGTATCACAACACGCTGTTACATTTCTTAATCTTATTATGCCTAGATTTTATAGTTATTGTATCTTGCAGATATTTAAGGCACTCTTACTGTTTGTTGCATGTCCTGGGTTACATTTGTGTAAATATATTCCAAAAAGTGATAAAGGAAAGAGTAATATATTTTTATGGTTGTGATTTGAACTGAATTTTATAGGTCAGCGGACGCTCCGATTGTTTCCTTTACACAGAGCTGGTGTAAAATGACGCCTGTTCAGGTCTGCATGACCTCTGGGACTCATGAAAAGTTGGTGCATTTTTTTCTACCTGCTTTCCTGCAGAAAATTTAGAAATGGAAGAGAAACAAACTAAAGGGAAGAGTTCTGGAAAACAAAGTTCTAGAATAAAGGTTTCAAATTTTTTAAGGGTAGTTCATTGTATTGTTACTAATCACTGAAGGTCTTGTATTTGCTGCAAGTAAACTTTTGATTGAAAATTTGGGCTTTTTTTTTTTTTTTTTTTTTTTTTTTTTTTAAGGTTCCCGGAATCGATAAAAATGATTTACTTTCATACAAACTGCATTTAATCTAAACATTGAAAAAACACTCAGGATTTGGTTAGATATTGAGTGCAAGTATTAATCTTGAGAAGGATATTTATTAAAAAAAAATAAAAAATTACCACATGCAGGAAGTTTACTTCAAACATTTTACAGTGCTATGGTTAAAAATGGTCAAAGTTAACCATGAAAAAAAGAGCAAAATTTACCTGTAGAGAAGAGTAGGAGTTTGGTGAGTAAGCATTGTCTAGAAGGTAGTGCTGTATGAACTGCTTAAGTCGCACAGCAAGAGTTTCCAAATTCAAATTGTGCACAAGAAAACATTTAAAAGGAGAGGTTGAGGTTTACATACACACGTATTTACCTTAGAAAATTCTTGTGCATGACTTTGGTTAATGATGTACCGTAAACCACCTTGTGACGGAGGTACACTTCTAGGCACCTGATTGCAAGGTCATCCACTGCAGGGTCAAACTTATTGGCAAAAAGGTGATGCTGCCTGAGCATCCAGGGGAGGTCTCCGGCCCCGTAGACGCACACGGCTCTTCTGTGAATCCCAGTGCATGGTGGGTAGGGCGCCCCTTTCCTCACATCTCCTTCCAAGTAGCTCCACTTCACCAGGCGAGCAATGGCCTCCATGTCGGACTGCTGATACTTGCTGTTGGGGGGGTAGGACCCGGGCACGGAGGGCATTCGCTGCAGAGTGGCCCAGAGGTGTTCGTCAGGGCTGTACGTGTCCTTCTCCCACTCCATAAGAGACCGCACTTCCTCGTTCTCCAACACGTGCCTCACAAACTCCCTGGAGACCACGAAGTACGCGTTCCCGGAGAACATCGGGGTGCTGATGGGCGGAGGGGCCTTCTTCTGGGCTGTCCTGATCACCGCGTTCGTCACGTTGTGATGGAACAGCCAGCGGCCTTTCTTGTGATTGCTCGTCTGCTCCGTCTCCATGCTGTTCCTGCCGTTGAGCAGTTTGAGAGCTCGCACGATTTCCACATTGGTTTTGATGGGGAAGTCAGTACCGCAGGTGTTCAGCAGGTACCTCCACCGGACAGATGACTTCATGAGGTCCTCCATGCAGTTGAGGTCTGCTTGGACCCGGGACCAGGAGGCGTAGATCACCCTCTCCAGCTTGCTGGCCACAAACACGTTCGGCAGGCAAGATGCAATTCCCCGGACAGCTCGCTTGAATGACTCCGGAGACTTGAGGTCCACGTGCACACAGTACACATTGTGAGGGACGTATATCGCACGGAGGAGTCTTTCGAACATCTCGATCTTCTCGTGGACCACCATAGAGTACGCAATGGGGAACTCCAGCTCCTCCACACTTGGAGTAAAAGTGAGGAATCTCCTTTCTTTCACGTAAGCCTCGCAGTCCTGCGTGGCGTTGAGGTAGAAAGCCTCTGACAGCAGGTTGCTTTTCCTCCTGGAGTCCAGCAGCATTCTGAGCCTCGCCTGATCCACGCCCTGCGTGTCTCCTCCAGCGACGGCAGCACAGCCCAGTAAACTGGCTCGATCTTCCCCGAGCAGGTGGCTGCGCATCGGATCCTGCTGGTCACCATCACAGACGGTTTCTTTCGACCGCCACACATCAACAATTATCAATGCAGCAATGAGAAACAGTAGAATCCTTATCAAGGGGTCCTGCAATTTCAGTTTCCTCCACATGCCCAACTGTGACTCCTCGGATCCTACCAGAAAATGGCTCTACGCTGGCTGCGTCTTGCCTAAAATGAAACATCCTTCCAAAGAGACGCATATCTTGCAAAATCTTGAGCGTCAGAACCACACCCATGTGAATAATCTACTTGTAGGCATAGCAAATATGTATTGATACCAACTTGTACACGTAAAAGAACATAAAAAAACGTAAACTTTTTTTGAAGGTGTTGACTGGTGACCACAGATCCACGTGTCATAAATACTAATTGTTCTTTTAAAAAAAAAAATCTGATTCCTAGTTTGAAATGTTTGGAACAAATCCTCTGTTTCAAACAGGAAACTTATTTTTGAACACATTCATCTACCTTGATTTATATACAAGGCACCATCACTTCAGGCATGTCAAAACATCTAATTCCAGCCTGTATAATTTTGACTACTTTAAATTTTGCTGCATACTGTTTTGAATTTATGAAACACCCCGTTGAGTACACACCTAGAGATACAGTCCCAATCTGCTCCATTGTGTACACAGCTATGCGTTTGTGTTGTCAGTTTACGCCATCCCCAGTTTTAACGAGCCAGCAGTATTCCTTATCTCTTCTACGTTGCACACCAAAATGTCTGGTTCACTATCGGAGAGTGGAGCTTTATAATTTTATCAGCAGATATTGGGTGTTTTCGTTGACATTACTCCACCTAAGGACACGGGAAAAACATTCACACCATGTTAAATTGCATCAGTACAAGAACAGCCAGATGCTATGCAGCTCCAAAACTCTGCAGCAAAAGCAGTGGAAGGTTCCATCAAACTCCAGGTTGGTGATGTGACCATAATTACCCGACTTCTGTTTAGCATTTCCACACACTTCCTCAGAATACTGACCAGAATCAAACTAGCATTCATACACAGCTGCCTGGCCAATCAAACAAGTATGTAATGATGCAGACATTGCATTGGTCTAAGCTTTTGATTTGAATCTATGGTCATTTTCAGACAGAGACACCTGGGCTTGTTCATCTGAATGGCTTGCTGGGTTAGAAAAACCTACTAAAATTTAGCCCTCAATTACAACAAGGAGCAGGCTGTCACAAAGCTGGACTACTCAGCAAGCCACACTCTTTACCAGTAGTGACCAAATTATGATACATTTGGAGCAAAGCCGTAACTGAGGAGCAGCAGCATTTAAAGCAGTGCACTTTTGAAAGCCCCGCACTAAAAAGAGAAATATCGTGCACTCGCGTTACTTCACTTAGTCTACCCCAGACTCAAACCTAAAATGGTCATCAGGAAATGTAAACTCATGGCCAAAGTTAGGCACCACCCAATTCTTAAAACAAGTTACACTTCAAAGGACTAAATAAATAACATCAACAAACATTGCCAAATTTTTGGAAATATGGCCTGGACATGGCTTTCCTGGCATACAAAATCAGTTTGAAACTGATTTAATCTTTACTTCGCCCTTCTTTATCATATAAAAAAGGGTATATTTTCAACAGATTTAACTCATTCCCTACGGAATACTTTTATATAAAATTGTCGCGTTCGTACGGAATACTTTTCCCGAAAATTACACAATATAAACACACGTTTAGTTAAATGTCTGTATTTTCAAAATAAATGTTTATAGCAGGTTCAAATGCAAATGTCAAACTAGCAGTGTCATTTTGGGTATTTGTGACATCATTCCAATTGTCATTTTGGTTGCCTGCTACGTGACGCTGAGCAGTTCCTCGACTGGGCGCTCAACTACGTGCTCCTCCACCACGATCTGTCCTGGCTCGGCCACGGCCCCTCCCCTCCTGTGGTTGAAGTACAGGTGGCTCATCACCGCGATCGTCAACTCATTTCGTGTTTTCATCGGACTGCGAATGGTCGAGGTCGCTATGACTGTCGTCAAATTGGTCAGATTGACGCGATACTGATGTGTTATGTATGTTTTCAATGGAACTCCGAATGACGTCATCCACGCCGCTGGCACAGGCTTACCGTAGGGAATGGTAGAATTCGCCGCGCCGTTGGCGGCGGCTTGCCGTAGGGAATGAGTTAATGCTGCTATAAGAATGGGCCTGTAAAGTTGGCAAAGAGACTTGGGTTTGTTAATGAAATGAATAAAAACTGTCCCCTGAAGTCTGACATGTAATTGGAGGGAACAGAATCAATATCTGAGATGAAACCTAAGTTTTCAGAAGTGCCACCCAACTGCTGACATTCAGCATGTGAAATTAAGCATGGCTCATGACCAAGCCATTTAAACGTGAAATGCATATGGAATGCATGCTAAAAACTTCATGCAAATACACAGAGTTCAAGACGTTCCTATTTTCAGATAATATTTCTCACTCTGTGTGTGATGTAGCTTCAGTGAAGCGCTGCAACTAGCAGATACAGCTTGTGACATTGTCCAACAATATGAAAACAATTATTTTTTAAATGTTAAATCTACTTAAGGGAAAACTAAAGTGAAAAAGTCAGAGTTTAACCCTTAAGACAGATGCAGGTTCCACAGGTTTGAATATACTGTAGCAGCAGCATGTGACGGACCCATATATGGGTCCATAGGTTTTGCGGGTTAAAAAGGTTAACTCTTGCCCAGGTGTACAGAACTTCCATGCGTAGCAGGGTGCAAGGAAACATCATTTTGCATCAGAAGGTAAATCTCTGTACAATACTGAACACCTGACTTAATGCCGAGTTCAGTAATCAAAATTTGGTTGATGGGGGGAGGGGGATTGGTACAAGCAATTAATTCTGACACTTCATAGCTACTGAACTGTATGTATGTATGTGTGGTGAGGTCCATAAGAATTTGGACGGACAGCTGTAATTCCTGCACAGCTCCATATTGTTGAAAGAAAACTGAAGAAAATATTCTCAGCCTTAATTTGATGGCTCATTCATCCATATTAAGTGAACTGGAACTTAAACCGCTGTTTATCAGAATTGCGTCACAGTCCAAATTCATACACACCTCGCAGTACACCGGGGACCTGACGCATCTCACTGCAATCGATACCAGTGCATTAGGATAAGACCACCCTCAATTATCATCCATTTATTATCATTTTCCCAAAATACTTTCAGCCAATCAGAGCTGGTTTCCCTCTTTCGTTCCACATTTATTAAAGATACTGAGTAATATCAAATTCATCACTGCTTGATAATCGTTCCAAAGTAATTAACATATACATTTTTCTTCAAAAAAATAAATGGAATCTAAACATTTCATCCACGTTTGTCAGACAGCATGTGAAAATACTCTTCTCAACAGGAAAACAAGAACAGCTGGAGTAGGGGATCATTTTTAAATACAGAGATCAGATCCCCTGATCGCCCTGTTCCAAAACATCTTCCCAAACAGGAATCTCCCTCAGATTTAGGTCTTGTTCAGATAGGTGTTCTCATCCGGCTCCAGATCGAAATCGGGATCGTGAAGGAAAGTGAATCGGCGGTAGACAGTGCCGTCGCGGCTGGTGTACACCACGTCCGCCTCATCTCCGCTGTCCTCTGGCAGGGGGACGCCGTGAGGCATTCGAGCGCAGTCGCCCCCGCCACTGAGCCGCTGGTACCGATCCCGCCAGCACAGCCTCTTCCGTGAGCGAGCCTGGACCATGCCGTACGCCACCAGCGCCAAACACAGGATCACGATGAGGGAGACGGGGAGCGCGGTGTGGGAGTGCCGGAAGTCCCGGGCATGAAGGTTCACTGTCGTGTGGCCCCTCTCCATCACGGGCCCCGGGGGCTCCACACACAGCGCTGAGACAGGAAATAACCAAACAACAGAGTCACACACCCGGGGCTGCATTATGCAGTACATTCATTTCTACCAATCTGTGATGCAAAAGTACCGTAAAACACTGCGGACAGTTTGTAGGAAATTTTAACCCTTTAATAAACAAGCATGAAATACATGAATTCCTTGCTACGGTTTTAGTGCTCTGGCCCGAAAACGAAATGTGGTGGAGGGATGGATAGACCGACAGGAGGACAGACGGAAGTATGAAAAGGCACATCTAGACGTATCTATATATCAGATTTTGTGGAGGGAAAAAAATAAATAAATAAACGTTGAATGGTTTAGAAGTTCTGGCCCGGAAAAGAAGCGTGACGGATGGACAAGCAAACGGATGGACAGGCTGATGGGTGGACAAGCAGACGGATGGACATACAGACGGATGGACAGGGCCGCCTTAATGCACGGGCTTACCTGGGCTGAAGCCCCAGGGCCTACAAGGATCAGGCGCCTATCATGAGCCAATAATTAAAAGAAAAAAAAACACATTGTTTGGTAATTTGACAAATTTTCTGTCCATCACTTGATATTCGTTTTTGTAGCTGCTGATTGGTCAAATTTAGAGTAACCCTCGGGGGCCCAGTGACACAACAACCCATCAGAATGTAGAGGGATAGTTTTGGCATGTGATGAATTCAAATTTTTCGTCATCGCGGACCAAGTCATGGAATTGGCATTCATAGACAAAATCCCAGGTAGTGCATGGAAATTCTGCCGATGGAGAAATGATGTTCCAAACAAACGTATTTTTCCTCTGAAGACCATGCCAAACCTCCTTGGTTAAAAACTTATAGAAATGTGTCAGAGACAGGAGTCCAAACACCCTTTAGCGGTAGCAGCCTTAATTTAAGATTAAAGACTGCCGTCCTATCTGCACAGCTGGCTGAGTACCTTGCTGCCCTCCCCATTCATTCCCGGCACAGAAGGAACTTTTTACTGCCGTACAGTAGCGTGCCAAATTAGATAAAATATTTATTGAACATTGAAACACTAACCTCTACCGAAAGCAACTTTGTTACCAATTTTTATGGCTGAAATTGATGCGTGGAATGTGCCCACCCCTAAAACACGACTCGATCGTAGCTGCCATCCTGACACAACCGCGTTGCCACCAGTTGTCTCTCACATGATTGAATGATATTTTATCCCATAAATGATCAAGAATTGGTCTACGACAGCCATGTCATACATGTTTGTTCTTACACACGTGTAATCCAGCTTTCTTGCGTTGCGATCGGACAGATTACATTCATAGGCAAACTTCAGCCAATATCTACGCCAGGGTAAGGCTACCAGTCTTGCTGGTTACCGTTTCTAATTGGCAGTCTGTTCAACTTAATGCGATTTGCCAGCTAACATGGGACAGCTTTTCCCCATTAGAGCAGTAAGTTAAACTTGTAACAGTTGTCGTAGAAACTTTACTTTATTAATTCAATGGCGAGAAGCGTTAGCATGCTAGCTAGCATATTATCGCATTGACTTGAATAGACCGCCAACTAGAGGCACACACTGTTTCATTCGCTGATATTTAAGGGATAAATTGGAGCCCGAGAGATCACATTTATGAGACTCGAGTTGTGATTTTTATTTCTTTCTCATTGATAGGCTCATTTTACTTTAAAAGAAGAAAAAAATAATAACTGAAGAGAAATACAGTTTAAAAACCCAAATTAAATCATAAGTGGAATTTTCTTTTTTTAAACGGAAATGGCAATTTTCATAAAATTTGACTCGTTGTTTACATGTTATTTGATATTTATTTTTTGATATTTTGATATTTTATTTGCTTTCACTTTCACAACAAGTCATGTTATTGATAGACTATAGCAAAATACATTGCAAACATATTATAGCTCAATGACATGAAGTTGATTAAAATATTTTAACCATGCATGCATTAACAAAGTGAAAAAAAAAAAAAACGAGGAAACCTTAAAAAAGCATAGCTTGTCAAAACAAGGTTCCTCTGAATAAAGAATGATATTATGTGATACATGCATATACATATATAAATACACATACACACATACATATATGCATACACACACATACATATACGCACACATACAGAAAAGAAAAAAGAAGGTCATAGTATACTAAAGCTTCGATATAGTATGTACGCATAGCGAAAGTGGATAGGGGGATCAACCAATACATCTATTTAATCCATATACACAGACACACAACAAGACAGACACAAACAGGATAGGGAGGATTCAAACACGAATGGAGGAAATATTAAAAAAAAGGCAAGGAAGGGGAAGTGAAAAGTGTGAGGAGAAAATGAGAGCGCAGTAGTTTTTTTTTTTTCCCCCCTTTGCGAGAAGGAAAACAGGGTATGCCGAAAAGAAAAGAAAAGAAAAACTTAACCCCATAAGTCTCAAATAAGATAGCTGTCTAGTACACGCCTCTTCAAGAGGCAGAGTGGAATAAAACGTTAATGCATCTTGATTATATAATCAAACAGTTTGCTCTTTCACTTATGAGTCGCTGTGTGTGGTTGTTATATAAAAAAAGTATTCTGTCTAAGACTGACATTTGAGTTTATTTTGAGTTTATAGTATGGGCCTGAGTAAATTGGTCACCTGTTCATGTGAATATTGTGATGTTTTCCGGCTCAGAAAGGGAAACCAATACGTTTTGCGCTGTAGATAAACGCAGCTACGGGGGGCCTATAGAGCCTCTCAGCCCCAGGGCCTAGCGGCAGGTTAAGGCGGGACACACGCAGACGGATGGACAAGCAGACGGATGGACGAGCAGAAGGCAAACACTCGTTCCTTCATCTCTTTACTTCATGGCAGGGGATAATAAGATAAAATATGAGCTGAGAATGAATGAACATAACTAATGCTGAAGGAACATTGGGGTTCAAGAACACAGACCCTTAAAAAAAAAAATAATGGCAAAGCCACTGCACCCGCTTGGCCCGTCACAATGTGGCCAAAATCGAACTTTGCCTAGATTTTCATCCCATATACACGCATATAAAATATGAAAAGGATCCGTCAAAAACTGAAGGCCCTAGAGCGCTGACAAGGCAAAAAGTTTACAGACGCACGGACAGACGCACGACACACCACCCCGAAGGCATCTTACCACAGCGTAAGCCCGATTGGCCTAGAGGCCAAGCAGGCTAAAAATGAGCCCACAAACAGAAGCTCAAACTCATTCAGCTCCTACAGCTGAAACTGAGGCACACAGCAGCAGTGAAGAGACGCTGTTAGGGGACACTCATCCCCAGCACAGATGCTTCACTGAGGACACACTGGCCCAAAGGGATTCTGGGACAGATTCTGATCCGGAGAGGAAGCCCCACCTGTGCCTCCGTCACAGGGGCAGCAGTGTGTGGCGTTGGAGCCCGTCTGGCAGCAGGTGGCGCAGCGGCTCTCCAGGGCGTGCAGCGCCGAGTCGGGGTGGCAGGATACACACTGGTCTGGCCGGGGTCCGAAACAGTGCCGACAGGAGCGGTCACACAGCTCACACTGCTCCTGAAACCCATTCCAGTTAAAATACATGCCAAAAACACTTTTACATCGTTATAAAACTAACACTGATGTACAGTTCATTCCAGGGTTTATTTTCCGATGGGTATAATATTGTCCTGCTTATTTTCAATTTATCAATTGCAATCCTATCAGGCTTCTGCCTGATCCGCTTCAGTGTGCCATTTTCCCAGGTTATGCAGAATGAATTTTGCTTCCCTCCTCCCTTTTCGGACAATAAGGGCAGGTCACAGATATACACCTGGGTAAATATTACGCACTCCAATATTTGAAAAAAGTTCCACTTCATAGCACTGAACATCAATATATGAATATTTGGAAATAAGGCTTGGCCATGCCTTTCCTCAAATACAAAATCAATTTGAAAATAGTCCTAAGAGCCCAATGCTAAAAGTACGCAAGTAACATTTTCTCTTTTTCTGTTGTGAGCAAAAAGCTATTACAAAGTAAATGACAGAAAAGATGCATAAACAACCAATTACACAGAAAGTAAATAGAAGAGATACATAAATAAAAATTCTTGACACAAGGGGGACAAAACATTAAGGTAATTAATAACCAGGGTAGAGATGAAGAGAGACAGAATAAGAGGTGTGTGTGTGTGTGTGTGTGTGTGAGTCTGTGTGGGAAGAATATGAAGGAAGTTTATGTGGTGAGATATTTCATGCATTATTTTAATTTATCAATTCATAAACATCATATATCCATGCTTTAATATATTACAGCTGTGAGAGAAACCAATTTTTGCTAAAAATGGAATAATACAGGTTATAATGACAATCACATAAGTTTTTTTTTTCTTACAGTAATACTACAGAATGGAATGAATTAAGTGGTAAATAACAAAAGAAAATAAACAGACAAAAGAAGTAATAATAATGATAATAGAAAAAAATAAAAGTGTATGGCAACTGTCCTTCAAAGATGGCAAGGAGACCTGTGAACTCTGCTTCTGATGGTCATAAGAGAAATGATGGGTCAGTATTGGCAGTGTCACGACCCGGCTCGTAAGCCATGACAAAAACGGGAGAGACACGGTTATCAAACTGGAAAAGATACACATTTATTACTAAAGCAATACAAAAACCCGAAAACATACTAATAATATGAGGTGTGATGGTCAGTAAATCAGTATGTCAGCTGTTGGATGAGTGATTAAGTGGTGTAGATGAAGTGCTGAAGCGTGTAAACCTAAAAATAACATGGCCAAAGCCAACCAAACAAACAAACAATAACGTGCTGCTGGAAAAATATAGAGCGACCACTTGGACTGGAATGGCCAGGGTTTAAGTACACCTGGGAGACTGGCCAGGTGCTCCCAGTTGCACTAAATGGACTCCGCCCCGCCAGGACCTGCAACTTAAGACAGAGGGAAAGAACACACCCACACACATACACACACAGCAGGCCCTGCTGGGGCAGGAGGGCGTCACAGCAGTCAACTGTACAAAGATGAAACCCAAGTTTTCAGAAAAGTCACCCAACAGCTAACATTCAGCTTCATTTAAGCAAGGCTCATGAAGTGTTTTGAATGTTATACACGTGGAATGAATGCTCAAACCCTCATGCAGAGGTGTATGTAGTTCAAGACTTTCCAGTTTTACGAAAATTTCCTCTTGGATTTGGTGGCGCTCAACTTTTGCCCTGGTGCACAGTAGTAGCAACTTTAGCCAGCAAAGCCAGGGATCATGGCTACATCCCCAATCGCCTAAAGCCAGAGCATTGCATTCTGGGTGTGCGAGGCTGATGGCATAGTGAAAAATTGGTGTCCTCTTGCTAAATTACTGATTTCTCTCAGCAGAAATATTAGAAAAATTTGATTTGCAGTGATTCTAAGACAGAACCCATGAGTGTTGTACTTATGGGGATGAAACCAATATCTGATACTTATGGTTGATGCTCCAGCAAAAAAGACGACCTCTCTCGTATTAATCTCCACACTGTCTGCTGCAGTGAGGTTACTTAGTGATGTCGCATCATCTACAGAAATGGACTATAGATTTCTGAAAAACTGTCCAAAACAGTAAAATAGGACCTGGGATGCATCGTATATCACAATTAGCCGCACTTTAACAATGTAAAAGTGTTTCAGACCGTAAACATCCTTTAACTCACAGGAATGCACTGAGAGCTACCAATGCTGCAGAGACAACAGGCAGAGTGTCATCTACTGTTCAGAAGGTTTTCACTCCAACCCCAGCAAAGAACCCCTCTGAACTGCTCGAGGTCTCATTGGGCCACAGATTGGAAGAATGTGCCAGTTCAAAATGATAAGATATGTCCAGGAACAAGGCTGGTTACCATGGCATCACACAATTTTATAGGCCAGGTCTGTAGCCTAAATGCAGGCGTTCATGATGCAGAGTTATTTTGAGCAGGTTTCAATATCAGCAGGAGTAGAGTAATCTGTAGGAACTGTGCTAATGTATAAAGGGTAACCGGTTGTTTCGCTACTACACATGGTACTTTCGCTACTATGTCCAAGTCCGTTCGCTACTATAATCAAACAAGGTGTTTGTTGCCGATTTGATCTTTTTGATTTTCCGTATTGAGTCAGAACCTGAAAAAAAAAATCTCTCTCTCTCTCTCTCTCTCTCTCTAATGCAAATGGTTTTTTATAAAGTTTTACTTCTGATTCTTACGTAATATTTATGTTCTTAACTGAAATTTATCTTTAACAGCGAACGGACTTGGACATAGTAGCGAAAGTGCAGTAGGGAAAAGCAAAATTAGCAAAACCACCATAAACCGTATAAAAAGGTTGAGGTTTAGCAAATATGTTGAATTCAGTGTTCTAATGCACATAATTATAGAAAGGCTAGCTGTCCCTCATCTCCCCCTGCCCTCCTCCACTGCCCCATCATCGCTGCACACAGGAGAGAGGTCTGCACACTACTCACCCTCTCCGAAAAGTAGCGCTTCTCCTCACAGCGAGGGTAGCAGATGCCGTCCTGGAGCGTGCTGCCCCAGTCGCAGGTCACACACCCCTGGGGTGTATCGTCTGCCCAAAAAAAGCCAAAATCAGGTGACTGAACCCTTAAGCCCCAAAGCCTCAAACCACCAAATAACTTAAAAGTTCAGGGGCTGAGTGGAGCATAGAGACAGTGACAATAATTGCTATGGCATTATGACAACGTTATCAACGTTATAAACTGAACAACAATAGAAACGCAAGTTAGCACGTTAGTTAAAGTAGTCGCATGGTCACCCAGTATGTGTGACCATAAAACAAAAAAATGTCTGAAGAAATTACTGTAAATGTACATGTGCTAATAATAAACAAGATTCTTATAATAATAACAATAACACTCATACTTAGTTTCCGGTCAGTCTTGTATATTAATTTGCGTTCCTTTTGTTGCTCGGTGTAGTACTGGCTTTCGCCAAAGGAAGTAAAGAGCCAAACCTGAGCTGGATTACTCTGCAATCTATACTGATTGTGATTCAAGACATGTTGAAATCCGCGATGATGATAAAGCACACTTCTGTGGAGCATTACATCATAATGCTTTTACAACATGACCTGGCAAGCTTTGCAACACCAAACTGATGCAATGCATTAACAAATACTTTCCAGTATCCAAGCCAAATCTCCCATTGGCTAACAACCATTTATGACCCCCAAGTTCAGCAAACAGATCTTAACCCAAATAATCCAGCATAGTTAACTTTAATCAGCATACAACTCTCTACTGTGGTTTGACTAAGGAATTATAAAACATACGCCTAACCTCCTTGATTAATGCTCAGTACTTTTGGCTATATCTCCCAGTATCCTGTTGGCCTTTCATCCAGCAACAACAAGGTGACGAGAACCTGAGAACCGTTTCCAAATTACTCCCAGGTCTTTTTAAACACCGCAAAAAAATCTTACCAAGCATTTAAATCTTGTACTGAGACCTAAAATACTTCTTTATATTACCCTTTCTCCAGAAAAAAAAAAAAAAATTCTGCCATTTTGACTCATTTCTAGATTTGTCCATAGAGTGAGTGAAATTTTCTTATCCCATGGACAAATATAGAAATGAGTAAAAATTCTCACATCAGTAACAGAATTTTTTTCCTGAAGGCAATAAAAATAAATGTTTTCAGATTCAATACAAGATTAAAATGCCAACTCTGTGATCTCCATCCATCCCCACGGTGCTGAGAACATTAGCCGTTTCCAAACAGATGCTACTAAACTAGAATGTTTCGTTCATAATGCAATCCTGATAGCTGGCACTCATGACCAACGTGACCAAGGTCTTGTTTTCCAGGTACTGAACAAGCCGACGCCCTTAGCTGATGGACTCATCCAGGAAATCGCTTTCCAGAAGCGCAAACATCCATCGCATAGGTATAGGTTTGACAACATTTCTACCCCCAACTATCATCTTGTCTCTCCCAGAAACACCAAGGCCACAATTTGGAAATACCCAAGATGGCTCCAAGCAGCAGTAACTGCAGAAACCATAGAGCAATGGTCTCCAATCTACCATCCAGAAGGTTTTCACTCCAACTAAAAATCACACCTCATTTCCCAGTTGGAGATCTTGGTGAGCTGCTAATTTGCCGACTCAGTCGTACAGATTTACTGTTGATGGAAAAAATGTACAGGATGGTAGCTCTCCTGGATAAGGTTTGGAGACCAATGCCATAGAGTTTTAAAAATAAGATAAAAAACTTCACTGAGTGAGCAGGCAAGATTACCCTCTACTGAGAACAACAAAACACAACCAGCTGTGTTCAGCCCATTTTGGACAAAAGGCTCTGGAAGTTATCCTACAAGAAAGTTGGCACACCAGAAATCCTGAGCCTTTGGACAAGAGTCCAGCCAATTTACTTGAGCACAAAAAAGCTTGTCAAATTTGCATCCTGGTTGGACAAAAACATAGAAATCAAGATCAAGTGGATAGCCATTTTGATATGGGGAGAGAGAGATTTTTAATGACTTAAGTTCATATTAAGCTTTCATGCACTCAGATGAGCTGAACAGGGACTGGGGGGCACAATCTTCTGTTCCCGTGACAGGAGGAGGGCGGTTGAGGCTGCTGTTACCTGTGCAGGTGTTGCAGCTGCTGTGACACTGCTTACACGAGTGCTCCTGCTGGTAGAACCTCGGGGGGCAACGCTCCACACACAGCCTGGTGCCCTGGAGCTCCAGCAGGGGGAGAGGGCAGACCAGGCACGAGTCCGGCCCCGGCCCAGAGCACAGCTCACAGGAGCGGTCACAGCTCTTACACTGGCTCTCCTCCGCGTAGAACCTGCAGCACATGCACACGGCAAGATGGAGGTAAAGAGGAGCATAACATAACATAAATGGCGAGAACAGGCCGTTCAGCCCAACTACGCTCGCCAGTTTCTATTGTGAATATATCCCTTCAAATACTCAATGACTCAATGGTATCTAGCTTTAAGTCAAGCCTGCTCTTGAAAACCCCCAAGGTCTCTGCCTCAACAATATGGTCAGGCAAGCTATTCCACATCAAAATTACTCTTTGGGTGAAGAAATATTTCAGAATATCAGTGCTAAATTTACCTTTGGTCAACTTCCATTTGTGACCCCGAGTTCTACTAACAACACTTGGTCGAAGGAATCCGACATAATTCACTTTGTTGATCCCTTTAACATATTTAAAGACCTCAATCAAATCACCCCTTAGTCTCCTTTTCCTAAGACTAAAAAGATTAAGGATCTTCAGCCTCTTCTCATAGCTTTCATGTTTTATACCTGGAATTAGCTTAGTGGCTCTTCTCTGAACTTCTTCTAGAGCCTCTATATCTTTCTTAAAGTATGGTCCCCAGAACTGTACACAATACTCCAGATGTGGTCTGACGAATGTGTTGTACAAAAGAAGCATCACCTCCTTAGATTTGTACTCAATACTTTTGGCAATGTATCCCAGCATCCGATTGGCTTTTTTAACTGCTACGGCACAATGGCTAGAGCCCGTGAGGGTTTGGTCAACAATCACTCCCAGGTCTTTCTCGTGTGGAGCACATTCCAGTTTTAAACCTCCCATGAAGTAATCCCGTCAAATGTTTTTATTACCTACATGTACAACTTTACATTTCGCTACATTAAATTTCATTTGCCACATTTCTGCCCAATTCTGGATTCTATCCAAATCATCCTGAATCACTTTAGTGGACTCTAAACTATTTGCCAAACCCCCCAATTTAGTATCATCTGCAAATTTAACTAATCTGCTCTCAATATTCCTATCAAGGTCATTAATGTAGATGAGGAACAGCAGGGGTCCCAACATCGATCCCTGGGGGACGCCACTCCCCACCATACCTAGCTCAGATGAGATACCATTGACCACCACTCTTTGTGTTCTGTCCTGTAACCAGTTTTGAATCCACTTCAGAATGCCTCCTGTAACTCCAATAGCGCTCATTTTAAAAATTAGTCTCTTATGCGGTACTGTATCAAATGCTTTCTGAAAATCCAAGTATATGATGTCATAAGCCCAGCTCTGGTCATAAGTCTTGGTGGCCTCTTCAAAAAATTCCAGAAGGTTTGTCAGGCATGACCTTCCTTTACGGAAACCATGTTGGCTATCCCTCAAGATATTGTTACGTTCAAAAAATAAGTCCAGCTCATCTTTTATGATAGATTCCAATATTTTGCGTGCAATGCAAGTTAAACTGACTGGCCTGTAATTTCCTGGCTCAGTACGGTCCCCTTTCTTATATATTGGTATTATATTGCCCTGTCATTTGGTATTTCTCCAGTTTCTAAAGACCGTCTGAAGATGGCGGATAGCGGCTTAAAGATGATCTCACCAACTTCCCTGAGCACTCTAGGATATAAGCCATCAGGACCCGCCGCCTTATCTGCCTTTAGTTTATGCAACTTGTCTAACACTTCGTTATCCCCAACCTCAATTTCCGCTAAATAATCTTGAGCATTTAACATGCCGTCTGGCCGAATAAATACCCACTCTGAGGTAAAATTCTCAACAAAGTAACTGTTTAAGGTATCCGCAATATCCTTGTTATCATATAGCAGCGATCCATTTTTATTCTTTATGCACTTAACCTGCTCTTTGACTTTCCTTTTTCTGCTACAGTACTGAAAGAAGCGCTTAGGGTTAGTTTTTTTTTTCCTCTGCAATTTGTCTTTCATACAGTCTTCTAGCATTCCTCAGCTCTTTTTTGACCACAGCCCGCATTTTACAGTATTCAGCCTTAGTGTTCTCATTGTTATCCTTTATGTACATCTTATAAAGATTCCTCTTTTCCCTCAAAATCCTACGAATACTTTTGGTCATCCACTGAGGATTCTGCTTTTTCAGCTTACTTTTGGACACCTTTGGAATAAATTTGCATTGTGAATCAAGTAAAACCCCCTTAACCCTTTCGCAGGCACAGCGACATTTTTGTCGTTTTAACCAACGTGTTTTATAAAGTCTTCTCTCATTGGCCGATTCCGGGAATTCCCTTGTTAGTTACACTCATTACCATTGGCTGTCTCTCAGGTCACCCAGCACTGTATTTTTAGCCGTGAACGAGGCATGGGATTTCCTAAAAACGCTAAATACGAGACTACTTCCGGGTCAAATTGTGGGACATGTGAACATGGCATCGACGAGTACAAACAGCCGGCATTCTAGCTGTGTTTCTAAACGTAAATACAACGTGGATGAAGTTTTTGCTTTATTGAATGACTCTGACGATGAGTTTGAATATCCAGAGAGCGGGAGTGACTTGGATCCAAACGATTTTAGCGATTCTGGAGAGGATTAAAACATAAAAACATCAGTTATGGGAAACTTATTATGAGATTTGGTGTTATTTTATTGTTAATTTGAATAACAATCATATTTTGGTAAAAACCCAAAATTAATCCGTCCGTGGGGGTATGCATCTGGGCCAGAATTTGCCTGCGAAAGGGTTAAATCTTTCCCACATCTCATTTACAGACTCACAGTTCAGGAGTGTCTCCCATTTTATTTCACTTAGATATGAGCGCATCCTGTCAAAGTTTGCTCGCCTAAAATTGAAAATCTTACACCGCAGCGCAGTGGGAGAGGCAGAGGTTCTCTTACCCCATGGGGCAGGGGGAGTGTGTGGACGGAGGAAGCACTCCTCCCCTCCCCCATCATTCTGTGTCAGTACCGGACATCCCACCTGTCCCCTCCCACTGTTATCTTCTGAATGTCCCTCCAAGACCCCCCTGTTGGTTATTAATTGGTTTTGCTCTCCATTAGTGTTTCTGTGTCCAATCAGTGTGAACTTTACTGTAAAGAACAGCCCACTGTGTTCAGGTATAAACTCCTGAGAGCCCATTCTGGGGGCCTCTTTTCCCCTGGTGCCAGGAAAAGGGCCACAGACTTCAGCAGTTGGGTTTTGTTTGTACAGTTACTTGATCATAATTTCACCTGCACAATAAATTTGATAAAGGACTATTGGCTTTAATCTTTCGGTTCTACAACAGAGAGACAGAGGTTCTCTTACCCCGTGGGGCAGTGACACAGGCAGAGGTTCTCTTACCCCGTGGGGCAGTGACACACACAGAGGTTCTCTTACCCCGTGGGGCAGTGACACAGGCAGAGGTTCTCTTACCCCGTGGGGCAGTGACACAGGCAGAGGTTCTCTTACCCCGTGGGGCAGTGACACACGCAGAGGTTCTCTTACCCCGTGGGGCAGTGACACACGCAGAGGTTCTCTTACCCCGTGGGGCAGTGACGCACACAGAGGTTCTCTTACCCCGTGGGGCAGTGTGTGAGACAGAGGTTGAGGAGGCGCAGGAGGCCAGAGGAGCAGGAGGTGCAGTCCTTGGGCGACGCCCCCGTGCAGGAGGCGCAGACCGGATCGCAGGGGGAGCAGAGGCCCAGCTCCACACCGTCGGCCTCCTCCCGAGAGGAGAAGAACCCTGCAGGGCACTCGCTCACACAGGAGCCGTCTGCACGAGCAGAGACAGAGCTGAGCTACTGCAGGCCTCATCTCACTGCAACCCTTTACCACACACACTAACTCAACCCCTTACCACACATACACTAACTCAACCCCTTACCACACACACTAACTCAACCCTTTATCACGCACACTAACTCAACCCCTTACCACACACACTAACCCTAACCCTTTACCACACACACTAACTCAACCCCTTACCACACACACACTAACTCAACCCTTTATCACGCACACTAACTCAACCCCTTACCACACACACACACACTAACTCAACCCCTTACCACACACACACTAACTCAACCCCTTACCACACACTAACTCAACCCTTTATCACGCACACTAACTCAACCCCTTACCACACACACTAACTCAACCCTTTATCACGCACACTAACTCAACCCCTTACCACACACACACTAACTCAACCCTTACCACACACACACTAACCCAACCCCCCAATTAACCCCTTACACACACTAACTCAACCCCTCTTACACACACTAAACTCAACCCCTTACCACACACACTAACTCAACCCTTTATCACGCACACTAACTCAACCCCTTACCACACACACACACTAACCAACCCCTTACCACACACACTAACTCAACCCCTTACCACACACACTAACTCAACCCCTTACCACACACACTAACCCCCTTTACCACACACACTAACTCAACCCCTTTCCACACACTAACAACCCTTTACAACCCTTTACCACACACACTAACTCAACCCCTTACCACACACACACCCTAACTCACAACACACTAACTCAACCCCTTAACTCAACCCCTACCACACACACTAACTCAACCCTCAACCCCACACTAACTCAACCCCTACACACAACCCTACCCCTAACTAACTCAACCCCTTACCACACACACTAACTCAACCATTTATCACACACACACTAACTCAACCCCTTACCACACACACCCTTTATCACACACACTAACTCAACCCCTTACCACACACACACTCACTCAACCCCACAACCCCACACACACACTAACTCAACCCCTTACCACACACACTAACTCAACCCCCTTACCCACTCAACACACTAACTAACAAACCCTTTACCACACACACACTAACTCAACCCCTTACCACACACACTAACTCAACCCCTTAACACACACACTAACTCAACCCCTTACCACACACACACTAACTCAACCCCTTACCACACACACACATAACCACTAACCCCCCTACCACACACACTAACTCAACCCCTTACCACACACACTAACTCAACCCCTTACCACACACACTAACTCAACCCCTTACCACACACACTAACTCAACCCCCACACACACTAACTCAACCCCTTACACACACAACTCAACCCCTCAACCCCACACACACACACACTAACCCCCTACCACACACACTAACTCAACCCCCTACCACACACACTAACTAACCCTCAACCACTAACTCAACCCCTTACCACACACACTAACCCACACACACACACTAACTCAACCCCTCAACCCTCAACCCCTTACCACACACACACTAACCAACCCCTTTACACACACACAACTCAACCCTTACACACACTAACTCAACCCCTACCACACACACTAACAACCCTTACCACACACAACTCAACCCACACACACACTAACTCAACCCCTTACCACACACACTAACTCAACCCCTTACACACACACTAACTCAACCCCTTACCACACACACCTCAACCCCTTACCACACACACACTAACTCAACCCCTTACCACACACACACTAACTCAACCCCTTACCACACACACACACTAACTCAACCCCTTACCACACACACACACTAACTCAACCCCTTACCACACACACACTAACTCAACCCCTTACCACACACCACACACACTAACTCAACCCCCACACACACACTAACTCAACCCCTTACCACACACACACTAACTCAACCCCTTACCACACACACACTAACTCAACCCCTTACCACACACACACTAACTCTAACCCCCACACACACACTAACTCAACCCCACACCACACACTAACTCAACCCCCTACCACACACACTAACTCAACCCCTTACCACACACACACACTAACTCAACCCCTTACCACACACTAACTCAACCCCTTACCACACACACTAACTCAACCCTTACACACACACACTAACTCAACCCCTTACCACACACACACACACTAACTCAACCCCTTACCACACACAACTCAACCCCTACACACACACTAACTCAACCCCTTTACCACACACACTAACTCAACCCCTTACACACACTAACACACCACACACACTAACTCAACCCCTTAACACACACACTAAACTCCCTTAACCCACACTAACTCAACCCCTTACCACACACTAACTCAACCCCTTACCACACACACTAACTCAACCCCCCCCACACACACACACTAACTCAACCCCTTACCACACACACACTAACTCAACCCCTTACCACACACACTAACCCCTTTACCACACACACTAACTCAACCCCTACACACACACTAACTCAACCCCTTTACCACACACACTAACTCAACCAACTCAACCCCTTACCACACACACACTAACTCAACCCCTTACCACACACTAACTCAACCCCTTACACACTAACTCAACCCTTACCACACACTACCTCAACCCCTTACCACACACACTAACTCAACCCCTTACCACACACACACACAACTAACCACACACACACACTAACTCAACCCCTACCACACACACTAACTCAACCCCTTACCACACACACACAAACTCAACCCCTTACCACACACACACACTAACTCAACCCCCACACACACAACTCAACCCCTTACACACACACTAACTCAACCCCTACCACACACACACTAACTCAACCCCTTACCACACACACTAACTCAACCCCTTACCACACACACTAACTCAACCCCTTACCACACACACTAACTCACACACTAACTCAACCCCTTACCACACACACTAACTCAACCCCTTACACACACTAACTCAACCCCTTACCACACAACCCTTACCACACACACTAACAACCCTTACTACACACAATTAACTAACCTTACACACACACTAACTCAACCCTTACCACACACACTAACCCTAACCCTTTACCACACACACTAACTCAACCCCTTACCACAACCCCAACCCCACACACACTAACTCAACCCCTTACCACACACACCCCCCTTACCACACACACACTAACTCAACCCCTTACCACACACACACTAACTCAACCCCTACCACACACACACAACTCAACCCCTTACCACACACCCCCCACTACCACACACTAACTCAACTCAACCCCTTACCACACACACTAACTCAACCCCTTACCACACACACTAACTCAACCCCTTACCACACACACTAACTCAACCCTTTACCACACACACTAACTCAACCCCTTACCACACACACACTAACTCAACCCCTTACCACACACACTAACTCAACCCTTTACCACACACACTAACACACACACTAACTCAACCCCTTACCACACACACTAACTCAACCCTCAACCCACTAACTCAACCCCTACACACACACACTAACTCAACCCCTACACTAACTCAACCCCTCAACCCCTTTACCACACACACAACCACCCCAACACAACTCAACCCTTTACCACACACACTAACTCAACCCCTTACCACACACACACTAACTCACACCACACACACTAACTCAACCCCTTACCACACACACTAACTCAACCCCTAACACACACTAACTCAACCCCTACCACACACACTAACTCAACCCTTACCACAAACTCAACCCCTTACCACACACACACTCAACCCTTTACCACACACACACACTAACTCAACCCCTTACCACACACTAACTCAACCCCTTACCACACACACTAACTCAACCCCTTACCACACACACTAACTCAACCCCTTACCACACACACTAACTCAACCCCTTACCACACACACACACTAACTCAACCCCTTACCACACACACTAACTCAACCCCTTACACACACACTAACTCAACCCCTTACCACACACACTAACACAACCCCTTAACACACACTAACTCAACCCCTTACCACACACACTAACTCAACCCCTTACCACACACACTAACTCAACACCACACACACTAACTCAACCCCCCACACACACTAACTCAACCCCTACCACACACACTAACTCAACCCCTTACCACACTAACTCAACACCACACACACTAACTCAACCCCTTACCACTAACTCAACCCCCCTTACCACACACACTAACTCAACCCCTTACCACACACACTAACTCAACCCCTTACCACACACACACTAACTCAACCCCTTACCACACACACTAACTCAACCCCTTACCACACACACTAACTCAACCCCTTACCACACACACTAACTCAACCCCTTACCACACACACACTCAACCCCTAACACACACTAACTCAACCCCTTACCACACACACTAACTCAACCCCACCACACACACTAACTCAACCCTTTACCACACACACTAACTCAACCCTTTACCACCACACACACACACTAACTCAACCCCTTACCACACACACTAACTCAACCCCTTACCACACACACTAACTCAACCCCTTTACCACACACACTAACTCAACCCCTTACCACACACACTAACTCAACCCCTTACACACACACTAACTCAACCCCTTACCACACACACTAACTCAACCCTTACCACACACACTAACTCAACCCTTTACCACACACACTAACTCAACCCTTACCACACACACACTAACTCAACCCCTTACCACACACACTAACTCAACCCCTCACCACACACACTAACTCAACCCCTTACCCACACACTAACTCAACCCCTACACACACTAACTCACCCCTTACCACACACACTAACTCAACCCCTTACCACACACTAACTCAACCCCTTACCACACACACTAACTCATTGTGCGGAACTGAATAACCAGAGTACAACCCAACATCACTGCATATCTTTAAAGGTCCCCTATTATGTCACCAGGTGCACAGCCAATTAGTTATTACAAGCCATTTCAAAATCTTTCCCCTCTTGACATCACATGGGGAAGTAACCAACCAGAGGCAAGAAGAACTGATCACCTTCAGCCAAGCAGTCTATCAGATTTCATTATTCTGGGTGGTCACTCCCCCTTGTGATGTCAGGAAGAGGAGATTTTGAACTGGCTCATAATGGCTAATTAGCTGTGCACCTGGTGGCACAATAAGGGACCATTAAAACAAGTGTAAACAGATTTTTGGGGAGGCCGCCGGGGTCTTACTGTGTAGGAATCTGGGCGTGGCACATGTGAGGCAGTCCGAGGCCCCGGGCCCGGCGCAGGACTGGCAGTGCCGGTAACAGGTGTGACAGGTGATCTGGTTCTGCAGCGGGAAGGTCCCGGGCGGGCAGTGCGAATCCCCCGTGACGCCGCACATCATGGTGCTCGGGTCCAGAGCCAGGCCTTTCTTACACTGCGAGCACTGCGTGGGCAGTGGTCCGGAACATTCCGCACACGTCTGATCACACTCTGCAGAGGGATATTTATTCATTAGCCATGATTTATACAGGGCAGGTTGACTGAGCCTGTTCTTTAGCAGCAGCACCCAGTGAATGCATCCCATAATAATCAACGTCTCTGGACTGAATGCGGAAACTGGAGAGGAAGCCCACTAAATGCTCGGACAAGTGAACTCCGGACATCCAGGCCCCAGGAGGAGGGAACCTGTAATCCTTGTGCTGCCAGGTGACAGAGGCATCCATTACACAATCACGCTGCCCCATGACAAAAAACAGCCCGTCTGCCTGCCCGTCCGCCGCAAAAACTACAGCCACATCCTTGTTCAGAAGCTCAAATATTGACACACATATATATAAAAATAAGTTTATCTATAAAATATTTCAACAGAGGCCAGTCAACCACCTGTATTCATAAACATCCGGAGGCGCACCTTGACACTCTCCGGCAGAGCTTTCGTAATACGTGGCAGCGGGGCACTCCTCCAAGCACCTGCCCTCGTACAGTTTTGGGTAGATGGCGGTGCAGGTCTCGCAGTCGTCCAGCAGGGGGCCCGAGCAGGTGACGCAGGTGGGGTGGCAGCGAACGCATCGTCCCAAGTCCAGGTCCTCGAAGAAGCCCTCGGGGCAGCTGGCTTTGCAAACGCCGTCGAGCAGCAGGTACAGGAAGCCGCATTCTGCAATGACGACAAAAAAGGTCGCCATAGCAACAGGCAGATTTCACTCCGCGCTTAACTGTTGATTCAGTGAACTTTATATTTCCTGCATAAATGAAATACACTTGAACAAATACGGCACAAGGGTGACTTCAGACAACTTTTCCTCGAGCTTCTCCATTTTATCTCCAAATTAACACAAGAAAAATGTGTTTTTGGTTCAGTCCACAGCTGCACTCCATCCTGACATCAATCCACGGGACTTCATGTTATTCTCCGAAACAGCGGCAGACATTTCAGAGGTGACCTTGGATGAACTCATGGCCTCTTTATTTCTACATTCTAGTTGGATCAACTCTCATACTTACTAGTAAAAATCACCAGGGTAAGGTTAAGATGGATGGACATAAAAAAAAAAACCTTTTGCCTTAACAATAATTCAAATGATATTGGTACACAGAGCAACAGTGACGGTAACTCTGGGGACAGAATAACAGAAACACTCCCGTCTGTGAATGAGTTTTATTTTTTGCATCGTTTCCTTTATCGCAGCACATTATTGGGGGGACAAAAGTGATTACATAAATGGGGGGGGGCCACAGTGACCCCCCCCATTTTGGTAACACCTTGCAGTCAAGCACATTTACAGCACATTTGCTGACTTATGTAGTCACATAAGAGCACGGACCCTTTTTAATTACTAATATAAACAAATTTCACCTCATATTTACATCCGCCAGCTCCTCTGGCTTTTCTTTCAAAGGCTTTAGTCTCAGAGGTAAAGTTTGCATTTCGGAAAGAAAAGGTGGCCCTATATTTTATGTTTTTGTAAATATGGTACCTGGAGAGGTTATTAACTGAAAGAAAAGAACAGAGCAGATGAAGACAGATCTCCTGCGCACTCACTGAAGCAGCTGCGCGTGTCTGCGCAGGCGTCGCAGTGGGGCCCGCAGCGTCGGCAGGTGCCGTCGTCCGCGGCGTAGCTCTGGGGGGAACAGTTGGCGGTACAGCGGCCGTCCTCCAGGTAGCGCCCGTCGGCGCAGGACAGGCAGTGAGACCCCGCCCCCTCACAGGTGAGACACAGGCTGTCACAGGCCTCACACGAGCCGTCTGCACCCTCAAAGAAGCCGCTACAACACAAGCACAGCATCCCTGAGACAGCAGTGCCATTTTAAAATGCCAAAATGTGTTTAACATGTTTTATTTAACATTTGGAGGCAAAAAAAAGTTCTGCAATGATAATAAATAAAATGCAGCCATTTTAGTGATTTCCAGCACTAACACCTAAACCAAGGGAGTGAAACTGGCCTGCAAAAGGGCCGAGGGGCTGCAGGTTTTCATTCCAACTGAGCAGAAGCTCACCTGATACAACTAATCACCTGTGCTGACTGAGATCAGCTGATCGGATTAGTTATATCAGGTGTATTAGTTGTATCAATGCAAGTGACAGTCTAATCATTGTGGATATGAAGACACTCGGCAACAGGGCGATTCCAAGGTATTTTAACAAATCGTCCCCTCCGTGATGAGACACTAAACTGTCCCCCAAACAAAATTCTGTTGATGTATTAAAAAGTATTTTTTACACTTTATGCATATAATAGTGCACTACTATATTCGGGAGGAAAAAGCTCCATTTTTCCCTCCATTTCCATTTGGGGATCATTTTAGTGTCTGTCACAGAGGGGACATTTGGAAGACAATACCTTGGAATTGCCCAACAAGGACAGCATTCAGAGACGAAAATCCTTGATTAAAACTTGGTCAGGCATGCACAGATAAACCTAAGTATTAGACAGCATTGTGTTTGTCATGCATGAGTTTGGCACATCAAAATGAAGGATCTATTTGGGGGAGGTCAGGGTAATTTTTATACAGAAATGAGATTCCCACCATCAATCAAACTTTTCAAATATTGTCCATTAATATTATACAATTATGAAGCTTGGGTAATAATGCAGACTAATGGCACATATTTTATACAAAATCAGTCACGAGCAATCTCAAACCTTCACACATTTCCCGATAAAAGTAAAATAATTTCCTCCTGTTCTAAGCAGACCGATAAGCAAGTGATTGTATCGATCAGACCTTATGGGAGGCTGGCACAAAGCGAACAGGAAGCCAACTTCCAAAAAATGTAATAAATAAATATTAAAAAACTATAAAAACTGGAACACAAAGATTCAAATTAACCCTTTGAGCGGCCAATAAATTTTCAAGGGATTAAGAATGTAAGCATCCTGAGCTGTTGAAAACCTATCATGTGTCAACCTGTTTAAAAGAGCTCCCCTGCGGGAGCGCTTTTAAACAAGTCGATACATGATAGGTTTTCAACAGCGTCTGGTTTTGATATCTTACTCCACTGGGCAACTACAGTAGCCTATGGCGCTCAAAGGGTTAAGCCTGTAATTAGATTTTTTTTTTTCCTTTTTTGAGGTCGAATAGTACATTGTCCTGTATTTGAAAAGCGGCAGAGCAGCACCATGACTGTCAGATACACAAGGCCCTTTCATCGAGATCTCTTACGACAAACGGGACTCCACTCACTCAGGGCAGTTGGACCAGCAGGCTCCCTGGTAGAGATAAAGCCTGAAATTGCCCGTCTTACAGCTGAGGCAGCGGGTGCCGGTTTCGTCGCAGGTCTGGCAGTTGAGGGAGCAGGCCTGGCACGAGCCCGTGGCCGGGTTTGAGAAGTACCCCGCGGGGCACTGTTCCAGACAGGAGCCCGTCTGATCCAGGAAGTGCCCTGCAAACAACCGCAGCGAGGGGAGGTTGGGATTTAGGAGGGGTTAGTTGGATTGGTGACACGAGAGCTGAAATGACATTACAGCCATCAACAGCGTCACAGAAAAATGTCACATCAAATAGGTGGTCATATAAATATAAACCTCATGCTCCTACAAATTTTTTTTCATTATGTTGGACAGACGACACTCATGGCAAAAAGGGTGAAGCTGAACTAGCAAGTGCAGAAATAGCCGGAACCCTTGTTTGAAGCATCTGAACCGTATCCAGACCAACTGAGTCAAGATCGTTCGACCAGGAGGCACAGAGGACGAGATTTTTTAGCAGACCAAAGGGACCTCATGGGATCATGCAGCGGCGCCGGCGTCTGCATGAACTTTGACCTTCGTCTGCTAAACCACTGAAGGGATCGATGTGAAATTTGGTGGGTAAGTACTGTACATATGGATCTACAGATTAAAATTTGTTCGAGGTGTCAAAACTCGACATCAATCATGGCCGCCAGTCGGCCATATTTAAAATCGCATTATATCATGCTGGAGAGCACTTGAAAGCTGCTAGAATATTGAAACTTTGTACACAAATTCTTTTGAGGACATAAAAATAAAAAGCTTAGCTCTGAATTTGCTGCAAAACTACTCCTTTGCGCAACACACATAAGCCCAATAGCCAACTGGTTAACTCTTCAGTATATAATGCTGGGCACAATGATCTGGCGTCTGGGGCTCGATATTTCAATTGAGCTGCTCTATGAAAAGAGCACTGAGCTGCCAAAAAAAAGACATGATGAAACATCAAACCATGATGCTGAATTTTGCTTGAATTTCACCCCCCAAACTCTCATTACTAAAGGTGTCTTCATCTTCCCAATGTTGGACACAAGCATTAAAAATACTACCACTTGTGAGCTTCCATAACACTAAAGCCTGAAATAAACCAAGAGCTACAGGGCCCATGGTACTATTTTTTTATAAAAGGTGCCACGTGCAACTTTCAGAAATTCTTAATTACCGGCGCTGGTAGCTGTTTAGTAAACTGCCGTCAGTAATCGAGTGCTTACACTCGCATGCCTACGCAAGGCCGAACATGTTTGATGAGGTGAATATACTTTTGATACATTTTGACCAACAATTAGTTTATTTTTTATTTCTTATTTATTTATTTATTTTTTATTATTTTTAAATCGGATTCGTGAAGCGTAATCCATTCTCGGGAGTTGTCACGATGGCATGATACTCTGACTGCATGTATATGATATATATGATATCATGACACTGTAATAATGCATTAAGTGAGGTGGAGATTAACGCTGTACCACAAGTAACAACAAACAATGAGGTTTGCTTTTGTTATTTGTACTGCAGCATTAATCTCCACTTCTTTAAACATTACATTTATTGAGAGTTATTTCAGTTTTTGTCTTCATTGCTCAAAACAGGTCTATGCATGAGTAGTCTTATGTATAGTTGGCCTCATATGTTACATTTATACATGAAGGCAGGATGGAAGGAACTAGTAACTTGATACACATATAGACCCCTTTTCACATCAAAAATGTCCACAAACTGGTTTCCAAAATTCACAGGCGCAAAAAAAAAAATAAAAAATAATAATAAAATTAAATAAAATTGAAACACTGGCAATCATTACAGTAAGATTAAAAAAGCAATTTCCCAGCTTGATACAGATTCATAACTCAGCTTTCATAGTTTTGAAGACATTAAAGGGCATCTAAAGTCGATTCTCAGACGGGACGTTGAACATCCAATGTTTACAAACAAATCACTTGCTTTTGTTGACATCTAGCAGTGTCACATGACCAATTTCATTCACAAAAACCAATGTTTTGTGTACATGCATAGATAATCCTTCTATTTTGGTTTGTTTGCACAGGTGCGGCTCGCTGATTGGCTGATAAACAAAAACAATGGGAATCGACTTTAGATGCCCTTTATTACGCACTCTATATTATTCCCCAAACAACATGACTGTTCATGATTAGTGAGATGTGTATATCACCCAGTATTAATGACAGAGGGCCAACCATGGCATCCAGAGCAAGCTGAGGTCATGTGATGTTGGGACACTGTACCTGTAAAGCAGGAAGAACAGTCGACCGCCTGCGGCCCCAGGCACGTCTTACAGGACGCATCACACGAGTGGCACTCGCCGTCTATCATTTTTAAAAAGAAGAGAAAGACATTTCTGAAACCAAAGTGAAATTTCAAAGATTACCTCTAATCAATATTATCTTCAAAATGCATCATTCCCTACTTGGACATCATAATTCTAATATTTCAAAAATATGGTTGTCCTCTTCTTTTTCACAATGACCAAACTGCCAACCAGTTGAACTAAATCAGTTAAGCCGCTTTCACACCAGACGCGAAACGGATTTTTCGCACGACAAATTACATTCATTCGTGTATTACATTACATTCGTGTATTCGCGTCTTTGCATTGACTTTGAATGTAATCTGTCGTGCGAAAAATTCGTTTCGCGTCCGGTGTGAAAGCAGCTTTATTCTGAACTACATTCCACAACACTGCAGGTGGCCAATCACAGAGGAGTTACTGTGGTGCATTAGACTTAGGGACTGGAGCTCTCCATCCGTCCATTACAAGCCTCCCCTCTCGAGTAACCCTATGGAGCAGCACTGCGAAAGAGCTCCATTCCAATCCAGCCTAAACTGATACTCAACGGCCACCAGATTTTTTTTTCTCTCTCTTTTTTAATAGACTTTGAGACTGGAATTCAACATAAAGGAACAATAACAGTACAATTGTACAGAATATGTTCCACTGAGCAACACAAGTATTGATAAAATATTGATTAGTAAAACAAAACTAGCAAACTAAATATTAAATTTCCAACAATTTTAGCTTAAAGAGGACAATCCAATTATTACACAAAGTCATATCAGAATATTTGACCTTTTGAGCATAGTACACAATGGTTATTCCATACGAGATAGAGGTGAGGGGCATCTTTGCGCTTGTACATCATTTTCCAGCACAGAAAGGACTACTGGTGGAAGGCAGAAAAACTGACAGGGAGCTGAGACATTATAAAAATCAAAAAAGTGAAGATAACCAAAACCACAAACCTTTCTGAGGATCTCCGTTAGAATACAAATGTGGAATTGTATCATAACACATTCTGATGACAATAAACCATAATAGTGAAGTTCACACCATCAAAGTAAAGTCACTCATTCATTCCCTCCCCCTTAAAGTCTTTAACAATAGTAGCCCTTTAAAAATGATGGGTTCTGTTCTTCCATACATCGTTTACTTTTAATTGGTTAACTTCTGAGATCACCTTGGGGGGAATGTCCAGGGAACAGGCTGGATAAATAGACCTGGATAAGCTCTCCATTTTGGACAGGAAGATACGACCTCATAGGGAAATAGGAGCCATGCGTTTAGCCATGTGCCAAAAATATATGAAACAATTTGAAGGAGAAGCTGTTCTTTTACTCAAAATTGAGGGACTTTGATTACAAACGCGTTTTAACTCAACGTGTCATCTTGACATTGTCCGGCCACCAGATCCGACATTCGTAAACTAGACCAGTACTCCTCTCTTACCAGCAGAGGGCACACTCACCGTCTCTTCTTCGCTCACATACACTCACACCTACGTTTTCATACCACTGAAAACAAGACTATACGGTAGTACCCTTTTCCGCCTTATGGTGTAAGACAAAATTATACAATAAAATGTCAGTTGCACACTTCAAAACTGTAAGGGAATCAGTGGCCATTCTCTGAGGAAGCTCACTTCAATAACAAAAATAATTGTACATTCACTCTTACATTGAGCCCAACAACACCTTCAGCCCACAGGACACATTTTGCTTTAGTGCCAGTTTTTATGTCTACATTTCTGTGTTTGCACAAATCACTATGCTGCCAGAAATACTGGCAGCAAACCAACACAGCCTTCAAAAAACCAGCCAAAACCTGAGATAAGGTTCTTCTGCCTTTACATACAGTATATCGTGTAAATAAATTTGTAGCCAACTCCGAAATTATCAGCACCACAAAATGCACTCTAACTAAATGAACTAAACACTTAAGTTGAAATCAATCCCTCACAACCAAGTCAAATTTGACCCCTTTTGTCATTTGAAAGTCTAAATGACTTTCTAAAGTGATCCGAAGCAAAGTATTAAAAGTGAGGTACAGTTTCGGATTTTGGTTTTCAAAATCACTGCTATCCATTTTCATTTTCATGCATTTTCCATACCATCCCAATTTTTTGCAGTCATTTTATAGTTTTGTAGTTGGGGCTGTACTTATTTTCCTGGGGGAAAGAAACCTAGGCCAGAGTTCAGTTTGGGGGTCAGATCTGGAGATCTCTGCCCATACTGAATAATAAACATGGTGTTCAAAAATGGCATCACCCTTCCTGTACTGTACGCTGCCCAGTCATCAGGGAGGAGGACACTTTGGCCCCTGCTGCTCACTCACCATTGTAGTATTGCCCCTGCAGGCAGCCGATTGTGGGACACTGGCCATACAGAGGGGGGTTCCCGTCCGGGCACATGTCACAGTCCCTCGCCCGCAGGCCATGGCAGGCTTGGCAGGAGATGTGGCACGACTGGCAGCGCCAGTTACGCACGTCTCCGAAGGTGCCGACGGGGCACTGCTTCACACAGCCCTCCTCTGTGGAGAAATTGCAGACCAGGCTGTTAGAAGCGCTGAATGTTGATGTCTCACCTTCAAGAGTTTCTTTTTAATACAGCCTCCGTTCTTCAGTAGCTGCACCAACTATTGCCTTAGTTCTTTTAACATGCCATTTTCCACATGCCAATCACTGCTCAGTTTTATACTAATCACGCTGTTGGTGGAATTCAGTCATAAATTCCTTATTATTGCTTATTGTGTTATTAATTGCTTATCCTTTGAGCAGCCTAGGTCAGGCATGATTGCTAAACTTATATAATCTAGCTTTTATAAGTAAGTAGAAAAGCCATTAACTGTGTATTCATTCTATCTGAAACCTTGAGGTCCAGCCGGACCAAGGAGTGTATTTTGAGTTTTGTGTGTTCCCAGGAGACAGTTCCTGCGAAGCCTGCAGAACCACGAGATAAGCAACAGGTGATTGGGGGAGAGAAAGACTTCTCTGTAGTGCAGATATGGCTGTCAGGGTCAGCCTTACGTGGGATACCTACTCCTGGCACAAGGAATGGCTGGAACCAACAGGATGATGTTTTTTTTAGCCCCAAGGGGAGGAGATTCTGACTTTGCGTTTTTACATATATCCAAAGGAAAGGAGAGATTCCTTTGTCTTTGTTCTTGCCTGTAACGAAGACCCTATTTGCAAATGAAAGTAAAGGATCCTATTTACTCTCATCTTGTGTCAGTCTGATTTCTTTCAGGATTACAATTTAAAATTCCCACAATACACGCAGCAAACCAAAACTAAGTTACGTTGCAAGTGGTTAGATGACCCTGGTCAATCCGGGTAAACATGAGAAGTTTGAAGATTTCAAGACAAGAAACTATGCCATTCATTAGACGTTGTGAGGACTTTGTATCGGCCCTTGCGCAAACACAGCGTACAATAAGGCGAACATTCACAGGCGTAACCCCTCAACAGCCTGAGAGAGCACAGCAGGCGAGTATCAGTTTGCTTTGGTCGAGGGAAGAATGTTGCTTGGTGATCACTGGAAGGGTAAAGCATTCGCAGACGGTCAGCGGGGGCAAACACAAAAGGGCGAGTGAACCACAGAAGAAGAATGTCTGCCAGCTCTGTTCCGACTGCTCCAGTGCAGTCAGACAAAACCGATGCGCAGCCTCTTCCTTCTCTGCTACCAGCGCATTCCCTCCAGCCGGCCAGCTGTGAAACTGTGACCCAAATCACTTCCATTTGGACCCCAAACAAGGCCTGGCCTTTACGGCAGAGCAATGGATGCCAAAACAAGAGAGAGAGAGGAGTAGGAGATAAAGACTCTCAGAGCCCAAGAACAATATAAACAAAAAACAGCCCACAGAGAGCACTGCTCAACGATGAAGTTACTATGAGTTTCAGAGATTAACCCAAAATGACATGTATGATACAAATAGGCCAAGAAAAAAAAAATAACATTCAGAATTTTAAAAGGACAATTTGGTCATGATCATCCCATTTTTCTTGGATCCAAAACATTACCCAGTCATGCAGTCCATATAAAAAGGCTGCCTCCCGCCCCACTATCTCCTCTCCTTATTTGCATTCATTATATTTGCATCTACAGAGGAATCTGCCCTTCGGCCTGGCTGAGATTTGCTATCCAAATGTGTGCTCATGTCCACAGCCTTTTCACGCACTACTGTGATTTATCTCCGAACAACAACAGAAATCTCCTCAAGAGCCTGTTCATCTGCTGGCTTTCGTGACATTTCACATTCATCAACAATGCAGCTGTTTAAATTGTGATTCTGAACTGGTCCAGAAACAGCAAGGCTACCCAAGGATATGCCCTCAGTGCCCCATACTCTAGAACAAGAGCCTTATATAGCAGATATAGTACAGCTGTAAGCCCAAAAGAAAACAACCAGTTCCTGTAAACTGCATACAAATGGTTCCTGCATTTCCATTTTTCCACCGCAGTTTGCATCCCTCAACTGTGTAAAAATCCTTCACATTATATAACTAATGCAGTATATTTTGATGATGAACCGTTTTACCGTAAGTGTCACTGCAGTTGCCAGAGTGCTTGAATTACTGACACCTACTGCCAAGGTGCCAGTGTCTCCATTCCAGACGAGCCACGTAACAGCACAAGACAACTAGCACTCCACTAGGAGGCGCCAGCATAGTTTTCACCCAAGCAGCCCCCCAATCAAGCAAATATTATCTCACCCCGAGTAGCTCAAGCCTCCGTGATTCTCAGCAGTCAAAGATCGCAGAGGCTGAGCGATGTGATCTTTACATTGTGCTCGTACATGAGACTCATCTCTTCCCGTTTGCCCTTCTGAAGAATGAGCTTGGTGAGACCTTGCTGCTCAAATACTCCGAGGCCCAGTCCACACCTTCATGTGCATTTTTGAAAACGATTCGAAAACACAAAAGCGCTGTCAAGAGCACGCTTAATCAACAGGTGGCAATGATATTATTTAATGCAAGGCCTTGTAGGCCAATCACAGGCCTTAAAAATTCATTATAGGGTGAGTCACTCTAGTTGCACCCTATAGTCACAACCCAAAAACTCTTGTTTCCGCCCTGTCCAATCTAGTGTAAAATGGAGTTTCTAAAAATCTTCACACTGGATGGCGTCTTCCAAAAGGTCCGTTTTCAGCAACCAAAAACGCAGTTTGCACGTGGACGCAAGGACGAAACGCATGGAAAATGCCGCATTTTCAAAAATACCCATGTAAGGCTGGACAAGGCCTGAGTTACCAAAATATTTCCACACAAGGTCACAGGGGACTCTGAAGATACTGACTGGAGAGAAAGTGCTTGTCCTGGCAGGAGAGGCAGAGAGTCTTGCTCCTGCAGTCGGCGCAGGGCTCTGGGCAGCTGACGCACGAGCCGCTGTCCCCATCCGCGTACGTCTTCTGAGGGCAGTGGCGCCGACACTGCTGCCTGTGCCTGGGAGGACAAGAAAAAAGAACCCAGAAGCCACCATGAGAATTGAGAGGGATGGGAGAGGTTGTGAATGAATCAGCCTTAAAAAGTGCAGTGTCCTCAAGAAGTGTACTGTCTACCAAGCATACTGCATACTTTTTAGAATGAAGGCGTTAGTATGTGATGGGTAATATCTAAAAAAAAAAAAAAAAACCTTCGATGAAACTGTCCAGCCACACTATGAAAGTGCAGCAAGACGTTCCCTTCTCATGT
This sequence comes from Gymnothorax javanicus, assembly GCA_029692085.1. Lineage (NCBI taxonomy): Eukaryota > Metazoa > Chordata > Actinopteri > Anguilliformes > Muraenidae > Gymnothorax > Gymnothorax javanicus. The sequence continues at coordinate 3,167,108 of CM056207.1, read as the reverse complement.
ACCTCACTCATGCCTTCGTACTGCAGCAAAATGTCAGCAAATTGGTGGTGGATTTGAAATCTGCACATAATTCATGGGAACAAAATTGTTGTTTACTTCTTGAAAAGTGTGCTCTCAAATATACTCAAGGAAACCTACGAAATATTTATAGCAGACATTTAGAGAAATGTTTGCCAACTTCACACACATCTTGTATCCTAAACTGCACCAAATAGTGGGGAAGAGTATTGATCCAGACATGGGCAAACCATGCAGGCTTCTACAAAAGCAGAGAGAACCCAGCACCTAACAGACTTCCTGAAACAGGGACCAGTTGCCATCGAATGAGAAAGAGAGGATTACCAGGATTGATACGGAGACCAAACCACTTAAGTCATCAAATAGTGCCAGTGAGTTTGGTGGAACATTGGAGAAACCGCCGAGCAGCCGCAAATAGTCAAATATTAAAATGAAAATCTGGTTGATCAGTGGAGAAGGGGTTAGTACTTTGAACCAGGGTATTCCAAACCAGAGGTGACTTGCAACATGTCTAGATTTGTCTTTTTCAGCGTATTATTGAAAGAAATTACAGGCCTTTGTCAAACAATGGACAATCCTTTTATGCCTTAAAAATATGGGTTCCAGGACAAATCTGGGTTCCAGGGTTCTGTGCCTCAGATCTTAAGAGACATGTTTGGACGTTTGGCAGGATTGAAATTTCATGACTCACAGGCCCTTCAGTGTCACACAGAGAAACTAATCCGGTAGCTGCAGGCTGACTCTTTAGACTTAACCCTTAGAGTGCCAAATACAAATAGTGTTGCTCAATGATGCAAGATATATCAAATTCAAAGCTGCTGAAAACCTATCGTGTGGCGACTTGTTTAAAAGAGCTCCTCTGTGGAAGCTCTTTTAAACAAGTCGCCACACGATAGGTTTTCAACAGCACAAGATAATTCAATTAAGAATTTTTTTTGAAAATTTATTTCAGCGCTCTGAGGGTTAACAATGAGAGATGGAGAGAGAAAGATGGAAAAAAGAGAGGGAGAGAGAATGAGAGAGAGAGAGTGTGTGATGGGAGGGTGTAATCAGAGACCTGACGGCACAGGGCCCTGCCCACAGGGGACATGGGGTCACTTTCACCGCTTCTTTCATCACACTGAAAAGACAGCCCTGCCGGCACACCAATCGCACACCGTAGCTGACACATTCCCCTCTGCCCCACACTCTCACACACACACACACACACACACACACACACACATATGCCTGCAAACATACACGCGCTTACAAACACACATGGACTGCATGCAAATTGGGGACGGCAGGATACCACTTTTCCATCTCCGATACCAAACCCTTGAGTACCTGTTCATACCAATACCAATCCGACACCACACCCATCTACCCTCACCCAGCAACAACCCCTAACCCGGACCACTCCCAAAATCTAATCAATTGGTCCTTGTGCCATTTCTGACCTTCTCTGATAATGCTTTGATTAATATAGCCATATAAATAAATATTCTACTGGCCTAAAGATGGCCTAAAGAAGAAATACTGAGCCCACGACATGAATCAGTTATATACAGCACTGCTGTTGCCATTTACTCTGTAAAACTTTCACACTGCCAGCAGCACCATTCAATAATTAAACTGAATTTAGACATAGTAACTTAAAGTGCCATTTTCAGCAAAATTTTAAACCTGAGCATTGAAAACAAGAGCCATGACATATCCCCCCAGCTCCTGCACAATTTGAAATATAAAAAACTCCAAAATAATGTAAGGTAGTACTCCAGCATATGGTTAAATGTTTTAATCATAAATCCCAAATAATCTTGCAAAGTTTCATAATGATGCATAAGTCAGACAATATAAGGGATGCTGAAATGCAGTCGGCTGATGGCAGCCATCTTGTTTGAACAATCACTGTGTTCCTGTATGATATCAATTGGACCCTTGACCAACATGAAGCATGCAAAATTTTAAGTTTATAAGGAAATTGGTTTTGGAGTTATGACTATTTGTGTGTTACAGTGCCACCTATGGACGAATTTTCACCAAATTTCAAAGGCTTCAGTCAAATGGCCTGTGGTGATGACTAGATACCGCATTCAGGTGTTTGAGCTCATTACAGAAGTACAAACAAAGCTATTTTGTATATATAAGATCTTGGCATGAAGTTGTTGAGTGCCAAATTTCATGCAAATATTTGCACCATGCAGGAGGACATAGAAACATTCAAAATGGCAGAAAATGTGTCATATGCAAATTGGCGTGGTCTATGGACAGATGTGTATGGACAGATGTGTATGGACCAAGAGAATCCAGAAAAAGTGGTTTTGTTTGTATGACCTACAGTTCCCAAAGTTATTGGGCAAAATGCAAAGTTTGTTGATACAGTGCCGCCATTTTGGTTATTCATTATAAAAATTCTAGACTACTCCAACACATCCTTGATGAGTGTGCCAAGTTTTATGGGAAAATATCAGTTTTAAAATTATGCTCCAGACAAAAGCGTGTTTACAGACAGACAGACAGACAGATGGACAGAGCTATAAATATATACGCCCACATTATTATACACCCAGCATTTAAACACATTTCCAGCATCATGTACCTCACGATCACACTGTCTGACTTATCCACTTAAGTCAGTCAAATGGGAATGAAATTTAAATAATGACATATGACTTAAAGAGGGACTGCCACAGCTGAGCACGCACAGCAGACACTCCATATTTTGTTTTTTGTTTTTTCTTCCCACCATCACCCCCCCTCTTGAGAGGTCAGCTTCATTTTTTATTAACAGTCATCATAGAGATAATTCTGAGAGGGAAGAGTATGAGGTTTTAACAGCAGAGGGAAATCCATATCAAACAACATTTGATACTTTATATTTTAGCTTCCCTTTAGTTTATTTTCTAGCTAGCCAACGTACTGCATGTAATATAATATTATGGACAATGAAGCGAGCGATGTAGAGAGATTCCTCGAGCCTTAAGTTTCTTTTGAGTATCCACTGAACGTGACGAAATTTACTCGTAATATTTGGCCTTTCAGGATGCATTTCAATGTAAAAGGCAAATTTCTTGTGGAATAAATCTTAACTACTAAGAAAGTCAAGGGTGATCATGGTCATGTGAGAAAAAATGCAGAGAGGACAAGAGGGACAAATCATGGCTGTTACTGTAAGAGTGAAGGGATTCATTGTGGCAGTGAATGCACATCGGCTCAGCAGCGAAACCTTGCCAGAATAAAGTACGTTCGCCGTGTGATTATTCTATAACATTTTCGTTTTCAGCGCTGAGCAGGAAATTGTAATTTTCAATATAAAAACTGCCAACTTCCACCTGAAAAAACTGGCCAATCCCCCACCCCCCCCCCAAAGTTTACTGTGCATGCTTGGCCATGACAGCACTCCTTTTTTTCCATTTCATTTTCTGATACACAAAGTCTTGCTTTGGCCTCTACCACCATATCTGTCAGCACATTCACCATAAGAGTGCTTGTAATCATTCCCCTTGCTCACAAGATGCATTACTTCTGAATGTACCAAAGGCCGGGACTAAAATCGGTGGAAGGGGTTTTTCATATGTTGCTCCAAACACTTGGTATGTTTCACAAATGCACTTCAAAACTAATCGCTCATCACTTCAAGGGAATTGAGGTCTCTAAAATCTTCATCCAAAGTTCAATTGTTTTATTTATTTATTTATTTATTTATTTTAGTGTTGTTTATTATTTTACCATTTATGTCCTCAGGTCTAAAACTAAAAATCTTACTTTTTTATTTTGATTACATGGCATATTTTGTATGAATTATGTTTTAACATCCAATTTAATTTTCCAAAAAAAAAAAATGACACCTTAAAGCAAGGCTGCCCAACCCTGTTCCTGGAGAGCTACCATTCTGAAGGTTCTCACTCCAACCAAAGCAAACCACACCTGCTTTCCCAGTTACAGATCTTGACGAGCTGCTAATGAGCTGAATCAGGTGTGTTGAATTAGGGTTAGAGCAGAAACCTACAGGATGGTAGCGCTCCAGGAACAGGGTTGGGCAGCCTGGCCCCTGCCTTAAACGATGGGAAATTCTAGAGATTTTTGGTGCGACCAAAAATAGAATAGAATAGAATAGAATAGGTAGAATAGGATGCGTTTTGTTGAGGACAAGTGAACACAAAAGAGTCAAACCAAGTTTGAAATTTGAATGTCCCTTTCCATTGTAACAGACTATGATGGGGATCACTTCGGCAGCATTCCAACAAAAATCTTGCATTGTGGTGAAAATGCCAGCCCTTTCAGTGGTTTGAATGGGGGAAGAGCATCTTAGCTGCAGTGGGGAGGACCAATGGGATGCAGAGGAGAAAACACAGCAGCCCTGCGATGAAAAGTTGAAACATAAACAACTTTTGGAGAAAAGCAAAGACGTGCTGCTATGGCCAATCAAGAAAGCTGGCAATCACTCACAGGAGGAGGGACCATGTTTACCATGCAGCACTGCAGCATTCCACTGTTTGCCAGGCAACTGTGCAGATCCAAGGGAGACCGAGCACCACTGATGACCGTTCCAGAGCTGAATGACCCTCCCATGAAGGAGCACAAAGACAATAATTGCTGCGCAGTCACATGGTGTTGTATTGCTCATCAAGTTTGGATTTCTGGAGATTTCTACGATCTGCATGGTGGTACTGAAACTCCCGCACCACTGCCCAACTCCTCGAGAATCACTGCAACACTGGATTTGCTGCAAATTCAGCCTTATTTCAGCTCACTGTTGGCCAATATTTGTACAACTCTGTTACCAAAAAAAGTTGAGATGCTGCACAAAAAGTAAATAAAAACAATGCAATGATTTTCAAATCATTTAAACTCTATATTAAATTGAAAATTGTACAAAGACAAAATATCAGATGTTGAAATGGAGAAATTTAATTTTTTTGAAAAATATCTGCTCATTCTTTTTAATTTACAAGCCAACTTTTTTGGAAACGGGGTTGTAAAAGAATCCACCATTTTCATTTGTAAGTAGGCAAAGAAAACAGGAGACTTGCATTTAGTGTCCCCCCCCTTCCCCGCAGGCGACATGCAGACAGAAAAAATGAACAACAATGTGGTCAGGACCAGGACAATATTATATATACACATTTGCCAGAAGAGGACAGATCGTAGCCGGAGCGGCAGGAGTGAATTGTCCCCTCCGTGCAGTCCTCTAGCTCAAAGAGCAGCTACAAGCATTTACAGCATGCTGAAAAACTGGGACAATATGGCAAGATTTGCTTCTGTTTCTATCTATAACTGTATTTTTTTTTTTTTTTACCATATCCGAGCCAATGTTTTTGGCCAATATCAGACCAATTCTGAATATCAAATTGATAATATATCCTTAATGAGAAAAGACACGCAGGCAGAAGGCTGAGACGTACACACCCGTTGCCAGCTCCACACACACACACGCGTCACAAATTAAAACATCTGCAACCTTGCGTTTTCCCCCTACGTATTTTCATTTTAATCTGCTCATAATAACAAGCCTGCCGCGATTCCCCACGTCGCTCAGCCGCCTTATTGCTCACAATGGCCTAATTAACAAACAGCGCCTCAGAGGCCTTGGGGGCCTGTTTGATTTGCCCCGTCATTAATCCACCAAATCAGCCTTCCCCGAGTCCTTCGGATGGAGAAACCAATGACACGTAGCAGAGACAGTCCACCGATACCACCACTTGTGTATGGATTGTGTGACAGTGCAGGCATGCAGGAGACTGAGCTAAATACTGGTGTCAGTGAGCTCACATAAAGCTTCAGTACAGAGGATTCTATTACAAAGAGTAGCAGCGACTCAGGATACGACCCTCAGGCTACAGGGAAACAATAAAGCCACAACCAAGGCCTTTCTGCTGTAGCGCAGCCTGGAGAAGTCATGCCCAGTGCCCAGCAGCACTTGGAACCTTCCAGGAATGTGGGGCCCTTCAAACTTGCCAACCGCGATTCGTAATAATGGGACAATGGTCGAGGACCCTCTGCTGCTGCCGAGAATTCCCCTGCGAAGTCCTCAGTCAGCCTTAAGCACAGCGTCTCCGTTACCGAGCACAGGGCACAGTCAGGCAGCCCTCCCCCTCACGACATTCACTGAAGATGGAGGGGAACAGCGTAAACACCACTGTGGAGTTATAAGCCGAGGAACTTTCGCCAAATCTGCTGACCACAGAACCTTGTAGATTGAATTAGTCTTGAAAAGAAGCGACTTAAGACAGCCATTGTTCGATCACATTTGTGGCTTATTTCAATATTCCATAATACAGCCAAAGGATTTTACAAGAATATTTGCCTCGTTTTTATGCAGTGACTACGCACAAGGTGAACGGTAACCATGGAGTCGGCGTGGACATACATGTATCGAATCCGTACAGGCACTCTCCCTTTCTCACACGCACACACACTCCGCCACACATACACTCTCTCACTCACACACACACACACACACACACACAAAGACAATTTTCTGGACCAGTACTCTCAGATAGCTGCACTACACTAATTAGCACTGCATTCCTTCCAATTTCACCTGCCAACATTTCCCAACTTAATTTTAATTTTTCACCTACCAACACTTCCGGCAGGTAGATGAGAAAAACAAGCACTCATCCTGCCTCTCTACCCAGCCTTACACAAAACGAGAGGGATAATAACTCAAGATAAAGACAAATATAAATGTGAAAACACTGACTTAACTTGCACACCTAGCAGAGCATAGAAGCGGACAATACAAGATCACACAGGGAAACAAACGGTAGAACATTCAAAAAATAAAGAATGTTCAGATTCAATAAGGTCGCTTTGGCCTTAACTTTGATTCAGTGCTAAATCAGCCTTCGCCACTCAATCTATAGAGAGGAGACGCGCCCTCACATGCTGACGTGTGAACAGCCCCGCAGACAACAAATAACAAAAAAGTGTGGTATACGGTTTGTTGTGTAGTTCAGCTACAGTGAATGAAAAGCAATGCTGAAAAGAAAGGATTTGCATCTCTCATTCATGGATGGAATAATCAATCGATCGATCTAATGCCTCAGAAAAATGACCAAGTTCTGACCAAAGGGAGAGAGGACGGAATATGACTCGTACCCTACAGACATAACACAGTGGATCTGCAGTAGAGCGAGCAGTTGGCATTTCAAAAAGGTTGCAAAGTGCAAATCTCCGCTTACAACAAAACGGCTCGGGAGCATCGCAACTGCAGGCTGCAAAACAAAGACTCAAGTCCTGGCATTGTCATTAGCCAACTATGGACTGGATACAAAGGCTACTGTTCTCTAGGGCTGGTTTAGCTTGGCTTGGGTCCCTCGCATTGCTGTTGTATGAGCTCTTCAGCACATGCCAGCTGCCCATAGACTTACATTAGTGTTCAGTAAAAAGCGCACCACTCCTCTGGTCAGCTCACTCGCTCTCCTGTAGAACTGTGTGGGCCGTCAGATTAGCAGGCCTTGGCGCAGGAGAGCTGCCGCAGGGCTTACAGCTGGAAGTTTCGCTTTGAAATCAGCCGCCCCTGAACTGTAGCAGACTGGACGCTGCGGATCTTGCAGTTGACTGCAGGCTGAAGAAAGGACTTCAGTGTCCCGTGGCCGAGCTCAGGTGACAGGGAGTGGGGACTGCACTCGGAGGCGCGTAACTCGATTCAGGGGGGGCAGAGGAGTCATTTCGGGGGAAGGGTCGTACAATCAGAGCTCTGTTCAGTTACAGCCAACAACACAGGTATTGTCGGGAGGGAAGGGGCTGATTTAGAAAAGAAGGTTTGGAGGTAGAAATCAGACAAACCTCATTCGTCATCCCTTCATCGGAGATCTTTAAACTAGAATGGCACTCCGCCACACCATATGTCAGTATTATTGGTTCTTCCGGATCTAGAATCCACAAAATGATCTGGATCACTTCCAAAAGTGAATCAACTCATCCTTGGTCCAACACCTACCATCATACCAAATTTTGTACCAATCCGTTCATAACTTTTTGAGTTATCCTGTTCACAGACAAACACGGGTGAAAACATAACCTCCTCAGCAGAGGTAAAAAGACCAGCTCTACATTTCAGGCCTTCGCTGACAAGTGTTCATCCCAAAACCACAGACCAGTAGGAGGCAGCAGCGTCCTCAGAACACCGATGGCCCGGGTCACACAGAAAGGGTGGGGAGCAGCAATACCAGCCCGCTTCCCATCACTGCACACCAAACACTCCAATGTACGCAGTCGGCCATTAATACAGATTTCTAATACACTTTGCTAATGCTGCATCACCTGCATTACATGGTACTGGCCGTCACATAAATGGAGATAAACAGTCATCATTGACAGCAACAACATGCACAGTAAAACAAATCCTACTGAGGTGTGTATATGAATATGCCTGAGTGCGTGAATGTGTGTGCGAGGCAATCTTTCAAATAGCCAAAAACTCAGTCTTGCACTCAGGCTTTGACAGCAGACGGATTTTCTGGCTGAAACGGGGACGTAATGAACGAAGCGCAGACTCACAGAAAATAGCCAGCCGCACAGCTGCCGCACAGTTCTGGGTCATCTGTACGTGGGGGGGACAAAAGGGGCGAGATCAGCACACAAAAGCAGTCAGTGTGACAAAGTGCTTCCCCTGCCTAACAAGAGGCTCGCATGAAAGCAGCGAGGAAAGAGCCAGGCCACCATCGATCTTACTGCACACTTTCAAGGTAAGGAGGGTTAAAAAAAACAGCAACTCAGCTCTTTTATAGCCACCATTTTGGCATTAAACTTATCAAAAACTATTCACTGCAGTGTATTACAACAAGAGGGCCATTTACACTGCAAATCTGCACAGCTGACAATGCAGCAAAGATTACATACATTTATTTTCCACTTATCTAGATAGTAAACAAAGCTATCCTGCTTGAAAACACTTGTTTAAAGGTTCTGAAGAACCAGAGCACTGCACCCATAAATACTTTGCGTTTTGGGATAAAAGTTCAATTCCTTGACCTCTATACCAAGCTTTTCCTGTAACAGCTATGTCCTGTGAATGTGTGCTGTTGAACACAGAAATGGCCAACATCACAGATTCACAGGGATAAACCAATGCATTGGCCTCAGTGGAACACATACAGAGCATGACAGCCAGTGCAGATTGAACAAATAAGCCCAACAGGACTTGCACGCACTAGTATGAATGACTGGCAGACAAACTTCACTCTGCAACGACGCTCCTCTCGCCCAATCCACGAATTCATTGTTTGACCGAGTTACAGAGAGCTGTATGAATGTAAATCCGTCCTCATAAACCACAGGCCACAGTAGAGGCCGACCCCAGGGGACCTACCTGAGGAACAGGTTTTGCATCCTGCCGCACAGTTGATGCACTCACCCCTCTCGGGGTCCGCCACCTGGCCTGCAACGCACAACAGGGCCAAGTTTAGCAGGAGCTGACAGCCCAAACAGCGCCCCGAGAGATTCACAATGCTCCATCTCCAGGCACATCCCTGCACACTGTCACTTTAGGCTTCTCTCCGCTTAAAAAATACAACACTCCAATGTAAACACACGCAAAAAAATAAACACATACACACACACAAACACACTTTGCGTTTTCATGTTATGTGGGGACATTCTATAGACTGGCATTCATTCCCTAACCCCTTACCCATAAACACTACACGCCCAAGCCAAATCCTAACTTTCACAACATCCTAACCTTAAACTAACCCTAACCTTAACCCCTAAGCCTAAACAAGTGCAGTTACCTTGTGGGAATTAAAAGTTTCCCCAAAATGAAGAAATCTCATGTTCCATCACTTGCAGGGATGTATGATTCCCACAAGAGGCTGGAATACCCACCCATACACACGCATACGCACGCACGGACATTCTGAGAAAGATACCAGCTCCATCTTGAGAAATGGACTGTAGGGAATAGATGGAATGTTCTGGAGGTGTGGTACTCCAGCAGACTCACCCTCCCCACAGTCGGCCCTCTGGCACAGACCCTGCTGGAGCCTGTAGTTTCCGGCGCACTTGGCGCAGATGTTGGCATCAGTGCACAGCTCGCAGTTGGCCATGCAGGGCAAGCAGGCATACTGACCCCTCCTGGGGTAAAATCCCCGGGGGCAGTGGAGACGGCAGCGTCCCTGGTGGAGGAATCGCTCCGTCCCGTCTTCATCTGAGGAAGCAAGGGGTCAAATTGCAGTTAAAAGGAAGGCCAATACTTCCTGACTGCTGAGAACCACTAACCCCAGGTGATCATGAGGCTCTTACTGGGGATCTGAGGCAACTCGTCAGCCACAGGGCAGCACCATGTAAAACAGTCTGTGAGCTGTGTTGGACATTACTCAGTTTGTATGAAATGAATGATTTTAACACATTCAGAATTCTAATTATTAAAATGTATCCATGGTGATGACTGCAGTGCATGCCACGAGACCGTCTCGTGGCATGCACTGCAACTGATGTGCACCACAAAACATGCAACTTCTGCTTTTTTTTTTTTTATACATATATTCATTATCCACGCAACTATCATCCTATACCGTGTTTACAATTATTTTAGGACTCTAATATGGACCCCTGAATGAATCTCTGATCTCAGAAGGACTCAGAAGAATTTGCTGATACAGAACATATTGTTTGATAAGCACGGTTTGGTTAAGGCTACAGAATGAAGTACTCACTCTGTGCCCTCAGATGCTAATTGTACCAGCTAAAGAAAACAGACCCACAGGACAAGGTCTAAGTGACGAGTCAGTTGGTTGGGTAGCCTACTTTTCACTGACAATTTAAAATAAATCAGGTCCAGTTATTGATGAAACTTCTTTTTAAGAGTAACATTCACTTCACTGCATCAGAGGTGCATGAAACCCGTGGCCTCTAAGGCACATGTTGTCTCTTCATAGTAGCCGCCATCTCAGTTTATCAACCATATTGGAGTTTGTTTGTTTCAAGGTACTAGAAGAAGATGCCACTAATGCACTGCAAATTTTTTATTTACCACAGTTATTTGGCAATATAGATGAGGCACCCAATTCACCTCAGAAGACAAGGTTTTCTCACAGATTTTAAATTAAAAAAAAACAATAATTGTCGACCTGAACATCTGACTTACTTAATGCTCTCCAACCGATCAATATCAAGAGTTTGGTGGCAATGGGCAACAATAATAATATAGATGCAAAAGGGATGACAAAAACATCTGAAAATGAAGCAGAGAGAAATAATAACTCAAATTTTTACAAAGCGCAATCAAATTATGCTCAAAAACATCAGCTACAGTAGAGAATCACTAACAACCCCCAACGAAGGTAGCGAGACTTCCTTCAAGGCAACTACACCACACAAGCCTGGTTGACCAGGGGCACAGGGTGTGTTTGCACTTCAAGATTAAATATTTCCACAGCAGACCGAAATATTTAATCTTGAAGTGCAAACACACTGTGCCCCTGGTCAACCAGGCTTGTGGACCAACAGAGACCTGGACGTGCTCATATGTTCACATTCCAATGTATTTTACAGTGAAGAGGGGGTCTCCTCCTGAACTGAGCTCATGCCGAGGGGGCAAGGCAGGTGCCCATTCATTACACAATCAGGCCTAGAGTCCCTCATTACCTTCCACCACACAAAACAATTCTCTTTACCAGCATTTAGGGGCAAACCAGCTTCATCAGAACTATTCTAAATCAACAGGTTCCACATTTAATATCTTAAGTGTTCATATAAATTCATGTCATAACCTTCTGCGGTTCAATTAAGATTAGCTTGATTCAAACAGAGAGCATCACAAGGCCATGAATCGTACCTTTGACCAAACTGTTCCCAATAAAGACCCCACACAGACCAGGTTTGTGCACCTGTGAACAATGCCTAAAATCTAAAAAGTCCAAAAATTCATTTACGCAATTGATTATGTATTGAAGGTTATGAAGACAGTTTTTTTTGTCGAGATTAAAGACAGCAAAATAACCCTAGACAACCTTTGAGATTATAGAAATGCACAGCATGCCTACATATCTTGCAGCGCATCGATGACCTTCAGGAGGGAGATGTAATAAGATCACAAGCACCCTGCTATGTTAAATCCCAGTGAGTATGAAATTATTATAATTTGAATTTCCTCCCATGCAAGAAAATGGTCAGAAGTGTAGAGGACTCAAATTGTTGGAGTTGAATAATACCGAATAGCCACACACAAAGAGGCAAAAGTTTGTCATCTAAACAGTGAGCATTCTCATGCATTTCATTTTAATCAGGCACCATATTAAATGCATTCATAATTCACGTTTTTGGACTAAAGTTACCAACGAACGATAGTGATCTCATTTGGGACAAAAAAAGGGGGAAAAAATTATTGGCCACTACAGTTAAATGGTCCCTCTTCAAATTTCTTCCCAGTAAGCCGCCTGAGATACATCAGGATCAAAACAACCATTCGTTTGAAGTCAGGCTGCTCCTTTGTCATTTGGATAAATGGCAGTGTATTGTCTCTTTGATTCTAGCTGTAAGCCCAATACACGCAGGTGGCTCAATCAGTCACATGAACCAAACTGAGGTAACCGGCCTTCGTTCAAAATTACAATGACATCCCTCTACTTGGGAGAATGGGACGAGTCACTGCAAATGCGTCGGACGTCGAATGTAACATAGACCAAATCATTGTCGTAAGAAGTTTATGGAATATTTAGACTGGAGCGAAAATCAGATGAGTGCTTACCTGATCACAGTTCAACAAACGACCCAAATAGTTACCCCATGTTCATCCGTAGTACAGAGTGCACAAATAAATAACCAAAGTGAAATTATTATACCTATTCATGTCGGGTATTTTTTTTGTAATGACCTACCGACTCCGCAGACTGTACACTCGAAGAGCTCATGCCCAAAACATTCGGTGCAGGTAGGGTGACATCCGACGCACTGGTTTTTCAATATGAACTGACCACTAGGACAATACAGCAAAGAAGATTTACTGTGCACAAATCCTATATATAACATTAAAAGTAACGCCAATAAATCCCTGGGTTTCATCTTCATTTCCACAGTTATCACGGAGTTACTCTCAACAAAGCCGAGTCCATAGACGTGCTGCCTGAAGCAGGTGAAAGCGATCACAATTGAGACCTCTGCGTTTGCGCAGGCAATCAGAGCGCAAACTTGTCCTACAAGTTTGTTTGTCGGGATTGGTGGACAAGTGGAACAACTGAAGCTCGTCAGTGTAGCGGAACTGTGATACTCATGAGAAGCGAGTCAGCCAAATAATAGTAATATAAATGTTAATTTAAGAATGTCCACGATTAATTAGAATCGGGCTCTCGTCTGCTCATTTCTGAAGGTACACGGAATCTCGCAATTTTCTCTGATTCTTCTGTGAACAAAATGTTCCGTTTTAATACGCAATTAAGTCTTACTGTTTCAGAGAACAGTTAACTCTAAATGGTCCGCTGTTTGTTTGTTTTGTTTGGACAAAGCTGGTTTATTTCAACAGATGCGTTTCATTTATAACAATTATAACAACAATAATAGTTCATAATTTATTATTAGCATAATACAGTTTCTTCTGATGATCACTTTATTTCAGTTGATAGAGTGAAAATATGGACAATACAGCGCCCCTGTCACTACTGGCACACCGTTGAAAAGGTTGTTATGAATTAATGCCTTAAACGCTCATCCTTCTGATATTTCAAAATATTAACAAATAACTTTTTTTTTAATTAAAAAAATGATGCAAACATATTATCACGAATCATTTTTTTCTCTCTCTCAAAAAGCAGCCTGATATGATTACTGGATCCCCTTTTTAAATACTTTGCTCAGTCTCCTTTTACAAACCTAATGGCTCTGAGAATCCTCCTGGAATGTGTGATGAGGCAGTAGAGGACATGGCGAGGGGACTGAGACTATTCCTCCCAATATCTTGGTCTCCATTTATGGACTGTCCTCTTCAGCTCATCTCGCAGATTTTATATCGGGATTCTGCTGGTGGTGAACCATTATTGTGCTGATTTTGGCGCATGTTTTGGATAGTTGTCCAAATGGAAGATTAAACCATGGCCCAAATTAAACTTTTTGGCAGAGACAGTCAGGTTATTAATCTCTGCTGGTACTTGATGGCATCCATGATGAATCTTTGCAGTTGTCATCAACCTTTGGAAGAAAAGCAGCCCGAAAACGAAGATCTACCAATGTACTTCACATTGGGAATGAAGTTCTTAGAATGGCTATTTTTTGTTTTATGGCAAAACCCACTTCTTTATTGCCAAAAAGCTCCATTTTGACCTTATCAGACCATAAAATCCAGCCCAAATGGACGTTCCAGTACCGTTTTGCAAAAAGTTTTGTGATGAAAGTTTTTTTTTTTTCTGAAACTCTCCCAAACATCTTGTGGTTGCATTGATGGCATCTGATCGTGACAATCAAGACTTTCTGGCCCCATAGCATAATTACAGTGCTGTGAAAAAGTATTTGCCCAATTTCTTCTATTTTTATTTATTTGCCATTTAAATGTTTCAGATCATTCAACTAACATTAATATAACAAAGACAACACAATTATTTCATTTATTGTAGGTAAGGGGTAATTCAAAATCTGTATCACTCGTGAAAAAAATAATTGACCCTAGACCTGATATCTGGTAGTGCCACCCTTGGTAGGAACAAATGCAATCAAATGTTAGCAATAACTGCCAGTGAGTCTTTTACTTCACTGTGTAGAAATTTTGGCTCACTCTTCTGAGTAGAATTGTTTTAATTAGCCACATTGGGGGGTTTTGGAGCATGGACTACCTGTTTAAGGTCATGATACAGAATCTCAAACTCTAGTCAAGACATTGACAAGACCACTCCAATCCCTTCATTGTGTTTCTTTTGAGCCATTCAGAGCTGACTTGCTCATGTGGTTTGGATCATTGTCCTGCTGCATAATCCAATTGTGCTTGAGCTTTTTGTCACTAACTGAAGACCCAACATTCTCCTTCTGGATTTTCTGGTAGACAGCAGAATTTATCATTCAATCAATTATGGCAAGTCGCCCAGGTTCTGAACAGCAAAGCAGCTCCAGACCATCACACCATCACCACCATGTTTGACTGTTTTTTATTTTGTTCTTACAGTGGAATGCTGTGTTAGCTTTATGCCAGAAGTAACAGGACCCATGCCTCGCAAAAAGTTCTAATTTTGACTCAGTAGTCCACAGAATATTATCCCAAAAGCCTTGGGTGTCATCAAGATGGTTTTTTTTTTTTTTTTTTTTGGCAAATGTGAGACCAGCCTTAGTGTTCTTTACGGTTATCAGTGGTTTTCGCCTTGTAGCTCTCACATGGATGCCATTTTTTCCAAGTTTTTTTTTTTGTGAAATTGCAAACTTTAACCTTAACTGAGGCCAGTAAGGCCAGTAGTTCTTTAAATGTTTGCCTGAGTTCTTTGTTTAGCTCCCATATGAGTCGTAAATGCACTCTTTGAGGAATTTTGGTCGGCTGGCTACTCCCGGGAAGGTTCACTACTCTTCCAAGTTTTCTTCATTTGTGGATAGTGGCTCTTACCATAGTTCACTGAGTCTCAAAACTCGAGAAATGGCATTGTAACCTTCCCTTAATGTCCTCAACTTTGTTTTTCATCTGTTTTTGAATTTCTCTCGATAGCGGCATCATGTGCTGCTTTTTACCTGCTTCGCATTGTCAGACAGGTTTTATTTAAGTGATGTTTAGATTCAGTAAGGCCTGCAGTAATCATGCCTGAGTGTGTCTAATGAAATTGAACCCACTTATCAAATGTGTTTAATTGGTTGATTTAGTTACTAAAAGGGATATCACTTTTTCACATAGGTCCAGGTAGAGGTCAGATATCTTTTCCCCTTCAATAAACTGAATCATCATTTAAAAACTGCATTTTGTGTTTGCTCTTGTTATCTTTGTCAAATTCAAAATTAGTTTGATGAAGAAATCAGGAAGGGGGCAAACAGTGTGTCACAGCAGTGTAATCTTTGCAGTTATCCAGCTGTGATCGTTCACGTTTTTTCCTTTCCTTAAAACATCTTCCTCACAGTGCATGCATTCCAAATCGGCATACGTCTCCTTCCAGACAGACATATAACACTGCTACGTGCCTTAAGCTTCTTAATTATTGCCCTGGCAGTCAGAGGACATTGTATTTTCAACTTTTTTTAAATGTATTTATCCGTGTGCAATTTTCTGATTGTCATTTCCAAATTTGTAAAGCTCAACAACTCTGTGTCACACATCACTGCTGCATGCCATAGTCTTAACCGTGGTGTCACATGACTGAGGAAATTGTCCTGTGTGTGACCTCATATTTATCCCCCAAGGAGACAAGAAGTCAGGAGTGACCATTTACATTTCGCCAATCATTATGATGAGCTTCTAAAGTAAAATATGTTTGGGAACATATCTGCAGTAAATTTGATTTTTCTTACAAGATTTTACAGGAGTGCCTATGCTGGCAGCACACATATTTTTGGGAAAAAATGTCTAAGATTCTTCAGCAATCATTTTCTTTGAATTCAACATAAGATTTCTGTTAATATAAACTGAGTCAAAGATTGGAAGTGAAGCAACAACCACATTTTTTCCCCAGTCTTTTTAAGTAATGTTTAACAAGAGAAACCAGTGGAGGACATTGCCCTATATGTACCAATATGAAATATTTGAAATATTCAGTCAAGTATATACCAGTGGTGCAAAGAAATCACACTAACCCTTCTTTACTGCATACTGACTTCTTAAAACATACTGCACAAAGAATACTGGTTGAACATTAAAAACACATTGTGTTTCCTTCTTCTGCCGGAGTTACATAAACTAAATGTGGTTATAACTGGCAAATACAATTAAGCTACATGAAAAGTTTTTGAATTATTAAGAAAGATGTTGGCATGATGATTAAAAAAAAAAAAACAAGAGTTCCAGGATGATTACTGGCAAAATGGTTGGTTCACTAAACCCTCATTCTCTTAAAAATCTTCACTGTTCTCACAGTCATACCCAATGGACCGGAATGCAGCATTGTACCTACTGTATGTAGAATATAAGATTGGTCTTGTGATAAGGGGACAGATTAGCTCTTGATTCCTCCATTCACTCTTAGACACTAATAGACCTACTATGCATACTGAACACGCTTCCCTCGTCTTTGCGGAAAAAGCCAAGCAGCCCACTTTGAATTAGCTATATAAAATTGTAATTATATTACTTGTCAGATATTATTCATTGCAGCAGACAGTCAATCTTGCTACTTTCCAAGATAAGTTTGGCTCAGCCATTCCCTTAATAGGGTCCTTGTATTGAGAGCCACCTGAATATTACAAAAAATAAATAAAACATTCCTTTTTCATTTGAAGTTCTCTGTTTTACCTCAATATAATCAAAATGGTGGAGCAGTGCTCTCTGCTTAACACATCTTCGGCCTGCTGATAAAACCTCGAATCTCCAAATTGATAAGAAACAAAAACTTGTATGTCCACTATTCTTACATGCAAAATTAAACATTTTTAAATTTTATTTATATTTTAAATTATATTTATATATTTATATTATTTTATTATTTTTTTATTTTATATTTATTTTTTTATTTTCCTGTGAAGTTTATCATTTTGAAGATACAAGGTTTTATCAGCTGGCCGACGACATGACAAAAGAGGTGTGAACTGCAGGTAGGTGATAGTCTGAGTGAACATTAAAGTATTTCTGCCAACAGAACAAGAGGTGTTATATTGTTTGGTGCTTTAACTTTCACAGAGCACTGTCCCTGTTGGACTCATGTATTGCTAGAGCTGGACAGCACCTATATATTTTGCAATCAGAAAAAAAAAAAAAAAAAAATGTGGAATGTTTCTCTGAATATACCATTTTGCATTGATTAGCTTGATCTTTCAGGACAGTACCGAATTGTTTTCTGCCCATCAAACATAAGTTAAATTGAGTTTGATTATTTAGATTAAAAAAAAAACCCTTCAGCTTATTATAAGATCGTATCAACATTGTTTTGGCAGGCCAGAAGAGGGCAATATTCGCACTAGACCAACTAAAATTGTAACCAACAAAAGTTCATGGCAAAGCTGTGATACATTTTAACTGCATGGTAACATTAACTCTCTCCTTTGTGTAACCCTAGCTTTAAATTATATATATATATACACACCAGTGTATGCTGTTGGTTTTAATTTTGAATTACTGTTTTCATCTGTGTCTGCTGTTATTGTGTTGACAGTCATGTAGTTCCAAATAATATGCCGTAAAATAAGCACTTTATTTTTGAAATAATAATAATAATAATAATAATAATTCTTATTATTATTATTTTATTTGTTTGTTTATTTATTTATTTATTTTGGGAGACTATGTATTTATTCGTTGCACGCTTATGACCATGCCAAATCTGGAGATGTTCCAACGTTATCTCGCTGTTATTTTATAGCAATGACAATAAACTATTGATTGATTGATCGGTTGATTGATTGATTGATTATTTTCGAAAATAGCGTCATCTTCAAAGCCATTTTTACAAATGAAAGGAAATTTTAAAAAATAAATACATTCTGTTGAGAAAACTTCCACCCTGAAGTTTGAAATTACCCAATTCATGAGACATTACAGTAATATTATGTATTTCAGCAATATACCATTGCACTAATAGATAATTAAATATGGCTAGTTTGAATGATCAGACTTATTGGATTCTAAATAGATGTTTTTTTTTTTTTTAATGACAATTCATGACTGTAATTCTATGCTATTTTAAAACCCAAGAACAGTTGTTGACTTTGTAAATATAGGTTTCATCCCAAGACTAACAGTTTTGCGCAATAGCCTACCGAACACGTTTCAACCTCGGAAAACTCAGTAAGTAAAAAAAAAAACAAAAAACAAAAAAACAACAAATTAGTAAGTGCCGTGAAAACCGAACTGCACTACCTAACTTTCCATTTCCGTGATCGTACCAAGCGCCACCCTCCGGCGCGCCTCCAACGTTCAGTGCTGCAGCCGACAATACAATGCATCCCTGCGCCATTTTAACAGTATAGGCTACCGCTTCCTTCCGAAAAAAGAGACCCACCTCTTGTATTTTATTGACGCAAAACCAGACGAACTAACAACGGCGCTGGTTTTCTGAACCGAGACGCCAGGTGTAGAGCTTGCCAATGGAATAGCAAAGGAGGGTGGATGCTGTCGGCCTTGACGTCATGGTGTGGAAGAGATAGGGGAGGAGTGACTTTGTGATTCTGCTGCAGCGGAGAATGACATGAGGATGTGAGCGGTAGCGACAGGCGGACGGGGACGCTTGTTTATTATAGGGGCGAAATAAAGCATTTAAAAAGGACGTGGAAATTTGAAAACAACGATGGGGTGTAACGACTGAATGCGCTACGGTAAGGTCATGGTTTTGTCTATATAAATGTGTGGATATAGACATTCAATATTCCTTATTGTCAGCTGTTTAAATCACTGCAGACCAGGGGCAGGTGCACCTGGTCGTCTCGATGTAGTACGTGCTCGTGTCTACTTGCATCTTAAGGTGAGATGTTTGTCTTTGATAAAGTATGTACAAATTGATATGCAGTACAAAAATACTTGGCATTTTAGCAGGAGTAGTATTTCCGAGGAATGTGAAGGTACCTACATTTGGACAGATAACGATCTAAGCACAAAATACCCCGGGTTGGAACTGAAATACATTTTTTTTTGTGTATAGCCTAGATGCAAAACTGAATCATGTTGGCTACAATTTATTACACGACCTGTTGTCATACATGGACATTTCCATTTTATTTTCATCTTGTAGTCGGAAGAAACGTGATGAGATGCTTTGTTATTGTTGTGGCGCGGCGCAAAGCCTCTCGTTGTACAACATGACACTTGGCATTAGGATGAACATGCAGCTCTCCCTCAGAATGTGTTCTCTGAAAATTAAACATCCAGTTCGCATCTAGTTTGGTTTCCGGTGTAACAGACCCTTGAAACGACGGCAATAACGTAGCCCGTTTATTCCCAGCGACTATAATTACCATAAATACCGTTTTGCAGTCAGTCAGCTTTCCGCCGGCCAGCATTAACCCGGGCGTATGACGAAGTGCGTTTGTGCTTTGTTTAGTTTATCGTCTGTGATAATATAGCCTGCCGTGTGGCGGATTCATGAAGGCATGCCGGCGACTCGGCTTAGTGACACAAGCTGTCATTAAGAAACTGTAAATATATGTTAAAATAAAAAAATGTCTGCACACGAGGCGTTATTGATTTTTGTTGTGCTTGTTGCTTTTGAGGTGCTTGCTTGCTGTCAGTCCTGGATACAAGCTTATCACATGATGTCAAAGTTATGAACGTTAACCAAAGAAAGGAACACCACTTAGGAGATCCAATCGGAGCACCTATTGAATCCTATTTTGAAGTATAACTTTCCCACTTCGTCAATAGTTTGTATTGCTTGGCTTATAGATTTGAAAGGATTGTGTAATTTGTTGAGGAAACAAACAAGCATTTATGATTTATCAAGTGAACTTGTCATATGCAAGCTACTATAAAAGCACTGCTATTCTGCACTTTTATATTGTCAAATTAATTGTGTCATATTTGTTTATTTCTCTCTCGATGTAGTTACTTGTATGTAGTACCCTTCCAGAATATTTTGTGCATCTATGTTATATAGCCTACATGTTTTAGAGAATCAGGTCAGTTTCTTGTGGATAGTTACACACTTTCGACAAATATAAAGAATCAAAACTGTTGGTTTTAATCTAGCCTAAAGAAACCAGTAATATGTTTGGTACCCCAAAGAAGTAAGGTAACTAGTGGGTGGAGTTATGTGTACAGTCTGACTCACTAATTTGGACCAATCAGAGTGTGTGGGTAGTGTGATCAAAGCCAGTTTGCCTGGCTGTCATCTTCCCTTGATTGACAGTGCATGGCGATTCCAGCCACTGAGCTTTTTGTGAGGCCTGACTCGCTCATCTTGGCTACAGCAGTTAGCAGTGCCTCTGACCTCACTGCGTGTGCTTGTTGAATCTCACACGTTTGTGAATGTATGGCGGAGCGTTGAGTCATGGGTTTTAGCTGCCTTTGTGCTAGAGCAAGGTGTCATATTTAAATTACTTCAGTTTGAAATATGTACTTATATGTACAGGGAGCATGATGTTTTCAAATCGTTGAAATGTGAGGTTTGCAAATTGCTGTGGATCCAGAACCTAGTAATTTAACCTAGAAAAAATCCTATCCTGTTCAGTGCCTAATACATGTGTCAGTAAATTCTCATTTTCACTGCCTACTGGTCTGTTACGGTCTTTAGCGTCCTTTGGTTATGATCAAATATCTCTGGTAGCTGGTCCTCCTTGAGGATGACTCCCACTGTATCAGGTGACGCAGCTTCACAGGACTCTGTCAGAAGGCCCAGAAACCTTATTTTATACCTGAAGGACAGTAAAATCCAATATGCTGGCGGAATTCTTGTAATGATTTTTATTCCTGATTTTTTTAAATTCTGATTTTCAATGCCAGATCAATTTGTATACCTCATCCAATCATTGGGCTCATTCCAATTGCTTATTTTTCTCAGTCTTCCTTCCTTTCTTGCCCCTGATCCTGAAATCGATTGAGGTCTGCTATCTTTAAAGAGAATTCAATCTGTTAAATGTGCCTTCAAGTGGTTGGGAAACAGGAGTTCAGAGTATGTTAAAGATGTCTTGAGCAAGAACACCCAAGAGAGTCCTTGGCAGAGTTACTTTTGGAACCTATGATGTGTAAATGACTGATTTGTGAAATCACCTCTCTACGTCTGCCTAGTATCAGCTACATATCGGACTTCTTTCAAATAGACATTTGGAGGGGCGATGATATTCCATCTGTATAATGCATGATTCTTTGATTACCCATATTCCCTAACTTTCTTTTTCCCTGCCCCTGGATGGGTGGCCCTACGGATCACATCCAAACTCACTTAACAGGAGCCCTCTTCCCTGTCCTCCCCAGTTTTCCTTGATCTCAATAGAAAACGACCTGCAGGTCAAGGAAAGGTTGTAGGGAGATTTTGAAGTTACCTTGGGACATGTTTGTGAAAAATTGGGTGTCCTTTCCTTCAATACATCATGAGCCCAACAGCAGGCCATTATTAAGCTGAAAAACAAAACAAAACAAAACAAAACTATCGGACAGAGAGCACAAAGTGGGCAAAGCAACTGTTTGGTACATTCTTATAAAGAAGGAATGCCCTTGCGCACTCAGTAACACAAAAAGACCATGGACGACGACTAAGGTAGATGAACGCAGAAGAAAAACCCCTCCACCACATCACAGTTCCTGAAATCACAGATGCTACTTACATAGTTGGAACCATTGACTATGAATGGACAAATTGTAAGTTGCTAAATTAGTGAGCATCTATGCTTTTGGGAAACGCACCCCAGGTCAAGAACATTCTTTAGGAGGTATGCGTGTAATTGTCAAAGTCTTCAGTCAAAAGACGCCTTCATGAATGTGATTGCATGGCTTTACAGGGTTTACCCCAAGGTTCAAAACACTGGTAACATTCAAGAACAGAAGGGCCAGATTAGACATTGCCAGAAAACATGTAAAAAAAAAAAAAAAAAAGTCTTAACAGTTCTGGAACATGATTTTTTGAACAGATGAGACCAAGATTAACTTGTACCAGAAAGATGGGAAGGGAAGAGCATGGAGAAGGAAAGGAACGGCTCATGATCCAAAGCATACCACATCCTCCATCAAACATGGCGGAGGCAGTGTTATGGTATGAGCATGTATGGCTGCCAGTGGAACTGGGTCACATGTGTTTATTGATGATAAGACAGCTGATAGACTGAGTCATTGGTGTTTATTGATGATAAGACAGCTGATAGACTGAGTCATTGGTGTTTATTGATGATAAGACAGCTGATAGAAGTTCCCGGATGAATGCTGAAGTATATAGTGCTATACTATCGCCTGAGATTCAGCCGAATGCTGCAAAACAGGATGGCGCTTCACAGTACAGACGGATAATGACCTAAAACATATTGCAAAAGCAACTCAAGAGCTTTTCAACGCAAAGAAACTGAATATTCTTCAATAGCCAGACATATGACCTTAACCCAATTAAGATGCTTTTCACTTACTGAAGACAAAACTGAGGGCAAAAAGACAAACGAGCAGTAACTGAAGGAGGCTGCAGTAAAGGCCTGCTAAAGCATCTCCAGGGATGAAACTCAGGGTTTAGTGGCATCCATGGGTTCAAGACCCCAGGCAGTCATTGACTGCTACAGATTTTTAACCAAGTATTAATAATAAGCCTTACATTTATAATTGTGTCAGTTTGTCCAATTATCTTTGAACCTCTGAAATTTGCACTTTAATAAAGTCTTGATGATTTCACTTCACATCCATTGTGGACCTGGTCAGAATTGCAAAAATTGCGTCATTTTCCAAGTACTTCCGAACCTAACTGTATATCTGGTTCATGGCTATGATCGAGGAATGTTCCTTTCTTTTTAAAGAATTCGAATGCATCCAAAGATCAAGGTTAAGAGCGAAGTAAAGGGAGGAAGGAGGTGAAAAATTAGCAATTTTATGAGTCCGATTACGAGCGCAAATCCCCTGTGAAGTGTGTGATGTCAGCTACTGGCTCTGCCCAGGTTTCAGTGCAGTCTCTGAACTGCACAGTCACTGCATCAAAACCGTTCACTGTGGCTGTGTTAGAAATGTTCACCCACTTGCTTTAAAGAGCACTATACAGTGAAACCTTTATATAGAAAGCAAGAGTGAGTGAGTGAGTGAGTGAGTGAGTGAGTGGGTGAGTGGGTGGGTGGGTGGGTGAGTGACCAGCCGGCCGGCCAAGTGTATATCCCATACACAGCCTGTGTAATCTGTGCAGGTAGGATATGGATTCCGAGCTTCCGGTGGAGTCAGAGCTGAGCCTCCTGATGACGTCTCTCTCTCTATCCTGAACAGCATCACAGCAAATCATGTGACACCATGGGCAGCTGCTGGCATAACCAAATGTGGGATGTAGCACTGGGAATTCAAATGTGATTTTTCAGTTGTAATAATCATTTGAGCTCATTGTTTGTCCAATCGGATAGATTAAGCTGTAGGATGTTGTGGTGTTGTGCAACAGAATGACAGAATATACTCTTAAGCGTGGCACTGCTTTAATTTTTTTTCCTGTACACTGTATTATCCTTACCATGGGAACTGTCGCTGTCTTGAAGTTTTTAAATTGGCCCCTGATTAAAAACTGTTCATTCATTCCGGGCTGGTCTTCATACAGAAAGACTCACAGGATTATGTGCTGCAGGTTTCAGACTTGTCTTATTGCACTGAAACAACAGTTAAGTATAACCTTTTATCAGATTTTCTGTCTTGTGGAGGTGAGACGAGTCTTAATGATGTTCAGTAACATGAATAATATGTTAAATAATAATAATAATAATAACTAAATAAAAATACAATATTGAAATGAGCGTAGGCATAAGGAACAAGTATATGACATTCAAGAACTGTCCATTTGTGTGGACTAAGATGAGTTTGATCTAGCGAGGGCGTCTTCATTCCACAATAATCAGTGAAAACAGGATATAGTACTTGCTTTTTGCTCCTTTTGGACCAACGGAAGATTGGTGGTTATGATGATAATTCAGTTCTGTATTCATAATTAATGTTCTCTTGGAACTGGAATTAAGCACATTCTTCTTTAATATGGGCTAACCAACTTTTTGCTGTGATATTCATTTATATACCTGGACATTTATTCAAGCCATGCAGTTGAATTATCCGCTTAACGTCACAATGACTGATGTCCCGAGTTGAAACAGGGAATTGAACCAGGGATTTTGAGGTTATAAGCACTGTTAACCACCCATTATAGAACTTCACCACCCAATCACGCGGCCAGGGACAAAATCATGAAACATACAACTTCTGACTCACTCAGAAAAATACAGCCACTCATTAAATTTGGAATTCACAATTAACTTAAAGTAATCAGGTGTTTCAAGCTGGGAACACTTCCTCACATATTTAAGTATGATGCACTGTAATTTTATGTGTGAGTCATGCTGGTTGAGTGTACAGTGAAGACACAAATAAAGTAGCCACTTCTTGTAATGTATGACCTAAGCCTGAAAAGAAATTTGGATTCTCAGTCATCTTTGGATGAATCATGTATTGGTGATTAACTGAATTTATACTTGCCAATGGATAAACAACACTGCTTGTGCTTCATAGGCGGGCAGTTTGGTTCAACTTCTAATGACTGTATTAAAGATCTGTATCTATTTCCATATGTTTTCAGGGGAGCTATTATGGGTTATCCTCTGGGCTCCAATGCTCATGCTACCTGCTGTTTTCATAAAGTGTCTAAATCAGCATCATATGCACAAAATCTGACATGCTATACACCCGCCATCTTGCCACTTCGCCGGACCCAGTTTGCCCGTGTAGCAGCATAACCTTCCCTGTCTTGAAAATTTAAAGACAACTTTACATCAGAATTCATGGCATTTATAAATATTTTAAACAATCCTGGTAATTACACTGGTCCCGTTAATTTTATATAGTTTATTTTATGTGTCATTTGCTACAGAGAATAATCACTTTCAATGTTATCTTGAAAACTGCTTGTCATCTCAGTGGCAGTAGCCAAATGGGATAGGGGAGTATCCATACTGCGAATTTTTGCCAAATGCAGTAGGCCTTCTGTGTCTTGGTCGTCCATGTATCGTGTGCATTTGATCCATACAGTAGATTAGGCCATACAACAAATTTCATGTACAGCTTTTCACCTTCTGTAGAGCAAACGTGTTTGGATATTTGGATGTGTCCAATGTGAAGTGTCATTGTCCTTGTCTAACAGTCTGCAGCTGTACGTGGAACATGGATATTCGAGAAGTAAACTACAACATACCCTGTTACATCTGTGACACAGTTGCATGACTAGTATAGAGAATAACAAGACAATGAGGAACTCCCCATATTCATCTGGGTGCTGAAAAAAAGCATCTGCCCCTTCCCGATTTCTTCTATTTTTGCATATTTGACACACGTACGTTTTAGATAATCAAACTAGTTTTACTATGAAACAAAGATAACTCGCGTAAACACGAAATGCAGTTTTAAAATGATTATTTCATTTATGGAAGGAGAAAGGTACCAACCCTACTTGGCCCCATGTGAAAAAGTAATTACCACACGCTTTTCTTCTCATGTGAACGAAAAATTCACTTTTCAAAGCTGACTACTTTCTCTTAGCCTTACCCACTTGCTTTCTTGCACTCTTCGCCAAAAAATTAGTCAATTGTACTCTTGTCAGTTAGTCAGAGAAGTTCAATGGATTCCCTCTCTATTTCTTCGATGACATGTATTGAAATAAAATCGTAAACATTAATCAGTGTGACTTCATTTAATGAAGGATCCATTGTAACAGATCAATGTTATTCACTTCATCTGTCTGGTTTTAATGTTGTGGCTGATTGGGTTATATCAGTTCAGCATGCTCATATATGACAGACAGCAAGTGCAAATTGTACCTGAGCAACTCTCCTCATGGAATGCAGTCACAGGTTTAGGTTACCGTTGTTGTTTGTGAGTAGATTTGAGACTTAAAAGCAACCTGCTCTTTAATTGCCGAGTTCTGTCCCTATATTCCACTTTAAGCAGATAGATGAAAGTCTAATATTAGTATGACCTACTTTGTTGGGTTAGACTAATATTAACCATTTAATGGGTTGTTTGAAATTGCTGGGGTATTGTAATGCTGTATCTCTTCTAATTTCTTTCTAGTCAAATATTAATGATAAATTGCCGAGTTTGAACCCCTATCCTGTAGTGTAATGGAAGTTTGTTTTTTTATTCCTTTTCCTCATGAATGCATTATTAAAGTGCATCGAGGCTTCAGAGAGCGGTGGCTTCCTTTCATTTCATTTTTTCTGCCGGCCAACACCTCTGCATCCTCAGTACGCATCTCCCCCTATGTGATAATTGAATATATGATTAGAACCATACAGATTTTATTGCGCTTTAAACAGCAGGAATATAAGATGAAAGGGGGAAAAAAAAACAGAACAGACAGAACCAGCTCTGCAGTGGGACTTTAATTCCCAGATCCTAAAAAAATAGTTTTAAACTGTCATCCAAACCAACGAGGATCATCAAAATGGCTCATTTAGGATTCTGTCACCCTTGTCAATCCCCTCAGATAGGTCCATTTTTAGAGACAGATAGTGAGCAAATGTGTCAATGTTTAAAATGATGCGATGTTGTGTAACCTCTGGAATGATCCCTGTGCAGTCTTAGGCATGATGGGAAATCAAATGCCGGCGAACACTTACAGAAATCCCTCGACACAAAATGGGTCCTCTGGATTACAGCCTGCAAAGTAACCCAGCACATATTCCCTCACACACACTCACAAAAACATGTTTGCGCTTTTGGACTCCTGCACTCATTCATAAACATGTCACTAAATAGGAATCGAAACATGATTGCTTTCCCCCTTCTTGTTGTCTCCTAATACTTAAGCCGCTTTCACACCGGACGCGAAACGAATTTTTCGCACGACAGATTACATTCAAAGTCAATGCAAAGACGCGAATACACGCGAAACGCGTGTATTCGCGTCTTTGCATTGACTTTGAATGTAATCTGTCGTGCGAAAAATTCGTTTCGCGTCCGGTGTGAAAGCAGCCTTAATCATAGGTCGCACGCCTCAGTGGAGATAATTTCAGACTCATTGTCTTAGTTGCCTGTTTTGACCTCTTTGAACTTACTCTGCTGTCCGTGTGAGATCTGATTCATATTTTGGGTGTGGGGAGAACAGGACGGTCTCGGGACCAGGGCGAGGTGGCGGGGAGGAAACGGTGCCACCGCAGTCCCTCGGACACCGAGGCGCCGAGCGCAGACCCTGGCTCCAGATCTGTTGTAACCTTGAATTGTGCCACTGTTGGCCTTTTCAAAATGCACACCAGCCAGACAAATACCACTGTTTTTCAGCCTCGACGGAGCGCCTCGCTGGCCTTGTTTCAGCAGCGTAACTCAGATCCCTCTTTGTAGGGCACGGTATTCTGATCAGGGCTCTTATAAGAGCTGCTGAGAGGGAAAGTGGTGGTAATATCAGAGAGGATAAACACACAGTGGATCATTTTGTGTGGCTCTTCGTAGAAACATGTTCACCAGAGACGTGTTTATCGCCAGCTCCTTGGGTAAAGCTACTCTTCCCTCAAGATGCAAATATTTTTACTGACCGTCTGCGATCCGCAATTTTGTTAAACACATAAAAATGGTGCAAAAATTGGTTCAGCTCTTTCCTCATTCGGTTTTCACATGATTTTCACATCATGTATGTACTATTAAACATAGTGATGCAGACAGTAATTGCGCTGTCAGCTTCTGGTTGGATCAGAGGAAATGCATTGTGCATTGTATTATTGCTCCCTGAATATTATTCCATTTGGGGGGGTTCCATGCCCATGCTGCTGATTACATGTAGGGTTGCCCTAAATTGTTGCTGTAAAATAAATACTAATTAATATTTGTGATTTGGGGTGAAGCTTTTTCTTTGGTACTTTTTTAAGGAATGTTGAAGCTGCAATAGGCCAGCTCAGTGTACTCAGATCAGCTTTTATGTAAATAAATTTTGCGGTATGAAGGTAGGAGTTTTCATTCTGAAACTAAGAAGTAAAGACTAAAAACCTCCATGAGCCTGATACTTGTGGTTCCATTAAAGTACTTTATTCCGCTCCCCCTACTGTCTCCGTGCTGTACTGACGAAGTTTCCTCCGATCCTTGCTGGGCTCAACCACTCTCACTTCAGTCAACGACACCAGGAAATGATCTAAAAATTTCCGAGTTACACGTAACAAGGGATAAATGCATATATGGGAAACCGTTCAGTACATTGTCTCAAATCTGTGTAAGTTTTGGTGTTACAGACCCACTGAGCAGCACGGTGTGTGTTGGTATCGTGGACTGCAGGTTACTCTGGCAAATTCACTCTGAAATGAAAGCTTTAAATTGCATGGATGTGGTCCTTGCACCACTTTATGACGTGGAATGTACAACCCCAATTCCGAAATAGTTGGGACAAAGTGTAAATTGTGAATAAAATCAAAACGCAATGACTTTCAAATCACTCCAGCCAGTATTTTATTCACATTAGAACAGAGATAACATAGCAAATGTTGAAACTGAGAAATTTTATAGGGTTATCCACGAAATGAGCTCATTTCAAATTTGATGGCTGCTACAGGTCTCAAAAAGTTGGGACAGGGGCCTGTTTACCATGGTGTAGCATCCCCTCTTCTTTTTAACACAGAGTGGAGGCGTCTGGGCATTGAGGAGACAAGTTTCTTGAGTTTAGCCATTGGAATTTGATCCCACTCTTGTTTAATACAGGCTTCCAGCTGCTGGAGAGTTTTGGGTCTCCTTTGACAGACTTTTCGTTTCATTATGCGCCAAATGTTCTCAATCGGTGAAAGATCAGGACTGCAGGCAGGCCAGTTCAGCACACGGACTCTTCTACTACGGAGCCATGCTGTTGTAATAGCTGCAGTATGTGGTTTTGCATTGTCCTGCTGAAATACACAAGGCCTTCCCTGGAATAGATGTCGCCTGGAAGGGAGCATATGTTGCTTTACAACCTTTATATAACTTTCAGCATTCATGGTGCTTTTTAAAACCTGCAAGTGTCCCACACCATATGCACTAATGCATCCCCATACCATCAGAGATGCTGGCTATTGAACTGAACGCTGATAACAGGAGGGGCGGTCTTTCTTCTCTTTAGCCCGGAGGGCATGATTTCCAACAAGAATTTCAAATTTGGACTCGTCTGACCACAGGACACTTTGCCACTTTGCTACAGTCCATTTTAAATGAGCCTTGGCCCACAGAACACGGCGGCGCTTCTGAATCATGCTCAACAATGGCTTCCTTTTTGCATGATAGAGTTTTAGGTGGCATCTGTGGATGACACGGCGGACTGTGTTTACAGACAGTGGTTTCTTGAAGTATTCCTGGGCCCATTTAGTAATGTCAATGACAGAATCATGCTGGTGAGTGATGCAGTGGCCGAAGATCACGGGCACCCAGTAAAGGTCTTCGGCCTTGTCCCTTATGCACAGAGATTTTTCCAGTTTCTCTGAATCTTTTGATGATGTTATGCACTGTCGTTGATGAGACCTTCAAAGCCTTTGCAATTTGATGTTGAGGAACATTGTTTTTAAAGTATTCCACAATTTCTTTACGCAAGCCTTCACAGGTTGGAGAGCCTCTGGCCATCTTTACTTCTGAGAGACTCAGCCTCTCTAAGACATCCCTTTTATAGCCAATCATGTTACAAACCTGATGTCAGTTAACTTACTTGCTAAATGTTCTTTCAGCTGATTCTCTTATAGATTAGTTGCTTTTTCAGCCCTCTCTTACCTGTGTCCCAACTTTTTTGAGACCTGTTGCAGCCAGAAAATTTGAAATAAGCTCATTTTGTGGATAAAAATGTAAAATGTCTCAGTTTCAACATTTGAAATGTTATCAATGTTCTATTGTAAATAACATATTGGCTCATGTGATCTGAAAGTCACTGCATTTTGATTTTATTCACAATTTACACTTTGTCCCAACTATTTCGGAATTGGGGTTGTAACATCAGGTGGGGCTCGTGCATCAGTTGACATAGCACCAGTGCCTTTTTGTACTCGGCTCCTTCTAAAGATTCTGTAAGGTTTTCGACTTAAACGAAAGGAGTTCAAAAGTTGTACGCAGACATAAACATCCACAGAGGTTGTGTGGCAGAGGTTGAACTGTTTTCTGACCTTTGACCCTTTGAGTGATGGTCACAAAACTTATTGGTCTTCTTCAGATGATGATGATAAAAATATGAGGTATAACAATGATCTGTCATTTTGTTGCTCAGATATGACATGCCATAACGTTTACATAAATGTTTGGATGCACTGTCACAGAACTTAGTTCCAGTGGTTTGACTGAAAGTCAGTGACTAAGTTTCATGCCAGTAAGCCATGCTGCTTCCAAGATAAGGCCTCACTTCAGTATTGGTTTTGAGCTTTTGATGACCTTTGCCTTTTTTTGAGGATCACCAAACTTCTTGGGCACCCTTCCATCACAATGATGACATCATTTACCAAGTTTGGTGTTGATGTGAGAAACAACTGCTGAGATACGTCTTAATCCCTGTTTACCATGAGCACTGGCTGGGACCAGGGCTGGACTGGGACAAAAAAACGGCCCTGGCATTTTTGGCCATGGCAGCCCAACCTGATCATGACGTGATGGCCCGCCATACGCGCGCAGTTAAGCTCAGTCGTAGCCTACATGCCCTGAACTCCACACAGAAAGGCCCCAGGCCGGAATCGAACCCACAACTCTCTTGCTGCATGGTGGCAGTGCTAATCACTGCACCACCATGACAAAGAAGAAGTTATTATTATTATTAATAATATATTTACATGAATGAATGTGAAAAAAGAAAGTGACTTTGGGGCCATTTATAATTTTTCAATAAGACCATTGCACTATTTGGATTGATTCATACATAACCTTTTTAAATAACGTTACATATCTTACAGACTCAGCAGGGCATAGAATAGCTCACTAGCTTAAGAACCGCAGTACTCGCTGGTTGCAAGTTTACTGGCAGGTGATTCTGAACGTCAAGACAGGGTTTTAAATAGGAAAATTAGAAAGTCTTCCTTGCTGTATTCCAGGACAAATTTTATTTGCCACCGTAAAACAACAAATCAATATGCATCAAATAGTAGGTTATTAACAGCTGGTCCATCAGTGGGGGCCTTTTGTAAGCTCAAGCAAATTTTAACCGAACACATCCTTGCGATAGCCTATTAATTTAACATCAGTCTTACCGCTTTCCGTGTCCCCCTCCAAATGAAAACTGCTTGCTACATGAGGATCATCGTGGCCAAACAGCGGGTCAGTTTTATTAGCGTTTGAAAGCCTGAGGCTCCAATGTCTGTTTACTTTATTCTTGAAGCTTTCCCGCCTCTCCACTGCTTTCTGACATTTTCGTCTGATCTTGTAGTCGTTCAAACACGTTTTTAGACTGTTAACACAACTGGGGACAAGCATTTCCCAGCAAGCCTGCCTTCTTAAACTTTTAGGACGAAAACAACATCAACATTAAATAAACTGTACATGGCTTTTTTTTTTTTTTTTTTTTTTATCTGCAGGAATACAGTTTTTCGGTAATTCCTATATCATAAAACAAATATATAAATAGATATTGAAAAATGGCCAAGATGCAAGACGACCGGAATAGTGAAGTAGAAGACTAAAAAGTAGTTTATAAAGCATGTGTCACCGTATACCTGGGATGCAGAAACTCTCAGGGAGCGCTCTCTAAGTAACATACTGTAAGGGGAAATATACTTAAACTACATATTGATTTTCACTGTATGAAATTCCACTTCGAATTAGCTAAAATCATCCTGCTGTTTGCTCGCCTTATTGTGGGCCACTGGCTACTAACGGGCCGTACGCAATTGCGTTTTTTTCCTTGAGGAGGGAGGGCTCACAGATTTCATTGGGCCAGCCCTGTGTCAGTGTAGAAAATGAACCAATGGGCTGCTTTCCGTGTTTTAAAGGCCGGCGCGGTCGTTCAAAATTATCGATGTTATTACAGTTTTATAAACTATGATTGCATCGGCCCAAAATGTGCGTCGACCCACCGGGCATTGCCCGGTACGCCAGATTACCAGTCCAGCCTTGGCTGGAACGGTCACAAAATTATTGGGTTGTGTCAGGACAAGGCCGAGGCATTAGGCATGAAATTTCCTGGGGAAACGCAAAAGTGCAGCTGAGATACAGCATTACTCACTGTATGGTGTAGATGCCGTAGCCTTTGGTTACAGAACATTCACACAAAATTTCCAGGTAAGCTTTAAGCCACACTGTAGGTGTTAAATTTGAAGTTTTGCTTTGATTCCCCTCAGTGTTGCAGAGATACATCCTCACTTTCTTTTTGGCATATCGTTTGTCACCTTGTCTGCAAATGGTGAATAAAATATGATGACACTTCCTGTTGGCATGAAAACATGTAAACCCATCCATGCAAGCCCATGTGGGACAGTCTGAAGAACATAACAGAAAAAAACTAGCAAAAAATTGGACAAAATTTGTTGGAGGAGTTGAGAAAAAAGTTTTTCAATATAATTGAAAATGGCTGGAAATGAAGTCGAAGTTGTGCTTGGCTTGGTTTTAGCCAAGGATTCTAGGGATACCAAATTTTTGAATTTTGAATGTAGGGATCAAAAGTTATCAGCAGTAAGTTTTGTGCAATTTTGGGCCACCAAGACTGATTTCTTGTTCATGCAGCTGAGTTTCGGCATTTGTTCGCTATTCTTGGTGACAGAGGAAGCGCAAAAGGCTACAGTCTGATACCAACTGACACCAGGCAGGAACCCTGGCAGTATACATGCTGCAGGCTGGTGCAGGCAGGCAACTTTTTAAAAAAAATTTTACTCAGTGTGATTTTATTATTCTATATTCTTTACCATTTTGTGCATGTTTACTCCATTTTATCATCATTTTTCATTATTATTAGCCTATTTTCCATGCTCTCTTGCCTTGCTAATAATTGGAAAACTTTTTTTTATCAAGGAAAGTGGTTGAAAACAGTTTGAAGTCATCATTTTATGCCAAATGAAAGCATTGTATATTTTTCAGTGTAATACGTACTCTACCCCAATATTTTCTGTGAGAAATGGGCCTACTCAAATTTCTTCAGGCCCTCCCGAAATGCAATTTCTACTTACGTCACTGCTTGGGGCATTTCCAGGAAAGACACCCAGCATCTAGTGATTTTTACAGATTTTTGACTTAAAGGAATTGTTTGATGCAAACAGCTTTTTGATGAAGTTTTAAAACACATCTTGATTGTTTCCTGCCAAATCTAAACGAGTGGTGTACAGTGCCAAAATGATGAAAATTTTGGCACTGTCCAAATATATATAGATCTCAAAGTATGTTGTCCTTCAGATTATGACCGGAAACTCATGTCCTCTCTGGGAGACAAAATAAATTACTGGATCTTCGGGAGATATCTGTAAATCCGTTCTGCTCTGAGTGATATCTGTGCCGTAATAACACAATGGAAACCCTTGATGCACGCAGAAAACAGGTCATTTCAAGGTTTTGTGGCAGATTTTATTCACACAATCAGCCTGACTGTGCTTAAAGGACATAGTTTGCCGGATGTTACTCGCACGGATCAACTTCACAGTGTAATTAAGTGCGTTAAGAAACCTTGCAAGGTGAAAGGCACCTTTATGCCCCCAACCCCCCACCCCACAGCCTCTGTCGTTGAGATGAGGCAGGACAGGTCGAGTGGCAGAGGCCAATCACAGCCGAGCGCACTCACAGCGCTGTGCTTCGCTTCTCTTTAATCTCCGCAGGTGCAGCAGGGAAGTTAAGAGCTGCGTCTGCAGCGCTGGAGCCGTAATGAGGTCACACAGCGCAGAGAGGATTCAGCCGCACATGTAGGACAGCTGAGAGAGCGAGGGAGTGAGGGAGAGGAGAAGGAAAAAGTAGAGACAGATGTGTTAGGAGTCAGATGAAGAAAATGGTGAAAGAAGAAGAGGGAGGCGCAGAGAGATCCATATACAGCATTTAGGAGTGGAGAAAGAGAGAGGACATTAGCTGGATAGTACAGTCTATCTATTATCTTCTTCCTCACCAGGGTTGTGGAGCCTGTCCCAGCTGAGTGTGGGCAAAAGGCAGGGACACACCCTGCCAGCTCGCCAATCCATCACAGGGCACACACACACACACACACACACACACACAAACACACACAAAACATTCACACGCCATTCGCTCTCACGCTCGTTACTACGAGCAATTTAGAGTCTCCTAATGGCCTGACGTGCATGTCTTTGGACTGTGAGGGTAAAGTGGAGTACCCAACAGAACCCGAGCAAACACAGGGAATCGAACTGAAGACAGAGAACCCCAGGCCGGATCTGAACCCACCATCTCCTTGCTACCCACCCTATATCACAAAATATTTAATTTTTTCATGGTCACATTAAAAATATCAAAGAATATATATATTTTTTGGCATAATTTCAGCAGACTTGCCAGAAGAATAACAACTAAAAGTGCTGACTGGGGTAAAGCAGCAGTGCGAGCTCACAGCGTTAGAGCTGGGATTGGCTGATAACTGGGCACCACTGGCTCGGAAATGCTTTGTGGAGCTCTGACAATTTATTTTAAGGAAATTTGGCAGCATTTAAACACCTTCCATTTAGTAGCTAAAAATGGATCTGTTTGGTCTTTTAAGGATAGCTTGCGTACAGAACGTGCTACCGTATACTCTATGTGCGCGCGGATCGTTTGTCCTCATTTAGGAATAAGATTTAAGATAAGTCTTCCAGTTAAACACGTGTTACTGCTGATTGCGACTAAACTGCCACAGAGACTTCATGCAATGACTCTGAGATGTTTAACAGCCAGCATGGGAGACAGTTTGAATGGGGAAGCTGGAATAGGATGGGATGTATCTCATGGAAACAGGAGCACTTAAGCATGAAGGTAAAATATAACGAAGAAAAAATTCTGGCCCCAGAACATGCTGAATCAGGCAGGAGTCTGTAGCTTATGATCACATTTCATCTGACATGGTGCTGTGGGGCCTTTTCGACTGTTGCCTGTGTCTTAGCAGGAAGTTGAAAGTTGGCATACAGGGAAGGAGAAGACCAGAGGCACTCAGGCCAGAGTGGGTCTCTGCTGCTCAAAAACAAACTGTGACTCCTGGGTAATGAAGTCCTGTTTTTTCCTTATAGCTTTGATTCCATTTCCTTAGTTCATCCATTGCAATTTACATTCAAAAGAACTGCCTGGCATGGATGCGTTTTATGATTACTTAGTCAAGATGAATTAGTTGCTTCAGCTTACATATACTATGTATACTATGTAAAATATCAGTGGTGGCTGATGTCATTTGAAAGTAGTAAGCAGAAGAGTGAGGACCAAGAACAATGTGAAAAAAGAAGCCTTTTCTGACTGAACTTAAAGGAAAACTTCAGAGAAAAAACATCGAGTTTAAGAGGTTAAAGACCCCATATTATGCTATTTTTGACCAATTTAAGACAATTCCTCGGTGTCGGTAAGACAAGCTTTTGAAGCTTGTGAGAAAAATAAAAAACACAAGTGCAGCATTTGCAGCTGAATTTCTCCCGTCTCTCATTTGCTTCCCTCAGTGACTCTGTGCTGCTTTGAGTGGGCAGTGAGTCACTGAACACGAAGCTCTGCTCTGATCAACTGTCTCATGAAATATACAGAGGTTTCAAAACAGAGACACGTCTCTTCTGAGTTTTACTGTGCAAACGACTCCCCTTGTGATGTCAAAAGGGGCGCAGGTTGTTCAAGAACATGATTTCTTGGGAAAAGCTTTGACAATGCTGAGACAATCTGGTTTCATGTTTTGTCAAGTTAGGTAGGGGAGGACCATCCATTTACCCATACATCCATTCATCCATGATCTATACTGCTTCCTTGCTAGGGTTGTGGGGGAGCTGGAGCCTATCCCAGCCAATTATGGGCAAAAGCAGTTTAGCAGCACAGCATTCCAATTCATCGCCGGGCACACACTTTATTCACACACACACTCATAGCTATGGGCAATTTAGAGTCTCTGATAGACTGAACTTGCATTTTTTTGAGCTGTGGGAGGAATCGGAGTACCTGCAGGAAACCCATGCAAACACAGGGAGAACAGAAACTTCTCACAGAAAGACCTCGGGCCAAATTCAAATCCACGACCTTGCTGTGAGGCAACTGCACTGCCCATTACACCCCTGTGCCGCCCCAGGGAAAATATGATTTTCAGAGTCAGGGACCTTTGAGGATTCTGCTGCTCTCCTGTCATGTAGAAAATGTGCTACATTTAATGCTCTAATTCTGCTGTTTAGTACAATAATCACTCCTCCCCAGGGATTGTGGATAAGGGAACCAGCTTCAACTGTTTTCACCTGAGTGTGGGGGGTGGGGGGTGGGGGGGTTTGGAGAATGAGTGGTACCGTGTGTTGAGCCCCACGGTTCATGGCTGTGGTTCAGGATGAGTCATTCAAACAGAGCAATGAGTACATCTCACCGGTCTCCATCATTCAAACTGTGAACTGACCATCAGCAGTAACACAAACACGTATCCCCTTTTCTTTCAAAGCCAAAGTATTGTGTATTGGTCATTGTATTTGACTACTGGTGGCCACAGATGCAGACCCTTTACTTGTTGATGTACTGTATAAACAGCAGTAATAATAAATAAGGAGTTTTTCCAAGGATTTTATTGTTTAAAGTGCGATGAAATGGCTTTTTGTATCCTGTAACATCGTATTTCACCTGATTCACACGACAACCCCCATTTCTCAAAAGTTGGGATGATATAGAAAATTTAAAAAAGACATTGATTTATGAATCATCCTTGACCTCTATGAAATTTAAAACAGAGCAAAGACAAGATATTTAATGAACTTCCTTCTGAACTTCATCGTGTACGGTCCCAGGAGGGGCAGCCTACGAGAGCCTCTGTTCCTTTCTGACTGATATACCTCGTTATAAAACACCTATGCAGTGCAAAATTTGCCGCGCTGAGTTTTTATACTGCTGTGCTGCCTAAGCTGATTTAGAGACCTGTCAAGTGGAATTTCTTACGTGCACAAAATGTGTTCAAAAAAGTGCATAAGTACGTACGTATGTTGCTCATAAGGCTCTCTTGTGATTGCAGAAGAGAAGAAATTAAAATGAAATTAAAAGGAGGAAATGCCTGCTGGGGGCCAGCCAAAGCTACTCTAAACAGAGTACAGCACAATGCCTCATGAGGGCCAGTCGTGGCCATTTTAAACAAATTTTAATACCTTGAAGAAAATGAAAAAATATCTGAATGCTGCAGTAGTTAACATATTTACTTCAATTTCTAAAGTAATTGCATGTTTATGTTTAATTCTCCCTAATGTTTATAATTAATGCATAATAATTAAATACTGCTCCAATTCCAAAGAAGAGTCAGCGTATCATGGAAAATGCTAATAAAATCAATGATTTGAAATGTCCATTCACACTCTACTATATTGAAAACAGTACAGCAACTCATTGCTGGATGTGCTAACATGAATTTAATTGTTTATTGAAAATATAAAGTGTGACGACCACTGCAGTAGAATCCAAAAAATTTGGCTCAATCGACAGTTCACTACTGCCACATAACTATGTTTTTTAATCACACTCAGTGTTTAAGTGTTTGAATACTGAGGACAACAGTTGGTCAAGTCTACAATGCTGTGAAAAAGTATTTGTCCTCTTCCCAATTTCTTCGATTTTGGCTTATTTGTCATAGTTCCATGTTTCAGATCATCCAATTAATCTTCCGAGCACAAAGACAATGTGAGTTAACACAAAATATAGCTTCCAAATGATGATTTTATTTATTGAAGGTAGAGAGTTATTTAAAACCTATATCACCCATGTGAAAAAATAATTGTCCCCCTAAACCTAATAACTGATTGTGCCACCTTTCGCGGCAATATCGTTATTTGCGATAACTGGCAATAAGATTTTTACATCAATGGAAGAATTTCAACCCGATCTTCTTTATAGAATTGTTTTAATACAGCCACATTGGAGAGATTTCAAGCCTAAACTACCAGTTTAAGATCATACCACTGCATCTCAATTTAAGTCACGACTTTGACGAGGCCACTCCAAAACCATCATTTTGTTTCTTTTGAGCCATTCAGGGGTGAGCTTGCTTGCGTGCTTTAAATTATTGTCCTGCTGCATAACCCAACAGCGCTTGAGCTTTTGGGCAGAAACTGATGGCTGCATATCTCCTTCAGGATTTTCAGGTGGAGAGAATTCATGGTTCCATCAATTATGGGTAGTTGCCCAGGTCCTGAAGCAGAAAGGCAGCGCCAGGCCATCACACCACCGCCACCATGACTGTTGAGATGATATTCTTTTTGTGTAATGCCAAGTTAGCCTTATACCAGATGTCATTAGACCCATATCTTCCTAAAAGTTCCACTTTTGAATTCAGCGGTCCAGAGGATATAATTTCAAAAGTCGTGTGGGTCATTAAGATGTTTTTGCCAAATGTGAAACTAGTCTATTTGTTCTCTTTTGTCAGCAGTGGTTTCATCTTGCAGCTCTCCCATGCATGGGCGTAGGAACCGGGGGGGACAGGGGGGACGTGTCCCCTCCAATATTGGAGACAGACGCATTTGTCCCACCCAAAAATTATCCCGCGGCGGAGAAAAATATTTGATTTCGAAATTTTTAACCTACGTGCTTTTATTTTGAAAGCGCAGCAACACAGTGTTATTTCACTGGCCCGCCCCCTCCCTCACAGGTTATGACAGAAACTCTTTTCATTATTATGCCTCGGTGTGCGCATGCGCACAGCGAGCATACGGTACTCAGTCTGTGTATTTGTTTGTCTGTCTGTTACCATCATAACTGCGACAGCGTGTGCATCCAAGCTAAAGTAACAATGCCAACGAGTGACAAACACTGTTCTCTTGATTTTAAATGTGCCAGAATTTTGATTTTTTGTAGCACTTCATGTTTCAGTATACACGTTTTGTGTACATAATGTTAAGCCACACCCACATGATTTTGGCACAAAGACCGCACTCTATTGACTGTTTATGTATTCAAGCTTGCTTTTATGTTACTGTACAACTATTGCACATCAGTAGTGGCTAAGCAATACACACCGAGGCATCAGCACCTCTGGTGCTTTCATTTCCACAGCACTATAAGGGTGAACGAATGTTAATTAAACATGTTCGCTAGTTTCAACTAGCGAACTAAACCTGGTTTCTGTCACATGTTGGTTAGTAATCGGGTTGCTAGCCGTATAGCTAAATATAAGCCAGGAGGATATGTCAAATTATGAGGTGAATTTCAGTGGGGAAAACCCGCGAAGGTGCCATTATTAATTATTTTATATGCAGGAACCACAGCAGCAAGCTAGAGAAACAGAGCAAGCTGTTGGGGATACATGTGTATTAGGGCTTCAGGTGAGGTCATAATTATGACTTGTTCTGTGGAATTATAGGGAAAGCATTAAAGTTAGTCTCATGATGTTCAGCAAATAACCTTTGAAAGTCAAAATGTCCGAACCAACTTTGGCTCAGTGGGGGAAATGAAAGAAACACGTAATCGTAAATT
Organism: Gymnothorax javanicus; assembly: GCA_029692085.1. Taxonomy (NCBI): domain Eukaryota; kingdom Metazoa; phylum Chordata; class Actinopteri; order Anguilliformes; family Muraenidae; genus Gymnothorax; species Gymnothorax javanicus. The sequence continues at coordinate 3,126,934 of CM056207.1, read as the reverse complement.
TAATATGATCCAGTCCGATTAACGCTCGGTTTGCGGCTTGTCCAATTCATAGTCGGTGGACCATTTTGAGGTGTTTATCGCGGCTGCAATTGCGTTACCGCATATTAAGATGCTGAATAGAGAGGATTGCGAGCTGGCTTGCTAACGTAGTTATATATCCACTCACTTGGTATCAGTGTCCAGGTTACTAGATCTGAGCGGGTTTCATGAGTGCGCTGATATGGTTTGCAGCTGTCAGTTAAGGTTGTGGCAAGTTTATGTATGTGGCATCTTTGTATGAAAATTTTGGAGGCACCTTGCGTAGCCTAATTAAAAAACGGAGAGACACTCATTCGGATAATCTCTGTATACAGTAAAGGCAGTATCTGCACTCAGGTTTACAAAAATTTTCCTGCTCGCGCGCTCGCATGACTTACGTGTCCCTACCAATTCTCACATTAAACCTGCGCCCTTGGTCCCCTCCAGTGTTAAACTCATTCTAACGCCCTTGCTCCCAATGGATGCCATTTTAAGAGCGTGGGTCTCTAACTCTTCTCATATAAACATGCCTTCATGCCCTGTATCTAAATATATGTACTTTACAACTATGGTCTTCTACATTACTTCCCAGATAGCATGCACCTCTGCTCCGGATCTGCCCCGGCTCTGAGCCGGATCAGCTGGAGTCGGCACAGAGCTGGGGCAGATCCAGAGTGGAGGTGCTTGCTATCTGGGTTATTAGGCACAAGTGTACCTGAACGATATGGGCTTATTCATTTCAAAGCACAAAATGTAAAAAAAAAAAGTATTTACAAAGTTGCCCTAGAGACAGGAAACAAGGTAGGTTGGCCCCCTCCCGAAAAGTCCAGTGTGCTCTGATTGGTCGACTTCCAGCAGCCCTGAGCAGGCACCCCGACCGTTCCTCATCAGCCGATCAGTGTTTGTAACAATGGGTAAATGGCCCCTTAACGATGCTCATTTTATCAGTCGAATCACTGCATTTTTGTTTTTTAAGCTGTGTCATTGTACGCAGAGCAGCAGAGTATTGCTGGCTGTAAACTTTACAAACCGAGACTCAAAATAACCACAAACCACAAAACCAACTGTGATTGAAGCATATAATCTGTTGGCTGCACCAGTCAGCTATCTGTTGGTTGCACACATGCTCTTTGCTCTGAGGGGAGTACTCCGTAGTGTGATTAGTGGGTTAAGTGAGGCATGTTTTGCCTAAAGCATGTAGTAGACCAGTTGTAATGGTAGTAATAGTCATGGCATCTTATTGTGGCCTCTGCGCATAATTTTGTGTGGGGTATTTGAATATATATTTTGATGTATATTGAAGCAGTTTGCTCTTTCAATTTGGTGCCATTACTTAGTAAACTATATTGTCATAAAGTCAAAATTCTGGGTTGTTTACAGTATTCCAATTAGATTGCATGAATTGAATTATAACTTTTACTTAGTCTTTCTTATTATTTAACATTTACATGTTCCTTTGATTGGTTTAATTTGGATTAATAATCGACTCTCCAATCAAAATCTTTAATGTCAATCCACAGTTGGTGACATCATGCAAAATATGCTATTTAAGAGCATCTGTGATACCTTTGCGAGAAAATTCTCTCTTCGGATCACTTAGTGACGTCGGAAGCTTTGGCCACATAAAACATTTCCCTGTTCTCTGATGGGCCACATTCTCCACTGACATTTTTCTAGCAGTGAATAATGGAACCTTGAGCCCTTGGCATTGCATTTGAAGATGATCTTCTTTCAAGCATGCAGACCTGTCAGAGTCCTGTGTAATATAATACTTCAGCTCACACTGAACCTGTTGTCTCGCTGCAGTATTCCACTGTCCCCATGTCTTGACTACACTAAAAGCCCTGCATTAGAAGCTGAAAATGTATTCACTTCTTTTGAGGACAAGGAGTTTTCCCTCTGATAAAACTAGAGCAAACACCCACTTGCATATTACTGGCCCAGTTTGATTTCTTTTTTAACAGGAGCTTGGTTTTATAAGTTCCTTAAATCAAGCTACAATCTTCTCACATATTATGGTTCAAGTGTCCCTTCTAGTGTAGCATTACAATTTGAGGTCAGAATCCATTGTTAATACTAAGGATTGGATCATGTATTCAACTGAAGGGTGAGGATAAAAGCATTTATTTTATTGTGTCGTAACAGGCAGGTAGTCAATGAAAAGGGAGTAATCTACCTCGCTTCAAAAAATGGTTTTATACTTTGAATCCTGTATTTCTGCAAGAGCATCCGAAATTGCAAATCTGCAGACAACCCTGCAAAAGATTCTGCGTTTTTTGTTCTTTTTATGCAGCAGAAATCTATATAGTCTCAGCAGTAATTTAGTGCTGGTTAGAAGTCTCCACCTCTGTCAGTTGCTTTATAACGGCATCATCTGTGTACACAGCCCAGTTTTGCGCGAGTTGAGTCCCTGGATCCAGAAAGATATCCAGACTCAGATCAGTTAGTGTTATTTTCATGAAATCATTGAGATAATGCTTCCCAATTTTTCTCATTTCAAATCGTTATGCATCTGTGAAGATGCAAGTCCTATTGTCAAATTTTGCCCTCTCTCTCAATGGTGAAAATTGAAAAAAAAAAAAAATTCTGAGTCCAAGTCCGGATCCAGATCTCTCCAAAAATCTAATCACCTCTGAGTCAGGCCAAGATCTACCTCTGGTGAAATTTTCATGCATAGCCCTCCATTAATTTTTGAGTTATCCTGCTAACTATCAAATAAACAAATAAAATCGCTCATCGAGTGATGCACGGAAAACTAGTTAACAACATGGAAGCCCCATTATAAGAGATGCGGATTTCCATCGTCATGGAAACAGCAACAGCATCAAACGGCTTTTCCGATTTTGAGCAAATTTCTCTGGTCAATTGTCAGGCTTCTCCCTTAGGATGATGATAACCTACCATTCCCAACAATTAGAAGGAGATTGATTAAAAAAAAAAAAATATATATATATATATATATATATATATTTTTTTTTTTTACCTTGACTATGTGAACTTTGACCCCCAAAAGTGCGGGAAGTTGCCGTTGTAGGTAGAGTTTGGTGCCCGCTTTCCAAAAGGCTATTCACAAAGGAACTTTTATGCGTTTGTCCCATGTCTGTCATTTTTTATAAGCGAGATATTGGCCAAAGTGTTTTTTTGTCCTTTTCCACTACCCTGTCCACTGACCTTCACCTTCAAATATTGAATCCCTTCTTACTTGGACATATGGCTTCTTTTAGTTTAACTTTCAAGTCAAATCCTCAAGAACTGCAGAGTGAGCTCAAACTGGTGACAGACAAACAAACCTCATGATCAACATGCTTGCAAAAACGACAGTTTTCGCTAAAGTTATAAAGAAACTGACAAACACAACCAATCGTATGACCTCCTCGGTGGAGGTAATTATCAGGCAAGGAATTTAAATCACAAAGTATTTTTCCATTCGCTCAGACAAACATTATGGAGCTGGATCCAGTTAATATTACACTATATGGATGGGTCCAGTCTGAGGATCAGCCTTCACCTTTCAGCGGTCCAGATGATGCAGTTATCAACACTACTTACAGGCTCTAGCAGGTAGCTTGCGCTCTCTGCAAGAACAACAAATTTTGAGGGAAGTGGATCATGTGAGCAATTACGAATACGGCATAAAATGTGCTGTGCAGGTGCATCCTCTACCTGATCATTTGCCATTAGTGCTGGAACAGTTAGGCAGGAACAGCCTGTAACTTTGATTTGATAAAGATGTCTTTTATACAGAGATGTGTTTGTTTATTTGACAGGGACAGCACACAGGCTCTTGGCTGTACCAGAGTCAGCTAAAAGCTCATTTTCATCTGGAGTCCCTGGGCAGAGACTGACATCCATTATGAAGAAAATTAACACTAGTTTATAAACATAAGTACAAGACAATGCATTATCAATATTCAGCAACGACATTAGCAGCAGTGACAAAAACAAGATTTTGCAAATAAGACACTGCAGTAATGACAACCAGATTTCATTACATCAAAGCACATCAAGAGTTTGCATGTATTCATTATGCATACGCGATTGGGTTGATTTTGGCCATAATTTCATCTCATATGGCAGCTGAGCATCACAGGCAAGTATACATGAGTCTCTGACCTCAGCATTATTGGCTGGGATCAGAAAGAGATCCCATAAGGCGCATCAGCGCTGATGATGCAGGAGAAGATGGCCGCAGATCAGGGTCTGAAGCCGTGTGCCTGCGGACAGGGAGGATAACAGTGCCTGACTGAGGTGAGATTGAGGGCGGCTGTGTTGACGAACAGGTCAGGAGGATTCTTCAGGGACTGACCTGTGTTATTTGGACATCGGTGTCCCGGGGGAATACGGGGTTAGAGTGTTCGGGGTGAGGCAGGGTAAGGTAAGATGGGTGTGAATGCTACTGCTTCTTCGTCCTGTTCACTTTTAGGATTACCCCTGAAATACGCCCCAACCAGACCTGCTCGCTCTTGGTTGCATTAATAATTGCTGAAGTTCATGCATTGCATCGTTCTCGATAATGCACTCCCGTTGAGATTTTGGCAAAGGGTGCTGGACAAGAAATAATATCTTTACCTCATCTGAAGGGAAAGAACACTGTGTACGTTCTATAGCACGGCCTGGACAACTTACAGCTGAGCTACTTAAGACAAAATACAATGTGGCAGACCTGCCAACAAACTGTGTGATTTGGTAGTGGCAATCTGTACTGAACTGGGAGTGGCGAGCAGAGGGACTAAGAGATTCTGGTGCTCAGGGGCGGTCACTGTCCATGACTGGAAGAACAGAAGGACGTTTCAGATTTTGAGCACTGTTAAAACTGGCCCAATTCTCCACAACTCGCTCCATCTTTATTGTGTGGCTTTGGATGCGAGTGTGTGCTTGTGTTTGTGTGCTTATGGTACATAAGGTTGAGTGGACATGAATGTGAGTTTATTGACCTCAGTGGTTAAAGTCAGTGTAGCATTTCATGTTCTCCTTCCAATATTAAAGTTCCTTTCTGCAGCAAGTATTCACCCAGCTTTACCCTTGTAGCCAAAAGGGGCAAAGGTTACCACCAGTTTCAAGCATAGAGTGTGTGGGAAGTTCAAATGAACACATTTTTAAAGAATATAATAGTTGTGCCTCTGCAGAATATAGAAGTACAGAACAGAATGTCCTGATTGTTAGTCAGAACAGCAGCTGTCATTATTAGTATAAATGCATTTGTATGTGCTTCCTTTAGCAGTGTTGTGCTTCTCTATTTAGCAGAAAATTATTAATTAGTTTAGATAAATCGCATGGACATTATAATTGAATTGAAATGGTACTACCACATTGCATATAATTGAATATTTAATTAAATGTCACGTTCAGCATTATGCATTGCTACTGACCATTTATTTATTTCACTGGGTTTTTTTCCACTGGAGATGGATTCTGCTTCCATTCAGTCAAACTCAGTGCTGTGGTCTCCTTTAAAAAAGAGCAGGCCAGCGGAGGGCACCACCTGTTAAATTAAGCCAGCTCATGTGGTACCATTGAAGTCAACCATAGTGATGTCCAGAGGTCTGCCTCACACCTCATATAGGTTTCCCTAGGGCCAGCTGAGGTAGAGTGAAGAACTTTCAGTGCGGCAAAACCAAGATGGCAGAATCCTTACCCTGTTTTCGTGGTTTGGCCTCCTGAAGGTTATGACCCCGAGACCCAGTGGACCACTGTTCTCCCAGAACATGTTTTTCCACTGTACACCACTGCATTCCAGCTCCAGTCACAAATGGAGTGTTTCAGAAACGCTGCTGTCCAAAGTGTTTTACACCTTTCTTGCGCCATTACAGGAGGCTGTGAAAATAAGATATTTTGAGGAGAATAATGCGAAAGTAGTTAACAGAATCTCAGCCTTTAGTGTGAGGGGATGGCAGAGGCTATTTGTCTATGAGACACTAAGAAATGTATTGTCAGGTTTAGAATAAGCGCTTTTTCACCATTTTTCTTTGGGAGCAAGACATGCTGGTGCTATGAGGGTGGGTTGGTGAGAGATAATTAGGGTAAAACAGAGGGTGAGCTCATCTCACGGTAAATATACTACAGTGTTTTGCAAAAAAAGTAGTATAGACAAGTTTAAAGGAGCTGTGTCACGATTACTGAGCATGCTCAGAACTTACATCCCAAGAAAGTGATTCTGTTTGACTGCAAGTCATGATCTAATTCAATCCTTGCCAATCCATCTTCGTTTTGCATTGTATTTATATATTTTAGTGAGTCTGTCATTATGCTTTTTGTATCAAGGAGCTTTCTATGGCAATTTGAGGATTCAAAGCGCTATTTTAAGCTTTAGCCAAGAGATACAAAGAACGTACGCTGGTTGCCATTGCCATTAATCATAGAAGAAGAAAAATGCCTCCTAGATTTTGACTTGCAGTTGAGTGGATTTACTTCGTTCAGAGTTGTGAGCATGCGCAGTAGTCGTCACACGGCTCCTTCAAGTCTAAATATTAGACCGAAATGCAAGTTAAACTGGATTAGTTTTTGGTTTTAGAAATGCAACTATGCTGAGAAAGTGGGTTGAGCAGGACTTCTTTACGATGCAGCTTCGCTATCTGCTGCAGGTCTATTTCCGTGGCCTAAATAAGAGGTGGACTCCCTCCTTGGAGAGGAGTGAGGCAGAATATCGATCAAAGTCCCACCACCTCCACCCAGTGAGAGGTGCGGGAAACTCGCCGATTCCCCTCTCAGTGCTGCCTCAGCAGGGAGCATCAGCAGTGGCCCAAAACATAACACTTATGCAACCCATACTTCTCAGCACGCCCACACTCGCTCATACATAGGGGCGCGCGTATGCGCTTAAATATGCATGTGTGTTAGCATTTAGCTGGAATGTTTCGGGAGCTCAGCGGAAAATGACCGCTGAAGTAAGACAGGATTTTAAATACATGCACTCACTTTTTAACCCTTAAATTAAAAAACCCTTGAAGCTGCTAAATGCAGCTACTGTCGCTCAATGATATAAGATATCAAAATCAAAGCTGTTGAAAACCTATCGTGTGGCAACTTGTTTAAAAGAGCTCCCCCGCGGGGGAGCTCTTTTAAACAAGTTGCCACACGATAGGTTTTCAACAGTGCAAGATCATTTATTTATAATTTTTTTGAAAATTTATTTCAGCGCTCGAAGGGTTAATGTCGCAGGCACGTGACGACTGTTCTGAAGCCATATGTACATCCACAGCTCTGATCAGTCATGCGTTTCAGATGCACCTACACTTGGGTGCTGAGTGCGGACGTACATCAGGAGGCTAAAGGCTAACCTGAATCTCGCCTCCAGCCTGCTGTATCCTGTGCTCGACAGACGCTGAAGATTCACTGCGGGGGCTGAACTGTGTGACCTTCATCACATATAGATCTGCGCAGAAAGAAAGAACAAAAAACAGAGCTTGGAGCTCGTCCTGTAACGTAAGCACTGAACGGAAAACAAAGAGCCAGCGCCCACCCTTTCCGAAGTATACCTCGCAATTTAAATCCTGACCTTTCTCAGACAGTTGCGTTTGTGTTTTTGGTTGCCTTCTGAAAAGGTTGTCAACATAGCAGGAATGCCAAACAACTCAAAAACACACTGAAATTATTATTTAATTCTGAATAAGCACATTTGTATTGAGTTCTTGTGTGACTTCTGAACTTGTCTGGTTGCTTATGTCACTCAAAATATACCCTTTATACTCTAGCATAAACCAGTAGCAGAAAGTTAAATCGTTCCCCAGCAGTTTTTTCCACCCCCATTGGCTAATTAGCACATTTATTTAGTACAGAGATGGAACTAGTATTGGCTGGCTGAGGTTATAGGTGGAAGAAATACATGGTGGGGCTTTTCATTTCTGACTGATGGACTTTCTTCCGGTCTCTAATTTCTCCAGATATTATTATATGGCTGAATTACGACATTCAGGTTCCGCAAACACCGACCGTCTTTATGCTGCTCTGTGAGATGTTAACAGTGACCTCACCTCCTTCAGTACCCCGCAGTGCGCCTGAGAGGGAGAGAGAGTCCTTGCTTCCTGCTGTAATGGCCCATACAATGTCTAATGCGCTATTGTCTGCATCCCAGAGCCACTGCAAGCAGGATTATGTATTTGTGTTACTGCTACAGGCTCTCTTCTGGAGATAAATGCTAATGGACTGAGCCTTTCTATTTCAGATGCCCTGCCCCTGCCTCGCTTTGTGAGCTAATCGAGTCAGGGGGATATTTGAGGCTAGAGTGCCTGGTGTGCATGAACATGACCTCACAAACATGGCGGAGCCTCCGGCATTGAGCTGATATGAGCAGTGAATAGTGACTGACGAGAGAGAGAGGCTTCATGGGCTTCATGTTCGCGGAGTTACAGTACAAGTTAATCATTTACGCATCTGGGCCAATTAAATGAGCGTCACTGAAAAGATTAACTCAGATTGGGGACACACTGGTAAAACAAGATGGCTCCTTGTATTTAGAAATTTGTTTAAGCCAGAAAAGCAAATGAAGTCGTATGGAGTGCTTCACTTGCCCTTTAATTCTCCTGAGTTGTACCATCCACTGCATCACCTCCCAAATTTTTGTCGTTTTCTCCATTTCCAGTCATTGGGGGTGAAAACATCTTCTTTTTACTGAAAGCCTGCCACTAAATACATTATTTGAAAAGGCAATTGTAAAAAAAAAACTAAGAAATGTAGGGCAGAAATGTGTAAATAACTAAACACAACATACAGTAGCTAATATATGAGTCCACTTGCCAAATGAACCAAAATATATGGGCCCTTGGTGCTTACTGTAAGCATGGTCTTGACAGTACAATATTAATATTGCAGGATTTAACCTGGGTATTTTCATAAGCCATCTATTGTCAGGAGTGTGCACCAGTGGACTATTACTGGCAACATTATTGCAGCGGCAGGATGGGTATGAATACGTGAAAGCTATGCTCATGGACTAAAGCATTCCATCCACGCACAGGCTGCTCATCAGCATCACTGTGTAAGTGATACACCTGACCTCCAATCACTACCAGCAATTCTTCTGCGTGCAGAACGGTCACAGAAATGCCTGGCGCTCAAGCTGCGGTGCTTCTTCAATAGATGTGGGTAGCAGTGGCATAACAAGAACAGTGAAGAGACTGACAGCGCAAGGGTCAATTTATTGTTTCAATTAAAATAGTTCCAAAGAATAGCACAAACTAATTTATAAATGCAATGATATGAACAAGTAAAATGATAAAAATGCACTTACAGTATTGATATTCCTCGCCTCTCTGAGTGTGTTGGATCCATGTTTGATCCTTGTGACTCATCCTAATAACTGACTTTTTAATTCAATCCTTCCCACAGCGCCACAACATTCTGTTTCCAACGTGGGCTTTTGCTTTAATTAATTGCATAATATATCACACGAAAGCTTGCTGAACATCCCATTAACATCTTTCTCTGATTTCTGGTTATGAAGCACAAATGGAGATAGTTTCCGCAATACACTTTAATGTTAATCATTGAGTATCTTCAATATTATTTCCTTATTAAAATATCAGGATGAGGTTCAACAGTTCACCCCAGAGTATTTCATTAAATTAGCCTCTTTAATATGACGGTTTTTTAGGATTTTTGTTCAAAGATGATGAATCAACATACATTACTTTTCTATTACGGCCATCTGTATATTGCTTTGTTAAATACGTTGTATTACAGTGTTCAGCATTTATGACGTCTTTTATGCATTAGGGAGGGAGTACAATTAGTGCAGAATTAGCACAGTCTGGTGAAGTTTGTGTAATGCGAGGATGTGTAAGTATGAGTGCCAACCAATCAGATGTTGGCCTCACCACTCCAGTGACACCCCTGATGCGACAGACTTCTAACTGCCCCGGGGATTCACAGTACCTGTTGCCATAGAGCCGAGGTAAAGTAAATCTGTTAGCGATTTCAGCAGTGTGCGTCACACTGACCTCACAGAGAGCACAATAGGTTGTGATAGAGGCAGATAGTTATACCCGAGGCAAGCAGGAAAGTACACAGATTCAGAAAGCGCTGGGAAATGAGATAAACTAAATCCTGTATTTTAGCATTGGTGGAGCTTATCGGATGCAGAAATGTTTTACAAGGAATGAAACTGCGTAAAATCCTTCTTCTTCTTGCTTGTGGTTTATCCAGTCTACGAGTCAAAGGTTACACTTGTAGACTGGGTGACCGAAGTCGGACAACTCGTTGGCCGTTAAAGACGTTACTGGGGTGGACCATGTGGAGGTCAGTTGTCGTGCCAACCCCATGCAATCCTGAAAGGGCTCGGTGGGGATCATGACTTTGCTCGTCTCCCTTTCTTTACACGTCTCCCTTTTGTCCAGAATGGCCTGTTAGGTTTCTCAAGTAAAGCTTTCCCAATAAAGTTATTAATGAAGTGAACTGGTGAGCTAGTTCATGCAGCCAACACGAGTCATGCCATCATAACGTGACCTGCTTTACTACTCAGGGCAGAGTCATTCCTCTGACTCAAACGACGACTAGCCCTCGTTTCTTTACACTGTGCAGTCGCAGTGCCTATTCCACACAGCCTGTGCCATCGGAGGATCGCATAGTCAGTACGCTCGCACAGCTACATGCACTTTGCTGTCCCAGTATCTATTATTTCACAGTGATTGGAGTTAAAGGAATAGCAGATATATGTAAATGCCATACCTGCCTGTAGACATTAACTGGTTGGCAGATTTTGCATTTCACACTTTTTACAAAGCTGTCAGCAGTGCCAGTCCATTTTTCAGCTTCAGCTTCGATGTACAACGTACATGGTGTCATCCATTCTGTGTAAACGGCACGGGATGCCTCCACTTCCTCAGTGATGCACAATGAACTGATCTCAGACACTCTAACGTATTTGCATGGAAGCAGTTCAATCCTTTATTTTCTAAGAAGTGTGGCAGTGATGTCATTTCATACTGCTGTGAGACTCAAAGAAATTATAGGTGCATTCAGCTGACGCTGCCAACCTCAGAACACCTTTGTTGGGTTGTGGGTAAATTACAGTGCATGATGGGGAATGGATGTAAGTCGAATTGTCCGACTGGCTCTGATGTCTGCCCAAATGATGATCACATGTGCCTCTGAACTCTCGAAATCAAGACGGATACGCAGTCGAGCGCAGCTCCAAACAGGCAACTGTGGCATGTGGCTGATCATGTGGGTTCAACCTCATGGGTTAGGAGCTTGAACCCTGAGGACCTGATTTTGCAAAAAAAAAAAAAAAAAAAAGACATAGCTTCTCAATCTTCCAAGGATGCTTGACATTTTAAAGATGTTCTGAGTTATACTCTGATTTTCAAATGCATGATTCGTGCACCTTCTACAGGAGCATTCTGCATAGCTGGTTGCACTGTGTGAATTACAACAAAAGCAGCCAATGCTGCTTGACTTGCCATGTTGAATGTCAAGTGCCTACTGAAGCAGCAACTGATGCGGAAATTGTCCATCTCGATGGCTGGTGGCTGGACTCCGCCCTAGATGCCTGTGGCGAGTCTCCTTCAGACGTCTGTACAGCCTATCGGTGCAGCGAGTGCGTCTAATATTACCCCTTAAGATTAGATCTGTGAAGGAGTGATGTCATACTGTATTGGCTGCCAGTGTAAGGCAGAGTACTCCAGGAAAAATACTCTTGTCTGTTTATTGGTCTGGTCACTGGGGCTAAGTGAAGCTGGTTGAAAGTCGGCCTGTGGTCTACAGCACAAGCTGAAAAATGAAAAAGCTGGGCAGGGGGAAACTCGCTGGCCTGTAACAACTGTGATAAGAAAAACAGGTATAATCAGCTGCCAATGAATCTATAACCTCAATTCCAGAAGAATTGGGCCACTGTGTAAAATATAGATAAATACAGCAAGTGGTGATTTGCAAATCCTGGCTAAACCTGTATTCAAATCCAAAAAAAGTACAAAGAGAAAATCAGTAATATTTTGACCCATCATCTTAATTTTTTAAAGTAATTACCATTTTGAAATTTGATGTCAACAAAAAGTTCAAATAAAGTTGGGAGAGGTTTGTGTTCACCATTGTGTGACATCAGCTTTGCGTGACATCATGTTCTGTAGTTTTTTTTTTAACACTGAGGACACCAATTGTTGGAATTTCAAGGGCAGAATGCATGTTCCCATTCTAACCTGATATAGGTCTTCAATTAGTCAACAGTCCAGGGTCTTTATTGTTGTATTTTGTACTTCATGATTTGCCAAATGTTTTAAATGACAGATCGGTACCTGCACTCCAGGACTATAAAAGCAATGCTATTGTCATATGTGCAGAGTGTGGCTTGGTGTTATACTTCTGGAACAAGCAGGGGTGTCCCTGAAATGGACAATGTCTAAAGTTCACATGAATTTTGCCTTCACAGACGTGCGAGTTGTCCATGCCGAGTGCATTAATGCTGCCCCAGACCATGGCAGTGACATCCATTATTTTTTAAAGCAATCTGAAATATGGAACCTTCAGACCACAGCACAGACCAGAGTGTTTTATTAGTTTGGTCCAATTTTTATATTGCCATGCTGCTCAAAGGTGTGTTTAAGCTACGTAATCTAATAATCACCCCAAAACTGCTGAGTTTGTTTATTCAGGTACAGACCTGGCTCTGCTAGGTGGTTTGACAAATGGGAATAACGTGTATTGGCACACTGAGGTCATGATTGAGGTCAAAAGACTTCCAGTCTGAAAGAGCAGACCTACTTGTGTTAAAAACAAGGTATTAAAGGGTTTAAAAAAGATAATGACACAAAAACCAAGGACAGAAATGACTAACAGAAACAGACCCTTTTATTATGGACTGTATAAATATAATGATATGTTGGAAAATTTGGATTTGAAACGCATCGTTTATATTTATGTGTCAATAGCTGTTTCACTGCAAGTGAATGGGGAGACAAATTTCGCCTCCTCTTAGTCACAGAGGCATGGAATCTTGGTGAGTCAATTGCAAAATGTATCGAACGCATTGGTAACTGCATATTAAGCCCCGTATTCTAATTCCTGAAAAAATTGCTTTAAATATTCTTCCTTTGGGTCTTTTTCAATTAAATGTATGCAAAAATGAATTTATTAATCACCTTATTCTGTTTTATTTGCATTTTACATACTGTCCTAAGTCTTGAGGAATTGAGGTTGTAGATTTCAGTATTGTTTCAAAATGATCTGCCTTTTAATCAGAATCTCAGGTTACTGAGTGCCTTCACAGGTTGGGGTGCTTGGCTAAACAAATCCATTCCTCCCCTCTCCACACCAAGGCTACTCAGAGCACAATACATGAGGGACTGTCTCCATGCTGCTCTCCCGTCTCCATCCCGCTGCACATTTTCTCCGGTGTTTCTGCTGTGACTAATGCGACCAGCGAGCATAAAAAATGTATGGATCCATTTCCGATATTCCTCCGTTTTAGCAAGAATCAAATATTCAGACACTGATGTTTCTTCAAGTGAAGTATTGTTTCAAGTCACTTCAGCTTAAAATCCCTCATCCATTCTGTGAAGTACATGGGGTTGAAGACGTCGTTTTATATTGGCCCAGAAGAGCATTTGCCTGCGTGTGCATTATTTCACAGTCCTACATGCATCGCTCGGCATGTCACCTAAATGAGCCTCATTTTACCTTAGTGAAAACACCTACTTTCCATGGTACAGGAATTGCACATGCATTATGTACAGTGCTTGGAAATCCATGAACCTGTGCAGCATATGGACAAAAATAGCCTACAAATCATGCCGAAAAGTGCATTGAAATAACTGGCTTGTTATTTAAGTAACCATGCTACCAAACTCATTACAATTTAATTAGGAATTAATTAAATCCCTGCACCAGCCTGTATGTATTAAACAAATCAAATCACTTGTTCTTCAGATGCGGAACACACTTCAATCTTGGGGATGATACCAGATTTTTGAGTTGACATTTGCTGTGTCAAACATCTAATGTTAATTCAACAGCTTGTTTGAAGACAATGTAAGTACCTGGTCCTTATTTCAAAGAACCTGATTTGGACAGAGTCTGTTTTTCCAAGATAGTGCGAAACAGCAATGAGCACGGTCTAATCGCATGCAAATATACGTGATAAATAATCGCCTGGAGTAACGTTAGCAGCCTTCCTTTTGAGCTTCATTCAGAGTGGAGGTCTGTGTTCACACATTATCTGACCTTCACACCCCCACCTGCAGACTGACCGCCCCCGCCCCACACATCATTCTGCCAGGAAACGTGCTCTGATGTCCCCTCGGTCGGTGAGATGGAGGGAGCGCGGGGTACGGAGGATGAAAGCAGTAGGGCGCAGAGGCCTGAATTCACCTCTTCCTCCGCACAACACCCCCCCCACAGGCCCTGCTCCGCGGCAGCAGCTTCCTGTCCCGGCCTCGCGTCCCGCCCCCTCTCCCAGAGCAGTTACAGGCCGCTCATTGTGATCACAGGAAAGGGCTCAAGCAGCACTGACCGGCGGATTGATTCTGAGCCTGAAAAACAAGCAGCCCCTTTTCTCCCCGTCCCCCCGTGTCCTCTGCTCCTCTCTCCCCTGCATTGAAATTCACAGCCCGAGTGCGGAGTGCGGAAGTGCGTGTCCCGCTCCGAGCAAACCGCCATCGCTCCGCACCCTTTCTCCTGGCTCTGTGAGGTGACAGCCCGCTAGACGAAACATGTTTAGCACGATAGCGACAGCTTATGAGCACGAGGATGAGGCTGTGAGTCAGTGTTTATTTTAAAAATAATGTATCATATCTAGGCCCTCCTAAATCAATCTCATGTGAATACTAACTGAAACAGAAACATTATTGGTTTTTGGAGGGGATGGTTCAGGGTGGGGAGAAAGGTGCAAAATATTCATTTTAGCTTCATAAACCACTCTTTTATTTCCACTTTAATATTGGCAGATAAAGAGAAGGTAACGCATTCCTGCTTTGCGATTTGGAGAAAGTTTTAGATGAGGCCTGTGGGACGTGTGGATATGGAGGTTACTTTACAGGCTGGGCGTGAACAAACTCAGCCTCTGTACTGAGGAAACACATTTTTGTCAAGAGTTTCCATCATACCTACACAGTAGTCAAGTTGTTAGTATCTATTTATATATACAGAGAAAGTTTTGCATTGACCACACATTAGAAAAAAGTGAAATTCGACTTGACGCAGGGCTCCCAGATTTCCATCTAGGTAAAATCAGAGGTCCGCTTGACATCGTGGTGCTTTGCGTTACACTACCGCCGAATTCAATAGCATAAAAACAAAGTTCTGTTCCCAAATGCCACTAAGGTCTATGAAATCTATTGCATTAGATGACAGATAACCTTTTCAAAAGTGGACCCTCTGAATATGTATGCATGAATACCGCAATAGGCCTAGTCAAAGATCTTTGCAAACACAATGTAGCCAAATCTCAAAGATTCCAATGAATGGTGCGAAAGGTATCAGACCACATTAGATTAGCCAATCACACTGTCCCAGGGTTCAGCGGATAGCTAAGAAGGATGCATGAGTCTGGCACATTTATCCTGAGTGTGAAATTTTCAACTCTAGCAGGTTACCACCAGAAAATGCTTGAAATAAAACAGATGAAATTTAGTTATAGCCTACAGAGAAGTTTGCTGTTGTTTTTCGCTTTTGCTAGGCATTGTCATGCAAACTAAAGAAATAATAAAATAAAAGACACATTATATACTCGGATCATTTTCATGAGGATAATGACATGTATAGGTATTGTAAACATATTTAATCATTTTGTTTTGGTCAGTAGAATTGGTTTGTGAAGCTTGGCATTAAAAACGAACCAAATGTTTGCTAACCAGGCGGCACAGGCTAATGTGCCTGACAGCTAGCTGCTCTAATGTCAGTCAGTGCTTTATGTTCGCGAAATGCCATCGCTACCTTTGATATGGTATGTATCTGTGTCAGGCTGACACACAGCAGGCCAGACTTACACTTTGTCAATGAAACTATATTCACCAGATTCAAAGAATTAAAGATGCAGCATCACGACATGCGCACTGAAACTTGGCTCCAATCTAGCTATCCTTCACCTCACGTTTTCAAGAGATGCAAAGAATTTTGAGGATCTTTGAGCATTGAGTGTTATCGCTGTAATCCTTGCACTCAAGAATATTTCAGCTGTTTAGCCATTTAGACTGATTATTGTCTTGTATTGCTGAGCTGTTATTTTTATTTGGTTATGATGTGGTACGGCATCCAAGATTTTGTCGTTTACATTGATATCCTCAATTGCTTTGTCCAGTTTGCTTTGTAGAGCAAGTGCTCTCACACTGGCAAGAGGTACGAGCTCCCTAAAGTCATAACATATTTGTTAGTTTTAGTTTTGCAAGGAAGCAAGCTAAAACAGCAAATGTTTCAGCAATGAAAAGATCTTGACCCTAGTTGTCACCTCTGGAATTGAATTCTCATTCCTTGCCATTAGTTTGAAGTAGATCTGTACAGTTGTAGATTCCAATCACAAAAATAATTTTAAAATACCCCTTTTACAGGGATGTTAACAAATAGGGGATTGTTCAGCCTTAGCGGAACTTTGCAATCTTGGATCGCTCTTCCTACGATTGAAATTTTTAATCTGTACTGCAGAAATATAACAGCAGCAGTCTTTATTCGTTTCATACCATGATATGCTTTGCATTACTTACCTCTTGAGATTATTTAGGCACCTCTGTACTGAAGGCAGGTGTCAGAATTGACTGTCCTGCCTCCTCATTTTTTTCCATCAAGATTTGATGACTTCATTACACTATTTTTGAGTTTCATTCTAAAAATGAAACAGAATATATACAGATACCAAATCAGCATTGTAATGTAGTTAGCTTTCTGGTACAATGCAGTGTGATCAATGAAGTTATGCGACTTTTGTGACCTTAAGTCTCTCTTTAGAATCTCTGAGTTTCCCTTCAGTCAATTAGCAGATACTTCGATTTGTGGTTTACATTATAACTGTTCATTGCAACCCTTTTTAGAGAGCAAAATCTAATTAAAATGCTGGTGTATTCATTTTGTTTTGAGCAATGTCTGTCAACAGAAACTGTTTCGCTTCCCCTCGGTGGTCATTGTAATTGGAAAAGTTTCATTTCTTATCAAAGATGGATAGCAAAACAGGCTTAAGACATCCGCTTTGGAACAAGCAGATAGAAGGTGGGTAATGATGGAGGTTTCTCTTTGGCGTAATATGAAAGAGATGGGATATGCTGCCTCAGTCAGAATCCTTTGCTGGCGTAGCAGGTTGTTAGATAGCCCATCTGCTGTTCTTGGCTGTATGTGGGACTGTGACCATGGCCTGATACACACTGTTGGATGTAATTCATGTTGGGAAACAGGAAACAGGTTCAGGAGAGAATAGCTTTTTTCCTCTCTACAGAAGACACTACTAGACTGACCCAGGCTTAACAGTATTGACCAAAACATTGCAATGTACTTTAATTTGCATAATAATAATAATCATCATCATCATCATCATCGCAAAACAGATTAGCCATTACGTCCTCCCTAGGTTTTTCCTACTTAGTGTCATACAAATGGTCAGTAATACAGAAGTAAAATGAAAATTCATTATATTCAGGTAAATATACAAAGCAAGACCAGTAATGTTAACCCCATAAAACCTACAGGCCCTTTTATATGTCCATCAAATGCACCTGCTGTATTGACACCTGGTGAACTTCAAGTCTATTTTAAATACTTGTGGAGATCACAATGTTTCCTACGATCCTAAATAAGTTTTGAATTACAGGGAAACACGTATGAAATCATGTGCAAGATCTACATATTTTCCATTCGATGGAATGTTGTGGCCATAAAAACATGGTATCCTGGGTTTGAATATTTCCCTCAATACAATTGTGATGTAGCTTCAGTGAAGTGCTGCGATTAGCAGATACAGAATATGTATGTGACATTGTCCAACAATATGAAAAAATTATTTTTTGACTTTGAACCTACTTAAGGAAAATCTTAAGTGAAAAAATTGAGTTTAAGAGTTTAATACTCTTGATTGGTCTGCATCATAGTCCCTTGCTGTAACTCTTCCATTCCTCGTAATTCATATTTTCCTCATCATTACTCTGCAGGCAAAAATGCAACAAAATACAAATGCACTTGTTTCGTGCTTGTCAGGACGGTATGTTACCAATGATTCCAGAATTACAGGCAGGTTGGGAAGTTGGCCAACATTTTGAAAGTACACTTATTCATGAACTCAAATATAAGTATATGACCACCTTATCTTAACCAAGGAGTCCTCTGCTCACTCGTTTGCAACTAGGAAAAGAAGTTTATTGGGGAAAGTAGTAAGGAATATGGGTTGAAGGCTTCTAATCGGACTGAAACATGAATCACCTCAGGAAAGCTGTGGGATCATTCAGGCAGGTTTGAGATTGCAGGAGAATATTGAGAGAATACGAAAAAGTGGTCGTTGATCTAAAGTGATGTACTTTCTGGAGATTTCTTGGTTGGCCTCACAAACTCTCCTCAGTAAATTATGATGGGAAGCTATAGTCACTAATATAATTAATGACAGCCTTGATAATAAAGGAAGCAAGGCTGCATTTAATAAACACATTAAATAACCTATATTTTAAGTTGTATAAACTATATACTTTTATATATATCTTGCATCTTCTCTCATTGTTCGCGAGGGTCACCTCTGAGCACTCTGGTTTCCTCCAATGGCCCAGAGACATACATGTCAGGCTAATTGGAGTTTCTAAATTGCCTGTAGGTATGAGTGTGTGAATGAAGCTTTATGAATGGTGTGCGTGCCCTGTGATGGATTGGCTGTCGGTCCAGAGTGTGTCCTGCCTGTCCCTCATACCTGCATCAGCGGCATGGGCTTCAGCTCTCCTGTATCCCTTATGAGGAAGAGGCGGTATAGATAATGGATGGATGGATGGATGGGTGAATGGATGGATGATACGTTTGATTTGAATTTATGGACCGCCCTCTCCAGAACAGAAGAAGGACTCCGATGGCAGACGCCTATTTTTGCGCTTGGATGTTGGTCCCTCCTTGAACCAGAATCCTTGAGTTATTTATTGCCTCCCTTACCATTTCCCTCACTATGGGAACAACATAGACATGCTCTTCATGGCATGGATTGACACAAAATAGTTTTTTTTTTTTGACTGAGATGAACGCAAGGCTAAGAAACATAAACAGCTTAACATTCACTGACAGTATTTTCTGGGGTGTCAATAATTTTACACATCTGAGTTAAAAAAAAAGATTTTTTAAGAAACGAGCGTGAAGCCGTGTGTACCTACAGAGCATAATGCACATTGCTTCCATTAAATACCCTTACTAAACATCCAAGAGTGAGTGAGTGAATGAGTGACCACAATTTGTGACGCATAGACCATGGCAGCAGTTTAGTAAGAGGGTTTCAGGCCTACATCTGAATCGCAAGGCTAAGCAAAGACCCAGTCTTATTCAATATTTGCTGGTGCAGGTGAAGAGAGTCGAAAAACAATTTAAAACACTTTAAATTTTATCATATTTAATCTTCAGGAAATGATGGCGCTCCTGACAGAATAGTGAAGACGTTAATGAAGGTATCCGTTCGTTTCTAACATGATGTCCTCTGTCACTGGTCCAGCAGAACACCGAGAAATTCCTTCCCACAATGCCCCCTCCTACCTCCCCTGGAGACCTATTCATTGGCTGGTCTGGTGACAGCATAGCATTCGCAGTGCCAGTTTTTCCCCTTAGACAGAAGGCTGGCAATGGATTGTGGGAAAATGGGCCCCGCCCTTGGGTGGGGGGGGGTAACAGCACCAGATGGCTGAGCAGCAGCGGTCGGTCAGCACCTCTCCACCATGTGAAATTCAGGCTTTAAAAAGCGGCTCAGGAGAGCTGGCAGTCTTTCTCACATCATCAGGCTAAAATGGGCCAGATCTTACCGGAATGAAGTAGCAATATTACACAGTTCACATATGCAGTGTATAGATAGCATTATCAAATCATCTCTGCCCTCCATATGCAGTGTGTATGCGCGCCTGTGGGTGTGTGTGTGTGTGGTCACGTGCACTGTGTATGCAAGATAGAAAGGAGATTATCAAAAATTACTAGCTTATGAATGGTAATCGGTGTATGTTTTCAAGAGTATACAATTATAACATTTTGTAAGATGTTATGATGCAAAAGATAATGTTGTTGTAAAAATGTTGTGATGCAGGAAGAGAAGTCATTTTGGACACATCACAAATGATTTAAGAGGAAGAGTTAGCTAACAGCCTAAATAGTCACATTAGCCAGAATTACACAAGAGAACTTGCCAATTTTATCTCACCTTGTTGAGAAAAAATTTCCCTGCTCAGAAGAGCAACAAATGCAGTTACAAATAACAATTTTCACAATGTTTTTGCCTGTAATTGTGAGGTAGTCTGTTCTTATTGTTGCAGTCCTGCAGGTGGGCGTTCTGGTCCAACATTTAACACCATCTCGGGCTTCAGTCTATCTCTGTGTTTTTAAAGATCTGGAGTTGGATCATCAAAATGCCAAATTCACTCTCAGTCTCTGAAGACTAAATCTACTGGTCTATAAAGCCAATATTACTTTGGAGTTTCCCTTATTTCAAAATAAACACGTTATTACTTTGAATACCGTCAATCCCTCATTTGAAATGGCATTTTGCCAGGCAACAGGTTCCTTGTTGACCTCAACTTGCCCTCCCAGGAGAACCCAAAGGCCTATGGCAGGGCCATTCAACAAGGGCTGGTGTGGGTGCAGCTTTCATTCCTACCAAGCGCTTACACACCTGATACTACTAATCAATCTCTTTAGCTAAGACTCTTGGGGTTGATTAGTGGTGTCAGGTGTGTAAGTGCTTGGTTGGAATGAAAGCCTGCACTCACACTGGCCCTTGCAGGATAATGTTGAATAGCCCTGGCCTATAGCTTTTGCCACTATGAAACATGGAGGCCATGGTCACCCCAGTCAGCCAGAGCTGAATCCAGGGCTGTTTATTCCCCAGAGCAAAGAGACTGCAGACAAGATTACACGGAGGCAGCAATGCATCCTGGGAAGGTTATATATCCAACCCAAAGAGCACGCCTTTCACCCCCTCATCACTCGCTCGCTCACTCACTCACTCACTCACTCACTACCAGTGGATTAGACTCTCCAGTTCGTCTAACCGGCATACCTCCAGGCTGTAGGAGGTCACTGAGGTACGTAGAAGAAACACATCTGGACATGGAGATATCATGCTAAAAACCACACAGAAAGGCCCCATCTGGGATTTGAACCCTAGACATTCTCCATCCAAACGTGAAAGTGTTCGTGGTCCAGACGGCATTGTGATATACGCATGAGCATCCTTTGGTTTTATTTCTGATGTGATAATTTTGGGGTGAAAGAGTGACTGAGGGACTGGATTTGTAGTGCCTTGCAGAAGAGTATTGGGGGCCCCGGTGGCACATCGGTCTAAGCGCGCACACCATGAAGGCTGTGTCCTTCCTGCGGCGATCTGGGTTCCATTCCAGCTCGGTTCATTTGCCGCATGTCTTCCCCCATTCCTCTCCCCAGCCTTCCTGCCCCTCTCCCCTGTAGAACCATCAAATAAAGGAGAAAATCCCAAACAAAATAATCTTTAAGATGAGTACTAAGACCTGCGTACTTTACGTAAATCCAGTAGCTCAAATCCCAGAGCCATTTGTAAGTTTGGATCCACACACGATTGAAGGGGTCTGCTTGGGTTAGTGCGTAATCTTTAGTGTGAAGTTTCAGGTATTTTGATCAGTGTCCTTAGCTGTCTTAGTTAATGAATTTGATGTTTGAAGATAAGGATATGAAGAGTTGGAGTGCAAAACCCACAAAGTCCACTCAACCTCTTTTGTTTTAAATTGAGTTTTTTTTTTTTACTCAAATTTAAAACAAAAAAGGTTGAGTGGAGCTTGTGGGTTTTGCATTCCAACTCTTCATATATAACACATAGCCACATAACCATTTTTTCTTTTTGGTTTTGATACTACCATCACATTTTTGGCTGATAAAAATCAAGGCATTCTCCTACGCATAACACAGTTAAGGAACAGGCATTCATCGCGCTATCCTTTTATTCTGCAGAAGGATGAACAGATTATTTGATTAAAGTCAAGTGATTCTTCCCTTATGTGTAGCAAAAAGTCCTTCTATTCAGCAGACTTATTCAACATCACACTTTTAAGGAGTTCACTTGCTAACCTGGTCAGAGGCTTTGTCAGTGAGCCCCTACAGTTTCCCCTTCCTGCACATTTCCTGACAAAAAAACATCTCCATTATGAACAAGATTTTCCGCTTAATACCAAGGACAATAAGGAAAGCAAAGGAAAATTAAAAGTTGTACAAAGTGAATGAGAGTGAGAAGGGAATTTAGAATTATTTATTTGTTTTCGCTTTAAAATTAACATATATCACAGCAGCTTAGGGCAAACATCATTCTTTCTTTTTGTGCTGTTGGCTGTTTATGGGACATTTTTTGACTCAAGTGCTTGGACTGAGCAGACTCCTGATTTGAACTGTGGGCTTTTAGGCACAAATTAAGCAAATTAAGTCCCTAATTGTTTTTTTTGCTTTAATTAATTAATGTATTTATTTATTTATTTTTGTAGTATGTAACCTCTGCAGATTTTTTTGGATCAGACAAGGTGATGGCGAGTGTGTATTAGCTTTAGAACTGAATCCATAAATTCCAACACATGGCTGCATTAATGCAACCAGAATAATTCTCTTGGCTGAGGTTTTCCCTGCTTGTTCCCAAGACCCCAGTACCTGATATTTCAGAGTTTTTTTCTCAAAAGTTGCACTTCTGACCTGTCAGAAGGCATCTCAAGCTGAGCCAAAAGAGCTTTTTAATGGTTCCTTTTTTCCCCATGGAACTAGAGTTTGGGGGAGCATCATTACAACAGACAATGTAAGATACCTGTAGAGTTATTCTCCATTAAACTTTGGGGTAACATGCAAAATCAATCATCCTTGTTTGTTAATTTATGGCACTGGGTAGCACACAGTGTGTACTCATCTTCTTTATTCAGTGTGCTGTTCTGTTTGGTACCCGCCTGGGTTTTAGTCTGTCTCTGGTCCATAAAAAATTCAAAACCCTGCATCATTCCTAATCTTCAATCAAACTACGAACATTAGTCTCCTGTTCCAGAGAAAAGGGTTCCTTCACTTCCTTCTTTACTTACTACGCACTTAAGTTTTTGACCTAGGCATTTATTTGGTTATATAAAGTCTGTATTGAGACTTTAAGTAGAAATAATCTCCATTTTTTGTTGTTTCTTGTCAGCAGGAAAACTTCACAAACCTTTTCCATTTCCAATATGGGAGTGTTTAATCCCAAGTGGCTTCCAAAATACAATCCCTAAAATATTGAAGGCCATGTCTTAATTATGCATCAGACCCAACGGCTCTTTGCTCCGACTCCTACCAAACTTGAATGCTGCTAGTTTTTAGGATACAGCTCGAGCATTTTTAAGTTGTACGGCACCCTTTTTCTCGTGCTTGGTCCATAGAATGGTTGGGCTGATATCTTGTTTCTGTAGCTAGATATATCATGGTTATACTGATGGAGGCACTGAACTTTTTGGCAAAGGCTATACCCCCGACCGTTGGGCGAATTGTGCGTGTTCGTTTCATTATTCACCCAACCATTCTCGGCCAATGAAATGCGTGGAATCTTTCGCGAGCAACATCTTTAGGTGAAACTTTTTGGCGCCATTTTAATGGTCTCATCTGGAGTGCGGCATCACAAAGACAGTTGGGGGAATATGAGCAACATTCTCCCCTGTTCCACCAACGGTTGGGGGAATAGCCACTCTGAAACTTTTTACCAAGGTTTTGGGGTAGTGCCAAATTTCAGCAGATGTTACCCAAGACATAATATTGCTCAAAGATCATCATAGTCTAACATCATTAAACCTTTATGTGAAGCTAAATGCTGCTATATGCTGTCTGGTCTCAAGCTGTTATTCTAAGCTCCCAACACAGACAACACCTATGTGCATAACATTGAAGGCCCTTCAAAAGTCAGAATTGGTTAATGCTAATATCCGTCAGAGAAAGACAGCAGAATAGCAAGCAGATGGCTTTCCTGGCTTTAGCCGCTGCAGTGGAGATGCTTTATGCTAAGTGAGGCTAATTTGCACAGAATTAGCTGATGTAAGGCTGGCAGGTGGAGGTCGAACTGTGGCTGCTGTGTGTTTATGCATGTCTCTTGGTTTCACAGGGGACGACAAAAAAGACTTGAATTCATTAGAGCCCAGTTTATTTCTCTCATCGCTATTACTAAAATCTCGAACACATTGAATACATCGGTTTCTGGTGTCACGCACTCTTTGCTTGTTTGCTCAGCGTAAGTTCATTCTGTAGGAATTCATCATCGCCAGTATTTGCAATTACACACAGCAATGATTTCAAATGGAGTTTCAGGAGACCAGTGTTTGAAGAGAATCAGTGACATTGGAGCCAGCTCGATAATAAGCACTCAGAAAGCTCACCTCCGCTGGCTGCAGTAATAGGAATTAAGAGGAAATACAGCCAGTTCTACTGTTGTGTATTACGTGCGAGCCTGAAGTAACGAAGGTCCTCTGACGCACCAGGGTGTGTACCTGAAAGGCCCAGTCGACCGTTGAGCGGTTTGTGGTGCGCCAATGCTCTCCTGAGAAGCGGCGCTTGATGTTAGCGGGAGTATTGTGAATCTGAACCGCCCTGCATGTGCCTGGCACCAGGGTCAGTCGTAGCCCAGCCTGCGGCCCGAGAACAACGGCTGCCTGTTGTTTCCGCTTACCAGCCTCATTTTCTTTTCCTTTTTTCTTGCTGATCTTTGCTTTTAAAATAGTATTTTTGTTCGCACTGAAAAGAGAGGCCTGGGGGATGAGCGGAGGGCGTGAAGAGGTATAGCTTTTCGCTGGTCTCTGTTGCTGATACGGTTAATTTCTTGTTGACAACATTTCAAAGTTGGAACCGAAAATGCTCAGAAAATTGACATTCTATAAACCGTGAGGTAACGCCCTGCTTTATGCCTGCTGGGGTTAAATATTACACTGAGTAATACACGACTGAGGTGTGTTGGGTTTGAAGGCAGGACTCAGGGAGGGCACTGGTTGGTCTTTGTTTACCTGGAACTTTTATTGAAGTGTGTTGAGGAGAACTGCTCTGAATGGCGATGTCCCGAAGCCTGCAGTTAAGTTCTAGCTGGTGGTCAGAGTGAACGTTTACCCTCAGAGCTAACCACAGCACTGCATGATAAAGAGTGTATTCTGAACTAAGAACATAACATATAAACAATGGCTTTTGGTTTAAATGATTTTCTGTCTGATGTAATAATGTATAATAATAGTAATAATACATCCTCTTCAGAGAGACGTAAGATTTTTACTTAGTTCACCTCTATTCAAAATGTGATGTATTGGGGATTGTGAACATGTAGGCTGCAAAGGTCGTTCTCTTTAGCTGCAGTGGAAGTCCGGAATGTTCCATCATAGTATTCTTAGTGTAATAACATCTGACAAAAAAGCGTTTTTCCCCTTCCCTGAGTCACTGATGTCTCAAATACGCCAGCTGAGGGTAAACTAAGTAAGCTTAGACATCTGACTGGAGCCACCGCAGGGCTGGTTCAATACCACGGCCCCGACTGCCGCCTCAGCCTGACAACGTGCAGTATTTCCACTGGAGGTGGCCTTACAAGACCACTGTGTGAGTACAAATGCCACCATCGTGCTATTGTTACCTGTTGAAAGAACAAGCGCCAGGACGCGGGTACTTATGGACAATACTGTAAATTTACAGTGACCTGGTGATTTGTCTGAGCGAATTTATAAGGTATTAAGTCATTGTTGGCTTGTGTGTGTGTGTGTGTGTGTGTGTGTGCTCTTCAGACCCAACACACTGAATGCGCTATCAGTGTTAAAGCGCTGTGAATGCAGTGAAAGGACGTCCTGCTGGGTGGTACAGTGGTGATGGATGGCAGTGCTTTGGTCGCTGTTAGAACTGTGTCTTAATAAGAATGAGCTGCTTGTGGCTCCACTCTTTGTCGACTCTGGGGTTTGTCATGCGTGAAGCCTGACCTGCTGGGTTCTGCGAAGATGAGGCATTTCATCACTAGCTAAAATGCTGAACTACTCTGTGTGTGGGTGTGTGTGTGTGTGGGTGTGTGCGCGCGAGTGCGTGAGTGTGTGTGTGTTTTGTTTGTGTATGTGTGTGTTTGCATTTGTATTTCATTGAGCAGTACGGTGGTGCTCCGTGACTGTAATGTTAACTAATGGTTTCAGGAGATAAGACTCCTTTATATTCTGAAACATCTTCGTTTTTCTTTTTTTTTCATCAAAATGTTTACAATTAGGTCTTTTTCTGAACACTCTCCTGTATCTCTACCTTTGTGGTTTCGCCCTCCTAGCTTTCCCTGGAGTGAAATGGCTCAACAAGTATATGTTTTTGGAATGAGTAAAGACTGTTCGAGTACTAGACTACTTTGCCTTTTTAATTTTTGTCCAGACAAAGTGGTTCATACAGATGTGCTTGTTATGGTGCCAACTCTAGTGGATCACCGTAACCATTCAGATCATTGTAAAAATGTGTGACATAGCCTGCCTTCATGACACAGTGTAAAAATATTATTCAATTGAGACGGTGGTATGAATTCTCTATTTCCCTAGAGGAGAAAATACATTCTTGTCACTAGTTGTGAATTTGAAATAGGTCTGTGGGGAATTCTGACATTTCTGTTTGGGCAGTAAGACTGCCCTGAGTCTTGTTGTACCAGACAGGAAGTAATCATGCTCAGTAGGGGTGGCATACAATTACCACTTCCTGTGATATGACTTTATCCCAGGCGCCCCAACAACTCCTACGCACTGGAGTTTCCGCTTCACAGAGTCCCCACCCCTTAAGCGTTTCCATGGAGGCGGCGAATGAGATCGCAGGTCCTGCCCTCCACGGCCATCAGCTGATTCTGAAGTCGCCCCATTTTATTGATTAGGATTTATTTCTTAAATTCACATTTTATCTTTACTGGCCGCTGTTCTTTTGAGTGAGAAGCTGAGGGTGGTAAAATTCGGCATCTGCTTGTTGATTGTGGGACTGTTTAAGGAACCTTTGCCCGGCCCAATCTCAGCAGTGTATCATTTCTTCAAATTACTGTGGAGGTTTCCATTGTTCCTGAGTCTCCGAACTAATACTCTATTTTACCTAGTTACCAAGCTAATATGTTCAATTCAATTCAATTCAATTCAATTCAATTCAATTTTTATTTGTATAGCGCTTTTCACAGAGACTGTCACAAAGACGCTTTACAGTGAGAGATTAAATAAATGAAAGGGCAGTGCCCAGCCTATTCCCCACTACAGCAAATGAGGCAACAAACTCCCAGTAGGGAGAAAAATCCTCAAACAGTGGTGAGAAAAAACTCCCCAGTGGGAAGAAATCTCAGGAGGAACCCGACTATAGTGGGGAAGCCCATCCTCCATGGGCTAGCTAATTAATAACAAAATAGAGTAAAATAGAATAAAATGGCAAAAGAGTTCCATTTAAGTCCATCTGAACAGTGGCGTCTGTAGCACCAGGAAGTGGCATGTCGAGGATGGTGCAGAACTAGATCAGGACCGGATCAGGGCAGCAGGACAGCAGCAGCCAGCGCTCATGGTGAGGGACAGGGCTTGGACGGTCCAGGACTCAGGGTAGTGGACGGAAAGAACCTCGGAAAGAGACACAGAGTGTGTGTACACATTTCTCACATTACAGATGATTCAATGAATATTCATCTAGTTATCTAACTTTATCCATATGCTTATTTCAACTGGCAGGATATTATCACATGATTATATATATATATATATATATATATATATATTTATTAATTGGTTAAGTATGTTATTTCTCGCATACAGTAAAAACGGTCTGCCATTATATCCTGTATTGGCCGACCTTAAGCTGTATTAGCCGAGTCTTGAAGTCGTGTACTTCCGAAGTCATAGTCATAATATTGTAGTGATAGCACAACATACTTAACCAATTAATAAAAATATAATAAATTGCTTATTTTCGCATTGCCTTGGTATTGGCCTTTGGGTCGCGGTATTATCCCTCGGCCTGCGGTCTCAGGCCAATACGGCAACCCTCAGGCTAATACCAAGGCAATACGGAAATAAGCAATTAATAAAATATGATATTATCTAAATTATTATATTATAATAAATATATATATAATTATAAAATGATAAGTTGATCATTCTGCGGAAACAGGTTTGTATGCGGAGACCTCACTGTTTCTTGCTCTTTTGTTTTAGGCCACACAGGGACAGTCCTCCACACTCCATCCACCTCCCGGGAGAGAACATGGATTAGGGAGAGCCCTGATGCCGGACAGAGGCCGCTCAACACCCCGCAGTGAATAAAGGGAAAGTAAGTTCTCTGTACTGCAACCTGTCAGTCCCCATCTAATGTATGCAAAGAGGAAGGCTGGGAAAACATGTGGCCAACTCTGGTAAAGATATGCTGTACTGCATTGGGACGCTCAGTCTTTCAGGTATAACAAAGAGTTCAGTGAAATACTGACTCAACCTGCATTACTGAAATAAGAACTATATATAAAGCACTGATAGCAGCAACACAACAGGCTGTACATGTGTGGCGTCAGTTGCGGTTTCACTGGTGTTGACATCTTCTTAAAAGTACAACAGAAAGAGGGCTGATAATTTTACCACATGGAAACCTTTTGGGGAGTCCCCAAAACGTGCGTGTTCTTCTCCTATCGTACAACAGTGACTATCTTACATAGCACCTGCTTTGAGGAGGGACAGGAAGTCCTAAAGTAAATGCTTCTTAGCTTTATTTTTTTTTTTTGCTAAAGCAATAGCCAGTATTGAAACAATGGACGACTATAATGACACCCTAGCAGCCATCTTTTAAAACCAGTCCTCTCGCGGATTTTTTGGCTCCAGTGATCAAGACCAAGCAAACATCAGCAGTGTCGGTGCTGATGGATGATCGAGGACAGTGAAATGCTTAATTATGGATTAGCTGAGCACAGCCAACTCTTTAAGGACTGTTCTAATTATTATCACATGGGGCCCCAGTCTGGTTTTCCAGAGCGCACAGCTAAGCGAACAGTGTGCCTGCCCTCGCTATATCATTTATCATATTTTTTACAGTAATTTCATAATCTTCTTACACTGCCTTTACTCCTTTGGTGCGCTCGCTACGCTTTGTTCTGAGCAGGCAGAACAGGCAGTTTCTTATTGAGTTAGTCCTCCTTAACAGAGCGAGGGTTCGCACATCTCCACCCCCACCGGTCTGTGTCGATGTGGGTTCGAAAGTCTTGCTAGCCGAGGTAAATGGAAGAACTGCATTCTTTTTTGTCAGTGTGTAACCGAGCCACATTAAACGACAGGAAGTCAGGCTTCCTTTCAGATGAACAATAATACATGAGGTGTTACTTGTTCTTGGCCTATGTCATTTGCTTTTAGCACGACTCGAGGACCGTCTGAGTCATCCCATTTTCTCCCCTCAAAAACGTGCTCTTAAAGCTACGGGGAAATGTCTCAAGTCAAGTGTTATCTTTGAGTGGAAAAAAAATTCTGCTGCCATGTAACATGTCTCTTCTGCAAAGATGATCTTTGCTCACTGAAATGTGTTAAATCAGGTTTTAGATATACCGCATACTATGAGGAACCTGCTCAGGTATCAGGCACCAGACTGAATTAATTAATGAATTAAAAAAATAAATAAATAACACCAGACACTGAGATCACAGATGAATTCCTTTTAATCCAATGACGTAGTGAAAAATGAAATGACAAAATGCAAAAATTCAGCTGTGTGCCCTGCTCAGTTTTTTATGACTTAGATCATGCGGTGTGATTTTTGTTCTTATTGCATTAACTTAGATCTCTGCATCCGGTGCGACTTTTTTTATGTGTGCGGCCTGGTCCCTGATATGGGTGTCAGTTCCTTATACATGTAACTAGTACTTCCTCTCTTAAAGCCAATGCACTCAATTACTTTCAACTTACATCTTCCTATGAGGCGTGATTTGAGCTTTAAGTTTGCATTCTTGGGTTTAGGAATTTTCATTGCATATTTGGTGACAGGTGTACCAGCTGCCAGGAAGGCCCACGGAAGATCATTCCTGTCTGTTCCCGTTGTTTTCTCCTAAGATCTGTATTCGGGATCGCCCGTATAGGATTACAAATTTGTGAGATCCCAAATCAGGGAAAATGTAGTACTTTTTCTCATGATGCAAAATCTGAGACTCCATAACGCCACCATGAAACAGAACTTGGAGCAGATTTAATGACCATCCCAGAAAGCAAAGTAATTCAGGGGCATTTTTTAAATGAGGGGTGTCAGGTGGATTGATGTTAGATGTGGATGTGCATTTCAGCCGCGATGGATTTTATCAGGCATCAGAGGATGTTGATCTGAGGGAAAGGACAAGTGACAGATGCTTTCAATCCAGACCACGCAGGACATCGTGTTACAGGTAAAACTGGTGTCCAGGATGTGGAAGGAAACAATCTTCTGTGCAAAAATGCATAAGTTAAAAGATATTTTCATGTTGTTCAGAATTAACTAAAAGTGAAATTGACTGTGGATTTTAGTTTGTGCTTAAGGAGTTAAGAGGGTTTTCCTGGCGCTGCTCTCTTGGTTCTGCAATGCTAAAATTAGCTCACAATTAACTAGGATAAAATATAATAAATGGGACAATAACTTTAAAAAAAATCTAATAGGGGACTGTATTGAATCTCCAGTGACTTTGGAAGATGGCGACGTAATCCTGTGTGCTCTGTGACCTGTGCTCTGCAGCTTTGCATAATGTGTCGCTTCAGCCTTACCTGTAATAACTGGAGTGCTTCCACTCCTTTGTTTATAGCGAAGTCTTTGCTCACATAGTGCAAACTGTGTCTTGGTGAACTAAATTTGCCCAATATTTTCAAATGCACAGCATCTGAATAAATTATGAATGATATAAATATCTCTGAATGTTGAACAAAGAAATGTATTTTAAATAAATGTAGAATCTGTCTGAAATGATAGAAACCTTCCAGTATAGCTCAGACCAGACAGTGGAAAATAAGAAGTATCAGGGTTTATAATTATGCCATCTGTTAAAATTTAAATTTTATCCACTCTTAAATTTGTCTGAAAATGACACATTTAGAAGTAACCAATATTGGAAATGTATGCTTTCAAACACACAAGATAATCTTTGTGGCATTTTCTGAATGATATTTGGGGTGATAGGTTTATGTTACACAGTAATACAGAAGGATGCCCCCACTCACTAAAGACAGGAACTCGCTGTGAAAGTCTGTGGCACTTCGACCAAGTGCAGCAAAGGGGCCTCATCTCGCCCGTTGGACCTGAGGAATTGCGCACCACAGTGCCATGTTCCATCGACAGTCCTCAGTAAGACATCTTACATCATGACCCTGAAGCCTTTTTGTTTAAAGTGCAAAGGCATACAGCTGTACAATGCCTTGTCCGGAGTCATTAAAAACTTACATCTGACCTGAATTTTACTCGACTTCAAAAGCCAAGTGCAGATCAGCCCAGCTCTTACGACACCCTCTGTTGTATATTGTGTCTGTAGACTGTATGTGCAGCAGTGACTCAGGTCATGTTTCATGGTAGCAAAGGTGGAAAATCCAGGTTCAGGGTAGTTTGGTCACAGGGACTCCAGGGTCAAAGAAGAAATTATTTATTAACCAGCATAACTGATCAATTCCATTCAGAAGGAGTGGTCACAAAGATGCTCTGTATAGTAGCCAAAAGATGACAAGGTAAAATTCCCAGTCGATAGAAAATTCTCAAACGGTGGTGAGAAAAAAGTCCCCAACAGTAAGAAGTCTCAGGAAGAACCCCGTAATAATGGGGGAGCCCCTCCGTCACTGGCTGGCTAATTAAATATTAAGCAGTATGTTTTATTCTGCGGTTGATGATTGGTTGTCAGACTG